>CM045990.1:75193203-76648930 GCA_025175895.1 Wurfbainia villosa
AAAAGGAATCATGGTAGACCCAATAAAGATTGAAGCTGTGAGGAACTGGAATAGGCCAAGGAATGCGAGTGAAATCAGAAGTTTTCTCGGGCTAGCAGGCTATTACAGAAAATTGTAGAGGACTTCTCTAGAATTGCAGCCCCTATGACAGCCCTCACCCGAAAGGACCAGCAATACAAATGGTGAGGATTTGTGAGAGGAGTTTTATGGCCCGAAGAGGAGACTAACCAGCGCTCCCATTCTGACTCTCCCTGAAGATAATGAAAGCTTCGATATGTATAGTGACGCTTCTAAACTGGGGCTCGGAGCTGTACTTATGCAAAATGGCAAGGTTATCGCTTACGCCTCTAGACAGCTCAAGGAGCACGAAAGAAATTATCCTACCCATGACTTAGAACTAGCAGCCGTGGTGTTCGCTCTGAAAATATGGAGGCACTACTTATACGGAGCTCGGTGCAGGATTTATACAGACCACCAAAGTCTGAGATATTTCATCACTCAGAAAGACCTAAATATGAGGCAACACCGATGGCTCGAGCTAGTCAAAGATTATGATTGTGAGATATTCTATCATCCCGGAAAGGCCAACAAAGTGGCAGATGCACTGAGCAGAAAGTCCAGTGCCGCTTTGATGTCCTTATCAATGCTATCGCACGAAAGGAAATAATGAATTACGGAATAGAGATTATTTCTGGACAACTTTCCACCATGGCTATAGCGCCGACGTTGTTCGACGATATATTGGGAAAGCAAGATGGTGATTCAGACATCCAGAAAATCAAACAGGAAGTCCGGGAAGGAAGGGATAATGGATTCCGCATCGCCGACGGCGGATTATTATACTTCCGGGACCGCCTATGTATTCCGAACGATCCGGAATTACGAAGAAGATACTCGAGGAATCCCATGGAACACCTTATACCATGCATCACTGGATCTACCAAAATGTATCAGGACTTACGAGATAAATTTTGGTGGTCTGGCATGAAAAGGGATGTGGCTCAAGATGCAAGACTCTGTCTGACGCAGAGGGTTAAGGCGAGAACACCGAGAAACCTCGGGGACTATCGCACTGAAATGAGTGGAAATGGGAAGAAATTTCTATGGATTTCATCACGGGATTACCCAGAACAACAAATGGTTATGATACTATATGGGTAATCATAGACCGGTTGACAAAGTCTGCCCATTTCCTGGCAATTAAGATGACCTATCCGGTTGAGCAGCTAGCTCAATTATATGTCAAGGAAATTATCAGATTATATGGAGTGCCTAAGGCTATTATTTCTGATCGTGATGGTCATTTTACCTCCCATTTCTGGGAATGTGTTCAGAAGGCTCTTGGCACTAAGTTGAGATTCAGCACTGCGTTTCCTCCTCAGACCGACGGTCAGACAGAAAGAGTGAACCAGGTGCTGGAAGATATGTTGCGGGCCTATGCTCTAGACTTTAAGGGGAGCTGGTGTCGATATTTGTGCTTGGCAGAATTTGCTTACAACAATAGTTACCAGGCTACTATTGGAATGACACCCTATGAAGCTCTATACGGGAGAAGATGCAGGTCTCCTATCTGTTGGTACGAGGGTTGTGAAAGGAGGGAAATGGGGCTTCAGGCCGATATTATTGACGATACCACCCGAGCTATACAGAATATCCGTCAGAGAATCAAAACTGCTCAGAGCCGACAAAAGAGCTATGCGGATATGCGGCGTAGACCGTTAGAATTCGAAGTCGGGGACCTGGTATTCCTCAAAGTGGCCCCTATGAAGGGAGTGATGAGATTCGAAAAGAAGGGTAAACTGAGTCCACGCTATGTGGGACCGTATCCGATATTGCAGAGGGTTGGCAAGGTAGCTTACAAGCTGGAGCTGCCTCAAGAGATGTCAGCTATACACAACATGTTCCATGTCTCTGTGCTCAAGAAATGCATATCTAGTGCGGACCAAGTGATTGAGCCACAGACTGTACAAGTTCAAGAGGACCTGAGTATGGAAAGTCGGCCTATCCAGATACTGGACCGAGAGGTCAAGAGGCTAAAGAACAAAGAGGTGCCCTTAGTAAAGGTCCTGTGGCAGAATCAACGATACGAGGAAGCTACTTGGGAACGAGAGGAGGACATGAAGCAGAAATACCCAGAATTATTTTAAGTTTCGAGGACGAAACTTTTACAAGGTATGAGGGATTATAACTCCCGTAAAATTACTAGCAATTTTACGAGAGTTTTTGGCTTTACAATAATGGGCTTGATGTGGTTTTTTTTTCGAAAAATAAAAGAAAATAGCCAAAAAGAGATGCAAGGCCTAGGAATTGAACCCCAAACCTCTAGAGATAGCCAAGCCCTATAGATGCACCCACTAACCAGAAGCCCAATAGGATTATATCATTAGAAGAAGAGGGGAAATTGTAGATAAGTGTGATGAGGGTAAATGAAGGGGCATGGAAAAGAGAAGAGAAACTTCTCTTCCTCCCTTTATAAAGAAGAAGGAAGTTTCCACTTGGCCACTTCTTCTTCCCTTCTTCTTCCTCACCGAAAACCATCTCTCCCCCTCTCCATTTTCACCTTTGGCCGAACCCCATCCAAGCAAGGAGAAGCTACTTCTTGGCTTCCATAAGGTCAACTACCCACTAAAAGCAAGCGAAGGATGTAAGATTCACTCACCTACAGTATATTAGTTTTGTAGGATAGGTTACATGAAAGAAATATGAAGTTTGTAGCACTATATGTTTCGGCCAACTAAGTTTATGGGCTAGGATTCATGAAAATGCTACTAGGGAAATTTTTATAGGTTGTATGTTTCAAATAGGAATCTTTAGGTGTCAAAAGTTCAAAGATTATAGCCCTACATGTTTCGGCCAACCCAAGATTTTGGGGTTAGGGTTGCATGAACTTGATTATAAGGTCATGTTCATAGATGGTATGCTTCAAGTAGGATTTTTAGGTGTCAACAATCCAAGATAATGGCCCTATATGTTTTGGCCACCAATGGTTTTAGGGTTAGGGTTTCATGAAAATACCCCTTATGAAGTTATGCTATGATATATGCCTACATGAATAAATTTAGGTCACAAAAATCCAAGCCTTGTGCCCCTATATGTTTTGGCCCCCAATGGTTTTAGGGTTAGGGTTTCATGAAAATACCCCTTATGAAGTTATGTTAGGATATATGCCTACATGAATGAATTTAGGTGACAAAAATCCAAGCTTTGTGCCCCTATATGTTTCGGCCACCAATGGTTTTAGGGTTAGGGTTTCATGAAAATACCCCTTATGAAGTTATGTTACGATATATGCCTACATGAATAAATTTAGGTGACAAAATCCAAGCTTTGTGCCCCTATATGTTTCGGCCAACCTTGGGTTTAGGGTTGGGGTTTCATGAAAACACCCCCCTTAGGAAGTTATGTTAGGTGGATGACTTTATATGCCTATGTGATGAACATGTTTTATGATTTAATATGCCAAGAAATATGTTTATGAAATATGCCTATATGATGAACATGTTTATGATGTAATATGCCATGAAATATGCCTATATGATGAACATGTTTTATGATTTAATATGCCATGAATATGTCTATGAATTATGCTTATGTGATAAACATGTTTATGCTTTAGGACCCCTTTAGGGTACTCTTATGTTACGAATGCATGTATGCTATGAAATGTCTAAGATGGAGATGCTTCCCTTTCAAGTAGGGATTAAGAGCTCTCCTTATGATAAGATAAGATGGAGAAGCTTCCCTTCCAAGTAGGGATTAAGAGCTCTCCTTATGATAAGATAAGATGGAGATGCTTCCCTTTCAAGTAGGGATTAAGAGCTCTCCTTATGATAAGACAAGAAAGAAAGGAATTAAGTATTTTACTTTGTAAGAGGTTAAGTACCCGACCCGTCAGGTGGTCGTTAATCAAATCCATAGGGACATAAGAAGACGTAAGAGGTCTTGCCCTGGTAAGACGTAAGAGGTCTTGCTCTAGTAGGTCTGGTGGCTCGCTACCCCAGCCTATTAGGGAACGCGCATTATGTGGTACTTAACCTGGGGCCCCCCATGCAAGTTATGATTATGTTGAAGTATCTATATGTATATGTTTTGAAAAGAAAAGACCTTTAAGAAATTATGAATGTTAGATTCAAGTTTAAGAATGCTTATGATTATATCTTTGATGCATGTTTAGGATTTAAGGAATTATGAATGCTTATATTCAAGTTTAAGAATGCTTATGATTATGTCTTTGATGCATGTTTAGGATTTAAGAAATTATGAATGCTTATATTCAAGTTTAAGAATGCTTATGATTATGTCTTTGATGCATGTTTAGGATTTAAGAAATTATGAATGCTTATATTCAAGTTTAAGAATGCTTATGATTATGTCTTTGATGCATGTTTAGGATTTATGTAATTATGAATGCTTATGTTCAAGTTTAAGAATGCTTATGATTATGTCTTTGATGCATGTTTAGGATTTATGCAATTATGAATGCTTATGTTTAATTTATGCCTTGCTTAGAGTTAATTATGTTTAGCATGCTTATGTAAATTGTATGCCATGCTTATGTTTTCATTACGTTGGTATGATGATGAATAGTGTTCCTATGAAATACTTATGCTATTTTTGCTAGTATGCTCCTGTTTTCTAATTGTTTGATGAAGTTTGTGGCTTTTGTGAGTAGGCAAGAATCTTACTAAGCTATATGCTTATAGTTTATGTTGTCCATATACTGCAGATAAAGGAACATGAACTAAGAGGAAGTAGCAGGAGGGGCCAAGTGTGTGTGATAGTGGCATGGTGGAAAGAGACCCTATTACTATCTGCTTATATTTATATGCTCAGTGAACACCTTAAGACATGTGCTTCCGCTTATAAGACCTATGATTTATTAGTACCATGATTGAATGTTGCTTAGTTATGTTACTGGTCAATTACTTATGAAAGTTTGGTATGTTAGAACTCATGGATGAATCTCAATGTTATGCATGTTATAAAATGAGATAAGATGAGATAACATGCTAATTATGAATATGATATGTGATGCATGTATAAAAGAAGGTTTAAGCCATGATAACATGTTTAAGTAAGTAGAAGGAGAAATGATCCATATATGTTATGTTATATAAAAAAAAAAAAAGTAGCGCCGCCCTGAGAGCAGATAAGGGCGGGCGTTACATCGCCGCCTACGGTCTTCCCCGTAAAGAGGACACGACCTTACAATCTCTCACTCACACGAGCTTACCTCGATAGTAGCTCTCGCTTCCGGCCTTCCACTCGATTCCTTCGTCTCCCTCCGAAGTCACTCAAGTGCTGCCCGACCACCGTGGCTTCTTCCGGGTGTCGCTAGCCTTCAGCTCAAGCTTTAATACTTTTCTGCACACTCGATAGCTCGTGAGATAACGATGTAGACTTAACTTTGTGTCTTTGCCATAATCAAAACACAGGTTCGATTATCTAGTGCCCCTGCACCAACAACCGTTTCATCGTCGTGCTATTCGATTAGAGTAGTCACTTGAACAAACTTGTTATTCAAGCAACAAACCTCTTTTCTATGAATAGCCACGGAATAGACGATGTACGGATCGCCGACTTTTGTGTTTATGTTCGGGGTCCAAGTTATATTAGCCACAAAACAGAATATATAACATTCATATAATTGAAGAACAAATATAGACATGTTACAAAAGAAAATAGACAATCGATATACCTTTCGATCTTCTACTGTATGACCTTCCTCCTCTTGGACGTCGTGTGGGCGACGATCGACCAAAAGTCGAAGCTCCTAGATCACCAATATTTCTTCCTTGCTCGCTCCGAACAAGAGGAAGAAGAAGAAAAGTAAGAACTTTCCTTATTTGGTGCCGCCAACACCCCAAACCCTAATCACCCAAGCTTGCCGCCCACTAACCCTAATCCTATCTCTATTGGAATTCATCTTGCCGCCCACCCCATGCTCTCCTTTTATAGAGTTAGGGATATACCTTATTTTAATCTCCACCATTGGTTCTAGGGATTTAATCTCAACAGTCGGATCTAGAGATTTAATCTCAACCGTCGGATCTAGAGATTTAATCTCAACCGTCGGATCTAGAGATTTAATGTCTACCTTTGGATCTAGAATTTTGTTTTCAACCATTGGACCTAAGCTTCATGAGGTATTAATAGGCTACAATAGAGACCATGAGGAGGAGTTGGATCTTGGCCACCCAATGGATCAAGCCCACATAAAGTCCGATCCATAAATGATAATTTAAACCACTAAAGGATTATCATTGATCTACCTCACCAACCCCCATAAGTTAATATGGGCTCCATATATTATTTGTACATTTTCTCCCCGTGTTTAAGATCTCTAATGTCCATCGATTAATTAATTTACTGACCATTAATTAATCAACATCTAACTCCATGAGTAGTACCACTCAACCTTATCATCATGCCGAACCAAGTCCACCTGCAGGGATTACATAATGAACCTTATGAGCTCCTCAAGGGGACATCATCATCCTAATATATAGGACACGGTTTCCTCCTATAATCAATGGAACACCATATAAATAATATCATTTCCCAACTTACCGAGCCT
This sequence comes from Wurfbainia villosa, assembly GCA_025175895.1. Taxonomy (NCBI): domain Eukaryota; kingdom Viridiplantae; phylum Streptophyta; class Magnoliopsida; order Zingiberales; family Zingiberaceae; genus Wurfbainia; species Wurfbainia villosa. The sequence continues at coordinate 75,199,781 of CM045990.1, forward strand.
ATCGATTTAATCTATAAATCTCGCCCATTGGTAAATCAAAGAAATGAATACTAAGTATATGTGCCTGTTATTATATCGGGATTAAGAGTATGTACAATATAATATCTGAGGTCCGATTCGATTATGTAGTCAGCAATAAATCAAATCACCTCTAAGTCGGTCCTGCTCAATACACACAAAGTGCACTAGTGTGATTCTATGGTCAAGACAAACCTATTGGATCGAGAAGCGTCGCTAGAGGGGGGGGGGGTGAATAGCGATCATAAATCTTTTCGACGTTTCGTTCGAGTAGATAATTAAATGAGTAAGAGCAGCGGAAAATAAAGAGACACGTTTATTTTTACTTGGTTCACAACCCAGCGGTTGCTACTCCAAGGCCCTATCGGTCCTAGACCGCGTACGGAGGGCAAAGCACTATAACATCTCCTCCTCGTTGAAGGTAGGAGACAACGATCACAAAACCGAAAGTATGAGGATGAGGCAACAAGCCTACCTCACCTCGTTACGATTAAAACAAAGAATACAATAAAAACAATTACTTGCTACTGCTGCCGATGAAGGAGATTTGAACTTGTCATCGCGTCGACGCGATATGAGCGTTATAGTGTTGGCGACTTGATGCTATTTGGAGTTGGAATCCTCCCCTCCTTTTATAGATTTTGGCCTTTGAATATGTCTCCTCTTTTTTGGAACAGATCACGAAGTTGTATAATTTTTATCATGAAGTGGTCGCGTCAAACCTTATCCATTTTGACATAGCGCAAAGGCTGATTCATCACCATCACGATCGATGATCTCCCATCGATCGATCAATCGATCGATCGCCTAATGGCCAACATTCCAAACCGCCACTTCCCTGCAGTAAGAGGTTAGCTCGGAAAATGATAAATGTGACAGTTTCTAACCGTCCGATCTTGACCTAGACCTTCCACAGGAAGTCTTAGTCGGATCGCCGCCTACAGTCATCCCCGTAAAGAGGACACGACCTTACAATCTGTCACTCACACGAGCTTTCCTCGATACTTACCTTTTAGCTTTCGCTTCCGACCTTCCACTCGATTCCTTCGGCTCCCTCCGAAGTCACTCAAGTGTCGCCCGACCACCACGGCTTCCTCTGGGTGTCGCTAGCCTACAGCTCCAGCTTTAGTACTTTTCTGCACACTCGATTTAGCTCGTGAGATAACGATGTAAACTTAACTTTGTGTTTTTTCCATAATCAAAACATAGGTTCGATTATCTAGTGCCCCTGCACCAACAAAACCAATACCAAATCACACTACAACCATACCAATGGTTTGTCCAAAGCCATCTCGGTTGTGAGCCTATACTTATACTTTAGAAGGAGCCGATAACATGATCTCCCTTGTGACACCACACAGCATGTTATCTACAATGTAATGTATTAGACAATATGCATCACCATAAATATGCAAACAATGATCATGTGATTCTTATTTCAAAATAAAGATGTTCATACAAAAGATGACTTTTCAGTATACATCCCAACAAGATCGTTCTATCGAAAGCATCATCCACGGTCTTCAACTTAGTCTTCAGAGTATATTCTCCTCCTCATATATATACCGACTGTCTACTATAGAAGCAGATAAAATGCTCAATCTGATAATCTGACTTTGCATGTCGTCATGACCCGCACTGTACGCACACAATTCCTTCGGAGTCTTTCTTTTGTGTTCGCTGATAACATGAGAAGATGCTGACGATCTGTAGTCGGTCTTCTATGGTAAAAAAACTCTCCAATAGTCGCTCGTTGCCCATGACTCCAATCTCACTCCTTTTGTCCAACATTCAGAGACTTCTGATTCCAATAATTTGACTTGCAATATCTACTTATCAATCTCTAACTCTTAAAACACTTGCTACAGAGTCATTTCCGTGAACATGACTCGATCTGATGTCTTCCGATAGGATCTGATAGAAAATCCATACATCCGAATCTAACTGTAAGCTAATAATCCCTGGGTGGCTTGAGATATCCATTCACACTCTTGAGCTATTAGATGGTCGTAACCTTTGCAAGTCTAACGACTCTGCATGGTAATCCCATTACCAAACGATCACCCTACTTGATGCCCAAGAATTCTCTGATAATGAGTCAAAGAAACGATGTGGAGAAATACTCTCTTACAACATCACTACATCGTGGCCAAGTGATTTGTTACTTCCCGAAGGTTATTTCTTACATCTTTTACCAAGTACCGGTTTTATCCTGATAATGGTATTCAAGCAAATCTACTTTTTCTGCATCAGTAATAGTATACTCGCTTATCCATTACCCCACAGGTAATGATCTGACTAGCATAGTTAGTGAAAATTCCTAAGACTGTAATCTTTGATCTCCACAAGAAATGTGACTACCTGACCCCTGCTATCCGACTCGGTATCAGTGGGCTCTCAAAGGTAATTCACCTTTTCGAAAGTAGGTACAAGCCGACTCATCCAGTCGTTCCCGTGGTTAACTCAAACCACGGTTACGAATAGTGACTAACACCCTAAAAGTCATCCCTGTTATAAGCAACTAAATGCAAAGCCAACAGAACAATATGTGATAACAGTTAACATACCTTAACCCTTGTAGCTCGGAGATGTCTGCAATTGCCAGATCCCATAACTCACAAAACTAAAACCGAGTAAATCAAAACTCGATATCCGAACGATATAAAATCTAAAAGTGGACTTCGCAACCTAGGGCTCTGATACCAATAAAATTGTCACACCCCGAGAGTATGCTGAGCCGAAAGTAAACGAACAACATCTCCACTGTACGTGGTACAATATCCTATTGATACAAGGCCTTTCGGCCATAACCACATAATATATATATGTATATAACCATAAAGCACAGTGGAAATACCCCAACAAATAATTAAGATACAACGACTCAACTATGCAATACGGAGTGACTTTGACACAGCAAGAATCATAATAAAGACCAAATACATACAACACATTCGTATACCACAAATGCGGAATAATGTAGGATAATATCCAAAAACCAATAATCCAACAGAATACAACAAATCGGAATAAACATCCAACCATTCGGTGTGAGATGGGATCAAATAGCGAAGCTCCGATCATCCAAGGAATCTTCTACCTGTTACCTGGGCGATAGGAAATTCAGGGTCCGTGGTGGTGAGTATAAACTCACGGGTAATATGTAAAAAGTGCATGAACAACATATAAGGACATAGAGATCTACAAGTATATATGTGAAGATCTACAGGTATACAGAAGGAGTCCAACAGATATACAGTCATAAATGTAACAACAGATAACCACCAGTATAGTCATACTAAATGCATATACTAAACTGATCAACTGAACATGATGTAATGTACTAACATACCTGACGATCTGCAACAACATAATCTATATCATTCTGAATAGTTATACAACAACATAACCCATATAACATACAAGGTCAATCCCATATATGACCAACACTCAGACATATGAACAATATATAATCTCATGTAATAACAACCCGGTCCATACTACACTATGACATGACACTAATCAAATGCATACAACAATTTGGACAAACATCGTACATCATGCTTAACACACAACAGTATATAATATGAAAATGGCATGTAACATGATGAACAAGCATATGCATCAAACATACCTCAATCAAATGCAGCATCTCACAGACATATGTAAAACATATATCAAATACATGCATACATATATCTCAGCAATACATATGCATGGCCATGTCTACGAACCCATCCAACCACCAGATGTATACATGACAACTATCCCAACTTCAGCTACCACTACTCTTGAATGGCCGAATTGGGTAGTATGAACGGTAGATAGCCACCATAGAGCTATATCCTACCCCACGAGGGTCCCTGCAGCAAGCCGCACCGTCACTACCCATGAGTAGATGAGTACTGCACACAGGACAACTATACATCATGCAACCACTATCTATAGTGGGCAAGTGCGCTAACTACCACTCTGCATAGTGGCCAAGTACGCATCTCTAGCTACCACTGTCTATAGTGGCTGAGTGCGGCACATCTAATACTTTTCACTCAACCCTGCTACCACTACCCCGTGTGGCCGGGGAGGCAGGATGACTGACGACTTATCTCAACCACAAGGGAGACCCCAGTCGACAACATGTAATCAATGTACTGATGCATAGCTCCACATACGTATCCCCGCAACACTCCCTATCCCACGGGGAGTCCTAGTCAACCCAAATGTCAACAATGCATGGACTACTAATCCACAAGACTCTCTCTCTACCACACAGAGAGTCATACACAACCAACAGTCAATCACGCTAGGACCTCCAGTCCGTAGCGACATACTATCGACAATCAACTATGCTAGGATCTCCAGTCCGTAACAACACACTATCAATAATCCATATAACCATACACAGACACATGATCCATAATGGATATACAACCACGCTAGGACCTCCAGTCCATAATCACATACTGACAACCACACACACTTATCTATGCACAGATGACTAAATCCACCATAGATGCACAACTAATATGTGTAAGATACAGAAATCGACTCCATAATCTAATCCATCACCTAACCCTAGTGATGTAACATGGTAACCCAATCTGAGGTCACAAAGGTAACCCTAACCACATGTACTTAACTGAACATCCATCAACTAAGACATAATAGGGTTTATAGTTCATATCCGTGATAAATGAACGATGAATTAACAGTAATATATTTCAAAGGTCAAGGCTAAGTACAAGCACATGAATAAATAAGAGTCGATTTAAGATCAAAGGTATCATCATAAGTCCAAATTGATGCACTGGAATTAGTCAAACTACCTGACCAGGGTAGATATTACCCACCTAATACGAAGATCATAAGATAAATCCACACGACCGTTGACCTGCTTCGTATCCCAAACCCGCACATAATAACATACTATAGCTAAGTACAAGCATCCAACAAATACACAACTTAACTTCTTTGTCATTTCCATATTCCCATCCTTTTATCGAATGTGAGTTAGCACTACGACCGCACACCTCTCGTAACCCCAAACCCACATGCATCCTTGGCCGATTTACCCAACCAAGATCTCAATAGATTACCAACATCCAACTCACAACTGATAATCCACAATCAACTACAACATCAACTACAAATATAGTAAGCATCCATATCACTTAGATCTATACTTACCTCATGTTGCTTTAATCTCTCCCAACTTGTTCACCCAAAGGAACCTGTGATTCAACCAATAAAACCGCAATCCAGGAGCTACATAAGACACAAATATCCCAACCACACCAATCGAAGCTTACCTTGCACTGCCTATACAAACCCAGCTTCCCTGCTCAACTCTGATCTCCACAGTAATTTCAATAGCCACTACCATCATCAATAAAAATGGATTAAACCATATCTGCTTAATATCAAACAGAACACAAACCACTAACTCCTCAAATCTCTGCCCCAAACCACACAACCTCACCATCCATCAACATAGCAAAACCAACAAGGAAGTCGACCAATGCTTCCACTCTCGGCGCACTACAAATGAATGAAACTCTGCCCACGACAAGAATAAGATGAACATAAGGAAGGCGACAACAGATCTGCTAACCATTAAGCAACGAAGGGAGGAAATGCCAGATGCGAGTTAAGAAACTCCAAAGAGACGATCGCAGGCTGACGACATAGCTGACTAGAGCAAACGGCTGATAGAGATGGGGAAGGAGATAGCGATCGCATGCATGACCACTACCACAGCTGGAGGAGCTCGGATGCTCATTTGGAGTAGGTGATCAGAATGGCAGGCGAAGGAGGTAATTGACCACAGAAAACTCAAAGTGAGGGTTGACCCTGTTAGTGAAAGCCCTAGAGCCAATCATGTGATGAGTGTTGTAAGGACTTTATTGTATCATATTCCTATTTATAAAGGCATGGTTATTATATTTACTTGTATTGGTGCCAAATAACTAAGTATAATAACATCCTTGAGTAGTAGGTTCTTATCTATATCAAACGATTGGTTGAATCGATAATGAGATGAAATAGAGAATACTACTCTTAATCATTTCTAGTTAAGTATTAACATTCAGGTACAATGTTAATGCGTAGAGACTAGCATGTAGGTCAACACGATGACTTGATCTCACAAGTCATGCATATGAGATATTAAGTTGACACATGGGTATGCATTGGAGAATGTATACTGAATGCCCCGCCATGAGAAAGTATCATGGATCATTATATGAGTGTCATATACTTTCTCATGTGGCTATTAGTATGACTATTAGTCCTTGGACCTGAAGTCACCATGGTTCCATACATAAGGAGTTGCATACTTTGGCTTCGTCAAACGTCACCCGTAAATGGGTGGACTATAAAGGCGATTACTGGGTATGTAACAAATTATGCAGAGGGATGTGAGTGATGTAGATGGGATCTATCCCTCCTATATGACGGGAGTGACATCGTTATTCTTGATAGAGTGAGACCACGAAGTGCATGGCCATGCCCAAATGAGTCAATATGAGATATTGAGCCCATTTGATGAGAGTGAGTCTACTTGGAGTTTAAGATATAGATTGTACCGAGGATGACACAGTCTATGCCTCAATTGGTCAATCTAGATGTCAAGGATAGAGGGACATTGTCACATATTGTGAGAGTCACAATTAGTAGTGACAAAGGTAATGTTGGAGCTCAACATTCTTGTAACTTGGGTAGCAATGATGTGTTGCTAGATACCGCTCTTTGCTTATGTTCCTAAATTGGTTTAGGAGCATTGCCAACGTTACAAGAACCTATAGGGTCACACACAAAGGGCAATTAGATGGAGATTAGGTTCATTTGATGAACCATGAGGATTAGGTTCATGGGATGAACCAAATTGGATTAAGAGTAATCCAAATTAGACTAATTGAGTTAGACTCAATTTGATTCAAGTGTTGAATGAGTCATATTTTTATTTGATTCATTCAGTCAATTTAAATTAATGAGTAGAGATTCATTAAATCAATTTGACTTGAATCAAGTGGTTAGATTTGACCAACCATGGGAGAAAAGAGGTCAAGTTTGACTTGACTTGAGATGGAAGATGAATGGTCAATTTTGACTTGACCAATTTCCATGTCATGGTGACTTGGCATGGGGAAGGCCAATGATGATGTTTCACATCATCGTGAACTTATCATGTGGTGCCACCTCATGAGGGAGACTAAGAGCAATTGGCTCTTGGAGTTACATGCATGCATGTAACCCCCCCAAGATTAAAGTGGCCGACCACTTTCTTCATGGTGTGAGGTTAATTGGTTGGTAACTCCATCTTCTTCTAGCTTGCTCTTCCTCAAGCTCTCTCCCAATCCTCTATCTTGGATGAATCTTCCATGAGTGATAGCACACTCTAGGTTGATTTTCTCCACCATTTGTTCATGTGGATACCAATAGAGGAGTGTACACTTGACACTCTTGAGTTCCGACAAAGCGTTTGGACGAGCGGGATAAGAGAAGGGCATCGCTACGAGGGTAACACTCTCATCTTGGAGGTCTAATGTAGATCTAGGTTTACTTAAGTACATACATGTTTTTATTTTTATATATCTTCGCACGAATCCGTGTCCGGACTTTCGAGGTTTCCGCAATGCAAAAAGCGGTTTTTGCGGCTCGGAAAGTCCAACAGTGGTATCAGAGCCACGTGTGAAGCTTGTATGTCTTTTAAATTTGTAGTTTTTGTATTAGATATTAAAATTACATATTTTTAAGTTTCTGTAAATTTCCTATTTTTATAGATTTTTGGGTATTTTTCTCGAAGAGTCGAAGCAACGAGTGTTGGGACACTTGTAGGCTTCAACCACCGAGAAAAACTCTCCAAAATGGCGAGTTCTTGCTTAAGACTTTTGGGACAGTGACTTAAGTCACTGTAAGATCGAGTAGGGACACTCACAAAGTTTATTTTTACGAGTAGGGGCGCTGCCCCTATCCCCGAAAGGGGCCTTGTCGCGCCTGGAAACTTCTTAGCGGGACCGTTACGGAGAGGTGACTCATAAAATAAAAAAAATAGGAAAAATTATAGAAATTTTCTGTAAAATACATAATTTAGAATTATCTATAATTCTGTGATGGTCATTTCCCAAGCACCCCAATATGATTGGATGATAATGTGTTGTAATTCATAATACGACCCTGCACTTTTGTGGTTGTGCTTGTTGTATAGGGTATGCGACTCCCGTGGCCTCTTCTTTTAAAATTATAATTGTAAATAGTTTTAGACTTGAATGTTACTCAAATTTTATGTTTGTAATGTACAAAATGGAGCGGTAGAAGGTCTACTACTAGACGGAGTTACGAGAAGGGTGCCGACGACACATGGCGGTCAAAGGAGACCCTTGGAGAAGCCGCTAATCCTAGGTTGACCGTCCGATCTTCTCATTGGCTTGAGAAGATCGTAGTAGGGCCATTACCTAATCACAATTAATTAATATATATATATATATATATATATATATATATATATATATATATATATATATATATATATATATATGTTATGCTTGTATGTATGTGATGCATGCTAGTAGAATAATGCTTGTATGTATATGATTCCTGCTAGGATATTTTTCTTGTATGTATATGATGCATGCTAGAATGATGCTTGTATGTATGTGATTCATGCTAGTGTAGGATAATAAAGGCCTTAATGCATATATGATACACATTACGATTAGATTAGATCTTAATTGAATCAACTCAAAAATGCCTACCAAGTCCTTGATACCCATCACTACCTCGATCATTTGTTGTTGTTGAATCTACCAAAGCATAGCAACGCATATTATCTTGGTAGGGTGCGGAGGGACAATCTTGGTCCCGCCTATCATGGCTTGGGTTAGAGTAAGCTCAATTAAATTGAGTAAAACTAGTTAACTCAATTGGATCGAGTAGAACTATAGGCATATTCCAACCGTTGGAAAGATAGGATAAGATCGCATTTACACTAAATCTTGGGCGATTTAGCGAAAGCTAACTCAAGGTCTTTTGTAAATGTGGGTATTGATCCTATAAACAAGAGTTGTATAGAGATGTAATCGGTAATGTGTTACCTACCGATCATACTAAGTATTGGGTGATTTAGCCAAAGCTAACTCAAGGCGTAGTATGATGTGGATCTTGTCCCGCAAGAATTATAGCTAGTTTGTATGAATCTAGTAATATGGTTTGACCAGATCCATAACTTGATTCTACAAAATTCCTATAATTCAATGGGAGCATCATTTGATTAAAGGCCTAATTAAATGATAAAAGGAATATGATATTAATTTTCTGCATTGTGTATGTTGTAGATCACTATGTCGACAAACACGAACACTCTCTCCCTGTGTTCTGTCCTTGAGAAGGACAAGCTCAATGGAGCAAATTTCTTGGATTGGTATAGAAACCTGAGAATCGTTCTCACCCAAGAAAGGAAACTGTACGTCCTGGAGCAGCCCATTCCGGAGGCACCTCCTGCGAATGCCTCGCGAACTGACAAAGATGCTTACAAGAAGCATCAAGATGATGCATTAGATGTGTCATGTCTCATGCTCGCGACCATGAACTCTGAGCTTCATAAGCAACACGAGTTCATGAATGCTTATGATATGGCTGAACATCTTCGCCAACTATATCAAGGAAAAGCAAGGCACGAGAGATTTGAAGTCTCTAAGGTATTGTTTCAGTCCAAGATGCAAGATGGGATTCCCGTAGGTCCATATGTACTCAAGATGATTGGGTACGTAGAAAACCTACAGAGATTGGGATTCCCACTTGGCCAAGAGTTGGCCACTGACTTGATCTTGAAATCTTTGCCACAAAGCCATAATCAATTTGTCATGAATTACAACATGAATGAAATTGATAAGCCACTGCCTGAGATGCTGAGCATGTTGAGAACTGCTGAGCTCAACCTTAAGAAAGGAAAATCTGACTCCATTTTGATGGTGCAAAAGATGAAAGGCAAGGGCAAGCCTAAAGGTAAGGGAAAGTCCCAAGCCAAGGGCAAAGGCAAAGAACTGAAACCCAAAGGAGGGGTGGCCAAGGAAGGGGCTTGCTTCCACTGCAAGGAAGCTGGACACTGGAAGCGTAACTGCAAAGCTTACCTGGAAGATCTTAAGAAGAAGAGAAGTGAGACTTCTACTTCAGGTATAAATGCTATAGAAGTCAATCTATCTATTTCTTCATTATGGGTATTAGATACCGAATATGCATCTCACATTTGTACCAATGTGCAGGCGCTAAGAAATAGTAGGGCATTGACAAAGGGCGAGGTGGACCTACGAGTAGGCAATGGAGCAAGAGTTGTTGTTGTTGTTGTAGGAACTTATGATCTATCTCTGCCCTCTGAGCTTGTACTAGAACTAGATGAATGTTGTTATGTGCCTGCTTTGACTAAGAACGTAATTTTGGTTTCTTGTTTGGACAAGAAAGGATTTCTCTTGTCTGACCATGATGATGTTATGCTTATTGAGAATGAGCCTACCTCCTATCAGGAAGCTGTGATGAGCCCAGACTCTGAGAAATGGCTAGAGGCCATGAGATCCGAGATGGAATCCTTGTACACCAACCAAGTATGGACTTTGGTTGATCCATCTGAAGGGGTCAAACCCATTGGGTGTAAGTGGGTCTTTAAGAGAAAGACTGACATGGATGGACTTACGCAAACCTATAAGGGATGATTGGTGGCTAAAGGTTTCAAGCAAATTCATGGTATTGACTATGATGAAACCATTTCTCCAGTGACAATGTTTAAGTCCATTCGGATCATGCTTGCTATTGCAGCATACGATGATTATGAGATCTGGCAGATGGATGTCAAAACCGCATTTCTGAATGGAAACTTGCTCGAGGATGTGTACATGACACAACCTAAGGGTTTTGTAGATCCATAGCATACTGGGAAAGTATGCAAACTACAAAGGTCCTTTTATGGGCTAAAGCAAGCTTCTCGGAGATGGAATCTTCGATTCGATGATGTGATCAAACAGTTTGGTTTCATCAAGAATGAAGATAAACCCTGTGTCTACAAGAGGGTTAATGGGAACACAGTTGTCTTCCTTGTATTGTATGTGGATGATATACTACTCATTGGGAATGACATCCCTTCGCTACAGTCTGTGAAGACTTGGCTGGGGATGTGCTTCTCAATGAAGGACTTAGGTGAAGCAGCCTGTATTCTAGACATCAAGATCTATAGAGATAGATCTAAGAGATTGCTTGGCCTAAGTCAGAGTACATACATTAACACAGTATTACTACGGTTTGCCATGCAGAATTCCAAGAAGGGACTTCTGCCGATGTCACATGGTGTGAGTCTTTCGAAGACTCAAAGTCCCTCTTCTAGTGAGGAGAGAGACCGCATGGATAAGATCCCTTATGCATCTGCTATAGGTTCGATCATGTACGCCATGCTATGTACTTGTCCTGATGTCTCGAATTCTTTGAGCATGACAAGTAGATACCAGTCAGATCCAGGTGAGCGTCACTGGATAACAGTCAAGAATATTCTTAAGTACTTGAGAAGGACTAAAGAATATTTCTTGATATTAGGAGGCGATGAGGAGCTAGCTATAAAGGTTTACAGCAATGTCAGCTTCCAAACTACCAGGATGATTATAGATCACAGTCAGGGTTCGTGTTTTGCAGATTATACACAGAGGCAAACATCACAAATCCCTTGACCAAGGCTTTGGCAAAGAAAAAGCATGATGGTCACACTAGATCATTGGGTATTAGATAATACGGTGATTGGCACTAGTGTTGGGTTTTTCGAGCCGCAATAACTATTTTTTGCGTTGCAGAAACCTCGAAAGCCCTGGCCACGGATCTGTGCGAAGTTTAAAAAATAAAAACATGTATGTGCTTATGAAAAACCTAGATCTTTCTTAGATCTAGAAGGTGAGAGCATTACCCTCGTAGCGATGTCCTTCGCTTATCCTGCTCGTCCAAAAGCTTCGTCGGAACTCGAGAGTGTCAAGTGCACACTCCTCTATTGGTATCCACACAAGCAATAGGTGGAGAAAACACAACGTTGAGTGTGCTAGCACCCTTTGGATGGTTCGGCCAAGATGAGGTTGGGAGAGCAAGCTTGAGAGGAAGATGATCCAAGGAAGAAGATGTAGTTGTGTGTAACTCACCAAAATCAATTACACCAATCAAATGGAGTGGCCGACCACTTCATGACTTGGGGGGTTACATGCATGCATGTAACTCCAAGAGACAATGGCTCTTGGTCTCCCTCATGAGGTGGCACCACATGATAAGTCAATGATGATGTGGCCGGCCCCCATGCCATGTCACCATGACATGGCAATTAGTCAAGTCAAAATTGACAATTCATCTTCCCTATCAAGTCAAGTCAAACTTGACCTCTTATCTCCCATGGTTGATCAAATCTAACCACTTTATTCAAGTCAATTTGATTTAATGAATCTCTATTCATTAATTTAAATTGACTCAATGAATCAAATCTAAATTAGACTCATTCAACACTTGAATCAACTTGAGTCTAACTCAATTAGTCTAATTTGGATTACTCTTAATCCAATTTGGTTCATCCCATTAACCTAATCCTCATGGTTCATCAAATGAACCTAATCTCCATCTAATTGCCCTTTATGTGTGACCCAATAGGTTCTTGTAACGTTAGCAATGTCCCTAAACCGATTTAGGAACATAAGCAATGAGCGGTATCTAGCAACACATCATTGCTACCCAAGTTACAAGAATGTTGAGCTCCAACATCACCTTTGTGTGACTACTAATTGTGACTCTCACAATATGTGACAATGTCCCTCTATCCTTGACATCTAGATTGACCAATCGAGGCATAGACCGTGTCATCCTTGCTACAATCTATATTTTTAACTCCAAGTAGACTCACTCTAATCAAATGAGCTCAATATCTCATATTGTCTCATTTGGGCATGGCCATGCACTTCGTGGTCTCACTCTATCAAGAATAACGATTTCACTCCCGTTATATAGGAGGGATAGATCCCATCTACATCACTCACATCCCTCCGCATAATTTATTACATACCCAGTAATCGCCTTTATAGTCCACCCATTTACGGGTGACGTTTGATGAAGCCAAAGTATGCAACTCCTTATGTAGGGAACCATGATGACTTCACGTCTAAGGACTAATAGTCATACTAATAGCCACATGAGAAAGTATATGACACTCATATAATGATCCATGATACTTTCTCATGGCGGGTCATTCAGTATACATTCTCCAATGCATACCCATGTGTCAACTTGATATCTCATATGCATGACTTGTGAGATCAAGTCATCGTGTTGACCTACATGCTAGTCTATACGCATTAACATTGTCCCTGAATGTTAATACTTGACTAGGAATGATTAAGAGTAGTGTTCTCTATATCATCTCATTATCGATTCAACCAATTCATTGATATAGATAAGAACCTACTAGTCAAGGACGTTATTATACTTAGTTTATTTGGCACCAATACAAGTAAATATAATAACCATGTCTTTATGAATAGGAATATGATACAATAAAGTCCATACAACAATCATCACATGATTTGCTATAGGGCTTACACTAACAATCTCCCACTAACACTAGTGCGAATCACTGTAGTATCTAATACCCAATGACCTAGTGTGACCATCATGCTTTTTCTATGCCAAAGTCTTGGTCAAGGGATCTGTGATGTTAGCCTCTGTGGGTACTCTGCAAATCTTCACATCTCCTCTATCGATAATCTCTCGAATGAGATGGAAGCTCTGTAGTATGTGTTTGGTCCGCTGGTGTGAGTGAGGTTCCTTAGCCTATGCAATTGCTCAATTGTTGTCACAATAGAGCTCTATGGGATCTGCTATGCTAGGAACCACCCCAAGCTCAGTAATGAACTTGCAGATCCAAACTGCCTCCTTTGCTGCCTCAGATGCAGCGATATACTCGGCTTCTGTTGTAGAATCAGCAACTGTGTCCTGCTTCGAACTCTTCTAGCTCACAGCGCCACCATTCAAGAAAAACATGAACCCACCGATCGATCTATAATCATCCCGTCAGTTTAGTCGCATCACAGAACCCTTACACTAGCTCCTCATCGCCTCCAAATATCAAGAAATATTCTATAGTCCTTCTCAAGTACTTAAGAATATTCTTTCTATCGCTATCCAAAGGACATTCTCGATCCGACCGGTATCTACTCATCATGCTTAAAGCATACGAGACATCAGGACGAGTACATAGCATGATGTACATGATAGATCCTATAGTAGATGCATATGGGATATTATCCTTGCGGTCTCTCTCCTCTCTAGAAGAGGGACCTTGAGTCTTCGAAAGACTCACACCATGTGACATCGGCAGAAGTCCCTTCTTCGAATTTTGCATGGAAAATCATAGTAATACCGTGTCAATGTATGTACTCTTACTTAGGCCAAGCAATCTCTTAGATCTATCTCTATAGATCTTGATGCCTAGAATACAGGTTGCTTCACCTAAGTCCTTCATTGAGAAGCATATCCCCAGCCAAGTCTTCACAGACTGTAGCGAAGGGATGTCATTCCTAATGAGTAGTATGTCATTCACATACAATACAAGGAAGACAACTGTGTTTCCATTAATCCACTTGTAGACACAGGGTTTATCTTCATTCTTGATGAAACTAAACTATTTGATCGCATCATCGAATCGAAGATTCCAGCTCCTAGAGGCTTGCTTTAGCCCATAAATGGACCTTTGCAGCTTGCATACTTTCCCAATATGCTGTGGATCTTCAAAACCCTCAGGTTGTGTCATGTACACATCCTCGAGTAAGTTTCCATTCAGAAATACGGTTTTGACATCCATCTGCCAGGTCTCATAATTGTGGTATGCTGCAATAGCAAGCAAGATCCGAATGGACTTAAACATCGCCACTGGAGAAAAGGTTTCATCATAGTCTATACCATGAATTTGCTTGAAACCTTTAGCCACCAATCGTCCCTTATAAGTATGTGTAAGTCCATCCATGTCAGTCTTTCTCCTAAAGACCCACTTACACTCAATGGGTTTGACCCCTTCAAGTGGATCAACTAAAGTCCATACTTGGTTGGTGTACATGGATTCCATCTCGGATCTCATGGCCTCTAGCCATTTCTCAGAATCTGGGCTCATCACAGCTTCCTGATAGGAGGTAGGCTCATTCTCAATAAGCATAACATCATCATGGTCAGACAAGAGAAATGAGTATCTCTCAGGCTGACGATGTACCCTATCAGACCTGCGAAGAGGTAGGTCTACCTGAATAGGTGGTTGTTCCACAACCCTTTGTGCAACAACCTCATCACCCACAACACTTTGTGGTTCCTGTTCAACCTCCATCAATGCCTCAGTGCTATGGTCGTTATCTTGAATTTCTTCAAGATCGAACATACTCCCACTAGTTTTTCTAGAAACAAAATCCCTTTTAAGAAAAACCCATGTATTTGCCACAAATACTTTGTGCTGACTGGGAATATAGAAGTAATATCCCTTTGTGTCCTTGGGATATCCAACAAAATAGCACCTATCGGATTTGGGTCCCCGTTTGTCTAAGACTTGATGTTGAACGTAAGCCTCACAACCCCAAATCCTAATGAAAGACATCTTGGGATTTCTCCCTGTCCATATCGTATATGGTGTCTTTATCACAACCTTGGATGGTACACGGTTAAGGGTAAAGGCTGCTGTGTCTAGAGAATATCCCCAAAAGGATATAAGAATATCTGTGTGACTCATCATAGATTGTACCATATCTAATAGGGTATGATTCCTCCTTTCGGATACACCATTCTACTGTGGAGTTCCAGGAGGAGTGAGTTGGGATAGAATTCCACACTCAGCTATATAGTCACGAAACTCATGGCTAAGGTATTCTCCACCTCAATCTGATTGAAGTATCTTAATACTCTTGCCAAGCTGGTTTTGTACTTCATTCTTGAATTCTTTGAACTTTTCAAAGGATTCTGATTTATGTGTCATGAGATATATATAACCATATCTACTGAAGTCATCAGTAAATGTAATGAAGTACTTGTAACCACCTCTAGCACCAACATTGAAAGGGCCACATACATCACTATGTATAAGTCCTAACAAATCTATTGCTCTTTAGCTGTGTCCACTAAAGGGAGTCTTGGTCATCTTGCCTAAAAGGCAAGACTCGCATGTCTCATATGATTCAAAATCAAATGAGTCTAGCAGCCCATCCTTATGGAGCTGAGATAAGCGACTCTCATTTATGTGACCTAAGCGACAATGCAAGAGATAGGTTTGGTTCAACTCATTTGACTTGAACCTTTTGGTACTTATGTTATAGATAGGGCTCTCTAAGTCTAGAATGTAGAGTCCATTCATTAGAGGTGCACTACAATAGAACATATCATTTAAATAAACTAAACAACATTTGTTCTTTATTATAAATGTAAATCCTTTCTTGTCTAAACAAGAAACCAAAATTATGTTCTTAGTTAAGGCAGGCACATAACAACATTCATCTAATTCTAGTATAAGCCCAGAGGGCAGAGATAGATCATAAGTTCCTACAACAACAACATCAACTCTTGCTCCATTGCCTGTCAGGTCCACTTCGCCTTTGTCAATGCCCCTATTTCTCCCATGATGAAGAAATAGATAGATTGACTTATATAACATTTATACCTGAAGTAGAAGTCTCACTTCTCTTCTTCTTAAGATCTTCCAGGTATGCCTTGCAGTTACGCTTCCATTGTCCAGCTTCCTTGCAGTGGAAGCAAGCCCCTTCCTTGGCCACTCCTCCTTTGGGTTTTAGTTCCTTGCCTTTTCCCTTGGCTTGGGACTTTCCCTTACCTTTAGGCTTGCCCTTGCCTTTCTTCTTTTGCACCATCAAAATGGAGTCAAATTTTCCCTTCTTAAGGTTGAGCTTAGCAGTTCTCAACATGCTGAGCATCTCAGGAAGTGGCTTATCAATTTCATTCATGTTGTAATTCATGAAAAATTGATTGTAGATTTACGACAAAGACTGCAAGATCAAGTCAGTGGCCAGCTCTTGGCCAAGGGGAAATCCCAATCTCTGTAGATTTTCTACGTACCCAATCATCTTGAGTACATATGGACCTACGGGAGTTCCATCTTGCATTTTGGAACCAAACAATGCCTTAGAGACTTCATATCTCTCGTGCCTTGCTTGTCCTTAATATAGTTGACGAAGATGTTCAACCATAACATAAGCATTCATGAACTCGTGTTGCTTCTGAAGCTTAGAGTTCATGGTTGCGAGCATTAGACATGACACATCTAATGCATCATCTTGATGCTTCTTATAAGCATCTTTGTCAGCTCGTGAGGCAGTGGCAGGAGGTGCCTCCGGAATGGGCTGCTCCAGGACGTACAATTTTTTTTCTTAGGTGAGAACGATTCTCAGGTTCCTGTACCAGTCCAGGAAATTTGCTCCATTGAGCTTGTCCTTCTCGAGGACAGAACGCAGAGAGAGAGTGTTCGTGTTTGTCGACATAGTAATCTACAACATACAATGCAGAGAATTAATATCATATTCCTTTTATCATTTAATTAGGCCTTTAATCAAATGATGCTCCCATTGAATTATAGGAGTTTTGTAGAATCGAGTTATGGATATGGTCAAACCACATTACTAGATTCATACAAACTAGCTATAATTCCTGTGGGATAAGATCCACATCATACTAAGCCTTGAGTTAGCTTTGGCTAAATCGCCCAAGACTTAGTACGATCGGTGGGTAACACATTACTGATTACATCTCTATGCAACTCTTGTTTATAGGATCAAGACCCACATTTACAAAAGACCTTGAGTTAGCTTTGGCTAAATCGCCCAAGATTTAGTGTAAATGCGATCTTATCCTATCTTTCCAACGGTTGGAATATGCCTATAGTTCTACTCGATCCAATTGAGTTAACTAATTTTACTCAATCTAATTGAGCTTACTCTAACCCAAGCCGTGATAGGCGGGACAAATATTGTCCCTCCGCACCCTACCAAGATAATATGCATTGCTCTACTTTGGCAGATTCAACAACTACAAATGATCGAGTTAGTGATGGGTATCAAGACTTGGTAGGCATTTTCGAGTTGATTCGATTATGATCTAATCTAATCGTGAATGTGTATCATACACGCATCAAGGCCTTTATTATCCTACACTAGCATACATCACATACATACAAGCATCATTCTAGCATGCATCATATACATACAAGAAAAATATCCTAGCATGCATCATATACATACAAGCATTATTCTACTAGCATGCATCACATACATACAAGCATAACAAATATATATATATATATATATATATATATTTGTGATTAGGTCATGGCCCTACTGCGATCTTCTCAAGCCAATGAGAAGATCGGACGGTCAACCTAGGGTTAGCGGCTTCTCCAAGAGCCTCCTTTGACCGCCATGTGTCGTCGGCACCCTTCTCGTAACTCCATCTAGAAGTGGACCTTCCACCGCTTCATTTTGTATATTACAAACATGAAACTCGAGTTATATTCGAGTCTAAAATTATTTACAACTAGAATTTTAAAAGAAGAGGCACGACACACAGGTCACATACCCTATACAACACGCACAACCACAAAAACAGCACGCAGGCCGTATTATTAATTACAACACATTAAGTCCAATCACATTGGAGTTCTTGGGCCATGACCATCACAGAATTATACATAATTCTAAATTATGTATTTTACAGAAAATTTCTATAATTTTTCCAATTTTTTTTTTTTCAATTTTATGAGTCACCTCTTCGTAACGATCCCGCTAAGCGATATCCGGGCGCGATCGCGGGACAAGGCCCCTTTTTGGGATAGGGGCAGTACCCATACTCACAAAATAAACATTGCGAGTGCCCCTACTACGATCTTACAGAGACTTAAGTCGCTGTCCCAAAAACCTAAAGCGAGAACTCGCCGTTTCGGAGAGTTTTTCTCGATGGTTGAAGCCTACAAGTGTCCCAACACTCGTTGCTTTGACTCTTCGAGAAAAATACCCAAAAATTCTATAAAAATAAGAAATTTATAGAAACATAAAAATCTGTAATTTTTATATCTAATACAAAAACTACAAAAATGAAACACATACATGCTTCGCACGTGGCTCTGATACCACTGTTGGACTTTCCAAGCCGCAAAAACCGCTTTTTGCGTTGAGGAAACCCCGGAAGTCCGGGCACGAATCCGTGCGAAGATGTATTAAAACTAAAACATGTATGTGTTTACTAAAAAACCTAGATCTTCCTTAGATCTAGAAGGTGAGAGCATTACCCTCATAGCGATGCCCTTCGCTTATCCCGCTCATCCAAAAGCTTCGCCGGAACTCGAGAGTGTCAAGTGCACACTCCTCTATTGGTATCCACACAAGAAATAGGTGGAGAAAACACAACCTTGAGTGTGCTAGCACCATTTGGATGGTTCGGCCAAGATGAGGTCGGGAGAGAAAGCTTGAGAGGAAGATGATCCAAGGAAGAAGATGTAGTTGTGTGTAACTCACCAAAATCAATTACACCAATCAAATGGAGTGGCCGGCCACTTCATGACTTGGGGGGTTACATGCATGCATGTAACTCCAAGAGCCAATGGCTCTTGGTCTCCCTCATGAGGTGGCACCACATGATAAGTCAATGATGATGTGGCCGGCCCCCATGCCATGTCACCATGACATGGCAATTAGTCAAGTCAAAATTGATCATTCATCTTCCCTCTCAAGTCAAGTCAAACTTGACCTCTTATCTCCCATGGTTGATCAAATCTAACCACTTGATTTGAAATCCCTAGAGCCAATCATGTGATGATTGTTGTATAGACTTTATAGTATCATATTCCTATTTATAAAGGCATGGTTATTATATTTACTTGTATTGGTGCACAATAACTAAGTATAATAATGTCCTTGAGTAGTAGGTTCTTATCTATATCAATCGATTGGTTGAATCGATAATGAGATGATATAGAGAACACTACTCTTAATCATTCCTAGTCAAGTATTAATATTCAGGGACAATGTTAATGCGTAGAGACTAGTATGTAGGTCAACACGATGACTTGATCTCACAAGTCATGGATATGAGATATCAAGTTGACACATGGGCATACATTGGAGAATGTATACCGAATGACCCACCATGAGAAAGTATCATGGATCATTATATGAGTGTCATATACTTTCTCATGTGGCTATTAGTATGACTATTAGTCCTTGGACCTGAAGTCACCATGGTTCTCTACATAAGGAGTTGCATACTTTGGCTTCGTCAAACGTCACCCGTAAATGGGTGGACTATAAAAGCGATTACTGTGTATGTAACAAACTATGCAAAGGGATGTGAGTGATGTAGATGGGATCTATCCCTCCTATATGACGGGAGTGACATCGTTATTCTTGATAGAGTGAGACCACGAAGTGCATGGCCATGCCCAAATGAGTCAATATGAGATATTCAACTCATTTGATGAGAGTGAGTCTACTTGGAGTTCAAGATATAGATTGTACCGAGGATGACACGGTTTATGCCTCAATTGGTCAATCTAGATGTCAAGGATAGAGGGACATTGTCACATATTGTGAGAGTCACAATTAGTAGTCACAAAGGTGATGTTGGAGCTCAACATTCTTGTAACTTGGGTAGCAATGATGTGTTGCTAGATACCGCTCATTTCTTATGTTCCTAAATCAATTTAGGAGCATTGCCAACGTTACAAGAACCTATGGGGTGACACACAAAGGGCAATTAGATGGAGATTAGGTTCATATGATGAACCATGAGGATTAGGTTCATCGGATGAACCAAATTGGATTAAGAGTAATCCAAATTAGACTAATTGAGTTAGACTCAATTTGATTCAAGGGTCGAATGATTCTAATTTAGATTTGATTCATTGAGTCAATTTAAATTAATGAATAGAGATTCATTAAACCAAATTGACTTGACTCAAGTGGTTAGATTTGATCAACCATGGGAGATAAGAGGTCAAGTTTGACTTGACTTGAGATGGAAGATGAATGGTCAATTTTGATTGACCAATTGCCATGTCATGGTGACTTGGCATGGGGAAGGCCAATGATGATGTTTCACATCATCATGGACTTATCATGTGGTGCCACCTCATGAGGGAGACCAAGAGCCATTGGCTCTTGGAGTTACATGCATGCATGTAACCCCCCAAGATTAAAGTGGCCGACCACTTTCTTCATGGTGTGAGGCTAATTGGTTGGTAACTCCATCTTCTTCTAGCTTGCTCTTCCTCAAGCTCTCTCCCAATCCTCTATCTTGGCCGAATCTTCCATGAGTGCTAGCACACTCTAGGTTTATTTTCTCCACCATTTGTCCATGTTGATACCAATAGAGGAGTGTACACTTGACACTCTTGAGTTTCGACAAAGCGTTTGGACGAGCGGGATAAGCAAAGGGCATCGCTACGAGGGTAACGCTCTCATCTTGTTGATCTAAGGTAGATCTAGGTTTACTTAAGCACATACATGTTTTTATTTTTATATATCTTTGCACGGATCCGTGGTCAGGCTTCCGATGTTTCTGCAAAGCAAAAAGCTATTTTTGTAGCTCAAAAAGTCCAAGAGACCCCTCCTTGACCTCAGCGATTATTGCCCCTAAGCAATGGCTGGCGACCAACAAGATCCTCTAGCGAAACCCGCTCGACGTCCCTGACTCTAGCTGGATCTCCCACGTAAAGAAAAACGCAGAAACTAGAAGCAAGGAAGAAGCAGGAATCGCGAGAGAATCGCGATGAGAAAGAGAAAATGCGGTAAGGAGGAGTTCGGGTTGGGTTCGGGCCTTTTAAAGTCCGTTCAATTCGATTGAGCCATCTTTAAGTCAAGGTCCAACCTAGGTTAAGCCCAAACTCCCAATTAGGCTTTAATCTTCCTCCAAAATAGTCATACGAACCTCTTTTAAATCCTGAGAAATTTCTATGAATTCCTAAGAAATTTCTATGAATTCCTGAGAAATTATATAAGATAATTTTTAATTAACAAGGAATATTTTGTTATTATTATAATTATTATTGATATCTTACAATGTTCATTTCTCGAGGGGTATGTTCATTTCTCAAACTGCTTAGGAATTTCAGGGTTTCTTTCTAATATGACGAAATAAGGAGGAAGGGGGTAGATGGGAAGTAGTAGGGGGAAGTTGAGGATGATTAGTTTAATATAGCTGCATTTATGCTTGTATTTTATTTAAATTAATATGTGGTAGGGGATATAAGGAGATATTTTGAATTGAGGCGGGAAAAGTGGTTACAAGGACAACTTAGCAAAGGGCATTAACGTAAATTCATCTCAAAGATGAGGTGGTTGATCCATCTATAAAAGGGGCAGAGGCGGACAAAGTAGGGGATGATTGTTTCTTCGCTATTTGGTACCTCAAAGATCTCCTTCTCTCTTCTTTTTCTACATTCCACTTGTGTTGTTGTTTTCTTCATACTCTTACTGACTTGAGCGTCGGAGTTGTAGCACCGGGCAACCGGTCCACATCTCCTATTCCTTCTCTCAGCAGTAGATCTAACTTCACTTCCAAGATCCAAGGTGATTTCAGGGGCAGATCTCTTTTTATCTCATTTCTAACCTTCTTTGGTATCAGATCTAGCAATCCACAAGAAGGGGGAGGGAGATCTCAGTAGGCCGAAGAAGTTAACACCATCAAATTGACGCCGTCTGTGGGAACCTGAACAAAAAGTCATGATGGTGAATACTATAAGGACGCTAAAGGAGCTGGCGGAAGAGGAGAAATCTATTTCCAGTACCTCCAAAAGAGGCACTAGCAAAAGACGTCATGAGCTCATGTATAAGGAGGATCTTATGCAAATAATGGCTGAGATGATGGATCAAATGTCACAAAGGGTCACCCCAAAGAAGATTAAGGAGGATGAGGTATCTGATGATGATTCTAAAGAAGAGGTTGTCAGAGTCTTCCATCTGAAGATTGGTTCTTCTCATGTCTATAAATCAGAAAAAGAGAAGAAAAAGAAGTGTACAGTTCCTCTTGAGAATGCACAACCTGAGAAGGACATTCCTATTGTAGGCACTATTGTAATAGTAGAAGAGTCAAATCCTTTTACTGAGGATATCCTGAACGAAGACTTACCTCGCCATTTTCGACTTCTTCAAATGCCTGAATACACTAGTTCTTCCGATCTTAAGGATCCTTTAAGAAGATTTGAAAATGCTGCTATGTTGTATTGCTATGCTGATGGGAGTAAATGTCGGGTATTCCTTACTACCTTAGTAGGACCGGAAGAACAGTGGTTTAGCAATTTAAAGCCACATAGTATTGCATCATTCAAGGATTTTTCAGTATTTTTTAAGGCATTTTTCTAGCTCTAAAAAAATATTTACCTCAACCACAAAGTCTTTTTTATATTAAGCAGAGAGAACAGGAAAGTTTGCGACAGTATGTGCATAGATTTACACAGTCCGCTCAAGAGATTCCTGCTATAGAATCTAGTATGATGGTGGGAGCTTTTACTCAGGGCCTCAGAGAAAGGGATTTCTTTAAATTCTTGTCTAAAAGGCCTCCTACAAGTTTTGAGGATCTGTTATCCCAGGCTAAAAAGTTTATTAATATTGAAGATGCTCAAAGGTCTCGACAAACCTATCAGAATTCCAGAATAGTTGAAATGCTAGAAAGGAGGATTGAATGGGTAAGACCTGCTCGGCCTTTAGAGGGCAAATCTTTATATGCTCCATAATTGTAATTTTCTAAGAAAAGAGCTATGAATATTTGTATAGAATAGTAGTTATTAAGAAGAACTTTTGGAGCTGACAAAGGTCCTAGAAGATTACCGACTCCTACTTTCTGTGCTTATCATCAGACATATGGGCATAATACTCAGAATTGTCAGCAGCTAGACTTTGAGCTACGGAGGATTATGGGGGCTCATTCTCATGTTCGTAATTTGGTTATGAATCCAGGCCCTTATCAGTAAGGGTTTGGAGGCAAAAACTATCGTAGAGGAAATCCGTGAAGACCTCTTATAAACTGGCTTGTACAGTCTTCTCAGCTAAGGGAGATAGTCCTCGATCGGGTAGTTCCTACTAATCAACCCCCTATAAGAGGCTCTATTAATATGATCTCCGGTGGTTCCACTGGTGGAGATTTTAATAGAGCACGAAAAAGGCACAGTAGGGAAGAATGTGCAACTGTTATTGCTCTTCCTGGAGCAAGAGGACCCATGTTGGGTTTTGATTCTAGTGATTTGGAGGGGGTAATAACTCCTCATACTGATGCCTTAGTCATCCAAGCTCTTATTGCAAACTTTAATGTAGGAAGGGTTTTTGTAGATCCAGGCAGCTCAGTGAATATTTTATATTGGTCAGTCTTAGAGAAAATGGGAGTTAATGCATATGAGTTACAGCCAGTCAGTACTTCTTTATTTAGGATTTCTGGTCATGAGGTGCAGTCGATGGGCCAAATCAAGTTACCTTTATCTTTAGGGGAAGCACCAAGGAGAAGAATAGTGCTTATTAATTTTACAATAGTTGACATGCCTTCTTCTTATAATGCTATCTTAGGTCGACCCGTGTTGAGCGATTTTCAGGCTATGGCATCTCCTTATCATTAGAAGGTTAAGTTTCCTGTCGAAAATGAAGTAGGAGAAGTTAGGAGTGATCAGCAGCTTTCTCGAAGATGTTATGTGGATGTTATCAAGATCGGGCAGAAGGGGAAGTTCATTGATAAGACTTTTCAAATATTTTGTCAAAGTGAGGATATGGTATACATCATTCAGGAGAAAAGGGCTGAGTATAATTCTCATAAGAAAGGGCTTCTTTAATTAAAAGGTGGTACTAGGGTTATTTTGTGGTATCTTTGGGGAGACAGTCAAATGTTATATTGATGGTGATTTCCTTTCAAAAGACTGTGAAATTTTAGAAGGGGGTAGGCTATTGGCTCTTTAATTTTACCATCTGGTCAGAGAAAGGAGAAGGGATTTTATCATTTTCTGAAAATATCAACCTATTTATCAGTTACATCAAGGAATTTATGGTTATATGTTCTTATAGGGGTTCTGAGTCGATTAATATGGTCACTGCCTTGATTTGGATATTTCGTAAGAATGTTTCTATATTTTGTTGATTAATATTTCTTTTCCATTTATAACACTTAGCATGCATAAAAGGAGGATTCATGATTCATTATAAGAGCAAACTAAAAATACAGATGGATATATTTTTATTACAAGAAGCTAAGGGGGAGATGAATCTATAAAAGAGTCTCCCATGATGACCACAAAAAAATCTCCTCCATGGAGAGCTGGTGGAGGAGTCGGTTGGGGTCGTTGCTGGGGTGTTGGAGGACGCCATAGCTGATTACCGAAGGTAGGAAAGGGAGAGTAGAAGGATCTTGGGGCGCCATAAGTCGCTGCATTAGGAGGACCCATGAGGAGTAGGGGTGGTATGTAGAGGTTGTCGTAGAGCGAGTCTCTGATTCAGCGGTGGAATTTGTAGCAAACTTATAAAAATAGGGTGTGAAGGGGAAGCCATGGGAGAAGGAAAGCAAGGATGAGAAAGAAGGATATGGATTTTGGATTTTATAGAAAGATTAAGGGAGAATACGAAGGGAAAATGTAAGTTCCCAAGGATTAAAGTTGTTACCAAGGGGATTAAGGAATTAAAATGGGAAGTTGAGGAGTCATCCTATTTTAATAAGAAAAGAGAGGTGGTTGATTGAGAGGTTCCTAGTAGTTGTAAGGTTGGAATATGGACCTGTTATTACCCCTTGTAAGGGTTGGTACTGGAGCAGGGTTGTTTATGGAGGTTGGAGATTTACCCGAGTGGTGGCTTGTGTCCCGAACATTAATAAGATTGCTCAGCATAGGGAATTATACTTGAGAAAGGGATACCAGTTTGGGTGATATAGGCAATAGAAAGTCAGTAGTTCTTTGTGTTTTTCTAGGTGGAGAACTTAATATTGTGAGCCAAAATTATTTGAAAATGCAAAGAATTAGAGGGGGAGAGTGGATTTTCTCAAATGGATGGTCGAACGGGAGCTGGAGCTTGTTACTTAAAAGAGGACATTCGACGAAGATTCATAGTAAAGTCTTGGAATGTGTATCATTTGCGCCCTTATTTTAGTGGATAAAACATTGTAACATGTATGTTTTGTTTTATTTTTAAGTAGTACAATGTAGAGAAAAAGTTGTGTATTGTATTGCAAATGTTATGATAAATACAAGTTACATTTTCTTAGTATTAGAAGGGAAAGGAAAAGACAGTAAGTCGGGGGGGAGTGCGATCAATGATATTACCTATGTCTAAAAAGTTGGCGGTGTGCCCTGGAGGTGGATATCCAACGCTTTGAATTTGTTGATGCGCTCTTGGAAGCCCCATCAAGGAAAGCAAAGCCTGCCTAAAAACATGTCATTGATGGAAGCTGAAGTCCATGAGTTTTCATGGGATGTGCTAGTTTCTTCTTGGAATGGTCGGGCTTTTAAAATATCTAAAGTGTTCTGCAAATAAGAAGTCTGAAAATGAAGGGTAGACAATTCTACTCGGTCGGCTTGTGCCTTTATATAGGAAGCTTGTAGTTCTCATTCAAGTCTTTGATAGGCTTGTTGTAATGCCAAACTCTCTGGTTTGACATTCTTGTAATTCTCTTTTTAGGTTATTAGTTTACTGTGTCCATTGATTGTTTAATTGAGTCATGCTTATAAAACCCTGCAGAAATAGATGTCAGTATTGAGAAAAATAAGTAAAAGGAAGTATATGTTGACCTCGTTAATGCTAGATATTAAGGAGTCTGGCAGGTCGGGTATTGAGAAGGAAGAAAGAGCGGTTGGTGGAGTTTGATGAGGAGGTAAGGGTTACATGGAAAGTGTTGGTTGGTGGGAATGAAGTTCAATGGAATTTATACGGGAAGGTGGCGGAATATGTTTGATGGCCTGCAGTAATATTGATTCTGAAAAAAAATAAGTAAAAATTTACATGTCATAATAGGTAATGCAGATATATAGGTAGACGGAGGTGTTACCAAGTGTGCCAGTCGACTGTAGTGGGTAATTGGCTCTGATCAAGGATAGTGCTGATCTGGTTAATAACTGGTGTAAGTTGAAGTGTTCTTCTGATAGTGATAATGTCATTATTTGGTATTCTTCATTATATCGATAAGAGCCTAAGGATGGACGGGGAGGGATAGTAGTTAATCATGTAGAGGAGAAAGGAAAAGGAGAGGGAGAGTGCACAAAAAAGTAATGATCCTTCCATCCTTTGTGTGAAGAGGGAATATCGGTAAGAAATTGATAATATGATCAGGCTTGGAAGTAAAATATGCCTATTAATGAAGTTTTTGCTTGGAAAAAGCAATGAAAGAGGAAGGCAGAGGGGGTAACGGATAGGAATGAGGTGATAAGATAAAAGCCTAGAAGGAAGCGGAAGGATTTAGGACTTAATTGATTTAAAGGGATAGTAAAATATTCAGAAACCTCTGAGAGGAAGGGATGAAGAGGAAAGAATAGACCAACTTCTATTTATTCTAGGAAGAAGGCCTTGGTCCGAACATATCATAAACTTACTGTACATTGTTAACACATAACAAACTTTACTAAGAATGTTACACATAACATTCTACTACTCATAACTAAAAAAACAACTCTAATAAACTAGATAAGCAATTACTACTCCTACTAGAAAAAATACTAGCGCAGTAGTAATCAAAACATGCACTATCTTTTTAGCCTCAACTAGGGCAGTCTCGACTAGGACACTCTTAGGATGATGCCAAGTAACAGAGTCCTGTAAAGAACCCACACGTAAAGAATCCATGGAAAACTTCTCTTCTAGTTCTTCCTCTGGATCTTCTTCACACTCTGCATAGTGAAGCAACTCTATGCACAATTGTGTATATGTGACCCGCCCCTCGTAGCATCCCTATATCTTATGTGCAACATCACTCAGGTTTTTCGACAATGAACATCCCAAATCCCAAATCCTATAGTTATCCAGAATCAAAAACTCCTGCATCTCGAGTCTCCAAAATAGACGATCGAGTCTCCCTATGTTTCCACCGACTCCATAAGCAGGGTCATACTCTATCCCCTGGATAGTTCCCTTAGCTTGTTCCATAACAAATCACGATGAGTCATAGTGGTAATCATCCGTGTCATCTGAAAATTGAAATTAAATAAGTCAGTACAAAATCGACAATAAGTACAAAAACTAGCTTAATTCAATTTATATAGGCATAGAATCAACACATAAAATAAAATCTTTTTCATTGTCAGGAGTCTTAGTCGACTGACCCATTTACCAGTCGATTGACATCTTCTTCAGTCAACTCTAATATCATTCAGTCGATCGACATCAGTCAATAGTCTATCAGTCGACTATCAACTTTGACCAGTCGACTGTAACCATGGAAACTCAACTCGACAGTGTTCCACGAGAACCCGAACACCACACAATTTGCTCCAAGCACCCAGGCACTCGAGCACCATGCGTGGTGTTCTGTCTTCTCAACATTCCTAGCCACCAACCATAGTTTACTCAACCTATTTTGAGTTTTTTTCCGAGTACAAGTTATTGGATCGAAAGCATCGCTAGAGGGGGGGAGGGTGAATAGCGAGCGTGAAATCTTTCTTTTCGACGTTAAAATAAAAGCAAGCACAGCGGAAAAATAAATAACAAAATTTATTTTTACTTGGTTCATAGCCCACCGGATGCTAATCCAAGGCCCCGCAATCCTTGACCGCGTACAAAGGGGCAATCCACTATAGAGTCTCCTCGTCGTTAGAGGTAGAAGACAATGATCACAAAAATGAAAGCTTGAGTATTAGGCAACAAATCTACCTCACCTCGTTACGATAAAAACCTCGAATACAATAAATGAAAAAAATACTTGCTGCCGACGAAGAGATTCTGAACTTGGCATTGCGTCGGTGTTGTGATGGCGTTACAGCGTTATGACGTTAGAGCTTTGGCGTTGTGGGAGCACTTTGAGAGCAAGACGGATGATCTTTGGGTTGGAGTCCTCCCCTCCTTTTATAGATTTGTGCCTTGGAATAAGTTTAGATGAAGATCCACAACTATTGGAACTGATCGCAAGGTGACACCTTATCTTATCGTGAAGTGGCCGCGTCAAACATTATCCTGTTTGACCTAGCACAAAAGGCTGATTCATCGCCATCAGTCGACTGATGCTTTCCATCAATCGACTGATGTGCATCAGTCAACTGGCAATGGCTAGCAGTTGACTGCCAGCCTGTCCACTTCCCTGCAGTAAGAGGTTAGCACGGAAAATGGTAAATATGACGGTTCCTTACCGTCCGATCTCGACCTAGACCTTCCACTGGAAGTCTTAGTCATATCACCGCCTATGGTCATCCCCGTATAGAGGACACGACCTTAACACCTCTCTCTGCACTCGTGCTTACCTCAGGTCCTTTATGACCTATCGCTTTGCTTCCGGTCTTCACCTGGGTTCTTCGACTCCCATTAAGTTCTCCCGGTGTCACCCGACCACCATGGTTTCCCGACTCGAGATTCTCCGGGTGTCGCTGACCTTCGCCTTAGCTTAACCATTTCCTACACACTTAATTCAGCTCATGAGATAATAATATGACCTTAACTTTGGATATTTGCCATAATCAAAACCTAGGTTTGATTATCTGGTGCCCCTACACCAACACAAGTTGTTCCAACAACTACTCGACAATTAAGTTATGAGTTCAATTTACCATTGTCAACTTAAGCAAGTCAACCAATGTCGAATTTGTTACTCAAACTCGAGAGTAGCACCGATATTTCAAGCACCTCTACTTGGCGTCCTATTCGCCACGTGCTTTTTTTGAGTACTTTTGAGTGTGAAGCACTATGCTCACTCAGTCAAGTACCAAGCCCAGCTCTCCTTAGCCGAGTATCAACACTGTGCTTACTTATTCTGAGCACATAGTGCACTTCTCTTCCCATCAAACACTTTAGTGCACTGCCTAAGTACTATACTGTGCATTTCACAGCGTGTCGAGTGTCGAGCACTTTTTTTAAAACTGTTTGCATAGATGCCTAAGCACCCTCAGAGTTATTTCCCAAGTACCTTTGTCCTCAAACTTGAACATCCGAGCATACACAATATCTGTGCGCTGCTCGTTCCTTAGTGTCGAGCACTTAAAGTGCTTATTTAAGATGGTTCTTTTGGGCAACACATTGTTTCCACTCGGGTATTTTGATCTTCTTTTTATGTTTTATAAATTGGACTCATATTTTATAATTGGACCTATACCCAATTAATAAGCCCAATTTCTAATCCAAATCAAATCAATAGGAATAGGTAGGCTGCTCGATGAAGCCCATTTTAAAGCTACATGCTTTTGACCCGTAAATCAACTTGAGATTTAATTGTAAGTACAGTATGTGGAAAAAAAATATTCTCCTCATGGAACATTATCTATTTTATTCCGATTGTTTTGATCTCTGCCTTCTAAAGGCACCTCAACCCCATGAAGCAATAAGAGTGTAGGCATCGCCGTCCTTCTCATGCGATTTAGCAACAAGCCAGCGAGAACTCCAAATCTCTCTCCTTCCTGCTTCAGCAGCGAGCTAGCGAGAACAGATCTCGCTCCTTCTGGCCTTCAACAGTGAGGCGACGAGAACATATTGTACTCCTTTTGTGCTTCAGCAACAAGAATAGATCATACTCTTTCTGCGCTTCGACAGTGAGAATAGATCTAGCTCCTTTTAGACTTTGACAACGAGGCGACAAGAACAAACCTTGCTCCTTCTCACACAATTCGACAACAAGACTTACCATGTTAGATCGCAATTTCACCTTACGATGGCAGATTGTATAGATCGATTTTTTAGAATAAGAGGTATATCGTATTTCATATGCAATTTTGATTTTATGATTCAATCGAAAATTAATCATATAACCACATGTTATGTCTAATTTGTATGAATTATTTAGACTATAAATTTCATAGTTCATCGTGAAAATGATGAACAGTGAAACTTATCGAGTTGAGTCCGATTGGGAAATGCAGTTGCATGAGCATTTTCTATGATCGGGACAAGGATACGAAGCCCTCGGCGATTTTCCAATGGTTGAGCGACAATTCCTGAGTGAGAAACTGATTGTCACTAGATTTACCAAATGGGAAACTAGTCGCCGCTTGGGTCACTTGGCGAGAAGAAATCGGGCGCACAATGCTCAAGCACTGGGTGCTCAACACCGCATCAGATGCACAACACCCAAACACATTTTGCTCAAGTGTGTGGTGGTTAAGCATTGTCTTCTCAGCACTGAGGCAAGCACAAAGCACCCCGAGCAGGCGGTTCTTGACACTGTAAGTCGAGCGATGAAGCTCCTTCATTGTGCGCTCAAGAATTCTTGGGCGCTAGGAAAAAGTGCTCGACACTCGGTTTGACAGTGAAATGCATAGTGGGCAGGCTTGACATGTGGTGGTCAAGCGATAGAGGTGGACAGTGCTCTGATGTTGGAATCCTCAACGCTCTGGCTTTGTGCTCATCAAAGAGAGAATCATGTTGCGGTGCTCATCATGAAGCATTTTTGCTCGGCCAACCATCTAAGGTAGTCGTGCTCGGCCAGAGCATTGGGTGCTCGAACAAAGCATCGGGTGCTCGAATAGAGAACAAGGCACTCTGGCTATGTGCTTGGTGTTTGGATTGTGTGTTCTATGCTTGGAATAAGTGAGCACAGTGTGGATACGCGACTGAGGAGAACTGGGCTCGGTACTTGGCTGAGTGAGCACTGTGCTTCGTACTCAAAAGAACTCAAAAAAAAGCACGTGGTGATTAGAATGCCATGTAGTGGTGCTTGGAATATCAGTGCTATCCTCGAGTTTGAGTAACAAAGTCGACATTGGCTGACTTGCTTAAGTTGACAATGTTCAACTTACTCATAACTTAATTGTCGAGTAGTTGTTTGGAACAAATTGTACTCGGAAAACAACTCGAAATAGGTTAAGTAGACTAGGGTTGGTGGCTAAGGATGTCGATAAGATAGAACACAACGAATGGTGCTCAAGTGCCTGGGGTACTCAGAGAAAATTGTGTGGTGTTCGGGTTCTCACGGAACACTATCGAGTTGAGTTCCCATGGTTCCAGTTGACTGGTCTAAGTTGATAGTCGACTGATAGACTATTGGTTGGTGTCAGTCGACTAGATGATGTAAGAGTCAACTGAGGATGATGTCGATCAACTAGTAAATGAGTCAGACTCCTAACAATCAAGAAGATTTGATTTTTTTTCTTGATTTACTATGTTGATTCTGTCTGTATAAATTGAATTCAGTCGATTTTTGTACTGGTTGATCGATTTTGTATTGACTTATTTAATTTCAATTTTCAGATGTCATGTATGATTACCACCATGACTCATAGTGATTTGATGCAGAACAAGATGAGGGAAGCTATCCAAGGGATGGAGTATGACCCTGCTTATGGAGTCGATAGACACATGGGGGGACTAGATTGTCTATTATGGAGACTCAAGATGCAAGAATTTCTGATTCTGGATAACTATAGAATCTGAGCTTTGGTTCATTCATTACCAGGAAACCTGAGTGATGTTGCACACCAGATATAGCGGAGCTACGAGAGGCGCATCACATATACATAGTTGTGGCTAGAGTTGCTTCACTATGCAATGTGTGAAGAAGATCCAGAAGAAGAACATGAAGAGAACTTTTCTATGGGTTCTTTACGTGTGGGTTCTTGACAGAAGTTTGTGACTTGGTATCATCCTGAGAGTGTCCTAGCTGAGAGTGCCCTAGTTGAGCCTAAACAGGTAGGGCATGTTTGGGTTACTATTGTGCTAGTGTTTGTCCTAGTGGTAGTAATTACCTATCTAGTTTATTAGAGTTGTTTAGGTTATGAGTTGTTAAATAATGTTGTGCTACATTCTTAGTAGAGTTTGTTATATGCTAATATTGTACAACAAGTTTATGATATATTCATTCAAATAATTTTTTTCATTTTATGTTGTTTACTCTACTTGATACATGATATTTATTTATTACAAAATATACTCTTTGATTAGTTCATTATGAGTATAATTATAAATGATTAGTTCATTTAATGTTAAATATCATGATTGTATAATGATTAAGTTCATAAAATGGGATGTATGTAATAGAGTAGATCAATGTAAGTCAGGTTGGCACATGCAAATGATGAGTGGGAACGTAGTTGTCACTTAATTTTGTAAACCAATTCAGATTTACATTGAGTCAATTAGAGATTACATATATAGAACATACACTGAATATAGAATAATTTGTTTATGGTAGGTTAAGGCAACAAAGAACATCAACAAGAAGTTCTGGAGGTTGTACATCAAGTTTTGGAAGAACCAGCTGAAGGTCCCACTGCATAGCACAGACGAGACTCTAATGACTATAAGGCATGGAAAAAGAAGGATTCTTTTGATGCAGTGAGCATCACTCCTTGGTTTTGATGTATGAACCATAGTTAAAGTTAAGACTTACTTATGTTCTAATATCAGTATTAAGTGTGTAGTCTTAACAGGAAGTCCTAGTAGGTCATGTTGATTGGATACTAGGCAAATATCTTGACAAATCAGAAGGACTGGACACCAGGCATGATGTCCAGATGGGTCGAGCGGACCAGACATTTGGCATGAAGACCAGTTGGGTCAAGAGACTGGACAATTGGTAAAAAGTCCAGCTGAGTCAGGTAGATCGGACAGCTGGTGGAAGCCTGGTGGATCAGATCGAATGTCAAGAGTGGTAAGTCCTGTAGGAAGTCGGTAAGTAAGCCTCGAGTGGAGAGATGAGGCCGAGTCCTCTGTAGTGGGACAAACTAGGCATCGATTCGACGCAAAGTCCGCGCGGGACATAGAAGTCGAGATCGAGCAGTATTACTACTGCTATCATATTTGATTTTATGTATTTGTGGTAATCTCGTATTGCAAGGATCAGTCGACAGAGGTTCAGTCGACTCGGTTTGGTTCAGTCGACTGGATACACACTTGGCAAGATTAGCTGGTGATCAATCAAAGATTTGGCACCGCAGTTGGAAAGAGTTTCTGTCGACTAGGGAGTTTCAGTCGATTGAAGTGGCAAACTTCTCAATGCGGAGCCGGGTGATCTGGAGTCGACTAGAGAGTATTTAGTCGGCTAGATGACCAGAAGTTCCATATAGAGGGGCTGATGTGTAGTCGACTGGAAAAGGTTTATATAACAAATGCTCGACCAGCTCCGAAAAGAACATAACTACTACGTCGAAGTGCTACCTCTATTCATTCTTGTCCACAAGATATTTCGTTCCACATAAAGATGCTTTTTTGACACTTTGTGCCTTCTTCAAAGATCCTACTAGTCTGGGTATAATTATCTATTAATTCCTGTACTTATTTTCTCTTGTGTACTTAACATTAAGCAAGGGTAGTGTGTTACCCATCTATTACTTTTGTAAAAAGTGAAACCCTCCGAAGTTGAGAGTTTTTGAGTCGGAGGGTATATAGTGATTGCCGATCAAGGTAGCTCTCGGAAGAGCTACGAGCCTTGGAGTAGCAACCCAGTTAGGGTTGTGAACTAAGTAAAAGAAATTCTCTCTAATTTATTTTATTTTATTACCGCTGCATACTCTTAATTAATTTCAAAATATGGAAATAAGTTTTCAAAATTTAAAGTAAATTGTAACCTCCGAGATTCACCCCCCTCTCTCAGAGTATCGCGATCCTACAAATGGTATTAGAGTAGAGGCGCTCCGAATTTAGTGCATCCACCATCGAGAACAATAGAATAATTTTCTTTATTTTTCCAAAAATAGAATAATTTTTAAATATTTTTCCATCACTAGAATAATTAAATTAATTTTCTTCATTTTAGAATAATTAAATTAATTTTCTATTTTTTAGAATAATTAAATTAATTTTCTACATTTTAAAATAATTAAAATTAATTTTCTACATTTTAGAATAATTAAATTAATTTTCTGCATTTTAGGATAATTAAATTAATTTTCTGCATTTTAGAATAATTAAATTAATTTTCTATATTTTAGAATAATTAAATTAATTTTTTATATTTTAGAAAAAATTTAATTAATTTTCTGCATTAGATTAATTTTTAATTAATTTATGCACTTAGCTTAATTTTTATTCTAGAATAATTTTTTCTTTTAACTTAGAATAAATTTTCCATTAATTTGTGGACTTAGTATAAATTTAATTCTTGCACAATATTATTTAATTTAAATAACTTTAGGAATAATTCTCAACTTTAATTAAAAACTTATTATTAAAATATTTATTTAGGAATGTCACAATTAGAAGGGTACAGCACCGTTCGCCCTCCTCTCTTCAACGGAGAGGACTTTTCCTATTGAAAAAGACGAATGGAGTGTTACTTGAAAACTGACTTAGGGGTTTGTTTTTTGATTAGGAAGGGGTTCGTAGCTCCGGTAGACGACTCAGGTGAGTTGTTAGAACTAGAAAAATGGACCTCGGACATTAGAAAAAAGGGCTCAAGTTGATTACAAGGTGCTTAACACCTTGCAATGTGACTTACCAAAGAAGAGCTCAATAGGGTGGGTCGATTCGAAAACTCTAAGGAATTATGGGACAAATTAATTAAATTTCATGAAGGTACAAATGACACTAGGATAGCTAAACGGAACATTTTACTAAATAAATTATTTAATTGTAAAATGAACAAAAATGAAAATGTTAGTCAACTTTATAAGAGAATAAAAGACATTTTAAATGGATTACATTTAATAGAACACAAAATAGAAAATAGGGACATAATTAGGTATACACTTAAGGCATTCCCGAGAAATGCCTTATGGACATCCATTGTCGATGCCTATAAGGTTTCCAGGGATCTTTCCACAATTACACTAGACGAATTATTTTATAAACTTGAACTACACGAACAAGCTAACTCAGGTCAAACTAAGAATGGTATTGCTTTAGTGGTAGGTTCGACCAAAAAGGAAAGAAAAGCGAGAAGTGAGTCTGAAGACGAGTTGGAGTCGGACCCAAACGGAGAAGAAGAAATCGTAAATATGGTCTGGAAGATGTTCAACTGGAGAAAGAGGCTTACGAAGAAGGATGCTAAGAGAGTCATTGACAACAAACTGAGACACCGATCGGAAATGGCCTGCTACGAGTACAATGGAAAAGACACTACAAATCTGAGTGCGTAAATCTAAAAAAAGGAAGAAGAAATCACTTGAGGCAACTTGGGATGAATCATCCTCAGATGAGTCGGACGTAGAAGAGATGAAGAGAAGCTTCGTGGCGTTCATGGTCGATTCAAGCTCCGAAGACGAGTCAAGTTCCGAGTACGAATCTGATTATGAGTCCAAGAGAAGCCATGGATCCA
The DNA here is from genome assembly GCA_025175895.1 of Wurfbainia villosa. NCBI lineage: Eukaryota > Viridiplantae > Streptophyta > Magnoliopsida > Zingiberales > Zingiberaceae > Wurfbainia > Wurfbainia villosa. Next base: position 75,236,171 of record CM045990.1, read on the forward strand.
CATCCGTTTCCGATGGACTAGACGAGGTAACTTCTCCCTTAGAAGATAAGCTGTACAATATAATTGCAAGCCTAGGTAGGAAGTTAGCTAAGTCTGAGAATCGAGTCGACTCGCTTCTTAAGGAAGTTCAACTACTTAAGGAGCAAGTCAACTCGAAGACTTCGACTTGCCAAACTAAGGATAGAGACTCAACTCAAGTTGCAAAGCTTGAAAAAGAGAATTCGGTCCTAAACAGGAAAGTAGAAGATCTAACTGGATCATTGGAAAGGTTCACTTCGGGTTCCAAGTATCTCAACATGATGCTTGGATCTCAGCGAGTCATTTACAACAAGTTCAGACTCGGATACAAAGCTAGATCCTCCTATAAATCATACATGTCATTACTTAGCTGAAATGCTAAGAATCGAGTCCAAGTAAGTGTTCCTAAGTCTAGCTTAGTCAACCAAGTTGGACCAAATCTATTTTGGGTTACCAAGAGTCAAGTTCAATTAGTGAACAAAACTCAACCTAGCTATGAAGTAGGGGGAGCTAAAACTTTTCTTGTTTCCTTAATTAGTTAAACTCTTGCATATTTTAGTTTACTTTACTTCCTTAATTTAGAATGGACTAGAAGGGAAACAAAGTTGTTTAAACTTGAAAAACCTAGTACTAAGACAAAGTGAACTGATAGTAAGTTAAGGAAGCTCTTCAAAGTGCATGTCTAGGAAGTGGTGGTTGCTCCGATATCCAAGAAGGCCATGTGCCTCGCCATGACCTAGTGCACTAAGTCGAGTGGAACTGACCGAAGCTAACTCACTAAGTCTTTAACTAGTTAGACCAAGGCTTAGTCCAAAGTGAATCAAGTACTTGATTCCTTCATTTACTTTATCTAGGAAGTGGTCATTGATCCGATATCCAAGAAGGTCGTGTGCCTCGCCACGACCTGAAAGTCAATGCTGAAAAAACTTACTTGACTAGCTCAAGCCAAGCTTGAATCTAACACAAGTTTAAAAACTTTGAAATTGTTCATTAAATTAATTAATATAAAAAGAAATCCTCATCTCACAAAATCCATAGGAGTAACGTGTATTGAAAACCTAGCTTGGGTGAGATGATTTAGAATTTAATTAAGCTTAATTAGTTTAATACAATTTACTAAACATAATAAATTTACTTAAACTAAACAAACATACTCAAAAAAACTAAACTAAACTTAATTAACCTACTAAACATAACTTGATTAACATACTAAATTAAACTTAATCACATTTAACACGTGTCAAAAGAATCCTAAGATACATTAAAGGAATAATTAATGTAGTTATGTGGTACCCAAGATCTAGTAACTTCGAGTTAATAGGATACTCTGACTCAGACTATGCGGGGTGCAAATTAGATAAAAAAAGTACTAGTGGAGGGTGTCAACTCTTAGGATCATACTTAGTAAGCTGCTTCTGTAGGAAGCAATATTGTGTTGCTCTTTCCACAACTAAAGCAGAATACATAGCATTAGGTGAATGTGTGGCACAATTATTATGGATGATGCACACACTTAAGGATTTTGAATTAGATTACAAAAAGGTCAAAACATTAGTTGATAACATAAGCTCAATAAATTTAACTGAAAATCCAATTCATCACTCACGCACTAAATACATTGATGTTAAACATCATTTTGTAAGAGATCATGTGGAAAAGGGTTGTATTGAACTCAAATATGTTGAGTCCAAGTCTAACCTTGCTGATATCTTCACTAAACCACTTCTGGAAGCTGAATTTAGTATGCTTAGAAGACAATTAGGATTGTGTTTGGTAGACAAGGATGTTTTCATGATCATTACTCAAAATTTATTTTGAAAAGTAATATTATATTATTTTTAAAGGAAATTAAAAAAAAAACAATCTAGCCTAGGTTAATTTAGATTTCACGATCCTATAGATCTAAGTAAGCCTTCGCATCTCACAAACACCTAGGATTACCTATTTGTGTATTGGGCCACGAAGATGGGCGTGAGATGTTAGGACTGCACCCCTGGTTCCAAATGTAGATCTAGTGCATCGACATGAACCGACATGGGGTTTACAAGAGCAAATTAATCACTTCGGTGACTAACTCTAATTCAAAGCTTGATGATAAGTTCTACATCACTTGAGCTAGTAAAGAGTTGGACATTTTCTTTAAGGATGATATTTAGTTGTATATTTTTAAATATGAAAATAATATCTAGGAATTCATGCTTGAACATATTTTCTATCACATTTGCATCATCTTGAAAATTTTAAGATTCATTTGAATTTTTTAGCTATTTTAAAGGGAGAGTTAGAAAATATTGAAAATTTTGAAAACTTTTTAATTTTTTTAAATATTAAGGGGGAGTTAGAAAATTTTGAAAAGTTTTGGAACTTGAAAATATGTTTTTAGGGGGAGTCATAATTTTAAAATCTTAAAATTTAGAAATATGTTTAGGGGGAGTTAGAATTTTAAAATGTTGGAAAAATGTTTTTATTTGAATTTTTAAAAAATTTAATCTTTTGAAAATTTTATAAAGGGAGAGATCCTCTTTTTAAATGAAGAAAACCTTATTGAATATAGGGGGAGGATTGATTTCAAAACTTAAGCAATTTTTAGCTTAATATTTAATTCTCATGTTTAAAACACTTTAACTCTTAACATTAAAGTTGTGGCATTTTAAACTTAATTTTGATTTAGGGAGAGAGGAGATATAAAGTTAGGGAAAAGAGACTTATTGAAAGGGAGATGTAAAAATTTATATATGCATCTCATACATGTTTAACTTAATGCATTTCTTATATATGTCAAAATTTGAATATTGTTGTTTGATTCTCATAACTTTAACTGATGTGTTGTCATACATCAAAAAGGGGGAGATTATTGATGCAGTGAGCATCACTCCTTGGTTTTGATGTATGAACCATTGTTAAAGTTAGGACTTACTTGTATTCTAATATCAGTGTTAAGTGTGCAGGCTTAACAGGAAGTCTTAGTAGGTCGTGTTGACCGGATACTAGGCAAATATCTTGACAGATCAGGAGGACCAGACACCAGGCATGATGTTAAGATGGGTCGAGTGGACCGGACATTTGGCATGAAGATTGGTTGGGTCAGGAGACTAGACAATCGACAAAAAGTCAAGATGGGTGAGGTAGACCGAACAACTGGTGAAAGCCTGGTGGGTCAAATAGGATGTCAAGAGTGGTAAGTCCGGCAGACAGCCAACAGGTAAGCCTCGAGTGGAGAGGTGAGGTCGAGTCCTCTATAAGGGGACAAAGCTAGGCGTCGATCCGACGAAAAGTCTGCATGGGACTTAGAAGTCAAGATCGAGCAATATTACTACTACTATCATATTTGATTTTATATATTTGTGCTAATCTCATTTTGCGGGGATTAATCGACTAAATGGACTCTAGACGATTGAGGTTCAGTCGACTCGGTTTCGTTCAGTCGACTGGATACACACTTGGCAAGATTAGCTGGTGATCAATCGAAGATCTAGCAACTCAATTGGAAAGAGTTTCAGTCGACTGGGGAGTTTCAGTCGACTGGAAGACCAGAAGTTCTATATCGACGGGCTGATGTCGAGTTGACTGGAGGGCATTCCTGTTGACCATAAAAGGTTTATAAAACAAATGCTCGACCAGCTCCGAAAAGAACAGAACTACTACGTCGAAGTGCTGCCTCTATTCATTCTTGTCCATAAGAGCTTTCGTTCCACATAAAGACACATTTCCGACACTTTGTGCCTTCTTCAAAGATCCTACTAGTGTCGGTATAATTAGCTCTTAATTCCTATACTTATTTTTTCTTGTGTAGTTTGTTACCCATCTATTACTTTTGTAAAAAGCAAAACCCTCCGAAGTCGAGAGTTCTCGAGTTGGAGGGTATATAGTGATTGCCCATTGAGGTAGCTCTCGGAAGAGCTACGGACCTTGGATTATCAACCCAGTTAGGGTTGTGAACCAAGTAAATGAAATTGTCTCCATTTTATTTTATTTTATTACCACTTTATACTCTTAATTAATTTCAAAATATAAAAATATGTTTTCAAAATTTAAAGAAAATTGTAACCTCCGAGATTCACCCCCTCTCTCGGAGTGTTGCGATCCTACATATTCCACTGCTAAGGGTATATTTAAAAGTTCAATGGTAGATGACCTAGTTTTGGAGTATGAGTCATATCCTACGTCTCACGCAGTCTAGGTATCCCTTAGAGATAGATACCGTGGACTTAGGTTGAGCAAGCTTCGGCAGTTGATGATCAGGTTTGATAGCTATAAGAAGCGCTCGAATGTAACAATGGTTCAACACCTCACGGAGATGTCAAACATGATTCGGGAGCTTAAAATGGCTAGACATGAATTGACTAATGAACAACAGGTTCAAACAGTTATTCATTCCCTTCCAGATTCTTGGGAGACCATGAAGCATACCATAACTCACAGTGAGAGTATAAAAACTTTCATTGATGTCTCACACCATGTGGAACTGGAGGCGGAGAGAGTGAAATTTGTGAGGATTTTTGGACAAGCCTATGTGGTGGTTTGTTATGTTGAATCATCTGGATCTAAGAAAAAGAAATGGTTCAAGAAGGGAAAGGGAAAGAAGGAGGAAGTTGCTACTGTGGAAGTGGGACAAGGCCTAATCAAGAAGAAGGGAAAGAAGATTGGGAAGAAACATAAAAGCAAGATGACTTGCTATAACTGTGGAAATAAGGGTCACTTCACTCGGGAGTGTACTAAGGCAAAAAAGACAACTTCGAGTCTGTCATCTTTTCCTGAGCATTTTGTGACTAGTTCAGTGTTATTGGCTCATTCTTATCCTTTGTGGATTTTACATTTGGGAACAACCAACCATGTAGCTCGGGAGCAGGTTACATAAGTAGAGTATCGTAGGGTACAAGCTTGCAACAAATGGATATATATAGGAAACAATGAAGAGTTGAAGTCAAAGGTGTTGACGTTTGTAAACTTAATCTTTGTGGTGGAAGTACTTTGTTTCTACATGATGTTCTGTATGCTCCTACTATCCGAACGAATCTTTTTCTATAACTTGTCTTCTTGATTTAGGATACTGTATTAATTTTTACAATCGGTGTGTAGAACTTAAGATTGACTCTTTGTCAATTGGATATGGTTTTTTAATTATTTGTTTTATGGTTCTTGATGTGGAACCAAATGGCAATTGTGCGATTGATAGTTGTTTTTCAAACATTGGTCTTACTAGTGATGTAGAAATAATTGATGAGTTTTGGCATGCAAGATTAGGACATATAAGACAAGATTGCATGAATCGGTTAGCTAAAGACGGCTTATTGGGCTCTCGTGATAAGATTAGCTTGTCTATATGTGAGCATTATCTTACTAGAAAAGGAACTAGGAAACCATTCGGTAAGGCTATTAGGGTTGAGTCACCATTGCAATTAATTCATTGAGATATTTGTGGTCCAATGAATGTGAAGGCTAGACATGGAGCTTCCTATTTCATTACATTTATTGATGATTTCTCTTGTTTCGGTCATGTGTATTTGAGTTCTCATAAATATGAAGCATTGGATTACTTCATTCATTATTTGAACGAAGTTGAGAATCAAACAGAATCTAAGCTTAAGACTTTATTCACTGACCGTGAGAGGGAATATTTGTCTGATATGTTTAAGACAATATGTAATGATAAGGAGATTAGTAGATAGGTAACAATCCCAGGACCTCCACATCAAAATGGAGTTACAGAACGAAGAAATAGAATTGTTCTTGAAATGGTTAGGTCTATGATGGTGCAAGTTAATTTACCAATCTTCTATTGGGGAGATGCATTATTAGTTAGGCCTATATACTTAACAAAGTGTCTTCAAAGTCAGTTTCATCAACCCCATATGAACATTGGATATGTAGAAAATCAGATTTGGGCAATTTGAGACCTTGGGACTCAGCTGTGTATGTCCATGATAGTTCTCAAAAATATGGAAAACTTGGGCTTATAGGTAAAAAATGTATCTTTATAAGATATTCTAAGACCTCTAAAAGTTATGTTGTCATAGGTGAGCAACAAGATGGAACCATCTCCGAATTGGATTCGAGAGATGCCACTTTTCTCGAAACTATGTTTCTAGCTAGAGGTGAGTTTGATAAGAAAGTTCCTCTATTTGAGGTAGATAAGTCATTATCAACAAGACAGGTATCAAGTGGGATACCTAAACCTAGTCAACCGAGTGGGAGTAATTTTCCTAATCATGGGGTGTCTTCTCAGGAGCCCAACTTACGAAGAAGTGTTTGTAAGATCAAACATAAGACAAAGATTGATATTGAGAATGAGGTGATGATGACACTCTCAGTTGACGATGATAAGCCTCAATCAGTTGAGGAAGCTTTGGGATGTAAAATTAGAGAAAAGTTAAAACCTATAAAGGTTGAAGAGATGGAGTCGATGATTTAGAATCAAGTTTGAGATTTAGTCGATCTTCCTCCTAGCCAAAGGGCTATTGAAAATAAGTAGATTCTTAAAATAAAGAGGAAAGTTGATGGATCGATTAATCGATACAAAGCTCGTTTAGTTGGAAAAGGATTTACCCACCTAGAGGGTATTGACTATGAAGAAACATTTTCTCCTATAGTGAAATTTGTGTTAATCCGAATGGATGTAAAAATCACTTTCCTTAATGGTGAGCTTGACGAGGAAATCTATATGGTTCAACTAGAAGATTTCATTGCTGAAGGCCAAGAGCAAAATGTATATAGATTTAAAAAGTCTTTATATGCGCAAAAGCAAGCGTCGAACAATGGAACATAAGATTTAACGAACTCATTTTATCTTATGATTTTGAGATGATTAATAAGGAACATTCTGTTTTCCTAAAAATGGAAAAAGGAAAGTATGTTATTTTATCATTATATGTTAATGATATACTGATAGCGGGAAATGATATAGGTTTTGTGATAGAAGTCAAAAAGTTGCTTTGATCACAATTTAACATAATGGATATGGAAGAAGCTGAATACATCTTAGGAGTTAAAATCATCAGAGATTTATCTAAAAGACTTTTGGGTTTGTCTTAAGAGTCTTTTATAAATAAGATGTTACAACACTTCATCATGTATGATTGCAACAATGGACATACACCTATTGTGAAGGGTACTATTCTAAGCAAGAGTATGTGTCCCAAAACTCTAGAAGAAATAGCTGAGATGAATAAAAAACCATATGCTAGTGCTATAGGTAGTTTGATGTACAATATGTTGTGTACTCATCCCAATATTAGCTATGTTGTTGGCTTAGTCAGTCGGTTCCAGACAAACCCAGAGTTGAGATCCTAGAAGCTGGTGAAGAGGATATTCAGATATCTTAAAGTAACAACAAATTATTATCTCTGTTTTCAAGGATCACATATGAGCCTGAAGAGTTATTCAGATTTAGATTGGGTTGGGGACCTAGATGAAAGAAAATCCACATCAGGCTATGCATTCTTACTGAATGGTGGCGCCATCTCTTGGAACAGCAAGAAACAAACTTGTATGGCCTTGTCAACAATGAAAGATGAATATGTGGCATGTCCAGCAGCTGTGTAAGAAGCAATATGGTCAAGATGGTTCCTGAAGCATCTGAAGATTGCTAAGGACAGTGAGAGTCTAGTGACTGTCTACTGTGACAGTCAAGCTACTATAGTTTTTTCCATGGATCCCAAATATGACAGCAAGGGCAAGTACATAGCTATAAAGTATAACTTTGTGAGGGATATTATTGCTAAGAAGAAGGTGATTCTTGAATATATCATCACATGTGCTATGCTTGTAGATTTTTTTCGAGAGTCATTTTATGAGCATATAAAGTCTTTGGGTCTTCGAAGAATGTAACGATATTGTAATTGACAATCAGATATTGTGATTTGATTATATGAAATGCCATAATCTATTCAATGTATATGAAATGTTACATTATGGTGATAAGATCTCGGTGAGCATTTTGGTAGGTAGTGATTGGTCCTCTCACATGGACAATTATTTCTATTTGTTATGTATGAATAGAGGTAAGATCGATGTTTATAGGTCAACTTATGTAGTTTTCAGTGTGTGTAGGTGTAAAATTGTTACATTCTTATAAGCTTTTGTCACCTTGATATTTGTATCAAGATGAGATCATTTGTAGAGCAATTATCGAAGTAAATGCTCCCACCATTTATTGTACCTGTTTTAAGCCAGATTAGAATTCATATGTCGAATTTAGGATTAGGCATTGGGAATGTCTAGATCGAAATATGTAGGATGTTGATTTGAGGAAAATAAGTGCTCTTTGTTGATAAAGAAAATATCATCGTAACATGTGATTCATACCACATGTGTTATGATGACAATAAGGGTAATAGGAGAATGGATCCTTGCTTATCTAGTATGTGAGTCCTTTGAGATTATATGTTAATCTCAGCATTTACCCTGAGTGGCTATTTAGCTTTCTACTTGAAGTTTTAATCAGGGTCTGCTATTTCAGCATGTAAACTTATTGACTATGGATGATTCGGTTTATAGAACATGACTAAGGAAGCTACTAATTAAAATGAATAGATTCAAGCTAAAAAAGAAGATTAAATAGATTTACATCCTTTGGTGTTATTCACTGGTAGACCCATTTCTATTTTATATAGACATGATTGTAAATATTAAGAATATGGAACATGCTCTTAACATGATAGTCATTATGAGGGATTGGAGATGTTCATATTGATGTAAATGAAGATTATTTAATCTGGGTAAATAGAAAATATGGATGTTTCCAGGAAAATGATTATGAACCACCAAGAGAATGGTTTTGTACCACCTGGAGAACAGTTGTGTGTCACTTGAAGAATGAGTATATATCATTCAGAGAATGGTTATGTACCATTTGGGGAGTGGCTAAGTTAGGTGTAATGATGTGCATATTTTATATAGGATTTTAGCTATCATTTTGATGCACATCCTACCTCATTTTTAGGGTGTTCATTGCATATTATCTTTGTTTACTCCACTTTCTATTGTCTTCGTTCGAAGATCTTCTTTTGTTATTTTTATGTGTAGGATGACATTTTTCAAGTAAAAAAGAAGCATTTTATGAAGAATGGACTTTAGGGAACACACTCTGGCTGTGTCCCAAGACACAGGCATGTTCACAAAGCGAAACAGATCAAAATAGAGGCTCCAGAGTGACACACGATCGACCGTTTAAATTTCATACGAACGTGTGTTTTTTCCAACCTGATATTCATCCTAGAATTCAGCAATTTCCAGCCTTGCATATGGTCAACCGTGTGAAATTCACACGGTCGTGTGGTAGTGCCATAAATTCGAGGAAATAGGGTTTTTTGATCATTTATGAAAAGTTGTAGCAGCCACTATATATAGGAAATGTTGGTGTAGGGGCACCAGATGATCGAACCTAGATTTTGATTATGACAAAGATTCAAAGTTAAGCTTCTATTGTTATCCCATGAGTTATGTTAGGTGTGCAGGAAGTGTTAAAGCTAAGCCCAAGGTAAACCGACACCCGGAGAATCTCGAGTCGAGAAACTGTGGTGGTCGAGCGACACCTGGAGAACCTCGTCGAAGTTGAGGAACCTCGGTGGAGACCAAAAGCTAAGTGACAAATCAGAAGGACCAGAGGTAAGAACTGAGTGAAGAGTAATTGTGAGGCCATGCCCTTCATACGGGGAGAACTTAGGCAGCGATCCGACTAAGACTTCTAGTGGAAGGTCTAGGTCGAGATCAGATGGTAAGTAACCATCAAAATGTCCATTACTTGTTTGTTCGGTGCTAACTCTTTACTGCAGGTGATTGGCCTGGCCAATAGTCGACTGAAGGCTATTGCCAGTCGACTACTGCCAGCATCAGTTGAATGCTAAGGGTCATCAGTCGACTGCTAGTCAAACTGGTCAGCTCGAAGAAAGTCAAGATAAGCCCCTCTTATCTTGGGGAGATGAGGCTCTTTGACCTAGATCTAGATCTCAACGAATTAGGGTTTGAAGGGCTATAAAAGAAGGTCCATTTCACCTCTTTAGATATTCATTCCTTGCTCCAAAAGTGCTCCAACGATGCTACGCTTTGATGACAACTATACAACACCATAACATCGTAATGCGGACGGCATGCTGAGATCACACATCATCTTCGTCGGTAGCTTAAGTTTGTTTTTCAATTTGTGTTAATATTCTTGTATTTGAGGCTTTCATTGTAACAAGGTGAGGTAGGCTTGTTGCCTCATCCTCTAGCTTTTGGTTTTCTTGTAACCGTTGTCTCCTACCTTCAACGAGGAAGAGATTTTTTAGTGGATTGCCCCTTCGTACGCACTCTACGATCACGGGACCTTGGAGTAGCAACCTTTAGGTTGTGAACCAAGTAAAAACAAAATTGTCCCTTTACATTTATTATTTTACATTAAGCTGTGCTTACTTTTGGTTTTAATGAAACGAAAAGAAAGGATTTACACTCGCTATTCACCCCCCCCTCTAGCGTGCTTCTCGATCCAACATTTGGTATCATGGAGAGGGCGCTAAGATTTGGTGCAACCACCGATCTAGCACGTTTTGTTTTTTTATCATGTTCTTCATCTCATATTTTAATTTAAGTCATTTTATCCCGCACTACTAATCTAAGACCAAGTCTTGGCAATTCGCTTGTTTTTCGTATTTGTGTGTGCGAAGTTTTATTGAATGGTCCATCTCGAAGGGTTTAGCATCGTCCGACCTCCGTTTTATAATGGAGATGACTTTCGTTACTAGAAGGGTCAGATGGAGTGCTACCTTCAAACTCAAGTAGAGATGTGGATAGTAATCCAGACTGGGTTCACACTACTAACCAACAAAGACGGCGAGTTTCTAGATTGCAACAAATGGACGAATGCCATGAAGTGTCAAGTGGAGGCATATGTGAAAGCTACACAGATCCTACAATGCGAGCTCTCCAAAGAGAAACTCAACCGAGTCCGACCGTTCATCAGCGTGAAGGACTTATGGAACAAACTCATTGAGCTACACGAAAGAACGGACAACACGAAGGTATGTAAGCATGATTTGTTATTGAATAAAATATTTAATTTGAAAATGCAGGATAACAAGACCGCTACACAACTTCACGCGAGGATCCAAAACATCATGAACGACCTCCACTCGATCGGACAAAAAGTCAAGAATCAAGATATAATAAGGTATGCCTTGAATGCTTTTCCTAAGACCACCTTGTGAGTACCCATGGTTGATGCCTACAAGGTATCTAAAGATTTATCTAAAATTAGATTAGATGAGCTTTTTTCAGAATTTGAATTGCACGAAAAATCTAACGCGGTCATGGTCGAGAAAGGTGTAGCGTTGTTTGTAGGACAAAGAAGAAAGGTGAAGGGCAAGCCACCTCCCGAAGAAGAAGAGTCTGAATCTGAGGGCGAATCTGAGTCGGAATCGAAGGAAGAAATGGAGGCCGAACTAGTCAACCTAGTTCAGAGAATGATCAAAAAAGGAAGGAAGCAATCAAAGAATAAGAAACCCCCACAGAACTACAAGTGCTATGAGTGCAACAAGAAGGGGCACTTCAAGTCAGACTGCTTAAAAATGAAGCCAAGACAAAAGCAATCGAAGAAGGCATTTCAAGCAAGTTGGGACGAGGAAGAAGAAAACCAAGGCGACGACTTAGCATTAATGGCAAGACCAGTAGAGTCCGAGTCTGAGTCCGAAGCTAACGACGAATACAAATCCAACTCTGACTCTGACTCCGAGGAAGATTTCGAGTCAAGACTCAAAGCTGGCTCAACGGAGAAGATAAAGGTAAGCCATTCTTTAATTGGTAATCAATATCATGCAATTAAGTTATTAGATAAGAAGTTAGCTAGTTCCGAGTCTAGGGTCGAGTCCTTGCTTGAGGAGGTTAACTCCTTAAGCATGAAGCCACCCTTGTTGGATCGTAAAAAGAGCACTAGAGGGGGAGGGGGTGAATAGCACGCGAGAATTCTTTTCATTGATACGATTAAAACACAAGCAAAGAGTAAAAGAACAGCGGAATTATAAATGACACGGGTTGGTTTTACTTGGTTCACAGCCTACCGGCTGTTAATCCAAGGCCCTAGTGGTCTGAGACCGCGTACGGAGGGAAACTCACTAAAACTTCTCCTCCTCGTTGAAGGTAGGAGACGACGATTACAAAACATCAAGAAATCTTGAGGTAGAGAGACAAACCCCCTCTCATCATAAAGGAAAATACAATGATGAAAGCCTTGATTAAGAAATGAAGTACAAGTATTAAAGTGACAATTATAAGTATTGATACCGACGACTAAGAAAATGAAGGTTGAGCTCGTGTCGTCGGCATTTCGGAAGAGCTTCATCGTCATAGAGTTATCATAGAGTAGTGCCATTGTGAAGGCATTTGGAGAGCTTTGAATGATGACCTAAGGGGTGAAACCCCCCTTCTTTTATAGCCTTCCAACCCCCTAGATGTTGAGATCAAGTTCTATCCAAAAGGCCACCTCACCCTAAGATGAGGGGATGAAGTTTGACTCTCATCGAAGATGGAATTTGAATGGAAGTCAACTGATCAATCCTATCAGTCGACTGATGCCACCATTAGTCGGCTACTAATAGCCAGCAGTCGACTGTTTGCTAGGGTATCCAACTGCATCAAAGAGTTAGCTCGAAATCAAAGTAATAAGAGTGAATTCAACGGTCACATACCATCCGATCTCGACCTAGACCTTCCACAGGAAGTCTTGATCGAATCGCCGCCTAAGGTGTTGGGATGTATACTAAAAGCCTAGCTTTCCTATGAACATCTTCTTTTGAAATAAGTATCACATGATCATTGTTTGCATTTTATATTTATGTATATTGTCTGATACTTTACATTATAGATAACATGGTGTGTGGTGTCACACAGAAGATCATGTTATCAGTTCCTTGTAGAGTATAAGTATAGGCTCGCAACCAAGATGGTTTTTGACAAACCATTGGCATGGTTGTAGTGTAATTTGGTATTGGTTTATCTTGACCATAGAATTACACTAGTACACTTTGTGTGTATTGAGCTGGACCGATTTAGAGGTGATTGATTTATCGACTATATAATTGAATCAGACCTCAGATATTATGGTGGTACTACTATATAATTGAATCCCGATATAATAATGGGCACATGTACTTATTATTTATTTCTTTGATTTACCAATGGGCGAGAATTATGTGTTAAATTGATAGGCCTGATAAGTTTGGAAATTATATTATTTACATGGTGTGTCGTTGATTATAGGAGGAAACCGTGTCCTATACACTCGGATGATGATGTCCCCTTGAGGAGCTCATAAAGGTCATCATGTAAATCTTGCAGGTGGACTTGGTCCAATATGACGATAAAGATGAGTGGTACTACTAATAAAGTTAGATATTGATTAATTAAATTGTCACTAATTTATTTAATTAATGGACATTCGATATCTTAAACACGGGAAGATATTTTATACAAATAATATGTGAAACCCATATTTAATTATGGGGGTTGGTGAGGTAGATCAATGATGTTCCTCTAGTGGAATGGATCATCATTAATGGATCGGGTTATATGTGGTTCGGGTCCATTGGGTGGTCAAGATCCAACTCCTCCTCATGGTCCCTATTGTAGCATATTATAAATACCTCATGAAACCTAGATCTAAAAAAGGTGGTGGAGAGGCTTTGGCCAAAAGGAGTTAGGGTTTTGCTTCTTTAGGGTCGGCGACAACAAGAGAGCTAGGGTTTTCCTTCTCGATTGGCCGGCGCCTCCTCTCCTTCTCCAAAGGCCGACGACAACAAATGCTAGCGTTTTTCCTTCTTCCTTTGTCTTGGTCAGCGTCTCCTCTCCCTCTCCTAGGGTCAGCGACAACAAGCAAGGAGGAAGGCTCTCTTCCTCAATCTCCTCTCCTCTCCTAGGGTCGGCGAACACCACCTCTTGGAGTTTTGGTGGTCGGTACAAGTAAGGAGAAGAGGACAAGGCTTTGTGTTCGGCACAAGATAGGAGAAGGGAGGATTTTCTTGTAGGGAATTGCTTCCTGCTATAGTTACTCGTGCATGGAGATCTTATCTACGTCCCCGGATTAAAAAATTAATCCTTGATGAAGACGGATTACCCAAGCAACCGATCCATCATCAAGCTATTCGATTCGAGTGGTCTCTTAAGCAAACTTGTTGTTCAAGCAACCTAACTGTTTTTCTCGATTAGCCTCGAAATAGATGATGTACGGATCGCCGATTTTTGTGTTTATCTTCGTGGTCAAAGTAAATTAGCCACATGCATTATACAAAAGAACTAAATCAAAATAAACAAGATTATACCACTTGTATACCTCTTGATCTTCTATTGTATGTCCTATCCTCCTGTTGAACGTTGTGTGGGAAAATGATCCTCCAAGAGTTGAAACTTCCTAGATCTCTTTCTTCCCTTCCTTGTTCACTCCGAACAAAGGGAAGAATACTCAACACTTCTTCTCCTATCTAGCACCGACCACCAAGCCACCAATCTTTTTATTGCCGTCAGCCAAGGAGAGGAGGAAGGAGATGGTGTGGGTGCCGACCAAGAGCTCCAAGGGAAGAAACCCAAACACTTGTTGCCGCTGGACAAAGGAGAAGAAGAGAGGGATATGGGCACTGGCCAAGAAGAGAAGGGAGAAGAGGGGCGCCAGCTAAACCTTAGGAAGATAGGAAAACCTTCCACTTTTTTCCGCCCAAGACCTCTACAAACCCTAGCCGCCCAACTCAAGAAGCAAACCCTAATCTCTAAAAAGATTAGTTGTCGCCCAAGCCAAAGAGCAAACCCTAGAATTCCAATTCCCTTGTGCCACCCAAGCCTTTGCCTCCTATTTATAGATTTTGCCCAAACCGCTTTTTAATCGTGTTCGTTTGATCTAGGTTTCATCAGGGTTTTAATAGACTACAATAGGGACCATGAGGAGGAGTTGGATCTTGGCCACCCAATGGATCCGACCCACATAAAATCCGATCCATTAATGATAATCCATTCCACAAGAGGATTATCATTGATCTACATCACCAACCCCCATAATTAAATATGGGCTCCTTATATTAATTGTACAAATGTCTTCCCATGTTTAAGATATCGAATGACCGTCAATTAATTAATTTACTGACAATCAATTAATCAACATCTTACTCCATTAGTAGTACCACTCAACCTCATCATCATGTCAGACCAAGTCCACCTGCAGGGTTTACATGATGATCCTTATGAGCTCCTCAAGGGCACATCATCATCCTAATACATAAGACACGATTTCCTTTTATAATCAATGACACACCATGTAAATAATATTATTTCCTAACTTACCGAGCCTATCGATTTAATCTATAAATCTAACCCATTGGTAAATCAAAGAAATAAATACTAAGTACATGTGCCCTTTATTATATCGGGATTAAGAGCATGTACACCATAATATCCGAGGTCTGATTCAATTATGTAGTCAGCAATAAATTGAATCACCTCTAAGTCGGTCCTGCTCAATACACAAAGAGTGTACTAGTGTAATTCTATGGTCAAGACAAACCAATACCAAATTACACTACAACCATACCAATGGTTTGTCCAAAACAATCTTGGTTGTGAGCCTCTACTTATACTCTACAAAGACTGATAACATGATCTTCTGTGTGACTCCACACACCATGATATCTACAATGTACAGTATCAGACAATATGCATAACCATAAATATGCAAACAATGATGATGTGATTCTTATTTCAAAAATAAAGATGTTCATACAAAAGATAGACTTTTCAGTATACATCCCAACAATCTCCCATTTATACTAAAAGACTATGTTGTCCACATACTGCCATACATCTGATTCTCATTCCCTCCACATGCCTATCAAAAGCTCTCGCTGGAAGGGCCTTAGTGAAAGGATCTGCTAGGTTATCCTCTAATGCAATCTTGGCTACAACAACTTCTCCACGCTTTACGATCTCTCGTATCAGGTGGTACTTGCACTCTATGTGTTTACTTGCCTTATGGGCTCATGGTTCCTTCAAGTTTGCAACTGCACCACTGTTATCACAATAAATTGTGATAGTTCTGGGCAAACCAGGAATCACATCCAAGTCCATCAAGAATTTTCTGAGCCATACAACTTCTTTGGTTGCCTTAGAGGCTGCCAAATACTCAGCTTCCATGGTGGAGTCCGCCATGCATTTCTGCTTGACACTCCTCCATGCAATGGCTCAACCTCCCAATGTAAACACAAAACCCGAGGTTGACTTACTGTTTTCCCTATCTGATTGGAAGTCGAAATTTGTGTAACCCACAGAGAGTAATTGATCTGCCTGGTATACCATCATATAATCCCTAGTCCATCTCAGGTACTTCAATATATGCTTTACTGCAGTCCAATGTCCCTATCCTGGATTACTTTGATATCTGCTAACCATACCCATGATAAATTAGATATCTGACCTCTTACATAGCATACATGAGGCTTCCTACCGCCGAAGCATAAAGAACCACCTTCATCTCCTCTATCTCCTTTGATGTTCTAGGACACATCTCTTTAGATAAAGGTACTCCATGTCTTAAAGGTAGAAAACCTTTCTTAGAATTCTGCATGCTAAAATGAGCCAAAATAGTGTCTATATATGAAGCTTGAGACAAGGACAACATTCTTTTCCTGCGATACCTTATAACCTTGATCCCAAGGATGTGTTGCACTTCTCCCAAGTCCTTCATATCAAACTGTTTGGACAACCATACCCTTATGTCTGATAACACCTTGACATTGTTTCCAATTAACAAAATGTCATCTACATATTGTACAAGAAATACCACTAAGTTTCTATCACATCTCTTGTATACACAAGACTCACCCAGACTTTGAATAAATCCAAAAGACTGGATTACCTCATCAAAGCGGATGTTCCAAGAACTCAAAGCTTGCTTCAATCCATAAATGAACCGATTAAACTTACACACAAGATGCTCTTTTCCCTTTGCAATGAATCCCTCTGGTTGCTCCATATAGATGTTTTCCTCAAGACTTCCATTAAGGAAAGCTATCTTGACATCCATCTGCCACACCTTATAATCCATATGAGCAGCAATAGATAAGAGAATCCGGATAAACCTAAGCATGGCTACCGGCGAAAAGGTCTCCTCATAATCGATACCCTCTTTATGAGTATACCCTTTCGCAACAAGCCTTGCTTTGAAGGTCTCAACCTTCCCTTCTATTCCTCTCTTTCTTTTGTAGATCCACTTGCATCCAATGGTTATTACACCATTGGGTGGTTCTACTAGCTCCCAGACCTGATTTGAATCCATAGATTCTATCTCAGAATTTATCGCACTTTGTCAGATATTGCATCTTTATCTTGGATTGCCTCGTCATATGTCTAGGGATCAGGTTCATGTTTGCCAAGGACCAATCAGAAGATTCTCCCAAGAACATAAATCTATCAGGTTATCTAACAACCCTCCCACTATGACGAGATATCACCTGTGTATCCTCTGTGACACGCGGTGCAGTCACTTGTAGTATATCCTCTTATGCCGGTGGTACAGAACTAGTGACTTCCCCTCTAAATTCCTCCAGAACAATCTTACACATGAGCTTGTGGTTCATCACATAGTCTTCCTCTAAAAATCTGGTGTTCATGCTAACGATCAGCCTCTGATCTCTAGGACTATAGAACAAACCACCTTTCGTTCCTCTAGGATAGCATACGAACAAGCGCACTTCTGTACGAGGTTCCAACTTACCAGCATCTACCTTCAGCACATGTTTTGGACTCCCCCAAATCCAAATATGTCTTAGACTAGGCTTTCGCCCAGTCCACAATTCTGTGGGAGTAGAAGGTACTAATTTAGATGGTACCAAGTTCAGAATATACACTGTCGTATCTAGAGAATACCCCTAGAATGAATCTGGTAACTCAGAATAACTCATCATCAATCTAACCATCTCCATAAAAGTCCTATTCCTTCACTCCGCTACACCATTCTACTAAGGTGTGCTAGGTGCACACAATTGGGATTAAATCCTAGCCTCTGATAAGTAATTCCTAAACTCTCCCACGAGGTACTCACCACTATGATCAGATCGTAGTGTCTTGATACTTTTACCTTGACGTTCTCCACATCAACCTTGAATTCTTTGAAACTGTCAAAGCATTCAGACTTGCGGTGCATCGAGTAAATGTATCCATATCTTGAATAATCATCTATAAAAGAGATTAAATATTCAAAACCACCTCTAGCCTAGATAGACATAGGACCACACAAATCAGAATGAACCAATTCCAACACATCTTTGGCTCTATACCCCTTGGCCTTAAAAGGTCTCTTGGTCATTTTACCTTCCAAGCAAGATTTGTAGGTTGAGAAATCTTCCACCACTAATAAACCCAAAGGTTCATCAGCAATCAACCTTTGAATTCTACTTAGGTTAATATGACCTAACCTTAGATGCCAAAGATACATTTGGTTCATTTTTGAAGGTTCTATTCTCTTATTAGATTTAGAAGATGAGTTATTTACTTCTATTTGCATCGTGGGAGCTTTTGGTTCAAGTGTATATAAATTTCCTATCAATGCACCAGAACAGATAATCTCCCTATTCCTTTTTATAACAACTCTGTCATTGAAAGAAATAGAATATCCATCCAAAAACAATTTAGAAACCAAAATAAAATTCTTTTTAAATAAAGGTACATAAAGGCAATTTTTCAGAACCAAAGTTTTATTCCTATCAAAAGATAAATAAACATCTCCCCCTACAATAGCCGCCACCTTCGTAGAATCACCCAAGTAAATGGTAGTCTCCCCCTCAGCTAGTCGTCTGGTTTCCTAGAACCCCTGCAAAGTATTACAGACATGATCAGTGGCTCCCGTATCTACACACCAGGTGCCGGTAGATAACACCGCTAAACATGTTTCAACGACTAAACCAAAGGATATACCTTTGTTCTGCTTCCGGTTAGGGCAGTCCTTCTTCCAATGTCCAGTCTGCTTGCAAGTGAAGCACTTGCCTTTTGGCTTCTTCACTCCTCCCTGAGTTCCTCTCGCCACCTTTGCTCCACCTTGTTTCTTTTTCTTCTAGCCTTTCGTCTTAGAAGTAGAAACCTTCTGAGCAACCATTGCTTGAGATTGAGCACTCTGACAAAAAATCCCATCTGCCGCCTGGAGTTCTGTCAGAAGCTCCGCCAACGAATACAACCTTTTATTCATATTGTAGTTAAGGTGAAACTGCTCAAAACTCCTAGGTAGAGATTGGAGAATGATATTGACCTGGGTTTCCCCATCGATCTCAGCTCCAAGGACTTCTAGCTCATTCAAATGAGCCATCATCTTGAGAATAGTTCCCTCACGGATGTTCCCTCAACCATGATGGTCGTGATCAAGTTTTTCATGGCTTCCTATCTAGCAGCCTGATTCTGGTGTCCGAAAAGTTCCTTGAGATTGAGCATCATGTCATAAGCAGTAGGCATGCCTTGATGCTGATGTTGTAATACATTTGACATAGAAGCCAAAATGTAACACCATGCCATCTCATCAGCCTTTATCCACATCTTATAACTCTCTTTGTCCTTTTCCCAAGAATCATCCATCGTCTTAGGAGGACACTCTTCGAGAAGTACTTACTTGTACTCCTCAGTAGTCAAGACTATATCCAGATTCCTTTTCCAATCCACATAGTTAGGTCTAGTAAGTTTATTTTCCTTTAGTATCACAGCAAGTGGGTTGAAAGTCATTTTTGAAAAACCTAAGAATCACATAGATCAAAAACATTATATTTCAAAAATTTATTGATTCCTCAAACAATAAAATTTTAAAATCAACCAACACCTCAAAACACCGAGAATATCGTATGCCACGATAGTGTGGACGTATACGAAATCTACATTTGTAAGAGGCCATGGCATACGATATTCTCGGTGTTTTGAGGTGTTGGTTGATTCTAAAAATTTTATTGTTTGAGGAATCAATAAATTTTTGAAATCTAATGTTTTTGATCATTGTGATTCTTAGGTTTTTAAAAAAGGCTTTCAACCCACTTGTTGTGATTCTAAAAGAAAACAAACTTACTAGACCTAATTATGTTGATTGGAAACGGAATCAGGACATTGTCTTGACTGCCGAGGAGTACAAATATGTACTCTTCAAAGAATATTCTCCTAAGCCTGCAGATGATTCTAGTGAAAAGGAGAAAGAGAGTTATAGGAAGTGGATCAAGGTAGATGAGATGGTGAAGTGTTACATTTTGGCTTCTATGTCAAATGTATTGCAACATCAGCATCAGGCCATGACAACTGCCTATGACATGATGCTCAATCTCAAGGAACTTTTCGAACACCAGAATCGGGTAGCTAGGCAGGAAGCTATGAGGAACTTGATGACGACCACCATTATTGAGGGAACACCTGTGAGGGATCATGTTCTCAAGATGATGGCTCATTTGAATGAGCTGGAAGTCCTTGGAGCGGAGATCAATGGGGAAACCCAAGTCGATATCATTCTTTAATCTCTACCTAGAAGTTTTGAGCATTTTCGCCTGAACTGCAACAAGAATAAGATGTTCTATTCATTGGCGGAGCTCTGACAAAACTCCAAGTGGCAGAGGGGCTTTTTCGTTAGAGTGCTCATGCCATGGTTGCTCAAAAGGTTTCTACTTTTAAACTGAAGGGCAAGAAGAAGAAGAAACAAGGTGTAGCAAAGATGGCAGCAGGATTTCAGGTAAAAGTGAAGAAGCCAAAAGGCAAGTGCTTCACTTGCAAGCAGACTGAACATTGGAAGGCGGACTATGCCAATCGCAAATAGAACAAAGGTATATCTTTTAGTTTAGTCATTGAAACATGTTTAGTGGTGTTATCTACCGGTACATGGTGTGTAGATACAGGAGCCACTGATCATGTCTGCAATTCTTTGTAGGGGTTCCATGAAACCAGATGACTAGCTGAGGGAGAGATTACCGTCTACATGTGCAATGCAACAAAGGTGGCGGCTATTGCTGTGGAAGATGTTTATTTATCTTTTGATAGGAATAAAACTTTGGTTCGAAGAAATTTCCTTTATGTACCTACATTTAGAAAGAATTTGATTTCAATTTCTAAATTGTTTATGGATGGGTATTCTATTTCTTTTAATGACAGAGCCGTTATAAAAAGAAATAGGGAGATCATCTGTTCTGGTGCATTGGAAGGAAATTTATACACTCTTGAACCAAAAACTCCCACGATGCAAATAGAAATAAATAACTCATCTTCTAAATCCAATAAGAGAAAATAACCTTTGAAAGTGAACCAAACATATCTTTGACATCTAAGGTTAGGTCATATTAACCTGAGTAGAATTCAAATTGAAGGTAGGAAACTTCACTTCCCACTTCAACTCAGTCGCTTGTTCATGGCGATCCCTTCTATGTACCTAGATAAAAAAAAATTGTCATTGACAAGAGGGATTACCCAAGTTACCGTTTCATCGTTGTGCTATTCGATTAGAGTAGTCACTTGAACAAACTTGTTGTTCATGCAACCTACCTCTATTATTTGAATAGTCGCGCAATAGACGATGTACGGATCGCCGGTTTTTGCATTTGTATTCGGGGTCCAAGTATATTTAACCATAAAAACAGAATACAAAACATGTATATGAATGAACAACAATTATAGACATGTTACAAAATAAAATAGACAAGTGTTATACCTCTCGATCTTCTATTGTATGTCCTTCCTCCTTTTGGACGTCGTGTGGGCGACGATCTTCCAAAAGTCGAAGCTCCTAGATCACTAATATTCCTTCCTTGCTCGCTCCGAACAAGAGGAAGTATAAAAACAAAACACTTCTACTTCTTTCAACCAACCACCAAGCTCCAAGCTTTGTGCTTGCCTCCAGCCAAGAAGAAGAACAAGGAGAATTGGACACCAACCAAGAGCTTCAAGGGAAGACCCTAAGCATTGTTTCCACCGGCCAAGGAGAAGAGAAGGAGGAGCTTTGGACGCCGGCCAAGGGAGGGAAGAAGATGATGGGCGCCGACCACCTTAAGGAAGAAGAGAAGAAAGGAAAATATTTCCTTAATTGTGGCCGCCCAAGCTCCAAACACTAGCCTCCAAGCTCCTTGCCGCCCAACCCTAATCCTATCTTGCCTCTAATTCACCTTGTCGCCTACCCTAATCTCTCCTTTTATAGAGTTAGGGATAAGCCTTGTTTTGATCTCCACCATTGGTTCTAGGGATTTAATTTCAACCGTCGGATCTAGAGATTTAATCTCAACCGTCGGATCTAGAGATTGAATCTCTACCGTTGGATCTAGAGTTTTGTTTTCATCCATTGGATCTAGGCTTCTTAAGGGTTTAATAGGCTACAATAGGGACCATGAGGAGGAGTTGGATCTTGGCCAACCAATGGATCAAGCCCACATAAAGTCCGATCCATTAATGATAATCCAATCCACTAGAGGATTATCATTGATCTACCTCAAAAACCCCCATAAGTTAATATGGGTTCCAAATATTATTTGTATATTTTCTCCCCGTGTTTAAGATCTCGAATGTCCGTCAATTAATTAATTTACTGACAATTAATTAATCAACATCTAACTCCATGAGTAGTACCACTCAACCTTATCATCATGCTGGACCAAGTCCACCTGCATGGCTTACATGATGAACCTTATGAGCTCCTCCTGGGGACATCATCATCCTAATATATAGGACACGGTTTCCTCCTATAATAAACGGCACACCATATAAATAATATCATTTCCCAACTTATCGAACCTATCGATTTACTCTATAAATCTCGTCCATTGGTAAATCAAAGAAATGAAAACTAAGTATATGTGCCCGTTATTATATTGGGATTAAGAGCATGTACAATATAATAATTGAGGTTCGATTCGATTATGTAATCAGCAATGAATCGAATCACCTCTAAGTTAGTCCTGCTCAATACACACAAAGTGTACTAGTGTGATTCTATGGTCAAGACAAACCAATACCAAATCACACTTCAACCATACCAATGGTTTGTCCAAAGCCATCTAGGTTGTGAGACTTTACTTATACTCTACAAGGAGCTGATAACATGATCTACTGTGTGGCACTAAACACCATGTTATCTACAATGTAATGTATTAGACAGTATGCATAATCACAAATATGCAAACAATGATCATGTGATTCTTATTTCAAAAATAAAGATGTTCATACAAAAGATAGACTGTTCTGTATACATCCCAACAATCTCCCACTTATACTAAAAGACTATGTTGTCCTCAAACTGTCATACATCTGATCCCCATTCCCTCCACATGCCTATCAAAAGCTCTCATTGGAAGGGCCTTAGTGAAAGGATCTGCCAGGTTATCCTCCGATGCAATCTTGGCCACATCAACTTCTCCTCTCTTTACGATTTCTTGTATCAGGTGGTACTTGCGCTCTATGTGTTTACTTGCCTTATGAGCTCGTGGTTCCTTCAAGTTTGCAACTGCACCACTATTATCACAATAAATTGTGATAGGTCTGGGCAAACCAGGAATCACATCCAAGTCCATCAAGCAGTTCATGAGCCACACATCTTCTTTGACCGCCTCAGAGGCCGCCACATACTCAGCTTCCATGGTGGAGTCCGCCACGCATTTCTGCTTGACACTCCTCCATACAGTGGCTCCACCTCCCAATGTAAACACAAAGCCTGAGGTAGAATTACTATTATCCCTATCAGATTAGAAGTCGGAATCCGTGTAACCCACAAGGAGTAACTGGTCTGCTTGGTAAACTAGTATAAAATCCCTAGTCCTTCTCAGGTACTTCAATATATGCTTTACCGTAGTCTAATTTCCCTATCCAAGATTACTCTGATATCTGCTGACCATGCCCACGGCAAAGCAAATATCTGGTCTCGTGCATAGCATCACATACATGAGACTTCCTACTGCCGAAGCACAAGGAACCACCTTCATCTCCTCTATCTCCTCAGATGTTCTAGGACACATCTCCTTAGATAAAGGAACTCCATGCCTGAAAGGTAGAAAACCTTTCTTGGAGTTCTGCATGCTAAAACGATCCATAATGGTGTCTATGTATGAAGCTTGAGATAATCACAACATCCTTTTCCTGCGATCCCTTATAACCTTGATCCCAAGGATGTGTCCCACTTCTCTCAAGTCCTTCATATCAAACGGTTTGGACAACCATACCCTTACGTCCGATAACACCTTGACAATGTTGCCAATTAACAAAATGTCATCTACGTATAGTACCAGAAATACCACTACATTTCCGTCACAACTCTTGTATACACAAGACTCATCCGAACTTTGAATAAATCCATAAGACTGGATTACTTCATCAAAGCGGATGTTCCAAGACCTCGAAGCTTGCT
This sequence comes from Wurfbainia villosa, assembly GCA_025175895.1. Taxonomy (NCBI): domain Eukaryota; kingdom Viridiplantae; phylum Streptophyta; class Magnoliopsida; order Zingiberales; family Zingiberaceae; genus Wurfbainia; species Wurfbainia villosa. The sequence goes on from CM045990.1 coordinate 75,260,532, forward strand.
TCAATCCATAAATGGACCGATTAAGCTTGCACACAAGATGCTCTTTGCCCTTTGCAATGAATTTCTCTGGTTGCTTCATATAGATGTTTTCCTCAAAACATCCATTAAGGAAAGCTGTCTTGACATCCATCTGCCAAATCTCATAATCCATATGAGCAGCAATGCATAAGAGAATCCGGATAGACTTAAGCATGGCTACCGGCGAAAAGGTCTCCTCATAATCGATACCCTCTTTCTGAGTATACCCCTTCGCAATAAGCCTCGCTTTGAAGGTCTCAACCTTCCCGTCGATTCCTCTCTTTCTTTTGTAGATCCACTTGCATCCAATGGTTTTTACACCATCGGGTGATTCTACTAGCTCCCATACCTGATATGAATCCATAGATGCAATCTCAGTATTCATTGCACTTTGCCAAGATACTGCATCTTTATCTTGGATTGCCTCATCATATGTCCAAGGATAAGGTTCATGTTCGCAAGGGACCAAATCAGAAGATTCTCCGAAGAACATGAATCTATCAGGTTGTCTCACAACCCTACCACTACGACAAGGTATCTGTAGGGATTTCTATATGCCAAATAGCATATGCGCAACGGAAAAATTAGGATCCCTTCCTAGTGATCCTTGCGAAAGAAAACCTCGTACAAAATAAATTTCTCTAAAACCAAACCTATCTTATAGGAGAGGATTACCTTTGTTGCGTGCCCTTGTTAATCCCGCTTTTCCTTTTGGTTTATTGGATCTTTAGCACGTTCAAATGTCCGTGCCTCTATACGTATCCACACGAGCAAGATCTTGTCTCACAAAAGAAAAACTAGAAGGGCTCTCCTTTACTTCTTGCTAGAGAAGTAGCTAAAGGAGAGGAAGCAAGGGAAAAAGAGAAGGGAAGAAGAAGACTACTCTTCTTGCTAGCCTACACTCACAAAACCACACAACCAAAGCTTCCACCAAGCTCTCAAGCTCTCATACAACCACAATCACTCTTTGGCCGGCCACTCCATGGAGTCTTTTATAGGGTTGGAAAAACCCTTTCACCTCCTACCATTCAATGCAATCCATTGCATTGAGACACCTTGTTTGGCCGGCCACTTTAAGGAGACAAAAACCACTTTGTCTCCTTCCACCTTATCTAGCTTAGGTGGCATGATTATGTGGCATGCTTGCTTAGGTGGCATGATTATGTGGCATGCTTGTGTGGCATTCATGCATGTTGAATTAATCTTATTAATTCAATAAGCCCACCTTATCTAGCTTATGTGGCATGCTTATGTGGCATGCTTGTGTGGCATTCATGCATGTTGAATTAATCTTATTAATTCAATAAGCTTATGTTATCATATTGAATTAATCTCATTAAATCAATAAGGTAACATATTGAATTAATCTCATTAAATCAATAAGCTAAAATTCTCATTAAGCTTAAAGTCCAAAAACCATTTTGTACTTAAGCTTATTCCCAAATTATTCTAGTCAAACTAGAATGCACTAATTCTTCTAATCATCATGCTCTTTGTGTGTGACCCTATAGGCTCTCATAACATTGGCAGTGGATCTAAACTCTTTTAGATACACAAGCAATGAGCGGCATCTAGCAATACATCATTGCTACCCAAGTTACGAAATAAGTCAAGATCCGACTAACCTTTCCGTGACTACTATAATGTATGACCGTGTCCTTCTATCCTTGATATCAGATTGACCAATGAGGCATAGACCGTGTCATCCTCGATCAATCTATGTGTTTCTTGATCCCTGAGTAAACTAACTCAAACAAATGAGCTCAATATCTCATATTGACTCATTTGAGCATGGCCATGCGTTTTAGTAGTTCTACTCAATCAAGGGCCCACCGATATCACTCGTCATATGAGAGGATAGATCCCATCTACATCACTCACATCCCTCCGCATAATTTGTTATATACCCAAGAATCGCTTTATGGTCCACCTATTACGGGTGACGTTTGTGATACCAAAGTACATAATTCCTTATGTAGGGAACCGTAGTGACTTCAGGTTCGAGGACTATTCATACCAATAGTCACATGAGAAAGTTTATGACACTCATATAACGATCCATGAAACTTTCTCATGGCGGGTCAGTTCAGTATATATTCTCAAATATATACCCATGTGTCAACTTGATATCATATATCCATGACTTGTGAGATCAAGTCATCAATCGACCTACATGCTAGTCTTTATGTATTAATATTGCCCTTGCATATTAATACTTGACTAGGAACATTTAGGAAAGTGTTCTCTACAGCCTCTCATAATCAATTCTGCCAATTGATGTGCTGTAGATAAGAACCTACTTTTCTAGGGCATTATTATATTTAATTTAGCTGGCACAAGCAAGATGTAAATATAATAACCAATCCTTTGCTTTTATTGAATATGATACAAAATGTTCCCTTTTCAACCATCACATGATTGGCTCTAGGGCTATAACTAACAATCTCCCACTAGCACTAGTACCAATCACTATGATATCTAATACCTAGTGACCTAGTGTGACCATCATGCTTCCTCTGTGCCAAAGCCTTGGTCAATGGATCTGCGATGTTAGCTTCTGTCGGTACTCTGCATATCCTCACATCTCCTCTATCGATGATCTCTCGAATGAGATGGAAGCACCGCAGTATGTGTTTGGTCCGCTGATGTGATCGAGGTTCCTTAGCCTGTGCAATAGCCCCATTGTTGTCACAATAGAGGTCTATTGGATCTGTAATGCTAGGAACTACCCCAAGTTCACTGATGAACTTGCGGAGCCAAACAGCCTCCTTTGCTACATCAGACGCAGTAATATACTCGGCTTCTGTTGTAGAATCAGCAACTGTGTCCTGCTTTGAACTCTTCTAGCTCACAGCTCCACCATTCAGGCAAAACACGTACCCCGATTGCGATCTATAGTCATCCTTGTCTGTTTGGAAGCTTGCATCACTGTAACCCTTTACAGCTAGCTCCTCATTGCCTCCAAATATCAGGAAATATTCTTTCATTCTTCGTAAGTATTTAAGAATATTTTTGACTGCTATCCAGTGACTTTCACCTGGATCCGACTGGTATCTACTCGTCATGCTCAAAGCATACGAGACGTCAGGACGAGTACAAAGCATGGCGTACATGATAGACCCTATGGTAGATGCATAAGGGATCTTATCCATGCGATCTCTCTCCTCCTTAGAAGAGGGACATTGAGTCTTCGAAAGACTCACACCATGTGATAAAGGCAGAAATCCTTTCTTGGAATTTTGCATAGCAAAACGATCTAGCACTTTATCTATGTATGTACTCTGACTTAGGCCAAGTAATCTTTTAGATCTATCTCTATAGATCTTGATGCCTAGAATATAGGCAGCTTCACCTAAGTCTTTCATCGAGAAACAATTCCCTAACCACATCTTCACAGACTGGAGTGAGGGAATATCATTTCCGATGAGAAGTATGTCATCTACATACAAGACAAGAAATACAACTGTGCTCCCACTATTTCTCTTGTAGACACAAGGTTCATCTTCATTCTTGATGAAACCAAACTCCTTGATTGCATCATCGAATCGAAGATTCCAGCTTCGAGAGGCTTGCTTTAGTCCATAAATGGACCTTTGCGCTTGCATACCTTTCCAGGATGCTTTGGATCTTCAAAACCCTCAGGCTGTGTCATGTACACATCCTCGAGTAGCTTTCCATTCAGAAAAGCGGTTTTGACATCCATCTGCCAGATCTCATAATTGTGGTAGGCTGCAATAGCAAGTATGATCCGAATGGATTTAAGCATCGCAACTGGTGAAAAGGTTTCATCATAGTCAATACCATGAATTTGTTTGAATCCTTTAGCCACCAATCTACCTTTATAGGTATGCTTATTACCATCCATGTCAGTCTTTACTTTAAAGACCCACTTACACCCAATGGGTTTTACCCCTTCAGGTGGATCAACCAAAGTCCATACTTGGTTAGTGTACATGGATTCCATTTCAGATCTCATGGCCTCTAGCCATTTCTTGGAATCTGGGCTCTTCATAGCTTCTTGATAGGATGTAGGCTCGTCAAGATCGACAAGCAATACGTCACCGTTGTCAGTCAAGAGAAAAGAATATCTCTTGGGTTGACGACGGATCCTATCAGATCTACGAAGAGGTTGGTCTACTTGAACAGGTGTTTGCTCCAAAACTCTTTGGGCAACAATTTCCACAACACTTTGTGGTTCCTGTTCATTTTCCATCGAAGCCTTAGTGTTATCGTCATCTTGAACTTCTTCAAGATGAATTCTACTCCCACTAGTTTTTCTAGAAATAAATTCTCTTTCTAGAAAGACAGCATTTCTGGCAACAAACACCTTGCCAAGTGTGGGATTGTAAAAGTAATATCCCTTAGTTTCCTTGGGATATCCTACAAAATAACACTTATCTGATTTGGGTCCTAGTTTATCTGAGACTTGACGTCTAACATAAGCTTCACAACCCCAAATATTTATAAAAGACATTTTGGGACTCTTCCCAGTCCATATCGTATATGGTGTCTTTTCTACGGCTTTTGATGGGACGCGATTAAGTGTGAAAGCGGTTGTCTCTAGAGCTAGTCCCCAAAAGGAAGTAGGTAGATCAGTCTGACTCATCATTGATCGTACCATATCTAATAGAGTACGATTTCTCCTTTCAGATACACCATTCCATTGTGGTGTTCCAGGTGGAGTGAGTTGGGATATTATCCCACACTCAGCCAGGTGATCACGAAACTCTTGACTAAGGTATTCACCACCTCGATCTGATCGAAGTAGCTTAATACGCTTACCAAGTTGGTTTTGTACTTCATTCTTGAATTCTTTGAACTTTTCAAAGGATTCTGACTTATGTCTCATCAAATATAAGTAGTCAAATCTACTCATATCATCAGTGAAAGTAATAAAGTACTTATAGCCTCCTCTGGCTTCGACATTGAAAGGGCCACATACATCAGTATGTATGAGTCCTAACAAGTCCGTCGCTCTCTCGCCATGTCCACTAAATGGAGTTTTAGTCATCTTTCCTAAAAGACAAGATTCACATACCTCATATGATTCAAAATCAAATGAGTCCAATAATCCATCTTTATGGAGTTGGGATATGCGTTTTTCATTTATGTGACCTAGGCGATTGCGGAGATATGTTTGGTTCAAATCATTCGTTTTGAACCGTTTGGTATTTACGTTATATATTGGGTTTTCTAAATCTAGAACATAGAGACCATTCATAAGTGGTGCATTACAATAGAATATTTCATTCAAATAAATGGAACAACATTTGTCCTTTATTATAAAAGAAAAGTTTTTCTTGTCTAAACAAGATACGTAAATTATGTTCTTTGTCAATGCAGTACATATAAGCACTCCTCTAGTTCTAAGATAAGCCTGGGCAAAGACAAAGAATATGTTCCTACATTACAACAAAGAACTTTTGCCTATTGCCTACTCAGTAGGTCCACTTCGCCTTTTGCCATTAGTCTACTATTTCTCACTCTCGCACATTAGTACAAATGTGAGATGCACATCCGTATCTAATACCCATGTAGAAGAAATAGATAGATTAACTTCTATAACGTATACCGAGGCGTAAGTCCCACTTCTTTATTCTTTACTTCAAGCCCGCCTGTCAGTGTACCTCACCGCAATAGAAACAGTCCCCTTCCTTAGGTACTTTACCTTTACCCTTTGAAATGGATGAATTGGCCTTGCCTTTGGCTTGGGTCTTACCCTTGCCTTTGTGCTTACCTTTGCCCTTCTTGACCATTAGTACGTTACTAACTTTCTTTTTGAGATTTGGTTCAGCAGTTCTTAACATGCTGAGAATCTCAGGCAAAGGTTTATCAATTTCATTCATGTTATAATTCATGACGAATTGATTATATGCTTCCGGCAACGATTGCAGGATAACATCGGTTGCTAATTCTTGGCTTAGTGGAAAACCTAGTCTTTCAAGGTTCTCAACGTACCCAATCATTTTAAGTACGTGAGTTCCTACAGGTGTTCCTTCTTGCATCTTGCATGCAAAAAGAGCCTTAGACACTTCAAAACGCTCGTGCCTGGCTTGTCCTTGATATAGTTGTTTCAAATGCTCAACCATATCATAGGCATCCATGTTCTCATGTTGCTTCTGAAGCTCAGAGTTCATGGTTGCAAGCATAAGGCATGACACATCTAATGCGTCATCTTGATGCTTCTTATAAGCATCTTTTTCAAAGACGAGTGGCGCAGGGCGTGTATTTCAGTGGGTAGATCGCTCTAGGACATACAGCTATGCTCTGCTTGAGGATAATCCTCAAGTTCCTATACTACCAAGAAAGTTTGCTCCATTGAGCTTTTACTTCTCAAGGAAAGATCGAAAGTTGTGTGGTTGTGTCGTGTTAGATGACATGGTGATCTACAACAATAAAATGCAAAATTAAGTATCATACCTAAGTCATTTAATTAGGCCTTTAATTAAATGAGGCTCCCACTAAATTCTCATAGCTTTGATATGAGCTAATCATTGATGTAGGCAAACACTATTTAGCTACAAATTTATATGGGATAAAGATCCACATCATAATTCGTCTTGAGTTAGCTTTGGCTAATCGCCCAAGACGTAGTATGATTAGGTAGGCAATCTTTTGCCAATTACATCTGATGTAACTCTTTAATAGCTTTGGTTAAGTTTAGATTAGTTTAGTGTTTATTCCTAAACCAGCTTCCAGGCTGTGGCGAGGCACAGGGGCCTTCTTGGATATCGGAGCAACGACCACTTCTAAGACAAAGCTGATGTTCGGAAATCACATAAAACTAATTTTAAAACTTATGCTCAAAGCTAATATATGCCTCTACTTTCTTAACTAATTAAGAAAAACTTAATTAAGTCTTAACCAAGTTTGATAGCAGGACATCACGATTGTCCACTCGCACTCTTCCAAGATAAAATGCATTGCTTTGCTTTGGCAAACCCAATAACAAATGATCGAGGAAGTAGTGAGTACCAAACTTTGGTAGGCATATCGTATTTGACTTATTAAGATATAAACTTAAACATGCATCACATACATATTATCATACATCACATATAAGCTAAATTAACATGCATCACATACAAGTTAAACTAAGTGTGTCATGGTTATGGCCCTTATTCTACAATCTTCTCAAGCCAATGAGAAGATTGATTGGTCAACCTAGGGATAGCATCTTCTCCCAAGTGCTTCCTTTTGGTTGTCTTGTGTTGTTGACTTCCTCCTTGTAACATTATCTTCCAATGGACCCTCCATCTTTGTTGTATATTACAAAAGGAGAAATACTCGAGTTACATTCGAGTCTAAAGCTAATTTTACAACAAGAATTTTAGGAGAAAGGCACGACACGCAGGCCGTATTAAGAATTACAACACACAATCACAAACTTTTTGGGACTAGGCCATAACCATGCACCATGTCAATTTTAACTTTTAAAAGACATCGGATATTTTTATTATGTTTGAAAAATTGATAATGCAATTAAAAACTCATAATAAAATTTATCCTACTTCTATATCATATATAAAATAGAGAAAAACTATTTTTATACGATCTTTATAAGTGGCTCGATACCATCAGAGGGATTTCTATATGCCAAATAGCATATGAACGGAAAAATTAGGATCCCTTCCTAGTGATCCTTATGCGAAGAAAACCTCGTACAAAAATAAATTTCTCTAAAACCAAACCTATCTTATAGGAGAGGATTACCTTTGTTGCGTGCCCTTGTTAATCCCGCTTTTCCTTTTGGTTTGTTGGATCTTTAGCACGCTCAAATGTCTGTGCTCTATACGATCCACACGAGCAAGATCTTGTCTCACAAAGAAAACTAGAAGGGCTCTCCTTTACTTCTTGCTAGAGAAGTAGCTAAAGGAGAGGAAGCTAGGGAAAAAGAGAAGGGAAGAAGAAGACTACTCTTCTTGCTAGCCTACACTCACAAAACCACACAACCAAAGCTTCCACCAAACTCTCAAGCTCTCATACAACCACAATCACTCTTTGGCCGGCCACTCCATGGAGTCTTTTATAGGGTTGGAAAAACCCTTTCACCTCCTACCATTCAATGCAATCCATTGCATTGAGACACCTTGTTTGGCCGGCCACTTTAAGGAGACAAAAACCACTTTGTCTCCTTCCACCTTATCTAGCTTAGGTGGCATGATTATGTGGCATGCTTGTGTGGCATTCATGCATGTTGAATTAATCTTATTAATTCAATAAGCCCACCTTATCTAGCTTAGGTGGCATGCTTATGTGGCATGCTTGTGTGGCATTCATGCATGTTGAATTAATCTTATTAATTCAATAAGCTTATGTTATCATATTGAATTAATCTCATTAAATCAATAAGGTAACATATTGAATTAATCACATTAAATCAATAAGCTAAAATTCTCATTAAGCTTAAAGTCCAAAAACCATTTTGTACTTAAGCTTATTCCCAAATTATTCTAGTCAAACTAGAATGTACTAATTCTTCTAATCATCATGCTCTTTGTGTGTGACCCTATAGGCTCTCATAACGTTGGCAGTGGATCTAAACTCTTTTAGATACACAAGCAATGAGCGGCATCTAGCAATACATCATTGCTACCCAAGTTAAAATAAGTCAAGATCCGACTAACCTTCCGTGACTACTATAATGTATGACCGTGTCCTTCTATCCTTGATATCAGATTGACCAATGAGGCATAGACCGTGTCATCCTCGATCAATCTATGTGTTTCTTGATCCCTGAGTAAACTAACTCAAACAAATGATCTCAATATCTCATATTGACTCATTTGAGCATAGCCATGCGTTTTAGTAGTTCTACTCAATCAAGGGGCCCACCGATATCACTCTCGTCATATGAGAGGGATAGATCCCATCTACATCACTCACATCCCTCCGCATAATTTGTTATATACCCGAATCGCTTTATGGTCCACCCCATTACGGGTGACGTTTGACGATACCAAAGTACATAATTCCTTATGTAGGGAACCGTAGTGACTTCAGGTTCGAGGACTATTCATACCAATAGTCACATGAGAAAGTTTATGACACTCATATAACGATCCATAAAACTTTCTCATGGCGGGTCAGTTCAGTATATATTCTCTAATATATACCCATGTGTCAACTTGATATCATATATCCATGACTTGTGAGATCAAGTCATCAATCGACCTACATGCTAGTCTTTATGTATTAATATTGCCCTTGCATATTAATACTTGACTAGGAACATTTAGGAAAGTGTTCTCTACAGCCTCTCATAATCAATTCTGCCAATTGATGTGCTGTAGATAAGAACCTACTTTTCTAGGGCATTATTATATTTAATTTAGCTGGCACAAGCAAGATGTAAATATAATAACCAATCCTTTGCCTTTATTGAATATGATACAAAATGTTCCCTTTTCAACCATCACATGATTGGCTCTAGGGCTATAACTAACAGTATCACCTGTGTATCATCTGTGACATGCAGTGTAGTGACTTGTGGTATATCCTCTTGTACCGGCGGTACTAAAGAGGTGACTTCCCCTTTTAATTCCTCCAGATTAATCTTACTCATGGGCCTGTGGGTCATCACATAGTCTTCATCTAGAAATCTGGCGTTCGTACTAACGATGACCCTCTAATCTCTCGGACTATAAAACAATCCACCTTTCGTTCCTCTAGGATAGCCAACGAACATGCGCACTTCTGTACGAGGTTCAAACTTACCAGCAACTTCCTTTAGCACAGGTGCTGGACTCCCCCAAATCCTAATATGTCTCAGACGTGGCTTTCGCCCAGTCCACAATTCTGTGGGAGTAGAAGACACTGATTTAGATGGTACCAAGTTCAGAATATACACTATCGTATCTAGAGCATATCCCAGAACGAATCTGGCAACTCATAATAACTCATCATCGATCTAACCATCTCCATAAGAGTCCGATTCCTTCTCTCTGCTACACCATTCTACTGTTGGGTTTCCGGCACCGCGGCGTGTGTGTGTTCGATCATGTTTCGTAAACATGAGCACAGCGGAAGCAATAAAAATAATAAATACTCCTATTTATTACAACACACACAACACACGCATGCTATTACAACAAGTGTAGACATAACCGTAAATTAAAATTTGCAATAAAAGGAAATTAAACTACGTTATACCTTCCGTATGACGTGTAGCGGGAACGGCATCAACCGGAATGATCCTCGTAAGAATCGTCTCTATCCGTATCCATGCCGAGCTCCTCGGGATGACTTCGCTAAGTCACGAGCTTCGTCTTCGTACGGGTTACCAGCCTCGTGTTGAAGACGACGTCATCGAGAGATGATCACGATCCGAATCCAAATTCGGATCCAAAACGAGTTCTCAAAACTCGCTTCTCCGGAGAGGTGTTCGTCAACCGTTTGACGAATCCTTCATTCTCCACCTCAGAGGATTACCGGAGATCAAATCCCCGGTAAGTTAGCCGCTGTCGGAGCACTAACCGTCGTCCAAACGACGCTCCGACGAGAGGAGGAGAAGCTGTCAAGAAAACTGGACAGCTTGGTGGAGGAGTAGGCGCCGGCCTAAACAAGGAGAGAAAAAGCTCACCTTGATGCCGAACCTATAGGAGATCACCGGAGGGTCGCCGGAGGTTCACCGGCTGGAGCTTGGACGCCGGCAAGGGTCTTGGACAGCGGCACAAAGCTGGGCGCCGAAATCACCAAGGAGGTGGGCGGCAACTATGTTGGGCGGCCAAGGTTTAGGGTTTTGGATGATTAGGGTTTAACAATCCCTTAAGCCCACTTTTATAGAGAACTAATTCTCTTAATGGTTAATGGATCATATCTATAAAGCCCGTTAACCCGCTCCATTAAGATAAGTTAAAATAAACCAAACCATGATGGTTTATTTTAAGTTAAAACGAACCGAACCAACTTTTGGTTCATTCGTTTAAAATAAACCAAACCCTTTGGTTTATTCTTATCCATTGGATTAGAACCAAACCATTTTGGTCCATCCATTACGTCTTCATAAGATGCAGCCCATCCACGCTTCCATTGCGACTGAAACGATTTCATGCTCGCTTTATGTTTGGTCCAACCAAACCTAGTTTCTCTCGGTCTGAGAATCCAATTCTCAAGCTCGTTTTAAATCCTTTGGATTACACTCGTTGTGCGTGTGACCAAATAGGTTCTCGGTTTATGTTGGCCGTCTATAATTAACCATTAATTATAGAACGATCATGAGTGGCACCTAGTAGTACATCATGATCCCCAATTAACCGAAAAGATCAACGGTTGATCCAGAACTATTTCTGAAACCCTTCAGTAGCTCGAATGAATCGTGCCCCATTCCCTTCACTCATCTTATACCCACTTGGTTTAGGACATGGTCTATTGTGTCAGTCCCCACTAGGCTGACTACGTCACACCTAGCCCAAGTATCATTTCCTCGTCCTACGGATTCTAGTTACTCCACATGTATCGAAGAGTACCTTACTCTAAACATGTAATGCTTTGTCCAAAGACTTTAGTAACAATCCGACGAGAGGCCATGGGTATACATCTCCTCGCAAGGAGTGGTGAATCCTTTATAGGCTATTCAAACACCTTCGATCACTTCGACTTATACCCAATCATCCCGGGTCAACATCTCCTTAGAGATGTTTGCTTAAGATGTCAAAGCATAAGTCTCCATGATCAAGATGACTTGAATACCGCAAGTCAAAGGAACATCGTGACTTAAGCCACAAGAAGAACTTCATTGACATATCTATATATGCAGAGAACCATATGAAGTCTTACTACCGGTCACTCCAATGAACTAGTTACCATAACTAGCATCCACGATTAACTCCGGACATCACTATGTCTCCAGCCAGTGAGAATCAGCTGCTTGGATACACCAAGGAGTATACCTCGTGCTAGTCTCAACAGAATTGATGGTGTCCAGATCCATCAATTCATCGACTAGGGATAATTCCGATACATCACAATTACACATGTAGAGATACTCACTAGTTGTGATCCAATCACAAATTCTCTCATGCTGTGAATCGTATCGTGGACATTCAGTAAATGAGTTTAAGATCCAATCAAATACATAAAACATGTATACTCAAATAGTGAATCTTCATTTATCATATAAATGGTTCATACATAAGGCGATTGCCTTAGGACATCTCTCATATATTACTAACATCTACTGGGGTGTGCCAGGTGGAGACAATTGGGATTGAATCCCAACCTCTGATAAGTAATTCTTGAACTCTCCCAAGAGGTACTCACCACCACTATCAGATCGTAGTGCCTTGATACTTTTACCTTGATGTTTCTCCACATCAGTCTTGAATTCTTTGAACTTGTCAAAGCATTCAGACTTGTGGTACATCAAGTAAATGTATCCATATCTCGAATAATCGTCTATAAAGGAGATGAAATATTCAAAACCACCTCTTTCCTGGATAGACATAGGACCACACAAATCAGAATGAACAAACTCCTACACATTTTTGGCTCTATACCCCTTGGCCTTAAAAGGCCTCTTGGTCATTTTACCCTCCAAGCAAGATTCGTAGGTTGGAAAATCTTCCACCACTAATGAACCCAGAGGTCCATCAGCTATAAACCTTTGAATTCTGCTTAGGTTAATATGACCAAGTCTTAGATGCCAATGATATGTTTGGTTCATCTTCGAAGGTTCTTTTCTCTTATTGGAATTAGAAGATGAGTTATTAACTTGTATTTGCATCGTGGGAGCTTTTGGTTCAAGTGTATACAAATTTCCTATCAATTCACCAGAACATATAATCTCCCTATTCCTTTATATAACAACTCTATCATTAAAAGAAATAGAATATCCATCCATAAACAATTTAGAAACCGAAATTAAATTCTTTCTAAATAAAGGTACATAAAGGAAATTCTTAAGAACCAAAACTTTATTTTTCTCAAATGACAAATAAACATCTCCCACTGCAAAAGCCACTACCTTCGTGGCATCGCCCAAGTATATGGTAATCTCCCCCTCAGCCAGTTGTCTGGTTTCCTGGAACCCCTACAAAGTATTGCAGACATGATCAGTGGCTCCCGTATCTACACACCAGGTGTCGGTAGATAACACGACTAAACATGTTTCAACGACTAGACCAAAAGATATACTTTTGTTTTGCTTGCAGTTGGGGCAGTCCTTCTTCCAGTGTCCAGTCTGCTTAAAAGTGAAGCACTTGCCTTTCGGCTTCTTCACTCGTCCCTGAGTTCCTCCCACCGCCTTTGCCCTAGCTTGTTTCTTCTTCTTCTTGCCTTTCAGTTTAGAAGTAGAAACCTTTTGGCTAACCATGGCTTGCGCCTGAGCACTCTGACAAAATAGCCCCTCTATCGCCTGGAGTTCTGTCAGAAGCTCTGCCAACGAATACAACCTCTTGTTCATGTTGTCGTTCAGGCGAAACTGCTCAAAACTCCTAGGTAGAGACTGGAGAATGATATTGACCTGGGTTTCCCCATCGATCTCAGCTCCGAGGACTTGCAGCTTATTCAAATGAGCCATCATCTTGAGAACATGATCCCTCACGGGTGTTCCCTCGATCATGGTGGTCGTCATCAAGTTCCTCATGGCTTCCTGCCTAACAACCCGATTCTGGTATCCGAAAAGCTCTTTGAGATTGAGCATCATGTCATAAGTAGTGGGCATGGCTTGATGCTGATGTTTTAGTACATTTGACATAGATGCCAAAATATAACACCGTGCCATCTCATCGACCTTAATCCACTTCTTATAACTCTCCTTCTCCTTTTTCCCAGAATCATCTGCAGGATTAGGAGGGCACTCTTCGAGGAGTACATATTTGTATTCCTCAGCAGTCAAGACAATGTCAAGATTCCTCTTCCAATCAACATAGTTGGGTCCAGTAAGTTTATTTTCTTTCAGTATCTCAGCAAGCGGGTTGAAAGTCATTTTGAAAGAAAACCTAAGAATCACATAGATAAAAAATATTAGATTTCAAAAAATTATTGATTCCTCAAACAATAAAATTTTGAAATCAACCAACAACTCAAAACACCGAGAATATCATATGCCACGATAGTGTGGACGTATACGAATTCTACATTTGTAAGAGGAGGTTTTACCCATTAATTTTACTATCTTGTCAACCTAAATTTTTGACAAATAAAATTAATAGGTGGTTCCTCTTCGGCTCTACAAATAAAAGCAGTGACTCCGATGGGGAGGATACTTATATTTGTATCTAAGTGTTCACCATTACTCGGTACCAAAGTAATTATCTCGGGTTATGTGCCTTCCGATGGGGAAGTACACACGCTTCTTAATAATTTCTTATAACCAGATTCGACCTTGGGATCCGCAAACAAACTCATCCAATGCGGAGGAAGGCACTCAGAGCCGACGCGCAAGTTTGTTTGCATCACATGTCAAATCGTAATGGAGGCCGTGGGAATTTATAAAAATATCCCTCTCCCACTTAGTAATTTGAAATTGAGGAATTTTTTAGCCTACGACATGCATATCAAACAATAAGCAATAAATATAAAAAATAAATATTTTCCAACTATTCTGGCTTTTGTCTTCAATATGTCTCTCGTCGTGTTGCCATCTCGTCCGCTCCTCCCTATGACATGTACAAGCCATCCGGAGATCCGAGCTGAGAAAAACTATTTTAATTTACATCCATCGATCCTATACTCCACGAGGGAGTGTACATGAAATCTAGATCTAATGTAAACTAAAATAAAAGGAGTGGCTAAACAATGTCGTATCTAATTACAAAAATTAAATATTAGCCTCGTCAACCTCGAGGATTCAACAAAATATACAATTACACACATACAATCACATACACACATATGACCATAATAGTTGGATCCTATGCCTGCAACCAAACAGTTAACCTACACACATACTACTATTATCCGGCACATATATTATATGATAAGTGCATAAAAGTAACCGAATCCTAAACACACAAAACTGAAAACCGTGGCTCTGATAACACTTGAAGGTAAGAAACTTCGCTTCCCACTTCAACTGTTCATGGCGATCCCTTCTACGTACCCGGATAAAAAAAATTTATCCTTGACAAGAGGGATTACCCAAGCTACTGTTTCATTGTCGTGCTATTCGATTAGAGTAGTCACTTGAACAAACTTGTTGTTCAAGCAACCTACCTCTATTCTTTGAATAGCCGCGGAATAGGCGATGTACGGATCGTCGGTTTTTGCGTTTGTATTCGGGGTCCAAGTATATTTAACCATAAAAACAGAATACAAAACATGTATATGATTGAAAAACAATTATAGACATGTTACAAAAGAAAATAGACAAGTGTTATACCTCTCGATCTTCTATTGTATGTCCTTCCTCCTTTTGGATGTCGTGTGGGCGACGATCTTCCAAAAGTCGAAGCTTCTAGATCACTAATCTTCCTTCCTTGCTCGCTCCGAACAAGAGGAAGTATAGAAACAAAAAACTTCTTATCTTTCAACCAACCACCAAGCTCCATGCTTGGTGCTTACCATCGGCCAAAAAGAAGAACAAGGAGAATTGGACGCCGGCCAAGAGCTTCAAGAGAAGACCCTAAGCTTTGTTTCCAGTGGCCAAGGAGAAGAGAAGGAGGAGGTTTGGACGCCGGCCAAGGGAGGGAAGAAGATGATGGGCGTCGGCCACCTTAAGGAAGAAGAGAAGAAAGGAAAATATTTCCTTAATTGTAGCCGCCCAAGCTCCAAACCCTAGCCTCCAAGCACCTTGCTGCCCAACCCTAATCCTATCTTGCTTCAAATGAAAATAGGAAACTTCGCTTCCCACTTCAACTCAGTTGCTTGTTCATGGCGATCCCTTCTATGTCCCCAGATAAAAAATTTTTATCCTTAACAAGAGGAATTACCTAAACTCGTGTTTCATCATCGTGCTATTCGATTAGAGTGGTCACATGAACTGTAATGCCCGTAAAATTTCTAACAATTTTATGAGAATTTTTGGCTTGACGATAATGGGCTTTATGTGGGTTTTTTCAAAAATAAAAGAAAATAAGCCAAAAAGGGGTGCAAGGCCTAGGAATTGAACCCCAAACCAATAGAGATAGCCAAGCCCTATAGATGCACCCACTAACCAGAAGCCCAATAGGATTATATCATTAGAGGAGTAGGGGAAATTATGGTTAAGTGTAAGGGAGATCAAGGGGCTCTTCAAATGAATAAATAGGGGGGAATGAGGGGGCATGAGTATCCAAACATCATTTCTCCTCTTCTCTTCTTCTTCCTCACCGAAAACCATCCCTCCCCCTCTCCATTTTCACCTTTGGCCGAACCCCATCCAAGAAAGGAGAAGGCTAGTTCTTGGCTTCCATAAGGCCATCTACCAACTAAAAGCAAGCGAAGGATGTAAGATTCCCTCACCTGCAGTATATTAGTTTTGTAGGACATGTTACATGAAAGAAATATGAAGCTTTGAGCCCGACATGTTTCGGCCAACAAAGTTTTTGGGCTAGGGTTTCATGAAAATGCTGCTAAGGAAATTTTTGTAGGTTGTAAGCTTCATGTAGGAATTTTTAGGTGACAAAAATCCAAGCTTTGAGCCCTACATGTTTCGGCCAACCAAGTTTTTGGGCGAGGGTATCATGAAAATGCTACTAAGGAAATTTTTGTAGGTTGTAAGTTTCATGTAGGAATTTTTAGGTGACAAAAATCCAAGCTTTGAGCCCTACATGTTTCGGCCAACCAAGTTTTTGGGCTAGGGTTTCATGAAAATGCTACTAAGGAAATTTTTGTAGGTTGTAAGCTTCATGTAAGAGATTTTAGGTGTCAAAAATCCAAGTTTATAGCCATACATCTTTCGGCCAACCTTGGGGTTAGGGTTAGGGTTCCATGAAAATACCCCCTTATGAAGTTATGTTATGTAGTATGCCTTCATGAATGAATTTATGTGACAAGAATCAAATTTTAGTACCCCCTACATGTTTCGGCCAACCTTGGGGTTAGGGCTAGGGTTTCATGAAAACACCCCCTTATGAAGTTATGTTATGTGGATGATTATAATATGCCATGAATTATGCTTATGTGATGAACATGTTTATGATGTAATATGCCATGAAATATGCCTATGAGATGAACATGTTTTATGATTTAATTGTTAGGGCAATCTCTTGCCGTGATATGGTTTTGATGGTGTGGCAAAGGGTTTAAGTTAGTTTGATATGTTGATATGATATGTGCGTTGAAGTCGTGCAGGACTTAGTAATTCACACATGGAGCCGTGGCGAGTTTCACATCTCATGACTCGTGCCTTGAGTCGGTGAAGGATAGCTTTGCGGAAGCCGTGCGCTTGGAGTATCCGAGGGACCGCCGGACGAGAAGCTTGGAGTGAAGCCGGAGGAAGTAGACTTCGAGGCAAGAGACGCGAAGGAGCATTGCAGAGCCGGCGCTCGATGCCGCCGGGGACGGGCCGAGAACGGCGAGAACTTCGGGCGAGGACTCAGAAATGAGAGTGAGCGATTGTAACCCTGTGAAGGGTAGTTCTTAGGTGAAACTTGGCCATTTGGCCAAGTGTCGGATGGGTTTTCGACACGCCATTATGTCATGGCAATGATCGCTTCCGAGTCAGTGAGTTCGACCGTATACGATCGATCGGATTGGCCAGTGATCGCTATACGTGGCGCGATCAAGAAGATTATCGATCATTCTGAAGGCGCAATGATCGTCAATGGGGTTTCGGCGATTGCTTACCGTAGCCGATCGAGCAATGATTACGGAGGAGCGATCCGATGAGGTCCATCGACGATCGCCAAGAGTTCCGGACTACAACGGCCGATCCGACGTGTTGAGGCCGTAGGACGGCAATGATCGCCAAAGGGCGGCAATGATCGATGGCGTACAACGGAAGAAGTTAGCCCTCTATAAAAAGAGAGGGTGTAAGTTTTGAGAGGCTAATGCTCATACTCCAAACGATATTCCTAGTGCCCAACAATCTTTAAACTCTTCTTACTTGTCTTTACTATAATCCTATAGTAAGAAGAGTGATCTTCGTTGTAAATGATGCCTCCACCTAGCTTGTTGCAAAGGAGAGACCATTAGAGGATTGGTTTAACGGAGTGATTCACCGAGGATTTAATCGGGGACCGTGGATTAGCGGCGTAGCCGTGAACCACGTTATACCATCGTGTTAGCGTTTGTTTTATTGTTTGTCTTTTGCTTTGTATTTGTATATTCCGCTTGCGCTAATCTTTTGTAGACGAGCAATTTACGACGTCCAACGTACGAGGGCTATTCACCCCTCTCTAGCCGGCCGTACCGATCCCCTACAAGTGGTATCAGAGCCGAGGAAAGCTTGTCGAGGACTAACCGCCACAACAAGCAACTTTCAAAATGGCCGGCTCCAACATCCATCCTCCGAAGTTTGAAGGAGAATTCGCAGTGGAAGAAGCGAATGGAGGTATTTTTCGAAACGGATTTTGATATAATGATTACAATGGAATCCGGTTTCATTTTGCCTAGGGATGAAGAGGGGAAGCCAATAGAGAAATCTAGGTGGACCAAGAGGCAAAGAGAGGAGCACCTTGCAAACTCCAAGCACCATCTCTACAATGTGCTCCCTCAACAAGAGATCAACCGGATCGGAGAATGTGCTAGCGCCAAAGAGATGTGGGAGAAGCTTATAGAACTCCATGAAGGCACATCCGAGGCCAAGCTAGCAAGGAGAGACCTCCTCCGCTCCCAACTATCCAATATAAAACTAGAAAAGGGAGAAAAGGTAACCTCACTACACTCTAGGTTTAAAGAAATTTTAATTGGGCTAACAAGTGTAGGTGAGAAGCTATCAAACCGGATATGGTAATGAAGGCCATAGATGCCTGTCCCAGGTCCTCAAAGTGGAGCTCCATGGTGGACTCATTCTATATCTCAAAGAATTTAGAAGTGAGCACCTTGGAGGAGTTCTTCTCAACAATGGAACTCCACGAAACTAGGCTTGAAGGAATACAAGAGGAGCCTAGAATTCAACCTTCAAGAGGAGTAGCATTGTTGGCAAATAAGGGGAAGAAGTAGATGGAAATCCCTCCTCCTCCGATGTGGCGTCTTCCTCCTCCTCCATGGATAGCACCAAGAAGCCTACATGGTAAGGAGGGTAAGACGTGCATTTAAGAATTTTAGATTTGATAAATCTAATGATAGGATGAGAAGACCAAGGGGGAAGGTTATATGCTACAATTGCCAAGGAGAAGGGCACATAAGGGACAATTGTCCTCTCCTAAACAAGAGCAAGGAAGAAAGGAAAAAGAAAGAAGAAAAGAAGAAGAAAAAGGGGAGCAAGAAAAAGAAGGAAGAGGAGAAGAAGACAAAGGAGAAGGGAAAGGCTAAGGCTCTCAAGGAAAGGACTTGGGATGATCCATCCTCATCCTCCTCCTCATCATCGGATGAGGAGAATGCCTTTGTCACCAATTTGGCCTTGATGGCCTTTGATGACTTGGATTGCTCTTCATCCGAAAATGAAGGATCAAACTCAAATGGGGAGAGCTCAAATGAAGGGGGAGCTTCCACATCCTCCTCATCCGAAGAAGAGGACATGGAAACTATGGTAACCAACCTCTCACCTAATAAAATAGTTTCTATGATTTCTAGCTTAACTAAGGACTTATTTAGAGCTAAGAAGAAGAACAAAAGCATGCTAGATCAAATTAAGGACCTAGAACAAAAATTAGAAAAAGCATGCTTAAATGAAAATGAAAATATTTCTTCTAGCTTAGATGATGCATGCTCACATGATTATATGCCTTTAAATGTTAATGATGCATGCATAGAGGAAAATAGGGCATTAAGGGAAAAGGTAGATTACTTAACCAAAGCCCTAGAGAAATTCACAATTGGCTCCAACACCTTGAACATGATCTTAGGGAGCCAAAGAGCTAGTTTCAACAAGAAAGGCCTAGGATACAAAGAAAAGAAAAATGAAAAGGCCTATAAATGCCTAATAGCTAGGGGACAAGATAAGAAGAAGGTAATTGCTAGGAAATGGATCTCCAAGGAGTATTTAGTGAACCCAATAGGAAAGAATTTATTTTGGGTTCCAAAATCCATCCTTAAGGGTTAGAATAACCCTAGGGTAGTCAACCACATGGTCCTAACCTATATCATATTTTGGTTGACTTAGGATGACGGGACAACATTTTTTAGATAGTGTTGGGTGATGATAACGTGCCCATAAATAGGTAATAATGCTTAAATCATGATGATTGATGTAATTCCTAAATAGGTATGTCTTAAATCATGATTTATGATTTTGATATTTGGCATGTTATCATGAGAAATAGGGTTAAATCATGCTTTAGGTGATAATTTGTTTATTATCATCACATATTACCTAATGCATGGTTATAAAATTGATGAAAACATGTATTTCATGATCATAATGTAGAATTAATTCATATATGTCATTATGATCATGTTAATTGTTAGGTTGATACTTAACCATGATAGAATTACATGAATATATGGGTTAAGTATATACAAATACCCCCTAGGATACATCTCACACTCACTATAGGCTAACTTGATTGCAAACTTAGCATGGGTGAGATATTAGGATGATACAAATGTCCACTAATGCCTATGGCATTTAGATGGTCATTTAAAGTATCAAAATAGCAATAATAGACCAATCATGGGGAAGGCTTATGTTTAATTCATAGACATATTGCCCAAAGATCATGGTTGGATATTTCATATGTTTTCAAAACAATTTCTTACCTTAAAATACATGTATTCATGTTTTGAAACAATTGGATGCAAAACTAGGTAGCTAACTTGATACTAGAATGATAAAAAACCTAGTGGTTTTTAGAACTTTTGGATTTTTGGCAAAAACAAGAAAATATAATGAGTTTTCATGAAAAACTATTTTTCCTTGATAGATATACTTAATAGAAATATGTTCCCCAAATTTCATGATTTTTC
This sequence comes from Wurfbainia villosa, assembly GCA_025175895.1. Taxonomy (NCBI): domain Eukaryota; kingdom Viridiplantae; phylum Streptophyta; class Magnoliopsida; order Zingiberales; family Zingiberaceae; genus Wurfbainia; species Wurfbainia villosa. The sequence continues at coordinate 75,281,481 of CM045990.1, forward strand.
GAATTTTCTGGAATTTATAATGCATTTACAAATTCGGCCCGTAAAATTAAAAATTGATTCTTTGTGCTACGACCGCCATACCGATAGCAATGATCGTGGCTAAATCAGAACATTGAAGGCCGAATTCAGTTTGTAAACCTACAACAAGTGGTAGAAATATACTTGATGCCATCAACAAGTGGTACCCAATTTTAAATCAACTTGTAATATTTTCCCTCCATTATACTTGATGCCATGAGCATATAACTTAGTGTTAATCTTTTTGATAGTGTCAAAGGGGGAGAAATAAGTATGTTTAAGTTAATCACTTTAGGGGGAGAAATATATTTTAGGGGGAGAAATATATGATAGGGGGAGAAAATTTGCATAGAGAGTTTCATGGATTAAGGGGGAATTGCATGTTGTTATATCATGTTTATCTTTACATGCTTTCTTACCTTAGAATTTATATCAAATGTTTTTACCTAACTTAAACGGATTGCCACACATCAAAAAGGGGGAGATTGTTAGGCACCCTTTCCGTGATATGGTTTTGATGGTGTGGCAAAGGGTTTAAGTTAGTTTGATATGTTGATGTGATATGTGCGTTGAAGTCGTGCAGGACTTAGTAATTCGCACATGGAGCCGTGGCGAATTTCACATCTCATGACTCGTGCCTTGAGTCGGTGAAGGATAGCTTTGCAGAAGCCGTGCGCTTGGAGCATCCGAGGGACCGCCGGACGAGAAGCTTGGAGTGAAGCCGGAGGAAGTAGACTTCGAGGCAAGAGACGCGAAGGAGCATTGCAGAGCCGTGCGCCTGATGCTGCCGAGGGACGTGGCCGAGAACGAAGAGAACTTCGAAGGCGAGGGACTCCGAGAAATGAGAGTGAGCGATTGTAACCCAGGGAAGGGTAGCTCTTAGGTGAAACTTGGCCATTTGGCCAAGTGTCGGATGGATTTTCCCGACACTACCGATCGCTTGCCATGTCATGGCAATGATCGCTTCCGAGTCGAGTGAGTTCGACTAGTATACGATCGACCGATTAGGCCAGCCGATCGCCATACGTAAGGCGAAGACCATCGATCGGGCCGACCAAGGCGGCAATGATCGTCAATGGGGTTTCGACCATTACCGCTTCGTAGCCGATCGGGCGCGATTATGAGCAGCTGATCGATGAGGTCCATCACCGACCGCCAAGAGTTCCGTTGATCAGCCACGATCCGACGTGTTCGAGGCCGTTAGAGGCGGCAATGATCGCCAAAGGGCGGCAATAATCGATGGCGGCAAACGGGAAGAAGTTAGCCCTCTCTATAAAAAGAGAGGGTGTAAGCCTTTGAGAGGCTAATGCTCATACTCCAAACGATCTTCCTAGTGCCCCACAAGCTCTAAACTCTTCTTACTTGTCTTTACTTCAATCCTATTGTAAGAAGAGTGATATTGGTTGTAAAGGTTACCTCCACCTAGCTTGGTGCAAAGGAGAGACCATTTAGTGGATTGGTTTAACGGAGTGATTCACCGAGGACGAATCGGGGACCGTGGATTAGCGGCGTAGCCGTGAACCACGTTATACCATCGTGTTAGCGTTTGTTTTATTGTTTGTCTTTTGCTTTGTATTTGTATATTCCGCTTGCGCTAATCTTTTGTAGACGAGCAATTTACAACGTCCAACGTACGAGGGCTATTCACCCCCCCTCTAGCCGTCCATACCGATCCCCTACATTAATATGCCAAGAAATACGTTTATGAAATATGCCTATGTGATGAACATGTTGTATGATTTAATATGCCAAGAAATATGTTTATGAAACATGCCTATGTGATGAACATGTTTATGATGTAATATGCCATGAAATATGCCTATGAGATGAACATGTTTTATGATTTAATATGCCAAGAAATATGTTTATGAAATATGCCTATGAGATGAACATGTTTTATGATTTAATATGCCAAGAAATATGTTTATGAAATATGCCTATGTGATGAACATGTTGTATGATTTAATATGCCAAGAAATATGTTTATGAAACATGCCTATGTGATGAACATGTTTATGATGTAATATGCCATGAAATATGCCTATGAGATGAACATGTTTTATGATTTAATATGCCGTGAATATGCCTATGAAATATGCTTATGTGATAAACATGTTTATGCTTTAGGACCCCTTTAGGGTACTCTTATGTTATGAATGCATGTATGCTATGAAATGCCTAAGATGGAGATGCTTCCCTTTCAAGTAGGGATTAAGAGCTCTCCTTATGATAAGATAAGATGGAGATGCTTCCCTTTCAAGTAGGGATTAAGAGCTCTCCTTATAATGAGATAATATGGAGATGCTTCCCTTTCAAGTATGGATTAAGAGCTCTCCTTATGATAAGATAAGATGGAGATGCTTCCCTTTCAAGTAGGGATTAAGAGCTCTCCTTATAATGAGATAAGATGGAGATGCTTCCCTTTCAAGTAGGGATTAAGAGCTCTCCTTATGATAAGATAAGATTGAGATGCTTCCCTTTTTATGTTGGGGATTAAGAGCATTCTTTATGATATGACAAGAAAGAAAGGAATTAAGTATTTTACTTTGTAAAAGGTTAAGTACCCGACCCGTCAGGTGGTCGTTAATCAAATCCATAGGGACATAAGAAGACGTAAGAGGTCTTGCCCTGGTAAGACGTAAGAGGTCTTGCTCTAGTAGGTCTGGTGGCTCGCTACCCCAGCCTATTAGGGAACGTGCATTATGTGGTACTTAACCTGGGGCCCCCCATTCAAGTTATGATTATGTTGAAGTACCTATATGTATATGTTTTGAAAAGAAAGGACTTGTATGAAATTATGAATGCTTATGTCAAGTTTAAGAATGCTTATGATTATGTCCTTGATGCTTGTCTATGATTTAGGAAATTATGAATGCTTATGTCAAGTTTAAGAATGCTTATGATTATGTCCTTGATGCTTGTCTTTGATTTATGAAATTATGAATGCTCATGTCAAGTTTAAGAATGATTATGATTATGTTCTTGATGCTTGTCTATGATTGATGAAATTATGAATGCTTATGTCAAGTTTAAGAATGCTTATGATTATGTCCTTGATGTTTGTCTATGATTTATGAAATTATGAATGCTTACGTTAAGTTTAAGAATGCTTAGGACTATGTCCTCTATGCATGTTAGGGTTGATGATATCATGAATGCTTATATTTAATTTATGCCCTGCTTAGATTTAATTATGTTTAGCATGCTTATATAAATTGTATGCCATGCTTATGTTTTCATTGCGTTGGTAAGTTGATACATAGTGTTGTTATGAAATACTTATGCTATTTATGCTAGTATGCTCCTGTTTTTCTAATTGTTCGATGAGGTTTGTGGCTTTTGTGAGTAGGCAAGAATCTTACTAAGCTATATGCTTATAGTTTATGTTGTCCATATACTGCAGATAAAGGAAACATGAACTAAGAGGAAGTAGCAGGAGGGGCCAATTGGGTGTGATAGTGGCATGGTGGAAAAATACCCTATTACTATATGCTTATATTTATATGCTCAGTGAACACCTTAAGACATTTGCTTCTGCTTATAAGACTTGAGATTTATTAGTACCATGTTGACATGTTATGCATGTTATAAAAAGAGATAAGAGATGTTAACATGCTTATTACGAATATGATAGGTAATGCATGTATAAGAGAAGGTTTATGCCATGAAAGCACGTTAAGTACTTAGATTGTGAAATGATCCCTATATGTCATGTTATAAAAAAAAAAAAGAAAAAGTAGCGCCGCCCTGAGAGCAGATAAGGCAAGCGTTAAAGTTGGTATCAGAGCGGGTTCACCTTTCCACTATCACACATCAAGCCTCCTTCCTGCTATTTCCAAGTAAGTAACTTTATGCATACCTAAGTTTCTTTTATAATGAAGAGTGTCTTCTATCTAGTTAGAAATAATACCTCATCATGTTTTAGTAGAATGGAATCACACTCGTGATTTAGATAGAAATAATACCTCGACATGTTTTAGTAGAATAGAACCATACTTGTGACTTAGATACTAATGATACCTTACCAAGCCTTATATGATGGAAACAGGTCTCTCACCTAGAATTTCAACTAAGAAGGATACCTTACCTTATTTATGATAAGGAATGTTTAGATGCATGTGTACGAGTAGAAATTATAATAATACCTTAATTATTTATTTATCTCTAGATAACATGAACGGGAGACGTAGTAATAGAGGGAATGAATCGGCACCCCCACTAGATCTGATGCATGTGGTTACCGAGCTACAGCGTCAGGTCGCCGAACAACAGATGGTTATCAATACTCTCATGAATCAACAAGGGAACCCTAGCACCACACCAGAGACGCAGAACGTGACTCCTAACACGACCACTATGGTGCAAGCACCACTAATAAATGCTGCCGCCGGGGTCCGACCCGAAGCTTATCTGATTCAGTGGCAGAGGCTGAAACCAAAAAATTTCTCTGGTGTCGGCGAACCATGAGATGCCCAAGCCTAGTTCAAAACAGTTGAGAGCATCGTGGAGTTGCTGGATTGGCCCGCGTACGAAAAGATAAAATGTGCCTCATTCTGTCTTTCCGGAGATGCGAGGATGTGGTGGGAGAGAGTCAAAGCAAAGAGACAAGTAAATCAAATGAGGTGGATAGACTTTGAATCGGAGTTCTTCGAGGAGTTCTTTCAGAGACGGATCACAAATAAGCACTACGATGAGTTCCTCGAGTTCTGACAAGGCGATCTATCGGTCAGTGAAGCTATGAAAAGGTTCAACCAACTGGCACGTCTCGCCCGAATTAGTGCATCGAAGGGAGAGGATCGACTCTCACAAAATGTTGCGACCGGAGATAGCCCTGAATGTGGCCGGCGGAGTCAATCGACCCCAGACCGCCGAAGAGCTATTCAGTAGTGCCCTGGTCACCGAGCACTACCTGAACAACATCAGTCAGCAGAGTAAGGCACGGACCGGAGATCCGAAATCTCAGAATACTAGCTGGAAGAGGGACCGCAGTGGCAAGAAGAAACAGTGGAATGGCCCAAAAGGGGGCCCAGGAAACAGCCAAACTGGGTATCCTGACTGTCCTACATGTGGGAAGAAGCATCCGGGGGAATGTCGTCAGGGCACGAGGAAGTGTTACAACTGTGGACTGGAGGGGCACATAGCCTGGAACTGCCCTACCCGAGTTCAGGCACCTCCTCAGCAGTATGTCCAGTACCCGGGAGCTCCTCCACAGCTTCACCAGATGCAGGCTACGATAGAGGGTCCTCAGATAAGCCAAGGGAGACTGGAAAGCCCACCCGTTGGGACAAATGCCAAGGTGTTCTCCCTCACTAGAGAAGATGTGACGAGTGCCTCGACAGTTGTCACAGGTCAGATATTTATTTTCAGTCAGTATGCTACTGTATTATTTGACACTGGGGCAACCCATTCGTTCATCTCTACGCCTTTCACAAGAAAGATAGATAGGCATCCCCAAGTTTTGGACTGTAAATTCTTAACAACGTTACCTTCAGGAGAAGTGATGCCATCCACTCATTAGACTCGGGGAGCTCTATTGTGACCTGATAGTCCTAGATATGTGGGACTATGATGTTATATTGGGCATGGATTTTCTGCACAAGTACGGTGCTTCAATTGAGTCCCGTAAACGGAGGGTGACCTTCCGACCCGAAGCAGAGGTTTCATTTTAGTTTATCGGGGAGTCAAAGAAAAGAACAAGGAAATTTTTATCGGTGCTAAAAGCCCAAAAAATGTTAGAAAATGGATGCACCGGATTTCTAGCACATGTGGTTGATACCATATCATCAAAGAACCAAAAGATAGAAGATGTCAGAGTGGTACGTGACCATCCGGAGGTATTCCCTGATGACCTACCTGGATTACCACCTGATAGATAAATTGAGTTCGAGATCGTATTGATTTCCGGAACAAATCCGATCTCCAAGGCACCTTACCATATGGCACCGACTGAGTTGAAAGAACTTCAGAAACAGCTACAGGAGTTACTTGACCAAGGATTTATCCGCCCCAGTCACTCACCATGGGGAGCTCCAGTGCTGTTCATAAAGAAAAAAGATGGGTCTACGCGAATGTGTATAGACTACCGGGCACTGAACAACGTGACCATCAAGAATAGGTACCCACTTCCCAAGATCGACGACCTGTTCGACCAACTGAAGGGAGCTATTGTCTTTTCGAAGATCGATCTCAGGTCGGGCTATCATCAAGTAAAAGTAAAGCCAGGCGATATTCCAAAGATGGCCTTCCGGACGAGATACAAACATTATGAGTTCGTAGTTATGCCCTTCGGAGTAACCAATGCTCCTGCGATGTTCATGGACCTGATGAATCGAGTATTCTCGGCCTTCCTCGACAAATTTGTAATCATTTTCATCGACGATATTCTTATCTACTCGAGAGACCAAGAAGAGCATTTTGAACATCTGAAGACAATACTACAGATTCTTCATAAAGAGCAACTATATGAGAAATTCTCCAAATGTGAGTTCTGGCTCGATCAAGTGTCATTCTTGGGTCATGTCATCTCTAAAGAAGGAATCATGGTAGACCCAATAAAGATTGAAGCTGTGAGGAACTGGAATAGGCCAAGGAATGCGAGTGAAATCAGAAGTTTTCTCGGGCTAGCAGGCTATTATAGAAAGTTTGTAGAGGACTTCTCTAGAATTGCAGCCCTATGATGACCCTCACCCGAAGGACCAAAGAATACAAATGGACTGAGGATTGTGAGAGGAGTTTTACGGAACTGAAGAGAAGACTAACCAGCGCTCCCATTCTGACTCTCCCTGAAGATAATGAAAGCTTCGATATGTATAGTGACGCTTCTAAACTGGGCTCTGAGTCAGACTTATGCAAAATGGCAAGGTTATCGCTACGCCTCTAGACTCAAAGAGCACGAAAGAAATTATCCTACCCATGACTTAGAACTAGCAGTGGTATTCTCTCCGAAAATATGGAGGCACTACTTATACGGAGCTCTGCAGGATTTATATTGCATCACCAGAGTCCGAGATATTTCTTCACTCGTAAAGACCTAAATACGAGGCAACGCAGATGGCTCGAGCTAGTCAAGGATTATGATTGTGAGATATTCTATCATCCAAAGGCCAACAAAGTGGCAGATGCACTTAGCAGAAAGTCCTATGCCGCTTTGATGTCCTTATTAATGCTATCTCAGCCCCTAAAAAGTGAAATAATGAATTACGGAATAGAGATTATTTCTGGACAACTTTCCACCATGACGATAGCGCCGACATTGTTCGACGATATATTGGGAAAGCAAGATGGTGATTCAGACATCCAGAAGATCAAACAGGAAGTCCTGGAAGGAAGGGATAATGGATTTCGCATTTCTATTATACCTCCTGGACCGACTATGTATTCCGAACGATCCGGAACTTCGGAAGAAGATACTCGAGGAATCCCATGGAACACCTTATACCATGCATCCTGGATCTACAAAAATGTATCAGGACTTAAGAGATAAATTTTGGTGGTCCGGCATGAAAAGGGATGTGGCTCAGTACGTCAGCACCTGTCTGACCTGCCAGAGGGTTAAGGCAGAACACCAGAAACCTGGGGGATTACTGCAGCCGATACAGATTCCAGAGTGGAAATGGGAAGAAATTTCTATGGATTTCATTTCGGGATTACCCAGAACAACAAATGGTTATGATGCTATATGGGTAATCATAGACCGGTTGACAAAGTCTGCCCATTTCCTGGCGATTAAGATGACCTATACGGTTGAGCAGCTAGCTCAATTATATGTCAAGGAAATTATCAGATTACATGGAGTGCCTAAGGCTATTATTTCTGATCGTGATGGCCATTTTACCTCCCATTTCTGGGAATGTGTTCAGAAGGCTCTTGGCACTAAGTTGAGATTCAGCACTGCGTTTCATCCTCAGACCGACGGTCAGACAGAAAGAGTGAACCAGGTGCTGGAAGATATGTTGCGGGCTTGTGCTCTAGACTTTAAGGGGAGTTGGTGTCGATATTTGTGCTTGGCAGAATTTGCTTACAACAACAGTTACCAGGCTACTATTGGAATGGCACCATATGAAGCTCTATACGGGAGAAGATGCAGGTCTCCTATCTGTTGGTACGAGGGTGGTGAAAGGAGGGAAATGGGTCTTCAGGCCGATATTATTGACGATACCACCCGAGCTATACAGAATATCCATCAGAGAATCAAAACTGCTCAGAGCCGACAAAAGAGCTATGCGGATATGCGGCGTAGACCGTTAGAATTGAAGTCCTGGGACCCGTATTCCTCAAAGTGGCCCCTATGAAGGGAGTGATGAGATTCGAAAGGAAGGGTAAACTGAGTCCACGCTATGTGGGACCGTATCCGATATTGCAGAGGGTTGGCAAGGTAGCTTACAAGCTGGAGCTGCCTCAAGAGATGTCAGCTATACACAACGTGTTCCATGTCTCTGTGCTCAAGAAATGCTTATCCAGTGCGGACCAAGTGATCGAGCCACAAACCGTACAAGTTCAAGAGGACCTGAGTATGGAAAGTCGGCCTATCCAGATACTAGACCAAGAAGTCAAGAGGCTAAGGAACAAAGAGGTACCCTTAGTAAAGGTCCTGTGGCAGAATCAACGATAAGAGGAAGCTACCTGGGAACGCGAGAAGGACATGAAGCAGAAGTACCCAGAATTGTTTTAAGTTTTGAGGACGAAACTTTCACAAGGTATGAGGGATTGTAATGCCCGTAAAATTTCTAACCATTTTACGAGAATTTTTGGCTTGACGATAATGGGCTTTATGTGGGTTTTTTCAAAAATAAAAGAAAATAAGCAAAAAATGGGTGCAAGGCCTAAAAATTGAACCCCAAACCTCTAGGGATAGCCAAGCCCTATAGATGCACCCACTAACCAGAAGGCCAATAGAATTATATCATTAGAGGAGTAGGGGAAATTATGGTTAAGTGTAAGGGAGATCAAGGGGCTCTTCAAATGAATAAATAGGGGGGAATGAGGGGGCATGAGTATCCAAACTTCATTTCTCCTCTTCTCTCACCAAAACCATCCCTCCCCACTCCATTTTCACCTTTGGCCGAACCCCATCCAAGCAAGGAGAAGGCTAGTTCTTGGCTTCCATATGGCCATCTACCAACTAAAAGCAAGCGAAGGATGTAAGATTCCCTCACCTGCAGTATATTAGTTTTGTAGGACATGTTACATGAAAGAAATATGAAGCTTTGAGCCCTACATGTTTCGGCCAACCAAGTTTTTGGGCTAGGGTTTCATGAAAATACTACTAAGGAAATTTTTGTAGGTTGTAAGCTTCATGTAGGAATTTTTAGGTGACAAAAATCCAAGCTTTTAGCCCTACATGTTTCGGCCAACAAGGTTTTTGGGCTAGGGTTTCATGAAAATGCTACTAAGGAAATTTTTGTAGGTTGTAAGCTTCATGTAGGAATTTTTAGGTGACAAAAATCCAAGCTTTGAGCCCTACATGTTTCGGCCAACCAAGTTTTTGGGCTAGGGTTTCATTAAAATGCTACTAAGGAAATTTTGTAGGTTGTAAGCTTCATGTAGGAGATTTTAGGTGTAAAAAATCCATTTTTATAGCCATACCTGTTTCGGCCAACCTTGGGGTTAGGGTTAGGGTTCCATGAAAATACCCCCTTATGAAGTTATGTTATGTAGTATGCCTTCATGAATGAATTTATGTGACAAGAATCAAATTTTAGTACCCCCTACATGTTTCGGCCAACCTTGGGGTTAGGGCTAGGGTTTCATGAAAACGCCCCCTTATGAAGTTATGTTATGTGGATGATTATAATATGCCATGAATTATGCTTATGTGATGAACATGTTTATGATGTAATATGCCATGAAATATGCCTATGAGATGAACATGTTTTATGATTTAATATGGCAAGAAATATGTTTATGAAATATGCCTATGTGATGAACATGTTGTATGATTTAATATGCCAAGAAATATGTTTATGAAACATGCCTATGTGATGAACATGTTTATGATGTAATATGCCATGAAATATGCCTATGAGATGAACATGTTTTATGATTTAATATGCCAAGAAATATGTTTATGAAATATGCCTATGAGATGAACATGTTTTATGATTTAATATGCCAAGAAATATGTTTATGAAATATGCCTATGTGATGAACATGTTGTATGATTTAATATGCCAAGAAATATGTTTATGAAACATGCCTATGTGATGAACATGTTTATGATGTAATATGCCATGAAATATGCCAATGAGATGAACATGTTTTATGATTTAATATGCCATGAATATGCCTATGAAATATACTTATGTGATAAACATGTTTATGCTTTAGGACCCCTTTAGGGTACTCTTATGTTATGAATGCATGTATGCTATGAAATGCCTAAGATGGAGATGCTTCCCTTTCAAGTAGGGATTAAGAGCTTTCCTTATGATAAGATAAGATGGAGATGCTTCCCTTTCAAGTAGGGATTAAGAGCTCTCCTTATAATGAGATAAGATGGAGATGCTTCCCTTTCAAGTAGGGATTAAGAGCTCTCCTTATGATATGATAAGATGGAGATGCTTCCCTTTCAAGTAGGGATTAAGAGCTCTCCTTATAATGAGATAAGATGGAGATGCTTCCCTTTCAAGTAGGGATTAAGAGCTCTCCTTATGATAAGATAAGATTGAGATGCTTCCTTTTTATGTTGGGGATTAATAGCATTCTTTATGATATGACAAGAAAGAAAGGAATTAAGTATTTTACTTTGTAAAGGTTACCCGACCGTCGGTGGTCGTTAATCAAATCCATAGGGACATAAGAAGACGTAAGAGGTCTTGCCTGGTAAGACGTAAGAGGTCTTGCTCTAGTAGGTCAGTGGCTCGCTACTGACCTATTAGGGAACGCGCATTATGTGGTACTTAACCTGGGGCCCCCCATTCAAGTTATGATTATGTTGAAGTACCTATATGTATATGTTTTGAAAAGAAAGGACTTGTATGAAATTATGAATGCTTATGTCAAGTTTAAGAATGCTTATGATTATGTCCTTGATGCTTGTCTATGATTTAGGAAATTATGAATGCTTATGTCAAGTTTAAGAATGCTTATGATTATGTCCTTGATGCTTGTCTTTGATTTATGAAATTAAGAATGCTCATGTCAAGTTTAAGAATGCTTATGATTTTGTCCTTGATGCTTGTCTATGATTGATGAAATTATGAATGCTTATGTCAAGTTTAAGAATGCTTATGATTATGTCCTTGATGCTTGTCTATGATTTATGAAATTATGAATGCTTACGTTAAATTTAAGAATGCTTAGGACTATGTCCTCTATGCATGATAGGGTTGATGATATCATGAATGCTTATGTTTAATTTATGCCCTGCTTAGATTTAATTATGTTTAGCTTGCTTATGTAAATTGTATGCCATGCTTATGTTTTCATTGCGTTGGTAAGTTGATACATAGTGTTGTTATGAAATACTTATGCTATTTATGCTAGTAAGCTCCTGTTTTTCTAATTGTTCGATGAGGTTTGTGGCTTTTGTGAGTAGGCAAGAATCTTACTAAGCTATATGCTTATAGTTTATGTTGTCGATATACTGCAGATAAAGGAAACATGAACTAAGAGGAAGTAGCAGGAGGGGCCAAGTGGGTGTGATAGTGGCGTGGTGGAAAAAGACCCTATTACTATCTGCTTATATTTATATGCTCAGTGAACACCTTAAGACATTTTCTTCTGCTTATAAGACTTGAGATTTATTAGTACCATGTTGACATGTTATGCATGTTATAAAAAGAGATAAGAGATGTTAACATGCTTATTACGAATATGATAGGTAATGCATGTATAAGAGAAGGTTTATGCAATGAAAGCACGTCAAGTACGTAGATTGTGAAATGATCCCTATATGTCATGTTATAAAAAAAAAAAAAAAAAAGTAGCGCCGCCCTGAGAGCAGATAAGGGTGGGCGTTATATGAACAAACTTGTTGTTCAAGACACCAACCTCTATTCTACGAATAGCCGTGGAATAGATGATGTACGCATCGCTAGCTTTTGTGTTTACATTCGGGGTCCAAGTTATTTTATCCATAAAATAGAATATACAACATGTATATGATTGAAAAACATAACACGAAAGAATATAAAACAACATTTATACCTCTCGATCTTCTATTGTATGTCCTTCCTCCTTTTGGACGTCGTGAGGGCGACGATCTTCCAAAAGTCGAAGCTCCTAGATCACCAATCTTCTTTACTTGCTCGCTCCAATCAAGAGGAAGTATAGAAACAAAACTCTCCTCCTTCCTTTAGCCAACCACCAAGAACCGACTTGATGTTTGCCATTGACCAACAAGAAGAAGAGGTGAGGAAGTGGGCGCCGGCCAAGAGCTTCAAGGGAAGACCCTAAGCTTTGTTTCCACTAGCCATGGAGAAGAGAAGGAGAGCTTGAACTCCGGCTAAGGAGAGGAGAAGCAAGCCTTGGGCGCCGGCCTATAACAAGAAGAAGAAGAGAAAGGAAACTCTTTTCTTAATTATAGCCGCCCAAAACCCTAAGCCTCCTTGCCGCCCAAAACCCTAGCCTCTCTTCTTCCTTTGATTAATTCTTGCCGCCCACCCTTAATCCCATATTTATAGACTTAGTCTTAAGCCTCCTTTAATCTCTACCATCGGTTCGAGGGATTTAATCTCAACCGTCGGATCTAGAGATTTAATCTCAACCGTCGGTTCTAGAGATTTAATCTCCACCGTGGATCTTGAGTTTTGTTTTCAACCATTGGATCTAGGCTTCATGAGGTTTTAATATGCTGCAATAGGGACCATGAGGAGGAGTTTTATCTTGGCCACCCAATGGATCAAGCTCACATAAAGTCCGATCCATTAATGATAATCCAATCCACTAAAGAAATATCATTGATCTACCTAATCAACCCCCATAAGTTAATATGGGCTCCATATATTATTTGTACATTTTTCTCCCCATGTTTAAGATCTCGAATGTCCGTCGATTAATTAATTTACTGACAATTAATTAATCAACATCTAACTCCATGAGTAGTACCACTCATCTTTATCATCATGCCGGACCAAGTCCACCTGTAAGGTTTACATGATGAACCTTATGAGCTCCTCAAGGGGACATCATCATCCTAATATATAGGACACAATTTTCTCCTATAATCAACGACACACCATGTAAATAATATCATTTCCCAACTTACCGAGCCTATTGATTTAATATATAAATCTTGCCCATTGGTAAATCAAAGAAATGAATACTAAGTATATGTGCCAATTATTATATCGGGATTAAGAGCATGTACAATATAATATCTGAGGTCCGATTCGATTATGTAGTCAGCAATAAATCGAATAACCTCTAAGTCAGTCCTGCTCAATACACACAAAGTGTACTAATGTGATTCAATGGTCAAGAGAAACCAATACCAAATCACACTACAACATACCAATGGTTTGTCCAAAGCCATCTAGGTTGTGAGCCTTTAATTATACTCTACAAGGAGTTGATAACATGATCTACCGTGTGACACTACACACCATGTTATCTACAATGTAATGTATGAGACAATATGCATAATCACAAATATGCAAATAATGATCATGTGAGTCTTATTTCAAAATAAAGATGTTCATACAAAAGATAAACTTTTCTGTATTCATCCCAACAATCTCCCACTTATACTAAAAGACTATACTATCCTCAAACTACCATACATCTGATTCACATTCCCTTCACATGCCTATCAAAAGCTCTCGCTGGAAGGGCCTTAGTGAAAGGATCTTCCAGGTTATCCTCCGATGCAATCTTGGCCACATCAACTTCTCCTCTCTTTACGATTTCTCGTATCAGGTGGTACTTGCGCTCTATGTGTTTACTTGCCTTATGGGTTCGTGGTTCCTTCGAGTTTGCAACTGCACCACTATTATCACAATAAATTGTGATAGTTTTTGGCAAACCAGGAATCACATCCAAGTCCATCAGGAAGTTCCTGAGCCACACAACATCTTTGGCCGCTTCAGAGGCCGCCACATACTCAGCTTCCATGGTAGAGTCCGCCATGCATTTCTACCTGACACTCCTCCATACAATGGCTCCACCTCCCAAAGTAAACACAAAACCTGAGGTAGACTTATTGTTATCTCTATCTAATTGGAAGTCGGAATCTGTATAAGCCACAAGGAGTAATTGGTCTGCCTGGTAAACTAGCATATAATCCCTAGTCCTTCTCAGGTACTTCAATATATTCTTTACCACAGTCCAATGTCCCTGTCCTGGATTACTCTGATATCTGCTAACCATGCCCATGGTAAAGAAGATATCTGTCCTCGTACATAGCATCGCATACATGAGGCTTCCTACCGCCGAAGCATAATGAACCACCTTCATCTCCTCTATCTCCTCAGATGTTCTAGGACACATCTCCTTAGACAAAGGAACTCCATGCCTGAAAGGTAGAAAATCTTTCTTGGAGTTTTGGATGTAAAATGATCCATAATGGTGTCTATGTATGAATCTTGAGATAAGTACAACATCCTTTTTCCTGCGATCCCTTATAACCTTAATCCCAAGGATGTGTCCCACTTCTCCAAAGTCCTTCATATCAAACTGTTTGGACAACCATACCCTTATGTTCGATAACACCTGGATATTGTTGCCAATTAACAAAATATCATCTACGTATAGTAGAAGAAATACCACTATATTTCCATCACATCTCTTGTATACACAAGACTCATCTGGACTTTAAATGAATCCATAAGACTGGATTACCTCATCAAAGCGGATGTTCCAAGAACTCGAAGCTTGCTTCAATCCATAAATGGACCGATTAAGCTTACACACAAGATGCTCTTTGCCCTTTTCAATGAATCCCTCTGGTTGCTTCATATAGATGTTTTCCTCAAGACTTCCAATAAGGAAAGCTGTCTTGACATCCATCTGCCATACCTCATAAACTATATGAGCAGCAATGCATAAGAGAATCCGAATAGATTTAAGCATGGCTATCGGCGAAAATGTCTCCCCATAATCAATACCCTCTTTCTGAGTATACCCTCTCGCAACAAGCCTTGCTTTGAAGGTCTCAACCTTCCCATCTATTCCTCTCTTTCTTTTGTAGATCCACTTGCATCCAATGGTTTTTACACCATCGGGTGGTTCTACTAGCTCCCAGACCTAATTTGAATCCATAGATTCAATCTCAGTATTCATTGCATTTTGCCAAGATACTGCATCTTTACCTTGGATTACCTCGTCATATGTCCAGGGATCAGGTTCATGTTCGCCAGGGAACAAATCAGAAGATTCTCCCAAGAACATGAATTTATTAGGCTGTCTCATAACTCTCCGACTACGATGAGGTATCACGTGTGTATCATCTGTGACATGCGGTGCAATGACTTGTGATATATCCTCTTGTACTGGTGGTACTGAAGAAGTGACTTCCCCTTTTAATTCCTCCAGAATAATCTTACTCATGGGCTTGTGGTTCATTACATAGTCTTCCTCTAGAAATCTGGCATTCATGCTTGTCACACCCGCCCTTTCCTAGGGTCCAGAGGGGCGGCGCGACGCAATCGTACATATATACATCGTACTACTTACAACACATACTTTAAACATATATATTTTTTCTTTTAAACATAAACATGCATCGTCATTTCGTAGGTACTTCTTCTTAACATAGAGCCTGCATCATTATTTCATAAGTACTTAGTGCTTAATTCAAATCCATAAACAAATCATCTTAAGGAAAACATGCATAAGGGACATAACAGATCTCTTCCACCATGCCACTGCCACACACACCTTGCCCCTCCTGCTGCTCCCTTTAGTTTATCCACCCTTTACCCTTATCTATAGTACAAGGGAACATAAACTATAAGCACATAGGCTTAGTAAGATCTTGTCCTACTCACAAAAAAACATACATCGACATTAAGCATAGCATGTAAACATTCATAACATATAAGCAAACATAACATGTAACATATATGACATATGCAAACATAACATGTAGCATATGTAACATAAGCAAACATAACATGCAACATATATAACATAAGCAACATATCATGTACATATATGACATAAGCAAACATACCATGTAACATATATATCATAAGCAACCATATCAAGTAACATATATGACACAAGCAAACATAACATGTACCATATGTAACATAAATAACATAAGCAATCATAACATAAAGGTATATGCAGGATGCTCTTCGAAAACATATATCATAGGTATTTGAACATAACTCTCAACATATTGGGCCCGACATTGTACCACATCATCATCATCATAGCGCGCATCCCTAAATAGACCCGAGGTAGCAAGTCTCAAACCTACTAGGTTACTAGGCCCGATCTTAGTCTGTCGACCTAGGGGCCATCATCATAACATTGAAGCCCATCCTAGGCCCGATCTTAGTCCGTCGGCCTAGGGCATCTGGGAGCCCATCCTGTACAAGGTCCATATTATGACCGTCGACCTAGGGGCAATCATAACATAGAAGCCCATCCTAGGCCCGATCTTAGTCCGTCGGCGTAGGGCAACTTAGGAGCCCATCCCTTTGGACCTTGTTAGGGTCCTGGTGCAAGCCATGCAGAAGGTAAAATACATACATGCTTCTTATCATAACATATCTTATTTCATTTCATAAACATATCATATTTCATTTCATAAACATATCATATTTCATTTCATAAATATATCATATTTCATTTCATCAACCTATCATATTTCATTTCATAAACATATCATATTTCACTTCATAAACATATCATATTTTACTTAATAAACATATCATATTTCACTTCATAAACATATCATATTTCACTTCATAAACATATCATATTTCATTTCATAAACATATCATATTTCATTTCATAAACATATCATATTTCACTTCATAAACACATCATATTTCATTTCATAAACATATCATATTTCATTTCATAAATATATCATATTTCACTTCATAAACATATCATATTTCATTTCATAAACATATCATATTTCATTTCATAAACATATCATATTTCATTCCATAAACATATCATAAACATATCATATTTCATTTCATAAACATATCATATTTTACTTCATAAACATATCATATTTCAATTCATAAACATATCATATTTCATTTCATAAACATATCATATTTTATTTCATAAACATATCATCAATATCACACACATATAGGGCATGACATAAAGCATAAACATCATGAGCAAGTATACATGGAGTGACCTAAACTGCATGGAGCTCTATCAAAGTTTTAAATACCAAACAACTTATATATATGTATGGTCTAACTAACCACATGTTAATTCTTTAACGTATAAAGCATGGCATGGGACATGTTATCTTCTTCTAACATCAAACATGGCATGAACTCATTTCAAACCTAACCTAGAGCATGTTATCTTCATCTAGCATCATTTAACATCAAAAGTTATCATGAACTCACCTAAAACATGGCATAAAGAACACATTAGGGGTCTTGGCCAAATGGTTCAAAAAGGGTTTCATGGATCAACCACTTAACCAAACTCATCTAAAAAATCCCTCATCTTCATATTAATACAAGATATAGCATGGATCATCATGGTGAGCCCAAGTTATGGTCTTGGCCGAATGGTCCCTTAGGTTTTTGAGGTCAACCACTTAACCAAACTCATCTAGAAATCCCTCACCTTCATATTAATACAAGATATAGCATGGATCACCATGGTGAGCCCTAGGTATGGTCTTGGCCGAATGGTCCTTTGGGTTTTTGAGGTCAACCACTCAACCAAACTAATCTAAAAATCCCTCATCTTCATATTAATACAAGATATAGCATGGATCATCATGGTGAGCCCAAGTTATGGTCTTGGCCGAATGGTCCTTTGGGTTTTTGAGGTCAACCACTCAACCAAACTCATCTAGAAATTCCTCATCTTCATATTATTACAAGATATAGCATGGATCATCATGGTGAGCCCTAGTTATGGTCTTGGCCAAAAGTTTCTTGGGGCTTTTAGGGTTACACTCTTAACCTAATCCATCTAGCATCCTATCATCATCATATTCATACAAGGTATGGCATGGGTCTTCATTGAAAACTCAAGTAAAGGTCTTGGCCGAATGGTTCATGGAGAATTTGACATAACAACTTCAATCGAAAAGCTACTTGTATGCAGGTGAGGGGATACTTACATCCTTCGCTTTGCTTTTTGGTTGGAAGATAACCTAAGGGAAGCACACCTAGCCTTCTTCTTGCTTGGATGAATTTCGGGCAAAGGATGAGAAGGGGGAGCTTTAGGGTTCGGTGAGGAAGAAGAAGAGAAGGAGAAGATGTCAAGTTTGCTTCCTCATGTCTCCTCATTCCCCTATTTATTCACTTGAAGTGTCCCTTAGCCTCCCTTACCCTTAACTATCACTTCCCATATTCCCATAATAGTACAACCTTGCTGGGCTTCTGGTTATTGGATGCATCTTTAGGGCTTGGCTATCTCTAGAGGTTTGGAGCTCAATTCTTAGGCCTTGCATCCTTTTTGGCTCATTTTCTTTTATTTTTTAAAGAGCCCACATAAAGCCCATCATAATCAACCAAAAATTCTTGTAAAATTACTAGAAATTTTACGGGTGTTACAATCCTTCATACCTTTTAAAAGTTTCATCCTCAAAACTTAGAACAATTTTGGGTACTTCTGTTTCATGTCCTCCTCGCGTTCCCAGGTAGCTTCTTCGTACCGTTGATTTTGCCACAGGACCTTTACTAAGGCCACCTCTTTGTTCCTTAGTCGCGGTCGAGTATCCGGATAGGCGACTTTCATAACTCAGTCCTCTTGAACTTGCAATCGCTTGTGGCTCGATCATTTGGTCTGACCGAAATGCACTTCTTGAGCATCGAAACATGGAACACGTTG
Organism: Wurfbainia villosa; assembly: GCA_025175895.1. Taxonomy (NCBI): domain Eukaryota; kingdom Viridiplantae; phylum Streptophyta; class Magnoliopsida; order Zingiberales; family Zingiberaceae; genus Wurfbainia; species Wurfbainia villosa. The sequence goes on from CM045990.1 coordinate 75,300,432, forward strand.
TGGATAGCCGACATCTCTTGAGGCAGCTCCAGCTCATAAGCTACCTTGCCAACTCTCTTCAATATCGGATACGGTCCCACATAGCGTGGACTCAGCTTACCCTTCCTTCTGAATCTCATCACTCCCTTCATAGGGGCCACCTTGATGAATACTGTGTCCCCCGAATTCTAATTCTACCACGCCGCATATCCGCATAGCTCTTTGCTGGCCTGGCGGTTTCAATTCATTGATGGATGTTCTAGATAGGCGGGTGGTGTCGTCAATGTAGTCTGTCTGGAGTCCCATCCCTTTCTTTTCACCACCCTCGTACCAGCATATTGGAGATCTACATTTCCTCCCATATAGAGCCTCGTAGGGTGCCATTCCAATAGTAGCTTGGTAGCTATTGTTGTAGGTAAACGCCAAACATAAGTATCGGCACGGCTACCTTTGAAATCCAGTGCAAGCTCGTAACATATCCTCCAAGATTGATTTACTCTTTCTGGTCCTATCCGTCTGTCTGGGATGGAAGGCAAGATCTTGAACAATAGCTTCGTGCCCAAGGCCTTCTGAACACATTCCCAGAAATGGGAAATAAAGCGACCATCTCTGTCAGAAATGATGGTCTTAGGAATTCCATGTAGTCTGATAATTTCCCTAGAATATAACTGAGCCAGTTGCTCCGTCGAATAGGTCATCTTGATTGCTAAGAAGTGGGCAGACTTCGTCAATCTGTCCATAATTACCCATATAGCATCATAACCGTTTGTCGTCTTGGGCAATCCTGAGATGAAATCCATAGAAATATCTTCCCATTTCCATTCTGGAATTTGGATCGGCTGCAATGTCCCTCTAGGTCTCTGGTGTTCTGCTTTAACCTTCTGGCAGGTCAAGCAGGTACTGACATACTGAGCCATATCTCTTTTCATTCCGAACCACCGGAATTTTCTTTTCAGGTCTTGGTACATCTTGGTGGTTCCAAGATGCATCGCATAAGGAGTTACGTGAGCTTCCTCAAATATCTTCTTCCGTAATGTTGGGTCATCGGGAATGCACAAGCGATCCCTGAGGTAGAGTACTCCACTATCAGAGATATGGAACCCATCATCTTTCCCTTCCAGAACCTCTTGCTTGATCCTCTGAATGCTTGGGTCACGGGATTGCTTTTCCAATATATCATCGAACATCGTCGGTGTTATCGTCATGGTCGAGAGCTGTCCGGAAATAATTTCAACCCCGTAACGCATAATCTCCTTTTCTATGGGCCGAGATAGCACTGATAGATACATCAAGGCGGCGCAGGACTTCCTGCTGAGTTCATCAGCCACCTTGTTCGCTTTTCTCGGATGGTAGAAGATCTCGCAATTATAATCCTTGACGAGCTCGAGCCATCTGCATTGTCTCATGTTCAGGTCCTTCTGTGTGAAGAAATATTTCAGACTCTGGTGGTCTGTATAAATCCTACACTGAGCTCCATATAGATAATGTCTCCATGTTTTGAGAGCAAAGACCACGGCCGCCAGCTCTAAATCGTGAGTGGGATAATTCCTTTCATGTTCCTTGAGTTGCCTAGAGGCGTAGGCAATGACCTTGCCATTCTGCATGAGTACATCTCCGAGCCCCAACTTGGAGGCGTCATTGTACATGTCGAAGCCTTCGTTACTGTCTGGAAGAGCAAGTATTGGGGCGTTGGTCAGTCTCCTTTTCAATTTTGTGAAACTCCTCTCGCAGGCGTCCGTCCATTCATATTTCTTGTTTTTTCTAGTGAGGACTGTCATAGGGGTTGCAATCCTAGAGAAGTTCTCTACAAACTTCCTATAGTAGCTTGCTAGCCCAAGAAAGCTTCTAATCTCGCTAGCATTCTTTGGTCGGTTCCAGTTACTCACAGCTTCAATCTTTATTGGGTCTACCATCACTCCGTGCTTGGATATAACATGACCCAAAGATGATACTTGTTCGAGCCAGAACTCGCATTTGGAGAACTTTGCATACAGCTGCTTTTCCCGAAGAATCTGTAATACCACATTCAGGTGTTCTGCGTGCTCTTCTGGGGTTCTCGAATATATCAGTATGCGTCGATGAAGACGATCACAAATTTGTCGAGAAATGCCGAGAATACCCGATTCATCAAATCCATGAACAGAGCAGGTGCATTTATCACTCCGAAGGGCATAACTACGAACTCGTAATGTCCGTATCTTGTCCGAAAGGTCGTCTTTGGTATATCATCTGATTTCACTTTTACTTGATGATAGCCATGTTTGGGTTTCCGGCACCGCAGCGAGTGTGTGTTCGAACATGTTTCGTAAACATGTGCACAGCGAAAGAAATAAAAATAATAAATCTACATTTATTGCAACACACACATCACACACATGCATAGTACAACATGTGTAGACATAATTGTAAATTTAAATTTTGCAATAAAAAGAAATTTAACTACGTATACCTTACGTATCACGTGTAGCGGGAAAGGCATCAACCGGAACAATCCTCACTAGAATCGTCTCTATCCGTATCCACGCCGAGTATCTCCGGGATGACCTCACCAAGTCACGAGCCTCATCTTCGTACGGGTTACTAGCCTCGTGTTGAAGACGATGTGATCGAGAGAAGATCACGATCCGAATCTAAAATTGAGTCCTAAAAACTCGCTTCTCCGGAGAGGTATTCGTCAACCGTTTGATGAATCCTTCATCCTCCACCTATGAGGATTACAGGAGATCGAACCCCTGGCAAGGCTACTTTTGTCGGAGCTACAAATGTCGTCCAAACGACGCTCTAACGAGAGGGAAACAAGCTGTCCAGAAAACTGGACAGCTTTGGTGGAGGAGTAGGGCAGGCCAAAAAGGAAAGGTGGAAGCTCACCTTATTACCGAACCCAAGGGAGATCCCCGGAGCTCCTCCGGCAGCAGCTCGACGCCGGCATGAGGGAAGGTCAGCACCTTCTGGACGTCGGCCAAGGAGCTTCAAGGTGGGCGGCGGCAAGGAGGAGGGTTGGCGCCGAAATCACCAAGGGGAGGTGGGCGGCAACTCTTAGGTTAGGGTTTTGGATTAGGGCTTAACAAACCCTTAAGCCCTCTTTTATAGAGAACTAATTCTCTTAATGGTTATTGGATCATAACCATAAGGCCCGTTAACCCGATCCATTAATATAAGTTAAAATAAACCAAACCATGATGACTTATTTTAAGTTAAAACGAACCGAACCAACTTTGGTTCATTCGTTTAAAATAAACCAAACCCTTTGGTTTATTCTCCTCCATTGGATTAGAACCAAACCATTTTGGTTCATCCATTATGTCTTCACAAGACACGGCCCATCCATGCTTCAATTGCGACTGAAACAATTTCATGCTCGCTTCTTGTTTGGTCCAACCAAACTTAGTTTCTCTCGGTCTGAGAATCTCATTCTCAAGATCGTTTTAAATCCTTCGGATTATGCTCATTGTGCGTGTGACCAAATAGGTTCTCGGTTTATGTTGGCCGTCTATAATTAACCATTAATTATAGAACGATCATGAGTGGCACCTAGTAGTACATCATGATCCCCAATTAACCGAAAAGATCAACGGTTGATCCAGAACTATTTCTGAAACCCTTCAACAGCTCGAATGAATCATGCCCCATTCCCTTCACTCATCTTATACCCACTTGGTTCAGGACATGGTCTATAGTGTCAGTCCCCACTAGGCTGACTACGTCACACCTAGCCCAAGTATCATTTCCTCGTCCTACGGATTCTAGTTACTGCACATGTATCGAAGAGTACCTTACTCTAAACATGTAATGCTTTAGCCAAAGACTTTAGTAACAATCCGACAAGAGGCCATGGGTATACATCTCCTCGCAAGGAGAGGTGAATCCTTTATAGGATATTCAAACACCTTCGATCACTTCGACTTATACCCAATCATCCCGGGTCCACATCTCCTAAGAGATACTTACTTAAGATGTCAAAGCATAAGTCTTCATGATCAAGATGACTTGAATACCACAAGTCAAAGGAACATCGCACTTAAGCTACAGTAAGAACTTCATTGACATATCTATATATATGCAGAGAACCATATGAAGTCTTACAGCTGGTCACTCCAATGAACTAGTTACCATAACTAGCATCCACGATTAACTCCGGACATCACAATGTCTCCAGCCAGTGAGAATCAGCTGCTTGGATACACCAAGGAGTATACCTCGTGCTAGTCTCGACAGAATTGATGGTGTCCAAATCCATCAATTCATCGACTAGGGATAATTCCGATACATCACAATTACACATGTAGAGATACTCACTAGTTGTGATCCAATCACAAATTCTCTCATGCTGTGAGTCGTATCGCGGACATTCAGTAAATGAGTTTAAGATCCAATCAAATACCTGAAACTATGTATACTCAAATAGTGAATCTTCATTTATCATATAAATGGTTCATACATAAGGCGATTGCCTTAGGACATCTCTCATATATTACTAACAAGCCAGACCTCAGGTCAATCTTAGAGAAGACGGTGGCACCCTTTAGTTGGTCGAACAGGTCATTAATCCACTGTAAAGGGTACCGGTTCTTGATCGTCACATTATTCAATGCTCGGTAGTCTATGCACATTTGCATAGACCCATCTTTCTTCTTCACCAACAGCACTGGAGCTCCCCATGGAGAGCGACTTGGGCGAACAAGTCCCTTGTCGAGTAACTCCTGTAGCTCTCCCTGAAGTTCCTTCAATTCAGTCGGCGGCATACGGTAAGGTGCTTTAGAGATCGGGTTAGTACCAGGAATCAACTCGATCTCAAATTCAATTTCTCTATCTGGGGCTAACCCTGGTAGTTCATCAGGGAATACCTCTGGGTAGTTGCATACAACTCTGACATCTTCTAGCTTATGGTCCTCGACTTGACTTGTATAAACTATATGTGCTAGAAATCCAGTGCATCCACTATCTAACATCTTACGTGCCTATAGAGCTGATAGAAATTTATTGACTCTTCTCCTTGGCTCTCCAATAAATTCAAACATAGGTTCCGCCTCTAGTTGGAAGACCACTTTTCTTTTACGACACTCGATCAAAGCACCGTACTTGCTTAAGAAATCCATGCCCAATATAATATCATAATTCTGCATGTTAAGCACTATCAGATCACAGTAGAGTTCTCTGTCTGTGATTCTGATGGGTGCGGCTCGCAGCATATGAGTGGAGGGCATTACTTCTCCCGAGGGCAGAGAGCTTAAGAACTTGCGATCCAAAGCTTGTGGTGGTATGTCTATCTTTCCAGTAAAGTGTGTAGAAACAAACGAATGTGTTGCCCCAGTATCAAATAATGTAGTAGCATGCTGACAGAAAATAAATATCTGACCTGTGACAACCGTAGAAGAGTTCGCCACATCTTCTTGGGTGAGAGAGAATACCCTGGCATCTGTCATAATTGGTGCGGCTTCCAGTCTCCCTTGGCTGATCGGAGTACCTTCGATTGCAGCCTGCATCTGGTGTAACTGTGGAGGATCACTCCTGTACTGGGCATACTACTGAGGAGGTGTCTGAACCTGAATAGGGCAGTCCCTGACACTATGTCCTTCTCGTCCACAGTTGTAACATCTATTTGTGCCTCGGTAGCATACTCCAGGATGTATCTTTCCGCAGGTAGCACACAGAGGGATCTTGGGCTGCTTGTTTGCTCGACCACGTTTAGGATCCTCCCATTGTTTTTTTCTTTCCAGCGTGGTTCCCTTTCCAAGTACTCTGGTTTCTCTGACCTCTAGACTAGGCCTAACCCCTGCCTTCACTCAGTGCCTTCTTTTGCTGGTTAATGTTGTTCAGGTAATGCTCGGTAATCAAGGCACTACTGAACAGCTCCTCTGCGGTCTGCAGTCTATGAACTCTGCCGTCCACATTCAGAGCTATTTCGGGTCAGAGCATCTTCAACATGAGTCTGACCCTTTATCTTTCCGTGCTGACCAACTCTGGGCATAGGCGTGCGAGTCGGTTGAATCTCTTCACGGCTTCGCTGACTGATAGGTCACCTTGTCGGAACCCAGTGAACTCATCGTAATGCTTGTTGGTTACCCTCATGTGGAAGAATTCTTCGAAAAATTCATACTCGAAATCCGTCCATCTCATCTGATTTACTTGCCTCTTTGCTTTAACCCGTTCCCACCACATCCGAGCATCTCCCAAAAGGCAGAATGATGCACACTTAATCTTCTCACATTCAGGCCAGTCCAGAAGCTCCACGATGCTTTCCACCGTCTTGAACCAGGCCTGGGCGTCCCATGGTTCACCAGTACTAGAGAAATTTTCTGGCTTCGCCGCCAGGATCGTAAGCTTCTGTTGAACCACGGGCCAGGCTACCGGGGGCGGTAGGGTTTCCTCGCTGATTCATTAGGGCATTTATTACTTGCTGCTGCTCTGTGACTTGATGATGGAGTTCAGTAACTACGTGTGTAACGTCATTTGGGGGTGCTATCTCATCAGCTCTACTAATGCGTCTTCCAGACATGTTTATATTCATATATTAAAGTAAAGCTAGTATAAGTTTATCGTTCATTTATCCACGCATAATTAAACTGAAAGCTAGCATAAGGTTATCATACATATTCTCATGCATATTTTAAGCTAAAGGCATTTCATATGATACATGAACAAAATTAGATTAGACATAGAATTCTTACTTGGAGCGGCAGAATTTGGAGCTTGATGTGTGTGTAGTGGAAAGGCAGATCTGCTCTGATACCAACCTGTCACGCCCACCCTTTCCTAGGGTCTGGAGGGGCGGCGCGACGGGATCGTACATACATACATCGTACTACTTACAACGGAAGACTTTAGACATATATTTTTTTTCTTTTAATCATAAACATGCATCGTCATTTCATAGGTACTTCTTCTTAACATAGAGCATGCATCATTATTTCATAAGTACTTAGTGCTGAATTCAAATCCATAAACAAATCATCTTAAGGAAAACATGCATAAGGGACATAACAGATCTCTTCCACCATGCCACTGCCACACACACCTTGCCCCTCATGCTGCTCCCTTTAGTTTATCCACCCTTTACCCTTATCTGCAGTACAAGGGAACATAAACTATAAGCACATAGGCTTAGCAAGATCCTGTCCTACTCACAAAAAAACATACATCGACATTAAGCATAGCATGTAAACATTCATAACATATAAGCAAACATAACATGTAACATATATGACATAATCAAACATAACATGTAGCATATGTAACATAAGCAAACATAACATGCAACATATATAACATAAGCAACATATCATGTACATATATGACATAAGCAAACATACCATGTAACATATATATAATAAGCAACCATATCATGTAACATATATGACATAAGCAAACATAACATGCAGCATATGTAACATAAGCAACAAAACATGTAACATATATAACATAAGCAATCATGACATAAAGGTATATGTAGAATGCTCTTCGAAAACATATATCATAGGTATTTGAATATAACTCTCAACATATTGGGCCCGACATTGTACCACATCATCATCATCATAGCGCGCATCCATAAATAGACCCGAGGTAGCAAGTCTCGAACCTACTAGGTTACTAGGCCCGATCTTAGTCTGTTGACCTAGGGGCCATCATCATAACATAGAAGCCCATCCTAGGCCCGATCTTAGTCCGTCGGCCTAGGGCATCTGGGAGCACATCCCGTACTAGGTCCGTACTATGACCGTCGATCTAGGGGAAATCATAACATAGAAGCTTAAATAAACATAATCATATTTCATTTTCATAAACATAATATTTCATTCATAAACATTTTCATATATAATACATATATTTCACTTCATAAATATATATTTCATATAAACATATCATATTTCATTTTAAATAAACATATCATTTCATTTATAAACATATATCATATTCTACTTCATAAACATATCATATTTCACTTCATAAACATATCATATTTCACTTCATAAATATATCATATTTCATTTCATAAACATATCATATTTCATTTCATAAACATATCATATTTCATTTCATAAACATATCATATTTCATTCCATAAACATATCATATTTCACTTCATAAACATATCATATTTCACTTCATAAACATATCATATTTCATTTCATAAACATATCATATTTCATTCCATAAACATATCATATTTCATTTCATAAACATATCATATTTCATTCCATAAACATATCATATTTCATTTCATAAACATATCATATTTCATTTCATAGACATATCATATTTCATTTCATAAATATATCATATTTCACTTCATACTAACATCAAACATGGCATGAACTCATTTCATAAACATATCATATTTACCTTCATCTAGCATATTTAACATAAACATTATCATAAACAACTCATATTTCATTTCATAAACATATCATATTTCATTTCATTTAAACATATCATCAATATCACACACATATACATGGCATAAGAGATAAACATTATGAGCAAGTATACATGGAGTGACCTAAAGTTGCATGGAGCTCTATCAAAGTTTTAAAGGTCAACCAAACAACTTATATATATGTATGGTCTAACTAACCACATATTAATTCTTTAACATATAAAACATGGCATGGGACATGTTATCTTCTTCTAATGGTCAAACATGGCATGAACTCATTTCAAACCTAACAAAGAGCATCTATCCTCATCTAGCATCATATTAACATCAAAGATATAGAACTCACATCATCATGGTGAGCCCAAGTTATGGTCTTGGCCGAATGGTCCTTTGGGTTTTTGAGGTCAACCACTCAACCAAACTCTTCTAGAAATACCTCATCTTCATATTAATACAAGATATAGCATGGATCATCATGGTGAGCCCTAGTTATGGTCTTGGCCGAAAGTTTATTGGGGCTTTTATGGTTAAACTCTTAACCTAATCCATCTAGCATCCTATCATCATCATATTCATACAAGGTATGGCATGGGTCTGTTGGAATGTATACTGAAAGCCTAGCTCTTTTTGTATGAACATTTTATTTTGAAATAAGAATCACATGATCATTGTTTGTATTTTATATATTCATTATATATGTGTGCATATTGTCTAATATTTTACATTGTAGATAACATGGTGCTTGGTATGGCACAGAAGATCATGTTATCAGTACCTTGTAAAATATAAGTAAAGGCTCACAACCAAGATGGTTTTGGACAAACCATTGGCATGGTTGTAGTGTAGCTTGGTATTGTTTTATCTTGAACATAGAGTTACACTAGTACACTTAGGTGTATTGAGTAGGACCGACATAGAGGTGATTCAATTTAGTACTAACTACATAATTGAATCGGACCTCGGATATTATGTTGTACATGCTCTTAATCCCGATATAATAACGGGCACATGTACTTAGTATTTATTTCTTTGATTTACCAGTGGGTGAGATTTAGATGGATTAAATCAATATGCCCGGTAAGTTGGGAAATAATATTATTTACATGGTGTGTCGTTGATTATAGGAGGAAACCGTGTCCTATATATTAGGTTGATGATGTCCCCTTGAGGAGCTCATAAGGTTCATCATGTAAACCCAGCTGGTTGACTTAGTCAACATGATGATAAGGTTGAGTGGTACTACTCGAGGAATTAGATGTTAATTAATTGATGGTCAGTAAATCAATTAATTGATGGACATTCGATATCTTAAACACGGGGAGATTAATGTACAAATAATATATGGAGCCCATATTGATTTATGGGGGTTGGTGAGGTAGTTCGATGATGATCCTCTAGTGGAATGGAACATCATTGATGGATCAAGTTTGTGTGGTTCCGATCCATCGGGTGGCCAAGATCCAACTCCTCCTTATGGTCCCTATCGTAGCCTAATATAATCCTTGTGAAGTCTAGATCCAAGAAAACAAAACCTAGAACCAACGGTTGGGATTAGATCCCTAGATCCAATGGTTAGGATGAAACCCTAGAACCAACGGTTGGGATTAAATCCCTAAGATCCGATGGTTAGGATGAAACCCTAGAATCGACGGTTAGGATTAAATCCCTAGATCCGACGGTTGGGATAAAACCCTAGATCCGACGGTTGGGATGAAATCCTAGATCCGACGGTTGGGATGAAATCCTAGATCCGACGGTTGGGATTAAATCCTAGATCCGACGGTTGGGATAAAACCCTAGATCCGACGGTAGAGATTAAATCCCTAGATCCGACGGTGGAGATTAAAGGAGGTTTAGGCCCAACTCTATATATAGATGGCTAAGGGTTGGGCAGCAATGAGATTGATTTGATATTAGGGTTTTGGCTCTTCTTCAAGGAGGCGGCTAGGGTTGTTGGGCGGCTAGAAGTTGGGCGGCACTTGTTCTCCCTAGGGTTTTGGCCGGCGCCCATCTTCCTATACTCGTCCTTAGCCGGTTCTCATCTTCCTCCTCCCTTGCTCCTTGGTGGCCGGCGGCTCTCCAAGACTTGGTGGCCGGCGCTTCTCCTTTCTCCAAGGTGGCCGGCGGTTCCCATTGAATTGGTGGCCGGCGCTTCATCCTTTTGTTCCTTGGCCGGCGGTTGCATCAAACTCTCTAGCTTGGTGGCCGGTTCTAGATAGGAAAGGTTTTGTTCGTTTTTCTCTTTGTTCACAGCGGACAAGGTAGAGGAGAACTCGATCTAGAAGGCTTCTACTCGTGGAGGATCTTCGTCCACACGTCGTCCACGAGAAGGATAGGACATACGGTAGAAGATCGTAAGGTATAAAGTTATTTTAACTTTATGTACAGATCTGAGCATGTTCTTATTTGTTTTGATTATGCATGTGTGTATGTGCAAATATATTGTATAATCATGGACCCCGAAGACAAACACAAAAACCGGCGATCCGTCCGTCGTCTCTTCCGCGGCTAATCAACTAGAAGAGTAGAGTTGCTTGAACAACTAGTTTGTTCGAGCGACCACTCAAGTTGTTAGCACGACGACGAAATGGTGTTGCTAAGGAAGCTCATCTCATCCGAATTAATCCTTTCATTAGTGAAAATTTTAAGGGGACATGGGAGCCAATTAGCCTCCGGCGACCCACCAACATTTGTATCGAGCCACGGTTTCGGTTTTGTGTGTTTTGGATTGATTAATTTTTATGCACTTTTTCATATATGATATGTGGGATAATAGTAGGATATGCGTAGTTTATCTCTTTGGTTGCAGGCATAAGATCCGACTATTATGGCCATGTGTGTGTATGTGAATGGATGTGTGTAAAAATTTATTATTTGAATCCTCGGGGTTGACGAGGCTAGATTAGTATTTAATTTTTGTAATTAAATACGGCATTGTTTAGCCGATCATTTTAGTTTACTTTCGATCTAGATTATTTGTACACTTCTTCGTGGAGTATAGGATCGATGGATGTAAATAAAATGATTTATCTCGGCTCGGAACTTTTTGGTGACTTGCGCACGGGAAAAGATGGAGCGGACGAGGTGGCGACACGACGGGATGCATATTGGAGGACAATGCCATAATAGTTGGAAAAAATTCTGTTTTTTCCATATTTATTGCTTATTTGTTTTATATGCATGTTGTGTATGTTTAAAATTCCTCGATTGCAATTTACTAAGTGGGAGAGGGATATTTTAATTAATTCCCGCGGCCTCCATTACAATTTGACGTGTGATGCAACAAACTTGCGCGTTGGCTTTGAGTGCCTTCCTCCCCATCGGATGGGTTTGTTTGCGGATCACTAGGTCAAATAATGGTTATAGGAAATTATTTAGGAGCGTGTGTACTTCCCCATCGGTAAGGCACATAATCCGAAATAATTCCCTTAGTATCGTGTAATGGTGCACACTTAGATACAAATAAAGGTATCCTCCCCATCGGAGTCACTGCTTTTATTTGTAGGGCTAAAGAGGAACCAACTATTAATTTTATTTGTCAAAAAGTAAGGTTGACAAGATAATAAAATTAATGGGTAAAACCTCCTCTTACAAATGTGGAATTCGTATACGTCCACACTATCGTGGCATGCGATATTCTCGGTGTTTTGAGGTGTTGGTTGATTTCGGGATTTTATTGTTTTGAGGAATCAATAATATTTGAAATCTAATATTTTGATCATTGTGATTTTTAGGATTTTCAAATGGCTTTCAACCCACTTGCTGTGATTTTAAAAGAAAACAAACTTACTGGTCCAAACTACATTGATTGGAAAAGAAACCTGGATATTGTCTTAACTGCGGAAGAGTACAAATTTGTACTCTTCGAGGTCTGTCCTCCTAAGCCCTCAGATGACTCTGATGAAAAGGAGATAGAACGTTATAAGAAATGGGTTAAGGCAGATGAGATGGCGCGGTGTTACATTTTGGCATCTAGATCGTGCCATAGCCACGACTTATGACATGATGTTCAATCTCAAGGAACTTTCGACATCGAGAGTAGGTGGCTAGGCGAGGCAGAGGCAATGAGAAACTTGATGACGACACCACCATGGTCGAGGAACACCGTTAGGATCATGTTCTCAAGATGATGGCTCATCTTAATGAGATGGAAGTCCTCGGGGCTGAGATCGATGGGGAAACCCAGGTCGATATCATTCTCCGCCTTTTCCTAGGAGTTTTGAGCGATTCGCCTCAACTACAACATGAACAAGAGGTTGTATTCGTTGTGGAGCTTCCGGCTGTAACTCCCAGAGGGGCTTTTCGCGAGTTCTCAAGCCATGGTCGCGGAAGGTTTCTTCTTCTAAACCAAAGGTAAGAAGAAGAAGAAGCAAGGTGGAGCAAGAAGGTGGCAGGACCTCGTGCAGGAGTGAAGAAGTCGAAAGGCAAGTGCTTCACTTGCAAGTAGATCGACATTGGAAGGCGGATCCCTCGCCAAAGAACAAAGGTATATCTTCTTGTTTAGTTGTTGAAACATGTTTAGCGGTGTTATCTACGGTGTGTGTGTAGACCAGCTACGACCATGTCTGCAATTCCTTGCGGGGTTCCAGAAACCCGACGACTAGCGAGGAGAGATTACTGCCTTCATGGGCAATGCTTCAATGGTGGCGGCTATTATTGGGGAGACGCTTTATTTATCTTTTGATAGGAATAAATTTTTGGTTTTAAGAAATTGTCTTTATGTACCTACTTTTAGAAAGAATTTAATTTCAGTTTCTAAATTGTTTATGGATGGATATTCTGCTTCTTTTAATGACAAGGTGGTTATAAAAGGAATAGGGAGATTATCTATTCGTACATTGGTTGGCAATTTATATACTCTTGAACCAAAAACTCCTACGATGCAAATAGAAGTAAATAGCTCATCTTCTAAATCTAATAAGAGAAAAGAACTTCAAGAATGAACCAAACATATCTTTGGCATCTAAGGCTTGGTCATATTAACCTAAGTAGAATTCAAAGGTTGATAGCTGATGGACCTTTGGGTTCATTAGTGGTGGAGGATCTCCCAACCTGCGAATCTTGCTTGGAAGGTAAAATGACCAAGAGGCCTTTCAAGGCCAAGGGGTCTAGAGCCAAAGATGTGTTAGAATTGGTTCATTCTGATTTGTGTGGTCCTATGTCTATCCAGGCAAGAGGTGGCTTTGAATACTTCGTCTCATTTATAAACGATTATTCAAGGTATGGATACATTTACTTGATGCGCCGCAAGTCTGAATGCTTTGACAAGTTCAAAGAATTCAAGGCTGATGTGGAGAACCGTCAAGGTAAAAGTATCAAGACATTACGATCTGATCGTGGTGGCGAGTACCTCTTGGGAGAGTTTAGGAGTTACTTATCAGAGGCTGGGATTCAATCCCAATTGTCTGCACCTGGCACACCCCAGCAGAATGGTGTAGCAGAGCGAAGGAATAGGACTCTTATGGAGATGGTCAGATCGATGATGAGTTATTCTGAGTTACCTGATTCGTTCTGGGGGTTTGCTCTGGAAACAACAGCACACATTCTGAACTTGGTTCCATCTAAGTCAGTACCCTCTACTCCCACAGAGTTGTGGATCCGAAAGCCTAGTCTAAGACATATTCGATTTGGGGTAGTCCAAAGACATGTGCCAAGGGAGATCCGTAAGTTGGAATCTCGCATGTAGTGCGCTTGTTTGTTGGCTACCCTAAGGGAACGAAGGGTGGTTTATTCTATAGTCCTAGAGATCAGAAGGTGATCGTGAGTACGAATGCCAGATTTCTAGAGGAAGACTATGTGATGAATCACAAGCCCACGAGTAGGATTGTTCTTGAGGAGATGACAGGGGAAGTCCCGACTTCAGTACCACCGGTACAAGAGGAGACACCACAAGTCACTGCACCGCATGTCACAGAGCATACACAGGAGGCACCTCGTCGTAGTGGGAGGGTTGTTAGACAACCCGAGAGATTCATGTTTTTGGGAGAGTCTTCGGACTTAGTCCCTAGTGAACATGAACCTGATCCCTGGACATATGACGAGGCAATCCAAGATAGAGATGCAGTATCTTGGCAAAAAGCGATGAATTCAGAGATAGAATCTATGGATTCTAATCAGGTCTGGGAGCTAGTAGAGCCACCCGATGGTGTAAAAACCATTGGATGCAAGTGGATCTACAAGAGAAAGAGAGGAGTAGACGGGAAGGTTGAAACCTTCAAAGCTAGGCTTGTTGCGAAAGGGTATACTCAGAAAGAGGGTATCGATTATGAGGAGACCTTTTCGCCGGTAGCTATGCTTAAGTCTATCCGGATTCTCTTATCTATAGCTGCTCATATGGATTATGAGATTTGGCAGATGGATGTCAAGACAGCTTTCCTTAACGGAAGTCTTGAGGAGAACATCTATATGCGCCAACCAGAGGGATTCATTGCTAAAGGCAAAGAGCATCTTGTATGTAAGCTTAATCGGTCCATTTATGGATTGAAGCAAGCTTCTAGATCTTGGAACATCCGTTTTGATGAGGTAATCCAGTCATATGGATTTATTCAAAGTCCGGATGAGCCTTGTGTATACAAGAGATGTGACGGAAACGTAGTGGTGTTTCTTGTACTATACGTAGATGACATTTTGTTAGTTGGCAACAATATCAAAGTGTTATCAGACGTAAGGGTATGGTTGTCCAAACAGTTTGATATGAAGGACTTGGGAGAAGTAGGACACATCCTTGGGATCAAAGTTATAAGGGATCGCAAGAAAAGGATGTTGTGCTTATCTCAAGCTTCATACATTGACACTATCCTTGCTCGTTTTAGCATGCAGAACTCCAAGAAAGGTTTCCTACCTTTCAGGCATGGAGTTCCTTTATCTAAAGAGATGTGTCCCAGAACATCAAAGGAGATAGAGGACATGAAGGCGGTTCCTTATGCTTCGGCAGTAGGAAGCCTTATGTATGCTATGCTATGTACGAGACCGGATATCTGCTTTGCCGTGGGCATGGTTAGCAGATATCAGAGTAATCCTGGACAGGGACATTGGACTGCGGTAAAGCATATATTGAAGTACCTGAGAAGGACTAGGGATTATATGCTGGTTTACCGGGCAGATCAATTAGTCCCTGTGGGTTACACGGATTCGGATTTCCAATCAGATAGGGA
This sequence comes from Wurfbainia villosa, assembly GCA_025175895.1. Lineage (NCBI taxonomy): Eukaryota > Viridiplantae > Streptophyta > Magnoliopsida > Zingiberales > Zingiberaceae > Wurfbainia > Wurfbainia villosa. The sequence goes on from CM045990.1 coordinate 75,315,942, forward strand.
CAAGAGTAAGTCTACCTCGGGGTTTGTGTTTACTTTTAGAGGTGGAGCCATAGTATGGAGGAGTGTCAAGCAGAAATGCGTGGCGGACTCTACCATGGAAGCTGAGTATGTGGCAGCCTCGAGGCCCAAGGAAGTCAGATGGCTCAGAACTTCTGATGGACTTAGATGTGATTCTGGTTTGCCTAGAACTATCACAATTTATTGTGATAATAGTGGTGCAGTTGCAAACTCGAAGGAACCACGAGCCCATAAGGCGAGTAAACACATAGAGCGCAAGTACCACCTCATACGAGAGATCGTAAAGCGAGGAGAAGTTGCTGTCGCCAAGATTGCATCAGAGGATAACCTGGCGGATCCATTCACTAAGGCCCTTCCAGCGAAAGCGTTTGATAGGCATGTGGAGGACATGGGGATCAGATGTATGGCAGTGTTATGACGGGATAGTCTTTTAGTATAAGTGGGAGATTGTTGGAATGTATACTGAAAGCCTAGCTCTTTTTGTATGAACTTTTTATTTTGAAATAAGAATCTCATGATCATTGTTTTCATTTTATATATTCATTATATATGTGTGCATATTGTCTAATATTTTACATTGTAGATAACATGGTGCTTGGTGTGGCACATAAGATCATGTTATCAGTCCCTTGTAAAATATAAGTAGAGGCTCACAACCAAGATGGTTTTGGACAAACCATTGGCATGGTTGTAGTGTAGCTTGGTATTGTTTTATCTTGAACATAGAGTTACACTAGTACACTTAGGTGTATTGAGTAGGACCGACATAGAGGTGATTCAATTTAGTACTGACTACATAATTGAATCGGACCTCGGATATTATGTTGTACATGCTCTTAATCCCGATATAATAACGGGCACATGTACTTAGTATTTATTTCTTTGATTTACCAGTGGGTGAGATTTAGATGGATTAAATCAATATGCCCAGTAAGTTGGGAAATAATATTATTTACATGGTGTGCCGTTGATTATAGGAGGAAACCGTGTCCTATATATTAGGTTGATGATGTCCCCTTGAGGAGCTCATAAGGTTCATCATGTAAACCCAACTGGTTGACTTAGTCAACATGATGATAAGGTTGAGTGGTACTACTCGAGGAGTTAGATGTTAATTAATTGATGGTCAGTAAATCAATTAATTGACGGACATTCGATATCTTAAACACGGGGAGATTAATGTACAAATAAGATATGGAGCCCATATTGATTTATGGGGGTTGGTGAGGTAGTTCAATGATGATCCTCTAGTGGAATGGAACATCATTGATGGATCAAGTTTGTGTGGTTCCGATCCATCGGGTGGCCAAGATCCAACTCCTCCTTATGGTCCCTATCGTAGCCTAATATAATCCTTGTGAAGTCTAGATCCAAGAAAACAAAACCTAGAACCAACGGTTGGGATTAGATCCCTAGATCCGATGGTTAGGATGAAACCCTAGAACCAACGGTTGGGATTAAATCCCTAAGATCCGATGGTTATGATGAAACCCTAGAATCGACGGTAGAGATTAAATCCCTAGATCCGACGGTTGGGATAAAACCCTAGTTCCGACGGGTTGGGATGAAATCCTAGATCCGACGTTTTTGATGAAATCCTAGATCCGTCAGTTTTGATTAAATCCTAGATCCGACGGTTGGGATAAAACCCTAGATCCGACGGTAGAGATTAAATCCCTAGATCCGACGGTGGAGATTAAAGGAGGTTTAGGCCCAACTCTATATATAGATGGCTAAGGGTTGGGCGGCAATGAGATTGATTTGAAATTAGGGTTTTGGCTCTTCTTCAAGGAGGCGGCTAGGGTTGTTGGCTAAGAAGTTGGGCGGCACTTGTTCTCCCTAGGGTTTTGGCGCCCATCTTCCTATACTTGGCCCTAGCCGGTTCTCATCTTCCTCCTCCCTTGCTCCTTGGTGGCCGGCTCTCTCCAAGACTTGGTGGCCGCGCTTCTCCTTCTCTTCAAGGTGGCCGGCGTTCCCATTGAATTGGTGGCGACGCTTCATCCTTTTGTTCCTTGGGTGGCATCAAACTCTCTAGCTTGGTGGCCGGTTCTAGATAGGAAAGGTTTTGTTCGGTTTTCTCTTTGTTCGCAGAGCGGACAAGGTAGAGGAGAACTCGATCTAGAAGGCTTTACTGTGGAGGATCTTCGTCCACACATCGTCCACGAGAAGGATAGGACATATGGTAGAAGATCGTAAGGTATAAAGTTATTTTAACTTTATGTACAGATCTGAGCATGTTCTTATTTGTTTTGATTATGCATGTGTGTGTGTGCAAATATATTGTATAATCATGGACCCCGAAGACAAACACAAAAACCGGCGATTCGTCCGTCGTCTCTTCCGCGGCTAATCAACTAGAAGAGTAGAGTTGCTAGTACAACTAGTTTGTTCGAGCGACCACTCAAGTTGTTAGCACGACGACGAAATGGTGTTACTAAGGAAGCTCATCTCATCCGGATTAATCCTTTCATCAGTGAAAATTTTAATCCGGGGACATGGGAGCCAATGAGCCTCCGAAGCGACCCACCAACAGGGTCTTCATTGAAAACTCAAGTAAAGGTCTTGGCCGAATGGTTCATGGAGAATTTGACATAACAACTTCAATCGAAAAGCTACTTGTATGCAAGTGAGGGGATACTTACATCCTTCGCTTTGCTTTTTGGTTGGAAGATAACCTAAGGGAAGCAAACCTAGCCTTCTTCTTGCTTGGATGAATTTCAGGCAAAGGAAGAGAAGGGGGAGCTTTAGGGTTCGGTGAGGAAGAAGAAGAGAAGGAGAAGATGTCAAGTTTGCTTCCTCATGTCTCCTCATTCCCCTATTTATTCACTTGAAGTGTCCCTTAGCCTCCCTTACCCTTAACTATCACTTTCCATATTCCCCTAATAGTACAACCCTGCTGGGCTTCTGGTTATTGGATGCATCTTTAGGGCTTGGCTCTCTCAAGAGGTTTGGGGTTCAATTACTAGGCCTTGCATCCTTTTTGGCTCATTTTCTTTTATTTTTGAAAGAGCCCACATAAAGCCCATCATAATCAACCAAAAATTCTTGTAAAATTGCTAGAAATTTTATGGGCGTTATAATGCTAACGATCACCCTCTGATCTCTAGTACTATAGAACAAACCACCTTTCATTCTTCTAGGATAGCCAATGAACATGCACACTTCTGTACGAGGATCCAACTTACCAAAGATTCGCCTTCAAAGACATGTGTCTTGGACTCCCCTAAATCCGAATATGTCTTAGACTAGGCTTTCACCCACTCCATAATTCTGTGAGAGTAGAAGGCACTGATTTAGATGGTACCAAGTTCAGAATATACACTGTCGTAACTAGAGGATATCCCCAGAACGAATCTGGCAACTAAGAATAACTCATCATCGATCTAACCATCTCCATAAGAGTCCTATTCCTTCGCTCTGCTACACCATTTTGCTGGGGTGTGCCAGGTGCAGACAAGTGGGATTGAATCCCAGCCTCTGATAAGTAATTCTTAAATTCTCCAAGAGGTACTCACCACCACGATCAGATCGTAGTGTCTTGATACTTTTACCTTGACTTTTCTCCACATCAACCGTGAATTCTTTGAACTTGTCAAAGCATTTAGACTTGCGGTGCATCAAGTAAATGTACCCATATCTCGAATAATCGTCTATAAAAGAGATGAAATACTCAAAACCACCTCTAGCCTGGATAGATATAGGACCACACAAATCAGAATGAACCAATTCCAACACATCTTTGGCTCTATACCCCTTGGCCTTAAAAGGCCTCTTGGTCATTTTACCCTCCACGCTAGATTCGCAGGTTGGGAAATCTTCCGCCACTAATGAACCCAGAGGTCCATCAGCTATCAACCTTTGAATTCTGCTTAGGTTAATATGACCAAGTCTTAGATGCCAAAGATATGTTTGGTTCATCTTCGAAGGTTTTTTTCTCTTATTGGAATAAGAAGATGAGTTATTAACTTCTATTTGAATCGTGGGAGCTTTTGGTTCTAGTGTATATAAATTTCCCATCATTGCACCCGAACAGATAATCTCCCTATTCCTTTTTATAACAACTCTGTCATCAAAAGAAATAGAATATCCATCCATAAACAATTTAGAAACTGAAATTAAATTCTTTTTAAATAAAGGTACAATAAGGCAATTCTTAAGAACCAAAACTTTATTTTTCTCAAAAGATAAATAAACGTCTCCCACTGCAACAGCCGCCACCTTCGTGGCATCACCCAAGTATACGATAATCTCCCCTTCAGCTAGTCGTCTGTTTTCTTGGAACCTCTATAAAATATTGCAGACATGATAAGTGGCTCCCATATCTACACACCAGGTGCCGATAGATAACACCGCTAAACATGTTTCAACGACTAGCCCAAAAGATATACCTTTGTTCTGCTTGCGGTTGGGGCAGTCCTTCTTCCAGTGTCCATTCTTCTTACAAGTGAAGCACTTGCCTTTCGGCTTCTTCACTCCTCCCTGAGTTCCTCCCACCGCCTTTGCCCCAGCTTGTTTCTTCTTCTTCTTGCCTTTCATCTTAGAAGTAGAAACCTTTTATGTAACCATGGCTTATGCCTGAGCACTATGATGAAATAGCCCTCCGCCACTGAGTTCTCACGTAAGCTCCACCAATGAATACAACCTCTTATTCATGTTGTAGTTATGGCGAAACTGTTCAAAACTTCTAGGTAGAGACTGGAGAATGATATCAACCTGGGTTTCCCCATCGATCTCAGCTCCGAGGACTTCCAGCTCATTCAAATTATCCATCATCTTGAGAACATGATCCCTCACGTGTGTTCCCTTGATCATGCTGGTCGTCATCAAGTTCCTCATGGCTTCGCCTACCCCAATTCTAGTGTCAAAAGCTCTTTGAGATTGAGCATAATGTCATAGCGTGGCCATGGTTTGATGGTGATGTTGCAGTACATTTGACATAGATGCCAAAATGTAACACCGAGCCATCTCATCGGCCTTAATCCACTTCTTATAACTTTCTTTTTCCTTTTCCCCAGAATCATCCGCAGGCTTAGGAGGGTACTCTTCGGGGAGTATATATTTGTATTCCTTAGCAGTCAAGACAATGTCAAGATTCCTCTTCCAATCAACATAGTTGGGTCCAGTAAGTTTATTTTCTTTCAGTATCACAGCAAGCGGATTGAAAGTAATTTTGAAAGAAAACCTAAGAATCACATAAATCAAAAGCATTAGATTTCAAAAAATTATTGATTCCTCAAACAATAAAATTTTAAAATCAACCAACACCTCAAAACACCGAGAAATTCGTATGCCATAATAGTGTGGACGTTTACGAATTCTACATTTGTAACAGGAGGTTTTACCCATTAATTTTACTATCTTGTCAACCTAACTTTTTGACAAGTAAAATTAATAGTTAGTTCCTCTTTGGCCCTACAAATAAAAGTAGTAACTCCGATGGGGAGGATACTTATATTTGTATGTAAGTGTTCATCATTACTCAGTACCAATGTAATTATCTCGGGTTATGTGCCTTTCGATGGGGAAGTACACACGCTCCTTATTAATTTCCTATAACCATATTCGACCATGTGATCCGTAAACTAACTCATCTAATGGGGAGGAAAGCACTCATAGCCGACACGCAAGTTTGTTTGCATCACATGTCAAATCGTAATGGAGGCCGTGGGAATTTATAAAAATATCCCTCTCCCACTTAGTAATTTAAAATTGAGGAATTTTCTAGCCTACGACATGCATATCAAACAATAAGCAATAAATATAAAAAATAAATATTTTCCAACTATTATGACTTTTGTCTTCAATATGTCTCCCATCGTATCTCCATCTCATCCGCTCCTCCCTACGCCATGTACAAGTCATCCGGAGATCCGAGCCGAGAGAAAAAAATTATTTTAATTTATATCAATCGAACCTATACTCCACGAGGAAGTGTACATGAAATCTAGATCGAAAGTAAACTAAAATTAAAAGAGTGGCTAAACAATGCCGTATCTAATTACAAAAATTAAATACTAGCCTCGTCAACCCCGAGGATTCAACAAAATATACAATTACACACATATGGCCATAATAGTTGGATCCTATGCCTGCAACCAAAGAGTTAACCTACGCACATCCTACTATTATCCGACATATATAATATATGAAAATTGCATAAAAGTAACTGAATCCTAAACACACAAAATCAAAAACCGTGGTTCTTATACCACTTGAAGGTAGGAAACTTCGCTTCCCACTTCAACTCGGTCGCTTGTTCTTGGCGATCCCTTCTACGTCCCCGGATAAAAAAAATTTATCCTTGACAAGAGGAATTACCCAAGCTCCCGTTTCATCGTCGTGCTATTTGATTAGAGTAGTCACTTGAACAAACTTGTTGTTCAAGCCACCAACCTCTATTCTACGAATAGCCGTGGAATAGACGATGTATGGATCGCCGGCTTTTGTGTTTATATTCGGGGTCCAAGTAATTTTAGCCATAAAACAGAATATACATCAAGTATATGATTGAAAAACATAACACGAAAGAATATAAAACAACATTTATACCTCTCGATCTTCTATTGTGTGTCCTTCCTTTTTTTGGATGTCGTGTGGGCGACAATCATCCAAAAGTCGAAGCTCCTAGATCACCAATCTTCCTTCCTTGCTCGCTCCGAACAAGAGGAAGTATAGAAACAAAACTCTCTTCCTTCCTTTAGCCAACCACCAAGCACCAACTTGATGTTTGCCTCCGGCCAACAAGAAGAAGAGGTGAGGAAGTGGGCGCTGGCCAAGAGCTTCAAGGGAAGACCCTAAGCTTTGTTTCGACCAGCCAAAAAGAAGAGAAGGAGAGCTTGAACGCCGGCCAAGGAGAGGAGAAGCAAGCCTTGGGCACCGGCCAACAACAAGAAGAAGAAGAGAAAGGAAACTCTTTCCTTAATTGTGGCCGCCCAAAACCCTAAGCCTCCTTGCCGCCCAAAACTCTAACCTCTCTTCTTTCTTTGATTAATTCTTGCCGACCACCCTTAATCCCATATTTATAGAGTTAGACTTAAGCCTCCTTTAATCTCCACCATCAGTTCTAGAGATTTAATCTCAACCGTCGGATCTAGAGATTTAATCTCAACCGTCGGTTCTAGAGATTTAATATCCACCGTGAATCTAGATTTTTTTTTCAACCATTGGATCTAGGCTTCATGAGGTTTTAATAGGCTACAATAGGTACCATGAGGAGGAGTTTGATCTTGGCCACCCAATGGATCAAGCCCACATAAAGTTCGATCTATTAATGATAATCTAATCCACTAAAGGATTATCATTGATCTATCTCACCAACCCCCATAAGTTAATATGGGCTCCATATATTATTTGTATATTTTCTCCCCATGTTTAACATCTCGAATGTTTGTCGATTATTTAATTTACTAACCATTAATTAATCAACATCTAACTCCATGAGTAGTACCACTCAACCTTTTCATAATGCCGGACCAAGTCCACCTGCAGGGTTTACATGATGAACCTTATGAGCTCCTCAAGGGGACATCATCATCCTAATATATAGGAAACAGTTTCCTCCTATAATCAACGACACATCATATAAATAATATCATTTCCTAACTTACCGAGACTATTGATTTAATCTATAAATCTCGCCCATTGTTAAATCAAAGAAATGAATACTAAGTATATGTGCCCGTTATTATATCAGGATTAAGAGTATGTACAATATAATATCTTAGGTCTGATTTGATTATGTAGTCAGCAATAAATCGAATCACCTCTAAGCCGGTCCTGCTCAATACACACAAAGTGTACTAATGTGATTCTATGGTCAAGACAAACCAAAACCAAATCACACTACAACCATACCAATGGTTTGTCCAAAGCCATCTAGGTTGTGAGCCTTTACTTATACTCTACAAGGAGCTGATAACATGATCTACCATGTGACACTACACACCATGTTATCTACAATGTAATGTATGATACAATATGCATTATCACAAATATGCAAATAATGATCATGTGATTTTTATTTCAAAATAAAGATGTTCATACAAAATATAGACTTTTCAGTATACATCCCAACATCTAATTCATCTTGCCACCCACCCTAATCTCACCTTTTATAGAGTTAGGGATAAGCCTTGTTTTAATATCCACTATTGTTTCTAGGGATTTAATCTCAACCGTTGGATCTAGAGATTTAATCTCAATTGTCGGATCTAGAGATTTAATCTTTACCGTTGGATCTAGAGTTTTGTTTTCATCCATTGGATCTAGGCTTCTTGAGGCTTTAATAGGCTACAATAGGGATCATGAGGAGGAGTTGAATCTTAGCCACCCAATGGATCAAGCCCATATAAAGTCCGATCCATTAATGATAATCCAATCCACTAGAGGATTATCATTGATCAACCTCACCAACCCCCATAAGTTAATATGGGCTCCATATATTATTTATACATTTTCTCTCCATGTTTAAGATCTTAAATGTCCATCAATTAATTAATTTACTGACAATTAATTAATCAACATCTAACTCCATGAGTAGTAACACTCAACCTTATCATCATGCCGGACCATGTCCACCTGCAGGGTTTACATGATGAACCTTATGAGCTCCTCAAGTGGACATCATCATCCTAATATATAGGACACAGTTTCCTCCTATAATCAATGGAACACTATATAAATAATATCATTTCCCAACTTACCGAGCCTATCGATTTACTTTATAAATCTCTCCCATTGGTAAATCAAAGAAATGAATACTAAGTATATGTGCCCGTTATTATATCGGGAATAAGAGCATGTACAATATAATAACTGAGGTTCGATTCAATTATGTAGTCAGCAATGAATTGAATCACCTCTAAGTTGGTCATGCTCAATACACACAAAGTGTACTAGTGTGATTCTATGATCATTACAAACCAATACCAAATCACACTACAACCATACCAATGGTTTGTCTAAAGCCATCTAGGTTTTGAGCCTTTACTTATACTTTATAAGGAGCTGATAACATGATCTACTGTGTGACACTACACACCATGTTATCTACAATGTAATATATTAGACAGTATGCATAATCACAAATATGCAAACAATGATAATGTGATTCTTATTTCAAAAATAAAGATTTTCATACAAAAGATAGACTTTTCAGTATACATCCCAACACAAATGTTGATAATTGATGGACCTTTGGGTTCATTGGTGGTGAAAGATTACCCAACCTGCGAATCTTGCTTGGAAGGTAAAATGACCAAGAGGCCTTTTATGGCCAAGGGGTATAGAGCCAAAGATGTGTTGGAATTGGTTCATTCTGATTTGTGTGGTTTTATGTCTATCCAGGCTAGAAGTGGTTTTGAATATTTTGTCTCTTGTATAGACGATTATTCAAGATATGGATACATTTAATTGATGCGCCGCAAGTCTGCATGCTTTGACAGGTATAAAAAATTCAAGGCTGATGTGGAGATATGTCAAGGTAAAAGTATCAAGACACTACGATCTGATCGTTGTGGTGAGTACGTCTTGGGAGAGTTTAGGAGTTACTTATCAGAGGCTGGGATTCAATCCCAACTGTCTGCATCTGGTACACCTCAATAGAATGGTGTGGCGGAGAAAAGGAATATGACTCTTATGGAGATGGTTAGATCGATGATGAGTTATTCTGAGTTACTAGATTCGTTCTGGGGGTATGCTCTAGAATGGTAGTGTATATTCTAAACATGGGACAATCTAAACCAGTACCTTCTACTCCACAGGATTGTGGACTGGGCGAAAGCCTAGTCTGAGACATATTCGGATTTGGGGTAGTCCAGCACATGTGCTGAACGAAGATGCTGGTAAGTTGGAATCTCTTACAGAAGTGCGCCTGTTTGTAGGCTATCCTAGAGGAACGAAAGGTGGTTTGTTCTATAGTCGTAGAGATCAGAGGGTGATCGTTAGCACGAATGCTCAATTTTTAGAGGAAGACTATGTGATGAACCACAAGCCCATGAGCAAGATTGTTCTAAAGGAATTAAGAGAGGAAGTCACTACTTCAGTACCAACGGTACAAGAAGACATACCACAAGTCACTGCACCACGTGTTATAGAGGATACATAGGTGATACCTCATCGTAGTGGGAGGGTTGTTAGACAACCTGATAGATTTATTTTCTTGGGATAATCTTCTTATTTGGTTCCTGACGAACATGAACCTGATCGCTGGACATATGACAAGACACTCCAAGATAAAGATGTGGTATCTTGGCAAAGGGCGATGAATTCTGAGATAGAATCTATGGATTCAAATCAAGTCTGGGAGCTAGTAGAACCACCCAATAGTGTAAAAACCATTGGATGCAAGTGGATCTACAAAAGAAAGAGTGGATCAGACGGGAAGGTAGAGACCTTCAAAGCAAGGCTTGTTGCGAAAGGGTATACTCAGAAAGAGGGTATCGATTATGAGGAGACTTTTTCGTCGGTAGCCATGCTTATGTCTATCCGGATTCTTTTGTCTATTACTGCTCATATGGATTATGTGGTTTGGTAGATGGATGTCAAGACAACTTTTCTTAATGGAAGTCTTGAAGAAAACATCTATATGGAGCAACCAGAGGGATTCATTACAAAGGGCAAAGAGCATCTTGTGTGCAAGCTTAATCGGTCCATTTATGGATTAAAACAAGCTTCGAGATCTTGGAACATCCGCTTTGATGCGGTATTCCAGTCATATGGATTTATTCAAAGTCTGGATGAGTCTTGTGTATACAAGAGATGTGAAGGAAACGTAGTGGTATTTCTTATACTATACGTAAATGACATTTTGCTCATTGGCAACAATGTCAAAGTGTTATCAGATGTAAGGGTATGGTTGTGCAAACAATTTTATATGGACTTGGGAGAAGTGGGACACATCCTGGGGATCAAAGTTATAAGGGATCGAAAGAAAAGGATGTTGTGCTTATCTCAAGCTTCATACATAGAGAGTCTTTTAACTCATTTTAGCATGCAGAACTCCAAGAAAGGTTTTCTACCTTTTCGACATGGAGTACCTTTATTTAAAGAGATGTGTCCCAGAACATCAAAGGAGATTGAGGAGATGAAGGCGGTTCCTTATGCTTCGGCGGTAGGAAGCCTCATGTATGCTATGTTATGTACGAGGCTGGATATCTGCTTTGTCGTGGGCGTGGTTAGCATATATTAGAGTAATCCAGGACAGAAACATTAGACTGTGGTAAAGAATATATTGAAGTACCTGATAAGGACTAGGGATTATATCCTGGTATACCAGGCAGATCAATTATTCCCTGTGGATTACACAGATTCTGACTTCTAATAAGATAGGGAGAATAGTAAATCTACCTCGGGTTATGTATTTACTTTGGGAGGTTGAGCCATTGTATGGAGGAGTGTCAAGCAGAAATACGTGGTGGACTCCACCATGGAAGCTGAGTATGTCGTAGCCTCTGAGGCAGCTAAAGAAGTTGTATGGCTCAGGAACTTCTTGATGGACTTGGATGTGATTCCTGGTTTGCCCAAAACTATCACAATCTATTGTGATAATAGTGGTGCAGTTACAAACTCGAAGAAACAACGAACCCATAAGGCAAGTAAACACATAGAGCGCAAGTACCACCTGATACGAGAGATCGTAAAGCGAGGAGAAGTTGTTGTCGCCAAGATTACATCAGAAGATAACCTGGCATATCCTTTCACTAAGGCCCTTCTAGCGAGAGCTTTTGATAGGCATGTGGAGGGAATTGGAATCAAATGTATGGCAGTTTGATGGCAGCATAGTCTTTTAGTATAAGTGGGAGATTGTTGGGATGTATACTAAAAGCCTAGTTTTTGTATGAACATCTTCTTTTGAAATAAGAATCATATGATCATTATATGCATTTTATATTTATGCATGATGTCTGATACTTTACATTGTAGATAATGTTGGTGCAATCGACCCAGGTTGACTCGAGTTTGACTCGAGCAGTACCTTGATAGTATTTTGATGATAGACAAAACTCATGACATAGAATTGTCATGGGAAAGTCCAACATGGGGTTAGCATGGAAAATCCAAGAATGGAGCTTGGTGTGGAAGTCCAAGGGGGAAGCCTTGGCATGGGAAAGTCCAAAGCATTGCGAAGCCATGCGCTTGGTGCTTGGTATGGGAAATCCAAAGCATTGTGAAGCCGTGCGCTTGGTGCTTGGTGAGAAATGCATTGCGAAGCCGTGCGCTTGGTGCATTTGGGAAGTCTTGAGAACTTGGCAAGTTCACTAGGCTCGGGTCCTTGAGTCGGTGAAGAATGACATTGCGAAGCCGTGCGCTTGGTGCATCCGAGGGACCGCCGGACGAGGAGCGAATGGAGTGAGCCCAAAGGGAAGCATACTTCTAGGGCATGAGATGCGAAGGATGGCGTTGCAAAGTCGTGCGCTTGGCGCATCCGAGGGATGTAGGCCGAGGAAAGAGAGCTTCGGTGGGGAACTCCATGAGGGATAAGGTGGACTTGGCCAAGTGGCTAAGACTGAGTGTCGGATGCTCAAACAACTTTGTGTTTGAGGTTTTAGCCGACATCGACCGACCGCATAAATCGACTGCTCTAGGTCATATGGGTTCGACCAGTGTTCGACCGAATCATGTCCGGTGATCACGATCGACGAGGAGGCGATCAATTGGGAGAATCATCGATCGCCGAGGGATGATACGATCGGATCGATGACACGTGGCACGAGAATGGAGTCGAGCTCGCCAGCACTCGATTGATGGATGATCAGTCAACTGATGGGTGTCATCAGTCGACTGATGTGTGATCCGTTTGAACTTAACCAACGTGGATCTGGCCATTGTGAGACAACGGCTACGAGACCAATCGACTGATGGTCACGATCAGTCGACTGATGGGCGCAAAAACAGCTTGATGCAGGTTATAAATGGAGCTCGAGTTGGAGGATTTCGCCAAGACTTTTGTGAAGCTATTGGAGGGGAATTGCTGCTGCATTCCAGACCTTCAAGAGCCATCTAAAGCAAGCAACAAGCAAAGTGATCAAAGCAATCGGTGAAAGTTTTCTTGTGTATTGTATTTGTATATTTGCTTGTATTTCTATATTACTATTGTAATTCCTTGTGAGAGGTTTCTCCTCCTTCGACCTGTAGTCGAGAAGGAGTTTAAGTATTGTCGTGTGCATCTCTAGAGCTCGTTGAGCTCGCCCCGTGGAGTAGGAACTCTAAGGTTCCGAACCACGTATATGCTTGAGTATTTTGTGTGCTTGTATTGTTGTTAGTATTATTGTTATTTCTATTGTTATTCTGTTGCGTATATTAATGACAATTGTAGACGAGCACACGAGAACGAACGAATTACGACATCCAACCAACGAGGGCTATTCACCCCCCTCTAGTCGGCCGTTTCGATCTCCCAACAAGTGGTATCAGAGCCAGGTTGCTCTTCAAGGACTAACCGCCGCGAGAGCACTACAAAATGGCCGACTTCATCCATCCACCGAAATTCGATGGAGATTTTGCTTGGTGGAGGAAACGGATGGAGGTATATCTTGAAACCGATTTTGACTCTATGTTAATTATAGAAAACGGTTTTAAGATGCCTAGGGACAAAGAAAATAAGCCCATGGAAAAATCGAGGTGGACCCAAGATCAAATAAAGGACTTCAAGACAAATCTCGAGGTAATTAAATTACTTAGTGATTTTTTACCTAATCATATTTGGTCTAGATTGGGTGACTATAGGGATGCAAAGGAATTATGGGAGAAGATAATGAAATTTCAAGAAAACTCCCAACCGGCACATGTAGAGGACAATGCCGAGGAAGAAGCACCCACAACATTTGAAGATGTTGATGATTTAGTGGAGACCTCCACCTCTAGCATTGAGGGGGAGGAAAGGCAATCTTCCATCCCGGAACAAGAACAAGAAGTATCCACATCCGGGAGAAGTGAAGATCAAGAAGAGGCCTTCACCACCTCCCTAGGTAGCTCAAGTATTTTAATTTTAAATAAAAATCACATAATATGCTTTGAGTGTAGGGAGAAAGGGCACTACAAGAGTAAATGCCCTAAATTGGCTAAGGAAAAGGAATCGACACCAAAAGTCAACTTAAAGTCAAAGGATGCCGGTGTTCCCAAAACTAGAAGCAAAGAGCACATTGTGTGCTTTAAATGCAATCAAAAGGGGCACTACCGAAGCCAATGCCCTAGGGGGAGGAAGAAAGGGCAAGAAGGTGCAACTCATGTAGGGGGATCTCCTAAAGCTAACCCTAAGGTAAATTTACTTAATGCACCTTTAATTCCTAGAGTTAAAAAGCATGCCAAAAATTATTTTAGTTCTCTTGCCATTATTAATGAAAAGCATGCTAGGAGAAACAATAAGGTTTATTGCTTAGGTGCTAAGCATGTTAGTTTCTCTAAGGACAAACCTAGGACTCAAAACACTAGATCTATTTTACCTAGGGAGTCAATTAGGAGAATTGAACAAAACTTGGGTGTTAATCCCAAGAAATCTAGGCATATGCCTAAAAAGAAAAACATTTCCCAAAAGATAAATGAAAATTCAAAATTAGGAAAATTAGAGTTAGAAAACCAAGCCTTGAGGTCAAGGCTAGAAAAATTGGAGAAGACCCTAGCAATAATATCAAATTCGGTTAAGGGGTCTAATGTACAAAAGTCAAGACCTAGAAAACAAGAAATGTCTAAGGGCAAGAAGGGTTTGGGTCACAAACCTATATCCTACCATAATGTTCCATTTAATTATGGAACCACATTTAGGTATAGGAAAACCAAGGCTAATAGGGAAGCCATCCCTAAGTCTAGCCATGGTATGTGTTTAGTGGCTAAAACCTCAAAGAAATCAAATGTAGCCACTAAGAAGGTCAAAGGAGGAGTCACCTCTAGAGTTGACCCATGTAAGACCCAAAAGACTATGGTTTCAAAACCTAAAAGGGTCATTAGGAAGGTATTTAGGGAAGTTATCCCTAGGGAATACCTTGTTAACCCAAGGAGCTCCAATAGGTATTGGGTTCCTAGAAGCGTGATCAATTCACGCTAAATGGGTTAGGGTGTGTCAACCCTAAGTGGATGGGTGGTTAACCTAGCCATTGTGAGTTGACACATTAGGGTGTGCCAATATGATTTGAGAAGTTAAAAATGATTTAAATTGGCACAATTAGGTCATAGAGGTCGTGGTGTGCTATTTTGGGTTTTTGGCACACTAGGGAAATGAATGGTTTAAGGCAAAGTGAATTTATCCCTAAAAATGGCAAATTGATTTTCACACTTAGGTATTCTATACCTTAGTATATTTTACTTGCCATGATTTGTTTGCCTTACCATGTCATGACATCTTTTTCATTTTTACCTATAAAATGTCATGATCATGTTTAGAATTATCTTTAGATGTCATGTATGCTTAGTTCTCATTCACATGCCATGACATCATGATATTGGCATATGATTTTACTTAAATCATATTTATGCCATAATCATCATGCATAAATTAAAAAGAAATTAAGGACTATGGCATGATTTGATGGGAATCAAATAATATTGCCTAGAAATATGCATGAGACCATTTAAAGAACAAAAACCCACATCTCACTAGATTAATTGCCTTGAATGTGTTTTTACACATCTAGATATAAGTGAGATGTTTAAGGAAAAGAAATTAAAGGTTTTGAAAACATTTTGAAAAACCTTGGTGAAACCTATCTTTTGATAGCTATCACCATTGAATGGGATGATACAAAGATGGCTCTTTATTGAAGCTTTTCTTAAATTTTGAACTTTGTATCAATCTCCTAATTTAATGGGTAAAATAATTTTCTAATATTTTTCACCCATAGTGTTTAGGATAAGTATTATACGTATGCATTTTCAAGATTTTTAAAATTACGTATATTTACTTATGGATTTTGAAAATCCATTTCTGAAACTGAAAAACTGCAGAATGCAGTTATCAGATTGTCAGAATGGCGGTGATCGATGGTAAGTCCAGTCGACTGGTATCTGATGGAGTTGACTGACACAGGCTGATTTCGGGTAAACTTGATAGTTAGGCCCATGTTTAGCCATGTTTTGGTCCCCTAACCACTCCTAACCCTAGGATATGCTTGAGAGAGCATTAGAAAGGGTGGAAATCCATTGGACATGGATTAGGAGTTGGGTTGAGGGTGAGTATCAATTTTAAGGTGGAAGAGAGTTCATTGTTGAACTTTGCCTTAATTTTGATTTGGTTAATGTTCCTATTGGCTTAGGGACTCTCCAAGGACATTGTTGGTGCAATGGTCAAGGGGGAGCAAGCCTCTAGGGGGAGGTATCCATCTTGGGAAGATGGATGTGTATTTCCTCACGGGAGGAAAATTGGGTTGCCTCTCTTTAAGTGATATGGGATCACTAGAAAGATTGTAGGCATGTGTTCCTCCAAGGGAGAGATTATAACATCTCATTGGGATATGAGACATTCATACCCTTGGGGAGGACCTTTTTGATGTAGTGTCAAAAAGGGGGAGAAGTTACCAAGTTACCAATTAGGGTTCGTTGGAATTCTCAGTGGGATACGAGAATTTCCAATATGGGAGAATTGGTAGACTTGAGATGGTAGTTTTGTCGACCATCAAAAAGGGGGAGATTGTTGGTGCAATCGGCCCAGGTTGACTCGAGTTTGACTCGTGCAGTACCTTGATAGTATTTTGATGATAGACAAAACTCATGACATGGAATTGTCATGGGAATGTCCAACATGGGGTTGGCATGGAAAATCCAAGCATGGAGCTTGGTGTGGAAGTCCAAGGGGGAAGCCTTGGCATGGGAAAGTCCAAAGCATTGCGAAGCCGTGCGCTTGGTGCTTGGCATGGGAAATCCAAAGCATTGCGAAGTCGTGTGCTTGGTGCTTGGTGAGAAATGCATTGTGAAGCCGTGCGCTTGGTGCATTTGGGAAGTCTTGAGAACTTGGCAAGTTCACTAGGCTCGGGTCCTTGAGTCGGTGAAGGATGGCATTGCGAAGTCGTGCGCTTGGTGCATCCGAGGGACCGCTGGACGGGGAGCGAATGTAGTGAGCCCAAAGGGAAGCATACTTTTAGGGCATGAGACACGAAGGATGGCGTTGTGAAGCCGTGCGCTTGGTGCATCCGAGGGACGTAGGCCGAGGGAAGAGAGCTTCGGTGGGGAACTCCATGAGGGATAAGGTGGACTTGGCCAAGTGGCTAAGACTGAGTGTCGGATGCTCAAACAACTTAGTGTTTGAGGTTTTAGCAGACATCAGTCGACTGACATAGGTGCTAGTCGACTGCTCTAGGTCGTATGGGTTCAACCAGTGTTTGATTGAATCAAGTCTAGCTGATCAGTCGACTGCCGAGAGAGGGCAGTCGATTGTTGGGAGAATCAGTCGACTGCCGAGGGATGGTAGTCGACTGATGACACTGTGCACGAGCATAGAATGGAGTCGAGATAACCAGCACTCAACTGATGGATGATCAGTCGACTGATGGGTGCCATCAGTCGACTGATGTGTGATCCGTTGGAACTTAACCAACGTGGATCTGGCCGTTGTGAGACAACGGCTACGGGACCAGTCGACTGATGGTCACGATCAGTCGATTGATGGGCGCGAAAATAGCTTGATGCATGTTATAAATCGAGATCGAGTTGGAGGATTTCGCCAAGACTTTTGTGAAGCTATTGGAGGGGAATTGTGTTGGGAGTATGGGGAATACAATCAAAGTCCCACATTGGTAAGACATGGAAAAGATCATGTGCTTATAAGAAAAAAGATATCTCCATTGGTATGAGGCCTTTTGGGTAAAGCCCAAAAACAAAACCATGAGGGCTTGGGCCCAAAGTGGACAATATCATACCATTGTGGAGATATGTGGATCTTATATGCACTAACAATTGGTATCAGAGCCATGGTCCATGTCAAGCCATGAACCTCGAACGAAGGAAGTTGAGCTCCCACGTCCGGATCAAGAGAACCAGACATCAGGAAGGAAGTCTAGTTGGGTCGGGGGGACCGAACAACTGACAGGAAGTCCTGGTGGGTTGAAGATCGGACATCAAGCAGAGAAAATCCTTCGAGGAGGGATAGGCTTGAGGGGGGCCCAATGTGGTCCTTCGTTTGAGGGGGGGATTGTTGGGAGTATGGGGAATACAATCAAAGTCCCACATTGGTAAGACATGGAAAAGATCATGTGCTTATAAGAAAAAAGATATCTCCATTGGTATGAGGCCTTTTGGGTAAAGCCCAAAAATAAAACCATGAGGGCTTAGACCCAAAGTGGACAATATCATGCCATTGTGGAGATATGTGGAGCTTATAAGCACTAACAAATTGCTGCTGCATTCCAGACCTTCAAGAGCCATCTAAAGCAAGCAACAAGCAAAGTGATCAAAGCAATCGGTGAAAGTTTTCTTGTGTATTGTATTTGTGTATTTGCTTGTATTTCTATATTACTGTTGTAATTGCTTGTGAGAGGTTTCTCCACCTCCGACGTATAGTCGAGAAGGAGTTTGAGTATCACCGTGTGCATCTCTAGAGCTCGTTGAGCTCGCTCCGTGGAGTAGGAACCCTAAGGTTCCGAACCACGTATATGCTTGTGTATTTGGTGTGCTTGTATTGTTGTTAGTATTATTGTTATTTCTATTGTTATTCTCACGCGATATTAACGACAATTGTAGGACGAGCACACGAGAACAATGAATTACATCCAATCTAACGAGGGCTATTCACCCCCTCTAGCCGGCCGTTTCAATCACCCAACAGATAACAAGGCGTGTGGTGTCACACAGAAGATCATGTTATTAGTTCCTTGTAGAGTATAAGTATAGGCTCACAACCAAGATAGTTTTGGACAAACCATTGGCATGGTTGTAGTGTAATTTGGTATTGGTTTATCTTGACCATAGAATTACACTAGTACACTTTGTGTGTATTGAGCTGGATCATTTTAGAGGTGATTCAATTTATACTAACAATATAATTGAATCAGACCTCAGATATTATGGTGTACATGCTCTTAATCCTGATATAATAACGGGCACATATACTAAGTATTTAGTTCTTTGATTTACCAATGGGCAAGATTTATTTGTTAAATCGATAGGCCTGGTAAGTTGGGGAATAATATTATTTACATGGTATGCTATTGATTATAGGAGGAAACCGTGTCCTAAACACTAGGATGATGATGTCCTCTTGAGGAGCTCATCAAGTTCATCATGTAAATCCTGAAGGTGGACTTGGTCCAATATGATGATAAGGATGAGTGGTACTACTCATTGAGTTAGATATTGATTAATTAAATTATCAGTAATTTAATTAATTAATGGACATTCGATATCTTAAATACGGGGAGCCCATATTTAATTATGGGGATTGATGAGGTAGATCAATGATGATCCTCTAGTGGAATGGATCATCATTAATGGATTGGGTTATATGTGGTTCGGATCCATTGGGTGGCCAAGATCCAACTCCTCCTCATGGTCCCTATTGTAGCCTATTATAAATATCTCATGAAGCCTAGATCTAAAAAAGGTGGTGGAGAGGCTTGGGCCAAAAGGGGTTAGGGATTTTGCTTCCTTAGGGTCAAGTGCAACAAGAGAGCTAGGGTTTTCCTTCTCCATTGGTCTGTGCCTCCTCTCCTTATCAAAGGGCCGGCGACAACAAAGGCTAGGGTTTTTTCCTTCTTCCATTGTCTTGGTCGGCGTCTCCTCTCCCTCTCCTAGGGGCGATGGCAACAACAAGGAGGAAGGCTCTCTTCCTCAATCTCCTCTTCTCTCCTAGGTTCGGCAAACACCACCTCTTGGAGTTTTGGTGGTCGCTATAAGCAAGGAGAAGAGAAGAAGGATTTGTGTACGACACAGGATAGGAGAAGAAGGAAGGGTTTTCTTCCCTTGTTCGGAGTGAGCAAGGAAGGAAAGTTACGTGGTCTAGGAGGCTTCAATTCTTGGAAGATCGTCGCCCACACGACATCCAAGAAGAGGATAGGAATACAATAGAAGATCAAGGGGTAAACTAAGAGGTATAATCTTGTTTAATTTTGATTCTTGTTCTTTTGTATTTTGTATGTTGTCAATTGACATGGACACCGATGATAAACACAAACATCGGCAATCCGTACATCATCTATTCCACGGCAAATCGAGGAAATGGGTTAGGTTGCTTGAACAACAAGTTTGTTCAAGCGACCGCTTAAATTGAATAGTACGATGATGAATCGGTTTCTTGGGTAATCCATCTCAATCTGGATTAGTTTTAATTAATAAAATTTTAATTCGGGGGGCGTGAGGCAGATCTCCATGCACAAGCGACCGAAGCGAAGTGAAGAAACAACCTCTTCCCTTCATAAGGATGTCCCCATATGAAGGACCCATCCTTACTTTCACTCACATACACGAGCTTACCTTTGGTCCTTTTGTGACTTGAAACTTTGCTTCAGGTCACCACATGGATTCTTTGGCTCCCTCCGAAGTTTTCCCGGTGTCGCCCGAGCATCGCGGTTTCTTCATCTGAGATTCTCTGGGTATCGCCGACCTTCAACTTAGCTTAACCATTCCTGCATACTTGGTTCAACTTGTTAGACAACAATACGGCCTTAGCTTTGAGTCTTTGTCATAATCAAAACATAGGTTCGATTATCTAGTGCCTACTGCACCAACAATCTCTCCCTTTTTGATCTATGGCAAACCGACAACAAGTTAAGGGTAACACTTAAAGCATTAAGTAAATAAAATGAATATGAAGCATAAATCAAATGAATATTGAATATGCATAACTTAATAAGTTTGTGTGAGTAACTTAGTGACTTAGCTTCAGTAGGAGTAAAAGTAAAACTCTTTTTAAAGTCCTCCCCCTTGACCTTAGGTGAGTACTTGAAAAAAAAGTTCTTAGTTTTCCCCCTTAATGGTTGCTACTTAATAAGTTAAGTATTGGCCTAAAAGTTTAAATTAAGTTTTAAATTAAGATGTCAAAAGTTAACTTTTCATCTCTTAACTTTGGCCTTTTCCTCCTCCTTTTGCCATTAAAATGTTTAACCATAAAAAAGCTTAAGTTAAGTAATTCAAGTTTACTTAACTTAGGCTGATGTTTTTAAGTTATATGCAAGTTAGGTTATCAAAAAATTAAAATAATTAATTTTTGATCCATTAACTTTGGCCTTTTCTCCCCCTTTTGCCATAAATCGAAAAGCAGAACTGGTTTGGAAAACACATTTTATAAAAAAAAAAATATAAGTCACAAATAAATTTTGAATATAATAGTTAAAACATAAGCTCAACTAATAGAATGTTCAACTCTATTTGACTTGATTGATATAGAATGATCCATGAGTCCTAATTAGAGTTGGTTAATTTAGATAATTATACTCCATGGTTCATGTCGATGTACTAGATCTACATCTAGAACCAAGAGTGAGGTCCTAATATCTCACGCTCATCTACGTGGCTAAGTACACAAAAACATTAGTCCTATGTGTTGTGAGATGTATTGGCTCCTTAAATCTATAGGTGCATGCTTTCTAGGGTAAGCCCTAGACTAGTTCCATTTGCATGAAAAATAAAAAATAGAGTATAAAGAAAAGTATAAGTTTTTAAGTTCTACTCTATTACACACATACCTAATTTACATCTAAGCGGACTAAACTCTGCTTCGGGTAAAGGTTTGGTAAACAAGTTGTTGGGATGTATACTGAAAGCCTAGCTCTTTTATGAACATCTTTATTTTGAAATAAGAATCACATGATCATTGTTTGCACGTTATATTTATATGTGTGCATATTGTCTAATATTTTACATTGTAGATAACATGGTTCCTGGGTGCGGCACAGAAGATCATGTTATCAATCCCTTGTAGAATATAAGTAGAGGCTCACAACCAAGATGGTTTTGGACAAACCATTGGCATGGTTGTAGTGTAGCTTGGTATTGTTTTATCTTGAACATAGAGTTACACTAGTACACTTAGGTGTATTGAGCAGGACCGACATAGATGTGATTCAATTTATTGCTGACTGCATAATTGAATCGGACCTCGGATATTATGTTGTACATGCTCTTAATCCCGATATAATAACGGGCACATGTACTTAATATTTATTTCTTTGATTTACCAGAGGGTGAGATTTCTATGGATTAAATCAATATGCTCGGTAAGTTGGGAAATGATATTATTTACATGGTGTGCCATTGATTATAGGAGGAATCCGTGTCCTATGTATTAGGTTGATGATGTCCCCTTGAGGAGCTCATAAGGTTCATCATGTAAACCCTGCAGGTTGACTTAGTCAAAATGATGATAAGGTTGAGTGGTACTACTCGAGGAGTTATATGTTAATTAATTGATGGTCAGTAAATCAATTAATTGACGGACATTCGATATCTTAAACACGGGGAGATGAATGTACAAATAATATATGGAGCCCATATTAATTTATGGGGGTTGGTGAGGTAGTTCGATGATGATCCTCTAGTGGAATGGAACATCATTGATGGATCAAGTTTGTGTGGTTCCGATCCATCGGGTGGCAAAGACCCAACTCCTCCTCATTGTCCCTATCGTAGCCTAATATAAACCTCATGAAGTCTAGATCAAATAATGGAAAACAAATCTCTAGATCCGACGGTTGGGATTAAATTCCTAGAACCGACGGTGGAGATTAAATCTCTAGATCCGACGGTTGGGATTAAATTCCTAGAACCGATGGTAGAGATTAAATCTCTAGATCCGACTGTTGGGATTAAAACCCTAGAACCGACGGTTGAGATTAAATCTCTAGATCCGACGGTTGAGATTAAAACCCTAGAACCGACGGTTGAGAATAAACCAAGGCCTAAACCCTAACTCTATAAAAGGGTGGCTATGGGTTGGGCGGCAAAAAGTTTTAGAGGTTGGATGATGGATGCTAAGGAGATTAGGGTTTAGCCTCCAATTGCTTGGGCGGCAAGCAACCCTAGGAGGAAACCCTAATTAGGGTTTGGCTATTTTGGGTTGGGCGGCCAAGGTGAGGAAGAAGAGTGGGCGGCAACCTATGGAGGAGTTTGTCTTCTTCCATGGAGGTGGCTAGCTCCTAGATCTCTTCTCTCCACCATGCTTGGGCGGCAAGGAACCCTATGGAGGAAACCCTAATTTGATTAGGGTTTTGGCTCCTTTTCATGGGCGGCCATGGATGGGAATGAAGGTTGGGCGGCCACTTGTGGAGGAGTTTGTCTTCTTCCTTGGAGGTGGCTAGCTCCTAGATATCTTCTCTCCACCATGGTTGGGCGGCAAGAAAGCCTAAGGAGAAACCCTAATTAGGGTTTCCTCCTTAGGTTGGGCGGCTAGGGATTGCAAGGAAGTTGGGCGGAAACTATAGGAGAGGAGGTCTTCTTCTTCCTAGGGTGTGGCCGACTCCTTCCTCTATTCCCTCCACCGTGGCCGGGGCCCAACATATTCCTTTTCTCCTATTCACTCCATCTTGGCCGGCGGCACCAAAACTAGGGTTTGTCCCTAGTTCGGTTCCTTGGTTGTTTCCATATTATTCTCTCTATTCTTGGGGCCAGCGACATCAATCCTTTGTGGATTGGTGGTTGGCTCAAGCAAGAAGGGAAAGAGAGTTCTTCATTCTTTGGATTGAAGAAGATCTAGGAAGCTTCAACTTGTGGAGGATCTTCGCCCACACGAAGTCTACAAGGAGGTTAGGACATACGATAGAAGATCAAGAGGTATAAAAGTTTCACAACTTTTATTATTGTTCTTTTCATGTTCTTATTTGATATGCTAGATTATGTTCATTATGTTAGTATATGTTGATTATACTAGTTTGCATTTGCATGTATTTGTATAATCATGGACCCCCATAAGAAACACAAAAACCGGCGATCCGTCCGTCGTCTCTTCCGCGGCTAACCGACTAGAAGAGTTGTGTTGCTTGAACAACTAGTTTGTTCAAGCGATCGCTCATGTCGTTAGCATGACGATGAATTGGTTGTGCTTAGGAAACTCATCCCATCCGGATTAGTTTTCATTAGTGAAAATTTTAAATCCGGGGACATGGGAGCCTATGAGCATTCCGAGGTATAGCACATTGCCAACAATTGGTATCAGAGCCACGGTTTCCGGTTTTGTGTGTTTTGGATTCAGTTACTTTCACGCACTTATCATATATTGTGTATGCCGGATAATAGTAGGATGTGCATAGACTAACTTTTTGGTTGCAGGCATAAGATCCAACTATTATGGATATATATGTGTGTATGTGATTGCATGTGTGTGTGATTGTATATTATTTGAATCCTCGGGGTTGACGAGACTAGATTAGTATTTAATTTTTGTAATTAAATACGGCATTGTTTAGCCGCTCATTTTAGTTTACTTTCGATCTAGATTATTTGTACACTCCTTCCTGGAGTATAGGATCGATGGATGTAAATTAAAATGTTTTATCTCGGCTCGGAACTCTTTGGTGACTTGCACACGGGAAAAGATGGAGCGGACGAGGTGGCGACACGACGGGACGCATATTGGAGAACAATGCCATAATAGTTGGAAAAATTCTGATTTTTCCATATTTATTGCTGATTTGTTTTATATGCATGTTGTGTGTGCTTAAAAATTCCTCATTTTCAATTTACTAAGTGGGAGAGGGATATTTTAATTAATTCCCGCGGCCTCCATTACAATTTGACGTGTGATGCAACAAACTTGTGTGTCGGCTCTGAGTGCCTTCCTCCCTACGGATGAGTTTGTTTGGCGATCACTAGGTTAAATAATGGTTATAGGAAATTATCTAAGAGCGTGTGTACTTCCACAGCGGTAAGACACATAATCCAAACATAATTCCCTTAGTACCGTGTAATGGTGCACACTTAGATGCAAATAAAAAGTAGTTTTATTTGTAGGGCCGAAGAGGAACCAACTATTAATTTTATTTGTCAAAAATTAAGGTTGACAAGATAATAAAATTAATGGGTTAAACCTCCTCTTATAAATGTAGAATTCGTATACGTCCACACAGCGTGGCATGCGATATTCTCGGTGTTTGAGGTGTTGGTTGATTTCGAAATTTTATTGTTTGAGGAATCAATAATTTTTTGAAATGTACAGTAATAATAAGAATGTTGTGTGTGCTTGAAAATTCCTCATTTTCAATTTACTAAGTGGGAGAGGGATATTTTAATTAATTCCCGCGGCCTCCATTACAATTTGACATGTGATGCAACAAACTTGCGTGTCGGCTCTGAGTGCCTTCCTCCCTGCGGATGAGTTTGTTTGCAGATCACTAGGTCAAATAATGGTTATAGGAAATTATCTAGGAGCGTGTGTACTTCCACAGCGGTAAGACACATAAACCAAAATAATTCCCTTAGTACCGTGTAATGGTGCACACTTAGATGCAAATATAAAGTATCCTCCCCATCGGAGTCACTGCTTTTATTTGTAGGGCCAAAGAGGAACCAACTATTAATTTTATTTGTCAAAAAGTAAGGTTGACAAGATAATAAAATTAATGGGTAAAACCTCCTCTTACAAATGTAGAATTCGTATACGTCCACACTGCGTGGCATGCGATATTCTCGGTGTTTTGAGGTGTTGGTTGATTTCGAAATTTTATTATTAGAGGAATCAATAATTTTTTGAAATCTAAAGTAATGATCTATTGTGATTCTTAGGATTTTCAAAATGACTTTCAGTCCACTTATTTTGATACTAAAGGAAATAAACTTACTGTACCCAAATTATATTGATTGGAAATGAATCCAAATATGTCTTATCTGCTAGTATGCACTCTTCGAAGAGTATCCTCAAGCCATGGTTGCTCAAAAAGGTTTCTACTTCTAAGCCGTAAGGCAAGAAGAAGGAGAATCAAGGTGGAGCAAATGTGGTGGGAGGAGTGAAGCCGCCGAAAGGCAAGTACTTCACTTACAAGCAGGATGGACATTGGAAGGAGGACTGTCCCAATCCAAAACAGAACAAAGGTATATCTTTTGGACTAGTCATTGAAACATGATTAGCGATGATATCTACTGGCACCTGGTAAGTAGATACGGGAGTCACTAATCATGTCTGCAATACTTTGCAGGGGTTCCAGGAAACCCGACGACTAGCTAAAGGGGATATTACCATTTACTTGGGTAATGCCATGAAGATGCCGGCTATTGCAGTGGGAGATATTTTATTTATCTTTTGAGAAAAATAAAGGTTTTTGGTTCTTAAGAATTTCCTTTATGTACCGTTATTTAGAAAGAATTGATTTCGATTTCTAAATAGTTTTTGGATGGATAATCTATTTCTTTTCATGACAGATTTGTTATAAAAGGAATAGGGACATTATCTATTTGGGTACATAGATAGGAAATTTATAACTTGAACCACAAGCTCCCACGATGCGAATAGAAGTTAATAACTCATCTTCTAATTCTAATAAGAGAAAAGAACCTTCGAAGATGAACCAAACATATCTTTGGCTTCTTAGGCTTGGTCACATTAACCTAAGCAGAATTCAAAGGTTGAAAGATGATGGACCTTTGGGTTCATTAGTGGTGGAGGATCTCCCAACCTACGAATCTTGCTTGGAGGGTAAGATGACCAAGAGGCCTTTTTAAGGCCAAGGGGTATAGAGCCAAAGATGTGTTAGAGATGGTTCATTCTGATTTGTGTGGTCCTATGGCTATCTAGGCAAGAGGTAATCTTGAATATTTCGTCTCTTTTGTAGATGATTATTCAAGATATGGATGACACTACGATCTAATCGTGGTGTTGAGTACCTCTTGAGAGAGTTTAGGAACTACTTATCAGAGGTTGGGATTCAATCCCAATTGGCGCACTGCACACCCAGCAGTAGCGATAGCAAAGAAGGAATAGGACTCTTATGGAGATGGTTAGATCGACGATGAGTTATTCTGACTTGTTTTGTAGTCCTAGAGATCAGAGGGTGATCGTTAACACGAATGCCAGGTTTCTAGAGGAAGACTATGTGATAAGCCACAAGCCCAAGAGTAAAATTGTTCTGGAGGAGTTAAAAGGGAAGTCACTTCTTTAGTACCACCGGTACAAGAGGACATACCACATGTCACTGCACCGCGTGTCACAGAGGATACACAGATGACACCTCGTCGTAGTGGGAGGGTTGTTAGACAGCCTCTTAGATTCATGTTTTTGGACGAATCTTCTGATTTGGTCCCTAGCAAACATGAACCTGATCCCTGGACATATGACGAGGCAATCCAAGATATAAATACAGCTTCTTTGCAAAGTGCAATGAATACTGAGATTGAATCTATGGATTCAAGTCAGGTCTGGGAGCTCTTATGCATTGCAGCTCATATGGATTATGAGGTGTGATAGATGGATGTCAAGACAGCTTTCCTTAATGGAAGTCTTGAGGAAAACATCTATTTGAAGCAACCAGAGGGATTCATTGCTAAGGGCAAAGAGCGTATTGTATATAAGCTTAATCGGTCCATTTATGGATTGAAGCAAGCTTTGAAGTCTTGGGATATCCGCTTTGAGGAAGTAAATCCAGTCTTATGGATTTATTCAAAGTTCGGATGGGTCTTGTGTATATCAGAGATGTGACGGAAACGTAGTGGTATTTTTGTACTATACGTAGATGACATTCTGGTGGTTGGCGACAACATCGAAGTGTTATCAGACGTAAGGGTATGGTCGTCCAAACAGTATGATATGAAGGACTTGGGAGAAGTGGGTCACAACCTTGGGGATCAAGGTTGTTGTGCTTATCCCAAGCTTCATACATAGACATGGTTTTGGATCGTTTTAGCATACAAAACTCCAAGAAGGGTTTTCTACCCTTCAGGCATGGAGTTCCTTTATCTAAGGAGATGTGTCCTAGATCATCTAAAAAGATAGAGGAGATATAGGCAGTTCCTTATGCTTCGGCAGTAGGAAGCCTAATGTATGCTATGTACGAGACCAGATATCTACTTTGCCGTAGGCATAGTTAGCAGATATCAGAGTAATCCAGGACAGGGACATTGGACTACGGTAGAGCATATATTGTAGTGCCTGAGAAGGACTAGAGATTATATGCTAGTTTACCGGGCAGACCAATTACTCCCTGTGGGTTGCATGGATTGCGATTTCCAATCAGATAGGGATAACAGTAAGTCTACCTCAGGTTTTGTGTTTACTTTGGGAGGTGGAGCCATTGTATGGAGGAGTGTCCAGCAGAAATGCGTGGCAGACTCCACCATGGAAGCTGAGTATGTGGCAGCCTATGAGGCGGCCAAAGAAGTTGAGTGGCTCAGGAACTTTCTGATGGACTTGGATGTGATTCCTGGTTTTCCCAGAAATATCACAATTTATTGTGATAATAATGGTGCAGTTGCAAACTCGAAGGAACCACGAGCCCATAAGGCTAGTAAACACATAGAGTGCAAGTACCACCTGATACGAGAAATCGTAAAGGAGGTAGAAGTAAGCTGTCGCCTAGATTGCATCAGAGGATGACCTGGTAGACCCTTTCACTAAGGCCCTTCTAGCGAGAGCTTTGATAGGCATGTGGAGGGAAGGGGAATCAGATGTATGGCAATATGATGACAGCATAGTCTTTTAGTATAAGTGGGAGATTGTTGGGATGTATACTGAAAGCCTAGCTCTTTTATGAACATCTTTATTTTGAAATAAGAATCACATGATCATTGTTTGCACGTTATATTTATATGTGTGCATATTGTCTAATATTTTACATTGTAGATAACATGGTGCCTGGGTGCGGCACAGAAGATCATGTTATCAGTCCCTTGTAGAATATAAGTAGAGGCTCACAAACAAGATGGTTTTGGACAAACCATTGGCATGGTTGTAGTGTAGCTTGGTATTGTTTTATCTTGAACATAGAGTTACACTAGTACACTTAGGTGTATTGAGCAGGACTGACATAGAGGTGATTCAATTTATTGCTGACTACATAATTGAATCGGACCTCGGATATTATGTTGTACATGCTCTTAATCCCGATATAATAACGGGCACATGTACTTAATATTTATTTCTTTGATTTACCAAAGGGTGAGATTTCTATGGATTAAATCAATATGCCCGGTAAGTTGGGAAATGATATTATTTACATGGTGTGCCGTTGATTATAGGAGGAATCCGTGTCCTATGTATTAGGTTGATGATGTCCCCTTGAGGAGCTCATAAGGTTCATCATGTAAACCCTGCAGGTTGACTTAGTCAACATGATGATAAGGTTGAGTGGTACTACTCGAAGAGTTAGATGTTAATTAATTGATGGTCAGTAAATCAATTAATTGACGGACATTCGATATCTTAAACACGGGGAGATGGATGTACAAATAATATATGGAGCCCATATTAATTTATGGGGGTTGGTGAGGTAGTTCGATGATGATCCTCTAGTGGAATGGAACATCATTGATGGATCAAGTTTGTGTGGTTCCGATCCATCGGGTGGCCAAGACCCAACTCCTCCTCATGGTCCCTATCGTAGCCTAATATAAACCTCATGAAGTCTAGATCAAATAATGGAAAACAAATCTCTAGATCCGACGGTTGGGATTAAATTCCTAGAACCGACGGTGGAGATTAAATCTCTAGATCCGATGGTTGGGATTAAATTCCTAGAACCGACGGTAGAGATTAAATCTCTAGATCCGACGGTTGGGATTAAAACCCTAGAACCGGCCGGTTGAGATTAAATCTCTAGATCCGACGCGGTTGAGATTAAAACCCTCGAACCGACGGTGGAGATTAAACCAAGGCCTAAACCCTAACTCTATAAAAGGGTGGCTATGGGTTGGGCGGCAAAATGTTTTAGAGGTTGGATGATGGATGCTAAGGAGATTAGGGTTTAGCCTCCAATTGCTTGGGCGGCAAGCAACCCTAGGAGGAAACCCTAATTAGGGTTTGGCTCTTTTGGGTTGGGCGGCCAAGGTGAGGAAGAAGAGTGGGCGGCAACCTATGGAGGAGTTTGTCTTCTTCCATGGAGGTGGCTAGCTCCTAGATCTCTTCTCTCCACCATGCTTGGGCGGCAAGGAACCCTATGGAGAAACCCTAATTTGATTAGGGTTTTGGCTCCTTTGCATGGGCGACCATGGATGGGAATGAAGGTTGGCGGCCACTTGTGGAGGTTTGTCTTCTTCCTTGGAGGTGGCTAGCTCCTAGATATCTTCTCTCCACCATGGTTGGGCCAAGAAAGCCTAAGGAGAAACCTTTAGGGTTTCCTCCTTAGGTTATGACTAGGGATTGCAAGGTAGTTGGGCGGCAACTATAGGAGAGGAGGTCTTCTTCTTCCTAGGGTGTGGCCGACTCCTTCCTCTATTCCCTCCACCGTGGCCGGGGCCCAACATATTCCTTTTCTTCTATTCACTCCATCTTGGCCGGCGGCACCAAAACTAGGGTTTGTCCCTAGTTCGGTTCCTTGGTTTTTTCCATATTATTCTCTCTATTCTTGGGGCCGGCGGCATCAATCCTTTGTGGATTGGTGGTTGGCTCAAGCAAGAAGGGAAAGAGAGTTCTTCATTCTTTGGATTGAAGAAGATCTAGGAAGCTTCAACTTGTGGAGGATCTTCGCCCACACGAATCTACAAGGAGGTTAGGACATACGATAGAAGATCAAGAGGTATAAAAGTTTCACAACTTTTATTATTGTTCTTTTCATGTTCTTATTTGATATGCTAGCTTATGTTCATTATGTTAGTATATGTTGATTATACTAGTTTGCATTTGCATGTATTTGTATAATCATGGACCCCGATAAGAAACACAAAAATCGGCGATCCGTCCGTCGTCTCTTCCGCGGCTAACCGACTAGAAGAGTTGTGTTGCTTGAACAACTAGTTTGTTCAAGCGATCGCTCAAGTCGTTAGCACGACGACGAATTGGTTGTGCTTAGGAAACTCATCCCATCCGGATTAGTTTTCATTAGTGAAAATTTTAAATCCGGGGACATGGGAGCCTATGAGCATTCCGAGGTATAGCACATTGCCAACACAAGTCTGCTAGGTTCAATTTGGACTCCACGTATTATAGTTGTATGGTCCCGTTAGCTACATGTTCTAAAATAAAGTGGTGTTTGACCTCTATATGTTTCGTTCTAGAATGACAGATTAGGTTATTGGTTAAATTAATCGAACTAATGTTATCGATGTAAATTTTAGTGTTGTTAAAATTTAAGTTAAAGTCTTGGAGAGTGTGCTTCATTTAAAGAAGCTGAGCTACACACTCACCCATCGCGATGTATTCGGCTTCGGTGGTAGATATGGCAACACAGTGTTGCTTTCTACTGCACCAACTCACTAGACTCGAGCCGAGGAGTTGACAACAACCACTCGTGCTCTTTCTATCGAGTTTACTATCAGTATAATTCGAGTTGGAGTAGCCAATTAGTTTGAACTCGGTAAATCTAGGGTACCAAATCCCTACGTTTAGTGTACCCTTTAGGTATCTAAGGATACGTTCAACTAATGTTAGGTGTGACTCCTTAGCACAAGTTTGGAACCTTGTGCACATACTTACTGCGAATAATATATCGGGTTGACTCGTAGTTAAATACAGGAGACTACCTATTGTGCTCCTATAGTATTTAAGGTCTATTGGTTTGCCTTCTAAGTCTTCTCCTATATTAACATTTGTGGCCATCGGTGTATTTATTACCTTAGCATTTTGCATTCCGAATCGATTAATTAATTTCTTAACGTATTTATGTTGCTGTAAGTAAATTCCCTCCTTAGTTTGTTTAATTTGTAATCCTAGGGAAAAAGTTAATTCTGCTACTAAGTTCATTTCAAATTCACTTTCCATTAGTGAAATGAACTCGTTTAGTAGGATTGAGTTGGTTGTTCCAAAAATTATATCGTCTACGTAAATTTGGGCAATAAAGATTTCTTTGCCTATGGATTTTACGAAGAGGGTTTGGTCGACTAAGCCTTGGCTAAACCCTTTAGACTTGAGATAAATAGAAAGCCTTTCATACCAAGCTCTAGGAGCTTGTTTTAGTCCATATAGGGCTTTCTTATGTTTAAAAACATAGTCGGGTTTGTCTAAACTTTCAAAACCTGGGTGTTGGCTAATGTAGACTTCTTCTTTAATAATTCCATTTAAAAATGTTGACTTCACATCCATTTGCAATAGTTTGAATCCTCAATGCGTAGCATAGGCTAATAACATTCTGATCGATTCTAGTCTAGCTACGGGGGCATAGGTTTCGTCATAATCTAACCCCTCTACCTGACTAAAAACTTTAGCGACTAGTCTTGCTTTATTTCTAACTACTTCACCTTTGTCATCAATTTTGTTCCGGAATACCCACCTTGTTCCAATAATCGATTTATCTTTAGGTGGTGGTACTAATTCCCAAACTTCGTTCCTAGTGAATTGAGCTAGCTCTTCTTGCATAGCAATAATCCAATCGGGATCAAGAAGAGCTTGATCAATTGATTTAGTTTCAATTTTCGAGATTAAAGAGATTTGACTAAGATTTCTGTATGATGCTCTAGTTCGAAGCCCTAGGTTGGGATCACCTATCACTTGATCAGTAGGATGATTTGATTGTAACCTAGACAGACTAGGGTTAGGATTT
Organism: Wurfbainia villosa; assembly: GCA_025175895.1. NCBI lineage: Eukaryota > Viridiplantae > Streptophyta > Magnoliopsida > Zingiberales > Zingiberaceae > Wurfbainia > Wurfbainia villosa. Next base: position 75,348,488 of record CM045990.1, read on the forward strand.
GCACTACACTCGATTTCATGGTAAGATTCGAGTCTAGTATGAATTGGTTCATCAATTGGTTCTATTTCGGGTTTTGTGGTTTTATCTCCTTCATCGAATACTATATTAATGGTTTTTTCAATTTTTAGGGTTTCATTATTGTAGACTCTATAGGCTCTACTTGTTGTTGAGTATCCTAGGAATATTCCGATATTTGTTTTAGAGGTGAATTTGCCTAGGTAGTCTTTAGTATTTAGAATATGAACCCTACATCCAAATATCCTAAAGTATTTAATGTTAGGTAATTTATCCTGGTAGATTTCGTATAAGGTCTTAAGGTGCCTCTTGACTAGTAGGATTCTATTTTGGACATAACAAGTCGTACTAACGGCTTCTGCCCAAAACCTATTGGTTAGGTTGTACTCGTTTATCATGGTTCTAGCGGCTTCTTGTAAGGTTCTATTCTTTCGCTCGACTAAACCATTTGGTTGTGGGGTACTAGGATAGGAGAACTGATGTTGGTATCCGTTTAGGTTACAGAAGTCGGTGAACCTATGGTTTTCGAATTCACCACCATGATCGCTTCTAAGTCTTTTAATCTAAAGGTTCTTTTCATTTTCTATTAACTTACATAGGTTGGTAAGTTGATCTATGGTATCACTTTTGTGTTTAAGGAACCTAACCCAGGTAAACCTAGAGTAGTCGTCAATTATGACTAAGCAAAATTGACTCACATTTAGTGACATGGCCCCATGAGAATCGAATAGATCCAAGTGTAGGAGCTCAAGAACACTTTTGGTTCTATCTTGGTTAGTTAGTTGATGTTGTGACCTTGTTTGTTTACCTTGTTGACAAGCATTACAGATTTTATTATCCAAGTTGTTAAGGTTGAGCAAGCCTCTGACTAAACCACTCTGACTCACTTTGTGAATGAGTCTTGGGTGCGAGTGGCCGAGTCGTCGGTGCCACAACCATGATTCCTCTTGTTGTGTCATAAGACACTCGGTCGAGGAGTTGGGTAAGTTAATTGTATAGATATTTCTATTCCTAGTTCCTTTAAGTATTATTTTAGAGGTTTCATTAGTTTTAATTAATCATTCATTTTCTAAGAATATAACCTTATAGTTGTTATCACACAATTGGCTTACACTAAGTAGATTATATTCAAAATTTTCAACTAATAGAACATTTCGAATTGTAAAGTTAGAGTTCAACTCAATATCACCAGATCCGATGATTCTGAGCTTGCTGTTGTTTCCGAAAGCTATCGATCCTTGACTTTTGAATCTTTGCCTCAAAAATTTCAATGGTCTCGGTCAGTGTCGATGAGCACCCCAACATCCATTGATCCTGCACATATAGTAGTTGGGTCAGATTTTGGATTTTTAAGAGTTGGTTGAAGTTTATTATTCCTAGAATCATATCACCCTTTCTACATGATCAAACATGTTATCCTTATGTGTTTTTGTGAGATGACTTCAATTTTACTTATTTAAATTTAGTGAATTGAAACTATTCAACCTTGGGTTAGATTCCAATATAATCTTAAGCTCGTCAAGTAACCTTTTCGAGAAATTGGCTTCGATAGTGGCGAGGCACAGACGCCTTCTTTGATCGGAACAACGACCACTTCCTTAGACAAAGCCAAGTTCAAGAAATTGATTACTTGAGTCACCTAAGATTACTTCCTTGTCTAACTAGTTTACGATACGGCGAGATAGCTTCAGCTAGTTCAACTTAGTCGAGTGCACCGAGCTAGATACGCCTTATCTAAGTCGGAGACACATGACTTCATTTCCCTAGTGTACTATCATCTTGCTGCGTCCTGATACTATTTTTTCAAGAATTGACTACTTATAGATCCTATCTAACCATTCTAAAAATTAAAACAAAATACCTAAGCATGCAAGGTATAATTTCAAGTAATTGAACAAACAAATTTAGTACTAGCTCCCCCTGGACCATTGAATTGATTCGGTCTATCCACGTAATGGATTTGGTCCTTGGGAACCTAGTACTTATTAGATCCTAATTGTGAAATTAAAGCGGTCTTAGAGACCCATTCTTGGAATTGTTTTCTATTACAGTTTACGATCGACATATACGACTTGTTAGTCATATTTGATCTAAATCCTAGTATGGCCTTGTTGGACACGGCCCTTTGCGATCCATGTAGTAGGTCAAGTCCCTTGGATACCAAAGTAAATCTTTCCAACATTTGCCTAAGATCTTCAACTTGTCCTTTCAAGAGTGAGTTCTCAACTTTGAGTTTGTCAACTCGAGTTGAGTCCTCCTCTTGAACTTGACTAGTCGACGAGGTTAGGGAGACCTCATGTTTAAGGAGTTTAACTTCCTCAAGTAAGGTCTCAACCTTGGGCTCGGACTTAGCTAACTTTCTAATAAAAAACTTGATTGCATTATATAACATATCAATTAAAGACCGACTTACCTTGAGTGAACCTTTTAAACCGGATACGGATTCGTGGTTTGTCTTGAATAGAGACTTGTCGTCAGATCCGAAGTCAGACTCTTCCTCGAGTTTGAACTCTTCCTTGGGTTCGGTCGGCTTGGCCATGAAGATGGGGTTGTTGAGCTCATCTTCCTCCTCCGACGATTCTTTCCATGTAGCGTTAAGCGCTTTCTTGAACATTGATGTCTTGTTCTTGAGTTTTGGACTCTCCGACTTGATGTTTCCCAACCTGTTACACTCATAACATCTATAGTTGGAATTTGATTTAGACTTACCTTCCTTGGATTGATTGATGTGTCATTTTCGACTTTTGATCATCTTTCGAACAAGAGTTACAAGTTCGGTCTCCATCTCATCGTCTATCTTCGACTCGTCCTCGTCTTCTTCCTCCGGTGGTGGTTTGCTTTTGAGCTTCTTCTTCGGTCTTGCAAATAAGGCAATATTTTTCTCGGCAGGGGCTGAATTAGACTGTTCATGAAGTTCAAATTCAGAAAACATTTCATCAAGTATAATCTTAGAAAGGTCCTTAGAGACCTTGTAGGCATCAACCATGGATGCCCATAAGGTAGTTCTAGGGAAAGCGTTAAGTGCGTACCTTATTAAGTCCTAGTTTTTGACCTTTTGTCCGATCCAATGTAGACTATTGACGATATCTTAGATCCGTTCATGTAATTGGGTGGCAATCTCATGTTCTTGCATCTTAAGATTGTACAATTTATTAAACAATAGATCCCTTTTACATACCATAGCATCGTCAGTTCCTTCGTGTACCTCGACGAGCTTGTTCCACAAGTCCTTCACACTAATGAAGGGGCTGATGTGGTTGAGCTCTTCATTGGACAAGTTGCACTATAGGATTTGCGTAGCCTTGGCATCGGCTTCCACTTGGCGTCTCATGGCATTTGTCCATTGATCGTAATCCAACGATTCACCATCTTCATTAGTCGGAAGTGTGAACCCGATTTGAATTACGATCCACATCTCTACTTGGGTTTTTAAATAGCACTCCATTCAACCCTTCTAGTAACGGAAGTCATCTCCATCGTAAAATGGGGGTTGGGCAGTGTTAAACCCTTCGAGATGGGCCATTTAGAAAGAAAATGGAACCTCACAAAAACAAAAACGAAAAAAGGTACCAAGACTCTCGTCTTGGATTAGGAGTGCGAGAGAAGGAAATTAGCTAAAAGCCCAAAAACAAAACGAAAAGAAAATCAAAATTTTGCTAGATTGGTCGTTACACCAAATCTTAGCACCCCCGCTCTGATACCAATTGTTGGATTGTAAAAAGAGCGCTAGAGGGGGGTGAATAGCGCACGAGAATTCTTTTCGTCGATACGATTAAAAAGCAAAGAGTAAAAGCACAGCGGAAATGTAAATGAAATGGGTTGGTTTTACTTGGTTCATAGCCTATCGGCTACTAATCCAAGGTCCTAGCATTCTGAGACCATTTACGGAGGGCAACTCACTAAAACTTCTCCTCCTCATTGGAGGTAGGAGACGGTGATTACAAAACTTCGAGAAATCTCGAGGTAGAGAGACAAACCCTCTCTCCTCTTAAAGGAAAATACAACGATGAAAGCCTTGATTAAGAAATGAAGTATAGGTATTAAAGTGACAATTATAATTTCTGATACCGATGACAAGAAGATAAAGTTTGAGCTCGTGTTGTCGGAATTTCGACAATGCTTTGTCGTCATAGAGTTGTTGTAAAGTACCATCATTGCGGAGGCATTTGGAGATCTTGAAATGAAGACCTAAAGGGGTAAACCCCCCCCCCCCCCCCCCCTTCTTTTATAGCCTTATAACCCCCTAGACGTTGAGATGAAGTTCTATCAAAAAAGGCCACCTTACCCTAAGATGAGGGGATGAAGTTTGACTCTCATCGAAGCTGGAATTTGAATGGTAGTCGATCGATCAACCTATCACGATCGATGCAACCATCACGACTACTAACAGCCAAATAATGATCATATTTAGGTATCTAGCTGCATCAAAGAGTTAGCTCGAAATTAAAGTAATAAGAGTGAATTCAATGGCCACGTACCGTCCGATCTCAACCTAGACCTTCCATGGGAAGTCTTTATCGGATAGCCACATAAGGAGGTCCCCGTACGGAGGACTCATCCTTACTTTCACTCACACACATGAGCTTACCTTAAGTCCTTTTGTGACTTGCAGCTTTGCTTCAGGTCTCCACCTGGATTCTTGGGCTCCCTCCGATGTTTTCCGTTGTCGCCCACCAATGCGGTTTCTCCATCTTAGATTCTCCAGGTGTCGTCGACTTTCAACTTAGCTTAACTATTCCTGCACACTTGGTTCATCTCGTTAGACAACAATATGACCTTAGCTTTGAGTCTTTGCCATAATCAAAACTTAGGTTCAATTATCTGGTCCCTACTGCACCAACAACCCTAACCTCTTTGACTAGTCAAGTTCAAGAGGGAAACTCAACTCAAGTCATGAAACTTGAGGAAGAGAATTCTCTCATGAAAAGGCAAGTTCAAGAGCTCAAGGCTAGGTTGGAAAGGTTCACGTTAGGATCCAAGAATCTTAACCCACTCCTTGGAACTCAAAGAGTCGTGTACAACAAAGCCGGACTCGAGTTTAGGACAAATACTACGAACAAGTCTTACATGTCAATTGTCAATTGTAGTAATTGGCCTACAGTACTAAAATTGTATATCTGATTTCTTAGTATAACATTGTATGCTTAGTTCTTCTTTTAATTTTTAGAAAGGTTAGATAGGGTCAACAGTTTGTCAACCTGTTAGTAATATATGAGAGATGTCCTAAGGCAATCGCCTTATGTATGAACCATTTATATGATAAATGAAGATTCACTATTTGAGTATACATGTTTTATGTATTTGATTGGATCTTAAACTCATTTACTGAATGTCCACGATACGATTCACAGCATGAGAGAATTTGTGATTGATCACAACTAGTGAGTATCTCTACATGTGTAATTGTGATGTATCTAATTATCCCTAGTCGATGAATTGATGGATTCGACACCATCAATTCGCGAGACTAGCACGAGGTATACCCTTGGTGTATCCAAGCACCGATTCTCACCGGGCCGAGACATAGTGATGTCCGAGTTAATCGTGGATGCTAGTTATGGTAACTAGTTCATTGAGTGACCACCGTAAGACTTCATATGGTTCTCGCATATATAGATATGTCAATGAAGTTCTTACCGGGCTTAAGTGCGATGTTCCTTCGACTTGCGGTATTCAAGTCATCTTGATCATGGAGACTTATGCTTTGACATCTTAAGCAAACATCTCCGAGGAGATGTGGACCCGGATGATTGGGTATAAGTCAAGTGATCAAGGTGTTTGAATAGCCTATAAAGGATTCACCACTCCTGCGAGGAGATGTATACCCATGGCCTCTCGTCGGATTGTTACTAAAGTCTTTGCCAAAGCATTACATGTTTAGAGTAAGGTACTCTTCGATACATGTGGAGTAACTAGAACTGTGAGGACGAGGAAATGATACTTGGGCTAGGTGTGACGAGTCACCTAGTGGGGATCGACACAATAGACCATGTCCCAACCAAGTGGGTATAAGATGAGTGAAGGGAATGGGGCACGATTCATTCGAGCTACTGAAGGGTTTCAGAAATAGTTCTGGATCAACCGTTGATCTTTTCGGTTAATTGGGGATCATGATGTACTACTAGGTGCCACTCATGATCGTACTATAATTAATGGTTAATTATAGACGGCCAACATAAACCGAGAACCTATTTGGTCACACGCACAACGAGTGTAATCCAAAGGATTTAAAACGAGCTTGAGAATGGGATTCTCGCATCGAGAGAACTATGTTTGGTTGACTAAACATAAAGCGAGCATGAAATTGTTTCACCGCAATGGAAGCGTGGATGGGCCGTGGTCTTATGAAGACATAATGGATGGACCAAAATGGTTTGGTTCTAATCCAATGGATGAGAATAAACCAAAGGGTTTGGTTTATATTAAACGAATGAACCAAAGGTTGGTTCGTTTTTAACTTAAAATAAACCATCATGGTTTGGTTTATTTTAACTTATCTTAATGGAGCGGGTTAACGGGCTTTATGGATATGATCCATTAACCATTAAGAGAATTAGTTCTATAAAAATTGTTAAACCCTAATCATCCAAAACCCTAAACCTAGTTGCCGCCCCGCCACCTCCTTGTTGGAATTCGCGCTAACATCTTGCCGCCGCCAGCTTGTGGTGCAGCCTTCCAACTTGTTGCCGGGCGACCAACCTTCAGCCGGTGAACCTCGACCTCCGGTGATCTCCTATAGGTTTGGCATCAAGGTGAGCTTTTCTTTCCTTGTTGGCCGGCGCCTATATCCTCCACCAAGCTGTCCAGTTTTCTGGACAGCTTCTCTCCTTGCCGGAGCGCCGCTTTGGACGACGGTTAGTGCTCCGACAGCGCTAACTTACCGGGATTTGATCTCCGTAATCCTCTGAGGTGGAGGACGGCGATTCGCCAAACGTTGACGAATACCTCTCGAGAAGCGAGTTTGAGAACTCGCTTTTAGGATCCGAATTTGGATTCGGATCGTGATCATCTCTCGATCACGTCGTCTTCAACACGAGGCTAGTAACCCGTACGAAGACGAAGCTCGTGACTTAGCGAAGTCATCCCGAGGAGCTCGGCGTGGATACGGATAGAGACGCTTCTACGAGGATCGTTCGGTTGATCCGTTCCGCTTACACGTCATACGGAAGGTATAACGTAGATAATTTTCTTTTATTGCAAATTTTAATTTACGGTTATGTCTACACTTGTTGTAATAGCATGCGTGTGTTGTGTGTGTTGTAATAAATATAGATTTATTATTTTTAATTGCTTCATTTGTGCTCATGTTTACGAAACATGATCGAACACACCTGCGTGATCTGAAACCAGATGTATCATAGCCCGGGTTGTGTTTAGACATAATCGTAAAAATGGTTTTGTCATAATGTATTTCTGGAAATTTTCTAAATTTTGGAAATTTAGAAGTATTTATGGAAATTTTCAATTTTGGAAAGTCTAGAAGTATTATGAAATCTTCCACTTTTGGAAAGTTGGAAGTATTTATGGAAATTGATATTTTCCATAAATAAAATATTTGATTAGATTCTGGAAATTTGTTTCCTAATTTAATCATGATTTGATTTGGAAAATCAAATCTTAAAATATTTTATTTCCATAAGTAGTTTTAATGATTTAGGAAATTGGTTTCCTAAATAGATTTTCCTTAATCAAATAATTCCATGAATAAAATATGTGATTAGATTTGGAAATTTGTTTCCTAATTTAATTATGATTTGATTTGGAGAATCAAATCTTAAACATATTTTATTTCCATAAATAGTTATGACAAATAAGGAAATTATGTACATGACATAATTGTATGCCATGTAATTGTATTAGATGCATAACATTATGGCATGCGTGTCGTGACATGTAGATGTATGCCATGTATGCCATGCCATGTAGATAATAGTTATTTGCATGCAAAGAGGATGAGACATAAAACCCTAACTCAATATTAAAGCCTACACCTTCCATTAATATGGTTAGAACCAGAGTTCTGTTTCTTGTTTGGGTTGTTGGACTCACTCCAAGCCCGGCTCGAACCTGAACATGTTCAAATCATTGGAATAGTTTAACTCTAATATGGTAAGAGTCAGAGGTCAATCGTTAGTTTGGGTTGTTGGACTCACTCCAAGCCTGGCTAATTGGTTGAATGCGCTCTAACCATATTAAAACTATTTCGCGATTAATGGGTCGGCTTTAACTTGGAGCATCGATTTGTTGGACTCACTCCAAGGTCGATGTGAAGAGAGGTGAAGTTGGGTGCTATGCATATGATGCATACTTGTTAATGTGTTAACAACCCAATGTATGTGTAAACATTCAATTAGTTGATAGCACATTGTGATAGTTACATATACATGATATGTAATCGGTATACTTGATACCCACCATCATAGCTAAGAATGGCTTGTTGGACTCACTCCAAGGTTGTTCTTATCTATGATGGATATCGACCTATCGGAGATAGACCTACGATCTCGAAGTGATTTTAAGGGTTTTTGAAATTGAAAAATGAATGGGATTTATAAATGTATATTGATGCATTTTAAAATCATTTTCTCATATATGCTCGTTTTGTATTTCTAGGTCAATAAATTGATCATAGCGTCTTTGAATTTGCGCACTATTTTGGATTGAACAAAGTAGTGGGCCTAACTTCTGGTGGCTTAGAAACATGAGAATTGTTCTCAAAGCGGAAAAGCTTGCATATGTCCTTGAAGAGCCTCTTCCTGACCGTCCTAAGGACGATGCAACTCCAGACCAAATGTTGGTCTATCGAAACATGTGGCGGTCTGGTGGCGAGTTGCATCATGCTAGCGGTGATGGTACACGAGTGCGGCATGAGCATATGGATGCTAATACTATGGTCTTCCATCTTCATGAGTTGTTCGATGAGCAAGCGAGATCCAAAAGGTTGAGGTCTCTAGGCTCCTCTTCACTACGAAGATGCAAGAAGGTTCGTGTAGTGCGGTTTGTGCTAAAGATGAGCAGGTACATCAGCTAGCTACCCTCGGTTTTGTGATGGATCATGAGTTAAGTATTGACTTAATTCTGCATTGTTTGCCCAAGAGCTTCGCAATTTGTGATGAACTATCGGATGAACAAATTGGAATCCACCATTCGAGCTCCTTAATATCTTGAAGTGGAGCCTTACGTAAAGCATGAGGAGAAAGGCGGTTACATTAGTTGATTCCTCAAAGAAAGGTTCTAAGAGGAAGGCAAAGAGCGAGAAGAAAGGAAAGAAAAAGGCAAAGAAGGCGGAACAGTAAAGGGCACTTGCCATCAGCATGGCAAGGAAGGCCTTGGCGAAGAAAGCAAGACTTATCTTGAGTCCATGAAGAAGAAGAAGGCATCGGATGCCCCATCCTCTTGGTATCTTCGTTATTGATTGTCATTCTATTTCCTTAGACACTTGGGTATTGGATCTGGGTGTAGCTCACATATATGTAATGACATGAGGGCTAAGGAATAGAAGAAGACTTGTCGAGGAGTCAAATTTGCGAGTTGGCAATGGAGCAAAGGTTCTTCTTGGTCGCCATCGGAACTTATTTCTTTGAAGCTCCTAGTGGACTAGTCTTAGGCCCTGGACAATTGCTATTATGTTCCTTCTCTAATAAAGAACATTGTTTCTATTTCTTAAATAGAAATGGTTTCCATTTAACGTTTAGTAACAATTGTTGTTATATAACTTTGAATGGCGTACTTTATGGGCTGGAACTTTGAGTAATGGCATTTATCGTTGGGCGTATCCGGTGACATCTTCAATATCGGCGAGCAACAGCGTGCTCGAAAGGATAATCAAATAGACTCCTATATGTGGCATTGTCGTCTTGGCCATATAAGCAAGAAATGCATGTCGAATTACACGATGTGGAATTCGGAATCGTTGAATTGGATTCATACGATACATGCGAATCATGCTTAAAAGGCAAGATGACTAAGTTACCTTTTCTTGGAAAGGTGAGCAGTGGGAGAGTTACTAGGTCTAATACATACTGATGTATGTGGACCTATGTCAACTCAAGCTTTAGGAGGCTATAGCTACTTCATTACCTTCACCGATGATCACTCACGGTTTCGGTATGTGTTCTTGATGAAACACAAGTCTGAAGCCTTTGAAAGTTCAAAGAATTCAGAAATGAAGTAGAGAAACAACATGACAAGAGTATTAAAATACTTCGATTGGATCGAGGTGGTGAATAGTTAAGTCAAGAGTTTCTTGATTATCTAAGAGACAATGGTATATTATCTCAATGGACTCCGCCATATACACCACAGCATAATGGTGTATCTGAGAGGCGTAACCGGACCTTGTTGGACATGGTCAGGTCAATGATGAATCATGCGACTCTTCCCAAGTCCTTTTGGGGTTATGCACTTCAGACAGCTGTTTACTTATTAAACAGAATGCCTACCAAGGTAGTCTCTACTACTCCATATGAGATATGGGCTAGTAAGAAACCTCATGTATCTTACTTGAAGATATGGGGTTGTCCTGCTTATGTGAAGCGGACTGTATCAGACAAACTGGATGCTAAGTCTGATAAATGTCTATTTATTGGATACCCTAAGGAAACAAGGGGTTACCAATTCTCTCATCCTGTGGAACAAAAGGTGTTTGTTTCAAGGCATGCTGTGTTTCTAGAGAAAGAGTTTCTCTTGCAAGAAAACAGTGGGAGTGTCATCGAGCTTGAGGAGGCTCGAGAGACTCAAATAGACATTGATGAGATACCTGGTGAAGCAAAACAGCCGACAACTCATAGTGATGAGCAATCGGCTGGACCTATTGTAACACCACATCTTCGTAGATCTGGTAGAACACGCAATATTCCTGAGAGATATGGATGTCTCGTAAGTGAATCGAACGACGTGTTACTCATTGATGATGAGGAGCCTACCAGTTATGAAGAAGTGCTGACAAGTTCAGAAAGGGATAAGTGGCTTGGTGCCATGAAGTCAGAAATGGATTCCATGTACGAAAACCAAGTTTAGAACTTGGTTGACCCACCTGAAGGCATAAAGCCTATAGGGTGCAAGTGGGTTTTCAAGAAGAAAACCGACATGGATGGTAATGTGATTACCTATAAGGCTAGATTGGTGGCGAAAGGATATCGTCAAAAGCAAGGTGTTGATTATGACGAAACCTATTCGCCTGTAGCTATGCTTAAATCCATTCGGATTCTCCTGGCCATAGCGGCTCATTATGATTATGAGATATGGCAGATGGATGTGAAAACAGCTTTCCTTAATGGAAACCTGCTCGAGGACGTGTATATGATACAGCCTGAGGGTTTCACATCGGTTGATAAAACCAAGGTATGCAAATTGCGACGATCCATTTATGGATTGAAGCAAGCATCCGGAGCTGGAATATCCGTTTTGATGAGACGATCAAAAAGTTTGATTTCTCACAAAATCCAGACGAACCTTGTGTGTACAAGAAGGTTAGTGGGAGTGCAGTCGTGTTCCTAGTATTGTATGTCGATGACATATTACTTATAGGAAACGATGTGTCAATCTTACAGTCAGTTAAGGTTTGGTTATCCAAGACATTCTCCATGAAAGACCTGGGAGAAGCAACCTACATCCTTGGGATTAAGATCTATAGAGAAAGATCGAAACGGTTGCTTGGTCTTTCGCAGTCTACATATATAGACCGAGTGCTAAAGAGGTTTAGCATGTCGGAATCCAAGAAAGGTTATCTGCCCATCAGGCATGGGGAACACCTTTCGAAGTCTATGTGTCCGCGCACAGAAGACGAGAGGATTTGCATGAGTAAGATTCCCTATGCATCCGCAATAGGATCTATCATGTATGCTATGTTATGTACGAGGCCCGATGTATCGTACGCTCTGAGTGTCACGGCGGATACCAATCCGATCGAGAATGGATCATTGGGAGGTATTAAGGCGATCCTTAAGTACTTGAGAAGAACTAAGGATGTGTTCCTATATGGAGAAGGGACATGGTGATACGCGGGTATCGGATGCGACTTCGGGAGACAAGGATGATTCAGGTCTCGATGCGGATCGTGTTCACCTTGAATGGGGCGCGATGAGTTGGAAAAGTTCCAAACAAGACACTGTAGCGGATTCTACCACTGAGGCAGAATATATTGCAGCTTCGGAAGGAGCAAAGGAAGCGGTTTGGATCAAGAAGTTCGTTCATGAACTTGGTGTGATTCCGGCCATTGTTGAAGCAATACCGGTCTACTGCGACAACAATGGAGCAATTGCACAGGCGAAAGAGCCAAGGTCTCATCAACGATCCAAACATGTGCTTCGCCGCTATCATCTTATCATAGAGATCATCAGTAGGAACGAAATACAAATCGAGAAAATTCCCACTGAAAGGAACTTAGCGGATCCTTTGACTAAAGCATTACCTCAAAGTAAGTTTGAGGGTCATGTTAGAGCTTATGGTATTGGATAGGGTAGCGATTGGCATTAGGCCAAGTGAAGTCTGTTAGTAATATATGAGAGATGTCCTAAGGCAATCGCCTTATGTATGAACCATTTATATGATAAATGAAGATTCACTATTTGAGTATACATGTTTTATGTATTTGATTGGATCTTAAACTCATTTACTGAATGTCCACGATACGATTCACAGCATGAGAGAATTTGTGATTGGATCACAACTAGTGAGTATCTCTACATGTGTAATTGTGATGTATCGGAATTATCCCTAGTCGATGAATTGATGGATTTGGACACCATCAATTATCGAGACTAGCAGTATACTCCTTGGTGTATCAAGCGGTGATTCTCCTTTGGTGGAGACATAGTGATGTCGGAGTTAATCGTGGATGCTAGTTATGGTAACTAGTTCATTGGAGTGACCAGTAGTAAGACTTCATATGGTTCTCTGCATATATAGATATGTCAATGAAGTTCTTCTTGTGGCTTAAGTGCGATGTTCCTTTGACTTACGGTATTCAAGTCATCTTGATCATGGAGACTTATGCTTTGACATCTTAAGCAAACATCTCAGGAGATGTGGACCGGGATGATTGGTATAAGTCGTGATCGAAGGTGTTTGAATAGCCTATAAAGGATTCACCACTCCTTGCGAGGAGATGTATACCCATGGCCTCTCGTCGGATTGTTACTAAAGTCTTTGGCCAAAGCATTACATGTTTAGAGTAAAGTACTCTTGATACATGTGGAGTAACTAGAATCCGTGGGCGAGGAAATGATACTTGGGCTAGGTGTGAGCGTGAGTCGACCTAGTGGGGTGACACAATAGACCATGTCCTGAACCAAGTGGGTATAAGATGAGTGAAGGGAATGGGGCACGATTCATTCGAGCTCTTTGAAGGGTTTGAGAAATAGTTACGGATCAAGCAGTTGATCTTTTGGTTAATTAGGGATCATGATGTACTACTAGGTGCCACTCATGATCGTTCTATAATTAATGGTTAATTATAGGCGGCCAACATAAACCGAGAACCTATTTGGTCACACGCTGTGAGTGTAATCCAAAGGATTTAAAGCGAGCTTGAGAATGGGATTCTCGGACCGAGAGAAACTATGTTTGGTTGGACCAAACATAAGCGAGCATGAAATTGTTTGATCGCAATGGATAGGCGTGGATGGGCGTGTCTTATGAAGACATAATGGATGGACCAAAATGGTTTGGTTCTAATCAATGGATGAGAATAAACCAAAGGGTTTGGTTTATATTAAGCGAATGAACCAAAGGTTGGTTGATTCGTTTTAACTTAAAATAAACCATCATGGTTTGGTTTATTTTAACTTATCCTAATGGAGCGGGTTAACGGGCTTTATGGATATGATCCATTAACCATTAAGAGAATTAGTTCTCTATAAAAGAGGGCTTAAGGGATTGTTAAACCCTAATCATCAAAACCCTAAACCTAGTTGCCGCCCAACAAAGTTGCCGCCCACCCCTTGTTGGAAAATTGGCGCCCAACATCTTGTTGCCGCCCCAGCTTGGTGCAGCCTTCCAACTCCGGCGACCCTCGTGATCTCCTATAGGTTTGGCATCAAGGTGAGGCTTTTCTTTCCTTGGTTGGCGGCGCCTATATCCTCCACCAAGCTGTCAGTTTTCTGGACAGCTTCTCCTCGTCGGGCGTCGTTTGGGCGGCGGTTAGTGCTCGACAGCGGCTAACACGAGATTTGATCTCCGGTAATCCTCTGAGGTGGGGGACGAAGGATTCGTCAAACGGTTGACGAATACCTCTCCGGAGAAGCGAGTTTTGAGAACTCGTTTTAGGATCCGAATTTGGATTCGGATCGTGATCATCTCTCGATCACGTCGTCTTCAACACGAGGCTAGTAACCCGTACGAAGACGAAGCTCGTGACTTAGCGAAGTCATCCTGAGGAGCTCAGCGTGGATACGGATAGAGACGATTCTTACGAGGATCGTTCCGGTTGATGCCGTTCCTGCTACACGTCATACGGAAGGTATAACGTAGATAATTTTCTTTTATTGCAAATTTTAATTTACGGTTATGTCTTCACTTGTTGTAATAGCATGCGTGTGTTGTGTGTGTTGTAATAAATATAGATTTATTATTTTTTAATTGCTTCCGCTGTGCTCATGTTTACGAAACATGATCGAACACACACACGCCGTGGTGACGGAAACCCAACACAACCTTGATAACATAGTATCAGGATGCGGCGAGATGATAGTAGGTTAGAGAAATGAGAACTTGTGTATCTGAGCAAGATAAGGTGTATCTAGCTTGGTGCACTCAACGGACTAGCTTAAGCTACCTCACCGTATCCTAAACTAGTTAGACCAGGAAGTGACCCTAAGTGACTTAAGTGAATATTTTCTTGAAATTGGCTTTGTCTAAGGAAGTGGTCAATGTTCTGATAAAAAAAGGCCCCTGTGCCTCGCCATGACCTGGAAGTCATTTTGTCGAAAAGTTTACTTAACGATCTAAAGGTTAAATCCGAATCTAACCCAAGGTTGATTAATTTTTGAATCACTAAAGTTTAACTAAGTAAAAATTGAAATCATTTAAGAAAAGCATATAAGGTGAACATGCATTGGGACACATAGAATAGGTGAGATGCTAAGGACAGTTAAAAGATTAGAACAACATATTCTCGAAATGTTTTCAAGGTCTATAAAAATATTTACTTGTTGGTGCAGGGGAACTAGATAATCGAACCTGTGTTTTAATTATGGCAAAGACACAAAGTTAAGTTTACATCGTTATCTCACGAGCTAAATCAAGTGTGCAGAAAAGTGCTAAAGCTGGAGATGAAGGCTAGCGACACCCGGAGGAAGCCGCGGTGGTCGGGCGACACTCGAGTGACTTCCGAGGGAGCCGAAGGAATCGAGTGGAAGGCCGAAAGCGAGAGCTACTATCGAGGTAATCTCGTGTGAGTGAGATATTGTAAGGTCGTGTCCTCTTTACGGGGACGACCGTAGGCGGCAATCCGATTAAGACTTCCCGTGGAAGGTCTAGGTCGAGATCGGACGGTTGGAAACCGTCGCATTTATCATTTTTTGAGCTAACCTCTTACTGCAGGGAAGTGGCCAGGCTGGCAGTCGACTGCTGGACATCAAGCAGTCGACTGATGCTCATCAGTCGACTGATGGGAGGCATCAGTCGACTGATGGCGACGAATCAGCCTTTGCGCTAGGTCAAAACAGATAAGGTTTGACGCGGCCACTTTGCGATAAAATTTGGACAACTTCGTGATCTGTTCCGAAAAAAGAGGAGACATATTCAGAGGCCAAAATCTATAAAAGGAGGGGAGGATTCCAACTCCAAGCATCCTCAAGTTTATTCATCAAGTGCTCCTACAACGCCAACGCTCCAACGCCGTCATAACGCCGACATGATGACAAGTTCAAATCTCCTTCGTCGGCAGCAGTAGCAAGTAATTATTTTTATTGTATTATTTATTTTAATCGTAACGAGGTGAGGTAGGCTTGTTGCCTCATTTTCATACATTCGGTTTTTGTGATCGTTGTCTCCTACCTCCAATGAGGAGGAGACGTTATAGTGCTTTGCCCTCCGTACACGGTCTTGGACCGATAGGGCCTTGGAGTAGCAACCGCTGGGTTGTGAACCAAGTAAAAATAAACGTGTTCCTTTATTTTCCGCTGCTCTTACTCGTTTAATTGTCTACTCGAATGAAACGTCGAAAAGATTTACGATCGCTATTCACCCCCCCCCCCCTCTAGCGACGCTTCTCGATCCAACAATTGGTATCAGAGCGGGGGCGCTAAGATTTGGTGAAACCACCAATCTAGCACGTTTTGGTTTTCTTTTCTATTTTTCGATTCGTATCTTTCTTAGGTTTTTATTCCTCCCGCACTACTAATCCAAGACGAAGTCTTGGTACGTTTCTTTTGGTTGTGTGCTTGCAAGTATTCTCCCTTCGAGTAGCCGACGGTAAAATGGTCATAACTTTTCATACAAGTGGACTCACGTAACGATCTACCTACCAAATCGAAGCCCTCTGAGAGATCTACATTTCTTATAGGGTTTACCCTCATAAAAATCTGTTTCAAGCCCAAAAATCCAACGTTCAGTAGCCTTTCGGGGACACCGAAGGTCGTAAGTTTCTAGTTTTTGTTAGTTTCTTATTCTTCTTATTTATTTCTGTTTATTTCCTATTATTTCCCGCACTACTAATCCAAGACCAAGTCTTGGAATTCTCTTTGGTTTTTATTCATGTTTTTGCAAGAGACTTAATGGCTCACATTGAGGGGTATAGCACCACCCGACCTCCGTTCTTTAACGGAAATGATTTCCGTTATTGGAAAGGTCGGATGGAGTGTTTCTTGAAAACACAAGTCGAGACTTGGATAATAATCCAAACCTGCTTTGCTCTACCCACCAATGATCAAGGAGAGCCCTTGGATTTCAATAAGTGGACAAATACAACCAAGAGGCAAATCGAAGCCGATGCAAGAGCAACTAAAATATTACAATGTGGCATATCCAAGGAGGATCTCAACCGCATCGGTCCATTCATTAGCGCCAAAGACCTCTGGAATAAATTTATTGATCTACACGAAGGGACGCCCGATGCTAAGGTATGTAAAAGAGATTTACTTTTAAATAAACTATACAATCTAAAGATGCAAGATCGTGAGACCGCCACCCAATTACATGCGCGGATCCAAAACATCGTCAATGGTCTTCACTCGATCGGGCAAGCCGTAGAGAACCGGGACCTTATAAGGTATGCTTTAAATGCTTTCCCTGGGACGACCTTGTGGGAATCCATTTTCAATGTCTACAAGGTCTCTAAGGACCTTTCAAAGCTTAGGTTAGACGAATTATTTTCCGAGTTTGAACTTCACGAGCAAACTAACGTGGTCCGGGCCGAGAGAGGTATTGCTCTACTTCCAGGACAAAGAAGCAAGCCACCTACTAGGCAAGTAGATGAACTCGAACCCAAAGATGAATCAGAGTCCGAATCAGAAGAGGTGGAAGCAATAGTGAATGTTGTCCGAAAAGAAAGAAGGAAATTGAAGTACGAGAACCAAAAGAAAAAGGGAGCAAGGAAAGCCTTCCATGCAACTTGGGACAACAAAGAAGAAATAGCTTACATGGCAAGACCGGAGGAGTCAGTCGAGAATCCAGTCGAGTCCAACTATAACACGACTCGAACTCGAGGACTACTTTGAGAAGCAATTCAAAGCCGGACCAAAAGAGAAAATTAAGGTTAGCCGCTCACTAATTCATGCTCTTTACAATACAATTAAAATGCTTAATAGGAAATTAACTAAGTCCGAGTCTAGGGTTGAGTTGTTACTTGAGGAGGTTGAAACCCTCAAGCAAGAGGCTACTCTAACCTCTTCAAATAGTCAAGTTCAAGAGGGAAACTCAACCCAAATTGAAAAACTTGAGGAGGAGAATTCTCTCTTGAAAGACCGAGTTCAAGAGGTTGAGGCTAGGTTGGAAAGGTTCACATTGAAATCTAAGAACCTTAATCGACTACTTGGAACCCAAAGAGTCGTGTACAACAAAGTCGGACTCGGATTTAAGTCAAAGACTACGAATAGGTCTTATATGTCTATCGTAAATCATAGTCATCAAAGAGTCCAAGCATGGGTCCCAAAGGTTTTATTGAACTCACATATAAGGACTAATAAGGTTTGGATTCCCCAGGATCAAGTTCATTATTTGAATAGACCATATTGGTTCAATGGTCCAGGGGAAGCTAACACTAAAATAGTATACCCGCTTACTTAGAAAAACCATTGCATATTTTACTTTAATTTTTAGAATGGCTAGATAGGGTAAATGGTTAGTCAACTCTTGACAACATAGTATCAGGACGCGGCGAGATGATAGTATGTTAGGGAAATAAAGTCTCATGTATTTGAGTTAGATAAGGCGTATCTAGCTTGGTTCACTTGACCGAGTGGAACTAGCTGAAGCTACCTCACCGTATCCTAAACTAGTTAGACCAGGAAATAACCCTAAGTGACTTAAGTGATATTTTCTTGAATTTGGTTTTATCTAAGGAAGTGGTCGTTGTTCCGATCAAAGAAGGCCCCTGTGCCTCGCCACGACCTGGTAGCCAGTTTCTTGAAAAGTTACTTAATGATCTAAAGGTTAAATCCGAATCTAACCCAAGGTTGACTATCTTTAATCAATTTAAAATCATCTCACAAAACATATAAGGTGAACAAATTCTGAGACTCATAGAATGGGTGAGATGTTAAGGATAATTGAAATATACTTAAAACAATCTCTTCAAAATACTACTTATTTTCTCAACTATTGTACTTAACAACTCTTAGGCCAAAGTTTAGCGCCCCCTAAATCTCTTATACTTCATATATTTGACTAAGGGGGAGAGCAAACTAACCCTAAGGGTTATATTATAAACCTTAAGATTATTGGTGCAGAGGGACACACCTCGAACCAATCTATCTAACTACTGCTAGACGCATGCTTGGACTCATATTTCATTTATCTAGATGCATGCATATACGATATTGTTTTCAAAACCCTATTTTATACAAAAAACCCCAATTTTTTTTTTATTTATGGTAAAATGGGGAGAAGAGCAAAAGTTAAGGGGGAGTAACATAAAATTTAATTTTGAAAATTAAATTATCTCTTTCAAAACTCACCTAGGGTTAAGGGGGAGTTTTGGTTGAGGGGGAGTTTTTGGAAATGATATTCATCTTCACATTCATCTTCTACTATACCTGTTTTATGCTTTAATTTTCCTTAACTTTGTGTTGGTTTGCCATAGATCAAAAAGGGGGAGATTGTTGGTGCAGGGGCACTAGATAATCGAACCTGTGTTTTGATTATGACAAAGATACAAAGTTAAGTTTACATCGTTATCTCACGAGCTAAATCAAGTGTGCAGAAAAGTGCTAAAGCTGGAGCTGAAGGCTAGCGACACCCGGAGGAAGCCGCGGTGGTCGGGCGACACTAGAGTGACTTCGGAGGGAGCCGAAGGAATCGAGTAGAAGGCCAGAAGCGAGAGCTACTATCGAGGTAAGCTCGTGTGAGTGAGAGATTGTAAGGTCGTGTCCTCTTTACGGGGATGACCGTAGGCGGCGATCCGATTAAGACTTCCCGTGGAAGGTCTAGGTCGAGATCGGACGGTTGGAAACTGTCGCATTTATCATTTTCCGAGCTAACCTCTTACTACAGGAAAGTGGCCGGTGGTAGTCATTCTTTGGACATCAAGCGATCGGGATGCTCATCGATGGTGATGGGAGGCATCGATCGGTGATGGCGACGAATCAGCCTTTGCGCTAGGTCAAAATGGATAAGGTTTGACGTGGTGACTTCACGATAAAATTTGGACAACTTCGTGATCTGTTCCGAAAAAAGAGGAGACATATTTAGAGGCCAAAATCTATAAAAGGAGGGGAGGATTCCAACTCCAAGCATCCTCAAGTTTATTTATCAAGTGCTCCTACAATGCCAACGCTCCAACGTCATAGGCCGCGACAACAAGTTCAAATCTCCTTAAATCGGCGATGGTAAGTAATTATTTTTATTGTATTCTTTATTTTAATCGTAACGAGGTGAGGTAGGCTTGTTGCCTCATTTTCATACATTCGGTTTTTGTGATCGTTGTCTCCTACCTCCAATGAGGAGGAGACGTTATAGTGCTTTGCCCTCCGTATGCAGTCTAGGACCGAAAGGGCCTTGGAGTAGCAACCGCTGGGTTATGAACCAAGTAAAAATAAACGTGTTCCTTTATTTTCCACTTCTCTTACTCGTTTAATTGTCTACTCGAACGAAACATCGAAAAGATTTACGATTGCTATTCAGCCCCCCCCCTCTAGCGACGCTTCTCGATCCAACATTACTTTCATGTTATTCCTTAAATATCTAGAGTTACTCAATTTGTTGGCCAATACTAAACATATAATCTTTAGAGCCAAGTTTAGCCCTCTAAACCTTCTAGATTCTATGTGATTGACTAAGGGGGAGAAACTAACCTTAAGGGTTATATTACAAACTCTTTAAGGTATTTTAAAAATGTACTTATGTTATAACTTCTAGGTATTTTGAAATCAAAAGTAGGTTTTGAATAGTTTCAAAAACTTACTTTACCAAAACTAGTTATTATACACCTTCTCATAAAAATAAAACTAGTTTTACAATTGTTGGTGCAGAGGGATAAACCTCAAATTGATCCTACATCATTAGTTACACCTAAGGTGCTATAAATTCCGTAGAATTTTAAATTAATAAACTTCAACATGGACACATGCTTGGATTCTTATGCTTAACTCCTTTTTTATTTTACAAGCACATCTTATGTATATAACATTTTACACCCCTCAGATTTTCAATATATGGAAAAAGGCGGAGAACAGGGCAAAGTTAATGGGGAGTAAAATTTTAAATCAAAAACATTTTCCTAAAGTTAACTTTAAGTGTCTTTAGGGGGAGGTAGACTTGAGGGGAAGGTTTTGAAAAAGAGCTTAATCATGTTTACTACTTGTGTGCTAAATGTTTATTACCTTATTACTTAACTTTATGCTTAAATATTCCTTAAACTTTGAATCGGTTTGCCATATTTCAAAAAGGGGAAGATTGTTGGTGCAGGGGCACCAGATGATCGAACCTAGGTTTTAATTATGGAAAAGGTTTAAAGTTAAGCTCTTATTGTTATCTCATGAGCTATATTGAGTGTGTAGGAAGTGTTTAAGCTAAGCCCAAGGTCAAGCGACACCTAGAGAATCTCGAGTCGAGAAATCATGGTGGTCAGGTGACACCAAGAGAACCTCATCGGAGTCGAGGAAACTCGATGGAGACCAGAAGCTAAATGACAAATCAAAAAGACTGGAAGTAAGCACTGAGTGAAGAGTAATGTTGAGGCCATGTCCTTCATATGGGGACGAACTTAGGCGGCGATCCAACTAAGACTTCCAGTGTAAGGTCTAAGTTGAGATCGCATAGTAAGTAACCATCAAAATGTCAATTACTTGTTAGTTCGGTGCTAAATCTTTACTACAGGTGAGTAGCCAGGCCAACAGTCAACTGAAGGATATTGGCAGTCGACTGCTCCTAGCATCATTCGACTGCTGCGGGTCATCAGTCAATTGCTATTCAAACTGGTCAGCTCAAAGAAAGTCAAGATAAGCTCCACTTATCTTGGGGAGATGAGGCTCTTTGACCCAGATCCAGATCTCAATGAATTAGGGTTTGAAGAGATATAAAAGAAGGGTCATTTCACCTCTTTAGACATTCATTCCTTGCTCCCAAAGTGCTCCAACGATGCTACGCTTCGACGATAACTCTACAATGTCGTAACGCTGATGACATGCCGAGATCCCATATCATCTTCATCGGTAGCTTAAGTTTGTTTTTCAATTTGTGTTCATATTCTTGTATTCAAGTCTTTCATCATAACGAGGTGAGGTAGGCTTGTTGCCTAATCCTTGAGCTTTTGGTTTTCTTGTCACCGTTGTCTCCTACCTCCAACGAGGTGGAGATTTTTTAGTGGATTGCACCTTCGTAAGCAGTCTAGGATCGCAGGGCCTTGGAGTAGCAACCTTAAGGTTGTGAACCAAGTAAAAAAAAAATTTTCACTTTATATTTATTATTTTACATTCCGCTGTGCTTACTTTTGGTTTTAACGAAACAAAAAGAAAGGATTTACGCTCACTATTCACCCCCCCCCCCTCTAGCGTGCTTCTTGATCCAACACGAAACTCTTCTAAGTGATAGGGAGGAGAGGATCATGAGGGTAGCCACCCTAGACTCCCAAACCCTGAAAAGGGGTCGTCCAAGGGCCCCCTAACTGCCGAAGGATGAGATCTCGACATCGCTACTTCAGATCCTAAAGCAAGTTACAGCCAAAGACTTTCTTCACTGCTAGACTATGCTCTTTTTTCTTCTTTGCAAATTCCTTTAGGGTTTAATTCTTGTTTATAGACATCTTGTGGTTGTTAATTATGGAGTAGTTTTTATGATTCTTTGATTAGGGAGTAGCCTATCTTGATTTGTAAAACAATATATTGCAATGAATCCTTGTTTGCTTGCATTATTTTCAACTGCTATATATTTATGCTTACTTTTTATTCTATGATATGATGGTTCATGGTCCGACTTTATTATATTAATCCAATTTAGATGCCAAAACTATTAGGTCAGATTTTAGAGGTATGGGGAAGGACAAAAAGGAGAACCCAATCCTTCGAACCATAGAGAATCGAGACTGGGGGGAATCCACTATTAGTGAGGAGTTAAGTCTAGAATTGATCCGCTGGGGTTCTAGTGATAGATTCCCTATGTGACTAAGGTTACCCCACAAGTAGATTTATTCACCATGAGGACCCATAGATATCATAGAACGTAATTAACCTATTCTAGCATAAGGCTCAAAGTAAGAGAAATCAACTCTAGAAGGGTTATGGGACCCAGTGACAGAGGGTTCCCAAAGATAGCAACCCCCTAAGCTCTAACGATCTGAAATGGAAACTTGTCTAGAAATAGGGTAATCCGGTGCAGTTCCAAAATATCATGTCAGATAAAATAGATATCATACCCACATGAACAACCATTGAGAGTATGGAGTAAGACATATGTTTATAATCATTTAGATGATACCGAAATCTTAGAATCATTATCGTTGGTCATAATAGGGACCCAGTGATAGTGGTGTCCTTGTAAAAGTGATTTCCTAGTCCTCTCATTTTCCTTTCGGCCCTTTTTGCTTATCAACCACCTGATTTGGTCCAAATAATCTATATTCACTTAGTAAACCAGTACTCGATTACCAGTCCCTATGAGATCGATATTTTATTACTTGATGACAATTGTACACTTGCAGACATTCAGTGTGAGTGTGTGCTTTAAGTCCTTAGCAATATCAGCCGAAGATTTGAGGTTGTGCTTTCGTGCATCAAGTTTTTGCGCCATTGCCGGGGACTAGTTTAAATTGATATTGGTTAAAAAGTGAATTGATTGGATTAGACCACCTTATCTTAAGTTTTTCACTTATTATTACAATTTACTTTTCAACTTTTACTATTTCTGTTTATTACTTTTTCAATAGACTAATGGAGCACACAAATATATTACTACTTTAACTACCTTATTTTCCTCCTTGACTTATTCAATTGCTTCACCTGCAGAAGTATTCTTCGATGTAAGTCTGGAGGAGATGAAATTTCATTTTGATATAACTGCTCATGTGCTCATTTAGTTTTCTTACCTGTGTAGCTTAGTTGTTTCTTTAATAATTTTTAGATTTAGTTTTCATTATTTTTTCAACATGCATTAGGTATATGAATTTACTTATTTTCAAGCATCGCTATTCTTATTATGAATTCATGCATCTACTTTTCCTTTAAGTAGGTTTCAATGTGTATTATTTTGATGGTATCATGTTGATATGCTTTATTATTTTTAGTAATTCAAATTCTTCTATCTTGTGGTGTAAAATTTTATAAAAGTTATATGAGCGTTTACCAAGTTCTACTAGCTAGTTTTTATTTTTCACTTACACTTAAACTGAATCCTGAAAAGTTGATTTTGTACATAATTAATCATAATTCATCTCGTTGGACTAGTACTTTGGATGATGGATCGAGAAACACTAGAGGGGGGTGAATAGCGTACGAAAATCTTTTCTTTTCATCGATTAAACCCAAAGTACACATCAGAAATATACAACAAAAGACATGTATTTTTTACTTGCTTCACAGTCCACTGGCTATTAATCCAAGGCCCTGCGATCCTTGATTGCTTCCGAAGGGCAAAGAACTAAATATCTCTTCCTTGTTAGAGGTAAGAGACAATCGATTACAATAATGATGTAAAGGAAGAGGCAACAAACCTACCTCTCTTCTTAGCAAATAATAAGTAAGAAATAAGAAAGGTACCGACAATTGAATTGTAGAGGATGCACGGTCAGAGTTGAAGGTTTTGTGATCAATCCGTGAGGGGAAATTTCGCTTCCCACATCACCTCGGTCGCTTGTTCATGGCGATCCCATCGATGTTCCCGGATTAAAAAAATTTAATCCTAGACAAAAGGGATTGCCCAAACAACCAAGTCATCGTCGTGCTATTCGTTTAGAGAGGTCACTTGAACAAACATGTTGTTCAAGCGACCAACCTCTATTCTACGAGTAGCCGCAGAATAGACGATGTCCGGATCGCTGGCTTTCGTGTTTATGTTCGGGATCCAAGTATTATTTAGCCAAATACATAAAGTAAACATCCACACAAAACATGCATATAATTGAAAAGAAATTATAAACATAATACAAAAGAACACTAATCAAAATAAACAAGATTATACCTCGTGTTATACCTCTTGATCTTCTATTGTATGTCCTCCCTCCTTTTTATCGAGGGCGACTTATCTTCCAAAAGTCAAAGCTCCTAGATCGCCAATCTTCCTTCCTTGCTCGTTCCGAGCAAGAGGAAGATCATAACAACTAAACTCTTCTCTTATCTAGGACCAACCATCAAGCTCCAAGCTTGATGCTTGCCGTCGGCCCAAAGAGATGAAGATTAGAAGTGTGCGCGCGGACCAAAAGCTTCAAGGAAAGAATCCCTAGCTCTTGTTTCCACCGGCCAAGGAGAAGAAGAGGAATAGATTGAGCTCTGACCAAGGTAAAGAGGAGAATTATGGGTGTCGGCAATCACCTTAGGAAGAAGAAAGAAAACCCTCCATAGTTGCCACCCAAGCACCCTCTCAAACCCTAGCCGCCCAACCTAAATCCTATCTCAATTAGGATTCATTGCCACCCAAGGAAGCAAAACCTAATCTCCAAAGCCATAGATGAAGGGGAGAAGGTTGGACGTCGGCCAAACCAAGGAGAGAATAGGGAAGAAGGGCGCAGGCCACCTCAAGGAAGAAGAAGAAGAAAACATATTTCCTTAATTGTGGCCACCCAAAACCCTAAGCCTCCCTTACCCTTGCCGCGCAAAACCCTAGACCCCTTTCCTCTTGTCATTCTTTCTGCCCACCCTCAAGCCCATATTTATAGTGTTTGGTTTAAGGCTTGATTTAATCTCCGCCATTGGTTCTAGGGATTTAATCTCAACCGTCAGATCTAAAGATTTAATCTCAACCGTCGGATCTAATGATTTAATCTCTACCTTTGGATCTAGAGTTTTGTTTTCATCCATTGGATCTAAGCTTCATGAGGTGTTAATAGGCTACAATAGGGACCATGAGGAGTTGGATCTTGGCCACCCATGGATCAAGCCCACAAAAAGTCCAATCCATAAATGATAATCCAATCCACTAAAGGATTATCATTGATCTAACTCACCAACCCCCATAAGTTAATATGGGCTCCATATATTATTTGTATATTTTCTCCCCGTGTTTAAGATCTCGAATGTATGTCGATTAATTAATTTACTGACCATTAATTAATCAACATCTAACTCCATGAGTAGTACCACTCAACCTTTTCATCATGTTGACCAAGTCAACCCAAGGTTTACATGATTTACCTTATGATCTCCTCAAGGGGACATCATCATACTAATAATTTATAGGACCACGGTTTCCTCCTATAATCAGCGACATACCATATAAATAATATCATTTCCCAACTTACCGAGCCTATCGATTTAATCTATAAATCTCGCCCATTGGTAAATCAAAGAGATGAATACTAAGTATATGTGTCTGTTATTATAACGGGATTAAGAGCATGTACAAATAATATCAGGTCCGATTCAATTATGTAGTCGCAATAAATCGAATCACCTCTATAGTCGGTCCTACTCAATACACAAAGTGCACTAGTGTGATTCTATGGTCAAGACAAACCAATACCAAATCACACTACAACCATACCAATGGTTTGTCCAAAGCCATCTCAGTTGGGAGCCTTTACTTATACTTTACAAGGAGCCGATAACATGATCTCCCGTGTGACACCACACACCATGTTATCTACAATATAATATATTAGATAATATTGCATAACCATAAAAATATGCAAACAATGATCATGTGATTCTTATTTCAAAATAAAGATGTTCATACAAAAGATAGACTTTTGATACATCCCTACAATCTCCCACTTATACTAAAAGACTATGTTATCCTCAAACTACACATCTGTATCCCCATTCCATCCACATGCCTATCAAAAGCTCTCACCGAAGGGCCTTAGTGAAAGGATCGTTATCTTCTAATGCAATCTTGGCCACAACAACTTCTCCTCTCTTTATGAACTATTATCACAATAAATTTAGTCACATGATCATTGTTTTCACTTTATATATTTATTATATATGTGTACAAATTGTCTAATATTTTACATGGTAGATAACATGGTGCTTGGTGTGGCACAGAAGATCATGTTATCAGTCCCTTGTAAAATATAAGTAGAGGCTCACGACCAAGATGGTTTTGGATAAACCATTGGCATGGTTGTAGTGTAGCTTGGTATTGTTTTGTCTTGAACATAAAGTTACACTAGTACACTTAGGTGTATTGAGCAGGACCGACATAGAGGTGATTCAATTTAGTACTGACTACATAATTGAATCGGACCTCGGATATTATGTTGTGCATGCTCTTAATCCCGATATAATAACGGGAATATGTACTTAGTATTTATTTCTTTGATTTACCAGAGGGTGAGATTTAGATGGATTAAATCAATATGCCCGGTAAGTTGGGAAATGATATTATTTACATGGTGTGCCGTTGATTATAGGAGGAAACCGTGTCCTATATATTAGGTTGATGATGTCCCCTTGATGAGCTCATAAGGTTAATCATGTAAACCCAGCTGGTTGACTTAGTCAACATGATGATAAGGTTGAGTGGTACTACTCGAGGAATTAGATGTTAATTAATTGAAGGTCAGTAAATCAATTAATTGACGGACATTCGATATCTTAAACACAGGGAGATTAATGTACGAATAATATATGGAGCCCATATTAATTTATGGGGGTTGGTGTGGTAGTTCAATGATGATCCTCTAGTGGAATGGAACATCATTGATGGATCAAGTTTGTGTGGTACCGATCCATCGGGTGGCCAAGATCCAACTCCTCCTTATGGTCCCTATCGTAGCCTAATATAATCCTTGTGAAGTCTAGATCCAAGAATGTAAAACAAAACCTAGAACCAACGGTTGGGATTAAATCCCTAAGATCCGATGGTTAGGATGAAACCCTAGAACCAACGGTTGGGATTAAATCCCTAGATCCGATGGTTAGGATGAAACCCTAGAATCGACGGTTGGGATTAAATCCCTAGATCCGACGGTTGGGATAAAACCCTAGATCCGACGGTTGGGATAAAACCCTAGATCCGACGGTTGGGATGAAATCCTAGATCCGACGGTGGAGATTAAATCCCTAGATCCGACGGTGGAGATTAAAGGAGGCTTAAGCCCAATTCTATAAATAGAAGGCTTAAGCTCGGGTGACAAGGATAATTGAATTGGAGTTAGGGTTTGGCTCTTCTCAAAGTGGGCGGCTAGGGTTTGGAGCAAAAGCTTGGGCGGCAACCATCTTCCTTCTCCTTGTTGCCGGCGCCCATCTTCCTCCATCAAGACTTGGCCGGCGCCCATCCTCTAGGCCTCTCTCTTATTCCTTGGCCGGCGGTTTTCCTTCCATTGGTGGCCGGCGTTCACTCCTCCATACTCTCCAAAGTGGTCGGCGGTTCTCCTTCCATTGGTGGCCGGCGCCTCATCCACTTGTTCCTTGGCCGGCGATTGCATCAAATTCTCTAATTTGGTGGCCGGTTCTAGAAAGGATAGGTATTTGTTGGTTCTTCTCTTTGTTCGCAGTGGACAAGGAAGGGAAGAACGCGATCTAGAAGGCTTCTACTCATGGAGGATATTCGTCCACACGTCGTCTACGAGAAGGATAGGACATACGGTAGAAGATCGTAAGGTATAAAGTTTTATAACTTTATTTTCAAATCTGAGCATGTTCCTTTTAGTGTTGATTATACATGTGTGCGTGTGTATATATATTGTATAATCATGGACCCCGAAGACAAACACAAAATCCGGCGATCCGTCCATCGTCTCTTCCGCGGCTAATCAACTAGAAGAGTTGTGTTGCTTGAACAACTAGTTTGTTCAAGCGACCACTCAAGTTGTTAGCACGACGACGAATAGGTTGTGCTAAGGAAACTCATCCCATCCGGATTAATTCTTTCATTAGTGAAGATTTTAATCCGGGGACATGGGAGCCAATGAGCCTCCGAAGCAACCCCCCTACAAGTGGTATCAGAGCCTCGGTTTCCGGTTTTGTGTGTTTGGGATTTGGTTATTTTTTATGCACTTTTTCATATATTATATGTGTCGGATAATAGTAGGATATGCGTAGTTTAACTCTTTGGTTGCAGGCATAAGATCCGACTATTATGGCCATATGTGTGTATGTGATTGGATGTGTGTAAATATTTATTATTTGAATCCTCGGGGTTGACGAGGCTAGATTAGTATTTAATTTTTGTAATTAAATACGACATTGTTTAGCCGCTCATTTTAGTTTACTTTCGATCTAGATTATTTGTACACTCCTTCGTGGAGTATAGGATCGATGGATGTAAATTTAAATAGCTTAATCTCTGCTCGGATCTCTTTGGTGACTTGCACACGGGAAAAGATGGAGCGGACGAGGTGGCGACACGACAGGATGCATATTGGAGGACAATGCCATAATAGTTGGAAAAATTATGTTTTTTCCATATTTATTGATTATTTGTTTTATATGCATGTTGTGTATGTTTTAAAATTCCTCATTTTCAATTTACTAAGTGGGAGAGAGACATTTTAATTAATTCCCGCGGCCTCCATTACAATTTGACGTGTGATGCAACAAACTTGCGCGTTGGCTCTGAGTGCCTTCCTCCCCATCGGATGGGTTTGTTTGTGGATCACTAGGTCAAATAATTGTTATAGGAAATTATTAAGAAGTGTGTGTACTTCCCCATCGGTAAGGCACATAATCCGAAATAATTCCCTTAGTATCGTGTAATGGTGCACACTTAGATGCAAATAAAAAGTATCCTCCCCATCGGAGTCACTGCTTTTATTTGTAGGGCCAAAGAGGAACCAACTATTAATTTTATTTGTCAAAAAGTAAGGTTGACAAGAAAATAAAATTAATGGGTAAAACCTCCTCTTACAAATATGGCATGCGATATTCTCGGTGTTTTGAGGTGTTGGTTGATTTCAGAATTTGATTGTTTTTGAGGAATCAATAATATTTGAAATCTAATATTTTGATCATTGTGATTTTTAGGATTTTCAAATGGCTTTCAACCCACTTGCTGTGATTTTAAAAGAAAACAAACTTACTAGACCAAACTACATTGATTGGAAAAGAAACTTGGATATTGTCTTAACTGCAGAGGAGTACAAATTTGTACTCTTCGAGGTCTGTCCTCCTAAGCCCTCCGATGACTCTGATGAAAAGGAGAAAGAACGTTATAAGAAATGGGTCAAGGCAGATGAGATGGCGCGGTGTTACATTTTGGCATCTATGTCAAATGTGCTGCAACATCAGCATCAGGCCATAGCCACAGCTTATGACATGATGTTCAATCTCAAGGAACTTTTTGGACATCAGAGTAGGGCGGCTAGACAGGAGGCAATGAGAAACTTGATGACGACCACCATGATCGAGGGAACACCCGTTAGGGATCATGTTCTCAAGATGATGGCTCATCTTAATGAGATGGAAGTCCTCGGAGCTAAGATCGATAGGGAAACCCAGGTCGATATCATTCTCCAATCTCTGCCTAGGAGTTTTGAGCAGTTCCGCCTCAACTACAACATGAACAAGAGGTTGTATTCGTTGGCGGAGCTTCTGACAGAACTCCAGGCGGCAGAGGGGCTTTTTCGTCAAAGTGCTCAAGCCATGGTTGCTCAGAAGGTTTCTTCCTCTAAACCGAAAGGTAAGAAGAAGAAGAAGCAAGGTGGAGCGAAGAAAGTGGCAGTGGGACCTCAGGCAGGAGTGAAGAAGCCGAAAGACAAGTGCTTCACTTGCAAGCAGATTGGACATTGGAAGGCGGACTGTCCTCGCGAAAGAACAAAGGTATATCTTCTTGTTTAGTTGTTGAAACATGTTTAGCGGTGTTATCTACCAGCGCCTGGTGTGTAGATACAGGAGCCACTGATCATGTCTGCAATACTTTGCAGGGGTTCCAGGAAACCCGACGACTAGCTGAGGGAGAGATTACCGTCTTCATGGGCAATGCTTCAAAGGTGGCGGCTATTGCAGTGGGGAACGTTTATTTATCTTTTGATAGGAATAAAGTTTTGGTTTTGAGAAATTGTCTTTATGTACTTACTTTTAGAAAGAATTTAATTTCAGTTTCTAAATTGTTTATGGATGGATATTCTGTTTCTTTTAATGACAAAGTGGTTATAAAAAGGAATAGGGAGATTATCTGTTCTGGTACATTGGTTGGCAATTTATATACTCTTGAACCGAAAACTCCCACGATGCATATAGAAGTAAATAACTCATCTTCTAAATCTAATAAGAGAAAAGAACCTTCGTAGATGAACCAAACATATCTTTGGCATCTAAGGCTTGGTCATATTAACCTAAGTAGAATTCAAAGGTTGATAGTTGATGGACCTTTGGGTTCATTAGTGGTGGAGGATCTCCCAACCTGCGAATCTTGCTTGGAAGGTAAAATGACCAAGAGGCCTTTCAAGGCCAAGGGGTATAGAGCCAAAGATGTGTTAGAATTGGTTCATTCTGATTTGTGCGGTCCTATGTCTATCCAGGCAAGAGGTGGTTTTGAATATTTCGTCTCTTTTATAGGCGATTATTCAAGATATGGATACATTTACTTGATGCGCCAGAAGTCCAGATGCTTTGACAGGTTCAAAGAATTCAAGGCTGATGTGGAGAACCGTCAAGGTAAAAGTATCAAGACATTACGATCTGATCGTGGTGGCGAGTACCTCTTGGGAGAGTTTAGGAGTTACTTATCAGAGGCTGGGATTCAATCCCAATTGTCCGCACCTGGCACACCCCAGCAGAATGGTGTAGCAGAGCGAAGGAATAGGACTCTTATGGAGATGGTCAGATCGATGATGAGTTATTCTGAGTTACCTATTTCGTTCTGGGGTTTGCTCTGAAACGGACACATATTCGAACTTGGTTCCATCTAAGTCGAGACTCTACTCCCACAGAGTTGTGGGTGGTAGCCTAGTCTAAGACATATTCGGATTTGGGGTAGTCCAGCACATGTGCTGAAGGGAGATGCTGGTAAGTTGGAATCTCGTACAGAAGTACGCTTGTTTGTTGGCTACCCTAAGGGAACGAAGGGTGGTTTATTCTATGGTCCTAGAGATCAGAAGGTGATCGTGAGTACGAATGCCAGATTTCTAGAGGAGGACTATGTGATAAACCACAAGCCCACGAGTAGGATTATTCTTGAGGAGTTAACAGGGGAAGTCCCGACTTCAGTACCACCGATACAAGAGGAGACAC
The DNA here is from genome assembly GCA_025175895.1 of Wurfbainia villosa. Lineage (NCBI taxonomy): Eukaryota > Viridiplantae > Streptophyta > Magnoliopsida > Zingiberales > Zingiberaceae > Wurfbainia > Wurfbainia villosa. The sequence continues at coordinate 75,380,425 of CM045990.1, forward strand.
CATAAGTCACTGCACCGCGTGTCACAGAGTATACACAAGAGGCACCTCGTCGTAGTGGGAGGGTTGTTAGACAACCCGAGAGATTCATGTTTTTGGGAGAGTCTTCGGAATTAGTCCCTGGTGAACATGAACCGGATCCCTGGACATATGATGAGGCACTCCAAGATAGAGATGCAGTATCTTGGCAAAGTGCGATAAATTCAGAGATAGAATCTATGGATTCTAATCAGGTCTGGGAGCTAGTAGAACCACCCGATGGTGTAAAAACCATTGGATGCAAGTGGATCTACAAGAGAAAGAGAGGAGTAGATGGGAAGGTTGAGACCTTCAAAGCTAGGCTTGTTGCGAAAGGGTATACTCAGAAAGAGGGTATCGATTATAAGGAGACCTTTTCGCCAGTAGCTATGCTTAAGTCTATCCAGATTCGCTTATCTATAGCTGCTCATATGGATTATGAGATTTGGCAGATGGATGTCAAGACAGCTTTCCTTAATGAAAATCTTGAGGAGAACATCTATATGCGGCAACCAGAGGGATTCATTGCTAAAGGCAAAGAGCATCTTGTATGTAAGCTTAATCGGTCCACTTATGGATTGAAGCAAGCTTCTAGATCTTGGAACATCCGCTTTGATGAGGTAATTCAGTCATATGGATTTATTCAAAGTTCGGATGAGCCTTGTGTATACAAGAGATGTGATGGAAACGTAGTGGTGTTTCTTGTACTATATGTAGATGACATTTTGTTAGTTGGCAACAATATCAAAGTGTTATCAGACGTAAGGGTATGGTTGTCCAAACAATTTGATATGAAGGACTTGGGAGAAGTGGGACACATCCTTGGGATCAAAGTTATAAGGGATCGCAAGAAAAGGATGTTGTGCTTGTCTTAAGCTTCATACATTGACACTATCCTTGCTCGTTTTAGCATGCAGAACTCCAAGAAAGGTTTTCTACCTTTTAGGCATGAAGTTCCTTTATCTAAAGAGATGTGTACCAAAATATCAAAGGAGATAAAGGACATGAAGGTGGTTCCTTATGCTTCGGCAGTAGGAAGCCTCATGTATGCTATGCTATACGAGACAGGATATACGCTGCGTGGGCATGGTTAGCGAATATCGAGTAATCCTAGACAGGACATTGGGATGCGGTAAAGCATATATTGAAGTACACGAGAAGGACTAGGGATTATATGCTTTGGTTTCACAGGCAGATCAATTAGTCCTGTGGGTTACGGATTGATTTCCAATCAGATAGGGACAAGAGTAAGTCTACCTCGGGGTTTGTGTTTACTTTTGGAGGTGGAGCCATAGTATGGAGGAGTGTCAAGCAGAAATGCGTGGCGGACTCTACCATGGAAGCTGAGTATGTGGCAGCCTCTGAGGCAGCCAAGGAAGTGCTATGGCTCAGGAACTTCTTGATGGACTTGGATGTGATTCCTGGTTTGCCCAGAACTATCACAATTTATTATGATAATAGTGGTGCAGTTGCAAACTCGAAGGAACCATTAGCCCATAAGGCGAGTAAACACATAGAGCGCAAGTACCACCTTATACGAGAGATCGTAAAGCGAGGAGAAGTTGCTGTCGCCAAGATTGCATCAGAGGATAACCTGGCGGATCCATTCACTAAGACCCTTCCAGCGAAAGCGTTTGATAGGCATGTGGAGGACATGGGGATCAGATGTATGACAGAGTGATGACGGCATAGTCTTTTAGTATAAGTGGGAGATTGTTGGAATATATACTGAAAGTCTAGCTCTTTTTGTATGAGCATTTTATTTTGGAATAAGAATCACATGATCATTGTTTGCACTTTATATATTTATTATATATGTGTGCATATTGTCTAATATTTTACATTATAGATAACATGGTGCTTGGTGTGGCACAGAAGATCATGTTATCAGTCTCTTGTAAAATATAAGTAGAGGCTCACGACCAAGATGGTTTTGGACAAAACATTGGCATGGTTGTAGTGTAGCTTGGTATTGTTTTGTCTTGAACATAAAGTTACACTAGTACACATAGGTGTATTGAGCAGGACCGACATAGAGGTGATTCAATTTTGTACTGACTACATAATTGAATCGGACCTCGGATATTATGTTGTGCATGCTCTTAATCCCGATATAATAACGGGCACTTGTACTTAGTATTTATTTCTTTGATTTACCAGAGGGTGAGATTTAGATGGATTAAATCAATATGCCCGGTAAGTTAGGAAATGATATTATTTACATGGTGTGTCATTGATTATAGGAGGAAACTGTGTCCTATATATTAGGTTGATGATGTCCCCTTGAGGAGCTCATAAGGTTCATCATATAAACCCAGCTGGTTGACTTAGTCAACATGATGATAAGGTTGAGTGGTACTACTCGAGGAATTAGATGTTAATTAATTGATGGTCAGTAAATCAATTAATTGACAAACATTCGATATCATAAACACGGGGAGATTAATATACGAATAATATATGGAGCTCATATTAATTTATGGGGGTTAGTGAGGGAGTTCAATGATGATCCTCTAGTGGAATGGAACATCATCGATGGATCAAGTTTGTGTGGTTCCGATCCATCGGGTGGCCAAGATCCAACTCCTCCTTATGGTCCCTATCGTAGCCTAATATAATCCTTGTGAAGTCTAGATCCAAGAATGTAAAATAAAACCTAGAACCAATGGTTGGGATTAAATCCCTAGATCCGATGGTTAGGATGAAACCCTAGAATCAACGGTTGGGATTAAATCCCTAGATCTGATGGTTAGGATGAAACCCTAGAATCGACGGTTGGGATTAAATCCCTAGATCCGACGGTTGGGATAAAACCCTAGATCCGACGGTTGGGATAAAACCCTAGATTCGACGGTTGGGATGAAATCCTAGATCCGACGGTGGAGATTAAATCCCTAGATCCGACGGTGGAGATTAAAATAGGCTTAAGCCCAATTCTATAAATAGAAGGCTTAAGCTTGGGCGGCAAGGATAATTGAATTGGAGTTAGGGTTTGGCTCTTCTCAAAGTGGGCGGCTAGGGTTTGGAGCAAAAGCTTGGGCGGCAACCATCTTCCTTCTCCTTGTTGTCGGCGCCCATCTTCCTCCATCAAGACTTGGCCAGCACCCATCCTCTAGGCCTCTCTCTTATTCCTTGGCCGCCGGTTCTCCTTCCATTGGTGGCCGGCGTTCACTCCTCCATACTCTCCAAAGTGGCTGGCGGTTCTCCTTCCATTGGTGGCCGCCGCCTCATCCACTTGTTCCTTGGCTGGCGATTGCATCAAATTCTCTAATTTGGTGGCCGGTTCTAGAAAGGATAGGTATTTGTTTGTTCTTCTCTTTGTTCGCAGCGGACAAGGAAGGGAAGAACGCGATCTAGAAGGCTTCTACTCATGGAGGATCTTAGTCTACACGTCGTCTACGAGAAGGATAGGACATACGGTAGAAGATCGTAAGGTATAAAGTTTTATAACTTTATTTTAAGATCTAAGCATGTTCCTTTTAGTGTTGATTATACATGTGTGCGTGTGTATATATATTGTATAATCATGGACCCCGAAGACAAACACAAAAACCGGCGATCCGTCCGTCGTCTCTTCCGCGGCTAATCAACTAGAAGAGTTGTGTTGGTTGAACAACTAGTTTGTTCAAGCGACCACTCAAGTTGTTAACACGACGACGAATAGGTTGTGCTAAGGAAACTCATCCCATCCGGATTAATTCTTTCATTAGTGAAAATTTTAATCCGGGGACATGGGAGCCAATGAGCCTCCGAAGCAACCCCCCTACAACTTCCCCTTATAATTCCTCCAGAACAATTTTACTCTTGGGCTCGTGGCTCATCACATAGTCTTCCTCTAGAAATCTGGCATTCTTGCTAACGATCACCGTCTGATCTTTAGGACTATAAAATAAACCACCCTTCGTTCCTCTACGATACAAAATGAATATGCGTACTTCTGTACGAGGTTTCAACTTACCAGCATCTGCTTTCAGCACATGTGCTGGACTCCCCATATCTGAATATGTCTTAGACTAGGCTTTCGCCAAGTCCACAATTCTGTGGGAGTAGAAGGCACTGATTTAGAGGGAACTAAGTTCAGAATGTACACCGCCATATCTATAGCATATCCCCAGAACAAATCTGGCAACTTAGAATAACTCATCATCGATCTAACCATCTCCATAAGAGTCCTATTCCTTCGCTCTGCTACACCATTCTGTTGGGGTGTGACTGGTTCAGTCAATTGGGACTGAATCCCAGCCTCTGATAAGTAGTTCCTAAACTCTCCCAAGAGGTACTCGCCACCATGAGCTGATCGTAGTGTCATCCATATCTTGATTAATCATCTATGAAAAAGACGAAATATTCAAAACCACCTCTAGCCTGGATAGACATAGGACCACACAAATCAGAATGAACAAATTCTAACACATATTTTGTAACGCCCGTAAAATTCCTAGCAATTTTACAGAAATTTTTGGCTTGATGATCATGGGCTTTATGTGGGCCTTTTCAAAAATAAAAGAAAATAAGCCAAAAAGGGGTGCAAGGCCTAGGAATTGAACCCCAAACCTCTAGAGATAGCCAAGCCTAATAGATGCACCCACTAACCAGAAGACCAATATGATTACATGATTAAGGAAGAGGGGGAAACTATAGATAAGTGGGACTAGGAGTAAATGAAGAGGCATGGAAAAGAAAAGAGGAACTTCTCTTCCTCCTTTATAAAGAAGAGGGAAGGTTGGATTTGGTCACTTCCACTCCTTTTCTTCTTCTCCTCACCAAAATTCTAGCCCTTCTCCACCTTTGGCCGAATCTCATCCAAGCAAGAGAAGGCTAGGGTTGATTCTTCCTTAGGTTTTCCTTCCACCAAAAAGCTGTTAGATCGAAAGTGTCGCTAGAGGGGGGGGGGGGTGAATAGCGATACGATGTCGTTAAAAAACTTTTGCAATAAGTAAAAAGCAAGTAGAGAGTGCACAGCGGAAATATAAAGTAGACAAGATATTTTTACGTGGTTCACAATCTTTCGATTGCTAATCCACGGCCCTAGTGATCCTTGATCACGTACGGAGGGCAATTCACTAAAACCACTCCTCCTCGTTGGAGGTAGGAGCAACGATTACAAAAAGAAATCAAGGCAAAGGGACACTCCCCCTTTCCTTGTTACGATTAAAGCACAAAGACAATTTAAAGAAGTAGAACTTAAATAAATATACCGACAACTCTTATAAGTAGAAGATGTAGCTTTCGTTGTCGGCGGCACTTCGTCGTAGCAAATGTGTGTAGTAGTAGCGGCGTTACGACGGCGTGTTGAGAGCTCTTGAATTCTTGTCATTTGCTTGGCTTGAACATGTCTATTTATGGATATTGATCTATGAATTTAGACATAGGTAGTGTCCAAGGTGAGGTTCTTATCCCCCAAGACTTGTTCATCCACATCCCTTGCGCCAACTCAAGGATGAGGTGTTTCATCCAACCACCTTGTGCCACCTCCAACCTCCTTGTGCGCCAACTCAAGGATGAGGTGTTTCATCCAACCACCTTGTGCCACCTCCAACCTCCTTGGGCTAACTTGAGGATGAGGTGTTTCATCCAACCACCTTGTGCCACCTCCAACCTCCTTGGGCGCCAACTTGTTGGAGCCATTCAACTTGTGCCACATCAGCCAACCATCTTGTGCCAACTCACCTTATTTTGGGCGCCCACCACAAGGAAGCTTGGTGATGGTTTGGATGTCCACCTTGATGCCACATCACCCTTTGTACCAAAACACGAGTCAAGTCCAAATTCACCCCTTGAAATTCGAGGCTCTTCTCGAGGTGGAACTTGACTAGCATGGATCGTAGTCAAAGGGTTTTGACCGCATGATAAGTTAGCTTAAAATATAAAGTACGATGGTTCTAACCATCCGATCTCGACCTAGACCTTCCATTGGAGGTATTGGGCCTGGATCTACGCTAACGACCTTGCTTCGCTTTCACACGAGCTTACCTTGTAGCCTCGCTCGGTCTTCACCCGAGTACCTCGGCTTCCTCAAGTCCTCTCTGGCGTTGCCCGACCACCTCGGTTCCCCACCGGGTGTCGAACCTTCCGCTCAACTTTAGCATTTCGCACACTTAATTGAGCTCGTAAGATAACAAATATACCTTAACTATTGAGCCTTTTGCCATAATCAAAATACGGTTCGACTTTGGTGCCTTGCACCAACAATCTCCCCCTTTGATTCATGGCAAACCGACACAAAAGTTAAGGAAAAATTAAACATAACGATAAGCTAGCATAATGATTAAGCATGAATGAGCTAGCATAATGATTAAGCATGAATGAGCTAGCATAATGATTAAGCATGAATGAGCTAGCATAAAGATTAAATATGAATGAGCTAGCATAAAGATTAAATATGAATGAGCTAGCATAATGATTAAATATGAATGAGCTAGCATAATGATTAAGTATGAGTGAGAAATATTATTGTTTCAAGTTCTCCCTTTGAGGTAACCTCCCCTTGACCAAGGTGAGTTCTTGAAAAATAATTTTTACTCCCCCTTAATAGTTGCTTAAGTAAACGGAATTACTTAATATAAAAGGTAATAATTTTGTTTACTTTCTTCCTTACTTTTGTGACTTTCTCCCCCTTTGCCTTAACTCAAAAAGTTTGTAAATATATTTTAGGGTTTGTAAGTCCAAGCAAGTTCCCAATATAAATATATTTTTTTTAAAATAATAATAAGCTTGAAAATATGTTCATCTAAAATGTACAACTCCGGTTGGACTTGATTGATATAGAATGATCAATAAGTCTTGAAGGAGTTGATTAATTTTAAATAATTATACTCCATGGTTCATGTCGATGCACTGAATCTACATCTGGAACCAGGAGTAAGGTCCTAACATCTCACGCCCGTCTACGTGGCTAAGTACACAAACACATTAGTCCTATGTGTTGTGAGATGTGTTGGCTCCTTAAATCTATAGGTATATGATTTCTAAGGTAAGACTTAGGCTAATTTCATAAAAAGAAGCAAAAGTAGAGTACATATATAGAAAAATTTAAATCCTACTCTATTACGCACATACCTAACTTTCGTCTTAATAAACTAAATTCGGCTTCGGGTAGTGGTTTGGTGAAGATGTCCGCTAGGTTTGATTTGGACTCAACATACTCTAGTTGTATAGTTCCATTAGTTACATGTTCCCTAATGAAGTGGTGTTTAACTTCTATATGTTTTGTCCTAGAATGACATATTGGATTTTTAGTTAAGTTAATTGAACTGATGTTATCTATGTAGGTTTTAATGTTGTTAAAGATTAAGCTAAAGTCTTGGAGAGTGTGCTTCATCCACAGGAGCTGAGAGACACACTCACCCATCGCAACGTATTCGGCTTCGGTGGTAGATAAGGCAACGCAATGCTGCTTCGGTGGTAGATAAAACCATGAGGGCTTAAACCCAAAGTGGACAATATCATGCCATTGTGGAGATATGTGGAGCTTATAAGCACTAACAATTGGTATCAGAGCCATGGTCCATGTCAAGCCATGAACCTCGAACGAAGGAAGTTGAGCTCCCACGTCCGGATCAAGAGAACCAGACATCAGGAAGGAAGTCTAGTTGGGTCGGGGGGACCGAACAACTGGCAGGAAGTTCTGGTGGGTTTAAGATCGGACATCAAGCAGAGAAAATCCTTCGAGGAGGGATAGGCTTGAGGGGGGGCCCAATGTGGTCCTTCGTTTGAGGGGGGGATTGTTGGGAGTATGAGGAATACAATCAAAGTCCCACATTGGTAAGACATGGAAAAGATCATGTGCTTATAAGAAAAAAGATATCTCCATTGGTATGAGGCCTTTTGGGTAAAGCCCAAAAATAAAACCATGAGGGCTTAGACCCAAAGTGGACAATATCATGCCATTGTGGAGATATGTGGAGCTTATAAGCACTAACAAAAGCAACGCGAAGGATGTAAGTATCCCTCACCTGCATACGAGTAGTTCCGATTTCTATTTTTGAAAAACAAAAAAAGGAGAAACCTATATTGTTATATTCGGCCAATATGGATTTTGGTGTTTTAGTGAAGTTTTATAGCTTGTTTTACTTGTAAATAATGATGTTAACATGTTAGGGGGTTTAGGATAAAGATCTAACCCTAAAAGTCTACATAGGCCATTCGGCCACCCCCCTTATATTGATGTCCTAATGAAGTTTAATCCATGTTGGTATGCATATGATGTTATAAGTATGTTAAAGTGGATTAGGACAAAAGCTAACCCTAATGAACCCTAAAGACCTATTCGGCCAAACCCTACTTTTAGGGTTTCAATGAAGTTCCATGCCATGTTTTTGTAACTAGATGATGATGTTAGGGGTTAAAGTGGATTAGGACAAAAGCTAACCCTAATGAACCCTAAGAACCATTCGGCCAATATGGATCTTGGTGTTTTATTGAAGTTTTATAGCTTGTTTTACTTGTAAATAATGATGTTAACATGTTAGGGGGTTGAGGATAAAGATCTAAACCCTAAAAAGCCTATAAGGGCCATTCGGCCACCTTTGGTCTTTTAGGTTACAATGAAGTTCATACCATGAATTTTATGGAATTTGTATGCATATGTATGTTTCTTGAATTAGGTTAAATGTCTAAACCCTAAAAAGCCTATAAGGGCCATTCGGCCACCTTTGGTCTTTTAGGTTACAATGAAGTTCATACCATGAATTTTATGGAATTTGTATGCATATGTATGTTTCTTGAATTAGGTTAAATGTCTAAACCCTAAAAAGCCTATAAGGGCCATTCGGCCACCTTTGGTCTTTTAGGTTACAATGAAGTTCATACCATGAATTTTATGGAATTTGTATGCATATGTATGTTACTTGAATTAGGTTAAAGGTCTAAACCCTAAAAAGCCTATAAGGGTCATTCGGCCACCTTTGATCTCTTTAGGTTACAATGAAGTTCATACCATGAAGTATGCTATTCTATGTTAATGAAATAAGCTATGTTGTTATGAAATGAAGTATGCTACGCTATGTTAATGAAATGAAGCATGATGTGTATGAAATGAAGTATGCTATGCTATGTTAATGAAATAAGCTATGTTGTTATGAAATGAAGTATGCTATGCTATGTTAATGAAATGAAGCATGATGTGTATGAAATGAAGTATGCTATGCTATGTTAATGAAATAAGCTATGTTGTTATGAAATGAAGTATGCTATGCTATGTGAATGAAATGAAGCATGATGTGTTATGAAATGAAGTATGCTATGCTATGTTAAAGGAATAAGCTATGTTGTAAAATAAGCATATAAGTATTTTACTTTCTGCATGGCTTGTACCAAGACCTTAACAAGGTCCAAGAAGGGATGGGCTCCTAAGATGCCCTAGGTCGATGGAATAAGACTCGGGCCTAGGATGGGCTTCTATGTATGATTGCCCCTAGGTCGATGGAATAAGATTCGGGCCTAGTACGGGATGGGCTCCAAGATGCCTTAGGTCGATGGAGTAAGACTCGGGCCTAGGATGGGCTTCTACGCTATGACGATTGCCCCAAGGACGATGGAATAAGACTGGCCTAGGAACCTATTAGGTTGAGACTTGCTACCTCGGGCCTATTTAGGATGCGCTATGATAATGAAGAAGTGGTACAATGCCGGGCCCAAATATGTTGAGATCTATATTTACGTACCTAACATATATGTTTTCAAAAGCATCTTGCATATGTTTGCACGTTAATGTTTACGTTACATGTTATGTTAGATGATATGCCATAATGTTTAAGTTACATGTTATGTTAGATGATATGCCATAATGTTTACGTTACATGTTATGTTAGATAATATGCCATAGTGTTTAAGCTACATGTTATGTTAGATGATATGCCATAATGTTTACGTTACATGTTATGTTAGATAATATGCCATAATGTTTAAGTTACGTGTTATGCTAGATGATATGCCATAATGTTAAGTTACATGTTATGTTAGATGATATGCCATGATTGTTAAGTTACATGTTATGTTAGATGATATGCCATGATTGTTAAGTTACATGTTATGTTAGATGATATGCCATGATTGTTTACGTTACATGTTATGTTAGATGATATGCCATAATGTTGAAGTTACCTGTTATGCTAGATGATATGCCATAATGTTTAAGTTACCTGTTATGTTAGATGATATGTCATGATGTATAAGTTACATGTTATGTTCGATGGCACGCTATGATGTTAGGTTACTAAGTTACATATGATGCCATGTATGTTATGTTTATGTTACTTAAGCTACAAGTTAAGTTGATGATGCCATGTATGTTACATGATATATTGATTATATGTTATAAATGCCACAAGTCATGATTAATGATGATGTATGGTTTTTTGAGTAGGACAGATCTTACTAAGCCTATGTGCTTATAGTTTATCTTTCCTCAGATCGCAGATAAGGGTAAGGGATGGATAAACTAAAGGGAACAGCAGGAGGGGTCAATGTGTGTGGTAGTGGCATGGTGGAGAAGATCCGTTAAGTCTACTTATACATGTATTATCTATAATGATGATGTCTATGGATGTCTTTACTTATGTCTCCCTATGACGATGATGTTATGAACCTACTAAGCCTTAAGTATCTATATATATATATGATGCATGCTTTATGTTGATAAGAAGAAGTAAAGAAGAAGTAAGAAGAAGTATCTATGCATGCTATGCTATGAAACATACTCTATGCTAAGAAGAAGTGTTAATGCATATTTATGTTTAAAAGAAAAAAAAAAGTATTTAGGTCTTAAGTCTTCCGCTGTAAGAAATAAGAAGTATATATATATAAAGTCTTCCGCTGTATGAAATGTATGTACGGTCGCGTCACGCGCCGCCTCTCCGGACATTTAGGGTCCCGGAAGGGCGGGTGTGACATATTTGGCTCTATACCCCTTGGCCTTAAAAGGTCTCTTGGTCATTTTACCCTCCAAGCAAGATTCGCAGGTTGGGAAATGTTCCACCACTAATGAACCCAGAGGTCCATCAGCTATCAACCTTTGAATTCTGCTTAGGTTAATATGACTAAGCCTAAGATGCCAAAGATATGTTTGGTTCATCTTCGAAGGTTATTTTCTCTCATTGGAATTAGAAGATGAGTTATAAACTTCAATTTGCATCATGGGAGATTTTGGTTCAAGTGTATACAAATTTCCTATCAATGTACCTGGACAGGCATTCTCCCTATTCCTTTTTATAACAACTCTATCATTAAAAGAAATAGAATATCCATCCATAATCAATTTAGAAATTGAAATTAAATTCTTTCTAAATAAAGGTACATAAAGGGAATTTTCCAGAACCAAAGTTTTATTTTTCTCAAAAGATAAATAAAATGTCTCCCACTGCAATAGTCACCACCTTCATTGCATTGCCCAAGTAAATGGTAATCTCTTTCTCAGCTCGTTGTCGGGTTTCCTGGAACCCCTGCAAAGTATTACAGACATGATCAGAGGCTCCCGTATCTACACATGAGGTGTCGGTAGATAACACCGCTAACCATGTTTCAACGACTAGACCAAAGGATATACCTTTGTTCTATTTCGAATTGGGACAGTCCTTCTTCCAATGTCCATCCTGCTTGCAAGTGAAGTACTTGCCTTTCGTCTTCTTCACTCCTCCATGAGATCCTCCCACCACCTTTGCTCCACCTTGTTTCTTCTTCTTCTTGCCTTTCGGCTTAGAAGTAGAAACCTTCTGAGCAACCATGGCATGAGCCTGAGTAAGACTTTCTGTCGACTGGAGAATGATATCAACCAGGGTTTCCCCATCAATCTCAGCTCTAAGGATTTCCAGCTTATTTGCAGTCTAAGGAGGACACTCTTCGAAGAGTACATATTTGTACTCCTTAGCAGTTAAGACAATATCTAGATTCTTTTCCAATCAACAATATTTGGGTACAATAAGTTTATTTTCCTTTAGTATCACAGCAAGTGGACTGAAAGTCATTTTTGAAAATCCTAAGAATCACATAGATCATTACTTTAGATTTCAAAAAATTATTCATTCCTCAAACAATAAAATTTTAAAATCAACCAACACCTCAAAACACCGAGAATATCGTATGCCACGATAGTGTGGACGTATACGAATTCTAAATTTGTAAGAGGAGGTTTTACCCATTAATTTTACTATCTTGTCAACCTAATTTTTTGACAAGTAAAATTAATAGTTGGTTCCTCTTTGGCCCTACAAATAAAAGCAGTAACTCCGATGGGGAGGATACTTATATTTGTATCTAAGTGTTCACCATTACTTGGTACCAAGGTAATTATCTCGGGTTATGTGCCTTCCGATGGGGAAGTACATATGCTCCTTGATAATTTCCTATAACCATATTTGACCTTGTGATCCGCAAACAAACTCATCCGATGGGGAGGAAGGCACTCAGAGCCGACGCGCAAGTTTGTTTGCATCACTTGTCAAATCATAATGGAGGCCGTGGGAATTTATAAAAATTTCCCTCTCCCACTTAGTAATTTGAAATTGAGGAATTTTCCTAGCCTACGACATGCATATCAAACAAAAAGAAATAAATATGAAAAATAAATTATTTTCCAGCTATTATGGCTTTTGTCTTCAATATGTCTCCCGTCGCAACGCCTTCTCGTCCGCTCCTCCTACGCCATGTACAAGCCATCCGGAGATCCGAGCCGAGACTGTAACCTATTTTAATTTACATCCATCGATCCTATACTCCACGAGGGAGTGTACATGAAATGTAGATCGAAAGTAAACTAAAATAAAGAGTGGCTAAACAATGTCGTATCTAATATACAAAAAAATCAAATACTAGCCTCGTCAACCCCGAGGATTCAACAAAATATACACATACAATCAGATACACACATATGGTGATAATAGTCGGATCTTATGCTTGCAACCAAAGAGTTAACCTATGCATATCCTACTATTATCCGGCACGTATAATATATGAAAAGTGCAAACAAATTAACCGAACCCTAAACACACAAAACCGAAAACCTTGGCTCTGATACCAATTGAAGGTTTTGTGATCAATCCGTGAGGGGAAACTTCGCTTCCCACTTCACCTCGGTCGCTTGTTCATGGCGATCCCATCGATGACCCCGGATTAAAAAAATTTAATCCTAGACAAAAGGGATTGCCCAAACAACCAAGTCATCGTCGTGCTATTCGTTTAGAGAGGTCACTTGAACAAACTTGTTGTTCAAGCGACCAACCTCTATTCTACGAGTAGCCGCGGAATATACGATGTTCGGATCGTCGACTTTCGTGTTTATGTTTAGGATCCAAGTATTATTTAGCCACATACATAAAGTAAACATCTACACAAAACATGCATATAATTGAAAAGTAATTATAAACATAATACAAAAGAACACTAATTAAAATAAACAAGATTATACCTCTTGTTATACCTCTTGATCTTCTATTGTATGTCCTTCTACTTTCGGACGTTGTGTGGGCAACGATCTTCCAAAAGTCGAAGCTCCTAGATCACCAATCTTCCTTCCTTGCTCGTTTCGAGCAAGAGGAAGATCATAAAAACTAAACTCTTCTCTTATCTAGGACTAACCATAAAGCTCCAAGCTTGATGCTTGCCGTCAGCCCAAAGAGATGAAGATTAGAAGTGTGGGCGCCAGCCAAAAGCTTCAAGGAAAGAATCCCTAACTCTGGTTTCCACCGGCCAAGGAGAAGAAGAGGAATAGATTGAGCTCCGGCCAAGGTAAAGAGGAGAATTATGGGCACCGGCAATCACCTTAGGAAGAAGAAAGAAAACCCTCTATAGTTTCCGCCCAAGCACCCTCTCAAACCCTAGCCGCCCAACCTAAATCCTATCTCAATTAGGATTCATTACCGCCCAAGGAAGAAAACCATAATCACCTAATCCATAGATGAAGGGGAGAAGGTTGGACGCAAGCCAAAACAAGGAGAGAATAGGGAAGAAGGGAGTCGTCCACCTCAAGGAAGAAGAAGAAGAAAACATCTTTCCTTAATTGTTGCCACCCAAAACCCTAAGCCTCCCTTGCCCTTGCCGCCCGAAACCCTAGCCCCATTTCCTCTTATCATTCTTTCCACCCACCCTCAAGCCCATATTTATAGAGTTAGGCTTAAGGCTTGATTTAATCTCCACCATTGGTTCTAGGGATTTAATCTCAACCGTCAGATCTAGAGATTTAATCTCAACCGTCGGATCTAGAGATTTAATCTCTACCTTCGGATATAGAGTTTTGTTTTCATCCATTGGATCTAAGCTTCATGACATGTTAATAGGCTACAATAGAGACCATGAGGTGGAGTTGGATATTGGCCACCCATGGATCAAGCCCACATAAAGTCCGATCCATGAATGATAATCCAATCCACTAAAGGATTATCATTGATCTACCTCACCAACCCCCATAAGTTAATATAGGCTCCATATATTATTTGTAGATTTCCTCCCCGTGTTTAAGATCTCGAATGTCCATCGATTAATTAATTTACTGACCATTAATTAATCAACATCTAACTCCATGAGTAGTACCACTTAACCTTTTCATCATGTCGGACCAAGTCCACGTGTAGGGTTTACATGATGAACCTTATGAGCTCCTCATGGGGAAATCATCATCCTAATATATAGGACACGGTTTCTCCTATAATCAACGGCACACCATATAAATAATACCATTTCCTAACTTACCGAGCCTATCGATTTAATCTATAAATCTCGCCCATTGGTAAATCAAAGAGATGAATACTAAGTATATGTGCCCGTTATTATATCGGGATTAAGAGCATGTACAAAATAATATCTGAGGTCCGATTCGATTATGTAGTAAGCAATAAATTAAATCACCTCTAAGTCGGTCCTGCTCAATACACACAAAGTGTACTATTGTGATTCTATGGTCAAGACAAACCAATACCAAATCACACTACAACCATTCCGATGGTTTGTCCAAAGTCATCTCGGTTGTGAGCCTTTACTTATACTTTACAAGGAGCCGATAACATGATCTCCCGTGTGACACCACACACCATCTTATCTACAATGTAATGTATTAGATAATATTGCATAACCATAAAAATACAAACAATGATCATGTGATTCTTATTTCAAAATAAAGATATTCATACAAAAGATAGACTTTTCAGTATACATCCCTACAAGAGTAATGTTGTAGCACATAGAATTATGGTCGAAGATCAAGCGCCCTTAAGAGTTCATTGAATTAATAGGGTTTGTGTCCTCCCCTTCTTTTATAAATTGGTGCCTTGGAGTAAGTCCATATCTGGATCCAAAACTCGTGGATCTTATCTTTAGGTGGCAACTGTTGGAACTTTGGTGAGCACTAGAGGGGGAGGGTTGTGAATGGCGCAATTGTTGTTTGACGCAATTCGATCGTCCTTGCTACAATTTGATTAGTACGCAGCGAAAATAATAGAAAAGCATAAACACAATACACAAACACATATACACAATCGATATAATGTGGTTCGGAACCCTAGGGTTCCTACTCCACGGGTAGAGCTCAACGAGCTCTAGTGATGCAAACCACCACAAATACACTCCTTCTCGACAACACGTCGGAGGTACAGAAACCTCGCACAAAAATTACAATAGTAATACAATAAATTACAAGCAAATACAAATACAATAATGAAATGCAAGTAAAGAAAAATTTACAACAAAGGCTTTGAATGATTGCATGGTTGATCGCTTGAGCCACACTTGAAGACCCTGACTTACACTAGCAAATCGCCTCAAATTGCCCAAGAAATCACTGCAAAAATCCTCCTCTTCGTGCTCCTTTTAAAGTTGCAACTCGGGCTGATTTTCACCTAGCAGTCGACAGCCATAAGGCCCAAGTCGACTGCCAACAATGTCATTGTCTCACAATGACATAATCCACATCGACATTCTAGCCAACGGATACAATAGTAGTCGACTGCTAGTTACCGTGATCATTATACCCGTAGCCGATCAGCTGGCTCACCGAGCATTCTCGCCTCATGATAAAAACTAGCGTAATCATTTCTCAATGGCTGATCGCTCAAGGATAGTCGATCGCCAAGGCCATTTGCGAAGAGTTGAACGCTACCAATCCGGTCAAAATCCCAATCGATCGCCGTGTTGACTTGGTCCGGCAAACTCAAATATTTGATCGGTCCGATCGTCCATAACCTCTTGATCGCTACACTCAACCATGAGGTTTACCCCAAGTATGATTCCCTCATACTTGCTAGACTACCCTTAGCCTAGACCTAAGCCTTCTAGCCACCTCCATAAATCTCACGCCTATTGGATCCCTCCAAGTCATCCATGACTTGTTCATCCATACGCTAGCCTTCAGGTGCTTCCATCGGCTATTGTCATGCTAAGCTGGTCACATCGCAAAAGCACATTGGGCTTACGCTGCCAAGACACACGCTTGGACATTATGACACCAACCATTGGACTTATGCTACCAAGACTCCACCCTTGGACTTTACGCCGCCAATATCAATCCATGGACTTCCCAAATGCCAAGTACCCAAGACTTGGACTTTCCAATTGCCAAGACTAAAGCATGGACTTTCCCTTGCCAAGACCCTTGCTTGGACATTCCATGCCAAGTACTCAAGACTTGGACTTTCCCATTGCCAAGACCTATGCTTGGACTTTACATGCCAAGTGTCCCACTTGGACTTCTCCATCATATGGTCAACCCCATGTCAACCATATAGTAAACCCATTATCAAACAATGGTCAACTCATCGTCAAACATCAAAATACCAACATCAAAACACTGCTCGAGTCAAGCTCGAGTCTGGTCAATCGTGACTTGGGTCGATTGCACTAACAATCTCCCCATTTTTTATGTTTGACAAAAACCAAATACCTTTGAGTTAGAACACTAACTCAATCCAAACCTCCCAATTTTCCAAATTGGGAATTCCAACTTCTTAATAAATTTTAACACATCACTTCTCCCCCATTTTGACATACATCAAAAAGGCTCTCTCCAAGGGTATCAATTTCTCGTATCCCAATGAGATCTTACAATCTCCCCCTTCGTCTAAAAACACCTAGGATGCCTTCACTCTTCCTAGAGATAAGTCTGATATCACAAAAGAGAGGCAATCCTTTAAACTCTCCTAATTTTCAAAATTCTCCTCCTCATGAGGAAGAACACATCCATCATCCCATGATGAATAACCTCCCACTAAAGGCTTGCTCCCCCTTCACCATTGCACCAACAATGTCCTTAGAGAGTCCCTAAGCCTATAGGAACACTAAACCATCAAAATTAAGGTTAAAAGTTCAACCTTGAACTTACACACACCTTAAATTGATAAATCACCTAAACAACTCTCCCAATCCATATCAATGGATTTTCACCCTTAATATTTTTCAAAGCATATCCTAGGGTTAGAAGCAGTTAGGGTAGCCTAACATAGTTGAAACATGGGCTAAACATCTTTGTTTACCCGAAATTAGCCATTGGAAGTTGACTCTATCAGTCAACAGTTGACTGCCCTTGACGCCAGTCGACTGATTTCTGCAAGTGCAGAAATCAGGTTCAAAAACTGAAATTCCAAAAATCATAAGTAATTATAAATAACTATAAAAATTATGAAAATTCATATGTATAATACTTAAGTCAATCATTATGGGTGAAAAATATTTGAAAAATAAAATATCCTTAAAATGGTGAGATTGATACAAAATTCAAAGCCATTGATAACTTCAATGTTTTTTACCTATTTTGTATCAACTTCTTCAATGGTGACTTCTATCAAAAGATAGACTACAGCAAGATTTTCTAAAATAATTTTAAAATATTTTTAAAACCTTATATTGAACCATGGTCTATGGGCTTAATGCACATTCCTTTTACATAAGCTTTCCTCATGATTCATCCATGGTATTTGATGAGTTTGAGTTCATCTAGATGCAAAAACTATGCATCTTGAACCTAACTCTTTTTCTAACATCTCACATGTGTCTAGGGTTTATCAATACACACACATGTCAATTTGATGTGAGATGTGGATTTTGTTCATCCTAAACTAAAGTTTCATGCATTTTTCTAAGGCAACTCTATTTGATTCCCTTTTACATGGGACTTCAAATCATGTCATTTGTCCTTAAATAAATTTGTAATTAATCATAAATGCGTTAATGATGATTATGGCATACATGATAGAATAAATAAGCAAGTCCCAATAATCATGATGGCATGCCATATGATTTAATCTAAACATACATGACATAAAAAAAAATAACCCTAAGCATGATCATGACATTTTATATGATTAAAAAGAAATATGATATAATGACATGACAATGGAAAACAAGTTATGACAAATAAAAATTAAAGGTATAAGAATACCTAAGTTTTAGTATTAATTATCATTTGTTAAGATTAAATTCATTTTGTCATATTACCACTTATCCCAAGTGTGCCAAAAAAAATAAAATGACACACTATGACCTCTAAACCTAGTTTGTGCCAATTTGATAGATTTTTCACCTTCCATAAATTATATTAGCACATCCTAAAATCTTTTAGGATAAAAATTAACCTTATTTTTAAAGTATCTCATAATCAGGGGATAGTCTGGAAGCGACTGGACCCATTGGTGGTTACCTTCTTAGATGATATTATTGGATATACTCATGATCTTAAGGGAAGTTGTGGTTTCCCTAGATTGTTTTGGTATTTACCATAGATGAGGATAGGATGTTCTAGAGATAATATATCACAATTTGTTGGACCAAGAAAGTAATGGAAATCACCTAGTCTAAGTTTGTGAAGCTAGGTTTCTGGGCCTAGACAAAGGATGACTTTTACATCAGTGTTAGTTAGTCTTTTCGTTGGGGATGGAAGGGTACTGCACACAGATGCATCATTTGAGGGATTGGAGTGATTCCGATGCAGTTGTCTGAGACGTGTCTTATGCTTATGTCAGTTGAGGTACTGCGAAATAGGTTGTCACACACATGAAGTGGGCTTAGTAGTTATTATCCTATTTTGTGGATGTGTAGGGTGTTGGGATGTATACTAAAAAGTCTATCTTTTGTATGAACTTCTTTATTTTGAAATAAGAATCACATGATCATTGTTTGCATATTTATGGTTATGCATATTGTCTAATACATTACATTGTAGATAACATGGTGTGTGGTGTCACATGGGAGATCATGTTATCGGCTCCTTGTAAAGTATAAGTAAAGGCTCACAATCGAGATGGCTTTGGACAAACCATTGGTATGGTTGTAGTGTGATTTGGTATTGGTTTGTCTTGACCATTGAATCACACTAGTACACTGTGTGTATTGAGCAGGACCGACTTAGATGTGATTCAATTTATTGTTGACTACATAATCGAATCGGACCTCAGATATTATAATGTACATGCTCTTAATCCCGATATAATAATGGGAAGATATACTTAGTATTCATTTCTTTGATTTACCAATGGGTGAGATTTATAGATTAAATCGATTGGATCCGTAAGTTGGGAAATGATATTATTTATATGGTGTGCCATTGATTATTGGAGGAAACCATGTCCTATATATTAGGATGATGATGTCCCCTTGAGGAGCTCATAAGGTTCATTATGTAAACCCTGCAGGTGGACTTTGTCCAGCATGATGATATGGATGAGTGGTACCACTGAAGGAGTTAGATGTTGATTAATTAATGACCAGTAAATTAATTAATCGACGGACATTCAAGATCTTAAACACGGGGAGAAAAATATACAAATAATATATGGAGCCCATATTAACTTATGGGGGTTGGTGAGGTAGATCAATGATAATCCTTTAGTGGATTAGGTTATCATTAATGGATCGAACTTTATGTGGGCTTGATCCATTGGGTGGCCAAGATCCAACTCCTCCTCATGTTCCCTATTGTAGCCTATTAATACCTCATGAAGCCTAGATCCAATGGTTGAAAACAAAACTCTAGATCGAACGGTAGAGATTAAATCTCTAGATCTGACGGTTGAGATTAAATCACTAGATCCGACGGTTGAGATTAAATCTCTAGAACCAATGGTGGAGATTAAAACAAGGCTTATCCCTAACTCTATAAAAGGAGGCTTTAGGGTGAAGGGAGTTGCTTCGGAGGCTCATTGGCTCCCATATCCCCGGATTAAAATTTTCACTAATGAAAGAACTAATCCAGATGGGATGAGTTTCCTTAGCACAACCAATTCGTCATCGTGCTAACAACTTGAGTGATTGCTTGAACAAACTAGTTGTTTAAGAAACACAACTCTTCTAGTTGGTTAGCCGCGAAAAAGACGACGGATGGATCGCCGGTTTTTGTGTTTGTCTTCGGGGTCCATGATTATACAAAATATATACACTACTAAAAATGAACCCTTTAACGACGGGAAATCCCGTCGTTAAAGAGTCAATTCCCGTCGTTGATGAGTTTTAACGACGGTATTAAATACCGTAAGAAGTTGTCGCTAAAAGGCCCCGTCGGAAAAAGATTAACGACGGGGATAAAAGTACCGTCGTTAAAGGCCTTTAACGACGATATTTACTACCGTCCTTATTGATAGTAACGACGGATTTATATACCGTCGTTATTGGCAACAACGACGGTCATATGTACCGTCGTTAATAACAATAACGACGGATATATGTACCATCATTAATAATTTAATATCATTTAATTGTTTAACATAATGGCAATAATGACAATTATTATATATGTGCTATTTCGTTGTTATTACCTATACACAATTCACAATAAATATTAATAAATGCTAATAAAAATCAAAATACAATATATTAAAAATCAAAACATCATATATATTAAAATATCATCTGATAGTTCATAATGAATGTATGTACATTATTAAATTTGTAAAATTAACATCCATTTACATCAAAAGAGAATATTTCTCTAAAGTTTTCATCATCTTCTTCTTCAAAGACCTCTAGAGCTTCATCATCTTCTATAGTCTCATAAACCTTGATATCCTCGATTGATATATATCTGTTCAGTAAAATCTATCAAACAAAAAATAATTAGCATACAATGTGAGATGAAAACATGAAAAATTTAAAGTTGTTCTTTCAGAATTTACCTGCAGAGTCTAGCTGCATCTTCTTCAAGTGCTTGCTTTACTGAACTCCTATGTTCACAAGATCAAATTTCACCGAGATGTCATGAACAATCATATATAACTATATAAGCAAATAGGATAAGAGATCATCATTTACATTGAAGTTTTCTTTCTCTTCCTACAAACAGATACAACACTTGCAGTATTGTCTTATTCAAAATGTTGATTCTTTGGGAATAACTATTTGGAAAAATTTGCTTTTTCATAAATATGAGTTAGAAAGAGATTTAGAACATTATTTAGCATGTTCCTAAAGAGATCATCAATAGGTTGCTCCTTGAGTTTTTCTTTTGAGGTATGAGATTCTGAAAGATGAACATGATTCTTGCATGAGAAAATCACCACAAACAGATTCAAGATTTATTGGAATTAAATATATTAACAAGAAAGAACTGATATATGACCAATGACTTTAGACTGTTCTTCCTCTCGTGTGCAGTTGGATGTCATTTGTTCTTGAGGATTTCTAGTTTCATTCATGTTGAACTCATGGCTCTATGATACTGATGAATTTAGAGTTGTAGTAATCTCAAAATGGTCTTCCTCTATAGGTTCCATTTTCATGTAATCCAACTGGACATATACACCTAAAAGAGAGGAATAACATAAATTACAGAATATAGAAATTCAAAAGGAAGCAAGGAATAAAAAAGAGGATTGAGTTCGTAAGTTTTCATCTTAATGTTGATATATGACCACTGGGAGTGTTCTTAAAAACATCCATAGCAAGTAACACATAGCCATTTCCTTCAGACTGTTTCTTTGGACTAATTTTTGACCCATCAACATTTGTTGATATAACTGAAAGAAACAATCATCTTGAATATTTTAGAAAGAACAAGCTTAAATAAGAGATTTAGTCCGCCAAACCACAGTATGGGTTCTACAACCAATGTTCATTCTCAATAGCTTGCATTTCATTTTAGATGGTAAAAGTTGCTAATTTGCTATTATATTACTGTCTTCAAACTATATATTTACAACTTCAGTAAAATATACTGATCTGGTTCTTCTTTTCTCAAATAGTTTCTTCTTCTACCTTACCAATTCTTCACTCAGGAAAAATAGAATGTTTCACTTGTATGCAATAGAACATAAACCATTACAAACACACTAAAGCATGTTACAAAGAATAATTGCATGCTTCATACCTATAGAAAACTAGGTCAATAAACTTAGACATTAAGAACAAATTTGAAATTTAAAGGTTAGAATTCAGTTAATAAGGTCTTCTATACAAATGTATCTAGCATCTACTAACTGTCCATGATCCATGTGTTAATCAACAATTAACCATCAAGATACCTCTTTCCTTTCAATGAAGCCGGTACGATGTAGATCATAAAACTTGAGGGAGACTGTAGATTAAAATGGACTTGCAATCAGATTCCTAGTGATTCGAGTATACCATAAAAACCATAAATACTTACAATCATTTTTGTCTTCATGTGGAGCATTTGAATGAAAAACATTCAGAGCTCGAACAAAGTCCCCAAAATCAATAACACCTTTTTGCTTTACATAAAATAGATTGAAGATCTTTGAATGGAATTTTTAAGTGTGGGGGAAGGGAAGAGGGTGGTCGATTGTCGCTCGTAATAAAGGCAGGTGGCGTCGGCATTGGTCGTAGGGCGCGCGCGTGGCGGCTACGCGATGGCACACAAACGGGAGGGGTGGCAATCGTGGATGTGGAGATGAGAGCGACACAGGTTAATGAGGAGGAAAGGCGGCGAAGAGATTGGGGGAGGCTCAGTAGAAAGGGGGAGAAAAAGAAAAAAATATAACCTAGTTAGGGGGGGGGCGGGGCATAGATAAGTTATATTAAGGAATAATAATATAAATAAAATTAAGTTATTTTTTAATAAAATAAAAATGGAAAAAAAACATGAAAATCGATATAAATAAAATTAAATTTTCATAATTTATTTAAACATTATGTTTTTTATATTTAAAAAGTAATAACCATGGGAGAAAAAAATTTATCGTTGAAGGTCTTACAATAACGACGGGAGAAAATACCGTCGTTAAAGTCATGATATTAACGACCGAAATAAAAAAAACTGTCGTTGATGATAAAGTATTAACGACGGGATAGAATATCGTCGTTAAATGCATACACAACAACGACGGGCACTAAATTTGGTCGTTGTTGAACCACCAATAACGACGGTATTTGATACCGTCGTTAAAATTCGTCATTAAAAGTAGCTTTTCTAGTAGTGATACAAATGCACACTTGTATAATCAACACATAAAAGAACATGCTAAGATCAGAAAATAAAGTTGTAAAACTTTTATACTTCACGATCTTCTACCGTATGTCCTATCCTACTAGTGGACGACGTGTGGGCGAAGATCCTCCATGAGTAGAAGCCTTCTAGATCGTGTTCTTCCCTTCCTTGTTAGCTGCAAACAAAGAGAAGAACAAAACAAAACTCTTCCTTTCTAGAACCGGCCACCAATCAAAAGAGCTCGATGTAACTGCCTGCCAAGGAATGAATGGTTGAAGCGTCGGCCACCAATGAATGGAGAACCGCCGGCCACCTTGGAGAGAATGGAGGAATGAACGTCGGCCAACCTTGAAGAGAGGTTGCCGCCGGCCAAGGAATAATAGAGGGAACAATGAGGATGGGCGCCGGCCACAACTTGTTGGTAGAAGATGGGCGCCGACCACTTTCCAAGAATTGTCGCCCAAGCCTTAGCTTCCAAACCCTAGCCGCCCTGTAGGGAGTTGCTTCGGAGGCTCATTGGCTCCCATGTCCCCGGATTAAAATTTTCACTAATGAAAGAATTAATCCGGATGGGATGAGCTTCCTTAGCACAACCATTTCGTCGTCGTGCTAACAACTTGAGTGGTCGCTTTAACAAACTAGTTGTTCAAGCAACACAACTCTTCTAGTTGGTTAGCCGCGGAAGAGACAACGGACGGATAGCCGGTTTTTGTGTTTGTCTTCGGGGTCCACGATTATACAATATATTTTCATACACACACATGTATAATCAAAACATAAAAGAACATGCTCAGATCTGTAATTAAAGTTAAAAGAACTTTATACCTTACGATCTTCTACCGTATGTCCTATCCTTCCCATGGACGACGTGTGGACGAAGATCCTCCACGAGTAGAAGCCTTCTAGATCGTGTTCTTCCCTTCCTTGTCCGCTGCGAACAAAGAGAAGAACCAACAAATACCTATCCTTTCTAGAACCGGCCACCAAATTTGGGAATTTGGTGCAACCGCCAGCCAAGGAGCAAATGGATGAAGCGCCGGCCAACTTGAAGATGGGTTGCCGCCGGCCACCAAGGAGAAAGGGAGGAGGAAGAGTGTCGGCCACCAATGGAAGGAGAACCGCCAGCCAAGGAAGAAGGGAGAGGCCTCTAGGATGGGCGCCGGCCAAGTCTTGATGGAGGAGGATGGGCGCCGGCAACAACTAGAAGGTAGAAGGTTGCCGCCCAAGCTTTTGCTCCAAAACCCTAGCCGCCCAAAAACCCTAGCCGCCCACTTTTTAGAAGAAGCAAAACCTAATTCTAATTCTCTTAAATGCCGCCCAACCCTTAGCCATCTATATATAGAGTTGGGCCTAAGCCTCCTTTAATCTCCACCGTCGGATCTAGGGATTTATCTCCACCGTCAGATCTAGGGTTTTATCCCAACCGTCAGATCTAGGGTTTAATCCCAACCGTCCGATCTAGGATTTCATCCCAACCATCGGACCTAGGGTATCATCCCAACCATTGGATCTAGGGTTTTATCCCAACCATTGGATCTAGGGTTTCATCCCAACCGTCGGATCTAGGGTTTTATCCCAACCGTCAGATCTAGGGATTTAATCCCAACCGTTGGTTCTAGGTTTTGTTTTACATTCTTGGATCTAGACTTCACAAGGATTATATTAGGCTACGATAGGGACCATAAGGAGGAGTTGGATCTTGGCCACCCGATGGATCGGAACCACACAAACTTGATCCATCAATGATGTTCCATTCCATTAGAGGATCATCATTGAACTACCTCACCAACCCCCATAAATTAATATTGGCTCCATATATTATTTGTACATTCATCTCCCCGTGTTTAAGATATCGAATGTCCGTCAATTAATTGATTTACTGACCATCAATGAATTAACATCTAATTCCTCGAGTAGGACACGATTTCCTAAGAGTCCTACTCGAGGCTCATTGGCTCCCATATCCCCGGATTAAAATTTTCACTAATGAAAGAACTAATCCGGATGGGATGAGTTTCCTTAGCACAACCAATTCATAGTCGTGCTAACAACTTGAGTGATCGCTTGAACAAACTAGTTGTTCAAGCAACACAACTCTTCTAGTTGGTTAGCCGCGGAAAAGACAACGGACGGATCGCCGGTTTTTGTGTTTGTCTTCGGGGTCCAAGATTATACAAAATATATACAAATGCACACTTGTATAATCAACACATAAAAGAACATGGTAAGATCAGAAAATAAAGTTGTAAAACTTTTATACCTCAGATCTTCTACCGTATGTCCTATCCTCCTCGTGGACGACATGTGGCGAAGATCCTCCACGAGTAGAAGCCTTCTAGATCGTGTTCTTTCCTTCCTTGTTCGCTGCGAACAAAGAGAAGAACAAAACAAAACTCTTCCTTTCTAGAACCGGCCACCAATCAAAAGAGCTCGATGTAACACGGCCCAAGGAATGAATGGATGCTACCACCAATGAATGGAGAACCGCCGGCCACCTTGGAGAGAATGGAGGAATGAATGCCAGCCAACCTTGAAGAGAGGTTGACGCCGGCCAAGGAATAAGAGAGGGAACAATGAGGATGGGCGCCGGCCACAACTTGTTTGAAGAAGATGGACGCCGGCCACAACTTATTGGAAGAAGATGGGCGCCGACCACTTTCCAAGAATTGCCGCCCAAGCCTTAGCTTCCAAACCCTAGCTGCCCAACCTAAAACCCTAACTCCAAGAGCACTTAACCATCCTTGCCGCCCAACCTAAGCCCTCTATTTATAGAATTGGGCTTAAGCCTCCTTTAATCTCCACCGTCGGATCTAGGGTTTTATCCCAAGCATCGAATTTAGGGTTTCATCCCAACCGTCGGATCTAGGATTTCATCCCAACCATCGGATCTAGGGTTTACACCCAACCGTCGGATCTAGGGATTCATCCCAACTGTCGGATCTAGGGTTTCATCCCAACCATCGGATCTAGGGATTTAATCCCAACCGTTGGTTCTAGGGTTTCATCCCAACCATCGGATCTAGGGATTTAATCCCGACCGTTGGTTCTAGAGTTTTATTTTACATCCTTGGATCTCATGAGGATATTATTAGGCTATGATAGGGACCATAAGGAGGAGTTGGATCTTTGCCACCCGATGGATCAGAACCACACAAACTTGATCCATCAATGATGTTCCATTCCACTAGAGGATCATCATTGAACTACCTCACCAACCCCCATAAATTAATATGGGCTCCATATATTATTTGTACATCCATCTCCCCGTGTTTAAGATATCGAATGTCCGTCAATTAATTGATTTACTGACCATCAATTAATTAACATCTAACTCCTCGAGTAGTACCACTCAACCTTATCATCATGTTGACTATGTCAACCAACTGGGTTTACATGATGCACCTTATGAGCTCCTCAAGGGGACATCATCAACCTAATATATAGGACACGGTTTCCTCCTATAATCAATGGCACACCATGTAAATAATATCATTTCCCAACTTACCGGGGATATTGATTTAATCCATTTAAATCTCACCCTTTGGTAAATCAAAGAAATAAATACTAAGTACATGTGCCTGTTATTATATCGGGATTAAGAGCATGTACAACATAATATCCGAGGTCCAATTCAATTATGTAGTCAACAATAAATTGAATCACCTCTATGTCGGTCCTGCTCAATACACCTAAGTGTACTAGTGTAACTCTATGTTCAAGACAAAACAAAACTAAGCTACACTAAAACCATGCCAATGGTTTGTCCAAAACCATCCTGTTTGTGAGCCTCTACTTATATTCTACAAGATACTGATAACATGATCTTCTGTACCACACCAAGCACCATGTTATCTACAATGTAAAATATTAGACAATATGGACACATATAATAAATATATAAAGTGCAAACAATGATCATGTGATTCTTATTTCAAAATAAAAATGTTCATACAAAAGAGCTAGGCTTTCAGTATACATTCCAACATAGGGTGGGCGGCAAGGAGGAATTACAATAGAGATAGGATTAGGGTTTGAGAGGCTTTGGGTTTGGAGGTGTTGGCCGACCACAAATAAGGAAGGTTTTTACTTTTCTTATTCCTCTTCCTAGGTGGCCGGCGCCTATATCCTTCTCCCCTCCCTTGGCCGACGTCTAAACCTAATCCTTCTCCTCTCCTTGGCCGGTGGAAACAAGGCTTAGGGTCTTCCCTTGGAGCACTTGGCCGACATCTATCTTCTTCATCCAATCCTTCTTGGCCGGCGGCAAGCACCAAGCTTGGATCTTTGTGGTTGGTTAAAAGAAGGAAAAGTGTTTAGTTTCTTATTCTTCCTCTTGTTCGGAGCAAGCAAGGAAGGAAGATTGGTGATCTAGGAGCTTCAACTTTTGGTAGATCGTCGCCCACACGACGTCCAAAAGGAGGAAGGACATACAATAGAAGATCGAGAGGTATATCAATTGTCTATTTTATTTTGGAACATGTCTATAATTGTTTTTCAATTATATTCATGTAGTATTCTATTTTTAAGGCTAAAATAACTTGGACCCCAAATATAAACACAAAATCCGGTGATCCGTACATTGTCTATTTCACAGTTATTCGTAGAATAGAGGTTGGTGGCTTGAACAACAAGTTTGTTCAAGTGACTACCCTAATCGAATAGCATGACGATGAAACGGTTGCTTGGGTGATCCCTTTTGTCTAGTATTAATTTTTTTTAATCTGGGGACATCGATGGGATCGCCAAGAACAAGCGACCGAGTTGAAGTGGGAAGCGAAGTTTCCTACCTTCAAGTGGTATCAGAGCAACGGTTTCCGGTTTTGTGTGTTTAGGATTCGGTTACTTTTATGCACTTTTCATATATTATATGTGTCAGATAATATTAGAATATGCGTAGGTTAACTCTTTGGTTGAAGGCCTAGGATCCAACTATTATGTCCATATGTGTATATGTGATTGTATGTGTGTAATTGTATATTTTGTTGAATCCTCGGGGTTGACGAGGCTAGTATTTAATTTTTGTAATTAGATACGACATTGTTTATCCACTCTTTCTATTTTAGTTTACTTTCGATCTAGATTTCGTGTACACTCCCTCGTTGAGTTTAGGATCAATGGATGTAAATTAAAATATTTTTTAGTCTAGGCTCGGATCTCCGGATGGCTCGTACATGGCGTAGGGAGGAGCGGACGAGATGGCGATACGACGGGAGACATATTGAAGACAAAAGCCATAATAGTTGGAAAATTTTTATTTTTCATATTTATTGCTTACTGTTTGATATGTATGTCGTAGGCTAGAAAATTCCTCAATTTCAAATTACTAAGTGGGAGAGGGATATTTTTATAAATTCCCACGGCCTCCATTACGATTTAACATGTGATGCAAACAAACTTGCGCGTCGGCTCTGAGTGCCCTCCTCCCCATCGTATGAGTTTGTTTGTGGATCACAAGGTCGAATATGGTTATAGGAAATTATTAAGGAGCGTGTGTACTTCAACATCGGAAGGCACATAACCCGAGATAATTACCTTCGTACCGAGTAATGGTGAACACTTAGATACAAATATAAGTATCCTCCTCATCGGAGTCTCTGCTTTTATTTGTAAGGCCAAAGAGTAACCAACTATTAATTTACTTGTCAAAATGTTAGGTTGACAAGATAGTAAAATTAATGGGTAAAACCTCCTCATACAAAAATAAAATTCGTATACGTCCACACTATCGTGGCATACGATATTATCGGTGTTTTGAGGTGTTAGTTGATTTTAAAATTTTATTGTTTGAGGAATCAATAATTTTTTAAAATCTAATGTTTTGATCTATGTGATTCTTAGGTTTTCTTTCAAAATGACTTTCAACCCGCTTGTTGTGATACTGAAAGAAAATAAACTTACTGGACCCAACTATATTGATTGGAAGAAGAATCTTGACATTGTCTTGACTGCTGAGGAATACAAATATGTACTCCTCGAAGAGTGCCCTCCTAAGCCTATGGATGATTCTGGGGAAAAGGAGAAGGAGAGTTATAATAAGTTGATTAAGGCCGATGAGATGGCGCGATGTTACATTTTGGCATCTATGTAAAATGTACTGCAACATCAGCATCAAGCCATGCCCACTACTTATGACATGATGCTCAATCTCAAAGAGCTTTTCGGACACCAGAATCAGGCTGCTAGGAAGGAAGCCATTAGAAACTTGATGACGACCATAATGATCGAGGGAACACCCGTGAGGGATCATGTTCTCATGATGATGGCTCATTTAAATGAGTTGGAAGTCCTTAGAGCTGAGATCGATGGGAAAACCCAGGTCGATATCATTCTCCAGTCTCTACCTAGGAGTTTTGAGCAGTTTTGCCTGAACTACAACATGATTAAGAGGTTGTATTCATTGGTGGAGCTCGATGTAACTCCGAGAGAGGAGATATTTCGTCAGTGCTCAGCATGCCATGGTTAGTTGCAAATGGTTTCTACTTCTAAGCCGAAAGGCAAGAAGAAGAAGAAACCAGTTGGGGCAAAGGTGGTGGGAGGAACTCAGGGAGGAGTGAAGAAGCCGAAAGGCAAGTGCTTCACTTGTAAGCAGACTGGACACTGGAAGAAGGACTTCCCAACCGTAAGGTAACAAAGGTATATCTTTTAGTCTAGTCGTTGAAACATGTTTAGCGGTGTTATCTACCGGCACCTGGTGTGTAGATACGGGAGCCACTGATCTATCTGCAATACTTTGTAGGGGTTCCGAAACCGCAAACGGGCGAGGGGAGATTATCAGTATACTTAGCGATGCCATGAAGGTGGTGGTTGTTACAGTAGGAGATGTTTATTTATCTTTTGAGAAAAATAAAGTTTTGGTTCTTAAGAATTGCCTTTATGTACCTTTATTTAGAAAGAATTTAATTTCGGTTTCTAAATTGTTTATGGATGGATATTCTATTTCTTTTAATGACAGAGTTGCTATAAAAAGGAATAGGGAGATTATCTGTTCGGGTGCATTGATAGGAAATTTATACACACTTGAACCAAAAGCTCCCACGATGCAAATAGAAGTTAATAACTCATCTTCTAATTCCAATAAGAGAAAAGAACCTTCGAAGATGAACACAACATATCTTTGACATCTTAGGCTTGGTCATATTAACCTAAGCAGAATTCAAAGGTTGATAGCTGATGGACCTCTTGGTTGATTAGTGGTGGAGGATTTCCAACCTGCGAATCTTGCTTGGAGGGTAAAATGACCAAGAGGCCTTTTAAGGCCAAGGGGTACAGAGCCAAAGATGTGTTAGGATTGGTTCATTTTAATTTGTGTGGTCCTATGTCTATCCATGCTAGAGGTGGTTTTGAGTATTTCGTATGTTTTATAGACGATTATTCGAGATATGGATACATTTACTTGATGCACCGCAAGTCTAAAAGCTTTGACAAGTTCAAAGAATTCAAGGCTGATGTGGAGAAACGTCAAGGTAAAAGTATCAAGACACTACGAACTGATTGTGGTGGTGAGTACCTCTTGGGAGAGTTTAGGAATTACTTATCAGAGGATGGGATTCAATCCCGAGAGAATGGTCTAGCAGAGCAAAAGAATATGACTCTTATGGAGATGGTTAGATCGATGATAAGTTATTCTGAGTTACCAGATTTGTTCTGGGGATATGCTCAAGATACGATGGTGTACATTCTGAACTTGGTTCCATCTAAATCAGTGCCTTCTACTCCCACAGAATTGTGGACTGGGCGAAAGCCTAGTCTAAGACATATTCAGATTTGGGAGAGTGTAGCACATGCGTTGAAGGCAGATGCTGGTAAGTTAGAACCTCGTACAGAAATATGCATTGTCGTTGGCAATCCTAGAGGAACGAATGGAGGTTTTTTTTATAGTCCTAGAGATCAGAGGGTGATCGTTAGCACGAACGCCAGATTTCTAGAGGAATACTATGTAATGAACCACAAGCCCATGAGTAAGATTGTTCTGGAGGAATTAAAAGGGGAAGTCACTTCTTCAGTACCACCAGTACAAGAGGATATACCACAAGTCACTGCACCGCGTGTCACAGAGGATACACAGGTGATACCTCGTCATAGTGGGAGGGTTGTTAGACAGCCTGATAGATTCATGTTCTTGGGAGAAACTTCTAATTTGGTCCCTGGCTAACATAAACCTGATCCCTGGATATATGACAAGGCAATCCAAGATAAAGATGCAGTATCTTGGCAAAGTGCAATGAATGCTGAGATTGAATCTATGGATTCAAATCAGGTCTTGGAGCTAGTAGAACCACCCGATGGTGTAAAAACCATTGGAAGCAAGTGGATCTACAAAAACAAGAGAGGAATAGACGGGAAGGTTGAGACCTTCAAAGCGAGGCTTGTTGCGAAGGAGTATACTCAGAAAGATGGTATCGATTATGAGGAGACCTTTTCGCCAGTAGCCATGCTTAAGTCTATCCGGATTCTCTTATGCATTGCTGCTCATATGGATTATGAGGTATGGCAGATGGATGTCAAAAAAACTTTCCTTAATGGAAGTCTTGAGGAAAACATCTATATGAAGCAACCAGAATGTTTCATTGCAAAGGGCAAAGAGCATCTTATGTGTAAGCTTAATCGGTCCATTTATGGATTGAAGAAAGCTTCGAGATCTTGGAACATCCGCTTTGATGAAGTAATCCAGTCTTATTGATTTATTCAAAGTCCGAATGAGTCTTCTTTATACAAGAGATGTGACGAAAATGTAGTGGTCTTTCTTGTACTATACGTAGATGACATTTTTTTAATTGGCAACAATGTCAAGGTGTTATCGGATGTAAGGGTATGGTTGTCCAAATAGTTTGATATGAACGGCTTGGGAGAACTGGGACACATCCTTGGGATCAAGGTTATAAGGGATCGCAAGAAAAGGATGTTGTGCTTATCTCAAGCTTCATACATAGACACCATTATGGATCGTTTTAGCATGCAGAACTCCAAGAAGGGTTTTCTACCTTTCAGGCATGGAGTTCCTTTATCTAAGGAGATGTGTCCTAGAACATCCGAGGAGATAGAGGAGATGAAGGTGGTTCCTTATGCTTCGGCAGTAGGAAGCCTCATGTATGCGATGCTATGTACGAGACCAGATATCTGCTTTGCCGTGGCATGGTCAGCATGTAGGGATGTATACTAAAAAGTCTATCTTTTGTATGAACATCTTTATTTTTGAATAAGAATCACATGATCATTGTTTTCATATTTTTATGGTTATGCAATATTGTCTAATACTTTACATTAGTGTGATTTGGTATCGGGTTGTCTTGACCATAGAATCACACTAGTGCACTTTGTGTGTATTTAGCAGGACCGACTCAGAAGTGAT
The DNA here is from genome assembly GCA_025175895.1 of Wurfbainia villosa. Taxonomy (NCBI): domain Eukaryota; kingdom Viridiplantae; phylum Streptophyta; class Magnoliopsida; order Zingiberales; family Zingiberaceae; genus Wurfbainia; species Wurfbainia villosa. The sequence goes on from CM045990.1 coordinate 75,413,139, forward strand.
TCGATTTATTGTTGACTACATAATCGAATCGGACCTCAAATATTATTTAGTACATGCTCTTAATCCCGATATAATAACGGGCACATATACTTAGTACTCATCTCTTTGATTTACCAATGGGCGAGATTTATAGATTAAATCGATTGGCTCGGTAAGTTGGGAGATGATATTATTTATATGGTGTGCCGTTGATTATAGGAGGAAACCGTGTCCTATATATTAGGATGATGATGTCCCCTTGAGGAGCTCATAAGGTTCATCATGTAAACCCTGCAGGTGGACTTGGTCCGGCATGATGAAAAGGTTGAGTGGTACTACTCAAGGAGTTAGATGTTGATTAATTAATGGTCAGTAAATTAATTAATCGACGGACATTCGAGATCTTAAACACGGGAGAAAATGTAGAAATAATATATGGAGCCCATATTATCATATGGGGGTTGGTGATGTAGATCAATGATGAACCTTTAGTGGATTGGATCATCATTAGTGGATCGGACTTTATGTGGGCTTGATCCATGGGTGGCCAAGACCCAACTCCTCCTCATGGTCCCTAATGTAGCCTATTAACACCTCATGATGTTTAGATCCAATGGATAGAAACAACACTCTATGATCCAAAGGTAGAGATTAAATCTCTATGATCCGACGGTTGAGATTAAATCTCTAGATCCGAAGGTTGAGATTAAATCCCTAGAACCAATGGAGGAGAATAATTCATGACTTATCCCTAACTCTATAAAAGGAGGCCATGGGAGTTGGCGTGGATGATAATTGAAGAGAGCTAGGGTTTGGGCGGCAAGAAGGTGAATTCTAGTTGAGATAGGATTAGGGTTAGGGTTTGGAGGCTAGGGCGGCACCAAATAAGGAAGGTGATTGTTTCTTCTTCCTCTTCTTGTGGCCGGCATCCAGCTTCTTTCCAACCCCTTTCCAGACCTTGGTTGGCGCCCAAAAGCTCCCTTCTCCTTCTCCTTAGGTGGTGGAAACAAGATATAGGGCTTCCCTTGGTGTCTTGATTGTTTTCCATCATCTTCTTCACCTTCTAGTTGGCCGGCGGCAAGGAGTATGTGTGCTCCTTGTTGGTTGGTTTTAGGGAGGAGAAAAAGCTAGTTTCTACTCTTCCTCTTGCTTTGGAAGAGCAAGTAAGGAAGATTTGCGATCTAGGAGCTTCGACTTTTTTTTGTAGATCGTCGTCCACACGACGTCCAAAAGGAGGAAGGTCATACATTAGAAGATCGAGAGGTATACCTATTCTTCTATCTCCTTTTATTTATTGTTTGTATTTGTTTTTCAATTATAAGCATGTTATAAATCTGTAAATGGCTAAATAATACTTGGATCCCGAGCATAAACACGAAAATCGACGATCCGGACATCGTCTATTCCGCATCTACTCGTAGAATAGAGGATGGTCGCTTGAACAACTAGTTTGTTCAAGTGACCTCTCTAAACGAATAGCACGACGATGACTTGGTGGTTTGGGCAATCCCTTTTGTCTAGGATTAAATTTTTTTAATCCGGGAACATCGAAGGGATCGCCATGGACAAGCTACCGAGGTGAAGTGGGAAGCGAAGTTTCCCCTCACGGACTCGATAAGCAAAACCCTTCAATTGGTATCAGAGCTTCCGGGCAAAACTCTTCAATTGGTATCAGAGCCAAGGTTTCCGGTTTTGTGTGTTTAGGATTCGGTTAATTTTTATGCACTTTTTCATATATTATATGTGTCGGATAATCGTAGGATATGCGTAGTTTAACTCTTTGGTTGCAGGCATAAGATCACGCTATTATGACCATATGTGTGTATGTGATTGTATGTGTGTAAATATTTATTTTGTTGAATCCTCGGGGTTGACGAGGCTAGTATTTAGTTTTTATAAATTAAATACGGCATTGTTTAGCCACTCTTTATTTTATTTTACTTTCGATCTAGATTTCATGTACACTCCCTCATAGAGTATAGGATCGATGGTTGTAAATTAAAATAGGTTTTAGTCTCAACTCGGATATCCGGATGGCTCGTACATGGCGTAGGATGAGCGGACGAGATGGCGATGCGATGGGAATCATATTGAAGACAAAAGCTATAATAGTTGGAAAATAATTTATTTTTCATATTTATTGCTTTTTGTTTGATATGCATGTCGTAGGCTAGGAAAATTCCTCAATTTCAAATTACTAAGTGGGAGAGGGAATTTTTTTTAAAATTCCCACGGACTCCATTACGATTTGACAAGTGATGCAAATAAACTTGTGCGTCGGCTCTGATTGCCTTCCTCCCCATCGGATGGGTTTTTTTGTGGATCACAAGGTCGAATATGGTTATAGAAAATTATTAAGGAGCGTGTGTACTTGCCCATCGTAAGGCACATAACCCGAGATAATTACCTTAGTATCGAGTAATGGTGAACACTTAGATACAAATATAAGTATTCTCTCAATCGGAGTCACTGCTTTTATTTGTAGGGCCAAAGAGGAACCAACTATTAATTTTACTTGTCAAAAAGTTAGGTTGATAAGATAGTAAAATTAATGGGTAAAACCTCCTCTTACAAATGTAGAATTCGTATACATCCACACTATCGTGGCATACGATATTCTTGGTGTTTTGAGGTGTTGGTTGATTTTAAAATTTTATTGTTTGAGGAATCAATAATTTTTTGAAATCTAATGTTTTGATTTATGTGATTCTTAGGGTTTCTTTCAAAATGACTTTCAACCCACTTGCTGTGATACTGAAAGAGAACAAACTTACTGGACCCAAATATGTAGATTGGAAGAGGAATCTAGACATTATCTTGACTACTAATGAATACAAATATGTACTCCTCGAAGAGTGCCCTCCCAAGCCTGCAGATAATTTTGGGGAAAGGGAGAGAGAGAGCTATAAGAAGTGGATCAAGGCCGATGAGATGGCGCGGTGTTACATTTTGGCATCTATGTCAAATGTACTGCAACATCAGCATCAAGCCATGTCCACTGCTTATGAGATGATGCTCAATCTCAAGGAGCTTTTCAGACACCAAAATCGGGCTGCGAGCCAAGAGGCCATGAGAAACTTGATGACGACCACCATGGTCGAGGGAACACCCGTGAGGGATCATGTTCTCAAGATGATGGCTCATTTGAATGAGCTGGAGGTCCTAGGAGCTGAGATCGAAGGGGAAACCCAGGTCGATATCATACTCCAGTCTCTGCCTAGGAGTTTTGAACAGTTTCGCCTCAACTACAACATGAACAAGAGGTTGTATTCGTTGGAACTTCGATGTAACTCCAGGCGACAGAGGGACTATTTCGTCAGAGTGCTCAGGCGCATGCCGTGGTAACCCAGAAGGTTTCTACTTCTAAGCCGAAAGGCAAGAAGAAGAAGAAACAAATCGGGGCGAAGGCGGTGGGAGGTACTCAGGGAGGAGTGAAGAAGCTGAAAGGCAAGTGCTTCACTTGTAAGCAGACTGGACACTGGAAGAAGGACTGCCCCAACCGCAAGAACAAAGGTATAGCTTTTGGTCTAGTCGTTGAAACATGTTTAGTGGTGTTATCTACTGGCAACTGGTGTGTAGATACGGGAGCCACTGATCATGTCTGCAATACTTTGCAGAGGTTCCAGGAAACCAGATGACTGGCTGAGGGGAGATTACCATGTACTTTGGCGATGCCACGAATGTGGTGGCTATTGCAGTGGGAGATGTTCATTTATCTTTTGAGAAAAATTAACTTTTAGTTCTTAAGAATTGCCTTTATGTACCCTTATTTAGAAAGAATTTAATTTCGATTTCTAAATTGTTTATGGATGGATATTCTATTTCTTTTAATGACAGAGTTGTTATAAGAAGGAATAGGGACATTATCTGTTCGGGTGCATTGATAGGAAATTTGTACACACTTGAACCAAAACCTCCCACGATGCAAATTGAAGTTAATAATTCATCTTCTAATTCCAATAAGGGAAAAGAACCTTCGAAGATGAACCAAACATATCTTTGGCATCTTAGGCTTGGTCACATTAACCTAAGCAGAATTCAAAGGTTGATAGCTGATGGACCTTTGGGTTCATTAGTGGTGGAGGATCTCCCAACCTGTGAATCTTGCTTGGAGGGTAAGATGACCAAGAGGACTTTTAAGGCCAAGGGGTATAGAGCCAAAGATGTGTTAGAATTGGTTCATTCTGATTTGTGTGGTCCTATGTCTTCTCCAGGCTAGAGGTGGTTTTGAGTATTTCGTCTCTTTTATAGACGATTACTCAAGATATGGATAAATTTACTTGATGCGCCGCAAGTCTGAATGCTTTGACAAGTTCAAAGAATTCAAGGCTGATGTGGAGAAACGTCAAGGTAGAAGTATCAAGACACTACAATCTGATCGTGGTGATGAGTACCTCTTGGGAGAATTTAGGAACTACTTATCAGAGGCTGGGATTCAATCCCAAATGACTACACCTGGCACACCCTAGCATAACGGTGTAGCAGAGCGAAGGAATAGGACTCTTATCGAGATGGTTAGATCGATGATGAGTTATTCTGACTTGCCAGATTCGTTCTGGGGATATGCTCTAGACACAGCGGTGTACATTCTGAACTTGGTTCCATTTAAATCAGTGCCTTCTACTCCCACAGAGTTGTGTACTTGGCGAAAGCCTAGTCTAAGACATATTCGAATATGGGGGAGTCTAGCACATGTGCTGAAGGCAAATGCTAGTAAGTTGGAACCTCGTACAGAAGTACGCATGTTCGTTGGCTATCCTAGGGGAACGAAGGGTGGATTGTTTTATAGTCCTAGAGATCATAGGGTGATCGTTAGCACAAATGCCAGATTTTTAGATGAAGACTATGTGATGAGCCACAAGCCCAAGAGTAAAATTGTTCTGGAGGAGTTAAAAGGGAAAGTTACTTCTTTAGTACTGCCGGTACAAGAGGATATACCACATGTCACTGCACCGCGTGTCACAGAGGATACACAGGTGATACCTCATCGTAGTGGGAGGGTTGTGAGACATCCTGATTAATTCATGTTCTTGGGAGAATCTTCTGATTTGGTCCCTGGCGAACATGAACCTGATCCCTAGACATATGACGAGGCAATCCAAGATAAAGATGCAGTATCTTGGCAAAGTGCAATGAATGATGAGATTGAATCTATGAATTCAAATCGGGTCTGGGAGCTAGTAGAACCACCCGATGGTGTATAAACCATTGGATGCAAGTGGATCTATAAGAGAAAGAGAGGAATAGATGGGAAGGTTGAGACCTTCAAAGTGAGGCTTGTTGCGAAGGGGTATACTCAGAAAGAGGGTATCGATTATGAGGAGACCTTTTCGCCGGTAGCCATGCTTAAGTCTATCCGGATTCTCTTATGCATAGCAACTCATATGGATTATGAGGTGTGGCAGATGGATGTCAAGACAACTTTCCTTAATGGAAGTCTTGAGGAAAACATCTACATGAAGCAACCAGAGGGATTCATTGCTAAGGGCAAAGAGTATCTTCTATGTAAGCTTAATCGGTCCATTTATGTATTGAAACAAGCTTCGAGGTCTTGGAACATCCGCTTTGATGAGGTGATCCAATCTTATGGATTTATTCAAAGTCCGGATGAGTCTTGTGTTTACAAGAGATGTGACAGAAACGTAGTGGTATTTCTTGTACTATACGTAGATGACATTTTGTTGATTGGCAACAATATCAAGGTGTTATCGGACGTAAGGGTATGGTTGTCGAAACAGTTTGATATGAAGGACTTCGGAGAGGTAGGATACATCCTTTGGATCAAGGTTATAAGGGATCGCAGGAAAAGGATGTTGTGCTTATCCCAAGCTTCATACATAGACACGATTATGGAGCGTTTTAGCATGCATAACTCCAAGAAGAGTTTTCTACCTTTCAGGCATGGAGTTCCTTTATCTTAGGAGATGTGTCCTAGATCATCTGAGGAGATAAAGGAGATAAAGGTGGTTCGAGGGAAGCCCTCATGTATGCGATGCTATGTATACGAGACCAGATATCTTGCCATGGGCATGGTCGCAGACATCGAGTAATCCAGATGTGACATTGGATCATCAGAAAGCATATATTGAAGTACCGAGAAGGACTAGGATTATATGTAGTTTAAGGCACACCAATTACTCCTGTGGGTTTCACACTCGACTTCCAATGATTGGGATAACAGAAGTCTACCTCGAGTTTTGTGTTTACTTTGGGAGGTGGAGCCATTGTATGGAGGAGTGTCAAGCGAAATGCGTGGCGGACTCCACCATGGAAGCCGAGTATGTGGCGCCTCGAGGCAAAGAAGCTGTATGACTCAGGAACTTCCTGATGGACTTGGATGTGATTCCTGGTTTGCCCAGAACTATCACAATTTATTGTGATAATAATGGTGCAGTTGCAAACTCGAAGGAACCACGAGCCCATAAGGCTAGTAAACACATAGAGTGCAAGTACCACCTGATACGAGAAATCATAAAGGAGGTAGAAGTTGTTGTCGCCTAGATTGCATTAGAGGATGACCTGGTAGACCCTTTCACTAAGGCTCATCTAGAGAGAGCTTTGATAGGCATGTGGAGGGAAGGGGGGATCAGATGTATGGCGATTAGGACAAAGATAGTCTTCTTTAAGTGTAAGTGAGAGATTGTAGGGATGTATACTGAAAAGTCTATCTTTTGTATGAATATCTTTATTTTGGAATAAGAATCACATGATCATTGTTTGCATATTTTTATGGTTATGCAATATTGTCTAAAACTTACATTGTAGATAATATGGTGTGTGGTGTCACATAGGTGATCATGTTATCACCCCTTGAAAGTATAAGTAAAGGCTCACAACCGAGATGGCTTTGGACAAACCATCGTATGGTTGTAGTGTGATTTGGTATTGGTTTGTCTTGACCATAGAATCACACTAGTACACTGTGTATTGAGCAGATGGACTTAGAGGTGATTCGATTTATCACTACTACATAATCTAATCGACTCGATATTATATTGTACATGCTCTTAATCCTGATATAATAACGGACACATATACTTAATATTCATTTCTTTGATTTACCAATGGGCGAGATTTATAGATTAAATCGATAGGCTCAGTAAGTTGGGAAATGATATTATTTATATGGTGTGTCGTTGATTATAGGAGGAAACCGTGTCCTATATATTAGGATGATGATGTCCCCTTGAGGCGTTCATAAGGTTCATCATGTTAACCCTACTGGTGGACTTGATCCGGCATGATGTTAAGGATGAGTGGTACAACTCATGGTGTTAGATGTTGATTAATTAATAGCCAGTAAATTAATTAATGGATGGACATTCGAGATCTTAAACACGGGGAGAAAAATTTACAAATAATATATGGAGCTCATATTAACTTATGGGGGTTGGTGAGTTAGATCAATGATAATCCTTTAGTGGATTGGATTATCATTAATGGATCGGGCTTTATGTGGGCTTGATCCATTGGATGGCAAAGATCCAACTCCTCCTCATGGTCCCTATTGTAACCTATTAATACATCATGAAGCCTAGATCCAATAGATGAAAACAAAACTCTAGATCCAAAGGTAGAGATTAAATATCTAGATCCGACGGTTGAGATTAAATCTCTAGATCCTACGGTTGAGATTAAATCCCTAGAACCAATGGTGGAGATTAAAACAAGGCTTATCCCTAACTCTATAAAAGGAGGCTTTAGGGTGGGCAGCAAGGAGGAATTCCAACAGAGATCGGATTAGGGTTTGAGAGGCTTAGGGTTTGGAGGTGTTGGGCGGCCGCAAATAAGGAAGTTTTTTCCTTTTCTTCTTCGTCTTCCTAGGTGGCCGGCGCCCATATCCTTCTCCTCTCCCTTGGCCGGTGTCCAAACCTAATCCTTCTCCTCTCCTTGGTTGGTGGAAACAAGGCTTAGGGTCTTCCCTTGGAGCTCTTGGCCAACATCTATCTTCTTCATCCAATCCTTCTTTGCCGGTGGCAAGCACCAAGCTTGGAGCTTGGTGGTTGGTTGAAAGAAGGAAAAGTGTTTAGTTTCTTATTCTTCCTCTTTTTCGGAGCGAGCAAGGAAGGAAGATTGGTGATCTAGGAGCTTCAACTTTTGGTAGATCGTCGCCCACACGACGTCCAAAAGGAGGAAGGACATACAATAGAAGATCGAGAGGTATATCGATTGTCTATTTTCTTTTGTAACATGTCTATAATTGTTTTTCAATTATATATGCATGTAGTATTCTATTTTTATGGATAAAATAACTTGAACCCCGAATATAAACACAAAAGCTGGTGATCCGTACATCGTCTATTCTGCGGCTATTCGTAGAATAGTGGTTGGTGGCTTGAACAACAAGTTTGTTCAAGTGACTACTCTAATCGAATAGCACGACGATGAAATAGTTGCTTGTGTGATCCCTTTTGTCTATGATTAAATTTTTTTTAATCCGGGGACATCAATGGGATTGCCATGAACAAGCGACCAAGTTGAAGTGGGAAGCGAAGTTTCCTACCTTCATAGGGAAGGAGTGCTCATGGAGTTTTAGCTAGCTACTAGATAGCTACTTTAGGGTTGCTGGAACATGGATAGATGCAACTAGGGAGATTGGTCATTAAGGTCTCCCAGTTACTTACAGTGTTGTGTGATAGAGTGGATTTTGGACAGTAGATTGATTTCTCTTGTGAGAAAGCAATTCTCCGTCTCTGAAGAGGATAGTGGTTCTCAGAGTTATTTTTGATTCAGGGGTCTTGACATTAGAGACTGGTGTTTTGTTCGGAGTGGATCCGAATATAGTGAGTGTTGAAATATTCTTATTGGTGGGATGACATGTAGGACATGGTTGATTTCATCGTTTGATGTTGGGCGTGCCAACATCTAAAGGGTGGAATATTATGATCGGTAAGGTTATGTACCGAGATGAAAGTGGTAGCCTAGTACGACGGACAACATTAAAAGATTATCTAGAATTCGGAAAGGATTTGGTGTGATTTGGGTAATCGATGATCGATTAGCAAAGTTTGCTTATTTTCTTTCGAGTCGTAAGATAGTTTTCATTGGATAACTTGATGGAATTATATCCATGGAGTATCCTTGAGTATCGTTCCGATAGTGATTCATTATTCATCTTACGATTCTAGCAAAGTCTCCGATAGGTCATGGATATAGAGCTCCACTCTGGAACAGTTATTTACCTCTTAATAGGTTGATTGAGAGTGTATATAAGAGCTGGAATATAATATTCGAGCTCAGTAATCCCACTAAGTCACTTGAGGTGTGTGACTTTTTTCCAGATACATGAGATGGTTGTTGTGACATCTCATACTCGTACATGAACTGGAAATATGGGGACCAAATTTTTATTAGTGGGGGAGAATGTAAGATACGAAAAAAAATACCCCTTGTTAATGGAGAAATTGTCTTATATAATTTCTCAAGAGTTCACAGAAATTTTTCCGGATTCAAAAGGTGCCCATACGAGAAAGATTGAAGTTAATTGGGAGTTGGGTCGACTTGAGTTAACTTGGACTTAACCTAGGTTAGCTTTGAGTCAAGCTTGAGCCAACCCAACCGAACCAAATCCAAATTTCTCGATCACATTCCTTCTCCTTTCCTCTGTTCGGCGCTATCCCCTTCTTCACCGTGCGATTTCTATAGTCGACCATCGCCAATTATTTCTCCGTTGCGATGCCCTTTCCCGATCGTCACCTTCTTTCTCCGTTGCGACGACCTCGCTACTACCACCTGGTCGTCAGTGGTCGTTGGAGGTTGCCCGAGCGGAAGACCGTCGACCATTGAACAACGTGAGTTAGATCTGCCACCGTTCTTTGTCGCCGCTAGAGCGCTCGTCTTTGTCGAGAGGAGAACTCTCATCGTCATCGTCGGTGGTCGTTGATTGGTTCTTCTCTTCCCCATGTGTAATGACCGGTGTCGCTCGAGCTCAGATCATCGCCACCCTGGCTGATCGTTTTGACCACAGGTCAGCTCGATTTCTCCCTTTCGATTCTGAGCTTGCGTTCATTATATCAAGGACTTGAGCATATATTGGTCTCTTCCAATCCTCTCTGCAGCATTTTGATCAATATAGTCGTTCTCTATGATCTAGATCATAACTCTCCAATGTTGGCGATCGACGCTAGTAAAGATTCTCTTATCATTCTATTCTTCCAGTGTTGGGTAGGATTGTGATCGATATCTTTGGTTTTTGAATTGTGGGTGCAAGGATCAGGTTAAGTGAAGGTTTGCGATGGGTTTCAGATGTTGTGCAATGGAAGCCAAACTTGGTGGGTTTCAGATTGAGATACTTTAGGAAGGTATATTATTGTTTGCAGTTGATTTTGTTGTTGGCTCAATGCTTGATAATTGAGAGTGAATTGATGTGTCATTAATTGAATAGGGATTGAAGGATTAATGGAAATAGGAGTGTTTGATCTGTGGTAGGGATGTTGTTATGAACTAGTGTAAATTGCTAGTGGGGTTGTTTGTTGGGTTTCCGGCACCGCGGCGTGTGTGTGTTCGATCATGTTTCGTAAACATGAGCACAGCGGAAGCAATTAAAATAATAAATCTATATTTATTACAACACACGCATGCATATTACAACAAGTGTAGACATAACCGTAAATTAAAATTTGCAATAAAAGAAAATTATCTACGTTATACCTTTCGTATGACGTGTAGCGGGAACGGCATCAACCGGAACGATCCTCGTAAGAATCGTCTCTATCCGTATCCATGCCGAGCTCCTCGGGATGACTTCGCTAAGTCACGAGCTTCGTCTTCGTACGGGTTACTAGCCTCGTGTTGAAGACGACGTGATCGAGAGATGATCACGATCCGAATCCAAATTCGGATCCTAAAACGAGTTCTCAAAACTCGCTTCTCCGGAGAGGTATTCGTCAACCGTTTGACGAATCCTTCGTCCCCCACCTCAGAGGATTACCGGAGATCAAATCTCCGGTAAGTTAGCCGCTGTCGGAGCACTAACCGTCGTCCAAACGACGCTCCGACAACAAAGAAACAAGCTGTCCAGAAAAACTGGACAGCTTTTGGTGGAGGAATAGAGGCCGGCCAAAGGAGATGTGGAGCTCACCTTATCACCGAACCCACAAGAGATCACGAGGTCGCGGAGTGTTCACGGCTGAAGCTTGATGGCGGCAATGACTTGGGCAGGCGGCACAAAAATGGCGGCGGCACACCTAGGGTTGGCGCCGACTAGGAGAGAAGATGGAGGCGGCACAATTAGGTTGGGCGGCAACTCTAATTAGGGTGCTTGGATTAGGGTTTAAGCCCTATTTTATAGAGAACTAATTCTCTTAATGGTTAATGGATCATATCCATAAAGCCCGTTAACCCGCTCCATTAAGATAAGTTAAAATAAACCAAACCATGATGGTTTATTTTAAGTTAAAACGAACCGAACCAACCTTTGGTTCATTCGTTTAATATAAACCAAACCCTTTGGTTTATTCTCATCCATTGGATTAGAACCAAACCATTTTGGTCCATCCATTATGTCTTCATAAGACACGACCCATCCACGCTTCCATTGCGACTGAAACAATTTCATGCTCGCTTTATGTTTGGTCCAACCAAACATAGTTTCTCTCGGTCTGAGAATCCCATTCTCAAACTCGTTTTAAATCCTTTGGATTACACTCGTTGTGCATGTGACCAAATAGGTTCTAGGTTTATGTTGGCGGTCTATAATTAACCATTAATTATAGAACGATCATGAGTGGCACCTAGTAGTACATAATGATCCCCAATTAATCGAAAAGATCAACGGTTCATCCAGAACTATTTCTGAAACCCTTCAGTAGCTCGAATTAATCGTGCCCCATTCCCTTCACTCATCTTATACCCACTTGGTTCAGGACATGGTCTATAGTGTCAGTCCCCACTAGGCTGACTATGTCACACCTAGCCCAAGTATCATTTCCTCGTCCTACGGATTCTAGTTACTCCACATGTATCGAAGAGTACCTTACTCTAAACATGTAATGCTTTGGCCAAAGACTTTAGTAACAATCCAATGAGAGGCCATGGGTATACATCTCCTCGCAAGGAGTGGTGAATCCTTTATAGGCTATTCAAACACCTTCGATCACTTCGACTTATACCCAATCATCCCAGGTCCACATCTCCTTAGAGATGTTTGCTTAAGATGTCAAAGCATAAGTCTCCATGATCAAGATGACTTGAATACCGCAAGTCAAAGGAACATCGCACTTAAGCCACAGTAAGAACTTCATTGACATATCTATATATGCGAGAGAACCATATGAAGTCTTACTGGTCACTCCAATGAACTAGTTACCATAACTAGCATCCACGATTAACTCCGGACATCACTATGTCTCCAGCCAGTGAGAATCAGCTGCTTGGATACACCAAGGAGTATACCTCGTGCTAGTCTCGACAGAATTGATGGTGTCCAAATTCATCAATTCATCGACTAGGGATAATTCTGATACATCACAATTACACATGTAGAGATACTCACTAGATGTGATCCAATCACAAATTCTCTCATGCTGTGAATCGTATCTTGGACATTCAGTAAATGAGTTTAAGATCCAATCAAATACATAAAACATGTATACTCAAATAGTGAATCTTCATTTATCATATAAATGGTTCATACATAAGGCGATTGTCTTTGGACATCTCTCATATATTACTAACAGACTCCCACTTGGCCTAATGCCAATCGCTACGGTATCCAATACCATAAGCTCTAACATGACCCTCAAACTTATTTTGAGGTAATGCTTTAGTCAAAGGATCCGCTAAGTTCCTTTCAGTGGGAATTTTCTCGATTTGTATTTCGTTCCTACTGATGATCTCTCTGATAAGATGATAGCGGGGAAGCACATGTTTGGATCATTGATGAGACCACATCAAGTTCAGAGATGAACTTCTTGATCCAAACCGCTTCCTTTGCTGCTTCCAAAGCTGCAATGTATTCTGCCTTAGTGGCAGAATCCGCTATAGTGTCAAGCTTGGAACCTTTCCAACTTATTGCGCCTCCATTCTAGGTGAATACATACCCAGACTAAGACATGGAATCATCCTTGTCTGTCTGTATCTGGCATCCGTATACCCACGTATCACCATGTACCCTTCTCCATATATTAGGAACACATCCTTAGTTCTTCTTAAGTACTTAAGGATCGTCGTAACACCCCCCCAATGATCCATTCCTGGATCAGACTGGTATCTGCTCGTGACACTCAGAGCATACGATACATCGGGCCTCATACATAACAGAGCATACATGATAGATCCTATTGCGGATGCATAGGGAATCTTACTCATGCAAATCCTCTCGTCTTCTGTGCGCGGACACATAGACTTCGAAAGGTGTACCCCATGCCTGATGGGTAGGAAACCTTTCTTGGATTGACATGCTAAACCTCTTTGCTTTCGGTCTATATATATAGGCTGAAAGACCAAGCAACCGTTTGATCTATCTCTATAGATCTTAATCCGAGGATGTAGGTTGCTTCTCCCAGTCTTTCATGGAGAATGTCTTGGATAACCAAACCTTCAGTGTAAGATTGAAACATGTCGTTTCTATAAGTAGTATGTCATCGACATACAATACTAGGAATACGATCGCACTCTACTAACCTTCTTGTACACACAAGATTCGTCTGGATTTTGTGAGAAATCAAACTTTTTGATTGTTCCATCAAAACGGATATTCCAGCTCCTGGATGCTTGCTTCAATCCATAAATGGACGTCGCAATTTGCATAGCTTGGTTTTATCAACCGATGTGAAACCCTCAGGCTGTATCATATACACGTCCTCGAGCATGTTTCCATTAAGGAAAGTTGTTTTCACATCCATCTGCCATATCTCATAATCATAATGAGCCGCTATGGCCAGGAGCATCCGAATGGATTTAAGCATAGCTACAGGCGAATAGGTTTCGTCATAATCAAAACCTTGCTTTTTTTTGATATATCCTTTCGCCACCAATCTAGCCTTATAGGTAATCACATTACCATCCATGTCGGTTTTCTTCTTGAAAACCCACTTGCACCTTATAGGCTTTATGCCTTCAGGTGGGTCAACCAAGTTCCAAACTTGGTTTTCATACATGGAATCCATTTCACTTCATGGCACAAGCCACTTATCCCTTTCTAAACTTGTCAAGACTTCTTCATAACTGTAGGCTCTCATCATCAATGAGTAACACGTCGCTCGATTCACTTACGAGAAATCCATATCTCTCAGAATATTGCTGGTTCTACCAGATCTACGAAGATGTGGTGTTACAATAGGTCCAAATTGATTGCTCATCACTATGAGTTGTCACCGTTGTGCTTCACTGTATCTCATCAATGTCTATTTGAGTCTCGAGCCTCCTCAAGCTCGAGACACTCCCAATCGCTTTCTTGCAAGAGAAACTCTTTCTCTAGAAACACAAAGATGCCTTGAAACAAACACCTTTTGTTCCACAGATGATAGAATTGGTAACCCTTGTTTCCTTAGGGTATCCAATAAATAGACATTTATCGACTTAGCATCCAATTTGTCCGACATACCGCTTTCACATAAGCAGACAACCCCATATCTTCAAGTAAGATACATGAGGTTTCTTACCATTCCATATCTCATATGGAGTAGTTGAGACTACCTTGGTAGGCATTCTGCTTAACAAGTAAACAAATGTTCAAGTGCATAGCCCCAAAAGGACTTGGGAAGAGTCGCATGATTCATCATTGACTGACCATGTCCAACAAGGTCCTAAGATACGCCTCTCGATACACCATTATGCCGTGGTGTATATGGCGGAGTCCATTGAGACAATATACCATTGTCTCTTAGATAATCAAGAAACTCTGACTTAAGTATTCACCACTCGATCCGATCAAGTATTTTAATACTCTTGTCATGTTGTTTCTCTACTTCATTTCTGAATTCTTTGAACCTTTCAAAGGCTTCAGACTTGTGTTTCATCAAGAACACATACCCAAACCGTGAGTGATCATCGGTGAAGGTAATGAAGTAGCTATAGCCTCCTAAATGCTTGAGTTGACATAGGTCCACATACATCGATGTATTAGACCTAGTAACTCTCCCACTGCTCACCTTTTCCAGAAAGGTAACTTAGTCATCTTGCCTTTTAAGCATGATTCGCATGTATCGTATGAATCCAATTCAAACGATTCCTGAATTCCACATCGGTGTAATTCGGACATGCGTTTCTTGCTTATATGGCCAAGACGACAATGCCACATATAGGAGTCTATTTGATTATCCTTGCGCTTTGTTGCTCGCTTCGATATTGAAAATGTCACCGGATACGCCCAACGATAAACACCATTGCTTAAAGTTCCAAATTCCCATAAAGAACTCCATTCAAAGTTATGTAACAACAATTGTTACTAAAAGTTAAATGGAAACCCATTTCTATTTAAACAAGAAATAGAAATGATGTTCTTTATCAACGAAGGAACATAAAAGCAATTGTCCAGCTTCTAAGACAAGTCCTAGTGGAGTTCCAACAAATACGCTCGATGGCAGTGCAAAGAACTGCTCCATTCCCAACACGTAAATTTGACTCTCCTCGACAAGTCTTCTATTCCTTAGCCCATGTATGTCATTACATATATGTGAGCCACACCCAAGATCAAATACCCAAGTGTCCGAGGAAAATAGAATGACAATCAATAAAGAAGATTTCAAGAAGATGGGGCATCCGATGCCTTATCCTTCTGACTCAAGATAAATCTTGCACTTTCTTCAAGAATGGCTCTCCTTGCCATAATGATGGCAAGTTTCCTTTGTGCTAGTTCTACCTTCTTAGCCCTTCTCTTCTTTCCTTCTCTGTTCCTTTGACTTCCTCTTAGAACCTTTCTTCGAGGAATCAACTAACAAGACTGCCCTCGCTCATGCTTCTTAGAAGACTCCACATTCAAAGATATCGAGCAGACTACAGATGAACCTCCTAGCATCTCGAGGTGAAGAGGAGCTGAGACTCAACCTTTCAATCTCACTTGCTCATCAACCAACTCACAAAGATGAAGGATCACGATATGAGCATCCATATGCTCATGTCGCTGAGCTTGGGTTCCATCGCTAGCATGATGCAACTCATTTGTTCAGAATCACTCACATGTTTCTGATAGGCCAACAATTGGTCCAGAGTTGCATCGTCACTAGGACGGGCGGGAAGAGGCGCTTCGAGGACATTTACAAGCTTTTCACCTTTAGAACAATTCTCAAGTTTCTAAGCCAGTCCAAGAAGTTCGCCTACTAATTTATTTGAATCCAAAATGGAACGCAAATTCAAACACATCATGATCAATATATTAACTTAGAAATACAAAACGAGCATATATGAGAAAGATGATTTTAAAATGCATCAATATACATTTATAAATCCCATTCATTTTTCAAATTTCAAAAAACCCCAAAATCACTTCGGGAGATTGTAGGTCCATCTCCGAATGGGCTGATATCCATCATAGATAAGAACAACCTTGGAGAGAGTCCAACAAGCCATACTTAACTACGACGGAATGTATCATCTATACCGATTGCATATCACGATATGCAACTATCACAATGTGCTATCAACTAATTGAATGTTCACATAGATCGGGTTGTTAACACATTAACAAGTATGCATCATATGCATAGCACCCAACTTCACCTCCCTTTACATCGACCTTGGAGAGAGTCCAACAAGCCGATGCTCCAGGTTAAAGCCAACCCATTAATCAGGACATAGTTTTAATATGGTTAGAGCGCATTCAACCAATTAGCCCAGCATGGAGAGAGTCCAACAACCAAAGCTAACGATTGACCTCTGACTCTTACTATATTAGTATTAAACTATTCCATGGTTTGAACATATTCAGGTTCGAGCCGGGCTTGGAGAGAGTCCAACAACCCAAACAAGAAACAGAACTCTGGTTCTAACCATATTAATGGAAGGTGTAGGATTTAATATTGATTAAGGGTTTTTATGTCTCATCCTCTTTGCATGCAAATAACTATTATCTACATGGCATGACATACATGGCATACATCTACATGTCACGACACGCATGGCATAATGTTATGCATCTAATGCAATTACATGGCATACAATTATGTCATGTATATAATTTCCTTATATGTCATAACTATTTATGGAAATAAAATATGTTTAAGATTTGATTCTCCAAATCAAATCATAATTAAATTAGGAAACAAATTTCCAAATCTAATCACATATTTTATTCATGGAATTATTTGATTAAGGAAAATCTATTTAGGAAACCAATTTCCTAAATCATTAAAACTACTTATGGAAATAAAATATTTTAAGATTTGATTTCCCAAATCAAATCATGATTAAATTAGGAAACAAATTTCTAGAATCTAATCAAATATTTTATTTATGGAAAATATCAATTTCCATAAATACTTCCAACTTTCCAAAAGTGGAAGATTTCCATAAATACTTCTAGACTTTCCAAAATTGAAAAATTTCCATAAATACTTCTAAATTTCAAAATTTAGAAAATTTCCAGAAATACATTATGACTATCGCAAAACCATTTTTACGATTATGTCGAAACACAACCTGGGCTCTGATACCACTGTTGGGTTTCCGGCACCGCGGCGTGTGTGTGTTCGATCATGTTTCGTAAACATGAGCACAGCGGAAGCAATTAAAAATAATAAATCTATATTTATTACAACACACGCATGCATATTACAACAAGTGTAGACATAACCGTAAATTAAAATTTGCAATAAAAGGAAATTAAACTACGTTATACCTTCCGTATGACGTGTAGCGGGAACGGCATCAACCGGAACGATCCTCGTAAGAATCGTCTCTATCCGTATCCACGCCGAGCTCCTCGGGATGACTTCGCTAAGTCACGATCTTCGTCTTCGTACGGGTTACTAGCCTCGTGTTGAAGACGACGTGATCGAGAGATGATCACGATCCGAATCCAAATTCGGATCCTAAAACGAGTTCTCAAAACTCGCTTCTCCGGAGAGGTATTCGTCAACCGTTTGACGAATCCTTCGTCCCCCACCTCAGAGGATTACCGGAGATCAAATCTCCGGTAAGTTAGCCGCTGTCGGAGCACTAATCGTCGTCCAAACGACGCTCCGACAACAAAGAAACAAGCTGTCCAGAAAAACTGGACAGCTTTTGGTGGAGGAATAGAGGCCGGCCAAAGGAGATGTGGAGCTCACCTTATCACCGAACCCACAAGAGATCACCGGAGGGTCGCCGGAGTGTTCACCGGCTGAAGCTTGGTCACCGGCAATGACTTGGACGGCGGCACAAAAGCTGGGCGGCGGCACACCTAGGGTTGGCGCCGACTAGGAGAGAAGATGGAGGGGGCGGCACAATTAGGTTGGGCGGCAACTCTAATTAGGGTGCTTGGATTAGGGTTTAAGCCCTATTTTATAGAGAACTAATTCTCTTAATGGTTAATGGATCATATCCATAAAGCCCGTTAACCCGCTCCATTAAGATAAGTTAAAATAAACCAAACCATGATGGTTTATTTTAAGTTAAAACGAACCGAACCAACCTTTGGTTCATTCATTTAATATAAACCAAACCCTTTGGTTTATTCTCATCCATTGGATTAGAACCAAACCATTTTGGTCCATCCATTATGTCTTCATAAGACATGGCCCATCCACGCTTCCATTGTGACTGAAACAATTTCATGCTCGCTTTATGTTTGGTCCAACCAAACATAGTTTCTCTCGGTCTGAGAATCCCATTCTCAAGCTCGTTTTAAATCCTTTGGATTACACTCGTTGTGCGTGTGACCAAATAGGTTCTCGGTTTATGTTGGCCGTCTATAATTAACCATTAATTATAGAACGATCATGAGTGACACCTAGTAGTACATCATGATCCCCAATTAACCGAAAAGATCAACGGTTGATCCAGAACTATTTCTGAAACCCTTCAGTAGCTCGAATTAATCGTGCCCCATTCCCTTCACTCATCTTATACCCACTTGGTTCAGGACATGGTCTATAGTGTCAGTCCCCACTAGGCTGACTATGTCACACCTAGCCCAAGTATCATTTCCTCGTCCTATGGATTCTAGTTACTCCACATGTATCGAAGAGTACCTTACTCTAAACATGTAATGCTTTGGCCAAAGACTTTAGTAACAATCCGACGAGAGGCCATGGGTATACATCTCCTCGCAAGGAGTGGTGAATCCTTTATAGGCTATTCAAACACCTTCGATCACTTCGACTTATACCCAATCATCCCGGGTCCACATCTCCTTTGAGATGTTTGCTTAAGATGTCAAAGCATAAGTCTCCATGATCAAGATGACTTGAATACCGCAAGTCAAAGGAACATCGCACTTAAGCCACAGTAAGAACTTCATTGACATATCTATATATGCAGAGAACCATATGAAGTCTTACGGCTGGTCACTCCAATGAACTAGTTACCATAACTAGCATCCACGATTAACTCCGGACATCACTATGTCTCCAGCTAGTGAGAATCAGCTGCTTGGATACACCAAGGAGTATACCTCGTGCTAGTCTCGACAGAATTGATGGTGTCCAAATTCATCAATTCATCGACTAGGGATAATTCCGATACATCACAATTACACATGTAGAGATACTCATTAGTTGTGATCCAATCACAAATTCTCTCATGCTGTGAATCATATCTTGGACATTCAGTAAATGAGTTTAAGATCCAATCAAATACATAAAACATGTATACTCAAATAGTGAATCTTCATTTATCATATAAATGGTTCATACATAAGGCGATTGTCTTAGGACATCTCTCATATATTACTAACATTGTTCAATTGGTAAGATTTGGGATTTGGATTGAGTTAAATTCCTATTCCTACAGATTGATTATTGTAGTGTTTGGTTATGTTGTACTCTTTGGTTGCAGGATGTTGATTCGGGACCGAGATACGACTATGAAGACACTAAGTACAATCTATATATCATGTGTGTAATATCTACCCTAGTCAGGTAGTTTGATCTGAATCTGGTGCATGAATTTGGACTTATGCTATTACTTTGATTTAGATCCACTCTTATTTAATCATATGCTTGTACTGCCTTGACCTTTGAGATATATTGTTGTTAATTCATTGATTATCTATCACGGATCTGAACTACAAATCCTATTGTGTGTTACGTGATGGATGTTCAGTAAGTACATGTGGTTAGGGTTATCTTTGTGACCTCAGATTGGGTTACTGTGTTACATCACTAGAGTTAGGTGATGAATTAGATTATGGCGTCGATTGTTGTATCATACACTTATTAGTTGTGCATTTATGGTGGATCTAGTTGTCTGTGCGTAGATAAGTGTGTGGTTGTCAGTATGTGGCTATGGACTAGAGATCCTAGCGTGATGCTATATCCATTATGGATCGTGTATCTGTGTGTGGTTATATGGATTGTCGATAGTATATCGCTACGGACTGGAGGTCTTAGCGTGGTTGACTGTAAGTTGTGTATGACTCTTTGTTTGGTAGAGAGAGAGTCTTGTGGATTGCTAGTCCTTGCATAGTTGAATTTTGGTTGACCAGGACTCCCCGTGGGATAGGGAGTGTTGCAAGGATACTTGTGTGGAGCTATGCATCAATACATTGCATGCATGCTGGTGATTAGGTCTCCCTTGTGGTTGAGAGGGTCGCTAGTCATCCTGCCTCCCCGGCCACTCGGGGTACTGGTAGCAGGGTTGAGTGAAGAGCATTGTTGTTGTTGGGGGTCGCTTCGAAGGCTCATTGGCTCCCATGTCCCCGGATTAAAATTTTCACTAATGAAAGAATTAATCCGGATGGGATGAGGTTCCTTAGCACAACCATTTCGTCGTCGTGCTAACAACTTGAGTGGTCGCTTGAATAAACTAGTTGTTCAAGCAACACAACTCTTCTAGTTAGTTAGCGGCGGAAGAGACGACGGACGGATCGCCGATTTTTGTGTTTGTCTTCGGGGTCCATGATTATATAATATATTTACTAATTAACAAATGCATAATCAAAACATAAAAGAACATGCTCAGATCTATAAATAAAGTTAAAATAACTTTATACCTCACGATCTTCTACCGTATATCCTATCCTTCTCATGGACGACGTGTGGACGAAGATCCTCCACGAGTAGAAGCCTTCTAGATCGCTTTCTTCTCTACCTTGTCCGCTGCGAACAAAGAGAAGAAACAACAAATACCTTCCTATCTAGAACCGGCCACCAAATTAGGGAATTTGGTGCAACCGCCGGCCAAGGAACAATTGGATGATGCGCCGGCCAACTTCAAGAAGTGTTGCCGCCGGCCACTTTGGAGAATAGGGAGGAGGATGAGAACCGGCCACCAATGGGAGGAGAACCGCCGGCCAAGGAAGAAGGGAGAGGGCTCTAGGATGGGCGCAGGCCAAGTGTTGATGGAAGGAAGTGGGCGTCGGCAACAATTGATGGAAGATGGTTGCCGCCCACTTTTGCTCCAAACCCTAGCCGCCCACCTTTGCTCCAAACCCTAATCCCAATTCGAAATCTCTTTTTGTCGCCCAACCCTAATCTTTCCTTTTATAGAGTTAGGCTTAGGACTCCTTTAATCTCCACCGTCGAATCTAGGGATTTAACCTCCACCGTCGGATCTAGGGTTTTATCCCAACCGTCGGATCTAGGGTTTCATCTCAACCGTCGGATCTAGGATTTCATCCCAATCGTCGGATCTAGGATTTCATCCCAACCGTCGGATCTAGGGTTTTATCCCAACCTTCGGATCTAGGGATTTAATCTCAACCATCGATTTTAGGGTTTCATCCTAACCATCGGATCTAGGGAATTAATCCCAACCGTTGGTTCTAGTGTTTCATCCTAACCATCGGATCTAGGGATTTAATCCCAACCGTTGGTTCTAGGTTTTATTTTACATTCTTGGATCTAGACTTCACAAGGATTATATTAGGCTACGATAGGGACCATAAGGAGGAGTTGAGTCTTGGCCACCCGATGGATCGGAACCACACTAACTTGATCCATCAATGATGTTCCATTCCACTAGAGGAGCATCATTGAACTACCTCACCAACCCCCATAAATCAATATGGGCTCCATATATTATTTGTACATTAATCTCCCCGTGTTTAAGATATCGAATGTCCGTCAATTAATTGATTTACTGACCATCAATTAATTAACATCTAATTCCTCGAGTAGTACCACTCAACCTTATCATCATGTTGACTAAGTCAACCAGCTGGGTTTACATGATGAACCTTATGAGCTCTTCAAGGGGACATCATCAACCTAATATATAGGACACGGTTTCCTCCTATAATCAACGACACACCATGTAAATAATATTATTTCCCAACTTACCGGGCATATTGATTTAATCCATCTAAATGTCACCCTCTAGTAAATCAAAGAAATAAATACTAAGTACATGTGCCCATTATTATATCGGGATTAAGAGCATGCACAACATAATATCCGAGGTCCGATTCAATTATGTAGTCAGTACTAAATTGAATCACCTCTATGTCGGTCCTGCTCAATACACCTAAGTGTACTAGTGTAACTTTATGTTCAAGACAAAACAATACCAAGCTACACTACAACCATGCCAATGGTTTGTCCAAAACCATCTTGGTTGTGAGCCTCTACTTATATTCTACAAAGAACTGATAACATGATCTTCTGTGCAACACCAAGCACCATGTTATCTACATTGTAAAATATTAGACAATATGCACACATATAATAAATATATAAAGTGCAAACAATGATCATGTGATTCTTATTTCAAAATAAAATGGTCATACAAAAAAAGCTAGGCTTTCAGTATACATTCCAACAATCTCCCACTTATACTAAAAAACTATGCCGTCATCACTCTGCCATACATCTGATCCCCATGTCCTCCACATGCCTATCAAACGCTTTCGCTAGAAGGGCCTTAGTGAATGGATCCGCCAGGTTATCCTCTGATGCAATCTTGGCGATAGCAACTTCTCCTCGCTTTACTATCTCTCGTATGAGGTGGTACTTGCGCTCTATGTGTTTACTCGCCTTATGGGCTCGTGGTTCCTTCGAGTTTGCAACTGCACCACTATTATCACAATAAATTGTTATAGTTCTGGGCAAACCAGGAATCACATCCAAGTCCATCAAGAAGTTCCTGAGCCATACAGCTTCCTTGGCTACCTCAGAGGCTGCCACATACTCAGCTTCCATGGTAGAGTCCGCCACGCATTTCTGCTTGACACTCCTCCATACTATGGCTCCACCTCCAAAAGTAAACACAAACCCCGAGGTAGACTTACTCTTGTCCCTATCTGATTGGAAATCCAATCGTGTAACCCAGGGACTAATTGATCTTCTCAGAAACCAAAGATATAATCCCTAGTCCTTCTCGTACTTCAATATATGCTTTACCAAAGTCCCTCTCAGATTACTCGATATCTCGCTAACCATGCCCACTGCAGCAGATATCCGGTCTGCACATAGCATAGCATACATAAGGCTTCCTATCACAAGCATAAGAAACCGCCTTCATGTCCTCTATCTCCTTTGATGTTTTGGGACACATCTCTTTAGATAAAGGAACTCCATGCCTAAAAGGTAGAAAACCTTTCTTGGAGTTCTGCATGCTAAAACGAGCAAGGATAGTGTCAATGTATGAAGCTTGAGACAAGCACAACATCCTTATCTTGCGATCCCTTATAACTTTGATCCCAAGGATGTGTCCCACTTCTCCCAAGTCCTTCATATCAAACTGTTTGGACAACCATACCCTTACATCTGATAACACTTTGATATTGTTGCCAACTAACAAAATGTCATCTACGTATAGTACAAGAAACACCACAACATTTCCGTCACATCTCTTGTATACACAAGGCTCATCCGGACTTTGAATAAATTCATATGACTGGATTACCTCATCAAAGCGGATGTTCCAAGATCTAGAAGCTTGCTTCAATCCATAAATGGACCGATTAAGCTTACATACAAGATGCTCTTTGCCTTTAGCAATGAATCCCTCTGATTGCCACATATAGATGTTCTCCTCAAGACTTTCGTTAAGGAAAGATGTCTTGACATCCATCTGCCAAATCTCATAATCCATATGAGCAGCTATAGATAAGAGAATCCGAATAGACTTAAGCATAGCTACCGACGAAAAGGTCTCCTCATAATCGATAACCTTTTTCTGAGTATACCCTTTCGCAACAAGCCTAGCTTTGAAGGTCTCAACCTTCCCATCTACTCCTCTATTTCTCTTGTAGATCCACTTGCATCCAATGGTTTTTACACCATCGGGTGGTTCTACTAGCTCCTAGACCTGATTAGAATCCATAGATTCTATCTCTGAATTCATCTCTCTTTGCCAAGATACCGCATCTCTATCTTGGATTGCCTCGTCATATGTCCAGGGATCAGGTTCATGTTCACCAGGGACTAAGTCCGAAGACTCTCCCAAAAACATGAATCTCTCTGAGTTGTCTAACAACCCTCCCACTACGACGAGGTGCCTCTGTGGTATGCTCAGGACACGTGCAGTGACTTGTGGTGTCTCCTCTCATACCAGTGGTACTAAAGTCGGGACTTCCCCTGTCAACTCCTCAAGAACAATCCTACTCGTGGGCTTGTGGTTCATCACATAGTCCTCCTCTAGAAATCTAGCATTCGTACTCACGATCACCTTCTGATCTCTAGGACTATAGAACAAACCACCCTTTCGTTCCCTTAGGGTAGCCAACAAACAGCAAGCATTACATGCGAGATTCCACATCTCCCTTGGCACATGTCTTTGGACTACCCCAAATCGAATATGTCTTAGACTAGGTTTCGCCTAGTCCACAACGTGGGAGAAGTGCTGACTTAGATGGAACCAAGTTTAGAATGTGTCTTTGCTTTGTTTAGTGCAAACCCCGAGCGAATCGGTAACTCATCATCGATCGACCATCTCCATAAGAGTCTTATTCCTTCGCTCCGCCACACCATTCTGTTTGGGGTGTGCGGTCGGACAATTGGGATTGAATCGACCTCGATAAGTAACTCCTAAACTCTCCCAAGAGGTACTCGCCACCACGATCGGATCGTAATGTCTTGATACTTTTACCTTGGCGGTTCTCCACATCACCTTGAATTCTTTGAACTTGTCAAAGCATTGGACTTCTGACGCATCAAGTAAATATATCCATACCTTGAATAATCGTCTATAAAGAGGCGAAAGTATTCAAAGCCACCTCTTGCCTGGATAGACATAGGACCACACAAATCAGAATGAACCAATTCTAACACATCTTTGGCTCTATACCCCTTGGCCTTAAAAGGCCTCTTGGTCATTTTACCTTCCAAGCAAGATTCGAAGGTTGGGAGATCCTCCACCACTAATGAACCCAAAGGTCCATCAGCTATGAATCTTTGAATTCTACTTAGGTTAATATGACCAAGCCTTAGATGCCAAAGATATGTTTGGTTCATTATGCGAAGGTTCTTTTCTCTTATTAGATTTAGAAGATGAGTTATTTACTTATATGCATCATTAGGAGTTTTGGTTCAAGAGTATATAAATTGCCAACCAATATACGAATAGATAATCTCCTTATTCCTTTTTATAACCACTTTGTCATTAAAAGCAGAATATCCATCCATAAACAATTTAGAAAGAAATTAAATTCTTTCTAAAAGTAGGTACATAAAGACAATTTCTCAAAACCAAAACTTTATTCCTATCAAAGATAAATAAACGTCTCCCCCTTTGATAGCATAGCCGCCACCTTTGAAGCATTGCCCATGAGATGTAATCTCTCCTCGGCTAGTCGTCGGGTTTCTGGAACCCACAAAGTATTAGGACATGATCGATGGCTCTGTATCTACACACGAGCTAGATAACACCGCTAAACATGTTTCAACAACTAAACAAGAAGATATACCTTTGTTCTTTTTCCGATGTCGATCCTTGCAAGTGAAGCACTTGCCTTTTTCACTCCTGCCTTCTTACCTTTCGGTTTAGAGGAAGAAACCTTACAGCGACCATGGCTTGAGCACTTTGTGAAAAAGCCCCTCTGCCTTTGGAGTTACATCGGAAGCTCCGCCAGAATACAACCTCTTGTTCATGTTGTAGTTGGTAGGCCTCAAAACTCCTAAGCGGCGGAGAATGATATCGACCTGAGTTTCCCCATCGATCTCAGCTCGGAGGACTTCCATCTCATTAAGATGAGCCATCATCTTGAGAACATGATCCCTAACAGGTGTTCCCTCGATCATGGTGGTCGTCATCAAGTTTCTCATTGCCTCCTGCCTAGCCGCCCTACTACTGCGATGTCCGAAAAGTTCCTTGAGATTGAACATCATGTCATAAGCTGTGGCTATGGCCTGATGCTGATGTTGCAGCACATTTGACATAGATGCCAAAATGTAACACCGCGCCATCTCATCTGCCTTGACCCATTTCTTATAACGTTCTTTCTCCTTTTCATCAGAGTCATCGGAGAGCTTAGGAGGACAGACCTCGAAGAGTACAAATTTGTACTCCTCCACAGTTAAGACAATATCCAAGTTTCTTTTCCAATCAATGTAGTTTGGTCCAGTAAGTTTGTTTTCTTTTAAAATCACAGCAAGTGGGTTGAAAGCCATTTGAAAACCCTAAAAATCACAATGATCAAAATATTAGATTTCAAATATTATTGATTCCTCAAAACAATAAAATTCCGAAATCAACCAACACCTCAAAACACCGAGAATATCGCATGCCACGATAGTGTGGACATATACGAATTCTACATTTGTAAGAGGAGGTTTTACCCATTAATTTTATTATCTTGTCAACCTTACTTTTTGACAAATAAAATTAATAGTTGGTTCCTCTTTAGCCCTACAAATAAAAGCAGTGACTCCGATGGGGAGGATACTTTTTATTTTCATCTAAGTATGCACCATTACACGATACTAAGGGAATTATTTCGGATTATGTGCCTTACCTGGGAAGTACACATGCTCCTAAATAATTTCCTATAACCATTATTTGACCTAGTGATCCAAAACAAACCCATCCGATGGGGAGGAAGGCACTTAAAGCCAGCACAAGTTTGTTGCATCACACGTCAAATTGTAATGGAGGCCGCGGGAATTAATTAAAATGTCCCTCTCCCACTTAGTAAATTGAAAATGAGGAATTTTAAAATCATACACAACACGCATATAAAACAAATAAGCAATAAATATGGAAAAAATAGAATTTTTCCAACTATTATGGCATTGTCCTCCAATATGCATCCCGTCGTGTCGCCACCTCGTCCGCTCCATCTTTTCCCGTGAAGTCACCAAAGAGTTCCGAGCCAAGATAAAACATTTTAATTTACTTCAATCGATCCTATACTCCACGAAGGAGTGTACAAATCATCTAGATCGAAAGTAAACTAAAATGAGAGTCTAAACAATGTCGTATTTAATTACAAAAATTAAATACTAATCTAGTCTCGTCAACCCCGAGGATTCAAATAATAAATTTTTACACATATCCATTAACATACACACACATGGCCATAATAGTCGGATCTTATGCCTGCAACCAAAGAGTTAAACTATGCATATCCTACTATTATCCGGCACATATAATATATGAAAAATGCATAAAAAATTAACCGAATCCTAAACACACAAAATCGAAAACCGTGGATCTGATACCACTTGTTGGGAGTCGCTTCGAAGGCTCAATGGCTCCCATGTCCCCGGATTAAAATTTTCACTAATGAAAGAATTAATCCAGATGGGATGAGCTTCCTTAGCACAACCATTTCGTCGTCGTGCTAACAACTTGAGTGGTCGATTGAACAAACTAGTTGTTCAAGCAACACAACTCTTCTAGTTGGTTAGCCGCGGAAGAGACGACGGACGGATCGCCGGTTTTTGTGTTTGTCTTCGGGGTCCATGATTATACAATATATTTACTAATTAACAAATGCATAATCAAAACATAAAAGAACATGCTCAGATCTATAAATAAAGTTAAAATAACTTTATACCTCACGATCTTCTACAGTATGTCCTATCCTTCTCGTGGACGACGTGTGGACGAAGATCCTCCACGAGTAGAAGCCTTCTAGATCGCTTTCTTCTCTACCTTGTCCGCTGCGAACAAAGAGAAGAAACAACAAATACCTTCCTATCTAGAACCGGCCACCAAATTAGGGAATTTGGTGCAGCCATCGAAGGAACAATTGGATGATCACGTGCCAACTTCAAGAAGTGTTGCCTTGCCACTTTGGAGAATAGGGAGGAGGATGAGCGGCCACCAATGGGAGGAGAACCGGCCAAGGAAGAAGGAGAGGGCTCTAGGATGGCGCGGCCAAGTGTTGATGGAAGGAAGTGGCGCCGACAACAATTGATGGAAGATTGTTGCGCCCACTTTTGCTCCAAACCCTAGCCGCCCACCTTTGCTCCAAACCCTAATCCCAATTGAATCTCTTTTTGTCGCCCAACCTAATCCCCTATTTATAGAATTAGGCTTAGGAGCCTCCTTTAATCTCCACCGTCGGATCTAGGGATTTAATCTCCCACCGTCGGATCTAGGGTTTTATCCCAGCGTCGGATCTAGGGTTTCATCTCAGCCGTCGGATCTAAGATTTCATCCCAACCGTCGGATCTAAGATTTCATCCCAAGCGGGTTTTTATCCCAACCGTCGGATCTAGGGATTTAATCCCAACCGTCGATTCTAGGGTTTCATCCTAACCATCGGATCTAGGGATTTAATCCCAACTGTTGGTTCTAGGGTTTCATCCTAACCATCGGATCTAGGGATTTAATCCCAACCGTTGATTCTAGGTTTTGTTTTACATTCTTGGATCTAGACTTCACAAGGATTATATTACGCTACGATAGGGACCATAAGGAGGAGTTGGATCTTGGCCACCCGATGGATCGGAACCACACAAACTTGATCCATCAATGATGTTCCATTCCACTAGAGGATCATCATTGAACTACCTCATAAATCAATATGGGCTCCATATATTATTTGTACATTAATCTCCCGTGTTTAAGATATCGAATGTCCGTCGATTAATTGATTCTTGACCATCAATTAATTAACATCTAATTCCTCGAGTAGTACCACTCAACCTTATCATCATGTTGACTAAGTCAACCCGGTGAGTTCTGTGATGAACCTTGTGCTCCTCGAGGGACATCATCAACCTAATATATAGGACACGGTTTCCTCCTATAATCAACGGCACACCATGTAAATAATATTATGTCCCAACTTACCGAGCATATTGATTTAATCCATCTAAATCTCACCCTCTGGTAAATCAAAGAAATAAATACTAAGTACATGTGCCCGTTATTATATCGGGATTAAGAGCATGCACAACATAATATCAGAGGTCCAGATTCAATTATGTAATCGATTACTAAATTGAATCACCTCTATGTCGGTCTTGCTTAATACACCTAAGTGTACTAGTGTAACTTTATGTTCAAGACAAAACAATACCAAGCTACACTACAACCATGCCAATGGTTTGTCCAAAACCATCTTGGTTGTGAGCCTCTACTTATATTCTACAAGGAACTGATAACAAGATCTTCACTTGCAGCACCATGGTATCTTCATTGTAAAATATTAGACAATATGCACACATATAATAAATATATAAAGTGCAAACAATGATCATGTGATTCTTATTTCAAAATAAAATGGTCATACAAAAAAAGCTAGGCTTTCAGTATACATTCCAACAGTTGTATGTAGTTCTGCACTATGGATGGTGGTAGTGAATCTTGGCCACCCTTTGTGGAGTGGTAGTTGCGCACTCACCCACTATAGGCGGGTCATGTGATGTGCGGTACTAGTTGAGGTACTTGTCTACTCCTGGGTAGGGACGGAGTAGATAGCAGCAGGGACCCCCGTGTGAGTAGCATATAGCTCTATTGCGGCTAGCTACTGTTTCATACTACCCAACTCGGTCACTCGAGAGTGGTGGCAGCTGGAGTCGGGATAGTTGTCATGTCGTGCCACCCAGGCCATACTGGGGTTGTGGTTGGATGGGTCTGCAGACATGGTCATGCATATGCATTGCTGATATATATGTATGCATGTATTCGATATATGTTTTACATATGCCTGTGAGATGTTGAATTTGATTAAGCTATGATTGATGCATATGTTTATACATCATGATACATGTCATTTGCATATTATATACTGTTTTGTGTTGAGCATGATATATGTGTTGGTCTAGACTGTTATATGCATTTAATTAGCGTTATGTCATAGTGTAGTATGGATCGGGTTGTTATTACATGTGATTATATACTGTTCATATGTCTTAGTGTTGGTCAGATATGGGATTGACTTTGTACATTATATGGGTTATGTTATTGTATATCTGTTCAGGATGATATGGCTTATGGTGTTGCAGACCGTCAGGTACATTGGTAGATTACTTCATGTTTAGTTGATCAGTTTAGTATATGCATTGAGTATGACTATACTGTGGTTACTTGTTATTAGATTTGGATAGGACTATATGTCTATTTGACATATTCTGTATACTTGTATGTCTTCACATGTATACTTGTAGATCTCTATATCCTATATGTTGTTCATGCACTTTCTATATATTACCCCTGAGTTTATACTCACTACACTGGACCCTGGGTTTTTTTTCGCCTAGGTAACAGGTAGAAGATTTCCTCGACATTCAGAGCTCCACCAGCTGATCCCATCTCACACCGAAAATTGGGGTTTTCCACGTATCTATTTCCACTGTTGTTTTTGTATTTTAGCCATGTATAATCAGTGTTGTATTTGGCTTTTGGTTTGTATCTTGTTTTTGTTTAGTATGTTAGAGCACCTTTGTGTTGTTGTGGATGTATTGTTTGTATATATGTTATGTGATTGTAGAGGCTTATGTATATCGAGGTGTATCATGTCTGAGGAGATGTTGTCATTACTCTCGGGGCATGACAGTTGGTGCAGGGGCACCAGATAATCAAACCTGTATTTTGATTATGGCAAAGACACAAAGTTAAGTTTACATCTGTTAGTAATATATGAGAGATGTCCTAAGGCAATCGCCTCATGTATGAACCATTTATATGATAAATGAAGATTCACTATTTGAGTATACATGTTTTATGTATTTGATTGGATCTTAAACTCATTTACTGAATGTCCACGATACAATTCACAGCATGAGAGAATTTGTGATTGGATCACAACTAGTGAGTATCTCTACATGTGTAATTGAGATGTATCAGAATTATCCCTAGTGGATGAATTGATGGATTTGGACACCATCAATTACTGAGACTAGCACGAGGTATACTCCTTGGTGTATCAAGCGGTGATTCTCACTATTTGGAGACATAGTGATGTCGGAGTTAATCGTGGATGCTAGTTATGGTAACTAGTTCATTGGAGTGACCGGTAGTAAGACTTCATATGGTTCTCTGCATATATAGATATGTCAATGAAGTTTTACTGTAGCTTAAGTGCGATGTTCCTTTGACTTGCGGTATTCAAGTCATCTTGATCATGGAGACTTATGCTTTGACATCTTAAGCAAGCATCTCTAAGTAGATGTGGACCCGGGATGATTGGGTATAAGTCGAAGTGATCGAAGGTGTTTGAATAGCCTATAAAGGATTCACCACTCCTTGCGAGGAGATGTATACCCATGGCCTCTCGTCGGATTGTTACTAAAGTCTTTGGCCAAAGCATTACATGTTTAGAGTAAGTACTCTTTGATACATGTGCGATAACTAGAATCCGTAGGGCGAGGAAATGATACATGGGCTAGGTGTGATGTAGTCGGACCTAGTGAGGGTGACACTATAGACCATGTCACGAACCAAGTGGGTATAAGATGAGTGAAGGGAATGGGGCACGAATTCATTCGAGCTCTGAAGGGTTTCAGAAATAGTTGTGGATCAAGCGTTGATCTTTTCGGTTAATTGGGGATAATGTTGTACTACTAGGTGCCACTCATGTTCGTTATATAATTAATGGTTAATTATAGACGGCCAACATAAACCGAGAACCTATTTGGTCACACGCACAACGAGCGTAATCCGAAGGATTTAAAACGAGCTTGAGAATGGGATTCTCAGACCGAGAGAAACTAGGTTTGGTTGGACCAAACATAAAGCGAGCATGAAATCGTTTCAGTCGCAATGGAAGCGTGGATGGGTCGTGTCTTATGAAGACATAATGTATGAACCAAAATGGTTTGGTTCTAATCCAATGGAGCAGAATAAACCAAAGGGTTTGGTTTATTTTAAACGAATGATCCAAAAGTTGGTTTGGTTCGTTTTAACTTAAAATAAACCATCATGGTTTGGTTTATTTTAACTTATCTTAATGGAGCGGGTTAATGGGCCTAATGGTTATGATCCAATAACCATTAAGAGAATTAGTTCTCTATAAAAGAGGGCTTAAGGGATAATTAAGCCCTAATCCACAACCCTAAGTTGCCGCCCACCTCTCCTTGGAGAAATCTCAGCGCCAACATCTTGCCGCCGCCCATTGTTCCTCCAACCGGCGTCCAGAAGAAAGCTTCCTTCCCCTCTCCGGCGTCGAGCTGCTGCCGGCTAGTGCTCCGGTGATCTTCTTTAGGTTTGGCATCAAGGTGAGCTCTATCTTCCCTTGGTTGGCCGGTGCCTATCTCCTCCACCAAAGCTGTCCAGTTTTCTGGACAGCTTGTTCTCCTCTCGGGCATCGTTTGGGCCGCGGTTGGAAAGCTCCGACAGCGGCTAACTTACCTGGGATTCGAACTCCGGTAATCCTCTGAGTGGAGGCGAAGAAGGATTAGTCAATCGGTTGATTAATACCTCTCGGAGAAGCGAGTTTTGAGACTCATTTTGGATCGAATTTGGATTCGGATCGTGATCATCTCGATCACGTCGTCTTCAACCGCGAGGCTAGTAACCCGTGCGAAGCGAAGCTTGTGGCTTAGCGAAGTCATCCCGAGGATACTCGGCGTGGATACGGATAGAGACGATTCTAGCGAGGATCGTTCCGGTTGATGTCGTTCCCGCTACACGTGATAAGAAAGGTAAAACGTAGTTAAATTTCCTTTTATTGCAAATTTAAATTTACGATTATGTCTACACTTGTTGTAATATTCATGCGTGTGATGTGTGTGTTGTAATAAATATAGATTTATTATTTTTATTGCTTCCACTGTGCTCATGTTTACGAAACGTGATCGAACACACCTGCCTTGTAGCGGTGTGAAACCTTGATTGGTATCGAGCCCGGGTTGTGTTTAACATAATCGTAAAAAATGGTTTTGCGATAGTCATAATGTATTTCTAGAAATTTTCTAATTTTGGAAATTTAGAAGTATTTATGGAAATTTTTCAATTTTGGAAAGTCTAGAAGTATTTATGGAAATCTTCCACTTTTGGAAAGTTGGAAGTATTTATGGAAATTGATATTTTCCATAAATAAAATATTTGATTAGATTCTGGAAATTTGTTTCCTAATTTAATCATGATTTGATTTGGGAAATCAAATCTTAAAATATTTTATTTCCATAAGTAGTTTTGATGATTTAGGAAATTGGTTTCCTAAATAGATTTTCCTTAATCAAATAATTCCATAAATAAAATATGTGATTAGATTTGGAAATTTGTTTCCTAATTTAATTATGATTTGATTTGGAGAATCAAATCTTAAACATATTTTATTTCCATAAATAGTTATGACATATAAGGAAATTATATACATGACATAATTGTATGTCATGTAATTGCATTAGATGCATAACATTATGCCATGCGTGTCGTGACATGTAGATGTATGCCATGTATGCCATGCCATGTAGATAATAGTTATTTGCATGCAAAGAGGATGAGACATAAAAACCCTTAATCAATATTAAAGCCTACACCTTCCATTAATATGGTTAGAACCAGAGTTCTGTTTCTTGTTTGGGTTGTTGGACTCTCTCCAAGCCCGGCTCGAACCTGAATATGTTCAAACCATGGAATAGTTTAATACTAATATGGTAAGAGTCAGAGGTCAATGATTAGCTTTGGTTGTTGGACTCTCTCCAAGCTGGGCTAATTGGTTGAATGCGCTCTAACCATATTAAAACTATTTCCCGATTAATGGGTTGGCTTTAACTTGGAGCATCGGCTTGTTGGACTCTCTCCAAGGTCGATGTAAAGGGAGGTGAAGTTGGGTGTTATGCATATGATGCATACTTGTTAATGTGTTAACAACCCGATGTATGTGTGAACATTCAATTAGTTGATAGCACATTGTGATAGTTGCATATACGTGATATGCAATCGGTATAGTTGATACCTACCGTCGTAGTTATGAATGACTTGTTGGACTCTCTCCAAGGTTGTTCATAACTATGATGGATATCAGCCCATTCGGAGATGGACCTACGATCTCCCGAAGTGATTTTAGGGTTTTTGAAATTCGAAAAATGAATGGGATTTATAAATGTATATTGATGCATTTTAAAATCATTTTCTCATATATGCTCATTTTGTATTTCTAAAATTGATCATGATGTCTTTGAATTTGCATTCCATTTTGGATTCGAATAAATTAGTAGGCGAACTTCTTGGGTGGCTTAGAAACTTGAGAATTGTTCTCAAGGTTGAAAAGCTTGCAAATGTCCTCGAAGCGCCTCTTCCCGCCCGTCCTAGTGACGATGCAACTCTGGACCAATTGTTGGCCTATCAGAAACATGTGAGTGATTCTGAACAAATGAGTTGCATCATGCTAGCCGCGATGGAACCCAAGCTCTGGCGGCATGAGCATATGGATGCTCATATACGTAGTCCTTCATCTTTATGAGTTGGTTGATAAGCAAGTGAGATTGAAAGGTTGAAGTCTCAGCTCCTCTTCACCTCTGAGATGCAAGAAGGTTCATCTGTGGTCCTGCTCAGCATGCTGAAGACTGTGGAGCCTTCTGAGAAGCATGAGCAGGGGACGGTGTTGTTAGTTGATTCCTCGAAGAAAGGTTCTAAGAGGGAGTCAAAGGAACAACGAAGGGAAGAAGAAAAAGGCTAAAAAGGCGAACTAGCTCAAAGGGCACTTGCCATCATTATGGCAAGTAGGGCCATTTGAAGAAAGTGCAAGATTTATCTTGAGTCAGTGAAGAAGGATAAGGCATCGGATGCCCCATCTTCTTGAAATCTTCTTTATTGATTGTCATTCTATTTTCCTCGGACACTTGGGTATTTGATCTGGGTGTGGCTCACATATATGTAATGACATACATGGGCTAAGGAATAGAAGAAGACTCGTCGAGGAGAGTCAAATTTACGTGTTAGGAATGGAGCAGGTTCTTTGCACTCGCCATCGGAATGTATTTGTTGGAACTCCTGTGGACTTGTCTTAGAAGCTGGACAATTGCTTTTATGTTCCTTCGTTGATAAAGAACATCATTTCTATTTCTTGTTTAAATAGAAATGGGTATCATTTGACTTTTAGTAACAATTGTTGTTACATAACTTTGAATGGAGTTCTTTATGGGACTGGAACTTTAAGTACTGGTATTTATACGTTGGACGTATCTAGTGACATTTTCAATATCGAAGCGAGCAACAAGCGTGCTCGAAAGGATAATCAATTAGACTCCTACATGTGGCATTGTCGTCTTGGCCATATAAGCAAGAAACGCATGTCCGAATTACACCGATGTGGAATGCGGAATCGTTGAATTGGATTCATGATACATGCGAATCATGCTTAAAGGCAAGATGACTAAGTTACCTTTTTGGAAAGGTGAGCAGTGGGAGAGTTACTAGGTCTAATACATACTGATGTATGTGGACCTATGTCAACTCAAGCTTTAGGAGGCTATAGCTACTTCATTACCTTCACCGATGATCACTCATGGTTTGGGTATGTGTTCTTGATGAAACACAAGTCTGAAGCCTTTGAAAGGTTCAAAGAATTCAGAAATGAAGTAGAGAAACAACATGACAAGAGTATTAAAATACTTCGATCGGATCGAGGTGGTGAATACTTAAGTCAAGAGTTTCTTGATTATCTAAGAGACAATGGCATATTGTCTCAATGGACTCCGCCCTATACACCCAGCATAATGGTGTATCGAGAGGCGTCGGACCTTGTTGGACATGGTCGGTCAATGATGAATCATGCGACTCTTCCCAAGTCCTTTTGGGGCTATGCACTTGACATTTACTTGTTAAGCAGAATGCCTACCAAGGTAGTCTCAACTACTCCATTATGAGATATGGAATAGTAAGAAACCTCATGTATCTTACTTGAAGATATGGGGTTGTCTGCTTATGTAAGCGGTATGTCGGACAAATTGGATGCTAAGTCGATAAATGTCTATTTATTGGATACCCTAAGGAAACAAGGGTTACCAATTCTATCATCTGTGGAACAAAAGGTGTTTGTTTGAGGCATCTTTGTGTTTCTAGAGAAAGAGTTTCTCTTGCAAGAAAGCGTGGGAGTGTCGTCGAGCTTGAGGAGGCTCGAGAGACTCAAATAGACATTGATGAGATACCTGGTGAAGCACAACAGCCGACAACTCATAGTGATGAGCAATCGGCTGGACCTATTGTAACACCACATCTTCGTAGATCAGGTAGAACACGCAATATTCCTGAGAGATATGGATTTCTCGTAAGTGAATCGAACGACGTGTTACTCATTGATGATGAGGAGCCTACCAGTTATGAAGAAGTGCTGACAAGTTCAGAAAGGGATAAGTGGCTTGGTGCCATGAAGTGGAAATGGATTCCATGTATGAAAACCAAGTTTGGAACTTGGTTGACCCACCTGAAGGCATAAAGCCTATAGGGTGCAAGTGGGTTTTCAAGAAGAAAACCGACATGGATGGTAATGTGATTACCTATAAGGCTAGATTGGTGGCGAAGGATATCAAAAACAAGGTGTTGATTATGGCGAAACCTATTACTTTGTAGCTATGCTTAAATCCATTCGGATGCTCCTGGCCATAGCGGCTCATTATGATTATGAGATATGGCGGATGGATGTGAAAATAGCTTTCCTTAATGAAACTGCTCGAGGGGCGTGTATATGATACACTGAGGTTTCACATCGGTTGATAAAACCAAGGTATGCAAATTGTGCGCGGTCCATTTATGGATTGAAGCAAGCATCGAGGCTGGAATATCCGTTTTGATGAGACAATCAAAAGTTTGATTTCTCACAAAATCGAGCGAACCTTGTGTGTACAAGAAGGTTAGTGGGAGTCTTCGTGTTCCTAGTATTATATGTCGATGACATATTACTTATAGGAAGCGATGTTTGATCTTCTGATCGATTAAGGTTTGGTTATCAAGACATTCTCCATGAAAGACACAGGAGAAGCAACCTACATCCTCGGGATTAAGATCTATAGAGATAGATCGAAGCGGTTGCTTGGTCTTTGCGGTCTACATATATAGGCCGAGTGCTAAAGAGGTTTAGCATGTCGGAATCCAAGAAAGGTTTCCTACCCATCGGGCATGGGTACACCTTTGAAGTCTATGTGTTGCGCCAGGAAGGCGAGAGGATTTGCATGAGTAAGATTCCTATGCATCATGATAGGATCTATCATGTATGCTATGCTATGTTATGTCACGAGGCCCGATGTATCGTATGCTCGAGTGTCACGGCGATATGCGATCCGATCGAGAATGGATCATTGGGTGGTATTAAGGCGATCCTTAAGTACTTGAGAAGAACTAAGGATGTGTTCCTAATATATGGAGAAGGGTACATGGTGATACGTGGGTATCGGATGCGGCTCGAGACGGACAAGGATGATTCCATGTCTCGATGCAGGTATGTATTCACCTAGAATGGGCGCAATAAGTTGGAAAGGTTCCAAGCTTGACGCTATAAGCGGATTACGCCACTAAGCGAGAATACATTGCGACTTTAGGCGGCAAAAGGCGGTTTGGATCGAAGTTCATCTCTGAACTTGATGTGGTCTCATCGATGATCAAACATGTGCTTTGCTATCATCTTATCGGAGAGATCATCGGTAGGAGCGAAATACAAATCGAAAATTCCCCTTTGAAAGGAACTTAGCGGATCCTTTGACTAAGCATTACCTCAAAATAAGTTTGAGGTCATGTTAGAGCTTATGGTATTGGATGTAGCGATTGGCATTAGGCCAAGTGAAGTCTGTTAGTAATATATGAGAGATGTCCTAAGGCAATGCTTATGTATGAACCATTTATATGATAAATGAAGATTCACTATTTGAGTATACATGTTTTATGTATTTGATTGGATCTTAAACTCATTTCTTGAATGTCACGATCGATTCACGGCATGAGAGAATTTGTGATTGGATCACAACTAGTGAGTATCTCTACATGTGTAATTGTGATGTATCGGAATTATCCTAGTCGATGAATTGATGGATTTGGACACCATCGATTACGAGACTAAAGTATACTCCTTGGTGTATCAAGCGGTGATTCTCCTTTGTTTGGAGACATAGTGATGTCGGAGTTAATCGTGGATGCTAGTTATGGTAACTAGTTCATTGGAGTGACCAGTAGTAAGACTTCATATGGTTCTCTGCATATATAGATATGTCAATGAAGTTCTTCTTGTGGCTTAAGTGCGATGTTCCTTTGACTTGCGGTATTCAAGTCATCTTGATCATGGAGACTTATGCTTTGACATCTTAAGCAAACATCTCTAAGGAGATGTGGACCGGGATGATTGGGTATAAGTCGAAGTGATCGAAGGTGTTTGAATAGCCTATAAAGATTCACCACTCCTTGAGGAGATGTATACCCATGGCCTCTCGTCGGATTGTTACTAAAGTCTTTGGCCAAAGCATTACATGTTTAGAGTAAGGTACTCTTGATACATGTGGAGTAACTAGAATCCGTAGGGCGAGAAATGATACTTGGGCTAGGTGTGGCGTAGTCGACCTAGTGAGGGGTGACACAATAGACCATGTCTGAACCAAGTGGGTATAAGATGAGTGAAGGGAATGGGGCCACGATTCATTCGAGCTCTTGAAGGGTTTGAAATAGTTACGGATCAGTTGATCTTTTGGTTAATTGGGGATCATGATGTACTACTAGGTGCCACTCATGATGGTTCTATAATTAATGGTTAATTATAGGCGGCCAACATAAGCGAGAACCTGTTTGGTCACCACGCCAATGAGCGTAATCAAGGATTTAAACGAGCTTGAGAATGGGATTCTCAGACCGAGAGAAACTAAGTTTGGTTGGACCAAACATAAAGCGAGCATGAAATCGTTTCAGTCGCAATGGAAGCGTGGATGGGCTGTGTCTTATGAAGACATAATGGATGGACCAAAATGGTTTGGTTCTAATCCAATGGAGGAGAATAAACCAAAGGGTTTGGTTTATTTTAAACGAATGAACCAAAAGTTGGTTCGGTTCGTTTTAACTTAAAATAAACCATCATGGTTTGGTTTATTTTAACTTATCTTAATGGAGCGGGTTAACGGGCCTAATGGTTATGATCCAATAACCATTAAGATAATTAGTTCTCTATAAAAGAGGGCTTAAGGGATAATTAAGCCCTAATCCACAACCCTAAGTTGCCGCCCACCTCTCCTTGGAGAAATCTCGGCGCCAACATCTTGTCGCCGCCCATTGTTCCTCCAACCGACGTCCAGAAGGAAGCTTCCTTCTCCTCGCCGGCGTCGAGCTACTGCCGGCTAGTGCTCCAGTGATCTTCTTTAGGTTTGGCATCAAGGTGAGCTCTATCTTCCCTTGGTTGGCCGGCGCCTATCTCCTCCACCAAAGCTGTCCAGTTTTCTGGACAGCTTGTTCTCCTCTCGTTGGAGCATCATTTGGACGACGGTTAGAGCTCTGACAGCGGCTAACTTGCTGGGGATTCGATCTCCGGTAATCCTTTGAGGTGGAGGACAAAGGAGTCGTCAATCGGTTGACGAATACCTCTCCAGAGAAGCGAGTTTTGAGGACTCATTTTGGATCCGAATTTTGATTCGGATCGTGATCATATCTCGATCACGTCGTCTTCAACACGAGGCTGGTAACCCGTACGATGACAAAGCTCGTGGCTTAGCGAAGTCATCCTAAGGATACTCGGCGTGGATACGGATAGAGACGATTCTAGCGAGGATCGTTCCGGTTGATGCCGTTCCCGCTACACGTAATACGAAAGGTATAACGTAGTTAAATTTCCTTTTATTGCAAATTTAAATTTATGATTATGTCTACACTTGTTGTAATATGCATGCGTGTGATGTGTGTGTTGTAATAAATATAGATTTATTAATTTTATTGCTTCCACTGTGCTCATGTTTACGAAACATGATCGAACACACATACGCCGCGGTGCCGGAAACCCAACAACATCGTTATCTCACGAGCTGAATCAAGTGTACAAGAATGCTAAGCTACGCCGAAGGTCGGCGACACCAGGAGGACGTCAGAGGGAGCCGAAGAAATCAAGTGGAGACCAGAAGCAAAGCTTCAAAGGTAAAGGTTGAGGTAAGCTCGTGTGAGTGAGTGTAACTAAGGTCGTGTCCTCCGTACGGGGACGTCGTTAGGCGACGATCCGACTAAGATATCCCAAGCAAGGTCTATGTGAAGGGAGAAACTTTGCTTCCCGCTTCAACTTGGTCGCTTGTGCATGGCGATCCCATCTTCGTCCCCTGATTAAAAAATTAATCCAAGAAGATTACGGATTACCCAAGCAACCGATCAATCATCATGCTATTCGATTAGGGTGGCCTCTTGAACAAACTAGTTGTTCAAGCAACCTAACTTCTTTCCTCGAATAGCCGCAGAATAGATGATGTATGGATCGCCGATTTTTGTGTTTATCTTCGGGGTCCAAGTAAATTAGCTACATGCAATTACATACATAATACAAAGAAAAAAAAAGGAAACCAAAACAAGAACTATACCTCTTGTTTATCTTTTGGTCTTCTATTGTATGCCCTATCCTCCTCTTGGACGTTGTGTGGGCAACGATCCTCCAAGAGACAAAGCCTCGTAGATCTCGTTCTTCCCTTCCTTGTCCGCTCCAAACAAAGAGAAGAATACTTGATACTTCTTCTTCTATCTAGCACCGACCACCATGCCACCAAGCTTGATGTTGCCACCGGCCATGGAGAGGAAGTAGATGAATGGGTGTCGGCCAAGGGAACTAAGGCTCTTATTGCCGCCAGCCAAGGAAAGAGAGAGATAGGGAGGAGCCGCCGGCCAAAACTAGAGAGAGAGAGGGAGGGGCCGCTCAAGGTAGAAGCTCCAACCTAGGGTTGTTTCCCAAGCTTCTCTCAAGCCAACTCCAACAAACCCTAACCCTAATCCTTGTTTTCCACCCAAGTCAAGGAAGCAAAAACCCTAATCTCCCAAAAGATGATTCATGCCCAAGCCCTAGCCCTCCTTTTATAGAGATAGGCTTAAGCCTTCTTTCAATCTCCACCATCGGATCTAGAGCTTCAATCTCCACCATCGGATCTAGGGTTTCATTTTCCACCGTCGGATCTAGGATTCATGAGGATTTTTATAGGCTACAATAGGGACCATGAAGAGGAGTTGGATCTTGGCCACCCAATGGATCCGACCCACATAAAATCCGATCGTTTAGTGATAATCCATTCCACTAGAGGATTATCATTGATCTACCTCACCAACCTCATAAATAAATATGGGCTCCATATATTAATTATACAAATATCTCTCCGTGTTTAATATCTCGAATGTCCATCAATTAATTAATTTATTGACAATTAATTAATCAATATCTAACTTCATGAGTAGTATCACTCAACCTTATCATCATGTCGGACCAAGTCCACCTGCAGGGTTTACATAATGATCCTTATGAGCTCTTCAAGGGGACATCATCATCCTAATATATAGGACACGGTTTCCTCCTATAATCAATGACACACGATATAAATAGTATCATTTCCCAACTTACCGAGCCTGTCGATTTAATCTATAAATCTCTTCCATTTGTAAATCAAAAAAATAAATACTAAGTACATGTGTCTGTTATTATATCGGGATTAAGAGCTTGTACACCATAATATCCGAGGTCCGATTCAATTATGTAGTCAGCAATAAATCGAATCACCTCTAAGTTAGTCCTGCTCAAAACACACAAAGTGTACTAGTGTAATTCTATGGTCAAGACAAACCAATACCAAATTACACTACATCCATACCAATGGTTTGTCCAAAACCATATCGGTGGTGAGCCTTTACTTATACTCTACAAGGAACTGATAACATGATCTCCTGTGTGACACTACACACCATGTTATTTATAATGTAATGTATTAGACAATATGCATAACCATAAATATTCAAACAATGATCATGTCATTCTTATTTCAAAAATAAAGATTTCCATACAAAAGATAGACTTTTTAGTATACATCCCAACAATCTCTCACTTATACTAAAAGACTATGCTATCCTCATACTGTCATACATCTGATTCCCATTCCCTCCATATGCCTATCTAAAGCTCTCGCTGGAAGGGCCTTAGTGAAAGGATCTGTCAGGTTATCCTCTGATGCAATCTGGCTACAACAACTTCTCCTCGCTTTACGATTTGTCGTATCAGGTGGTACTTGTGCTCTATGTGTTTATTTGCCTTATGGGGTCTTGGTTTCTTTGAGTTTGCAACTGCACCACAGTTGTCACAATAAATTGTGATAGTTCTGGGCAAACCAGGAATCACATCCAAGTCCATCAAGAAGTTCCTAAGCCATACAACTTTTTTGGCTACCTCAGAGGCTGCCACATACTCAGCTTCCATGGTAGAGTCCGCCATGCATTTTCGCTTGACACTCCTCCATACAATGGATCCACCTCCCAAAGTAAACACAAAACCTGAGGTAGACTTACTGTTATCCCTATCTGATTGGAAGTCGGAATCTGTGTACCCTTAGTGAGTAATTGATCTGCCTGATATACCAGCATATAATCCCTAGTCCTTCTATGGTACTTCAATATATGCTTTACTGCAGTCCAATGTCCTTGTCTTAGATTACTCTGATATCTGCTAACCATGCCCATAGCAAAGCAGATATCTGGCCTCGTACATAACATAGCATACATGAGGCTTCCCTCTGAAGCATAAGGAACCGCGTCATCTCTCTATCTCCTTTGATGTTCTAGGACACATCTCCTTAGATAAAGGAACTCCATGCCTAAAAGGTAGAAAACCTTTCTTAGAGTTGCATGCTAAAATGAGCCAAAATTGTGTCTATGTATGAAGTTTGAGACAAGCACAACATCCTTTTCCTACGATCCCTTATAACCTTGATCCCAAGGATGTGTCTCACTTCTCCCAAGTCCTTCATATCAAACTGTTTGGACAACCATACCCTTACGTCTGATAACACCTTGA
Source organism: Wurfbainia villosa (assembly GCA_025175895.1). Lineage (NCBI taxonomy): Eukaryota > Viridiplantae > Streptophyta > Magnoliopsida > Zingiberales > Zingiberaceae > Wurfbainia > Wurfbainia villosa. The sequence goes on from CM045990.1 coordinate 75,456,463, forward strand.
CATTGTTGCCAATTAAAAAAATATCATCTATGTATAGTATAAGAAATATCACTACGTATCTGTCACATCTCTTGTATACACAATACTCATCCGGACTTTGAAATACATAAGACTGGATTACCTCATCAAATCGGATGTTCTAAGATCACGAAGCTTGCTTCAATCCATAAATGGACTGATTAAGCTTGCACACAATATGCTCTTTGCCCTTTGCAATGAATCCCTCTGGTTGCTTCATATAGATGTTTTCCTCAAGACTTCCATTAAGGAAAGTTGTCTCGACATCCATCTGCCACACCTCATAATTCATATGAGCAGCAATACATAAGAGAATCCAGATAGACTGAAGCATGGTCACCGGCGAAAAGGTCTCCTCACAATCGATACCTTTTTTCTGAGTATACCCTTTCGCAACAAGCCTTGCTTTGAAGGTCTCAACCTTCCAGTCTATTCCTCTATTTCTTTTGTAGATCCACTTGCATCCAATGGTTTTTACACCATTGGGTGGTTCTACTAGCTCCCAAACCTGATTTGAATCCATAGATTCTACCTCAGAATTCATTGCACTTTGCCAAGATTCTGCATCTTTATCTTGGATTGCCTCGTTATATGTCCAGGGATCAGGTTCATGTTCGCTAGGGACCAAATCAGAAGATTCTCTCAAGAACATAAATCTATTAGGCTATCTAACAATACACCCACTTATGGTATATCCTCTTACCTGCTGACAAGTAGTGACTTCCCCTCTCAACTCCTCCAGAACAATCTTACTCATGGGCTTGTGGTTCATCACATAGTCTTCCTCTAGAAATCTGGCGTTCGTGCTAACGATCATCCTCTAATCTTAAGGACTATAGAACAAACTACCTTTCGTTCCTCTAGGATAGCCTACGAACATGCGCACTTCTATATGAGGTTCTAACTTACCAACATATTCCTTCAGCATATGTGCTGGACTCCCCCAAATCTGAATATGTCTCAAACTAGGCTTTCGCCCAGTCCACAATTCTGTGAGAGTAGAAAGAACTAATTTAGATGGTAACAAGTTCAGAATATACACTATCGTATCCAGAGCACACCCCCATAACGAATCTGGCAACTCAGAATAACTCATTATCGATCTAACCATCTCCATAAGAGTCCTATTCCTTCGCTCCACTACACCATTCTATTGGGGTGTGCTAGGTGTAGACAATTTGGATTGAATCGCAGCCTCTAATAAGTAATTCCTAAACTCTTCCAAGAGGTACTCACCACCACGATCAGATTGTAGTGTCTTGATACTTTTACCTTGACATTTCTCCACATCAGCCTTGAATTCTTTAAACCTGTCAAAGCATTCAGACTTGCGGCGCATCGAGTAAATGTATCCATATCTTGAATAACCATCTATAAAAGAGATGAAATATTCAAAACCACCTCTAGCCTGGATAGACATAGGACCACACAAATCAGAATGAACCAATTCCAACACATCTCTGGCTGTATACCCCTTGGCCTTAAAAGGCATCTTAGTCATTTTACCATCCAAGCAATATTTGTAGGTTGGGAAATCTTCCACCCCTAATGAACCCAGAGGTCCATCAGCTATCAACCTTTGAATTCTACTTAGGTTAATATGACCTAACCTTAGATGCCAAAGATATGTTTGGTTCATTTTCGAAGATTCTTTTCTCCTATTAGATTTAGAAGATGAGTTATTTACTTCTATTTGCATCGTTGAAGGGAATGGGGCACGATTCATTCGAGCTGCTGAAGGGTTTCAGAAATAGTTCTGGATCAACCGTTGATCTTTTCGGTTAATTGGGGATCATGATGTACTACTAGGTGCCACTGATGATGGTTCTATAATTAATGGTTAATTATAGACGGTCAACATAAACCGAGAACCTATTTTGTCACACGCACAACGAGCGTAATCCAAAGGATTTAAAACGAGCTTGAGAATGGGATTCTCAGACCGAGAGAAACTAGGTTTGGTTGGACCAAACATAAAGCGAGCATGAAATCGTTTCAGTCACAATGGAAGCGTGGATGGGCCGAGTCTTATGAAGACGTAATGGATGAACCAAAATGGTTTGGTTCTAATCCAATGGAGGAGAATAAACCAAAGGGTTTGGTTTATTTTAAACGAATGAACCAAAAGTTGGTTCGGTTCGTTTTAACTTAAAATAAGCCATCATGGTTTGGTTTATTTTAACTTATCTTAATGGAGCGGGTTAACGGGCCTAATGGTTATGATCCAATAACCATTAAGAGAATTAGTTCTCTATAAAAGAGGGCTTAAGGGATAATTAAGCCCTAATCCAAGCCCTAGCAAAAGTTGCCGCCCACCCCATTGAAGGAGTTTTCGGCGCCAACCCTAAGCTTGCCGCCCAGCTCCTTGTGCCGCCGTCCAGCTCCTTGCCGGCGTCCAAGCTTCAGCCGGTGAACCCTCCGGCGACCCTCCGGTGATCTTCCTAGGCCTCGGTGAAAAGGTGAGCACTTGGCTTCCTTGTTTTGGCCGGCGCCTACTCCTCCAGCAAGCTGTCCAGTTTTCTGGACAGCTTCTTCTCCTCTCGTCGGAGCATCATTTGGACGACGGTTAGAGCTCCGTCAGTGGCTAAACTACCGGGGATTCGATCTCCGGTAATCATCTGAGGTGGAGGACGAAGGATTCGTCAAACGGTTAACGAATACCTCTCCGGAGAAGTGAGTTTTGAGGACTCGATTTTGGATCCGAATTTGGATTCGGATCGTGATCATCTCTCGATCACGTCGTCTTCAACACGAGGCTAGTAACCCGTACGAAGACGAAGCTCGTGACTTAGCGAAGTCATCCCGAGGATACTCGGCGTGGATACGGATAGAGACGATTCTAGCGAGGATCGTTCCGGTTGATGCCGTTCCCACTACACGTCATACGAAAGGTATAACGTAGATAAATTTCCTTTTATTGCAAATTTAAATTTACGGTTATGTCTACACTTGTTGTAATATGCATGCGTGTGTTGTGTGTGTTATAATAAATGTAGATTTATTATTTTTATTGCTTTCGCTGTGTTCATGTTTACGAAACGTGATCGAACACACACACGCCGTGGTGCCGGAAACCCAACAGGAAGGTCATACATTAGAAGATCGAGAGGTATATCGATTCTTTAATTTTTATATGTTACATGTTTCTATTTGTTTTTCATTTATGAGCATGATATAAATCTGTGTATGGCTAAATAATAGTTGGATCCCGAGCATAAACACAAAAATCGGTGATCCAGACATTATCTATTCTGCGGTTACTCGTAGAATAGAGGATGGTTGCTTGAACAACTAGTTTGTTCAAGTGACCTCTCTAAACGAATAGCATGACGATGGCTTGGTGGTTTGGGCAATCCCTTTTGTCTAGGATTAAATTTTTTTAATCCGGGGACATCGAAGGGATCGCCATGGACAAGATACCGAGGTGAAGTGGGAAGCGGTTTCCCTCACGCACTGACGATAAGCAAAACCCTTCAATTGGTATCGAGCCTGTGCAAAACCTTCAATTGGTATCAGAGCCAAGGTTTCCGGTTTTGTGTGTTTAGGATTCGGTCAATTTTTTTGCACTTTTTCATATATTATATGTGCCGGATAATAGTAGGATATGCGTAGTTTAACTCTTTGGTTGCAGGCATAAGATTCGACTATTATGGCCATATGTGTGTATGTGATTGTATGTGTGTAAATATTTATTTTGTTGAATCCTCGGGGTTGACGAGGCTTGTATTTAGTTTTTATAAATTAAATACGGCATTGTTTAGCCACTCTTTATTTTAGTTTACTTTCGATCTAGATTTCATGTACACTCCCTCGTGGAGTATAGGATCGATGGATGTAAATTAAAATAGGTTTTAGTCTTGGCTCGGATCTCCGGATGGCTCGTACATGGCGTAGGAGGAGGGGATGAGAAGGCGATGCGACAGGAGACATATTGAAGACAAAAGCCATAATAGTTGGAAAATAATTTATTTTTCATATTTATTGCTTATTATTTGATATGCATGTCGTAGCCTAGAAAATTCCTCATTTTCAAATTACTAAGTGGGAGAGGGATATTTTTATAAATTCACACGGCCTCCATTACGATTTGACATGTGATGCAAACAAACTTGTGCGTCGGCTCTGAGTGCCTTCCTCCCCATCGAATGAGTTTGTTTGTGGATCACAGGGTCGGATATGGTTATAGGCAATTATTAAAGAGCGTGTGTACTTGCCCATCGAAGGCACATAACCCGAGATAATTACCTTAGTACCGAGTAATGGTGAACACTTAGATACAAATATAAGTATCCACCCCATCGGAGTCACTGCTTTTATTTGTAGGGCCGAAGAGAAACCAACTATTAATTTTACTTGTCATAAAGTTAGGTTGACAAGATAGTAAAATTAATGGGTAAAACCTCCTCTTAGAAATATATAATTCGTATACGTCCACACTATCATGGCATACGATATTCTCGGTGTTTGAGGTGTTGGTTGATTTTAAATTTTATTGTTTGAGGAATCAATAATTTTTGAAATCTACAGTAATGATCTATGTGATTCTTAGGATTTTCAAAAATGACTTTCAGTCCACTTACTATGATACTAAAGGAAATAAACTTACTGTACCCAAATAATGTTGATTGGAAAAGAATCCAGATATTGTCTTATCTACTAAGGAGTACAAGTATGCACTCTTCAAAGAGTGTCCTCAAGCCATGGTTGCTCATAAAGGTGTCTACTTTTTAGCCGAAAGGCAAGAAGAAGGAGAAACAAGGTTGAGCAAAGGTGGTGGGAGGATCTCAGGGAGGAGTGAAGAAGCCGAAAGGCAAATACTTCACTTATAAGCAGGATGGACATTGGAAGAAGGACTGCCCCAATCCAAAGCAAAACAAAGGTGTATCCTTTGGACTAGTCATTGAAACTTGATTAGCGGTGTTATCTACCAAGACTGTGCGAGATACGAGAGCCACTAATCATGTCTGCAATACTTGGACTTCCAAATTGCTAAGTACTCATGACTTGGACTTTCACCGCCAAGACTACACACTTGGACTTACGTAGCCAAGACTACACCCTTGGACTTTCCAATTTCCAAGAACCCATGACTTGGACTTTCCATGCCAAGTACCTAAGACTTGGACTTTCCATGTCAGGTACTCAAGACTTAGACTTTCCATGGCAAGACCCATGCTTGGACTTTCAAGCGAAGTATTCAAAACTTGGACTTTCCCTCGATTCTCACTCGAGCTAGGTCAACTTTGACCTGAGGCCAATTGCTTTACAAATCTCCCCATAAAGCTATCTTCTTATATGGTCAAACCCATGTCAACCATATGACCAACCCATTGTCAAACAATGGTCAAACACATTGACAATCCAATTGTCAACCCATTGTCAAACATCAAAACCCTACTCGAGTCCACTTAAGTATTGTCAATCGTGACTTGGGTCGATTGCAATATCCCCCTTTTTGATGTCTGACAAAACATTTGAGTTAAGCTACCTAATTCAAGCCATCAATTCTCCCCTTTTTTGACATACATCAAAAAGTCTCCACCAAGGGTATTCATGTCTCATATCCTAATGAGATAACTCAATCTCCCCCTTGGTCCAAAATCATCATTATTACCTTCATTTTCTCTAGTGAAACTCCCTTATCACTAAATGCAAGGCATTTTCTCCATTCTCCAACTCTCCCCCTTTGAGGAAAAACTCATCCATTATCCCTTGATGGATAACCTCCCCCTAAAGGCTTGGTCTTCCTTGACCAATGCACCAACAATGTCCTTGGAGAGTTTCTAAGCCAATAAGAACACTAGACCATCAAAATTAAGGGAAAAATTTCAAACTTGAACTTTCACACACTTTAAAATTTGATTCTCCACCCAAAACAACTCTCCTAATCCATTTTCAATGAATTTTCACCCTTCCAATGCTTTCCAAATTATATCCTAGGGTTATGAGACGTTAGGTTAGCCTAAACTTGTTGATAAATGGTTGAACAAACCTAGTTCAAATTGAAATCAACCTGCGATGACTGATTAGAAACCATTGCCATTTAATACTGATCAAGCCCTCAAGCGGCAGTCGATTGATTTCTATAAATGCAAAAAATAGTTTTTAGAAATTGAATTTTGATAATTCATAAGTAATTATACGTAATTTAAAAAATAATGAAACTTCATAAGTATAATACTTATGTTAACCATTATGGGTGAAAAATATTTTTTATATAAGCATACCCATTATATTGTGAGATTGATACAAAGTTCAAAACCATTGATAACTTCAATGTTTTAATTCTACTTTGTATCAACTTCATCAAATGGTGATAACTATCAATAGATAGACTTCACCAAGGTTTTTCAAAGTGATTTTGAAATGGTTTTAAAACCTTAATTTCAATCTTGGTCTATGGGCTAAGTGTACATAATTTGTATACTTGATTTCCTCATGATTTATACCTATGATTGAGATGAGTTTGAGTTCATCTAGATGCAACATCTATGCACCTTGAACTTAACACATTTTTTCTAACATCTCACATGTGTCTAGGATGTTTAAAAACACACACATGTCAATCTTGTGTTCTTGTGAGATGTGGGTTTAAGTTCTTAGGGTTTCATGTATATTTCTAGGCAACTCTATTTGATACCCTTATCATGGGACTTCAATTCATGTCATTGTCCTTAAATAAATTTTAATTAATCTAAATGCATGAATGATGATCATGGCATAAAGTGATAGCATAAATAAGGCATAGCCAATAATCATGATGTCATGGCATAAACATAAACATAAAAACAAGCATGACATATACATTAAACCTAAGTATTATCATGATATTTTAAATGATTAATATGAATTATGATGTCATGACAGCACAAGACAAACAAAGCATGGAAAAAATAAAATACAAAGGTATATAATACCTAAGTGTTAAGCTCAAATTGTCATTTTCTAAAATTAAAACTATTTTTCTATAACCAACAAACCTACCAAGCATGCCAAAAATCTAAAGTGGCACATCATAGACCTTTAACCTAATTGTTCCAATTTTGATTAATTTTTCAAACTTCTTAAATTCTATTGGCACATCCTAAAATCTTTAGGATAAAAAATATAACCTCATTTCCAAAGTATCACATTACTTTGAAAATATCCTAAAGTGCCAACTTTGCTATGGTTAGGTTAACTACCCATCCATTCAAGGTTGACACAAACTAACCAATCTATCATGAAGGACTCACGCTCCTAGGAACCCAATACCTAGTCGAGCTCCTTAGGTTTACTAGGTACTCGCTGTTGGGGACATTCCAGATCTGATGTTCACAACATCACAGCCGAATACTTCGCATAACCGCAGCAGAAATAATAACTATAAATCGGATCCCACCAAAGATCCATGCAAAACTATATAAGTCATTTCGTACCCTACTTTTCTGTAAAGATGTATACTGAAAAGTCTATCTTTTCTATGAACATCTTTATTTTTGAAATAAGAATCACATGATCATTGTTTGCATATTTTTATGCATATTGTCTAATACGTTACATTGTAGATAACATGGTGTGTGGTGTCACATGGGAGATCATGTTATCGACTCCTTGTAAAGTATAAGTAAAGGCTCACAACCGAGATGGCTTTGGACAAACCATCGGAATGGTTATAGTGTGATTTGGTGTTGGTTTGTCTTGACCATAGAATCACACTAGTGCTCTTTGTGCTCTAAGTAAATTAATTAATCGACGGACATTCGAGATCTTAAACACGGGGAGAAAATGTAGAAATAATATATGGAGCCCATATTATCATATGGGGGTTGGTGAGGTAGATCAATGATCAACCTTTAGTGGATTGGATCATCATTAGTGGATCGGACTTTATGTGGGCTTGATCCATGGGTGGCCAAGACCCAACTCCTCCTCATGGTCCCTAATGTAGCCTTTTAACACCTCATGATGCTTATATCCAATGGATAGAAACAAAACTCTAAGATCCATTGGAAGAGATTAAATCTCTAAGATCCGACGGTTGAGATTAAATCTCTAGATCCGACAGTTGAGATAAAATCCCTAGAACCAATAGATGAAATTAATTCATGACTTATCCCTAACTTTATAAAAGGAGGGCATGGGAGTTGGCGTGAACGACATGAAAGGAGAGCTAGGGTTTGGGAGGGAAGAGAAGGAATCTTTGTTGAGATAGGATTAGGGTAAGGGTTTCGAGGCTAGGGCGGCACCAAATAAGGAAGGTGATTGTTTCTTCTTCTTCCTTCATTGGCCGACGTCCAGATTGTTTTCCAGCCCTTTTCCAACCATGCCCGGTGGACAAAGCTTCTCTTCTCCCTCTCCTTAGGTGGTGGAAACAAGATATAGGGCTTCCCTTGATGTCTTGGTTATTTTCCATCATCATCTTCTTCTCTTTTGTGGCCGGCGGCAAGGATTTTGTTAGTTCCTTGTTGGTTGTTTCTAGAGAGGAGAAAAACCTTGTTTCTATTCTTCCTCTTGCTTTGGAAGATCAAGGAAGGAAGATTTGCGATCTAGGAGCTTCGACTTTTGGCAGAGCATCGCCCACACGACATCCGAAAGGAGGAAGTGTTAGTAATATATGAGAGATATCCTAAAGCAATTGCCTTATGTATGAACCATTTATATGATAAATGAAGATTCACTATTTGAGTATACATGTTTTATGTATTTGATTGGATCTTAAACTCATTTACTGAATGTCCACGAAACGATTCACAGCATGAGAGAATTTGTGATTGGATCACAACTAGTGAGTATCTCTACATGTGTAATTGTGATGTATCGAAATTATCCCTAGTCGATGAATTGATGGATTTGGACACCATCAATTCTGTCGAGACTAGCACGAGGTATACTCCTTGGTGTATCCAAGTAGCTGATTCTCACTGGCTGGAGACATTGTGATGTCCGGAGTTAATCGTGGATGCTAGTTATGGTAACTAGTTCATTGGAGTGACCAGCCGTAAGACTTCATATGGTTCTCTGCATATATAGATATGTCAATGATGTTCTTACTGTAGCTTAAGTGCGATGTTCCTTTGACTTACGGTATTCAAGTCATCTTGATCATGGAGACTTATGCTTTGACATCTTAAGCAAACATCTCTAAGGAGATGTGGACCCGGGATGATTGGGTATAAGTCGAAGTGATCGAAGGTGTTTGAATATCCTATAAAGGATTCACCACTCCTTGCGAGGAGATGTATACCCAAGGCCTCTCGTCGGATTGTTACTAAAGTCTTTGGCCAAAGAATTACATGTTTAGAGTAAGGTACTCTTCGATACATGTGGAGTAACTATAATCTGTAGGACAAGGAAATGATACTTGGGCTAGGTGTGACGTAGTCAGCCTAGTGGGGACTGACACAATAGACCATGTCCTGAACCAAGTGGGTATAAGATGAGTGAAGGGAATGGGGCACGATTCATTCGAGTTGCTGAAGGGTTTCAGAAATAGTTCTGGATCAACCGTTGATCTTTTCGGTTAATTGGGGATCATGATGTACTACTAGGTGCCACTCATGATCGTTCTATAATTAATGGTTAATTATAGACGGCCAACATAAACCGAGAACCTATTTGGTCACACGCACAACGAGCATAATCCAAAGGATTTAAAACGAGCTTGAGAATGGGATTCTCAGACCGAGAGAAACTAGGTTTGGTTGGACCAAACATAAAGCGAGCATGAAATCGTTTCAGTCGCAATGGAAGCGTGGATGGGCCGAGTCTTATGAAGACGTAATGGATGAACCAAAATAGTTTGGTTCTAATCCAATGGAGGAGAATAAACCAAAGGGTTTGGTTTATTTTAAACGAATGAACCAAAAGTTAGTTCGGTTCGTTTTAACTTAAAATAAGCCATCATGGTTTGGTTTATTTTAACTTATCTTAATGGAGCAGGTTAATGGGCCTAATGGTTATGATCCAATAACCATTAAGAGAATTAGTTCTCTATAAAAGAGGGCTTAAGGGATAATTAAGCCCTAATCCAAGCCCTAGCAAAAGTGGCCGCCCACCCCATTGAAGGAGTTTTCGGCGCCAACCCTAAGCTTGCCGCCCAGCTCCTTGTGCCGCCGTCCAGCTCCTTGCCGGTGTCCAAGCTTCAGCCGGTGAACCCTCCGGCGACCCTCTGGTGATCTTCCTAGGCCACGGTGAAAAGGTGAGCACTTGGCTTCCTTGTTTTGGCCGGCGCCTACTCCTCCACCAAGCTGTCCAGTTTTCTGGACAGCTTCTTCTCCTCTCGTCGGAGCGTCGTTTGGACGACGGTTATAGCTCCGACAGTGGCTAAACTACCGGGGATTCGATCTTCGGTAATCCTCTGAGGTGGAGGACGAAGGATTCGTCAAACGGTTGACGAATACCTCTCCGGAGAAGCGAGTTTTGAGGACTCGATTTTGGATCCGAATTTGGATTCGGATCGTGATCATCTCTCGATCACGTCGTCTTCAACACGATGCTAGTAACCCGTACGAAGACGAAGCTCATGACTTAGCGAAGTCATCCCGAGGATACTTGGCATGGATACGGATAGAGACAATTCTAGCGAGGATCATTCCGGTTGATGTCGTTCCCGCTACACGTCATACGAAAGGTATAACGTAGATAAATTTCCTTTTATTGCAAATTTAAATTTACGGTTATGTCTACACTTTTTGTAATATGCATGCGTGTGTTGTGTGTGTTGTAATAAATGTAGATTTATTATTTTTATTGCTTCCGCTGTAATGATACTTCTGGTACTTTTTCTACTTAATTCCCAATAGAAGAGTTAGCAGGTGACCCATGACCCGTCCCCAAAACACCTGGTTCAGCCAAAGGGGAAAAGGAGTAACAGTTCGGGCGAAAGTTAGACGAAGCCATTGGTACGGGCGAGAGTTATCAGAAGCCATTGGCACGGGCGAGAGTTAGACGAAGCCATTGGTACGGGCGAGAGTTAGACGAAGCCATTGGTACAGGCGAGAGTTGGACGAAGCCATTGACACGGGCGAGAGTTATCGGAAGTAACCGACACGGGCGTAAATACCCGAGGTCATCGGCACGGACAAGTAGCGAGAGCCATCGGCACGGGCGAATGCTAGAAGCAAGGGACGCAGGTGGAAAAGAGGTGGAAGGCACTTCGCTAATAGAGGACTAGGAACTGGTTCAACTGGGCAAGTCCAGAGGCCAATGGGATGGAGGAAGGGTCAACTCAATCCAATCGACGCGAAAGAAGTTTGGTACGGGAAAAAGGAGAATTGGTTCGGTTTTAGGAGAAACCCTAAGGCTAGGTCACCTATGGTATAGGGGCCTAAGTTAACTTCACCCAAAGCAGAGGGGTGAGGGAAACAGTTTAACCTCGTTGCCTGAAAAGTAAAGGGAAAGGTGCTATGCAACGGCCTGGGGGCCCCCACGCAATATTCGGGGGAGTCCTCGTTCCTCATATTTGGAACAGAATTATTCTCCATGAGGAGGTGGTGGCCACGTGTACGATGGAGATAATCCGCGACGTTATGTTGAAGGAGGAAGGAAGATAAAAGGGAGAGAGGGAGGAAAGAGAAGGGGATCGATCCGCGAGCATTGGCATCCAGCAAGAGAGAAGAGGAGACGAGAGAAAAGGAAGAACGGTCTTGCCGGAGAAGGAGGCCGGAGATCTGCTGTTTGTTAAGTCTCTTGTATTTTCCTCATCTTGTAACATCATTGTAAGAGGTCCTTTCTCCTCCACCTTCGGAAACTTGATTTCAGAAAGGAGGATTTTCATAGTGAAAGTGCTTAGGCACGTGATCTGTGAGAAACCTCACCCCGTGAGTAGGAATCTTATTCCAACCACGCTACATCTCGTGTCCAATCTCGATTGTTGGTGTCGGGTTTTCACGCTTCGCCTACTTCATTTTCTTATTCTCATCGACGCACGGGGAGAATACTCCGAGACCTCCCTCATCGCCTCATCGCCTTGAAAACGGAGCGAACGGATTTTTCCCCCGCACCCGCATCAGTCGGCGCCATCTGTGGGAACCATTTGAGCTGGACGTTGAGATGCAACCCGAAGAAATGCAACAACTCGATATCTCTGCGAGGAGCGCCCCATTACCCTTCTACCATCGCAACTAAAGGCCTTAATGGATGATGCTATCACGTAAGCCTCGCTAGAGAAAGGAGAAGGACCGGATATCAGATCCGCACCGGGAACCTTCTTCCAGAGATCCTCCCGTAAATGCCTCCTCCTCTCGCATCGCCGCCATGGTGAGGTGTTGCCTGAGGCGGACTGGGGAAGAACACCCTAGAATACTACGCCTTCACCCAAACACGCGGAGGAACAGGTGAAAGTCAATCAACCAGACTCGAGTTCTACGAACCTAGCCCCTTCACGATGGACATTCTTTCTGAGCTCCTCCATCCTACTCCAAATCCTCGTGTCGTAAGTACGATGGTTCGACTGATCCGAAGAGCACATATCGCAATTCGATGGAGCGGCCTCGCTTCATCGTATCGACGCCTCGCGTCGAGTCATCCGACCACCTCGATTGGTTCGGGCGCAAAAGTGGTTCACTACTCGCCCCGGATCTATCACTGCTTACCGACTTCCAGAGAATGTTCAATGAGAATTTGTCACCGTAAGGCGATAAGCAAGACGCCTCTATGTTAATGCATATCACCCAGTGACCTTCGTAATCCCTTAGGGTATATCCATCGATTTAGGGGAATCCCCGCACTCGATCCAATCCTTCCGAGGTGCCATTCAAGACGGTCAAGGAGGGCCCTTCCTTAGTTCCTTGTCGAGACAAATTTACGATAGCTATGAAGAGCTACGAGCTGCAGCAAAGCTTTATCCGCCAAGAAGAAGGATTAAAGGTGATGAGAGCCGAAATGAAATCGCCGCAATCCCCAATCGAAAGGGCTCGCCCCGCCGCTTCCTCAAGCTCCGACGGAGTATACAAGACCTTTTCTGACGAGGCCCGAGGCCTCGACCAATGCTACGAGGAGTTCGCCGCCCGCCATTGCAAATCATGGTCTGAAGTGCTTCCTCCCGTGAGGACTTGGAAAGAACGTGAAATGGAGTTCTACGATCAGTGGTCACATAACGACCCTTGGGACATAGAGGGATCCCGCGTAATCCCCCAGCCCCGTTCTTCTGCCAATATCATACAGAGTATGGTCACACTAGCAATCGATGTTTCAAGCTACAAGAAGAACTAGATCGCCTCCATGTTGCATATCCGCAATTGAGGTATCAAGCCGGAGGAACGGCACGGCGAGGCCCCCGAACCAATGTCGCCCGTCCGGGGCCGTATAATCAACAACCTCGGATCACTTTCCCAAACGCCGCCCCTAGAGGTGGTCTCTCAAGAAGGTCCATCGTGAGGGCCCTTCCTCCACTTCAGATGACCTTCCTCGGGAGTTATCCATGTGATAGGGAGGACCTCAGACGGACTCTAACAGGGCACGGAAGTCATACGCCCGTCTTATGGAGAGTTTGGCCATCGTCATCGACCAGACTGTACAAGCGGCGCCGCCCGTTTCGTTCGGGCCAGAAGATCTGCAGGGTGTTCTGCTGCCTCATACAGATGCCTTGGTTATCCGTATATCCCTGGCTAATTATGAAGTGGCCCGGGTGCTAGTTGATTCGGGGAGCTCACAACATCCTTCAGAGGCCCGGTGCATGCGGAAATGCCCACTAGAAAATGTGTCCACTCCTTTCGGATTCGCAGGCACATGGTCCACCCCGGCATTTCATTGCCTTTAACTCGGGTGAAAAGCCCCGCCAAAAAACTAGTATAATCCCTTTCCTTATCGTGGATGCTCCATCCACTTATAACGCTATTCTTGGGCCCTTTCCTCACCCTTTTCAGCCGTGGCTTTCTGCACTACCACGTGAAATTTCCAAAGTGGGACAATTGGTGGGAGAAGTTTGTGGAGAAATGTAAGGCCTCCTGAGCGCTATGTGCAAATGGTTCGGACGATCAAAAGAAGGCGAATCAAGACCTAAAAGGCAAAGTCGCTATCGCTACGACGCTCTGGCCTGGAGGAATTTCCCCCCAAGGCTGATAAGATAGAGGAGGGAGAACTGGTGGAGATTGCTCCGGGAAATGCCACACGGATAGCACAACAGTTGGATATCAAAGGAGAGCTGGTGGCCTGCTTAAAGGAGAATGAGGACATCTTTGCAAGAGATGCGCATGATCTCACGGGTATCCATCCTCAAGTAGCGGAACACCACCTCAACATCATTAGAGGAGCCCGACCCGTCCAACAGAAGAGGCGACATTTCGGATTCGAGAAAGACAAGATCATAGCTGAGGAGGTGGATAAACTACTAAAAGCGGGCCATGTAAAGGAAATCCAGTTTCTCGAATGAGTTTCTAATGTAGTCTTGGTCCCTAAGCCTTCTGGGCAATGGAGGATGTGTATCGACTTCCGTGATTTGAATAAAGCATGCCCTAAAGACTGCTACCCCTTGCCTCGTATTGATCAATTGGTGGATTCTACTGTAGGATATGAAGTGGTTTCCCTAATGGATGCATATCAGGGATATCATCAAATACCTTTGGCCGAAGAGGATCGAAAGAGGGTTAGCTTTGTGACTGCAGGGGGATTATATGCCTATGTGGTCATGCCGTTCGGATTGAAGAACGCCGGGGCTACATATCAGCGCCTTATGGATAAAATTTTTGCGGAACAGAAAGGGAAGAATGTGGAGGTCTACGTGGATGACATCCTGGTCAAGTCGAAGGTCACTCGGAATTTAGTCAAGGACTTGAATGAAACCTTCGCTACGTTAAGGCGATTTAATATGAAGCTAAACCCTAACAAATGCTTGTTCGGGGTAAAAAGTGGCAAGTTCTTGGGGTACATTGTGACTGAGAAGGGGTTGCAAGCCAACCCCGAGAAGGTGAAGGCCTTATGCAACATGAAATCACCTACTAACCTGCAAGAGACCCAGAAGTTGGTGGGCAGGATTGTTTCTTTATCCCGATTCATAGCCAGATCGGCGGACAAAGGGCTACCTTTCTTCAAGATCTTACGCAAAGCTACCAAATTTCAGTGGGACGATCAATGTGAACAAGCTTTCCAGGAGTTGAAGAGATATCTGGCCGGACTCCCGTTACTGGCTAAACCAATACAGGGAGAACCACTATGGATGTATCTGGCCGTCTCAGAAGGAGCCGTTAGTTCGGTATTACTGAAACAAGAAGGTTCTCACCAGCAACCTATTTACTATACCAGCCATATTCTGAAGGGGGCAGAATTCCGTTATACGGAGTTAGAGAAGCTGGCATATATCCTAGTGCTAACCGCCCGCAAACTGAGGCCATACTTTTTGGCTCATCCTATCACCGTTTTAACACACAATAATTGGGCAAGGTCGCCACTAAGCCAAATTTCTCGAAGGTTAGCCAAATGGGTGATAGAGCTAAGCGAGTATGATATACACTACCAACCTCGCACGGCCATCAAGGCCTGTGCACTCACGATTTCTGGTCGAGGTACCTTGTGGTTCTAAGAAGGTTCAATGCATGAAGGAGAGAGAACCAAAGGCATGGAATATATTCGAGATGGCTCCTCGTGGATCTACAGCAAAGTGGTGTTGGTGTTCTATTAATTATCCCGAGGGTGAAGAAACTCGATTAGTCGCTCACCGGAATATCGTGCATCTAATAATGAAGAGGAATATGAAGCTATCCTAGCGGGATTGCAGTCGCTAAAGCGTAGGGGCTTCTTCCATTGTGATCCACTCGATTCCCTGGTAATATCCCAACTTCAAGGTTCTTTTCTTCGAGGAAAGGTGACAAGTACTTGAAAGCTTTGAGAGAGAAAGCTCAATTTCATCAAGTCCTCTTGAAGCAAATCGGAGCACAATGAGAAGGCCGATGAATTGGCTCTTGATGGCTAGCGCAGTGGGAGGAATGAAATCATCTGAGACGATCCAGTAGAATTCACACTTCCTTAGCAATATGCAACATAGAGGAGACGAGAATCAAGCCTAATTCTTGATTGGAGAACCGATATCATAGCTTATTTACTGACGGAAGATTCTCAAGGGAAAATTATGGCATCTACTTTAATACACCGAGCCAAACGGTTCATCCTCTTAAATGAAGACCATACAAGACCTCTTTCTGACCCTTGTTAAAATGCCTAGGAAATGGGTACTGGGAGATCCAAGAATCATTTAGGAGGGAGAGCTTTAGCAAGAAAGACCTTGTTGGTGGATACTTTTGGCCTACTCTTCAACGAGAGATGCGGCTAGATAGTGCAAAGTTGCATCGCTTGTCAGAAACATAGCAACCGTTCTGAGCGACCAGCTGAGTTAATGAAAGCTGTAGTCTCTTCCTGTCCTTTTGATCAATGGGGAATGGATATAGTGGGTCCGATGCCAACGGTACCTTTACAGAAGAGGTTTTTATTGGTCATGGATTATTTTTCCAAATGGGTGGAGGCCGAGCCCTTAGCCAAAATTATCGAGAATGCAGAATACGCTTCTATGGAGAAATATCATTTGGTATGGTATCCCTCGGAAAATAGTCTGATAATGGGCACAATTCCAGGGGAAAAGATTCAATAATGGTGCCAAAGTCTCAACATTCAGAAGCTTTCACTTGTAGCTCACCCTCGCCGAATGGACAAGTGGAGGTAACTAATGTGATCCTCATTCAAGGATTAAAGACCAAGTTGGGTGCTCAGAGGGGAAACTGGATGGAAGAGCTACCAGGCGTCCTGTGGGCCTATCGAACCACACCTAAGACAGCGACAGGAGAGACTCCCTTTAGTTTGGTATATGGGGCGGAGGCCGTTTTTCCGGTCAAAGTTTTGTTGGATAGCGCTCGGGTAAAAGCATACGAGCCAGATCAGAACCAACTTATCCAAGCAATCAATTAGATCCGTGGAGGAAAGGCGGGAGATGGCCCGGAGGCGAGCGGAATTTTACAAGCAGAGAGTTCAGCGAGCCTTTAATAAGAAAGTGGTGCCTCGGAGATTTCAAGAAGGAGATTGGGTTTTGCGTAAGGTCAATCCCGTTGGAGATCCTGGAAAGTTGGCTCCCAACTGGGAGGGACCTTATGAGATAACGCGCTGCGTAGCAGGGTCAGCATATTATGTGAAAGACGACCAAGGCAAAGAGCTTCCACGACCTTGGAACGCCCTTCACTTGAAGCTCTTTCACACTGTATGAGAAATATGAAATAGAAAGGGAGAAATTATGAAACTCAGAGGGGGTGTTTATTGAATAGATTATATCGATGGAATGCCAAATGCTCTCTAAATTTCATTAAGGGGTTACTTACAAGGGCAATACGGTATTACCAATGAGTATTGAAGGAAAAATAGAAAAACAGAAAGGAAATTCCCATTTCGAAATGAGATATTGTATTACAGCTTAAATCGTTCAGGAGGATAACGTTTGAACCCAGCCTCCCAATTTAAAGAAAATGAAGGATGAGTTGAGGAGGCAATCGAGCGCATATTGTCTAAGCTGCGTCATTAAATCCATCCTGATAAGTGGCGCGCATTAAAATAACGAGTCGCTTCCGCGTTCGGCGGTCGTGATTCTGCTCAATCGCCTCGACACCTTTCTTGATGGTCGCGAAGATTTCGACGACGTCCACATAGCCGTGACACTTCCATAATTGCGCACCAGAGTGGAAACATCATCGCCCGAGAGCTTTGGTCCCGCGCACAAGATGCGCCATCTCCACCATATTCGATGCATAGAGGCCAAATCCTTCCACCGCTTCGTAATAAGATCCGTCCGACGAGTTCGGTTCATCCTCTCAAGGGAAGTCTCGCTCGCGTAGACGGCATGAGCATGCACCCGGAATTTATAAGGAGGAGTTTTCTTGTACCTCCTTACACAAGCGCGGAGGTCCCCTATCTTATCTGTCGCTGGTATTGAACTTGAAGGCGATGGTGTCCACGCCCCGTTGTGCTTCCCTCGAGGAGCTCGCCACCTTCCTCGAAGACGCAATAGCTCTTGAGCTGAGGATGATTCCGTGTCAAGAGAACTTGATGGGATTTCCTACTGAGGGACAAGTGGCCCCGCCCCCGGACCTGGTTGTTCCTTTAATATTGCGATAATGTCAGCATCTTTTTGAATTCTTTGGCGAGCAGCTTAATTGCTCGCACAAGCGCAATTGTTGTGATAGAAATTGTTCTCGCCTGAGCATTCGCCAAGTCTTCCCGCCGCTCCCATTCTTGAGCTTGGGTTCGGTATTGATGAAGGGAGCAACCCAATTCTTGATGATTGGTCAGGGCCTACATACCGGTTGAGGAGAAAAGAAATGGGTCAGTTAAACAAAGATAAGGAAATTGACTAAGAAAACGTACCAGGTCCAAAGCATGACGTAGGCCTTCCATACGAGGAGTCATCTCCTCTAAGTTCAGGATCCGAAGACTCCTGGGAGAAAGGGAGGAAGATAGGACAGATGACATCGGAGGGTGAATTTCACCTGCAAAGGGGAGAACGGAGGCGGTATTCATTGGTGGAGAACGGAGAGAGGGAGGAGTCTCATTCAAAAGGCCCATGGAAGTGGTGATCAAGGATGGCATATCCGGAGATGCGGGGGGAATGGGCGTCATGTTTGTCTGGGAGATGAAGTCAGAACGAAAGATGGAAGGAGGCCGACGAGGAGGGTTCTGGAGGAGATGAGATGATGAGCACTGGGTCGGGGAAGCCTTCAATGGGGATTTTAGAAGCAGATGGACCCTGGTTAGGGTCCACAGGAAGGGAAGGACTCTTCAAAGCGAGTAAACAAAGGGGGAGGTCGAAGGAATATCAATCGCCATGGGTTCAGGAGAGGAATAACGGGCCGGGGAAAGAGAAGATGGGGGTGGTATAACCTCTGTCACCGGCTGGCATGAGGGCACCTCCTTCCTGCATGCCTCCCTGTCAGTGGGAAGAAGAGGCGATTTCAATATCTGATGAAGGAGGCAAAGGGGGAAAGTTAGGGCTTATCAGGGAGGAAGTGAAGAGGGATCGGACTGGCTTCCTTCGGATGGGGGTAGCGAAAGTCGCCAAGGAGGAGAGGGAGAACGACGAGGTGATTCTGTATGGTGGTGATTGAAGGAGGTGAAGAAGAAGAAGAAGCTAGATGATGCCCTGCTTATGATTCATATGCGCTATTTCATTTTCAAGAAGGTGGAATGCATATCGGATATCTGAAAATAACGAAAGACGAGGAACCGAAGAAAAGATAGAAGAAACGAAATTTGTGAGGAGGAGCAAACGAGTGGTAAGGAAACCAAAAGACGAGGGGATGAAGGTAGCGAAGAAACGAATAAAGGGTCGCCTATAAAGGAGGAAGAATGGGCTTGCAAGTTAAGGGCTTCGTTAGGAAAGGGAAAGAAGGATTTATTTTTCCTAAATAGCCCATTATATATGAGATGCTATCCCCCCAGAGCGGAAGTTTATCCCCGTGGTGGTGGAACGGAAGAACCGAGACTCTCGATTACTATTTACTCTATATGAGATGCTATAAGCAGAGCAAGTTTATCCTCGTGTGGTGGTGGAACGGAAGAACCGAGACTCTCTGCCATTATTTACTCTATATGAGATGCTATCTCGCAGAGCGAAGTTTATCCCCATGGTGGTGGAACGGAAGAACCGAGACTCCTTTACTATTTACTCTATATGAGATGCTATCCCCATGAGTAGAAGTTTATCCTCGTGGTGGTGGTGGAACGGAAGAACCGAGACTCCTCGGTTACTATTTACTCTATATATGAGATGCTATCCCCAGAGCGAAGTTTATCCCGTGTGGTGGTGGAATCAAGAAGAGACTCCTCGGTTACTATTTACTCTATATATGAGATGCTATCCCCGCAGAGCGGAAGTTTATCCCCGTGTGGTGGTGGAACGGAAGAACCGAGACTCCTCGGTTACTATTTACTCTATATATGAGATGCTATCCCCGCAGAGCAGAAGTTTATCCCCGTGTGGTGGTGGAACGGAAGAACCGAGACTCCTCGGTTACTAGTTAGTCTATATGAGATGCCATCTCGCAGCGAAGTTTATCCCCATGTGGTGGTGGAAGAACCGAGACTCCTGCTATTATTTACTCTATTTATGCATATTGCTATCCTCCAGCAAGTTTATCCCCGTGTGGTGGTGGAACGGAAGAACCGAGACTCCTCGGTTACTATTTACTCTATATATGAAATGCTATCCCAGAGCGAAGTTTATCCGTGTGGTGGTGGAACTAAGAACCGAGACTCCACTATTTACTCTATATATGAGATGCTATCTCAGAGCCAAGTTTATCCCGTGTGGCGGACCGGAAGAACCGAGACTCCTCGGTTACTATTTACTCTATATATGAGATGCTATCCCCGCAGAGCTGAAGTTTATCCCCGTGTGGTGGTGGAACGGAAGAACCGAGATTCCTCGGTTATTTACTCTATTTATGCATATTGCTATCCTCGCAGCTTTAAGATATCCCCGTGTGATGGTGAAACAAGAACCAAATTCCTCTATTATTATTATTATGTCCTAGTTGCTTGTATTAATTAACTTTATATGGTTGTATTCTTGTGCAATAGCAGAGTCATGCCTAAGGGTCTATATACCTAGATTGAAAAGACGGGAGAGCCAAATATGCCCCAAATTACACATAAATACAAAAGGAGTAAAGAGTAGTACAACCTGTAAGGTCCCGGAGGAATGAGATAAACTAGGAAGTTCGACGACACGGAGAACTACATACTCCCACCATCTACAAGGAGAAACAATAAGAGAAACCCTAATACATCTAAGGTATTACAATTCTTTGTTAGGAGGAACGGATGGAGTTTCTTTGCGCGGTCGGGGTTGGCGCAGTAGCTGTTGAAGATAAGACTGCTTCAAGAAGATTTGCTTGGACAGTTCTTTTGGGACCCGATCGATTGTTATCAGGAAGCGATTGTTGGCGAGGTTTCTCTAGTGTTGTAAACACTTCACTTGTTCCTCCAAGATGACTATGTACCGACGGCCTAATCCATTTTAGAACAACCTTCCCTGCTTCGATATATCATCCATGACAAGCAAAGGAAAAGGAGAATGGTGGAAACTATCGGTAAAGGTCGTGGATTTTTATAGCAACGAAGGGAGGAACGCTTTATTGGTAGAAGAGGTAGGGACCATAAATGCGAAAGAAAGGGGAAACGGAGGTGGTAGGTGAAGGTCGACATAAATCAGCGTAATTAAGAGGTCCAATCGAGAACTAAAAGTGTGTGTTCGGATCCGGTACCATCCTTAAAATGTAAACCTTACTTCTACCGAAAAAAAAAAAAAAAGAAGGCGAGACAAAAGAAGATATCATTTTCATTCTTTGTTTCATTAATATATTTGAAATAATTAAATTGGATTGATTTATACAGACTTTCCCCCATTACTCTTCATGAGACGGAGATGTCTCTTTGGGGGAGAAGGAGCCAATACAACTCAAGCGTCGCTTGGGGTGGAGGAAGAACTGCTGGACCTTCATCGAAAGGGGAAGGGCAAGTCCTCGCCAAGGAATCGCACGAACGCCACGCGAAGTGGGGAAGAGCACGATGCAGGATCTCCCACCGTATACTCCCACTTGAAGGGGATTCCACACCTGTGAAGGAGGGGAAAGGAGCGCGAAGGATCTCCACGAGGGGTGGGAGTTGGACCAGGCGGAAAAGGTAGGGATGGAAGATCAGTGGCATGATGGTCTCGAAGATCTATTTAGAGACCCACTGTATTTCAAAGATTCATTCCAAGAAATTTCAATGGGATGCCTTGCCATGATGGTAAGATAATGGCACGTAAGACAAGGGGGACGAAGGATTTATAATGGAAGGAGAATGGCGAAAAGTTCAAGGGGAGAAGATGAAGAGGCCGCATCTTTTTCAAGCAGGAGGAAGGATAGGAAAATCAACGGCAAAAGGACATTTAAAGGGACGTCCGAACCAAAATCGGGCGGATGTGGATACTAGTAGCAAAATCCCGTAAAGAGAGCCCGAGCCAGCCAAATGGCGTTATGTACTAAAGAAATGACAAGGGAAGCTTAAAATTGGCCCAAACCCCGACTCGTTAGGGAACCCGCAAGGACAAACATATTGATAAAAGTCTTAACAAGAAAGAAAAAGTTATTACTGAAAAGACAGATCGAGGTTATCAAATCGTCGGGAACAATAAGCCAACGCTACAGGATCTAAGTAACTAGTGTTCGCGCAGAGGCGGATATCCTTATTCGGCTTTTGAGCCACACTGAAACCTAATATGAACAAGTCTACTCCCTTCTTGACGATTCGCTGAGGTCGACCTTCCGCTCCTTCATTTGATTTTGACACTAGGCTAGTTGACCGTCGAGCGATGTTCACAGAGCATCTCTTCTTTGTGTCAGATGGCTCATACAAAAAAGAGCTTCATGATATTCTTGATGAAGAAGGGCTTCTCTGAGCCATCAGTGGACAAGGTTTGAGGAAGAGCCGCCACTGTGGAAGGGAGCTCGCGCATTTCTGACAAGATTTCTGGCCTTGCTTGATGCTCCAATTGAGCTGGAGCCCAAGCCGTAGGATGGTGATGGTTGAGGATTTTGCAGAGTCAATCATGGCATCTCCCAGTGCCCTTTATACTCCTTCGCCTTCAGCGCAATTCATCTATCTGGCAACCAGATGGAGGAAAATCCGCTCCAATTCCTCATTCTTCCGCCGCACTCTTCTTTCTCACTCAAGCAGACACTTGCATCATTGCGCCTTCGCATTGGCCCTCATATCCTTTTCTTTCGCCTTGCTCGCGCTTCGGAGCTTTTTCTTGAGACACGGGAAGTGGCGAGTTTCCACAGCGATTGATTGGAATCGGGCGATGGGTTATCATACTACTATATTGGGTGGTGGGTAGATCAAGAAGAACAAGCTATTAGTACACGCCAAAGATATGAAAATAGGCAGGTGAAGAAGAAGAAGCGAAGAAACAATAGATACCTCCGCCATGAGTTTGCCTACTTGTTCACAGGGGCCTGATGCTTATACGATTGAAGAGAACATCACCTCAAGGATGCCAAATTTTCAAGAAGGATCCTAAAGTGGCCCTCGAGGAACGGGAATAGAGGGTTTTCCCTTCATCGAGGCGGAAGGTCCGAACGAAGGGGAACAGAGCCGCTCTCGGGTGGAAGGTTTGGGAGTGGGGAAGTTCAGAAAGGATGGGGTGAATGCAGGCGACGGGAAGAATGTAAAAATGGGAGGAATCTTCCTTGAGGGATGAAGAAGGGCAGGGTATTGCCTCCTCTCCTTGGTTCATAGATGGATAGGGAACGAGCCTCTAACTGGTCCGAAGATGAGGGAGGAAGAGCCGAGGAACTCGAGGCTCCTTTCTTGATAAGTCGTAGCTTTTAGGAGATGATGGAACGGTTGATTTACCTCTTTGTCGAGGTTTTCTTCTTCTTCTCGGCCTCAATCGCCTCTCCTTCTACCAAAGCCTTCTCGTGATCAAAGTTATCCGCAAGGTATGTTGTCGAAAGATGAATAACGAAATGAAGTCCTATTGCCCGTTAAATAGCACCCTACCTACAGCAACCGAAGTCGTCAGAGGTAGAGGAGACAATCCAAAATGACGCAAGAGGGGAGTCTCTAGCAACTGGTTCGAACAGTAGTGTAGCTCTCCTAAAACTCTATACACCTCCGGGAAAGGACATTTGGTCCTCATGTCCCGGAAGGAAGGTAATTCGGGAAGGTCTACCTTCCAAGTATCAGAATAAGGTAAAGACTCAGGAAGTTGTACAAAGAAGTATAGTGCTTCCTTGTGGGAAGTAGGCTGTTCACTAAATTGGCATCAACGACTAGACAAATAGAAGAGGCCTGCCTTAGAAGACTTTAATTGGAAGAAGCAATGGAATAGTTCTGGGGTCAAAGGGAGGTTCAAATGTTGGAACACTATGTGGGCTCCCGATAGAATTCGGAAGGAGTTGGGGGTGAATTGATTCAGGGGTAATCCATAGAAGTCTAGAAGGTCCAAATAGATTGAGGGTACCGGCAGGGATAGGCCGTTAAGAAACTGTTCGGAGAAAAAGCAGGTTAAGCCAGGAGGAGGGTTGTGAGGTCGATGTATTTTAGTTGTGAAGCAGCATTTTATAGAGGGGGCTATGTAGTCATTCTTAATGTTAAAAAAGTAATGGTTGCAATCTAATTGAGTTACGGTGTGTTCGTACCAGGCAGGTGGAAGGGTGGTCCTAGGAGCCATGGGTGTTAAACTAAGCAGAGAACTTACTCGGGGGAAAGGGAGAATCGCGTGAAAAGGGGAGGACTGAATCGCCGAAACACCGCCGGTGAAAATCACAGAAGAAGGAGAACAAACTAGATTGTTAGGCACACTAAATGATACCTAAGAGGAGAAGGTGGAGGTTTATATAGGGTTTCCCGTGACGATTCAATTTCACGGAGAGAGAAGGAGAAGCGGAGCCCATGGGCCCATCGGGCCACCTCGAGGGCACACAAGGGAGTTGTAAAAGAAAAGGTGGATTCAAACGGAGGAATGAAGAATAGGGCATAAACTTTACGCACATTTGGAAAGTCAAGCTTATAACTTCGCTTGACTATTTTTCAGGGTTGACTAATGATACTACTGGTACTTTTTCTACTTAATTCCAATAGAAGAGTTAGCAGGTGACCCGTGACCCGTCCCCAAAACACCTGGTTCAGCCAAAGGGGAAAAGGAGTAACAGTTCGGGCGAAAGTTAGACGAAGCCATTGGTACGGGCGAGAGTTATCAGAAGCCATTGGCACGGGCGAGAGTTAGACGAAGCCATTGGTACGGGCGAGAGTTAGACGAAGCCATTGGTACGGGCGAGAGTTGGACGAAGCCATTGACACGGGCGAGAGTTATCGGAAGTAATCGACACGGGCGTAAATACCCGAGGTCATCGGCACGGACAAGTAGCGAGAGCCATCGGCACGGGCGAATGCTAGAAGCAAGGGACGCAGGTGGAAAAGAGGTGGAAGGCACTTCGCTAATAGAGGACTAGGAACTGGTTCAACTGGGCAAGTCCAGAGGCCAATGGGATGGAGGAAGGGTCAACTCAATCCAATCGACGCGAAAGAAGTTTGGTACGGGAAAAAGGAGAATTGGTTCGGTTTTAGGAGAAACCCTAAGGCTAGGTCACCTATGGTATAGGGGCCTAAGTTAACTTCACCCAAAGCAGAGGGGTGAGGGAAACAGTTTAACCTCGTGCTCAAAAGTAAAGGGAAGGTGCTATGCAACGCCTAGGCCCCATGCAATATTCGGGAGTCCTCGCTCTCATATTTGGGAATGCAATTATTCTCCATGAGAGGAGGTGGCCACGGTAATGATGGAGATAATCCGCGACGTTATGTTGAAGGAGGAAAGAAGATAAAAGGGAGAGAGGGAGGAAAGAGAAGGGGATCGATCCGCGAGCATTGGCATCCAGCAAGAGAGAAGAGGAGACGAGAGAAAAGGAAGAACGGTCTTGCCGGAGAAGGAGGCCGGAGATCTGCTGTTTGTTAAGTCTCTTGTATTTTCCTCATCTTGTAACATCATTGTA
The DNA here is from genome assembly GCA_025175895.1 of Wurfbainia villosa. Taxonomy (NCBI): domain Eukaryota; kingdom Viridiplantae; phylum Streptophyta; class Magnoliopsida; order Zingiberales; family Zingiberaceae; genus Wurfbainia; species Wurfbainia villosa. The sequence continues at coordinate 75,481,971 of CM045990.1, forward strand.
AGAGGTCCTTTCTCCTCCACCTTCGGAAACTTGCTTTCTGTAAAGGAGGATTTTCATAGTGAAAGTGCTTAGGCACCGCATCTGGTGAGAAACCTCACCCCCGTGGAGTAGGAATCCTTATTCCGAACCATGTTACATCTCGTGTCTGAATCTCGATTGCTGGTGTCGGGTTTTCGCGTTTCGTCTACTTTATTTTCTTATTCTTTACTGATCGTTGCCGGGGGAGAATAGTCCGAGACCTCCCTCATCGCCTCATCGCCTTGAAAACGGAGCGAACGGATTTTTCCCCCGCACCCGCATCACGCTGTGTTCATGTTTACGAAACGTGATCGAACACACACACGCCGTGGTGCCGGAAACCCAACAGGAAGGTCATACATTAGAAGATCGAGAGGTATATCGATTCTCTAATTTTTATATGTTACATGTTTCTATTTGTTTTTCATTTATGAGCATGATATAAATCTGTATATGGCTAAATAATAGTTGGATCCCGAGCATAAACACAAAAATCGGCGATCCCGACATTATCTATTCCGCGGTTACTCGTAGAATAGAGGATGGTTGCTTGAACAACTAGTTTGTTCAAGTGACCTCTCTAAACGAATAGCATGACGATGGCTTGGTGGTTTGGGCAATCCCTTTTGTCTAGGATTAAATTTTTTTAATCCGGGACATCGAAGGGATCGCCATGGATAAGCTACCGAGGTGAAGTGGGAAGTTTCTCACGCACTGATAAGCAAAACCCTTCAATTGGTATCGAGCTTCGTCCGCAAAACCTTCAATTGGTATCAGAGCCAAGGTTTCCGGTTTTGTGTGTTTAGGATTCGGTTAATTTTTTTGCACTTTTTCATATATTATATGTGCCGGATAATAGTAGGATATGCGTAGTTTAACTCTTTAGTTGCAGGCATAAGATCCGACTATTATAGCCATATGTGTGTATGTGATTGTATGTGTGTAAATATTTATTTTGTTGAATCCTCGGGGTTGACGAGGCTAGTATTTAGTTTTTATAAATTAAATACGGCATTGTTTAGCCACTCTTTATTTTAGTTTACTTTCGATCGAGATTTCATGTACACTCCCTCGTGGAGTATAGGATCGATGGATGTAAATTAAAATAGGTTTTAGTCTTGGCTCGGATCTCCGGATGGCTCGTACATGGCGTAGGAGGAGGGGACGAGAAGGCGATGCGACAGGAGACATATTGAAGACAAAAGCCATAATAGTTGGAAAATAATTTATTTTTCATATTTATTGCTTATTGTTTGACATGTCGTAGCCTAGAAAATTTCTCATTTTCAAATTACTATGTGGGAGAGGGATATTTTTATAAATTCATACGGCCTCCATTACGATTTGACATGTGATGCAAACAAACTTGCGCGTCGGCTCTGAGTGCCTTCCTCCCCATCGAATGAGTTTGTTTGTGGATCACAGGGTCAGATATGGTTATAGGCAATTATTAAAGAGCATGTGTACTTGCCCATCGAAGGCACATAACCCGAGATAATTACCTTAGTATCGAGTAATGGTGAACACTTAGATACAAATATAAGTATCCACCCCATCGGAGTCACTGCTTTTATTTGTAGGGCCGAAGAGAAACCAACTATTAATTTTACTTGTCATAAAGTTAGGTTGACAAGATAGTAAAATTAATGGGTAAAACCTCCTCTTACAAATATAGAATTCGTATACGTCCACACTATCGTGGTATACGATATTCTCGGTGTTGGTTGATTTTAAATTTTATTGTTTGAGGAATCAATAATTTTTGAAATCTACAGTAATGATCTATGTGATTCTTAGGATTTTCAAAAATGACTTTCAGTCCACTTACTATGATACTAAAGGAAATAAACTTACTGTGCCCAAATAATGTTGATTGGAAAAGAATCCAGATATTGTCTTATCTGCTAAGGAGTACAAGTATGCACTCTTCAAAGAGTGTCCTCAAGCCATGGTTGCTCATAAAGGTTTCTACTTCTAAGCCGAAAGGCAAGAAGAAGGAGAAACAAGGTAGAGCAAAGGTGGTGGGAGGTTCTCAGGGAGGAGTGAAGAAGTCGAAAGGCAAGTACTTCACTTATAAGCAGGATGGACATTGGAAGAAGGACTGCCCCAATCCAAAGCATAACAAAGGTGTATCCTTTTGACTAATCGTTGAAACTTGATTAGCGGTGTTATCTACCGGCACCTGGTGTGTAGATATGAGAGCCACTAATCATGTCTGCAATACTTGGACTTCCAAATTGCTAAGTACTCATGACTTGGACTTTCACCGCCAAGACTACACACTTGGACTTACGTAGCCAAGACTACACCCTTGGACTTTCCAATTTCCAAGAACCCATGACTTGGACTTTCCATGCCAAGTACCCAAGACTTGGACTTTCCATGTCAGGTACTCAAGACTTAGACTTTCCATGGCAAGACCCATGCTTGGACTTTCAAGCCAAGTATTCAAAACTTGGACTTTCCCTCGATTCTCACTCGAGCTTGGTCAACTTTGACCTGAGGCCAATTGCTTTACAAATCTCCCCATAAAGCTATCTTCTTATATGGTCAAACCCATGTCAACCATATGACCAACCCATTGTCAAACAATGGTCAAACACATTGACAATCCAATTGTCAACCCATTGTCAAACATCAAAACCCTACTCGAGTCCACTTAAGTATTGTCAATCGTGACTTGGGTCGATTGCAATATCCCCCTTTTTGATGTCTGACAAAACATTTGAGTTAAGCTACCTAATTCAAGCCATCAATTCTCCCCTTTTTTGACATACATCAAAAAGTCTCCACCAAGGGTATTCATGTCTCATATCCTAATGAGATAACTCAATCTCCCCCTTGGTCCAAAATCATCATTATTACCTTCATTTTCTCTAGTGAAACTCCCTTATCGCTAAATGCAAGGCATTTTCTCCATTCTCCAACTCTCCCCCTTTGAGGAAAAACTCATCCATCATCCCTTGATGGATAACCTCCCCCTAAAGGCTTGGTCTTCCTTGACCAATGCACCAACAATGTCCTTGGAGAGTTTCTAAGCCAATAAGAACACTAGACCATCAAAATTAAAGGAAAAATTTCAAACTTGAACTTTCACACACTTTAAAATTTGATTCTCCACCCAAAATAACTCTCCTAATCCATTTTCAATGAATTTTCACCCTTCCAATGCTTTCCAAATTATATCCTAGGGTTATGAGACGTTAGGTTAGCCTAAACTTGTTGATAAATGGTTGAACAAACCTAGTTCAGCTGAAATCAACTTCTGCAGTCGACTCGATTAGAAACCGGTCATTGCCATTATCTGATCAACCGCCCTCAAGCAAATGATTGATTTCTGTAAATGCAGAAAATAGTTTTTAGAAATTGAATTTTACTAATTCATAAGTAATTATACGTAATTTAAAAAATAATGAAACTACATATGTATAATACTTATGTTAACCATTATGGGTGAAAAATATTTTTTATATAAGCATACCCATTATATTGTGAGATTGATACAAAGTTCAAAACCATTGATAACTTCAATGTTTTAATTCTACTTTGTATCAACTTCATCAAATGGTGATAACTATCAATAGATAGACTTCACCAAGGTTTTTCAAAGTGATTTTGAAATGGTTTTAAAACCTTAATTTCAATCTTGGTCTATGGGCTAAGTGTAAATAACTTGTATACTAGATTTTCTCATGATTTATACCTATGATTGAGATGAGTTTGAGTTCATCTAGATGCAACATCTATGCACCTTGAACTTAACACATTTTTTCTAACATCTCACATGTGTCTAGGATGTTTAAAAACACACACATGTCAATCTTGTGTTCTTGTGAGATGTGGGTTTAAGTTCTTAGGGTTTCATGTATATTTCTAGGCAACTCTATTTGATACCCTTATCATGGGACTTCAAATCATGTCATTGTCCTTAAATAAATTTTAATTAATCTAAATGCATGAATGATGATCATGGCATAAAGTGATAGAATAAATAAGGCATAGCGAATAATCATGATGTCATGGCATAAACATAAACATAAAAACAAGCATGACGTATACATTAAACCTAAGTATTATCATGATATTTTAAATGATTAATATGAATTATGATGTCATGACATCACAAGACAAACAAAGCATGGAAAAAATAAAATACAAAGGTATATAATACCTAAGTGTTAAGCTCAAATTGTCATTTTCTAAAATTAAAACTATTTTTCTATAACCAACAAACCTACCAAGCATGCCAAAAATCTAAAGTGGCACATCATAGACCTTTAACCTAATTGTGCCAATTTTGATTAATTTTTCAAACTTCTTAAATTCTATTGGCACATCCTAAAATCTTTAGGATAAAAAATATAACCTCATTTCCAAAGTATCACATTACTTTGAAAATGTCCTAAAGTGTCAACTTTGCTATGGTTAGGTTAACTACCCATCCATTCAAGGTTGACACAAACTAACCAATCTATCATGAAGGACTCACGCTCCTAGGAACCCAATACCTAGTCGAGCTCCTTAGGTTTACTAGGTACTCGCTGTTGGGGACATTCCGGATCTGATGTTCACAACATTACAGCCGAATACTTCGCATAACCGCAGCAGAAATAATAACTATAAATCGGATCCCACCAAAGATCCATGCAAAACTATATAAGTCATTTCGTACCCTACTTTTCTGTAGAGATGTATACTGAAAAGTCTATCTTTTCTATGAACATCTTTATTTTTGAAATAAGAATCACATGATCATTGTTTGCATATTTTTATGCATATTGTCTAATACGTTACATTGTAGATAACATGGTGTGTGGTATCACATGGGAGATCATGTTATCGGCTCCTTGTAAAGTATAAGTAAAGGCTCACAACCGAGATAACTTTGGACAAACCATCGGAATGGTTGTAGTGTGATTTGGTGTTGGTTTGTCTTGACAATAGAATCACACTAGTGCTCTTTGTGCTCTAAGTAAATGATCAACCTTTAGTGGATTGGATCATCATTAGTAGATCGGACTTTATGTGGGCTTGATCCATGGGTGGCCAAGACCCAACTCCTCCTCATGGTCCCTAATGTAGCCTTTTAACACCTCATGATGCTTATATCCAATGGATAGAAACAAAACTCTAAGATCCATTGGAAGAGATTAAATCTCTAAGATCCGACGGTTGAGATTAAATCTCTAGATCCGACAGTTGAGATAAAATCCCTAGAACCAATGGATGAGATTAATTCATGACTTATCCATAACTCTATAAAAGGAGGGCATGGGAGTTGGCGTGAACGACATGAAAGGAGAGCTAGGGTTTGGGAGGGATGAGAAGGAATCCTTGTTGAGAAAGGATTAGGGTAAGGGTTTCGAGGCTAGGGCGGCACCAAATAAGGAAGGTGATTGTTTCTTCATCTTCCTTCATTGGCCAACGTCCAGATTGTTTTCCAGCCCTTTTCCAACCATGGCCGGTGGACAAAGCTTCTCTTCTCGCTCTCCTTAGGCGGTGGAAACAAGATATAGGGCTTCCCTTGATGTCTTGGTTATTTTCCATCATTATTTTCTTCTCTTTTGTGGCCGACGGCAAGGATTTTGTTAGTTCCTTGTTGGTTGTTTCTAGAGAGGAGAAAAACCTTGTTTCTATTCTTCCTCTTGCTTTGGAAGATCAAGGAAGGAAGATTTGCGATCTAGGAGCTTCGACTTTTGGCAGAGCATCGCCCACACGACATCCGAAAGGAGGAAGTGTTAGTAATATATGAGAGATATCCTAAGGCAATCGCCTTATGTATGAACCATTTATATGATAAATGAAGATTCACTATTTGAGTATATATGTTTTATGTATTTGATTGGATCTTAAACTCATTTACTGAATGTCCACGATACGATTCACAGCATGAGAGAATTTGTGATTGGATCACAACTAGTGAGTATCTCTACATGTGTAATTGTGATGTATCGAAATTATCCCTAGTCGATGAATTGATGGATTTGGACACAATCAATTCTGTCGAGACTAGCACGAGGTATACTCCTTGGTGTATCCAAGCAGCTGATTCTCACTGGCTGGAGACATTGTGATGTCCGGAGTTAATCGTGGATGCTAGTTATAGTAACTAGTTCATTGGAGTGACCAGCCGTAAGACTTCATATGGTTCTCTGCATATATAGATATGTCAATGAAGTTCTTACTGTAGCTTAAGTGCGATGTTCCTTTGACTTGCGGTATTCAAGTCATCTTGATCATGGAGACTTATGCTTTGACATCTTAAGCAAACATCTCTAAGGAGATGTGGACCCGGGATGATTGGGTATAAGTCAAAATAATCGAAGGTGTTTGAATAGCCTATAAAGGATTCACCACTCCTTGTGAGGAGATGTATACCCAAGGCCTCTCGTCGGATTGTTACTAAAGTCTTTGGCCAAAGCATTACATGTTTAGAGTAAGGTACTCTTCGATACATGTGGAGTAACTAGAATCCGTAGGACGAGGAAATGATACTTGGGCTAGGTGTACGAGTCGACCTAGTGGGGATGACACAATAGATCATGTCCGAACCAAGTGGGTATAAGATGAGTGAAGGGAATGGGGCACGATTCATTCGAGCTACTGAAGGGTTTCAGAAATAGTTCTGGATCAACCGTTGATCTTTTCGGTTAATTGGGGATCGTGATGTACTACTAGGTGCCACTCATGATCGTTCTATAATTAATGGTTAATTATAGACGACCAACATAAACCGAGAACCTATTTGGTCACACGCACAACGAGCGTAATCCAAAGGATTTAAAACGAGCTTGAGAATGGGATTCTCAGACCGAGAGAAACTAGGTTTGGTTGGACCAAACATAAAGCGAGCATGAAATCGTTTCAGTCGCAATGTAAGCATGGATGAGCCGTCACTTATGAACACATAAATGATGTACCAAAATGGTATGGTTCAAATCCAATGGAGGAGAATAAACAAAAGGGATTGTTTTAATATAAAAGAATAAACAAAAAGTTGTTTCGGTTATTTTTAACTTAAAAAAAACTATAATGGTATGCATTATTTTAACTTATCTTAATGGAGCGGGTTAATGTGCCTAATGGTTATGATCCAATAACCATTAAGAGAATTAGTTCTCTATAAAGAGGGCTTAAGGATAATTAAGCCTAATCCAAGCCCTAGCAAAAGTTGCCGCCACCCCATTGAAGGAGTTTTGGCGCCAACCCTAAGCTTGCCTCTTGTGCCGCAGTCGCTCCTTGCCGGCGTCAAGCTTCGGTGAACCCTCGGCGACCCTCCGGTGATCATCCTAGGCCTCGGTGAAAAGGTGAGCACTTGGCTTCCTTGTTTTGGCAGGTGCCTACTCCTCCAACAAGCTGTCCAGTTTTCTGGACAGCTTCTTCTCCTCTCGTCGGAGCGTCGTTTGGACGATGGTTAGAGCTCTGACAGCGGCTAAACTACCGGGGATTTGATCTCCGGTAATCCTATGAGGTGGAGGACGAAGGATTCATCAAACGGTTGACGAATACCTCTCCGGAGAAGCGAGTTTTGAGGACTCGATTTTGGATCCGAATTTGGATTCGGATCGTGATCATCTCTCGATCACGTCGTCTTCAACACGAGGCTAGTAACCCGTACGAAGACGAAGCTCATGACTTAGCGAAGTCATCCCGAGGATACTCGGCGTGGATACGGATAGAGACAATTCTAGCGAGGATCGTTCCGGTTGATGCCGTTCCCGCTACACGTCATACGAAAGGTATAACGTAGATAAATTTCCTTTTATTGCAAATTTAAATTTACGGTTATGTCTACACTTGTTGTAATATGCATGCGTGTGTTGTGTGTGTTGTAATAAATGTAGATTTATTATTTTTATTGCTTCCGCTGTGTTCATGTTTACGAAACGTGATCGAACACACACACGCCGCGGTGCCGGAAACCCAACAGGAAGGTCATACATTAGAAGATCGAGAGGTATATCGATTCTCTAATTTTTATATGTTACATGTTTCTATTTGTTTTTCATTTATGAGCATGATATAAATCTGTATATGGCTAAATAATAGTTGGATCCTGAGCATAAACACAAAAATCGGCGATCCAGACATTATCTATTCCGCGGTTACTCGTAGAATAGAGAATGGTTTCTTGAACAACTAGTTTGTTCAATGACCTCTCTAAATGAATAGCATGACGATGGCTTGGTGGTTTGGGCAATCCCTTTTGTCTAGGATTAAATTTTTTTAATCCGGGGACATCGAAGGGATCGCCATGGACAAGCTACCGAGGTGAAGTGGGAAGCGAAGTTTCCCCTCACGGACTCGATAAGCAAAACCCTTCAATTGGTATCAGAGCTTCCATGCAAAACCTTCAATTGGTATCAGAGCCATGGTTTCCGGTTTTGTGTGTTTAGGATTCGGTTAATTTTTTTGCACTTTTTCATATATTATATGTGCCGGATAATAGTAGGATATGCGTAGTTTAACTCTTTGGTTGCAGGCATAAGATCTGACTATTATGGCCATATGTGTGTATGTGATTGTATATGTGTAGATATTTATTTTGTTGAATCCTCGGGGTTGACAAGGCTAGTATTTAGTTTTTATAAATTAAATACGGCATTGTTTAGCCACTCTTTATTTTAGTTTACTTTCGATCTAGATTTCATGTACAATCCCTCGTGGAGTATAGGATCGATGGATGCAAATTAAAATAGGTTTTAGTCTTGGCTCGGATCTCCGGATGGCTCGTACATGGCGTAGGAGGAGGGGACGAGAAGGCGATGCAACAGGAGACATATTGAAGACAAAAGCCATAATAGTTAGAAAATAATTTATTTTTTATATTTATTGCTTATTGTTTGATATGCATGTCGTAGCCTAGAAAATTCCTCATTTTCAAATTACTAAGTGGGAGAGGGATATTTTTATAAATTCACACGGCCTCCATTACAATTTGACTTGTGATGCAAACAAACTTGCGCGTCGGCTCTGAGTGCCTTCCTCCCCATCGAATGAGTTTGTTTGTGGATCACAGGGTCGGATATGGTTATAGGCAATTATTAAAGAGCGTGTGTACTTGCCCATCGAAGGCACATAACCCGAGATAATTACCTTAGTACCGAGTAATGGTGAACACTTAGATACAAATATAAGTATCCTCCCCATCGGAGTCACTGCTTTTATTTGTAGGGCTGAAGAGAAACCAACTATTAATTTTACTTGTCATAAAGTTAGGTTGACAAGATAGTAAAATTAATGGGTAAAACCTCCTCTTACAAATATAGAATTCGTATACGTCCACACTATCGTGGCATACGATATTCTCGGTGTTTGAGGTGTTGGTTGATTTTAAATTTTATTGTTTGAGGAATCAATAATTTTTGAAATCTACAGTAATGATCTATGTGATTCTTAGGATTTTCAAAAATGACTTTCAGTCCACTTACTATGATACTAAAGGAAATAAACTTACTGTACCCAAATAATGTTGATTGGAAAAGAATTCGGATATTGTCTTATCTGCTAAGGAGTACAAGTATGCACTCTTCAAAGAGTGTCCTCAAGCCATGGTTGCTCATAAAGGTTTCTACTTCTAAGCCGAAAGGCAAGAAGAAGGAGAAACAAGGTAGAGCAAAGGTTGTGGGAGGATCTCAGGGAGGAGTGAAGAAGCCGAAAGGCAAGTACTTCACTTATAAGCAGGTTGGACATTGGAAGAAGGACTGCCCCAATCCAAAGCATAACAAAGGTGTATCCTTTTGACTAGTCGTTGAAACTTGATTAGCGGTGTTATCTACCGGCACCTGGTGTGTAGATACGAGAGCCACTAATCATGTCTGCAATACTTTGTAGGGGTTCCAGGAAACCCGACGATGAGCTAAGGGAGAGATTACCATTTACTTGGGCAATGCCATAATGGTGGCAGCTATTGCTGTGGGAGATGTTTTATTTATCTTTTAATAAAAATAAAACTTTGGTTCTGGAAAATTCCCTTTATGTACCTTTATTTAGAAAGAACTTAGTTTCAGTTTCTAAATTGTTTATGGATAGATATTCTATTTCTTTTAATGACAGTGCTATTATAAAAAGGAATAGGGAGAATATATGTTCAGGTACATTGATAGGAAATTTGTATACACTTGAACCAAAACCTCCCACGATGCAAATTGAAGTTTATAACTCATCTTCTAATTCCAATAAGAGAAAAGAACCTTCGAAGATGAACCAAACATATCTTTGGCATCTTAGTCTTAGTCATATTAACCTAAGCAGAATTCAAAGGTTGATAGTTGATGGACCTTTGGGTTCATTAGTGGTGGAGGATCTCCCAACCTGTGAATCTTGCTTGGAGGGTAAGATGACCAAGAGGCCTTTTAAGGCCAAGGGGTATAGAGCCAAAGATGTGTTAGAATTGGTTCTTTCTGATTTGTGTGGTCCTATGTCTATCCAGGCTAGGGGTGGTCTTGAATATTTCGTCTCTTTCATTGACGATTATTCAAGATATGGATGATACTACAATCTGATCGTGGTGGAGAGTACCTCTTGGGATAGTTTAGGAACTAGTTATCAGAGGCTGAGTTTCAATCCCAAATTATCACACCCCAAGAGTGTAGCGGTAAGACTCTTATGGAGATGGTTAGATCGATGATGAGTTATTCTGACATGCCAAATTCGTTCTGGGGATATTCTCCAGATACGGCGGTGTACATTCTGAACTTGGTTACATCTAAATCAGTGCCTTCTACTCCCACAGAGTTATGGAGTGGGCGAAAGCCTAGTCTAAAGACATATTCGGATATGGGGAGTCTAGCACATGTGCTGAAGGCAGATATTGGTAAGTTGGAACCTCGTACAGAAGTACGCATGTTCGTTGGCTATCCCAGGGGAACGAAGGGTTGATTGTTTTATAGTCCTAGAGATCAGAGGGTGATCGTTAGCACGAACACTAGATTTCTAGAGGAAAACTATGTGATGAGCCACAAGCCCAAGAGTAAAATTATTCTGGAGGAGTTAAAAGGGGAAGTCACTTCTTTAGTTCCACTGGTACAAGAGGATATACCACATGTCACTGTACTGCGTGTCACAGAGGATACACAGGTGATACCTCATCGTAGTGAGAGGGTTGTGAGACAGCCTGATAGATTCATGTTCTTGGGAGAATCTTCTGATTTGGTCCCTAGCGAACATGAACCTGATCCCTAGACATATAATGAGGCAATCCAAGATAAAGATGCAGTATCTTGGCAAAGTGCAATGAATGCTGAGATTGAATCTATGGATTCAAATCAGGTCTGGGAGCTAGTAGAACCACCTGATGGTGTAAAAACCATTGGATGCAAGTGGATCTACAAGAGAAAGAGAGGAATAGATGGGAAGGTTGAGACCTTCAAAGCGAGGCTTGTTGCAAAGGGGTATACTCAGAAAGAGGGTATCGATTATGAGGAGACCTTTTCGCTAGTAGCCATGCTTAAGTCTATCTGGATTCTCTTATGCATAGTAGCTCATATGGATTATGAGGTGTGGCAGATGGATGTCAAGATAGCTTTCCTTAATGGAAGTCTTGAGGAAAACATCTACATGAAGCAACCAGAGGGATTCATTGCTAAGGGCAAAGAGCATCTTGTATGTAAGCTTAATCAGTCCATTTATGGATTGAAGTAAGCTTCGAGGTCTTAGAACATCCGCTTTGAGGAGGTAAATCAGTCTTATGGATTTATTCAAAGTTCGGATGAGACTTGTGTATACAAGAGATGTGACGGAAACATAGTGGTATTTCTTGTACTATACGTAGATAACATTTTGGTGATTGGCAACAATATCAAAGTGTTATCGGACGTAAGGGTATGGTTGTCGAAACAGTTTGATATGAAGGACTTAGGAGAGGTGGGACATATCCTTAGGATCAAGGTTATAAGGGATCGCAGGAAAAGGATGTTGTGCTTATCCCAAGCTTCATACATAGACACGGTAATGGATCGTTTTAGCATGCAAAACTCCAAGAAAGGTTTTCTACCTTTCAGGCATGGAGTTCCTTTATCTAAGGAGATGTGTCCTAGATCATCTGAGGAGATAGAGGAGATGAAAGTGGTTCCTTGTGCTTCGGCATTAGAAAGCCTCATGTATGCGATGCTATGTACGAGACCAGACATATGCTTTGCCATCGACATGGTCAGCAGATATCAGAGTAATCCAGGACAGGGACATTGGACTGCGGTAAAGCATATATTGAAGTGCCTGAGAAGGACTAGGGATTATATGCTAGTTTACTGGGCAGACCAATTACTCCCTGTGGGTTACACGGATTCCGACTTCCAATTAGATAGGGATAACAGTAAGTGTACCTTAGGTTTTATGTTTACTTTGGGAGGTGGAGCCATTGTATGGAGGAGTGTCCAGCAAAAATGCGTGGCGGACTCCACCATGGAAGCTGATTATGTGGCAGCCTATAAGGCGGCCAAAGAAGTTGTGTGGCTCAGGAACTTCTTGATGGACTTGGATGTGATTCTTGGTTTGCCCAGAAATATCATAATTTTTTGCGATAATAGTGGTGCAGTTGCAAACTCGAATGAACCACGAGCCCATAAGGCTAGTAAAACACATAGAGCGTAAGTACCACCTGATATGAGAAATTGTAAAGGAGGTAGAAGTTGCTGTCGCATAGATTGCATCAGAGGATGACCTGGTAGACCCTTTTCACTAAGGCCCTTCTAGCGAGAGCTTTGATAGGCATGTGGAGGGAAGGGGAATCAGATATATGACAGTATGAGGACAGCATAGTCTTTTAGTATAAGTGGGAAATTGTAGGGATGTATACTGAAAAGTCTATCTTTTCTATTAACATCTTTATTTTTGAAATAAGAATCACATGATCATTGTTTGAATATTTTTATGCATATTGTCTAATACATTACATTGTAGATAACATGGTGTGTGGTGTCACACGGGAGATCATGTTATCGGCTCCTTGTAAAGTATAAGTAAAGGCTCCTGGCGAGATGACTTTGGACAAACCATTGGAATGGTTGTAGTGTGATTTAGTATTGTTTTATCTTGAACATAGAGTTACACTAGTACACTTAGGTGTATTGAGCAGGACCGACATAGAGGTGATTCAATTTATTGCTGACTACATAATTGAATCGGACCTCGGATATTATTTTGTACATGCTCTTAATCCCGATATAATAACGGGCACATGTACTTAGTATTTATTTCTTTGATTTACCAATGGCAGATTTATAGATTAAATCGCTAGGCTCGGTAGGTGGTAGATGATATTATTTATATGGTGTGCCTTTGATTATAGGAGGAAACCGTGTCATATATAATAGGATGATGATGTCCCCTTGAGGAGCCCATAAGGTTCATCATGTAAACCCTGCAGGTGGACTTGGTCCGGCATGATGAAAAGGTTGAGTGGTACTACTCAAGGAGTTAGATGTTGATTAATTAATGGTCAGTAAATTAATTAATTGATGAACATTCGAGATCTTAAACACGGGGAGAAAATGTACAAATAATATATGGAGCCCATATTATCATATGGGGGTTGGTGAGGTAGATCAATGATGAACCTTTAGTGGATTGGATCATCATTAGTGGATCAGACTTTATGTGGGCTTCATCGATGGGTGGCCAAGACCCAACTCCTCCCCATGATCCCTAATGTAGCCTATTAACACCTCATGATGCTTGGATCCAATGGATAGAAACAAAAGTCTAAGCTCCATTGGAAGAGATTAAATCTCTAAGATCCGACGGTTGAGATTAAATCTCTAGATCCGACGGTTGACATTAAATCCCTAGAACCAATGGAGGAGATTAATTCATGACTTATCCCTAACTCTATAAAAGGATGGCATGGGAGTTGGCATGAATGACATGAAAGGAGAGCTAGGGTTTGGGCGGCAAGAGAAGGAATCCTAGTTGAGATAGGATTAGGGTTAGGGTTTGGAGGCTACGGCGGCACCAAATAAGGAAGGTGATTGTTTCTTCTTCTTCCTTCATTGGCCAACGTCCAGATTGTTTTCCAGCCCTTTTCCAACCTTGGCCAGTGGCCAAAGATTCTCTTCTCGCTCTCCTTAGGCGGTGGAAACAAGATATAGGGCTTCCCTTGATGTCTTGGTTATTTTCCATCATCATCTTCTTCTCTTTTGTGGTCGGCGGCAAGGATTTTGTTAGTTCCTTGTTGGTTGTTTCTAGAGAAGAGAAAAACCTTGTTTCTATTCTTCCTCTTGCTTTGGAAGAGCAAGGAAGGAAGATTTGTGATCTAGGAGCTTCGACTATAGGTAGAGTGTATCGCGACGCGTTCGATAGGAGGAAGGTCATACATTAGAAGATCGAGAGGTATATCGATTCTCTAATTTTTATATGTTACATGTTTGTATTTGTTTTTCATTTATGAGCATGATATAAATCTGTATATGGCTAAATAATACTTGGATCCCGAGCATAAACACAAAAACCAGTGATCCAGACATCGTCTATTCCGCGGCTACTCGTAGAATAGAGGATGGTCGCTTGAACAACTAGTTTGTTCAAGTGACCTCTCTAAACGAATAGCACGACGATGACTTGGTGGTTTGGGCAATCCCTTTTGTCTAGAATTAAATTTTTTTAATCCGGGGACATTGAAGGGATCGCCATGGACAAGCTACCGAGGTGAAGTGGGAAGCGAAGTTTCCCCTCACGGACTCGATAAGCAAAACCCTTCAATTGGTATCAGAGCTTCTGGGCAAAACCTTCATTTTCTTGATCTTATCTAGAAGGAGAAGTATACCTTCGGTGCATGCCCTTCGCAATCCCGCTTTTCAAAATACTGTCAGATCTCAATACGGTAAGGATAACCATATCTCTAAGGTATCCACACTGACACACACACACGTTTTGGAGTCACGTTGTGCTAGCAACCCCTAGCAAAATGCCAAGAACCCTTGGAAGAAGAAGGAGAGGAAGAAGAGGGATGAGAGAACACTTCTCTTAGCTTTTTTTGGCTTGCACGTTGGAACACCCCTCTCTTTCTTTGCACATTCAAAGCATCTTAAGCCCATTGCAACCCTTGTCATTAATTCCTCTTATCTCCTCATTAAGAAGACTCTTAATACCGAGACCCTTGGTATTCCTCTTCATCATGAATACCAAGGCCCTTGGTATTCCCATGAATGATTAATCACATTAATCATGCATGATGATGATGAATCATCTTCCATGGTTCAACTTGAGTCTAACTCAAGTTTAACCAGTTTGAGTCTAACTCAAGTCTTGGCCATATGCTAAATTGTCTTTTAGTCCAACTAAAAGAAATCATCTCCAAAATAAAATGTCATTTGTGTGTGACTCAATAGACTCTTGTAACGTTGGCAATGTGTCTAAAACTCCTTTTTAGACACATAAGCAATGAGCGGCATTTAGAAATACATCATTGCTACCCAAGTTACAAGAAGGTCGAGATCCAACAACCTTTCCATGGCTATTATCATGTATGATGGTGTCCTTCTATCCTTGATATCTTAGATCGATCAATGAGGCATAGACCCTGTCATCCCCTTATCGATCTTTATGTTTCTTGATCCCCAAGTAGACTCACTCAAACAAATGAGCTCAATATCTCATATTGACTCATTTGAGCATGACCATGTATTTCATGGTCATACTCTATCAAGAGGCCAAAGATATCACTCCCGTCATATGGGAGGGATAGATCTCATCTACATCACTCACATCCCTCCGCATAATTCGTTACATACCCAGTAATCACCGTTATAGTGCACCCTGTTACTGGTGACGTTAGACGATACCAAAGTACATAACTCCTTATGTAGGGAACCGTAGTAACTTCAGGTCTAAGGAGTATTCATACCAATTGTCACATGAGAAAGTATATGACACTCATATAATGATCCATGACATTTTCTCATGGTGGGTCAATTCAGTATATATATTCTCTAATATATATACCCATGTGTCAATGTGATATCACATATCCATGACTTGTGAGATCAAGTCATCCATTGACCTACATGCTAGTCTCAATGTATTAATATTTCCCTTGTCTATTAATACTTGACTAGGAATATTAAGAATAGTGTTTTCTACAGCTTCTCATAATTAATTCTACAAATTGATATACTGTAGATTAGAATCTACTATTCAAGGGAATTATTATATTTATTTTAGCTCGCATATGCATAAAGTAAATATAATAAACAATCTTTATCTTTTATTAATGAAATATGATACACATGATCCCTAATCAATCATCTCATGATTGACACTAAGGGCTGACAATAACACTCACTAGGGATAACTTCCCTTAGTACCTTCCTAATGACCCTCCTAGGCTTTGAAGGCTTGGTCATTTGGGTCTTGCCTAGGTCAACTCTAGGGATGGTTTCCCTTGTGACCTTCTTAGTGGCTTCCCTAGGTTTCTTAGAACCCTTGGGCACTAGCCACCTGTCATGGTTAACATTAGGGATGACTTCCCTAGTAACCTTGATTTTCCTATACCTAGACTTAGTTCCATAATCAAATGGAATGCTATGGTAGGTTGTCACAACCTCCTTGGACTTAGGCTTGTGACCCAAGCCTTTCATATCCTTGGAAAGCTCTTGCCTCCTAAACCCTAATTTTTTATCATTAGACCCATTAATTGAATTTTGTATTTTCCTAAGAGTCTTCTCTAATTTCTCATGCTTTGACCTCAAAGCTTGATTTTCTAATTTAATTTCCCAATTTTTGATTTTTCATAAGCTATTGGTGTTGGATCGAAAGTGTCGCTAGAGGGGGGGGTGAATAGCAATACGATGTCGTTAAAAAACTTTTGCAATAAGTAAAAAGCAAGTAGAGAGTGCACAGCGGAAATATAAAGTAGACAAGATATTTTTACATGGTTCACAATCTTTCGATTGCTAATCCACGGCCCTTGTGATCCTTGATCACGTACGGAGGGCAATTCACTAAAACCACTCCTCCTCGTTGGAGGTAGGAGCAACGATTACAAAAAGAAATCAAGGCAAAGGGACACTCCCCCTTTCCTTGTTACGATTAAAGCACAAAGACAATTTAAAGAAGTAGAACTTAAATAAATATACCGACAACTCTTATAAGTAGAAGATGTAGCTTTCGTTGTCGGCGGCACTTCGTCGTAGCAAATGTGAGTAGTAGTAGCGGCGTTACGACGGCGTGTTGAGAGCTCTTGAATTCTTGTTATTTGCTTGGCTTGAACATGTCTATTTATGGATATTGATCTATGAATTTAGACATAGGTAGTGTCCAAGGTGAGGTTCTTATCCCAACTCAAGGATGAGGTGTTTCATCCAACCACCTTGTGCCACCTCCAACCTTCTTGTTCGCCAACTCAAGGATGAGGTGTTTCATCCAACCACCTTGTGCCACCTCCAACCTCCTTGTGCGCCAACTTGAGGATGAGGTGTTTCATCCAACCACCTTGTGCCACCTCCAACCTCCTTGGGCGCCAACTTGAGGATGAGGTGTTTCATCCAACCACCTTGTGCCACCTCCAACCTCCTTGGGCGCCAACTTGTTGGAGCCATTCAACAATGCCACATCATGGGAGCCAACCATCTTGTGCCAACTCACCTTATTTTGGGCGTCCACCACAAGGAAGCTTGGTGATGGTTTGGATGTCCACCTTGATGCCACATCACCCTTTGTACCAAAACACGAGTCAAGTCCAAATTCACCCCCTTGAAATTCGAGCTCTTCTCGAGGTGGAACTTGACTAGCAGGTTATTTGTAGTCAAAGGGTTTTGGGCTGATACAAGTTAGCTTAAAATATAAAATGCGATGGTTCTAACCATCGATCTCAAACCTAGACCTTCCATTGGAGGTATTGGGTCGGATCTCGCAACAACGACCTTGCCGCTTTCACGAGCTTACCTTGTAGCCTCGCTTCGGTCTTCACCAGTACCTCGGCTTCCTCAGAAGTCCCTCTGGCGTTGCCCGACCACCTCGGTTCCCAGGTGTCTGAACCTTCCGCTCAACTTTAGCATTTACGCACACTTAATTGAGCTCGTAAGATAACAAATATACCCTTAACTATTGAGCCTTTTGCCATAATCAAAATGCGGTTGACTTTGGTGCCTTGCTGTAATCTCCCAACCTCCCCTTTTGATTCATGGCAAACCGAACAAAAGTTAAGGAAAAATTAAGCATAACAGTAAGCTAGCATAATGATTAAGCATGAATGAGCTAGCATAAAGATTAAATATGAATGAGCTAGCATAATGATTAAATATGAATGAGCTAGCATAATGATTAAATATGAATGAGCTAGCATAATGATTAAGTATGAATGAGCTAGCATAATGATTAAGTATGAATGAGCTAGCATAATGATTAAATATGAATGAGCTAGCATAATGATTAAGTATGAATGAGCTAGCATAAAGATTAAGCATGAGTGAGCTAGCATAAAGATTAAGCATGAGTGAGAAATATTATTGTTTCAAGTTCTCCCCTTTGAGGTAACCTCCCCCTTGACCGAAGGTGAGTTCTTGAAAAATAATTTTTACTCCCCCTTAATAGTTGCTTAAGTAAACGGAATTACTTAATATAAAAGGTAATAATTTTGTTTACTTTCTTCCTTACTTTTGTGACTTTCTCCCCTTTTTTTAACTCAAAAAGTTTGTAAATATATTTTAGGGTTTGTAAGTCCAAGCAAGTTCCCAATATAAATATATTTTTTTAAAATAATAATAAGCTTGAAAATATGTTCATCTAAAATGTACAACTCGGTTGGACTTGATTGATATAGAATGATCAATAAGTCTTGAAGGAGTTGATTAATTTAAATAATTATACTCCATGGTTCATGTCGATGCTTTGAATCTACATCTGGAACCAGGAGTAAGGTCCTAACATCTCACGCCGTCTCATTGGCTAAGTACACAAACACATTAGTCCTATGTGTTGTGAGATGTGTTGGCTCCTTAAATCTATAGGTATATGATTTCTAAGGTAAGACTTAGGCTAATTACATAAAAAGAAGCAAAAGTAGAGTACATATATAGAAAAATTTAAATCCTACTCTATTACGCACATACCTAACTTTCGTCTTAATAAACTAAATTCGGCTTCGGGTAGTGGTTTGGTGAAGATGTCCGCTAGGTTTGATTTGGACTCAACATACTCTAGTTGTATAGTTCCATTAGTTACATGTTCCCTAATGAAGTGGTGTTTAACTTCTATATGTTTTGTCCTAGAATGACATATTGGATTTTTAGTTAAGTTAATTGAACTAATGTTATCTATGTAGGTTTTAATGTTGTTAAAGATTAAGCTAAAGTCTTGGAGAGTGTGCTTCATCCACGAGTGAGAGACACACTCACCCATCGCAGCGTATTCGGCGGTGGTAGATAAGGCAACGCAATGTCGCTTCTTTGCACCAACTTGACTAGACTCGACAACCACTCGTGCTCTTTCTATCGAGTTTACTACCGGCATAGTCGAGTCGGAGTAGCCGATTAGATTAAACTCGGTAGATCTAGGTACCAAATACCTACGTTTAGCGTGCCCTTTAGATATCTAAGGATACGCTTGACTAGGGTTAGGTGAGACTCCTTAGCGCAGGTTTGTAACCTTGCGCACATACTTACCTTGAATAAAATGTCGGGTCTCGCGTTAAGTATAGGAGACTTCCTATTGCGCTCCTATAGTATTTTTAGGTCAACGCGGGTTTTCCTTCTACATCTTCGTTTATATTAACATTAGTTGCCATAGGTGTATTAATTATTTTAGCATCTTGCATTCCAAATCGATTTATTAAGTCCTTAGTATATTTTTGTTGATGTAAATATATTCCATCTTTAGTTTGTTTAATTTGTAAACCTAAGAAGAAACTTAACTCTCCTACTAAATTCATTTCAAATTCACTTTCCATAAGTGAGATGAATTCGTTTAGCGAGGATCGAGTTGGTAGTTCCAAAAATTATATCATCTACATAGATTTGGGCTATAAAGATTTCTTTTCCTACGGTTTTTCGAATAAGGTTGGGTCGACTAAACCTTGGTTGAATCCTTTGGACTTAAGATAGATCGAAAGCCTTTCGTACCAAGCTCTTGGGGCTTGTTTGAGTCCATATAGGGCTTTCTTAAGTCTAAGGACATGGTCGTTTATCTAGATTTTCGAATCCGGAGGTTGGTAGCGTAAACTTCTTCCTTAATGTATCCATTCAAAAATGCTGACTTGACATCCATTTGAAACAATTTAAAACCTCGATGTGCGGCATATGCTAACAACATTCGGATGGACTCTAGTGCAGCTCTGAGGCGTAGGTCTCATCGTAATCTAAACCTTCGACTTGACTAAACCCTTTTGCGACTAACCTAGCTTTATTTCTAACTACTTCACCTTTATCATCAAGTTTATTTGAAATACCCACCTTGTTCCAATAATTGATTTTTCTTTAGGTGGTGGTACTAATTCCCGGACTTCATTTCTAGTGAATTGAGCTAGCTCTTCTTGCATAGCAATAATCCGATCGGGATCAAGAAGTGCTTGTTCAATAGTTTTGGGTTCGATTTTGGAAATTAACGAGATTTGACTAAGGTTTCGATATGAAGCTCTAGTTCGAACCCTAAATTTGGATCACCTATAACTTGATTGATAGGATGATTTGTTTGAGTCTTAGTGTGACTCGGGTTAGGGTCATCTATCACTTGGTCGATAGGATGACTTGGGTGAGTTCTAGTTTGACTTGGGTTAGAGTCATCTATCACTTGGTCGATAGGATGACTTGGGTTAGGGACGAGATTCAAGTTCAAGATCAGTCGGGTTCGCTATAAGTTGATTTGCTAGTTGGTTTTGTTAAGGATTGAGCGGGTTCGTGTCCTTTGTCGAAAACTATATTAATGGTTTCTTCGACTCTAAGAGTGTCGTGATTGTATACCTATAAGCTCTCTCTTGGTGGTTGAGTATCCTAGAAAGGTTCGATGAGGTTTTGGATTTGAATTTCCTAGGTAATCCTTAGTGTTTAAGATATGTACCTTGCATCCAAATACCTAAAGTACTTGATGTTCGGTATTTTATCGTGATAAATCTCGTCTGAGGTCTTTTGGTGCCTCTTTACCATAAGGATCCTATTTTGGACATAGCAAGCCGTACTAACGGCCTCTGCCCAAAATCTATCGGGTAGGTTATACTCGTTTAACATTGTCCTAGCGGCTTCTTGTAGGGTTCTATTTTTCCGTTAGACTAACCCATTTTGTTGTGGGGTTCTAGGACATGAAAACTCATGGTGGTATCCGTTTAGGTTACAATCTATAAACCTGGTTTTCGAATTCACCACCATGATCGCTTCTAAGTCTTTTAATCTTAAGGTTCTTTTGATTTTCGATTAACCTACAAAGATTGATTAGTTGGTCTAGGGTATCATTTTTATGTTTGATAAACCTAACCCAAGTAAATCTAGAATAGTCGTCAATTATGACTAAGCAAAATTGACTACCATTGAGTGACTTAGCTCCATGTGAATCAAATAGATCCATGTGTAGGAGCTCAAGAACACTTTTGGTTCGTTCTTGATTAGTTAATTGATGTTGTGTCCTAGATTGTTTACCTTGTTGACAAGCATTACATATTTTATTATCCAAGTTGTTTAGTTTAGGCAAACCTATAACTAAGCCACTCGACTCATCTTGTGGGCAGTCTTGGAGTGCAGTGTCGAGTCTTGATTGCCATAACCAAGATTCCTCTTGCTGTGTCATAAGACACTTGGTTGAGGAGTTGGGTAAATTTATTGTGTAGATGTTGCTACTCCTAGTTCCTTTAAGTATTATTTTAGATGTTGCATTTATTTTGATTACGCATTCATTTTCTAGAAATATGACCTTATAATTGTTATCACACAATTGGCTTACACTAAGTAAATTATATTGAAAGTTTCCTACTAATAAGACATTTTGAATTGTAATGTTAGAGTTGAGCTCAATATCACCTGATCCGATGATTTTGAGCTTGCCGTTATTTCCGAAGGCTACCGATCCTTGTCGTTTGAATCGTAACTTCAAAAATTTGAGTTGATCCCCGGTCATGTGTCGGGAGCAACCACTGTCCAACATCCATTGATCCTACACATAAGGTAGTTGGATCGGATATTGGAATTACTAAAGGGTTGTTTGTAAGTTTTTAAACCTAAATCATCTCACCAATATCTACATGATCAAAACATGTTATTCCTATGTGTTATTGTGAGATGACTTTCAATTTTACTTGATTAATTTTAATGAATTTAAATTAACCAACATTAGGTTAGATTCGGATTTAGTCTAAGCTCATCAAGTAATCTTTTCAAGAGATTAGCTTCCAGGTCGTGGCGAGGCACAGAGGCCTTCTTTGATCGGAACAACGACCACTTCCTTAGACAAAGCTAATTTCAAGAAATTGATAACTCGACTTACTTGAGACTACGTCTTGGTCTAACTAGTTATTTTTGAAAAGAGGCTCCCCAAGGCTCAATCTTTTAAGTAGGATTTTAGTTGGTTTATTTTTGAAAAGAGGCTCCCGAGGCTCAATCTTTTGGATTTTAGTTGGTTATGAGTCCTATCTAACCATTCTAAAAATAAAGGAAAAACAAACCATGCAATTTCTAAGACTAAACAAAAATACATTTTGTATTGGCTCCCCTGGACCATTGAATCAGTGGGTCTATTCACATAGTGAATTTGGTCCTTGGGAACCCAATACATGTTAGATCCTAAAGTTGAAATCAAAGTGGTCTTAGGGACCCATGCTTGGACATTTTTCTTATGTTGGTTTACTATAGACATATATGACTTATTGGTTGTATTTGAGTTAAACCCGAGTCCGGCCTTGTTGTACACGGCCCTTTGTGATCCAAGTAAGAGGTCAAGTCCCTTGGATCCCAAAGTGAACCTTTCCAACGTGTTCCTAAGGTCTTCGACTTGTGTTTTCAAAAGCGAGTTCTCAACTTCAAGCTTTTCAACTTGAGTTGAGTCCTCCTCTTGAATACGAGTAGTCGAAGAGGTTAGGGAGACCTCATGTTTGAGAAGGTTAACCTCCTCAATTAGGGTCTCGACCTTGGACTCGGACTTAGCTAGTTTCTTATTTAAAAATTTAATTGCACCATACAAAGTATTAAGTAACGACCGACTTACCCTTAATGATTCTTTTGACCCGGATACGGATCCGTGGCTTGTCTTGAATGGAAGCTCATCATCGGATTCGGACTCGGACTCTTCTTGGTTTGAGTCGTGCTCGGTCGGCTTAGCCATTAGAGCTTGGATATTCTTCTTCCTCCGACAACTCCTCCCAAGTAGCGTTTAGCGCTTTCTTGGTCTTTGATCGTTATTCTTTAGCTTTGGGCACTCGGACTTGATGTGGCCAACTGTGCACTCATAGCATCTAAAATTAGAAGTATTTGAATTAGGTTTAGGCTTACCTTGAGTTGTTGGTCGTTTTCGTCTCTTGATCATCTTCCGAACTAGATTGACTAGTTCGGATTCTATTTCGGAGTCTACTTCCGATTCGGACTCGTCTTCTTCCTTCGGGGGTGGCTTGCTTGCGGGCTTCTTCTTCTTGGAACTCGCAACTAACGCAATACTCTTCTCACCTGGACCACGTTAGATTGCTCAGGAAAGTCAAGTACCGAAAACAATTCGTCTAACCTAATTTTAGAAAGGTCCTTGGAGACCTTGTAGGCATCGACCATGGATGCCCACAAGGTGGTCCTAGGAAACGAGTTAAGAGAATACCTGATAAGGTCGCGATTCTCGACCTTTTGTCCGATGGCATGGAGTTGGTTGACGATGTCTTGGATACGAGCATGTAGTTGAGTTGCGGTCTTGTTTTCCTGCATTTTCAAGTTATACAATTTATTTAAAAGTAAATCTCTTTTACATACCTTCGTGTCGTCGGTGCCTTCGTGTAGTTCCACTAGCTTGGTCCATAAGTCCTTTGCACTAATGAAGGGGCCGACGCGGTTGAGCTCTTCCTTGGACAACCCACATTGCAATATTTGAGTTGCCTTGGCATCGGCTTCTACTTGTTTTTTCATGGAATTTGACCATTGATCGTAACCCAAAGATTCACCATCTTCATTAATAGGAAGTGTGAAACCGGTTTGGATTACGATCCACATCTCGATTTGGGTTTTAAGAAAGCATTCCATCCGACCCTTCCAATAACGAAAGTCATTACCGTTGTAAAGCGAAACCTTCGAGATGGGCCATTTAAAAACAAGAAGAAGAACGACGAAAAGAATCTTGCAAAACACACACGGAAAGAATATTCCAAGACTTTCGTCTTGGATTAGTAGTCTTGAGAAGTAAAAAGATATATAAAATGTAACTTGCAAAAAGAAATAAACAATCACATGCGAATGTCGTTGAAGTTCCGGAGGACAACCTTACTCGGGATCTAACCCGAAGGACAACCTTATCCGGATCCTAAAGCCTCTAATGCAATTCTATATGTAGGAGAAGATAAGCAAGTGAAATAATTATACGAAAACAGAAATAAATAAATAAAATCTGTAAAAAAGAAAAACAAAGCTAGATTGGTGGTTTCACGAATCTTAGCGCCCGACTCGATACCAATTGTTGGATCGAAAGTGTCGCTAGAGGGGGTGAATAGCGATACGATGTCGTTAAAAACTTTTGCAATAAGTAAAAAGCAAGTAGAGAGTGCACAATGAAATATAAAGTAGACAAGATATTTTTACGTGGTTCACAATCTTTCGATTGCTAATCCACGGCCCTAGTGATCCTTGATCACGTCACGGAGGGCAATTCACTAAAACCACTCCTCCTCGTTGGAGGTAGAACGATTACAAAAGAAATCAAGGCAAAGGACACTCCCCTTTCCTTGTTACGATTAAAGCACAAAGACAATTTAAAGAAGTAGAACTTAAATAAATATACCGACAACTCTTATAAGTAGAAGATGTAGCTTTAGTTGTCGTGACGCCGTCGTAGCAAATGTGAGTAGTAGTAGCGGCGTTACGACGGCGTGTTGAGAGCTCTTGAATTCTTGTTATTTGCTTGGCTTGAACATGTCTATTTATGGATATTGATCTATGAATTTAGACATAGGTAGTGTCCAAGGTGAGGTTCTTATCCCAACTCAAGGATGAGGTGTTTCATCCAACCACCTTGTGCCACCTCCAACCTCCTTGTGCGCCAACTCAAGGATGAGGTGTTTCATCCAACCACCTTGTGCCACCTCCAACCTCCTTGGGCGCCAACTTGATGATGAGGTGTTTCATCCAACCACCTAGTGCCACCTCCAACCTCCTTGGGCGCCAACTTGAGGATGAGGTGTTTCATCCAACCACCTTGTGCCACCTCCAACCTCCTTGGGCGCCAACTTGTTGGAGCCATTCAACTTGTGCCACATCATGGGAGCCAACCATCTTGTGCCAACTCACCTTATTTTGGGCGTCCACCACAAGGAAGCTTGGTGATGGTTTGGATGTCCACCTTGATGCCACATCACCCTTTGTACCAAAACACGAGTCAAGTCCAAATTCACCCCCTTGAAATTCGAGCTCTTCTCGAGGCTGGAACTTGACTAGCAGTTGACTGTAGTCAAAGGGTTTTGGACTGCAGTACAAGTTAGCTTAAAATATAAAGTACGATGGTTCTAACCATCTGATCTCGACCTAGACCTTCCATTGGAGGTATTGGGTCGGATCTACGCTTAACGACCTTGCTTCGCTTTCACACGAGCTTACCTTGTAGCCTCGCTTCCGGTCTTCACCCGAGTACCTCGGCTTCTTCCGAAGTCCCTCTGGCGTTGCCCGACCACCTCGGTTCCCACCGGGTGTCGCAGACCTTCCGCTCAACTTTAGCATTTCTGCACACTTAATTGAGCTCGTAAGATAACAAATATACCCTTAACTATTGAGCCTTTTGCCATAATCAAAATACCGGTTCGACTTTGGTGCCCACTGCACCAACAATTGGGATATTTTTCTTCCTCTTAGGCATATGTCTAGATTTCTTGGGATTATTGCCTAGGTTTTTGGCATCTTTAGGTGGATTCCTCCTAGGCATATGTCTAGATTTATTGGGATTATTGCCTATGTTTTTGGCATCTTTAGGTGGAGTAGTTTTAGGGGTAGTGGTTCTAGAACTATCCCTAGACCTAATTTTATATGATTTATCCCATAAGCAATAAGATATATTTCTAGCATGCTTTTCATGATTATGCACAATTGCAAGTGAATTGAAAGCGTGCTCTTTGTTATAGCATGTTTGTCTTAGCTCCCCCTACATTTGAACTCTCTCCTTTCTTGCCCTTCTTAGGTTGTCTTCCCTTAGGGCATTGGTTTCTATAGTGCCCCTTTTGATGACATTTGAAGAAAATGATATGCTATTTGTTCTTTTGGCTATGGGCATTGGCTTCCTTGTCCTTTGGCGTCGGTTGAGCCTTCTTCACTCTTTTTGTAGGCTTTCTCTTGTAGTGTCCTACTTCCCTACACTCAAAAAATGATATATGATTTTTATCTTTAACACACATATTTGAGTTACCTTAGTCGATAAGGAAATTTTGGTCTTGTCCTTGGCTCCTGGAGGTGGATGGCTCCTCTTCTTGCTTCAGCATTGAGGATGGCCTTGTTGGTGCAGTGGGCACCTAAGTCGAACCTGAGTTTTGATTATAACAAATGATACAAAGTTAAGCTCATATCGTTATCTCACGAGTTGAATCGAGTGTGCATAAAAGGTCTAAAGCTGGAGCTAAAGGCTAGCGACACCCGGAGGAAGCCGAGGTGGTCAGACGACACTCGAGTGACTTTGGAGGGAGCCTAATGAATCGAGTGGAAGGCCGGAAGTGAGAGCTACAAAGTAAGTATCGAGGTAAGCTCGTGTGTGTGAGCAAAAGCTAGGTCGTATCCTCCATACGGGGATGGTCTTAAGTGTTGATCCGACCAAAGACATCCCATGGATAGTCTAGGTCGGGATCGGACGGTCAGCGACGGTCGAAATTATGTTTTTATTAAGCTAACTTGTGATTTCAACAAGCATCAGTTGACTGCCCACAAAAGCCACACGCCTTTCATCGACATTGAGTGTTGTGACTCGATCGACGCCATCACGCCATCGATCGATGATGGCCATCAGTAGACTAATAGTCAAGGATAAGCTTCGAGGAGTCAAGCCTTATCACCTGATTCCAAGGAGTTTTGTGCCTAGTTTTGATTGGCTGAAGATCCCCTTGATGAGGGGCTCAAAAACTATAAAAGGGGGGCTTGTCTAAGGGGTTTTCAACAATTATAAAGTGCCCTAAAGCCTCTGTAACATGACGACACTCCAACGACTCCACGACGACGAAGTGCTACAATAACGCCGACGACACAAGCCAAAGCCTCCATCCTTTTTGGTCCTCGGTAAAAGTTTTGTTTAGTCATCCATTAAATTCTGTATTTACTTTCTATTCTATGAGTTTTTATTGCAACGAGGAGAGGGGGAGTGTCCTTCTACCTCAAGCTTTGGTTTTTGTATTCGATTAACTCCTACCTCAAACTAGGAGGAGTTCCTTAGTGATTTGCCCTCCATGCGTGGTCAAGGACCACTAGGGCTTGGAGTAGTAGCCATAGGCTACGAACCAAGTAAAATCCTTTGTGTTCATTTTATCTTTCCGCTGCATTTACTCGTGTTTTGAAACGAATTCCACGAAAAAGCTTTTATCGCTATTCACCCCCTTCTAGCGATCCGCTCGATCCAACAATTGGTATCAGAGCCGGGGGTGCTAAGATTTGGTGAAACCACCAATCTAGCTATTCTACATATTTTTTTATTTTTAATTCTGTTTATTTTGATTTTTTTTCATTCGTATAGTTTTTCTCCCGCACTACAAATCCAAGACGCGAGTCTTGGTACATTCGGCTCATTTTTGTCGTTGCTAGGGTTTTTCTTCATTTTCTTGTTATTTTTGTATCAATGGCCCATCTCAAGGGTTTTAGCACTGTCCGACTTCCATTTTACATTTAAGATGACTTCCGTTATTGGAAGGGTCGGATGGAGTGCTTCCTTAAGACCCAAATCGATATGTGGATCATAATCCAAACAGGATTCACACTTCCGACTAACGAAGTGGGTGAATCTTTGGATTATGACCAATGGACCAATGATACAAAAAGACAAGTTGAAGTCGACGCCAAGGCAACTCAAATCCTCCAATGCGACTTGTCCAAGGAGGAGCTTAATCGTGTCGACCCCTTCATCAGCGCAAAGGATCTCTGGACAAAGCTAGTAGAGTTACACGAAGGAACCGACGAAGCCAAGGTATGTAAGTGTGATCTCCTTTTCAATATGTTGTA
This sequence comes from Wurfbainia villosa, assembly GCA_025175895.1. Taxonomy (NCBI): domain Eukaryota; kingdom Viridiplantae; phylum Streptophyta; class Magnoliopsida; order Zingiberales; family Zingiberaceae; genus Wurfbainia; species Wurfbainia villosa. The sequence continues at coordinate 75,510,272 of CM045990.1, forward strand.
TAATCTAAAAATGCAGGAACACGAGATGACGATGCAACTGCACGCTCGGGTTCAAGATATCATCAACAACCTACACGCAATAGGACAAAAGTTCAAAAACTGCGACGTTATCAGGGTATAGCACTTATTGCAGGTTCAAAGAAGAAAACTGCGAGCAAGCCACCTTCGAACTAGGAAGAAGATGAATCCGATTCGGAAGTCGACCTGGAATTGGAGACCGAACTAGTCAACCTAGTTCGGAGGATGGTCAAGGGCTGAAAGGGAACCATCACTCGACCCAATGAAGGTAAGCCTAAAAGTTCTAATGTTAGGTGTTACGAATGCAACAGGTTTGGACATATCAAGTACGAATCTCCGAAGCTTAAGGGAAAAGCACCGAAACTCAAGAAGGCACTCAATGCTACGTGGGAAGAAGCATCGGAGGAAGAAGACGATGACCATGTCTTCATGGCTAAACCAGCTGAATCAAAGATGAGTCAACGAACCTGTCCGAACTCAAGATGAATCAGACTACAAAGCTTTATTCAAGACAAGCCATGGATCCGCATCCGGTTCAAGATATACACTTAAGGTAAGTCGATCTCTTATTAGTACTCTTTACAGTGTGATTAAATTCTTAACTAGGAAATTAGCTAAGTCTAAGTCCAAGGTCGAGACCCTGGTTGAGGAGGTTAAACTCCTCAAACTCCCTAAACTCTTCGACTAGTCATGTTCGAGAGGAGGACTCAACTCGGGTTGAAAAGCTCAAAGTTGAGAACTCACTCTTGAAAAGTCAAGTCGTAGATCTTAGGAACACGTTGGAAAGGTTTACTTTGGGATCTAAGGGTCTTGACCTCCTACTTGGATCACAAAGGGTTGTGTACAACATGGTCGGACTAGGGTTGAGCTCAAATACGACCAACAAATCGTATATGTCAATTGTAAGTCGACATAAAAAACATGTCCAAGCATGGGTCCCTAAGACCACTTTGATTTCAAACATAGGATCCAACCAGTACTAGGTTCCCAAGGACCAAATCCACTATGTAGAGAGACCGAACTGATTCAACGGTACAGGGGAAGCCAGTACAAAATTTATTTGTGCTCTAACTTAAAAATTGCATGGTTAGGTCCTTTATTTATTTTTATTTTTATTTTTAGAATGGTTAGATAGGATTATAACTCGTCAATACTTGGTAACATAGTATCAGGACGCGGCGAGATGATAGTACACTAGGAAAAGGAGTCTCATGTATTTGGGCTAGATAAGGCGTATCTAGTTCGGTGCACTTAACTGAGTGGAACTAGTTGAAGCTACCTTGTCGTATGCTAGACTAGTTAGACCAAGAAGTGGTCTTAGGTGAGTTAAGTCTCTATTTTCTTAAAAATGGCTTTGTCTAAGGAAGTGATCATTTTTTCGATCAAAGAAGGCCCCTGTGCCTCGCCACGACCTGGAAGCCATGATCTTGAAAAGGTGACTTGATGAGCTTAAGGTTAAATCCGAATCTAACGCAAGGTTGACAAGTGTTCAAATCATTAAATTAAAATCAAGTAAAATCAAAAGTCATCTCACAAGAACATATAAAGATAACATGCTTGATCATGTAGACATGGGTGAGATGGTTTAGGTTTAATAATTTACAACCAACCTTTAACAATTCCAATATCCGATCCAACTACCTTGTGTGTAGGATGAATGAATGTTGGATGGTCTTGCTCACATGACTGGGAATCAACTCAAGTTTTCGAAGCTTCGATTCAAACGACAAGGATCGATAGCCTTCGGAAACAACGGTAAGCTCAAAATCATCGGATCAGGTGATATTGAGCTCAACTCAAACTTTATCATTCAAAATGTCTTATTGGTAGAAAATTTCCAATATAATTTACTTAGTTTAATTCAATTGTGTGATAATAACTATAAGGTCATATTTCTAGAAAATGAATGTGTAATTAAAACAAATGAAACCTCTAAAACAATTCTTAAAAGAACCAGAAATAATAATATTTATACTATTAATTTAACTAACTCTTCAACCAAGTATCTTATGACACGGCAAGAGGAATCTTGATTGTGGCACTGATTACTGGGTCACTCGCACCCAAGACTCATCCACAAGATGAGCCAGAGTGACTTAGTCAGAGGTTTACCTAGCCTCAACAACTTGGATAATAAAATATGTAATGCTTGTCAACAAGGTAAACAATCTAGGACACAACATCAACTGACTAATCAAGAACGAACCTAAAGTGTTCTTGAGCTCCAACATATGGATCTATTTGATTCACACGGAGCTAAGTCACTTAATGGAAGTCAATTATGCTTAGTCATAATTGACGACTATTCTAGATTTACTTGGGTTAGGTTCATCAAACACAAAAGTGATACCCTAGATCAATTAATCAACCTATTTAAACTAATAGAAAATCAACAAAACCATAAAATCAAAAGGCTTAGGAGTGATCATAGTGGTGAATTCGAGAACCATAGGTTTACAGAATTCTATAACCTAAATGGATATCACCATGAGTTCTCATGCCCTACAACCCCACAACAGAATGGCCTAGTAGAACGTAAAAATAGAACCCTACAAGAAGCCGCTAGGACAATGTTAAACGAGTATAACCTACCCGATAGGTTTTGGGGCGTGTTAGTACATCTTGCTATGTCCAAAATAGGATCCTTATGGTAAAAATGCACCTTAAGACCTCGTACAAGATTTATCATGATAAAATACCTAACATCAAGTACTTTAGGGTATTTGGATGTAAGGTACATATCTTAAACACTATGGATTACCTAGGGAAATTCACATCCAAAACCTCTACCGGAATCATTCTAGGATACTCGACTACGAGTAGAGCCTATAGGGTATATAACCATGACACCCTTAGAGTCGAAGAGACTATTAATGTAGTGTTTGATGAAGGACACGAAGCTACAAAACCCCTAGCAACCCCAATTAGTGAGCTGATTCATACTGCACTGACTGATCTTGAGATCGAGTCTAGTATTAATCCTAACCTAAGTCGACCAAGTCACCCTATCGACCAAGTGATAGGTGACCCTAACCCAAGTTAAACTAGGACTCAAACGAATCATCCTATCGACCAAGTGATAGGTGATCCAAGCCTAGGAGTTCGAACTAGAGCTTCATATCGAAACCTTAGTCAAATCTCCTTGATTTCCAAAATTGAACCCAAAACCATTGACCAAGCTCTTCTTGATCTCGATATGACTATTGCAATGCAAGAAAAGCTAGCTCAATTCACTAGGAACGAAGTATGGGAATTAGTACCACCACCTAAAGATAAAACAATCATTGGAACAAGGTGGGTGTTTTGAAATAAACTTGATGATAAAGATGAAGTAGTTAGAAATAAAGCAAGATTAGTTGCTAAAGGGGTTAGTCAAATCGAAGGTTTAGATTACGACGAGCCCTATGCCCCAGTAGCTAAATTAGATTCCATCCGAATGTTGTTAGCCTACGCTGCACATCGAGGATTTAAGTTATTTCAAATGGATGTCAAGTCAGCATTTTTGAATGGACTTATTAAGGAAGAGGTATACGTTAGTCAACCCCCCAGATTCAAAAGCTTAGATAAACCCGACCATGTCCTTAAACTAAAGAAAGCTCTCTATGAACTCAAACAAGCTCCTCGAGCTTGGTACGAGAGGCTTTCGATTTACATTAAGTACAAAGGATTTAACCAAGGTTTAGTCGACCCAACCCTTTTCCTAAAAACCATAGGTAAGGAAATATTTATAGCCTAAATTTACGTAGACAATATCATTTTCAGAACAACCAATTCGATCCTACTAAATGAATTCATTTCACTTATGGAAAGTGAATTTGAAATGATTTTTGTAGGTGAACTGAGTTTCTTCTTAGGTCTACAAATTAAACAAACTAAAGATGGAATATACTTACACCAACGCAAATATACTAGGAAATTAATTAAATGTTTTAGAATGCAAGACGCTAAAATTATTAATACCCCAATGGCAACAAATGTAAATATAGGAGAATATGCAACCGAAAATTCAATTGACTTAAAATACTATAGGAGCATGATAGGGACCCTCCTTTACTTAACTGCGAGCTGACCTGATATCTTATTTGCAGTAAGTATGTGTGCAAGGTTCCAAACATGTGCCAAGGAATCTCACCTAACTCTAGTTAAGTGTATCCTTAGATATCTAAAGGGTACACTTAATGTCGATATTTGGTACCCTAGATCTATCGAGTTCGAACTAATCGGCTACTCTAAATAAGACTATGCCAGTAGTAAGCTCGATAGAAAGAGTACGAGTGGTTGTTGTCACCTTCTCGACTTGAGTCTAGTGAGTTGGTGCAGTAGGAAACAACACTGTGTTTCCTTATCTACCACCGAAGTCGAATGTTGGATCGAAGCGGATCGCTAGAGGGGGGGGTGAATAGCAATAAAACCTTTTTCTTTTCTTTTCGTTCTTTAAAACTCGAGAGATAATTAATTGCAGCGGAAATGTAAATGTAAAGTAAAAAGAGACAAAGGAGTTTTACTTGGTTCGTAGCCTTCGGCTACTACTCTAAGGCCCTAGCGGTCCTCGACCACGTACGGAGGGCAAAAACACTAAAGAACTCCTCCCCTTTAGAGGTAGGAGTTTAATTGATACAAGTAAAGCACAAAGCTTGAGGTAGAGGGACACTCCCCCTCTCCTCGTTACGATAAAAGCTCCGAAAATGAAAGTACTAAACTGAAATAAAACTCCAACCGACGTAATAAAATGAAAACAAATAAACCTAGACGTCGGAGAAAAAGCACTTCGTTGTCGGAGAAGTTGTAGCTTTGCGGAGGCTTTTGGAGGATTAGAATTGATGATGAAACCCTAGGTTAGGACCTCCTTTTATAGCCTTTAAGCCCCTCATCGAATGGGTCTTCAACCAATAGGAATTGGGCACAAAACTCTTTGAAAAATAGTGATAAAGCTTGACTCCTCGAGGCTGATTTTTGACCATCGGTTGAACTGATTTCTTGGGCAGTTGAAGCGATGGCAAAGCTTGGAACTGATCCTTGACCGGTTGAACTGATGGCTTAGCAGTTGAACTGATTTTTGGCCTGTTGAACTGATTTTTAGACTTTTCGACTGTAATAAAGAGTTAGCTCGAAATATAAGTGAATTCGACGGCCACTTGCCATCCGATCTCAACATAGACCTTCCATGGGAAGTCTTGGTCGGATAGTCGCCTAAGGATGTCCCCGTATGGAGGACTCGACCTTACTTATGCTCACTCACACGAGCTTACCTCAACATTTACCTTTGAAGCCTTGCTTTCGGTCTCCACCTGATTCCTTCTGCTCCCTCAGAAGTCCTCCCGGTGTCGCCCGACCACCGCGGCTTCCTCCGGGTGTCGCTAGCCTTTAGCTCCAGCTATAGCAATCTTCTGCACACTCGATTCAGCTCGTGAGATAACGACATGAGCTTAACTTTGTATCATTTTCTATAATCAAAACTCAGGTTCGACTTAGGTGCCTACTGCACCAACAATCTCCCTCTTTTTGATTTATGGCAAACCCACATACAAAGTTAAGTAAATAGCAAGCATGAAGAATAATGTGCATTAGAAACAAGAAATAAAGAAGATTAAGTTGGCGTAGTAAGGATTTTCTTCAAGTACTCCCCCTTGAGGAAACCTCCCCCTTGACCGAGGGTGAGTCTTGAAGAAAGACCTTAATCCTCCCCTTTGAGGGTTTCTTTAAGTAATTAACATTACTTAAAGTTGGCCTTAGTAAAACTTTTAAGTTAAGAGTTCTTCTTAACTTGGCACTTTCTCCCCCTTAAGTAAAACATTAAGGGCATAATAAAAAATAAGTAAAATGTTGACTCCACAAATAAATTTAAGTTAAGAATTCTCTTAACTTGGCCTTTAATAAGTTTTCAAAACTTAAAGTTAACTTTTGGTTTAAATATAAAGTAAGAGTTAAGTTATAAAAAAAAATTTTGACCCCTTAACTTTGGCCTTTTTCTCCTCCTTTTGCCATATATCGAAAAGAGTGAGTGTGTGTGTGGAAAACAAAAATAAGTGTTAAATTTAAAGTCCAAGCATGTTCCACATTATTTTGAAAATAATATACTGAAAATAAGTTCATCTATAAGATGTTCGGCTCATATTTGGCTTGATTGATATGAAAGATCAACCAGTCCTGGTCAGAGTCGGTTAGTATGTATGATTATACTCCGTGGTTCATAGCGATGCACTAGCTCTACATTTGGAACCAGGAGTAAGGTCCTAACATCTCACGGCCATCTACGTGGCTAAGTACACAAACACATTAGTCCTATGTGTTATGAGATGTATTGGCTCCTTAAATCTATAGGTGCATGAAATCTAAGGTATGTCCTATACTAGTTCCATAAAAAATGAAAGTTAAGAAATAGTAGTAAGAAAATATAATTTGCAAGTTCCTATTCTACTACGCACATGCCCAATTTTCGTCTTAATACACTGAATTCGGCTTCGGGTAGGGGTTTAGTAAATAGGTCTGCTAAGTTAGACTTTGATTCGATGTATTCGAGTTGTATGGCTCCGTTGGCCACATGTTCTCGAATGAAATGATGTTTGACCTCTATATGTTTGGTCCTAGAGTGACATATCGGATTCTTTGTAAGATTAATTGAACTAATGTTATCTACGTGAAGTTTAGTATTCGTAAAGTCTTACTTAAAGTCGCGGAGAGTGTGCTTCATCCAAAGAAGTTGCGTGACACACTCACCCATCGCGATGTATTCGACTTCGATGGTAGATAAAGCAACACAGTGTTGCTTCCTACTGCACCAACTCACTAGACTCGAGCCGAGAAGTTGACAACAACCACTCGTACTCTTTCTATCGAGCTTACAACCGACATAGTCCGAATCGGAGTAGCCGGTTAGTTCGAACTCAGTAGATCTAGGATACCAAATACCGACATTAAGTGTACCCTTTAGATATATAAGGATACTCTTGACTAGAGTTAGGTGAGACTCCTTGGCACAGGTTTGAAACCTTGCGCACATACTTACTGCAAATAAGATATCAGGTCGGCTTGCAGTTAGGTAAAGGAGACTCCCTATTATGCTCCTATAGTATTTTAAATCAATTGAATTTCCGATTACATCTTCTTCTATATTCACATTAATTGCCATTGGGGTATTAATAATTTTAGCGTCTTGCATTCCAAAGCGTTTAATTAATTCCCTAGTATATTTGCGTTGATGTAGGTATATTCCATCTTTAGTTTGTTTAATTTGTAGACCTAAAAAGAAACTTAACTCACCTACTAAATTTATTTCAAATTCACTTTCCATAAGTGAAATGAACTCATTTAGTAAGATTGAGTTGGTGGTTCCGAAAATAATATCATCTACGTAGATTTGGGCTATGAATATGTCTTTACCTAAGGTTTTTACGAAAAGGGTTGGGTCAACTACACCTTGGTTAAAGCCTTTGGACTTAAGATAAATTGAAAGTCTCTCGTACCAAGCTCGAGGAGCTTGTTTAAGTCCATAAAGAGCTTTCTTTAACCTAAGGACATGATCGAGTTTGTCTAAACTTTCGAAACCGGGGGGTTGACTAACATAAACTTCTTCTTTAATGTATCCATTTAAGAATGTAGATTTCACATCCATTTGAAACAACTTAAATCCTCGATGTGCTGCATATGCTAATAGCATTCGAATGGACTCTAATCTAGCTACTGGGGCATAGGTCTCGTCGTAATCTAAACCTTCGACTTGACTAAACCCTTTAGCAACTAGTCTAGCTTTATTTCTAACTACTTCACCTCTATCATCAATTTTATTTCTAAACACCCACCTTGTTCCAATGATTGTTTTATCTTTAGGTGGTGGTACTAATTCCCATACTTCGTTCCTAGTTAATTGAGCCAACTCTTCTTGCATTGCAATAATCCAATCGGGATCAAGAAGAGTTTGGTCAATAGTTTTGGGTTCAATTTTAGAAATCAAGGATATTTGACTAAGGTTTCTGTATGAGGCTCTAGTTCGAACTCCTAGACTTGGATCACCTATCACTTGGTCGATAGGATGATTCGTTTGAGTCCTAGTTGGATTTGGGTTTGAGTCTACAACTTGATCCATAGGATGACTCGTTTGAGTTCTAGTTTGGTTGGAGTCATCTATCACTTGGTTGATAGAGTGACTGGGTTGACTTAGGTTAGGATTAACACTAGACCTGATCTCCAGATCAGAGTTAGGTCTAGTATGAGTCGGTTCGCTAATTAGGGTTGCCGGGGGTTTTGTAGGTTCGTGTTCTTCATCAAATACTACATTGATAGTCTCCTCGACTGTAAGGGTGTCGTGGTTATATACTCTATAAGCTCTGCTTGTAGTCGAGTATCCTAGAAAGATTCCGGTCGTGGTTTTGGATGTAAATTTCCCTAGGTAATCCTTAGTGTTTAGGATATGTACCTTACACCCAAATACCCTAAAGTACTTGATGTTAGGTATTTTATCGTGATAAATCTCGTATGAGGTCTTAAGGTGCCTCTTTACCATAAGGATTCTATTTTGGACATAGCATGTCGTATTCACTTGCCGCCCAAAACCTATCGGGTAGGTTATACTCATTAAGCATTGTCCTAGCGGCTTCTTGTAGGGTTCTATTTTTGCGTTCTACTAGGCCATTTTGTTGTGGAGTTCTAGGGCAAGAGAACTCATGGTGGTATCCATTTAGGTTACAGAATTCTGTAAACCTATGATTTTCGAATTCACCACCATGATCAGTCCTAAGTCTTTTGATTTTAATGCTTTGTTGATTTTCTATTAATTTAAATAGATTGATTAATTGATCTAGGGTATCACTTTTGTGTTTGATGAACCTAACCCAAGTAAATCTAGAATAGTCATCAATTATGACTAAGCAGAATTTACTTCCGTTAAGTGACTTAGCTCCGTGTGAATCAAATAGATCCATGAGTAGGAGCTCAAGCACACTTTTGGTTCGTTCTTGACTAGTTAGTTGATGTTGTGTCCTAGATTGTTTACCTTGTTGACAAGCATTACATATTTTATTATCCAAGTTATCGAGGTTAGGCAAACCTCTAACTAAGTCACTCTGACTCATCTTGTGGATGAGTCTTGGGTGTGAGTGACCGAGTCGTCGGTGCCACAACCATGATTCCTCTTGCCGTGTCATAAGACACTTAGTTGAGGAGTTAGTTAATTTAATAGTGTAAATGTTGTTATTTCTAGTTCCCTTAAGACTTGTTTTAGAGGTTTCGTTTGTATTAATTATGCATTCGTTTTCTAGAAATATGACCTTATAGTTATTATCACACAATTGGCTTACACTGAGAAGATTATATTGAAAATTTTCTACTAATAAAATGTTTTGAATGACAAAATTTGAGTTAAGCTCAATATCACCTGATCCGATGATTTTGAGTTTGCCGTTATTTTCGAAGGCTACCGATCCTTATCGTTTGAATCGAAGCTTCGAAAACTTGAGTTGATCCCCGGTCATGTGTCGGGAGCAACCACTGTCCAACATCCATTGATCCTACACGCAAGGTAGTTGGATCGGATATTGGATTTATTAAAAATTGGTTGAAAATTATTAACCTAAATCATCTCACCCATGTCTACATGATCAACATGTTAATCCTATATGTTCTTGTGAGATGACTTCCAATTTTAGTTGAATTAAATTTAATGACTTAAACACTTGTCAACCTTGCGTTAGATTCGGATTTGACCTTAGGCTCATCAAGTCACCTTTTCAAGATCATGGCTTCCAGGTCGTGGCGAGGCACAGAGGCCTTCTTTGATCGGAACAACGACCACTTCCTTAGACAAAGCCATTTTCAAGAAAATAGAGACTTGACTCACCTAAGACCACTTCCTGGTCTAACTAGTCTAGGATACGGCGAGGTAGCTTCAGCTAGTTCCGCTCGGTCAAGTGCACCAAACTAGATACGCCTTATCTAGCCCGAATACACAAGACTCCGCTTTCCTAGCGTACTATCATCTCGCCACATCCTGGTACTATGTTATCAAGTATTGACAAGTTATATTCCTATCAAACCATTCTAAAATGAAAAATAAAAACCTAAGCATACAATTTCTAAGTTAAAACACAAACAAATTTCATACTAGCTTCCCCTGGACCGTTGAATCGATTCGGTCTCTCCACATAGTGGATTTGGTCCTTGGGAACCCAGTACTGGTTTGATCCTAAGTTTGAAATTAAGGTGGTCTTAGGGACCCATGCTTGGACACATTTTTTATGTCTACTTACGATTGACATATATGACTTATTGGTCGTGTTTGAGCTAAACCCTAGCCCGACCTTGTTGTACATGGCCCTTTGCGATCCAAGTAGGAGGTCAAGTCCTTTGGATCCCAAAGTAAACTTTTCCAACGTATTCCTAAGATCTTCGACTTGACTTTTCAAGAGTGAGTTCTCAACTTCGAGTTTTTCAACCCGAGTTGAGTCCTTCTCTTGAATTCGACTAGTCGAAGAGGTTAGGGAGACCTCGTGTTTGAGGAGTTTAACTTCCTCAACCAGGGTCTTGACCTTGGACTCGGACTTAGCTAACTTTCTATTTAAAAACTTAATTGCACTATAAAGTGTGGTAATAAGAGAGCGACTTACCTTGAGTTTATCTTTTGAACCGGATGTGTATCCGTGGCTTGTCTTGAATAGTGCTTCGCAGTCCGACTTATCTTCGGTTTCCAATTCAAGTTTCGGTTCCGACTCCGTCTCCGATTCCACCGGTTTAGCCATAAGGACTCGATCGTTGTCTTCTTCCTCGGAAGCTTCTTCCCAAGTAGCGTTGAGTGCCTTTTTGTATTTTGGTGCCTTGCTCTTGAGTTTTGGGCATTCGGACTTAATGTGTCCAAACCTGTTGCATTCATAACATCTTATGTTTGAACTTTTAGGCTTACCTTCGTTGGGTCGAGTGACGGCTCATTTTCGGCCCTTGACTATCCTCCGAACTAGGTTGACTAGTTCGGCTTCCATTTCCGAGTCGACCTCCGAATCCGACTCATCCTCTTCTTCCTTCGGAGGTGGCTTGCTAGCGGTTTTCTTCTTTGAACCTGCAAATAAAGCTATACCTTTCTCGGGTTCTAAATTAGACTGCTCATGAAGTTCAAAATCAGAAAAAAGTTCATCTAATTTAAGTTTAGAAAGATCCTTGGAGACCTTGTAGGCATCGACCATGGATGCCCACAAGGTATTCCTTGGAAAGGAGTTTAGGACATACCTTATAAGATCGCGGTTTTCGACCTTTTGCCCGATTGCGTGTAGGTTGTTGACTATGTCCTGGACTCGGGCGTGAAGTTGCATCGCGGACTCGTGTTCCTGCATTTTTAGGTTATATAGTTTATTGAATAGAAGATCACGCTTACATACCTTGGCTTCATCGGTCCCTTCGTGTAGCTCCACTAGTTTTGTCGAAAGGTCCTTTGCGCTTATGAAGGGGCCGACGCGATTTAGCTCTTCCTTAGATAAGCCGCATTGGAGGATTTGTGTTGCCTTGGCGTCGGCTTCGACTTGTCATTTTGTCACAATGGTCCATTGATCATAATTCAAGGAGTCACCCACTTCATTAGTCGGAAGTGTGAAACCCGTTTGGATTATGATCCACATCTCGATTTGGGTTTTGAGAAAGCATTCCATCCGACCCTTCCAATAACGGAAGTCATCTCCGTTGTAAAACAGAGGTCGGACGGTGCTAAAACCCTCGAGATGGGCCATTAGAACAAAAGACACAAGGAGACGAAGACGAAGAAACTAGCAACGACAAAAACACAAAAAAAAAAGTACCAAGACTCGCGTCTTGGATTAGTAGTGCGGGAGAAAAAATAACAAAGCGAAATAAATCTGAAATAAACAGAATTAAAAAGAAAAAAAATCTGTAAAATGGGTAGATTGGTGGTTTCACCAAATCTTAGCAACCCCCGGCTTTGATACCAATTGTTGGATCGAAGCGGATCACTAGAGGGGAGGTGAATAGCGATAAAACCTTTTTCTTTTCTTTTCGTTCGTTAAAACTCGAGAGATAATTAATTGCAGCGGAAATGTAAATGTAAAGTAAAAAGAGACAAAGGAGTTTTACTTGGTTCATAGCCTTCGGCTACTACTCCAAGGCCCTAGCCGTCCTCGACCACGTACGGAGGGCAAAAACACTAAAGAACTCCTCCCCTTTAGAGGTAGGAGTTTAATCGATACAAGTAAAGCACAAAGCTTGAGGTAGAGGGACACTCCCCCTCTCCTCGTTATGATAAAAGCTCCGAAAATGAAAGTACTTAACTGAAATAAAACTCCAACCGACGTAATAAAATGAAAACAAATAAACCTAGACGTCGGAGAAGAAGCACTTCGTTGTCGGAGAAGTTGTAGCTTTGCGGAGGCTTTTGGAGGCTTAGAATTGATGATGAAACCCTAGGTTAGGACCTCCTTTTATAGCCTTTAAGCCCCTCATCGAATGGGTCTTCAACCAAGAGGAATTGGGCACAAAACTCCTTGAAAAATGGTGATAAAGCTTGACTCCTCGAGGCTGATTTTTGACCATCGGTTGAACTGATTTCTTGGCCGGTTGAACTGATGGCTTAGCAGTTGAACTGATCCTTGGCCGGTTGAACTGATTTTTGGTCGGTTGAACTGATTTTTAGACTTTTCGACTGTAATAAAGAGTTAGCTCGAATTATAAGTGAATTCGACGGCCACTTGCCATCCGATCTCAACATAGACCTTCCATGGGAAGTCTTCGTCGGATCGTCGCCTAAGGATGTCCCCGTATGGAGGACTCGACCTTACTTACGCTCACTCACACGAGCTTACCTCAACATTTACCTTTGAAGCCTTGCTTTCGGTCTCCACCTGATTTCTTCGGCTCCTCCAAGTCCTCCTGTCGCCGACCACGGCTTCCTCCGGGTGTCGCTAGCCTTTAGCTCCAGCTATAACAATATTCTCCACACTCGATTCAGCTCGTGAGATAACGACATGAGCTTAACTTTGTATCGTTTGCTATAATCAAAACTCAGGTTCGACTTAGGTGCCTACTGCACCAACATTGAATACATCGCGATGGGTGAGTGTGTCACTCAGCTTCTTTGCATGAATCACACTCTCCGAGATTTTATGTTAGACTTTACAAACACTAAAATTCACGTAGATAACATTAGCTCAATTAACCTAACTAAAAAAATCAATATGTCACTCTAGAACCAAACATATAGAGGTCAAACACCATTTCATTTGAGAACATGTGGCCAACGGAGCCATACAACTCGAATACGTTGAATCGAAGTCCAACTTGGCAGATCTATTTACTAAACCCCTACCCGAAGCTGAATTCAGTCTATTAAGATGAAAATTGGGCATGTGCGTAGTAGAGTAGGAATTTACAAATTATATTTTTTTATTACTACTTTTTACTTTTCATGTTCATGGAACTAGCTTAGGGCTTACCTTAGATATCATGTATCTATAGATTTAAGGAGCCAATACATATCACAACACATAGGACTAATGTGTTTGTGTACTTAGCCACGTAGATGGGCGTGAGATGTTAGGACCTTACTCCTGGTTCCAGATGTAGAGCCAATGCATCGCCATGAACCACGGAGTATAATCATCTATATTATCTGACTTTGACCAGGGCTTGTTGATCCTTCATATCAATCAAGTCAAATAAGAGGTGAACATTCAATAGATGAGCTTATTTTCAGTATATTATTTTCAAAATAACATGGAACATGATTGGACTAGGAACGTAAACTTAGTACTTATATTTTTCTTTCAAAATCGCTCTTTCCGATTTATGGCAAAAGGGGGAGAAAACGGCCGAAGTTAAGGGATCATTTTTTATAATAACTTAACTTAGTACTTCATACTTATTCTCATGGCCAAAAGTTATGTAAAACTTCATAACTTAACTTAGTACTTCATACTTATTCTCATGGCCAAAAGTAAGTAAATGTTTACTTAACTTTAATTTTTGCTACTTAACTCTTTTTGGTTAACAAAGGGGAGAGAACAGCCAAGTTAAGAAAATTCTTAAATTGAACTTATTTTTTTAATACTATGGCCAAAACTTTATGCAATTGTTAATTACTTAAAAAACTCTTCTAGAGAAGCAAGTGTCAAGGGGGAGATTAAGATCTTCTTTCAAGAACTCACCCTTGGTCAAGGGGGAGGTTTCATCAAGGGAGAGTACTTTGAAGAAAGTCTCTATTACTCCTACTTAATCTTTTATTCTTCATGCATATTATTATTCTTCATGCGTGTTATTTCCTTAACTTTGTATGTGGATTTTCCATAGAACAAAAAGGGCGAGATTGTTGGTGCAGTGGGAACCTAAGTCGAACCTGAGTTTTGATTATAGCAAACGATACAAAGTTAAGCTCATATCGTTATCTCACGAGCTGAATCAGTGTACAGAAAAGTGCTAAAGCTGGAGCTAAAGGCTAGCGACACCCGGAGGAAGCCACGGTGGTCTAACGACACTTGAGTGACTTCAGAGGGAGCCGAAGGAATCGAGTGAAAGGCCAGAAGCGAGAGCTACAAAGTAAGTATCGAGGTAAGCTCGTGTGTGTGAGCGTAAGCGAGGTCGTATCCTCCTTACGAGGATGGTCTTATGCATAGATCCGACCAAAGACATCCCATGGATGGTCTAGGTCGAGATCGGACGGTCGACGAACGTCGAAATTATATTTTTATTAAGCTAACTTGTGATTTCAGAATGCATCAGTCGACTACCCACAAAAGCCACTCGACTGCCTTCATCAGTCGACTGCTGAGTGTTGTGACTTGACTGATGCTGCCATCAGTCGACTGATGATAGCCATCAATCAACTGATGGTTAATGATCAGCTTCGATGAGTCAAGCCTTATCACCTCATTCTAAGGAGCTTAGTGCCTAGTTTTGATTGGCTGAAGATCCCCTCGATGAGGGGCTCAAAAACTATAAAAGGAGGGCTTGTCTAAGGATTTTTTCACAATTCTAAAGTGCCCTAAAGCCTCCGTAATGTGACGACTCTCCAACGACTCCACGACGACAAAGTGCTACAGAAATGCTGACGACACAAGCCTAAGCCTCCATCCTTTTTGGTCGTCGGTAAAACTTTTGTTTAGTCGTACATTAAATTCTGTATTTACTTTCTATTCTTTGAGTTTTTATTGCAACGAGGAGAGGGGGAGTGTCCTTCTACCTCAAGCTTTGGTTTTTGTATTCGATTAACTCTTACCTCCAATAGGGAGGAGTTCCTTAATGATTTACCCTCCGTGCATGGTCAAGGACCACTAGGGCCTTGGAGTAGTAGTCGTAGGCTACGAACCAAGTAAAATCCTTTGTGTTCATTTTATCTTTCCGCTACGTTTACTTGTGTTTTGAAACGAATTCAACGAAAAAGCTTTTATCGCTATTCACCCCCCTCTAGTGATCCGCTCGATCCAACAGGTCTCTCCTCCCCCTCAATCCTTGAGTTGGAGGCTTCCTCCAATTCTTCAATCTCTTCCTCGGATGTTTAGCATCTCTCAAATTTCGATTCCTCAAACTCTTGTGAGGATGATCATGTACTTTATTCTTGAGCTTGAGAGGATGGACACTCTTCTTTGGACTCCACCTCTCTTCTTGGGCCGGTGAGATTTCATCATGGAGATTGATCAACTTGCTCCATAATTATTTAACATCCTTACAATCCCTACCTTATGCAAGATTTACTAGGCATTACGTTAGTCAAAATTAGCATTACCTTTTTATTAATTTCGTATTTCTTATTTTGCTCCTCTGTCCACTTCTTCTTCTTGAGGACTCTTCCTTTCTTGTCCTTGGGAAGATAAAAATCATCTACAACACTACCCCAATAATCTATATCTTTAATTAAAAAACATTCCATTTTACCTTTCCAAATGGCGAAATCTTCGCCATTGAAGAAAAGTGGAACCGTGGTGTTATCCCTTAATCCATCATTTGAAAATTCCTGCTTTCTTTCTCTAGCGCTTTGCTCCCTCGGTTGTTAAGCCTTAAAGAGCATCCTTTCTCTTATACCACTGGTTGAGGATCGATGACCGTGTTAGAGGGGGGTAAATAGTGGTTTCACTTCATCGCTTGGAATTCATTTGATCGTCTTCGTCTATAAGTTTGTTAGTATGCAGCGGACCCAAATAGAAATAAAATACAAAACAAACTCAAGCACAATCAAACACAAGGATATAACATGGCTCGGAACCTAGGGTTCCTACTCCACAGGCCGAGCTCAAGTGAGCTCTAGTGATGCACACCACCACTATCAAACATCTCCTTCTCGATGACACACCGGAGGTGGAGAAACCTCTTAAAATAGTCTTACAACAATAACAATAAAGATACAAGCAAATACAAAGGAAATACAACAACAATATAAAGAAAAATTTACAAAAGATCACTTTGAATGGTTTGCTTGTTGGTTGCTTGGACGAGCTTGAAGCACCCTAAAATGCACCAACACTTCGCCTCAAATCGCCCCTAGAACCGCTGCCAAAATCCTCCATGCCGAGCTCCTTTTATGCCTCCTTGTGACTTGGATATTCGCTTGGAAGTTGACTGCCCAAAGATATTAGTTGACTACCTACAGAGTCATTGTCTCACAATGGACTTACTCCACATTAGCATTGAAGCCAATGGATACACCAACGATGAGATCGCCCTTATCGCTGATCAACTATCGCTCAGAGTCGGATCGCGGTCGACAACCAGAGCTTCTGTGCTTGTGTCTGCAAACTTTAGTCGACTACCACTCATGCTAGTCGAATGCCATTCATGCTAGTAGACTGCCCACAATTGGCAGTCAACTGCCAGAGAACAACTCGAGAAGTCAAGCCTCAGTTGACTACACGACTAGTCGACTCGTCATAATCCCAGTCGACTGCTCTAAGTCAACTCAGCTCCCGAGTGTCAAACACTCGACTCGATCGATAAACCTCAACAACGAGGTTTAACCCCCAAGTATCATCCCCTCATACTTTATAAACAACCTTAGCCTAGACCTAAGCCTTCTGCCCACTTCCATCAATCTCACGCATCTCGGATCCCTCGAGTCCGGAACTCTTCATCCTTGCACTAGCCTTCAAGTATCTCCATCGGTTATGTCATGCTAACTGGGTCTACCTTGCCAAGGTACATTTAGACTTATGTCGTCAATGTTAGTAATATATGAGAGATGTCCTATGGCAATCGCCTTATGTTTGAACCATTTATATGATAAATGAAGATTCACTATTTGAGTATACATGTTCTCATGTATTTGATTAGATCATAAACTCATTTACTGAATGTCCACGATACGATTCACAACATGAGAGAATTTGTGATTGGATCACAACTAGTGAGTATCTCTACATGTGTAATTGTGATGTATCGAAATTATTCCTAGTCGATGAATTGATGGATTAGGACACCATCAAATCTGTCGAGACTAGCATGAGGTATACTCCTTGGTGTATCCAGCAGCTGATTCTCACTGGCTGGAGACATTGTGATGTCCGGAGTTAATCGTGGATGCTAGTTATGGTAACTAGTTCATTGGAGTGACCAGCCGTAAGACTTCATATGGTTCTTTACATATATAGATATGTCAATGAATTTCTTACTGCAGCTTAAGTGGGATGTTCCTTTGACTTGCGGTATTCAAGTCATCTTGATCATGAAAACTTATGCTTTAACATCTTAAGCAAGCATCTCTGAGGAGATGTGGACCTGGGATGATTGGGTATAAGTCAAAGTGATCGAAGGTGTTTGAATAGGCTATAAAGGATTCACCACTCCTTGCGAGGAGATGTATACCCATGGCCTCTCGTCGGATTGTTACTAAAGTCTTAGGGCAAAGCATTACATGTTTAGAGTAAGGTACTCTTGGATACATGTACAGTAACTAGAATCCGTAGGACGAGGAAATGATACTTGGGCTAGGTGTGACGTAGTCAACCTAGTGTGGACTGACACTATAGACCATGTCCTGAACCAAGTGGGTATAAGATGAGTGAAAGGAATGGGGCACGATTCATTGTAGCTGCTGAAGGGTTTCAGAAATAGTTCTTGATCAACCATTGATCTTTTCGGTTAATTGAGGATCATGATGTACTACTAGGTTCCACTCATGATCATTCTATAATTAATGGATAATTATAGACAGCCAAGATAAACCGAGAACCTATTTGGTCACACACACAACTAGCGTAATCCGAAGGATTTAAAATGAGCTTGAGAATGAGTTTCTCAGATCGAGAGAAACTAGGTTTGGTTGAACCAAACAAGGAGCGAGCATGAAATTATTTTAGTTGCAATGGAAGCGTGGATGTGCCATGTCTTATGAAGACATGAAGGATGAACCAAATTTGTTTGGTTCTAATCCAATGGTGGAGAATAAACCAAAGGGGTTTGGTTTGTTTTAAACGAATGAACCAAAGTTGGTTTGGTTCATTTTAACTTAAAATAGACTAAATCGGTTTGGTTTATTTTAACTTAAATTAATGGAGCGGGTTAACGGGTTTTGGTTATGAACCAATAACCATTAGGAGAATTTGTTCTCTATAAAATAAGGCTCAAGGGTTTAATGAGAGCCCTAATCCAAGTTGTCGCCCCCTCCCTTTTTTCTCCTATTGTGGTCGCCGCCCATACCCTAGCCACCTCCCACCCTTGTGTCGCCATCCAAGATCCTTGCCGGTGTCCAAGATTAAGCCGGCGATCCTCCGGCGACCCTCCGGTGATCTTCCTTAGCTTCGGCGACATGGTGAGCATCTAGCTTCCTTATTTGGCCGGCGCTAATCCTCCACCAAAGCTGTCCAGTTTTCTGGACAACTTGTTTATTTTGTGTTGGAGCGTCGTTTGGATTACATTTGGAGCTCCGACAGTGGCTACTTTGCTGGGTATTCAATCTCCGGTAATCCTCAGAGGTGGAGGAAGAAGGATTCGTCAAACGGTTGGCGAATACATCTCCGGAGAAGCGAGTTTTTGAGGACTCGTTTTGAATCCAAATTTTGATTCGGATTGTGATCTTCTCTCGATCACATCATCTTCGACACGAGGCTAGTGACTCGTACGAAGATGAGGCTCGTGACTTTGTGAAGTCATCCCGAAGATACTCGGCATGGATACGGATATAGGCGATTCTAGCGAGGATCGCTCCGGTTGGTTTCTTTCCCGCTACACGTGATACGTAAAGTATACGTAGTATAAATTTCCTTTTATTGCAAAATTTGAAACTACGATTATATCTACACATGTTGTACTATGCATGCGTGTGGTGTGAGTGTTGTAATAAATTAGATTTATTATTTTTTTTATTTCTTCCACAGTACATGTTTACTTAAACATGTTCAACACACACACTCACCATGTGCTTAAAAACCCAACAAAGGGTATCAGAGCCTGTGTTGTGTTTCACATAATCGTAAAAATTGTTTTTATGATAGTCAATAATATTTATGGAAATTTTCTACTTTTGGAAAGTTAGATGTATTTATGGAAATTTTTAATTTTGGAAAGTCTAGAAGTATTTATGGAAATCTTCTACTTTTGGAAAGTTAGAAGTATTTATGGAAATTGATATTTTCCATAAATAAAATATTTTATTATATTTGGAAATTTGTTTCCTAATTTAATCATGATTTGATTTGGGAAATCAAATCTCAAAAATATTTTATTTCCATAAGTAGTTTTGATGATTTAGGAAATTTGTTTCCTAAATTGACTTTCCTTAATCAACACTTTCCACAAATAAATTATGTGATTTGATTTGGAAATTTATTTTCTAATTTAATCATGATTTGATATGGAGAATCATATCTCAAACATATTTTATTTCCATAAATAGTTATGACATATAAGGAAATTTTATACATGGCATAATTGTTTACCATGTAATTGCATTAGATCATATCATTATCCCATGCGTGTCATGACATGTAGATGTATGCCATGTATGTCATGCCATATAGATAATAGTTATTTGCATGCAAATAGGATGAGACATAAAAACCCTTACTCAATATTAAAGCCTACACCTTCCATTAATTTGGTTAGAACTCGAGTTCCGTTTCTTGTTTGGGTTGTTGGACTTTCCAAGCCCTACAACTCCAACATGTTCAAACCATGGAATAGTTTAATTAATATGGTAAGAGTCAGAGGTCAATCGTTAGCTTTGGTTGTTGGACTCTCTCCAAGCCGGGCTAATTGGTTGAATGTGCTCTAACATATTAAAACTATGTCTTGATTAATGGGTTGGCTTTAACCTGGAGCATCGACTTGTTGGACTCTCTCCAAGGTTGATGTGAAGGGAGGTGAAGTTTGGTGCTATGCATATGATGCATACTTGTTAATGAGTTAACAACCCGATATATGTGTGAACATTCAATTAGTTGATAGCACATTGTGATAGTTGCATATACGGGATATGCAATGATATTTGATACCTACCATCGTAGTTATGAATGGCTTGTTGGACTCTCTCCAAGGTTGTTCATAACTATGATGGATATCAGCCCATTCGGAGATGGACCTACGATCTCCCGAAGTGATTTTGGGGTTTTTGAAATTTGAAAAATGAATGGGATTTATAAATGTATGTTGATGCATTTTAAAATCATTTTCTCATATATGCTCGTTTTGCATTTCTAGGTTAATCGATTGATTATGACGTCTTTGAATTTGCGCACTATTTTGGATTCAAACATATTGACTGGGCCTAACTTCCTAGACTGGCTTAGAAACATGAGAATTGTTCTCAAGGCGGAAAAGCTAGCATAGGTCCTTGAAGAGCCTCTTCCCAACCGTCCTAGGGACGATGCAACCTGCATCAAATGTTGGCCTATCGTACACGCGTGGCGATTCGAGCGAAGTTGCATCATGCTAGCGCAATGGTACCGAGCCGCAAAGCAGCATGAGCATATGGATGCTAATACCATAGTCTTCCATCTTCATGAGTTGTTTGATGAGCAAGCGAGATCCGAAAGGTTCGAAGTCTCCAGGCTCCTCTTCACCTCTAAGATGCAAGAAGGTTCGTCTGTAGTGCAGTTTGTGCTAAAGATGAACAGTTACATCGAGCGGCTAGCCACCCTCGGGTTTGTGATGGATCATGAATTAAGTATTGACTTAATTCTGCATTTTTTGCCCAAGAGTTTCTCACAATTTGTGATGAACTATCGGATGAACAAATTAGAATCCACTATTCCTGAGCTCCTAAATATGCTGAAGACTGTGGAGCCTTCTGTGAAGCATGAGGAGAAGGCGGTTCTGTTAGTTGATTCCTCAAAGAAAGGTTCTAAGAGGAAGGAAAAGGAACAGAAGAAAGGGAAAAACAAGAAGGCTAAGAAGGCAGAACAAGAACAAAAGGGCACTTGCCATCATTGTGGCAAGGAAAGCCACTAGCGAAGAAACTGCAAGATTTATCTTGAGTCTGTGAAGAAGAAGAAGGCATCCGATGCCCCATCCTCTTCAGGTATCTTCGTTATTGATTATCATTCTATTTCCTTAGACAATAGGTTATTGGATACTAGGTGTGGCTCACATATCTGTAATGACATACAGGGGCTAAGGAATAGAAGAAGACTCGTCAGAGGGGAGTCAAATTTGCGAGTTGCCAATGGAGCAAAGGTTGCTACGGTCACCATCAGAATTTATTTGTTGAAGCTCCCTAGTGGACTAGTCTTGGAACTGGATAATTGCTATTGTGTTCCTTCTCTAATAAAGAACATTGTTTCTATTTCCTGCTTAAATAGAAATGGTTACCATTTGACGTTTAGTAACAATTGTTGTTATATAACTTTGAATGGCGTACTTTATGGAACTAGAACATTGAGTAATCATATTTATACGCTGGATGTATCCAGTGACATTTTCAATATCGAAGCGAGCAACAAGCGTGCTCGAAAGGATAATCAATTAGACTCCTACATGTGGCATTGTCGTCTTGGCCATGCAAGCAAGAAATGCATGTACGAATTACACCGATGTGGAATTCTAGAATCATTTGAATTGGATTCATACAATACATGTGAATCATGCTTAAAAGGCAAGATGACTAAGTTACCTTTTATACAAAAAGGTGAACGAGTGGGAGAGTTGCTAGGTCTAATACATACTGATGTATGTGGACCTATGTCAACTCAAGCTTTAGGAGGCTATAGCTACTTCATTACCTTCACCGATGATCACTCACGGTTTGGGTATGTGTTCTTGATGAAACACAAGTCTGAAGCCTTTGAAAGGTTCAAAGAATTCAGAAATGAAGTAGAGAAACAACATGACAAGAGTATTAAAATACTTCGATCAGATCGAGGTGGTGAATACTTAAGTCAAGAGTTTCTTGATTATCTAAGAGACAATGATATATTTTCTCAATGGACTCTGCCATATACACCACAGCATAATGGTGTATCTGAGAGGTGTAACCGGACCTTGATGGACATGGTCAGGTCAATGATGAATCATGCAAATCTTCCCAAGTCCTTTTGGGGCTATGCACTTCAGACAATTGTTTACTTGTTAAACAGAATGCCAACCAAGGTAGTCTCTACTACTGTATATGATATATGGAATAGTAAGAAACCTCATGTATCTTACTTGAAGATATAGGGTTGTCCTGCTTATGTGAAGCGGACTGTATTAGATAAATTGGATGCAAAGTCTAATAAATGTCTATTTATTGGATACCCTAAGGAAACAAGGGGTTACCAATTCTATCATCTTGTGGAACAAAGGGTGTTTGTTTCAGGGCA
Organism: Wurfbainia villosa; assembly: GCA_025175895.1. Lineage (NCBI taxonomy): Eukaryota > Viridiplantae > Streptophyta > Magnoliopsida > Zingiberales > Zingiberaceae > Wurfbainia > Wurfbainia villosa. Next base: position 75,532,996 of record CM045990.1, read on the forward strand.
TGCTGTGTTTCTAGAGAAAGAGTTTCTCTTACAAGAAAACAATAGGAGTGTCGTCGAGCTTGAGGAGGCTCGAGAGACTCAAATAGACATTGATGAGATACCTGGTGAAGCACAACAGCCAATAACTCATAGTGATGAGCCATCGGCTGGAGCTATTGTGACACCACATCTTCGTAGATCTGGTAGAACACGCAATATTCCTGAGATATATGGATTTCTCGTAAGTGAATCGAATGACATGTTACTCATTGATGATGAGGAGCCTATCAGTTATGAAAAAGTTCTGACAAGTTCAGAAAGGGATAAGTGGCTTGAAGCCATGAAGTCGGAAATGGATTCCATGTATGAAAACCAAGTTTGGAACTTGGTTGACCCACTTGAAGGCATAAAACCTATAGGGTGCAAGTTGGTTTTCAAGAAGAAAATCGACATGGATTGTAATGTGATTACCTATAAGGCTAGATTGGTGGCAAAAGGATATCATCAAAAGCAAGGTGTTGATTATGACGAAACCTATTCGTCTGTTGCTATGCTTAAATTGATTCGGATGCTCCTGCCCATAGCGGCTCATTATGATTATGAGATATGGAAAATGGATGTGAAAACAACTTTCCTTAATGGAAACCTGCTCGAGGACGTGTATATGATACAGCTTGAGGGTTTCACATCGGTTGATAAAACCAAGATATGCAAATTGTGACGGTTCATATATGGATTGAATCAAGCATCCAGGAGCTGGAATATCCGTTTTGATGAGACAATCAAAAAAGTTTGATTTCTCACAAAATCGAGACGAACCTTATGTGTACAAGAAGGTTAGTGGGAGTGCATTTGTGTTCCTAGTATTGTATGTCGATGACATATTACTTATAGGAAACGATGTTTCAGTCTTACAGTCAGTTAAGATTTGGTTGTCCAATACATTCTCCATGAAAGACTTGGGAGAAGCAACCTACATCCTCGGGATTAAGATCTATAGAGATAGATCAAAATAGTTGCTTGGTCTTTCGCAGTCTACATATATAGACCGAGTGCTAAAGGGGTTTAGTATGTCGGAATCCAAGAAAGGTTTCCTACCCATCAGGCATGGGATACACCTTTCGAAGTCTATGTGTCCATGCACAGAAGACGAGAGGATTTGCATGAGTAAGATTCCCTATGCATCCGCAATAGGATCTATTATGTATGTTATGTTATGTACGAGGCCTGATGTATCGTATGCTCTGAGTGTCACGAGTAGATACCAGTCTGATCTAGGAATGGATCATTGGGTGGCTGTTAAGACAATTCTCAAGTACTTGAGAAGAACTAAGGATGTGTTCCTAATATATGGAGAAGGGGACATGGTGATACGCGGGTATATGAATGCCAGCTTCCAGATAGACAAGGATGATTCCAGGTCTTAGTCTGGATACATGTTCACCTTGAATGGGGGCGTAGTAAGTTGAAAAAGTTCCAAACAAGATACTGTAGCATATTCTACCACTGAGGCAGAATACATTGCAGCTTCGGAAGCAACAAAGGAAGCGGTTTGGATCAAGAAGTTCATTTATGAACTTGGTGTGGTTCCATCCAATGTTGAAGCAATACTGGTCTACTACGACAACAATGGAGCAATTGCACAGGCGAAAGAGCCAAGGTCTCAACAACGATCCAAACATGTGCTTCGCCGCTATCATCTGATCAGAGAGATAATTAGTAGGAAGGAAATACAAATCGAAAAAATCCCCACTAAAAGGAACTTAGCGGATCCTTTGACTAAGGCATTACCTGATAGTAAGTTTGAGGGTCATGTTAGAGCCTATGGTATTGGATACCGTAGCGATTGGCATTAGGCCATGTGGGAGTTTGTTAGTAATATATGAGAGATGTCTTAAGGCAATCGCCTTAAGTTTGAACCATTTATATGATAAATGAAGATTCACTATTTGAGTATACATGTTCTCATGTATTTGATTAGATCATAAACTCATTTACTGAATGTCCACGATACGATTCACAGCATGAGAGAATTTGTTATTGGATCACAACTAGTAAGTATCTCTACATGTGTAATTGTGATTTATCGAAATTATCCCTAGTCGATGAATTGATGGATTAGAACACCATCAAATCTGTCGAGACTAGCACGAGGTATACTCCTTGGTGTATCCAAGCAGTTGATTCTCACTGGCTGGAGACATTGTGATGTCCGGAGTTAATCGTGGATGCTAGTTATGGTAACTAGTTCATTGGAGTGACCAGCCGTAAGACTTCATATGGTTCTCTGCATATATATATATGTCAATGAAGTTCTTACTGCAGCTTAAGTGCGATGTTCCTTTGACTTGCGGTATTCAAGTTATCTTGATCATGAAGACTTATGTTTTGACATCTTAAGCAAGCATCTCTGAGGAAATGTGGACCCGGGATGATTGGGTATAAGTTGAAGTGATCGAAGGTGTTTGAATAGCCTACAAAGGATTCACCACTCCTTGCGAGGAGATGTATACCCATGGCCTCTCGTCGGATTGTTACTAAAGTCTTTGGCCAAAGCATTACATGTTTAGAGTGAGGTACTCTTGGATACATGTGCAGTAACTAGAATCCGTAGGACGAGGAAATGATACTTAGGTTAGGTGTGACGTAGTCAACCTAGTGGGGACTGACACTATAGACCATGTCCTGAACTAAGTGGGTATAAGATGAGTGAAGGGAATGGGGCACGATTCATTGTAGCTGCTGAAGGTTTTCAGAAATAGTTTTGGATCAACCGTTGATCTTTTCGGTTAATTGGGGATCATGATGTACTACTAGGTGCCACTCATGATAGTTCTATAATTAATGGTTAATTATAGACGGTCAACATAAATCGAGAACCTATTTGGTCACACGCACAACGAGCGTAATCCGAAGGATTTCAAACGAGCTTGAGAATGAGATTCTCAAACCGCGAGAAACTAGGTTTGGTTGGACCAAACAAGGAGCGAGCATGAAATCGTTTCAGTCGCAATGGAAGCGTGGATGGGTCGTGTCTTATGAAGACATGATGGATGAACCAAATTGGTTTGGTTCTAATCCAATGGTGGAGAATAAACCAAAGGGGTTTGATTTATTTTAAACGAATGAACCAAAGTTGGTTCGGTTCGTTTTAACTTAAAATAGACCAAATCGGTTTGGTTTATTTTAACTTAAATTAAATGTGCGGGTTAACGGGTTTTGGTTATGAACCAATAACCATTAGGAGAATTTGTTCTCTATAAAATAGGGGTCAAGGGTTTAATGAGAGCCCTAATCAAAGTTGCCGCCCCCTCCCTTTTTTTTCCTCTTGTGGTCGGCGCCCATACCCTAACCACCGCCCACCCTTGTGCCGCCGTCCAAGATCCTTGCTAGTGTCCAAGCTTCAACCGGCGACCCTCCGGTGATCTTCCTTGGCTCCGGCGACATGGTGAGCATCTAGCTTCTTTATTTGGCCGGCGCTAATCCACCACCAAAGCTGTCCGGTTTTCTGGACAGCTTGTTTATTTCGTGTCGGAGCGTCGTTTGGACGACATTTGGAGCTCCGACAGTGGCTACTTTGCCGGGGATTCGATCTCCGGTAATCCTCAGAGATGGAGGACGAAGGATTCGTCAAACGGTTGGCGAATACCTCTCCGGAGAAGCGAGTTTTTGAGGACTCGTTTTGAATCCGAATTTTGATTCGGATTGTGATCTTCTCTCGATCACATCATCTTCAACACGAGGCTAGTGACTCGTACGAAGATGAGGCTCGTGACTTTGTAAAGTCATCCCGAAGATACTCGGCGTGGATACGGATAGAGGCGATTCTAGCGAGGATCGCTCCGGTTGATGTCTTTCCCGCTACACATGATATGTAAGGTATACGTAGAATAAATTTCCTTTTATTGCAAAATTTGAAACTACGATTATGTCTACACATGTTGTACTATGCATGTGTGTGGTGTGAGTTTTGTAATAAATTAGATTTATTATTTTATTTCTTCCGCTATGCACATGTTTACGAAACATGTTCGAACACAAACTCGCCGCGGTTCCGGAAACCCAATAGTCAAGACAAACGCTTGGACTTTACGCTGCTAAACATTAGACTTATGCTTCCAAGACTACATGCTTGGACTTTACGCCGCCAATATCACACCCTTGGACTTTCAAATTGCCAAGTAGCCATGACTTGGACTTTCACTGCCAAGACTACACACTTGGACTTACGTGGCTATGACTACACCCTTGGACTTTCCAATTTTCAAGTACCCATGACTTGGAATTTCCATGCCAAGTACCCAAGAATTGGACTTTCCATGCCAAGTACTCAAGACTTGGACTTTCCATGCCAAGACCCATTTCTTGGACTTTTCATGCCAAGTATCCAAAACATGGACTTTTCCTCGAGTCTCACTTGAGCTAGGTCAACCTTGACCTGAGGTCGATTACTTCACCAATCTCCCCATAAAGCTATCTTCTCATATGGTCAAACCCATGTCAACCATATGATCAACCCATTGTCAAATAATGGTCAAACTCATTAACAATCCAATTGTCAATTTCATTGTCAAACATCAAAACCCTACTCGAGTCCACTTGAGTCTGGTCAATCATGACCTTGGCCAATTGCATTGTGAGTCCTTTGAGATTATATGTTAATCTCAGCATTTACCCTGAGTGACTATTTAGCTACTTACTTGAAGTTTTATCAGGGTCTGCTACTTTAGCATGAAAACTTATTGACTAAGGATGATTCAGTCTAATTAACATGACTAGGAAAGAGACTAACTAAAATGAATAGATTTGAGCTAAAAAGGAAGATTAAATAGATTTCTCTCTTTTGGTGTTATTCACTTGTTGACCCATTTCTATTATATATAGAAACGATTGTGAATATTGAGAATATGGAACATGCTCTTGACATGATGGTCATTATGAGGGATTAGAGATGTTCATATTGATATAAATAAATTTTATTTAATCTGGGTAAAAAGAAAGATATGAATGTATCCAGAAAAATGGTTATGTACCACTTGGAGAATGATTATGTCCCATCTGAAGAATGGTTGTGTACCACCTGGAAAATGACTATGTGTCATTCAAAGAATGGTTATATACCATCGGGGAGTGGCTAAGTTAGGTGTAATAACTTTTCTTAGCATTGATCGCTCTATGAGTAGCTATTTAAGGTGTAACAACTTTCTTACCAATGAATGCTCAATGTGCTTGTTGTCCCACAAACCATTTTTATATGTAGAATTGGTTTTTCTATTAATTTTTGTGACTATTGATCTGTTCTTTTATTCTTTGTGACTATGGACTCAGGCTCTATTTAGTCTATGTGGTTAAATACCTCTTATTAGTCTATGTGATCATTTTACCTATGTGGCATAACTTGGACAAGTGGGAGATGTAGGTAGTTTTTTTTTTTTTTTGAAATAGTTTGCACACAAGCCTAAGCACCTTGTGAGTTGTCATCCAAGTACCTTTGTACTCGGACTTGAACATTCGAGCATACACAGTATCTGTGTGTCGCCCGTTCCTCAATGTCAAGCACTCAAAGTGCTTATTCAAGACAGTTCTTTTGGGCGACACATTGTTCCCACTCGGGAATTTTTATCTTTTTTTTTATGTTTTATAAATTAGACTCATATATTATAATTGGATATATGCCCAATTAATAAGCCCAATTTCTAATCCAAATCAAATCACAAGGAATACGTAGGTTGCTCGATGAAGCCCATTTTAAAGCTACATGCTTTTGACCCTTAAATCAACTTGAGATTTAATTGTAAGTACAATACGTGCAAAAAAATATTCTCCTCATGAAACATTATCTATTCTGTTCCCATTGTTTTGATCTCTGCCTTATGAAGACAGCTCAATCCCATTGATAATTACCATATTGTCGTGTTATTTTGGCCTTAATATCACTGTTTTTATCCTCTCGAGTGATTATTTATCGATTATTACCATGTTTTATGAGTTGGATTTATTTTTGGACCTTATTATAAATTCTCCTAAATTTTGGACTTATATGTGAATTTTATTTTTGTTTGTAGGAGATCGAGATGAGCCACTAGACTAGACTCAAATTGGATCAAATATGGATTCATCTAAGGGTCATAATGGGAATTTTAAGATGGAAGAATCTGAGCCCTTCATCAAGATCAGAGGCAATTTAAGTAAGGGTTCATAACTGTTTAATCCAGACCGTTCGATGAGATCTGATTGATCTGAGCCATCGATATGAATTTGGAACGATTCAATCCATAATGTTAGATCTGGACGTCTTGATCGTTCATCCAAATTCGACTGATCATGCTTATCCTTTCTGATTGATCAAATCCATCCATTCAGAGTTGGATTGATCACAACTGTTGGAAGCATTGCCTAATTCATGGATTAATCAGATTCAATTAACCTAGCTTAAATGAATGGCTGGGATTCGACTGGCTACGATCGGACGACTGCAGAAAATCACCTTAAAATCCAACATTTACCCATTGCGTAGCTCCGCCGGCATTTCTTCTCTTGCACACGATTTTCGCCCAATGCATCTTCACCGTCGCCGCACTCTCCGCTCCCTCGCCGATCGTCGGAGAGGGAAGGGGATCCCCTCCAATATCCGGTGACCGGTGGTCCACTCCATCACACCTCCATCGCCGTCCAACCACCATTTTCAGCCGCTCCACAGCATTGTCGACAACCATCTTCCACAGCTCCGATTAGCGCCGCCGATCACCGGAGTGGGGATTCCCCACGGGTTTCATCTCATTCCAGCCACCTCTACCGTCGGCGTCCACTTTACCTTCATCCACCAGATCCTCCACACCGCCGGACAGCATCCAGCAGCAATCATTGATAGCACTTCCATTTCTATTGTCGGACAGCTTCTATTTCCAGCTCCGACGATCGTTATCAGCAGCTCTACAGCCTTCCTTCATTCTGCTTGTTTTGTTGTCTAGTTGTTAGTAATATATGAGAGATGTCCTAAGGCAATCGCCTTATGTATGAACCATTTATATGATAAATGAAGATTCACTATTTGAGTATACATGTTTTATGTATTTGATTGGATCTTAAACTCATTTACTGAATGTCCACGATATGATTCACAGCATGAGAGAATTTGTGATTGGATCACAACTAGTGAGTATCTCTACATGTGTAATTGTGATGTATCGGAATTATCCCTAGTCGATGAATTGATGGATCTAGACACCATCAATTCTGTTGAGACTAGCACGAGGTATACTCCTTGGTGTATCCAAGCAGCTGATTCTCACTGGCTGGAGACATAGTGATGTCCGGAGTTAATCGTGGATGCTAGTTATGGTAACTAGTTCATTGGAGTGACGGTAGTAAGACTTCATATGGTTCTCTGCATATATAGATATGTCAATGAAGTTCTTCTTGTGGCTTAAGTGCGATGTTCCTTTGACTTGCGGTATTCAAGTCATCTTGATCATGGAGACTTATGCTTTGACATCTTAAGCAAACATCTCTAAGGAGATGTGGACCCGGGATGATTGGGTATAAGTCGAAGTGATCGAAGGTGTTTGAATAGCCTATAAAGGATTCACCACTCCTTGCGAGGAGATGTATACCCATGGCCTCTCGTCGGATTGTTACTAAAGTCTTTGGCCAAAGCATTACATGTATAGAGTAAGGTACTCTTCGATACATGTGGAGTAACTAGAATCCGTAGGATGAGGAAATGATACTTGGGCTAGGTGTGACGTAGTCAGCCTAGTGGGGACTGACACAATAGACCATGTCCTGAACCAAGTGGGTATAAGATGAGTGAAGGGAATGGGGCACGATTCATTCGAGCTACTGAAGGGTTTGAGAAATAGTTCGGATCAACCGTTGATCTTTTGGTTAATTGGGGATCATGATGTACTACTAGGTGCCACTCATGATCGTTCTATAATTAATGGTTAATTATAGACGGCCAACATAAACCGAGAACCTATTTGGTCACACGCACAACGAGTGTAATCCAAAGGATTTAAAACGAGCTTGAGAATTGGATTCTCAGACCGAGATAAACTAGGTTTGGTTGGACCAAACATAAAGCGAGCATGAAATCATTTCAGTCGCAATGGAAGCGTGAATGGGCTGCGTCTTATGAAGACGTAATGGATGGACCAAAATAGTTTGGTTCTAATCCAATGGATAAGATTAAACCAAAGGGTTTGGTTTATTTTAAACGAATGAACCAAAAGTTGGTTCGGTTCGTTTTAACTTAAAATAAACCATCATGGTTTGGTTTATTTTAACTTATCTTAATGGAGCGGGTTAACGGGCTTTATGGATATGATCTATTAACCATTAAGAGAATTAGTTCTCTATAAAAGTGGGCTTAAGGGATTGTTAAACCCTAATCATCCAAAACCCTAAACCTTGGCCGCCCAACATAGTTGCCGCCTACCTCCTTGGTGATTTCGGCGCCCAGCTTTGTGCTGCCATCCAAGTCTTTGCCGGCGACCAAGCTTCAGCCGGTGAACCTCCGGCGACCCTCCGGCGACCCTCCGGTGATCTCCTCTAGGTTCGGTGATAAGGTGAGCTTCCATCTCTCCTTGGCCGGCCTCTATTCCTCCACCAAAAGCTGTCCAGTTTTTCTGGACAGCTTGTTTCTTTGTTATCGGAGCGTCGTTTGGACGACGGTTAGTGCTCCGATAGCAACTAACTTACCGGGGATTTGATCTCCGGTAATCCTCTGAGGTGGAGGATGAAGGATTCGTCAAACGGTTGACGAATACCTCTCCGGAGAAGCGAGTCTTGAGGACTTATTTTAGGTCCGAATTAGGATTCGGATCGTGATCATCTCTCGATCACGTCGTCTTCAACACGAGGCTAGTAACCCGTACGAAGACGAAGCTCGTGGCTTGGCGAAGTCATCCCGAGGAGCTCGGCGTGGATACGGATAGAGACGATTCTTACGAGGATCGTTCCGGTCGATGCCGTTCCCGCTACAAGTCATACGGAAGGTATAACGTAGTTTAATTTCCTTTTATTGCAAATTTTAATTTACGGTTATGTCTACACTTGTTGTAATTGCATGCGTGTGTTGTGTGTGTTGTAATAAATATAGATTTATTATTTTTAATTGCTTCCGCTGTGCTCATGTTTGCGAAACATGATCGAACACACACACGCCGCGGTGCCGGAAACCCAACACTAGTTTGTATTGAAAGATTGTAGTCAAATTTATCTTCCATGTTTAGATTGCACGAACTCGATTTATTTTGTTTCATGCCTTGTTGGTGTTCGATAAAATGCTTCTTAGAGTAATTATGTTGTAGTTGGTTAGTTTAGATTTAGTTTCATGCTTTACTTTAATTGCTCTCTTTACATCAAGTTCATGTAGTAGATTTCATTGATACATTGCTTATTTCATTTAGTTGTTAGTTAAATCTGTTCTTCCCTTGAGCCTTAGCAGACGCCTCCACCTTCCTTCCATCCATTGTCCTCCGCGGATTCGAGGAGGAACCGCTTCATCGAGAGATTTCGGCGACATCCTCCATTTCCACAGTTCATCCACCTTCTCCTTCGGATTCGAGGAAGAGTTCCGCCCTGACGACACTTCTTCGAGCTCAACCAGATCCATGAAAGTTCAGAGCATCCATCAAACTACTAGATTCAAGAGTTTGCACCATCCCACATCCACCGTCATTTGCGGAGTCTCGATCGAGTTTCGTTGGACTTAGCCGGAGGACCTTGTTCATTCACCGGGCCTATCTTGGGTGGATTAGATCATTTATTTTCTCTTATAGTTTTTGTTGATTTACTTCCTGTATTGTTTGATTTAGTTATTGCATGTTAGTTTAGGATTTTAATTACATTGCAACCGTAGGTTAGAGCTCAAATCTCAAACCCCCATCTTTAATAGAAAACCCAAAGCAATAATTAGAAATCATAAGTTTACTATTCTATCGATTACACTCATTGGGAAACAATTCGGGCCATTCACTATGCTATATTAGTGTAGATGGGGTTCGGTAATTAATTTGAAATGGTACTACGACACAAAATATCACAGTTATCACCCATGAAGCAGTAAGAGTGTAGACATCACTGTCCTTCTCATGCAATTCAGCAGCAAGCTGTTGGGTTTCCGGCACCGCGGCGTGTGTGTGTTCGATCATGTTTCGTAAACATGAGCACAGCGGAAGCAATTAAAAATAATAAATCTATATTTATTACAACACACATAACACACGCATGCATATTACAACAAGTGTAGACATAACCGTAAATTAAAATTTGCAATAAAAGAAATTATCTACGTTATACCTTTCGTATGACGTGTAGCGGGAACGGCATCAACCGGAACGATCCTCGTAAGAATCGTCTCTATCCGTATCCACGCCGAGCTCCTCGGGATGACTTCGCTAAGTCACGAGCTCCGTCTTCGTATGGGTTACTAGCCTCGTGTTGATGATGACGTGATCGAGAGATGATCACGATCCAAATCCAAATTCGGATCCTAAAACGAGTTCTCAAAACTCGCTTCTCCGGAGAGGTATTCGTCAACCAATTGACGAATCCTTCGTCCTCCACCTCAGAGGATTACCGGAGATCAAATCCCCGGTAAGTTAGGCGCTATCGGAGCACTAACCGTCGTCCAAACGATGCTCCGACAACAAAGAAACAAGCTGTCCAGAAAAACTGGACAGCTTTTGGTGGAGGAATAGAGGCCGGCCAAGGAGAGATGGAAGCTCACCTTATCACCGAACCTAGAGGAGATCACCGGAGGTTCACCGGCTGAAGCTTGGTCGCCGGCAATGACTTGGACGGCGGCACAAAGGCTGGGCAGCGGCACACCTAGGGTTGGCGCCGACTAGTGGAGGAGAGGGAGGGGGCGGCACAACTAGGTTGGGCGGCAACTCCAAATTGGGGTTTTAGGATTAGGGTTTAAGCCCTATTTTATAGAGAACTAATTCTCTTAATGGTTAATGGATCATATCCATAAAGCCCGTTAACCCGCTCCATTAAGATAAGTTAAAATAAACCAAACCATGATGGTTTATTTTAAGTTAAAACGAATCGAACCAACCTTTGGTTCATTCGTTTAATATAAACCAAACCCTTTGGTTTATTCTCATCCATTGGATTAGAACCAAACCATTTTGGTCCATCCATTATGTCTTCATAAGACACGGCCCATCCATGCTTCCATTGTGACTGAAACAATTTCATGCTCGCTTTATGTTTGGTCCAACCAAACATAGTTTCTCTCGGTCTGAGAATCCCATTCTCAAGCTCGTTTTAAATCCTTTGGATTACACTCGTTGTCCGTGTGACCAAATAGGTTCTCGGTTTATGTTGGCCGTCTATAATTAACCATCAATTATAGAACGATCATGAGTGGCACCTAATAGTACATCATGATCCCCAATTAACCGAAAAGATCAACGGTTGATCCAGAACTATTTCTGAAACCCTTCAGTAGCTCGAATGAATCGTGCCCCATTCCCTTCACTCATCTTATACCCACTTGGTTCAGGACATGGTCTATTGTGTCAGTCCCCACTAGGCTGACTACGTCACACCTAGCCCAAGTGTCATTTCCTCGTCCTACGGATTCTAGTTACTCCACATGTATCGAAGAGTACCTTACTCTAAACATGTAATGCTTTGGCCAAAGACTTTAGTAACAATCCGACGAGAGGCCATGGGTATACATCTCCTCGCAAGGAGTGGTGAATCTTTATAGGCTATTCAAACACCTTCGATCACTTCGACTTATACCCAATCATCCCGGTCCACATCTCCTCGAGATGTTTGCTTAAGATGTCAAAGCATAAGTCTCCATGATCAAGATGACTTGAATACCGCAAGTCAAAGGAACATCGCACTTAAGCCACAAGAAGAACTTCATTGACATATCTATATATGCAGAGAACCATATGAAGTCTTACTACCGGGTCACTCCAATGAACTAGTTACCATAACTAGCATCCACGATTAACTCCGACATCACAATGTCTCCACCGGAGAATCACCGCTTGGATACACCAAGGAGTATACCTCATGCTAGTCTCGATGTAATTGATGGTGTCCAAATCCATCAATTCATCGACTAGGATAATTCCGATACATCACAATTACACATGTAGAGATACTCACTAGTTGTGATCCAATCACAAATTCTCTCATGCTGTGAATCGTATCGTGGACATTCAGTAAATGAGTTTAAGATCCAATCAAATACATTAAACATGTATACTCAAATAGTGAATCTTCATTTATCATATAAATGGTTCATATATAAGAAGATTGCCTTAGGACATCTCTCATATATTACTAACAGACTCCCACTTGACCTAATGTCAATCGCTACGGTATCCAATACCATAAGCACTAACATGACCCTCAAACTTACTTTGAGGAAATGCTTTAGTCAAAGGATCCGCTAAGTTCTTTTCAGTGGGAATTTTCTCGATTTGTATTTGTTCCTATTGATGATCTCTCTGATAAGATGATAGCGGCGAAGCACATGTTTGGATCATTGATGAGACCACATCAAGTTCAGAGATGAACTTCTTGATCCAAACCGCTTCCTTTGCTGCTTCCAAAGCTGCAATGTATTCTGCCTTAGTGGCAGAATCCGCTATAGTGTCAAGCTTGGAACCTTTCCAACTTATTGCGCCTCCATTCCAGATGAATACATACCCAGACAAAGACATGGAATCATCCTTGTCTGTCTGGAGCTGGCATCTGTATACCCACGTATCACCATGTACTCTTCTCCATATATTAGGAACGTATCCTTAGTTCTTCTTAAGTACTTAAGGATCGTCTTAACAGTCACCCAATGATCCATTCCTGGATCAGACTGGTATCTGCTCGTGACACTCAGAGCATACAATACATCGGGCCTCGTACATAACATAGCATACATGATAGATCCTATTACGAATGCATAGGGAATCTAACTCATGCAAATCCTCTCGTCTTCTGTGCGCGGACACATAGACTTCGAAAGGTGTACCCCATGCCTGATGGGTAAGAAAACTTTCTTGGATTCCGACATGATAAACCTCTTTAGCACTCGGTCTATATATGTAGACTGCGAAAGACCAAGCAACCGTTTCGATCTATCTCTATAGATCTTAATCCCGAGGATGTAGGTTGCTTCTCCCAGGTCTTTCATGGAGAATGTCTTGGATAACCAAACCTTCACTGACTGTAAGATTGAAACATCATTTCCTATAAGTAGTATGTCATCGACATACAATACTAGGAATACGACTGCACTCCCACTAACCTTCTTGTACACACAAGGTTCGTCTGGATTTTGTGAGAAATCAAACTTTTTGATTGTCTCATCAAAACGGATATTCCAGCTCCTGGATGCTTGCTTCAATCCATAAATGGACCGTCGCAAATTGCATTCCTTGGTTTTATCAACCGATGTGAAACCCTCAGGCTGTATCATATACACGTCCTCGAGCAAGTTTCCATTAAGGAAAGCTGTTTTCACATCCATCTGCCATATCTCATAATCATAATGAGCCGCTATGGCCAGGAGCATCCGAATGGATTTAAGCATAGCTACAGGCGAATAGGTTTCGTCATAATCAACACCTTGTTTTTGACGATATCCTTTCGCCACCAATCTAGCCTTATAGGTAATCACATTACCATCCATGTTGGTTTTCTTCTTGAAAACCCACTTGCACCCTATAGGCTTTATGCCTTCAGGTGGGTGAACCAAGTTCCAAACTTGGTTTTCATACATGGAATCCATTTCCGACTTCATGGCACCAAGCCACTTATCCCTTTCTGAACTTGTCAGCACTTCTTCATAACTGGTAGGCTCCTCATCATCAATGAGTAACACGTCGTTCGATTTACTTACGAGAAATCCATATCTCTCAGGAATATTGATGGTTCTCGCCAGATCTACGAAGATGTGGTGTTACAATAGGTCCAAATTGATTGCTCATCACTATGAGTTGTACCGTTGTGCTTCACCGTATCTCATCAATGTCTATTTGAGTCTCTCGAGCCTCCTCAAGCTCAACGACACTCCCACTGTTTTCTTGCAAGAGAAACTCTTTCTCTAGAAACACAGCATGCCTTGAAACAAACACCTTTTGTTCCAAAGGATGATAGAATTGGTAACCCCTTATTTCCTTAGAGAATACAATAAATAGACATTTATCAGACTTGGCATCCAATTTATCTGATATAGTCCGCTTTACATAAGTAGGACAACCCCATATCTTCAAGTAAGATACATGAGGTTTCTTACTATTCCATATCTCATATGGAGTAGTTGAGACTACCTTGGTTGGCATTTTATTTAACAAGTAAACACCGTCTAAGTGCATAACCCCAAAAGGACTTGGGAAGAGTCGCATGATTCATCATTGACCGACCATGTCCAACAAGGTCCTGTTACGCCTATCAGATACACCATTATGTTGTGGTGTATAGGGCGGAGTCCATTGAGACAATATGCCATTGTCTCTTAGATAATCAAGAAACTCTTGACTTAAGTATTCACCACCTCGATCCGATCGAAGTATTTTAATACTTTTGTCATGTTGTTTCTCTACTTCATTTCTGAATTCTTTGAACCTTTCAAAGGCTTCAGACTTGTGTTTCATCAAGAACACATACCCAAACCGTGAGTGATCATCGGTGAAGGTAATGAAGTAGCTATAGCCTCCTAAAGCTTGAGTTGACATAGGTCCACATACATCAGTATGTATTAGACCTAGTAACTCTCCCACTCGTTCACCTTTTCCAGTAAAAGGTAACTTAGTCATCTTGCCTTTTAAGCATGATTCGCATGTATCATATGAATCCAATTCAAACGATTCCAGAATTCCACATCGGTGTAATTCGGACATGCATTTCTTGCTTACATGGCCAAGACGACAATGTCACATGTAGGAGTCTATTTGATTATCCTTTCGAGCACTCTTGTTGCTCGCTTCGATATTGTAAATGTCACTGGATACGTCCAACGTATAAACACCATTGCTTAAAGTTCCAGTCCCATAAAGAACCCCATTCAAAGTGATGTAACAACAATTGTTACTAAACGTCAAATGGAAACCATATCTATTTAAACAAGAAAAAGAAATGATGTTCTTTATCAACAAAGGAATATAAAAGCAATTGTCCAGTTCTAAGACAAGTCCTGAAGGGAGTTTCAACAAATACGTTCGATGGCGAGTCAAGAACCTTTGCTTCCATTCCCAACACGTAAATTTGACTCTCCCTTGACGAGTCTTCTTCTATTCCTTAGCCCATGTATGTCATTACATATATGTGAGCCACACCCAGTATCCAATACCCAAGTGTCTAAGGAAATAGAATGACAATCAATAAAGAAGATTTCTGAAGAAGATGGGGCATCCGATGCCTTATCCTTCTTCACGGACTCTTGATAAACCTTGCAATTTCTTCGCCAATGACCCTCCTTGCCATAATGATAGCAAGTGCCCTTTTGAGCTGGTTCTGCCTTTTAGCCTTTTTCTTCTTCCCCTTCTGTTGTTCCTTTGACTCCCTCTTAGAACCTTTCTTCGAGGAATCAACTAACAACACTGTCCCCTACTCATGCTTCTCAGAAGGCTCCACAGTCTTCAGCATGTTGAGCAGTACCACAGATGAACCTTCTAGCATCTCAGAGGTGAAGAGGAGATTTGAGACTCGAACCTTTCGAATCTCACTTGCTCATCAACCAACTCACAAAGATGAAGGACTACGATATGAGCATCCATATGCTCATGCTGCTTTCATAGCTTGGGTTCCATCTCGGCTAGCATGATGCAACTCATTTGTTCAGAATCACTCACATGTTTCTGATAGGCCAATAATTGGTCCAGAGTTGCATTGTCACTAGGATGGGCGGGAAGAGGCGCTTCGAGGACATACACAAGCTTTTCCACCTTGAGAACAATTCTCAAGTTTCTAAGCTAGTCCAAGAAGTTCGGCCCAGTCAATTTATTTGAATCCAAAATGGAACGCAAATTCAAACACATCATGATCAATATATTAACTTAGAAATACAAAACGAGCATATATGAGAAAGATGATTTTTAAAATGCATCAATATACATTTATAAATCCCATTCATTTTTTGAATTTCAAAAACCCCAAAATCACTTCGGGAGATTGTAGGTCCATCTCCGAATGGGCTGATATCCATCATAGTTATGAACAACCTTGGAGAGAGTCCAACAAGCCATTCATAACTACGACGGTAGGTATCTTCTATACCGATTGCATATCACGTATATGCAACTATCACAATGTGCTATCAACTAATTGAATATTCACACATACATCGGGTTGTTAACACATTAACAAGTATGCATCATATGCATAGCACCCAACTTCACCTCCCTTTACATCGACCTTGGAGAGAGTCCAACAAGCCGATACTCCAGGTTAAAGCCAACCCATTAATCAGGACATAGTTTTAATATGGTTAGAGCGGATTCAACCAATTAGCCCAGCTTGGAGAGAGTCCAACAACCAAAGCTAACGATTGACCTCTGACTCTTACCATATTAGTATTAAACTATTCCATGGTTTGAACATATTCAGGTTCGAGTCGGGCTTGGAGAGAGTCCAACAACCCAAACAAGAAACAGAACTCTGGTTCTAACCATATTAATGGAAGGTATAGGCTTTAATATTGATTAAGGGTTTTTATGTCTCATCCTATTTGCATGCAAATAACTATTATCTACATGGCATGGCATACATGGCATACATCTACATGTCACGACACGCATGGCATAATGTTATGCATCTAATGCAATTACATGGCATACAATTATGTCATGTATAAAATTTCCTTATATGTCATAACTATTTATGGAAATAAAATATGTTTAAGATTTGATTCTCCAAATCAAATCATAATTAAATTAGGAAACAAATTTCCAAATCTAATCACATATTTTATTCATGGAATTATTTGATTAAGGAAAATCTATTTAGGAAACCAATTTCCTAAATCATTAAAACTACTTATGGAAATAAAATATTTTAAGATTTGATTTACAAAATCAAATCATGATTAAATTAGGAAATAAATTTCCAGAATCTAATCAAATATTTTATTTATGGAAAATATCAATTTCCATAAATACTTCCAACTTTCCAAAAGTGGAAGATTTCCATAAATACTTCTAGACTTTCCAAAATTGAAAAATTTCCATAAATACTTCTAAATTTCCAAATTTTAGAAAATTTCCAGAAATACATTATGACTATCGCAAAACCATTTTACGATTATGTCGAAACACAACCAGGGCTCTGATACCACTGTTGGGTTTTAAGATCAAGGCGCAGGTGTGTGTTCGATCATGTTTCGTAAACATGAGCACAGCGGAAGCAATTAAAAATAATAAATCTATATTTATTACAACACACACAACACACGCATGCATATTACAACAAGTGTAGACATAACCGTAAATTAAAATTTGCAATAAAAGAAATTATCTACGTTATACCTTTCGTATGACGTGTAGCGGGAACGGCATCAACCGGAACGATCCTCGTAAGAATCGTCTCTATCCGTATCCACGCCGAGCTCCTCGGGATGACTTCGCTAAGTCACGAGCTTCGTCTTCGTACGGGTTACTAGCCTCGTGTTGAAGACGACGTGATCGAGAGATGATCACGATCCGAATCCAAATTCGGATCCTAAAACAAGTTCTCAAAACTCGCTTCTCCGGAGAGGTATTCGTCAACCAATTGACGAATCCTTCATCCTCCACCTCAGAGGATTACCGGAGATCAAATCCCCGGTAAGTTAGGCGCTATCGGAGCACTAACCGTCGTCCAAACGACGCTCCGACAACAAAGACACAAGCTGTCCAGAAAAACTGGACAGCTTTTGGTGGAGGAATAGAGGCCGGCCAAGGAGAGATGGAAGCTCACCTTATCACCGAACCTAGAGGAGATCACCGGAGGGTCGCCAGAGGTTCACCGGCTGAAGCTTGGTCGCCGGCAATGACTTGGACGGCAGCACAAAGGCTGGGCGGCGACACACCTAGGGTTGGCGCCGACTAGTGGAGGAGAGGGAGGGGGCGGCACAACTAGGTTGGGCGGCAACTCCAAATTTGGGTTTTAGGATTAGGGTTTAAGCCCTATTTTATAGAGAACTAATTCTCTTAATGGTTAATGGATCATATCCATAAAGCCCGTTAACCCGCTCCATTAAGATAAGTTAAAATAAACCAAACCATGATGGTTTATTTTAAGTTAAAACGAACCGAACCAACCTTTGGTTCATTCGCTTAATATAAACCAAACCCTTTGGTTTATTCTCATCCATTGGATTAGAACCAAACCATTTTGGTCCATCCATTATGTCTTCATAAGACACGGCCCATCCACGCTCCATTGCGATCAAACAATTTCATGCTCGCTTATGTTTGGTCCAACCAAACATAGTTTCTCTCGGTCTGAGAATCTCATTCTCAAGCTCGTTTTAAATCCTTTGGATTACACTCGTTGTGCGTGTGACCAAATAGGTTCTCGGTTTATGTTGGCCGTCTATAATTAACCATCAATTATAGAACGCTCATGAGTGGCACCTAGTAGTACATCATGATCCCCAATTAACCGAAAAGATCAACGGTTGATCCAGAACTATTTCTGAAACCCTTCAGTAGCTCGAATGAATCGTGCCCCATTCCCTTCACTCATCTTATACCCACTTGGTTCAGACATGGTCTATTGTGTCCCTCACTAGGTCGACTCACGCCACACCTAGCCCAAGTATTATTTCCTCGTCCTACGGATTCTAGTTACTCCACATGTATCGAAGAGTACCTTACTCTAAACATGTAATGTTTTGGCCAAAGACTTTAGTAACAATCCGACGAGAGGCCATGGGTATACATCTCCTCGCAAGGAGTGGTGAATCCTTTATAGGCTATTCAAACACCTTCGATCACTTCGACTTATACCCAATCATCCCGGGTCCACATCTCCTCGGAGATGTTTGCTTAAGATGTCAAAGCATAAGTCTCCATGATCAAGATGACTTGAATACCGCAAGTCAAAGGAACATCGCACTTAAGCCACAGTAAGAACTTCATTGACATATCTATATATGCAGAGAACCATATGAAGTCTTACTACCGTCACTCCAATGAACTAGTTACCATAACTAGCATCCACGATTAACTCCGGACATCACAATGTCTCCAGCCAGTGAGAATCAGCTGCTTGGATACACCAAGGAGTATACCTCGTGCTAGTCTCGAAAGAATTGATGGTGTCCAAATCCATCAATTCATCGACTAGGGATAATTCCGATACATCACAATTACACATGTAGAGATACTCACTAGTTGTGATCCAATCACAAATTCTCTCATGCTGTGAATCGTATCGTGGACATTCAGTAAATGAGTTTAAGATTCAATCAAATACATTAAACATGTATACTCAAATAGTGAATCTTCATTTATCATATAAATGGTTCATACATAAGGCGATTGCCTTAGGACATCTCTCATATATTACTAACACAAGCCAGCGAGAACTCCAGATCTCGCTCCTTCTTGCTTCAACAGTCAGGCAACGAGAACAAATCTCGCTTCTTCTGTGCTTCAGCAGCGAGGCGACGAGAACATATCACGCTCCTTCTATGCTTCAGTAGTAAGGCAATGATAGCTTCATTTTATTGTGTTGTTTTGACTCATAGATTGGACATTTTTGGCCCCTTTATATGGGTAATTATTGTTATTCAGCATGTTTCACATATTGGAGTTATTTGGATTAATTGTGTAATTCCTATAATTTCAGAATTATTTCTCATAAGTTTGAATGTGATATTGTAGGAAACACAAAACGACCTAAATGGAGAGATCGGAGCCATCCATCTAGATTTGAATCGATCACAACCGTTGGATGGATCCACCCTAGTTAATCAAATGGTTGATCAAGGAATTAAACCCTAGCTCTAATCAAGGGCTAGGATTTGTTGGGGAAAATAATCAGACGGTGTCAAGGAGCATCTTAAATGGTCCTTTTTTCCGCACAGAATAGAACAACGTTGCGTGTTTCTCTTATTCCCCAAATCGCGCAAACAAGCGACTTTCTGCATAGCGCCGGTGATGAGCTTCTGGCATCACATCTTCAGTAGCAATCTTCCATCTTCCATCTTCCATCTAGCCGAAGGGATTCGTTGGTGTAGCACTCCTCCCCTCTGCTGTCAGTGAGCTTGGCAATGGGAATCAACGGTAAGTTCGCAACAGGCAGAGGTGGTCTGGTCATCTTCATCAGCTAGCTTCACAGTGCCGGGCCATCGGAGCTGAGACACGCCTCATCTGGATATGGTAAGCAAGGCTAAGGCCATTTTCCAGCTATCGTGGTTCAGCAACATCTATTTTCAAGCTCCAACTACTGTTTCATTCCTTCCAACACCGGTGAATAACAATCAAGATGGCCAGTGCCTCCATCTTCATTCATTTCAGCATAACTAACGGTATTTATGGCAGCAATCGATTCTTCACAGCGAGCAGGCCATTCATCATTTCCATTCAACTCTTGCTAGAGGGATTTTTCGATAAGGGATTCGCCTCATCGATAAACGTTAGGAAGGCTATTCGGCATCGCCGCTGTCCGCCGAAAAGGGTGGTTCCTTCTCCGGGTGTTATGGATTGTCAGTTAATTATTATCTTGTACATCAATTTGTAGTTCATGAATTTAATTGGTTATTCTTGATCATTTGTAGTTAATTGCAAAACCTAGCTTAATTGTTCATTAGTTTGATTTTTTTGTAGGGTTAATTGTTTTGTCCATTAATTAGAATGGTTGAATAATTGTATCGTATAGTGACAATACGGTGCATGGTTGAATTGCTTATGCATGTTAGGTTAGCTTTCAATTAATTACCTTGATAGATTGTAGGAACCCCCAATTTTTTCTATTGTTTTGAAACAAACATCCAGCCATTAGATTCATGTGAGAGATGACCTGAGTTACCCTATACTGCATTAGTTAGGGGGTTCGATAATTAATTTGTAATGGTACTACGACACATAATTACTATTATTCATATTTTGGCGTCGTTGTCGGGGAATCGCAAAGGTGTTCATTTTTCTTTAAACTGTCATTAGTTTGTTTATTCTTTTCTTTTCTTTTTAGTGTCTTTCTTGTTATTTTTATTTGATACTTATTGTGTTGTTTGTTTGTGATGATGACTAGGTCTTCAGGTGATAATATACTTGAGATGGATCTTGATATTGATAGGACTTTTCACACATTGCAGAGAGCACAGGGAAGGTTAGCTGATATATCTCACTATAGTCCATCAGAGTTATAAATAGTCATAGCAAATAACAATAGAACTTTGAAGGAACTTGCAGCTCTTGATGTAACTTACCTGTATTCCTACATCAATTACCCAGCCTTGGAGATTGATTTTGAGCTCAGATCGGGTACAATCAACTTGCTTCACAAGTTTCATGGATTATCTGGTGAAGACCCCGATGGGCATTTGCACGAGTTTCATGTGGTATGCTCTACTATGAAACTGCGAGCTTTCCCATTTTCACTGGCAGAATCAGCTAAGGATTGGTTATATTATCTTCCACCTTGATGCATCACTAGTTGGCTTGAGTTGAAGAAAGCATTTCTGGAAAAATTCTTCCCGACATGCAGGATTGCCACCATCAGGAAAAGCATCTGCAGTATCTAGCAAATCATTGGAGAGACATTGTATGAGTATTGGGAGAGAATCAAGAAGCTATGTTCTAGTTGCCCCCAACATCAGATCAGTGATTAGTTGCTTGTTTAGTACTTCTATGAGGGACTGCTTCCCATGGACAGAAGTATGATTAATGCAGCGAGTGGAGGAGCATTAGTGAACAAGACTCTGAGTGAGGCCCGAGAGCTTATTGCAACCATGGCATAGAACTCACAGCAGTTTGGGAGCAGAGCGATTGTGACTAGAGGAGTGAGTGAGCCTCACTTGGCTTCTATTGATCATCTGACTTCTACTAATCAACGGGAGATGAAGAATTCTTTGCAGAATCTTACATCATTAGTCAGGCAGATGGCTCTGAATCAAGCAAGCCAACCTTCTACAGTACCTAAGCATTCTATGAGGATTTATGGTATTTATTAGAGTACAGAGCATCCGTCTTATTCATGTCTTTCTTAGTATCAGTAGCAGCAGTATCCTAGATATGATCTGATGTCTAATACTTATAATCCGGGATGGAGAGATCACCCGAATCTGAGGTATAGGAATTCATTTCATCTGCAACCATTTCAGCTAGGAACAACATTTTAGATGCCTCAGGCCATTCAGAGTAATCCAGTTCAAATCAAACCACTTGTTTAGCCGATTAGAGTAGAGTCTTCAAGTTTAAAATTGGAGGATCTTATGTAGTAGAATTTGGTACAGCAGTAGCAATATCAGTAGAAGACAGATGCATCCATTAAGAGTATGGAGAGAAAGATTAGCAATCTTGCATATAACCTTAATCAGCTGCAGTCTCAGGGGTCTAGTCAGCTACCATCTCAGACCATTCCAAAATCTACATTCCAGAGGGGCAGAGTTACTTTGGACCCTGTAACACCAGTTTCAGATCCAGTTGTTGTTTCTAGCAGTGCAAACTAGAGACCAGAGCAAGATCCACAACTGTGATGATCAGAGTCGCTAGTGTTGGGATGTATACTAAAAAGTCTATCTTTTGTATGAACATCTTTATTTTTGAAATAAGAATCACATGATCATTATTTGCATATTTTTATGGTTATGCATATTGTCTAATACATTACATTGTAGATAACATGGTGTGTGGTGTCACACGGGAGATCATGTTATCGGCTCCATGTAAAGTATAAGTATAGGCTCACAACCGAAATGACTTTGGACAACCCATTGGAATGGTTGTAGTGTGATTTGGTATTGGTTTATCATGACCATAGAATCATACTAGTACACTTTGTGTGTATTGAGTAGGACCGACCTAGAGGTGATTCAATTTATTGCTGACTACATAATCAAATCAGACCTCAGATATTATATTGTACATACTCTTAATCCCGATATAATAACGGGCACATATACTTAGTATTCATTTCTTTGATTTACCAATAGGCGAGATTTATAGATTAAATCGATAGGCTCGGTAAGTTGAGAAATGATATTATTTATATGGTATGTCATTGATTATAGGAGGAAACCGTGTCCTATATATTAGGATGATGATTTCCCCTTGAGGAGCTCATAAGATTCATCATGTAAACTCTGCAGGTGGACATGGTCCAACATGATGAAAAGGATGAGTGGTACTACTCATGGAGTTAGATGTTGATTAATTAATGGTCAGTAAATTAATTAATCGACAGACATTCAAGATCTTAAACACGGAAAAAAAATATACATATAATATATGGAACCCATATTAACTTATGGGGGTTGGTGAGGTAAATCAATGATAATCCTTTAGTGGATTGGATTATCATTAATGGATTGGACTTTATGTGGGCTTAATCCATTGGGTGGCCAAGATCCAACTCCTCCTCATGGTCCCTATTGAAGCCTATTAATACCTCATGAAGCCTAGATCAAAAGGATAGAAACAAAACTCTAGATCCAATGGTGGAGATTAAATCTCTAGATCCGACGGTTGAGATTAAATCTCTAGATCCGACGGTTGAGATTAAATCCATAGAACCAATGGTGGAGATTAAAACAAGGCATATCCCTAAACTCTATAAAAGGAGCCTTTAGGGTTGGCGTGGAGGACAATAAAAGGAAGCATAGGAGTTTGGAGTTGGCGGCAAGGCTTGGAGATTAGGGTTTGGGCTTGGCGACACCAAATAAGGAAAGTCTTTCCTTGTTTTCTTCTTCTCCATTGGTGGTCGGCACCCATAGAAGCCTTTCGAGCCATTGGCCGGTGTCCAAAGTAGCTCTTCTCCTTCTCCTTGGCTGGTGGAACAAAGGCTTAGAGTCCTCCCTTGAAGGTCTTGGCCGGCAACCATCTTTTTCACCCTTCTCCTTGTTGGCCGGCGGCAAGCAAGTTGCTTGTTGGTTGGTTGAAAGAAGGAAAAGAGTCTTGTTTCTATTCTTCCTCTTGCTCGGGACGAGCAAGGAAGGAAGATTGGTGATCTAGGAGCTTCAACTTTTGGTAGATCGTCGCCCACACGACGTCACGATCAGTCGACTGATGTGCGCGAAAATAGCTTGATGCAGGTTATAAATGGAGCTCGAGTTGGAGGATTTTGCAATGGTTTTTGTGAAGCTATTGGAGGGGAATTGCTGTTGGATTCCAGACCTTCAAGAGCCATCTAAAGCAAGCAACAAGAAAGCGATCAAAGCAATTGTGTAAAAGTTCTCTTTTGTATTGTCTTTGTATTTCTTCTTGTATTTCATATTACTTGTTGTAATAGCTTGTGAGAGGTTTCTCCACCTCCGACGTGTAGTCGATAAGGAGTGTTGTTAGTGTCGTGCGCATAACACGAGCTCGTTAAGCTCACACCGTGGAGTAGGAACCATTCGGTTCCGAACCACGTATATGCTTGTGTATTGATTGTGCTTGTATTATTGTTATTTCTATTGTTATTCCGCTGCGTATATTAACGACAATTGTAGACAAGCACACGAGAATGAACGAATTATGACATCCAATGAACGAGGGCTATTCACCCCCCTCTAGCCGGTCATTTCAATCATCCTCCAACAAGTGGTATCAGAGCCGAGGTCGCTCTTCAAGGACTAACCGCCGTGAGAGCACTACAAGATGGCCGACTACAACCTCCAACCACCAAAATTCGAAGGAGATTTACTATGGTGGAGAAGAAAAATGGAGGTATACCTAGAAACCGATTTTGATTTTATGCTAATCTTAGAAAACGGTTTCGAATTGCCTAGGGATGAAAGAAATAGGCAAATTGAGAAGTCAAGGCGGACCCAAGACCAAATCAAAGACTTTGAGACAAATCACAAGGTAATATAATTGCTTAGTGATTTGATTCCTAACAACATTTGGTCTAGGTTGGGAAATTTAAGGGATGCAAAAGAATTATGGGATAAAGTAAAGAAATTCCAAGAAAAATCCCAATCGGCACAAGTAGAGGAAGATGCCGTGGAAGAAAGACCATCCACTTTCGAAGATGTGGATGACTTGGTGGAGACCTCCACCTCTAGCATTGAGGGGGAGGAGAGGCAATCTTCCATCCCGGAGCAAGAATAAGAAGCATCAACATCCGGGAGAAGTGAAGATCAAGAAGAGGCCTCCACCACCTCCCTTGGTAACTCAAGTGTTATTATTTTAAATAAAAATCACATAATATGCTTTGAGTGTAGGGAGAAAGGGCATTACAAGAGCAAATGCCCTAAATTGGCTAAGAAGAAGGCATTGACACCAAAAGTCAACCCAAAGTCAAACGATGCCGGTGTTCCCTCAATTAAGAGCAAAGAGCACATTGTGTGCTTCAAGTGCAACCAACGGGGATACTACCGAAGCCAATGCCCTAGGGGGAGGAAGAAAGGGCAAGAAGGTGCAACTCATGTAGGGGGAGCTCCTAGAGCTAACCCTAAGGTACATTTAGTTAATGCACCTTTAATTCCTAAAGTCAAAAAACATGCTAAAAATTATTTTAGTTCTCTTGCTATTATCAATGAAAAGCATGCTATGAGAAACAATAAGGTTTATTGCTTAGGTGCTAAGCATGTTAGTTTCTCTAAGGACAAACCTAGGACTCAAAACACTAGATCTATTTTACCTAGGGAGTCAATTAGAAGAATTGAAGAAAACTTGGGTGTTAATCCCAACAAATCTAGGCATATTCCTAAAAAGAAAAACATTTCCCAAAAGATAAATGGAAATTCAAAATTGGGAAAAATTAGAGTTAGAAAACCAAGCCTTAAGGTCAAGCCTAGAAAAATTGGAGAAGACCCTAGCAATAATATCAAATTCGGTTAAGGGGTCTAATGTACAAAAGTCAAAATCTAGAAAACAAGAAATGTCTAAGGGCAAGAAGGGTTTGGGTCACAAACCTATATCCTGCCATAATGTTCCATTTAATTATGGAACCACATCTAGGTCTAGGAAAACCAAGGCTAATAGGGAAGTCATCCCTAAGTCTAGCCATGGTATGTGTTTAGTGGCTAAAACCTCAAAGAAATCAAATGTAGCCACTAAGAAGGTCAAAGGAGGAGTCACCTCTAGAGTTGATCCATGTAAGACCCAAAAGACTATGGTTTCAAAACCTAAAAGGGTCATTAGGAAGGTATCTAGGGAAGTTATCCTTAGGGAATACCTTGTTAACCCAAGGAGCTTCAATAGATATTGGGTTCCTAAGAGCGTGATCGATTCACGCTAAATGGGTTAGGGTGTGTCAACCCTAAGTGGATGGGTGGTTAACCTAGCCATTATGAGTTCACACATTAGGATGTGCCAATATGGTTTGAGAAGTTAAAAATGATTTAAATTGGCACAATTAGGTCATAGAGGTCGCGGTGTGCTATTTTGGGGTTTTGGCACACTAGGGAAATGAATGGTTTAAGGCAAAGTGAATTTATCCCTAAAAATGGCAAATTGATTTTCACACTTAGGTATTCTATACCTTAGTATATTTTACTTGCCATGATTTGTTTGCCTTACCATGTCATGACATCATTTTCATTTTTATCTATAAAATGTCATTATCATGTTTAGAATTATCTTTAGATGTCATTATGCTTAGTTCTCATTCACATGAAATGACATCATGATATTGGCATATGCTTTTACTTAAATCATATTTATGTCATAATCATCATGCATAAATTAAAAAGAAATTAAGGACTATGGCAAGATTTGATGGGAATCAAATAATATTGCCTAGAAATATGCATGAGACCATTCAAAGAACAAAAACCCACATCTCACTAGATTAATTGCCTTGAATGTGTTTTTACACATCTAGATATAAGTGAGATGTTTAAGGAAAAGAAATTAAAGGTTTTGAAAACATTTTGAAAAACCTTGGTGAAGTCTATCTTTTGATAGCTATCACCATTGAATGGGATGATACAAAGATGGCTCTTTATTGAAGCTTTTCTTAAATTTTGAACTTTGTATCAATCTCCTAATTTAATGGGTAAAATAATTTTATAATATTTTTAACCCATAGTGTTTAGGATAAGTATTATACGTATGCATTTTCAAGATTTTTAAAATTACGTATATTTACTTATGGATTTCGAAAATCCATTTACAAAGCTGAAAAAGCTACGAGAATGTAGTTATCGATCATTTATAATGGAAATCGTGATGGTAAATCGATCATTGGTATCGTGGTCGCTAATTTCGGGTAAACTTGATGGTTAGGCACATGTTCAGCTGTGTTTTGGTCCCCTAACCACTCCTAACCCTAGGATATGCTTGGGAGAGCATTAGAGAGGGTGGAAATCCATTGGATATGGATTAGGAGTTGGGTTGAGGGTGAGTATCAATTTTAAGGTGGAAGAGAGTTCATTGTTGAACTTTCCCTTAATTTTGTTTGGTTTAATGTTCCTATTGGCTTAGGGACTCTCCAAGGACATTGTTGGTGCAATGGTCAAGGGGGAGCAAGCCTCTAGGGGGAGGTATCCATCATGGGAAGATGGATGTGTATTTCCTCATGGGAGGAAAATTGGGTTGCCTCTCTTTAAGTGATATGGGATCACTAGAAAGATTGTAGGCATGTGTTCCTCCAAGGTAGAGATTGTAAGATCTCATTGGGATATGAGACATTCATACCCTTGGGGAGGACCTTTTTGATGTAATGTCAAAAAGGGGGAGAAGTTACCAAGTTACCAATTAGGGTTCTTTGGAATTCTCATTGGGATATGAGAATTGCCAATATGGGAGAATTGGTAGACTTGAGATGGTATTTTTGTCAATCATCAAAAAGGGGGAGATTGTTGGTGCAATCGGCCCAGATTGACTCGAGTTTGACTCGAGCAGTACCTTGATAGTATTTTGATGATAGACAAAACTCGTGACATGGGATTGTCATGGGAAAGTCCAAGGGGGAAGCCTTGGCATGGGAAAGTCCAAAGCATTGCGAAGCTGTGCGCTTGGTGCTTGGCATGGGAAATCTAAAGCATTGCGAAGCCGTGCGCTTGCTGCTTGGTGAGAAATGCATTGCGAAGCCGTGCGCTTGGTGCATTTGGGAAGTCTTAAGAACTTGGCAAGTTCACCAGGCTCGGGTCCTTGAGTCGGTGAAGGATGACATTGCGAAGCCGTGCGCTTGGTGCATCCGAGGGACCGCCGGACGAGGAGCGAATGGAGTGAGCCCAAAGGGAAGCATACTTCTAGGGCATGAGACGCGAAGGATGACATTGCAAAGCCGTGCGCTTGGCGCATCCGAGGGGCGTAGGCCGAGGGAAGAGAGCTTCGGTGGGGAACTCCATGAGGGATAAGGTGGACTTGGCCAAGTGGCTAAGACTGAGTGTCGGACGCTCAAACAACTTTGTGATTCAGGTTTTAACCGACATCGGATCGTAGCATAGGTGCCGATCGGCTCTAGGTCATCATATGGGTTCGACCGGTGTTCGTGAACCAAGTCTGGTGATCGATTGGCTAGGAGGCGGGCGATCATTGGGAAATCATCGGTGAGGGATGGTAGTCGGATGACCTGCATGCGCGAATGGAGTCGAGCTCGCCATCACTCGACTGATGGATGATCAGTCGACTGATGGGTGCCATCAGTTGACTGATGTGTGATCCGTTGGAACTTAACCAACGTGGATCTAGCTGATGTGATACAACGGCTACGGGACCAGTCGATTGATGGTCACGATCAGTCGACTGATGTGCGCGAAAACAGCTTGATGCAGGTTATAAATGGAGCTCGAGTTGGAGGATTTCGCAATGGTTTGGATTTCCCATGCCAAGCACCAAGCGCACGGCTTCGCAATCCTTTGTACTTTCCCATGCCAAGGCTTCCCCCTTGGACTTTCCCATGACAATCCCATGTCATGAGTTTTGTCTATCATCAAAATACTATCAAGGTACTGCTCGAGTCAAACTCGAGTCAATCTGGGCCAATTGCACCAACATATCAATTCTCTATTTTCATTTGTTACATGTTTATATTTTCTTTTCAATTATATGCATGATATATATTCTATTTTGTGGCTAAATATACTTGAACCCCGAACATAAATACAAATGTCGGTGATCCGTACATTGTCTATTCCACGGCTACTCGTAGAATAGAGGTTGGTCGCTTGAACAACAAGTTTGCTCAAGTGACTACTCTAATCGAATAGCATGACGATGACAAGGTTGCTTGGGCAATCCCTCTTGTCAAGGATAAATTTTTTTTATCCGGGGATGTAGAAGGGATCGCCATGAACAAGAGACCGAGTTGAAGTGGGAAGCGATGTTTCCCCTCCCAACAAGTGGTATCAGAGCCACGGTTTCTAGTTTTGTGTGTTTAGGATTCGGTTACTCTTATGCATTTTTCATATATTATATGTGTCGGATAATAGTAGGATATGTGTAGGTTAACTCTTTGGTTGCAGGCATAAGATCCGACTATTATGTGCATATGTGTGTATGTGATTGTATGTGTGTAATAGTATATTTGGTTGAATCCTCAGGGTTGACGAGGCTAGTATTTAATTTTTTGTAAATTAGATACGGCATTATTTTGCCACTCTTTCTATTTTAGTTTACTTTCTCTCTAGATTTCATGTACACTCCCTCATGGAGTATAGGATCGATGGATGTAAATTAAAATAGTTTTTAGTCTCGGCTCGGATCTCCGGATGGCTCGTACATGGCGTAGGAGGAGCGGACGAGAAGGTGATATGACGGGAGACATATTGAAGACAAAAGTCATAATAGTTGGAAAAATTTTATTTTTCATATTTATTGCTTATTATTTGATATGCATGTTGTAGGCTAGAAAATTCCTCAATTTTAAATTACTAAGTGGGAGAGGGAAATTTTTATAAATTCCCGCGGCCTCCATTACGATTTGACAAGTGATGCAAACAAACTTGCGCATCGGATGAGTTTATTTGTGGATCACAAGGTCAAATATGGTTATAGGAAATTATTAAGGAGCATGTGTACTTCCCCATCGGAAGGCACATAACCCGAGATAATTAACTTGGTACCGAGTAATGGTGAACACTTAGATACAAATATAAGTATCCTCCCCATAAGAGTCACTGCTTTTATTTGTAGTGCCGAAGAGGAACCAACTATTAATTTTACTTGTCAAAAAGTTAGGTTGACAAGATAGTAAAATTAATGGGTAAAGCCTCCTCTTATAAATGTAGATTTCGTATACGTCCACACTATCGTGGCATACGATATTCTCGGTGTTTTGAGGTGTTGGTTGATTTTAAAATTTTATTGTTTGAGGAATCAATAATTTTTTGAAATCTAATGTTTTGATCATTGTGATTCTTGGGTTTTCATTCAAAATGACTTTCAACCCACTTGCTGTGACACTAAAAGAGAATAAACTTACTGGACCCAACTATGTTGATTGGAAGAGGAATCTAGACATTCTCTTGACTGCTGAGGAATACAAATATGTACTCCCCGAAGAGTGCCCTCCTAAGCCTGCGGATGATTCTGGGGAAAAGGATAAAGAGAGTTATAAGAAGTGGATAAAGGCCGATGAGATGGCGCGGTGTTACATTTTGGCATCTATGTCAAATGTACTGCAACATCAGCATCAAGCCATGCCCACTGCCTATGACATGATGCTCAATCTCAATGAGCTTTTCGGACACCAGAATCGGGCTGCTAGGCAGGAAGCCATGAGAAACTTGATGACGACCACCATGATCGAAGGAACACCCATGAGGGATCATGTTCTCAAGATGATGGCTCATTTGAATGAGTTTGAAGTCCTCGGAGCTGAGATCGATGAGGAAACCCAGGTCGATATCATTCTCCAGTCTCTACCTAGGAGTTTTGAGTAGTTTCGCCTGAACTACAACATGAACAAGAGGTTGTATTCGTTGGCGGAGCTTCTGACAGAACTCCAGGCGGCAGAGGGGCTATTTCGTCAGAGTGCTCAGGCGCATGCCATGGTGACTCAAAAGGTTTCTACTTCTAAGCCGAAAGGCAAGAAGAAGAAGAAACAAACTGGGACAAAGGCGGTGAGAGGAACTCAGGTAGGAGTGAAGAAGCCGAAAGGCAAGTGCTTCACTTGTAAGCAGACTGGACACTGGAAGAAGGACTGCTCCAACTGCAAGCAGAACAAAGGTATATCTTTTGGTCTAGTCGTTGAAACATGTTTAGTGGTGTTATCTACCGGCACCTGGTGTGTAGATACGGGAGCCACTGATCATGTCTGCAATACTTTGCAAGGGTTCCAGGAAACTAGACGACTGGCTGAGGGGGAGATTACCGTGTACTTGGGCGATGCCAGGAAGGTGGCGGCTGTTGCAGAGGGAGATGTTCATTTATCTTTTGAGAAAAATAAAGTTTTGGTTCTTAAGAATTGCCTTTATATACCTATATTTAGAAAAAATTTAATTTCAGTTTCTAAATTGTTTATGGATGGATATTCTATTTCTTTTAATGACAGAGTTGTTAAAAAAAGGAATAGAGACATTATCTGTTCTGGTGCATTGATAGGAAATTTGTATATACTCGAACCAAAAGCTCCCACGATGCAAATAGAAGTTAATAACTCATCATCTAACTCTAATAAGAGAAAAGAACCTTTGAAGATGAACCAAACATATCTTTGGCATCTTAGGCTTCGTCATATTAACCTAAGCAGAATTCAAAGGTTGATAGCTGATGGACCTCTAGGTTCATTAGTGGTGGAAGATTTCCCAACCTACGAATCTTACTTGGAGGGTAAAATGACCAAGAGGCCTTTTAAGGCCAAGGGGTATAGAGCCAAAGATGTGTCAGAATTGGTTCATTCTGATTTGTGTGGTCCTATGTCTATCCAGGCTAGAGGTGGTTTTGAGTATTTCGTCTCTTTTATAGACAATTATTCGAGATATGGATACATTTACTTAATGCGATGCAAGTCTGAATGGTTTGACGAGTTCAAAGAATTCAAGGCTGATGCGGAGAAACGTCAAGGTAAAAGTATTAAGACACTACGATCATATCGTGGTGGTGAGTACCTCTTGGGAGAGTTTAGGAACTATTTACCAAAGGCTGGGATTCAATCCCAATTGTCTGCACCTGGCACACCCCAGCAAAATGGTGTAGCAGAGAGAAGGAATAGGACTCTTATGGAAATGGTTAGATCAATGATGAGTTATTCTGAGTTGTCAGATTCATTCTGGGGATATGCTCTAGATACGACGGTGTACATTCTGTACTTGGTTCCATCAAAATCAGTGACTTCTACTCCCACATAATTGTGGACTGGGCAAAAGCCTAGTCTAAGATATATTCGGATTTGGAGGAGTCCAACACATGTGCTGAAGGCAGATGCTGGTAAGTTGGAACCTCATATAGAAGTACGCATGTTCGTTGGCTATCCTAGAGGAATGAAAGGTGGTTTGTTTTATAGTCCTAGAGATCAGAGGGTAATCATTATCACGAACGCCAGATTTCTAGAGGAAGACTATGTGATGAACCACAAGCGCACGAGTAAGATTGTTCTGGAGGAAATAAAAGGGGAAGTCACTTCTTCAGTACCACCGGTACAAGAGGATATACCACAAGTCACTGCACCGCGTGTCACAGAGGATACACAAGTGATACCTCGTCATAGTGGGAGGGTTGTGAGACAACCTGATAGATTCATGTTCTTGGGAGAATCTTCTGATTTGGTCCCTGGCAAACATGAACCTGATCCCTAGACATATGACGAGGCAATCCAAGATAAAGATGTAGCATCTTGGCAAAGTGCAATGAATACTGAGATTGAATCTATGGATTCAAATTCGGTCTGGGAGATAGTAGAACCACCCGATGGTGTAAAAACCATTGGATGCAAGTGGATCTACAAAAGAAAGAGAGGAATAAATGGGAAGGTTGAGACCTTCAAAGCGAGGCTTGTTGCGAAGGGGTATACTCAGAAAGAGGGTATCGATTATGAGGAGACCTTTTCGCCGGTAGCCATGCTTAAGTCTATCCGGATTCTCTTATGCATTGTAGCTCATATGGATTATGAGGTGTGGCAGATTGATGTCAAGACAGCTTTCCTTAATGGAAGTATTGAGGAAAACATCTATATGAAGCAATCAGAGGGATTCATTGCGAAGGGCAAAGAGCATCTTGTATGTAAGATTAATCGGTCTATTTATGGATTGAAGCAAGCTTCAAGGTCTTGGAACATCCGATTTGATGAAGTAATCCAGTCTTATGGATTTATTCAAAGTCCGGATGAGTCTTGTGTATACAAGAGATGTGACGGAAATGTAGTGGTATTTCTTGTACTATACGTAGATGACATTTTTTTGATTGGCAACAATATCAAAGTGTTATCGGACGTAAGAGTATGGTTGTCCAAACAGTTTGATATGAAGGACTTGGGAGAAGTGGGACACATCCTTGGGATGAAGGTTATAAGGGTTCACAGGAAAAGGATGTTGTGCTTATCCCAAGCTTCATACATAGACACGATTATGGATCGTTTTAGCATGCAATGTTGGGTTTCCGGCACCGCGGCGTGTGTGTGTTCGATCACGTTTCGTAAACATGAACACAGCGGAAGCAATAAAAATAATAAATCTACATTTATTACAACACATACAATGCACGCATGCATATTACAACAAGTGTAGATATAACCGTAAATTTAAATTTGCAATAAAAGGAAATTTATCTACGTTATACCTTTCGTATGACGTGTAGCGGGAACGGCATCAACCGGAACGATCCTCGCTAGAATCGTCTCTATCCGTATCCACGCCGAGTTCCTCGGGATGACTTCGCTAAGCCACGAGCTTCGTCTTCGTACGGGTTACTAGCCTCGTGTTGAAGACGACATGATCGAGAGATGATCACGATCCGAATCCAAATTCGGATCCTAATACGAGTTCTCAAAACTCGCTTCTCCGGAGAGCTATTCGTCAACCAATTGACGAATCCTTTGTCCTCCACCTCAGAGGATTACTGGAGATCGAATCCCCGGTAGTTTAGCCGCTGTCGGAGCTCAAACCGTCATCCAAACGACGCTCCGACGAGAGGAGAAGAAGCTGTCCAGAAAACTGGACAGCTTGGTGGAGGAGTAGGCGCCGGCCAAAACAAGGAAGCCAAGTGCTCACCTTTTCACCGAGGCCTAGGAAGATCACCGGAGGGTCGCTGGAGGATCACCGGCTGAAGCTTGGACGCCGGCAAGGACTTGGACGGCGGCACAAGAAGCTAGGCAGCAATGGAGTTGGGCGGCAATGAGGGTTGGGCGGCAACTCCTTGCTAGGGGTTGGATTAGGGCTTAATTATCCATTAAACCCTCTTTTATAGAGAACTAATTCTCTTAATGGTTATTGGATCATAACCATTAGGCCCGTTAACCCGCTCCATTAAGATAAGTTAAAATAAACCAAACCATGATGGTTTATTTTAAGTTAAAACGAACCGAATCAACTTTTGGTTCATTCGTTTAAAATAAACCAAACCCTTTGGTTTATTCTCCTCCATTGGATTAGAACCAAACCATTTTGGTTCATCCATTATGTCTTCATAAGACACGGCCCATCCACGCTTCCATTGCAACTGAAACAATTTCATGCTCGCTTTATGTTTGGTCCAACCAAACCTAGTTTCTCTCGGTCTGAGAATCCCATTCTCAAGCTCTTTTTAAATCCTTTGGATTACGCTCGTTGTGCGCGTGACCAAATAGGTTCTCGGTTTATGTTGGCCGTCTATAATTAACCATTAATTATATAACGATCATGAGTGGCACCTAGTAGTACATCATGATCCCCAATTAACCGAAAAGATCAACGGTTGATCCAGAACTATTTCTGAAACCCTTCAGCAGCTCGAATGATTCGTGCCCCATTCCCTTCACTCATCTTTGTTGGGTTTTTCCGAGCCGCAAAAACCGCTTTTTGCGTTGCGGAAACCTCGGAAGCCCCCGGCCACGGATCCGTGCGAAGTATAAAAAATTATAATTACATGTATGTGCTTACAGAAATCCTAGATCTACCTTAGATCTAAGAGGTTAGAACGTTACCCTCGTAGCGACGCCCTTCGCTTATCTCGCTCGTCCAAAAGTTCGCCGGAACTCGAGAGTGTCAAGCGCACACTCCTCTATGGTATCCACACAAGCAATAGGTGGAGAAAAAGACACTTGAGTGTGCTAGCACTCCTCTATGGTGTCTCGGCAAGATGAGGTTGGAGAGGGAGAACTTGAGAGAAAAGGTTCCAAGGTTGAAGATGAAGTAATTGTGAGTAACTCTACAAAATGAATTCATCCACATAACCCCTAAAGTGGCCGGCCACTTCAAGGAGAGGGAGTTACATGCATGCATGTAACTCCCATGTCCCTTGGTCTCCCTCATGAGGTGGCACCAATTGACAAAGTCAATGATGATGTGGAGCATCATCATTGGCCGGCCATGCCTAGTCATCATCATGACATGGCATTTGGTCAAGTCAAACTTGACCTTTCATCTTCCCTCTCAAGTCAAGTCAAACTTGACCTCTAATCTCCCATGGTTGATCAAATCTAACCACTTGACTCAAGTCAATTTAATATAATGAATCTCTATTCATTAATTTAAATTGATTTGATGAATCAAATCTCAATTAGACTCATTCAACACTTGAATCAACTTGAGTCTAACTCAATTAGTCTAATTTGGATTACTCTTAATCCAATTTGGTTCATCCAATGAACCTAATCCTCATGGTTCATCATATGAACCTAATCTCCATCTAATTGCTCTTATGTGTGTGACCCTATAGGTTCTTGTAACATTGGCAATGTCCCTAAACCGATTTAGGAACATAAACAATGAGCGGTATCTAGCAACACATCATTGCTACCCAAGTTACAAGAATGTTGAGCTCCAACATCACCTTTGTGACTACTAATTGTGACTCTCACAATATGTGACAATGTCCCTCTATCCTTGACATCTAGATTGACCAATCAAGGCATAGACCGTGTCATCCCTGGTACAATCTAAATCTTGAACTCAAGTAGACTCACTCTAATCAAATGAGCTCAATATCTCATATTGACTCATTTGGGCATAACCATACGCCGTGGTCTCACTCTATCAAGAATATCGATGTCACTCCCATCATATAGGAGGGATAGATCCCATCTACATCACTCACATCCCTCCGCATAATTCGTTACATACCCAGTAATCGCCTTTATAGTCCACTCATTTACGGGTGACGTTTGACGAAGCCAAAGTATGCAACTCCTTATGTAGGGAACCATGGTGACTTCAGGTCTAAGGACTAATAGTCATACTAATAGCCACATGAGAAAGTATATGACACTCATATAACGATCCATGATACTTTCTCATGGCGGGTCATTCAGTATACATTCTCCAATGCATACCCATGTGTCAACTTGATATCTCATATCCATGACTTGTGAGATCAAGTCATCTTGTTGACCTACATTCTAGTCTCTACGCATTAACATTGTCCCTGAATGTTAATACTCGACTAGGAATGATTAAGAGTAGTGTTCTCTATATCATCTCATTATCGATTCAACCAATCGATTGATATAGATAAGAACCTACTACTCAAGGACATTATTATATTTAGTTATTTGGCACCAATACAAGTAAATAGAATAACCATGCCTTTATAAATAGGAATATGATACAATAAAGTCCATACAACAATCATCACATGATTGGCTCTAGGGCTTTCACTAACAATCTCCCACTAGCACTAGTACCAATCATCGTAGTATCAAATACCCAATGACCTAGTGTGACCATCATGCTTTTTCTGTGCCAAAGCCTTGGTCAAGGGATCTGCGATGTTAGCGTCTGTGGGTACTCTGCAAATCTTCACATCTCCTCTATCGATAATCTCTCGAATAAGATGGAAGCACCGATATATTCGGCCTCTGTTGTAGAATCGAATGCGTGTTACGCTTGGAACTATTCCCTTGCCACCATTCAAGCAAAACACGAACCCTGACTGCGATCTATAATCATCCTGGTCAGTTTGGAAGCTGGCATCGCTGTAACCCTTTACAGCTAGCTCCTTATCGCCTCCAAATATCAAGAAATATTCTTTAGTCCTTCTCAAGTACTTAAGAATATTCTTGACTGCTATCCAGTGATGCTCACCTGGATCTGACTGGTATCTACTCGTCATGCTCAAAGCATACGAGACATCAGGACGAGTACACAGCATGGCGTACATGATAGATCCTATAGCAGATGCGTAAGGGATCTTATCCATGCGGTCTCTCTCCTCTCTAGAAGAGGGACTTTGAGTCTTCGAAAGACTCACACCATGTGACATTAGCAGAAGTCCCTTCTTAGAATTCTGCATGTCAAACCGTAGTAATACCGTGTCAATGTATGTACTCTGACTTAGGTCAAGCAATCTCTTAGATCTATCTCTATAGATCTTTATGCCTAGAATACAGGCTGCTTCACCTAAGTCCTTCATTGAGAAGCACGTCCCCAGCCAAGTCTTCACAGACTGTAGCGAAGGGATGTCATTCCCAATGAGTAGTATGTCATCCACATACAATACAAGGAACACAATTGTGTTCCCATTAACCCTCTTGTAGACATAGGGTTCATCTTCATTCTTGATGAAACCAAACTGTTTGATCGCATCATCGAATCGAAGATTCCAGCTCCGAGAAGCTTGCTTTAGCCCATAAATGGACCTTTGCAGCTTGCATACTTTCCCAGTATCTTTGTGGATCTACAAAACCCTCAGGTTGTGTCATGTACACATCCTCGAGTAAGTTTCCATTCAGAAATGCGGTTTTGACATCCATCTGCCAGATCTCATAATCGTGGTATGCTGCAATAGCAAGCAAGATCCGAATGGACTTAAACATCGCCACTGGAGAAAAGGTTTCATCATAGTCAATACCATGAATTTGCTTGAAACCTTTAGCCACCAATCGGCCCTTATAGGTATGCGTAAGTCCATCCATGTCAGTTTTCTCCTAAAGACCCACTTACACCCAATGGGTTTGGCGCCTTGGTGGATCAACCAAAGTCCATACTTGGTTAGTGTACATGGATTCCATCTCGGATCTCATGGCCTCTAGCCATTTCTGAATCTGGGCTCATCACGGCTTCCCGATAGGAGGTAGGCTCATTCTCAATGAGCATAACGTCATCATGGTCGACAAGAGAAATGAGTATCTCTCGGTGACGACGTACCCATCGGACTGCGAAGAGGTAGGTCTACTTGAGCAGTGGTTGTTCACAACTCTTTGTGCAACAACCTCATCACCCACAACACTTTGTGGTCTGTTCAACCTCCATCAAGGCCTCAGTGCTATGGTCCTTATCTTGAATTTCTTCAAGATCGAAGGTACTCCCACTAGTTTTCTAGAAACAAAATCCTTTCTAGAAAAACCCAGTCTTTGCCACAAACACTTTGTCTTGTGAATGTAGAAGTAATATCCTTTGTATCCTTGGGATATCCAACAAAATAGCACTTATTGGATTTGGGTCCCGGTTTATGCGAGACTTGGCGTCGAGCGTAAGCCTCACAACCCCAAATCCTCATGAAAGACATCTTGGGATTTTTTCCTGTCCATATCGTATATGGTGTCTTTACCACTGACCTTGGATGGTACACGGTTAAGTGTGAAAGGCTCGTGTCTAGAAGCATATCCCCAAAGGATATAGGAAGATCATGTGACTCATCATAGATCGTACCATATCAATAAGTCACGATTCCTCCTTTTCCGATACACCATTCCACTGTGGTGTTCCAG
Source organism: Wurfbainia villosa (assembly GCA_025175895.1). Lineage (NCBI taxonomy): Eukaryota > Viridiplantae > Streptophyta > Magnoliopsida > Zingiberales > Zingiberaceae > Wurfbainia > Wurfbainia villosa. Next base: position 75,571,807 of record CM045990.1, read on the forward strand.
GAGGAGTGAGTTGGGATAGAATCCCACACTCAACTAGATAGTCACGAAACTCATGGCTAAGGTATTCACCACCTCGATCTGATCGAAGTATCTTAATACTCTTGCCAAGCTGGTTTCGTACTTCATTCTTGAATTCTTTGAACTTTTCAAAGGATTGATTTATGTCATAAGATACACATAACCATATCTATGAAGTCATCAAAATGTAATGAAGTACTGAATAACCACCTCTAGCAACATTGAAAGGGCCACATACATCACTATGTATAAGTCCTAACAAATCAGTTGCTCTTTCGCTGTGTCCACTAAAGGGAGTCTTGGTCATCTTGCCTAAAAGGCAAGACTCGCATGTCTCATATGATTCAAAATCAAATGAGTCTAGCATCCCATCCTTATGGAGCTGAGATAAGCGACTCTCATTTATGTGACCTAAGCGACAATGCCAGAGATAGGTTTGGTTCAACTCATTTGACTTGAACCTCTTGGTACTTATGTTATAGATAGGGCTCTCTAAGTCTAGAAAGTAGAGTCCGTTCATTAGAGGTGCACTACAATAGAACATATCATTTAAATAAACTGAACAACATTTGTTCTTTATTATAAATGAAAAACCTTTCTTGTCCAAACAAGAAACTGAAATGATGTTCTTAGTTAAAGCAGGCACATAACAACATTCATCTAATTCTAGTACAAGCCTAGAGGGCAGAGATAGATCATAAGTTCCTACAGCAACAGCAGCAACCCTTGCTCCATTGCCTACTCGTAGGTCCACCTCGCCCTTTGTCAATGCCCTGCTATTTCTCAGCGCCTGCACATTGGTACAAATGTGAGATGCACATCCGGTATCTAATACCCATGATGAAGAAATAGATAGATTGACTTCTATAACATTTATACCAGTAGAAGTCTCACTTCTCTTCTTCTTAAGATCTTCGAGTATGCCTTGCGATTCGCTTCCAGTGTCCTGCTTCCTTGCAGTGGAAGCAAGCCCCTTCCTTGGCTACCCCTCCTTTGGGTTTAAGTTCTTTGCCTTTGCCCTTGGCTTGGGACTTTCCCTTACCTTTAGGCTTGCCCTTGCCTTTCTTCTTCTGCACCATCAAAATGGTGTCAGATTTACCCTTCTTAAGGTTAAGCTCTAGTTCTCAACATCTTTGAGCATTTCGAGTAATGGCTTATCAATTTCATTCATGTTATAATTCATGACAAATTGATTGAAGGCTTGTGGCAAAGATTGCAAGATTAGGTCAGTGGCCAGCTCTTGGCCAAGTGGGAATCCCAACCTTTGTAGGTTTTCTACGTACCCAATCATCTTGAGTACATATGTACCTCTGAGTCCCTTCTTGCATTTTGGACCAAAATAATGCCTTATAGACTTCATATCTCTCATGCCTAGCTTGTCCTTGATATAGTTGTGAAGATGTCAACCATATCATAAGCATTCATGAACTCGTGTTGCTTCAAGCTCGAGTTCATGGTCGCGAGCATTAGACATGACACATCTAATGCATCATCTTGATGCTTCTTGTAAGCATCTTTGTTGTCGCGAGGCATTGGCGGAGGTGCCTCCGGAATGGGTAGCTCCAGACGTCTGACTTCCTTTTCTTGGGTGAGAACAATTCTCAAGTTCTGTGCATCCAGAAATTTGCTCCATTGAGCTTGTCCTTCTCAAGGATGGATCGCAGAGAGAGAGTGTTCGTGTTTGTCGACATAGTTATCTACAACATACAATGCAGAGAATTAATATCATATTCCTTTTATCATTTAATTAGGCCTTTAATCAAATGATGCTCCCACTAAATTATAGGAATTTTGTAGAATCGAGTTATGGATGTGGTCAAACCACTTTACTAGATTCATACAAACTAGCTATAATTCTTGCGGGACAAGATCCACATCATACTAAGCCTTGAGTTAGCTTTGGCTAAATCGCCCAAGACTTAGTACGATCTGTGGGTAACACATTACCGATTACATCTCTATGCAACTCTTGTTTATAGGATTAAGACCCACATTTACAAAAGACCTTGAGTTAGCTTTGGCTAAATCGCCCAAGATTTAGTGTAAATGCGATCTTAACCTATCTTTCCAACGATTGGAATATGCCTATAGTTCTACTCGATCCAATTGAGTTAACTAGTTTTGCTCAATCTAATTGAGCTTACTCTAACCCGAGTCGTGATAGGCGGGACCAAGATTGTCCCTCCGCACCCTACCAAGATAATATGCGTTGCTCTGCTTTGGCAGATTCAAAAACAACAAATGATCGAGGTAGTGATGGGTATCAAGGCTATGTAGGAATTTTTCGAGTTGATTCGATTATGATCTAATCTAATCGTAATGTGTATCTTATACGCATTTAGGCCTTTATTATCCTATATTAGCATGCATCATATACATACATTAATTATTCTAGCATGCATCATATACATACAAGAAAATTTCTACTAGCATGCATCACATACATACAAGCAAAATCAATTAAATATACATATATATATATCAACATATATATATATCATTAAATGTGATATAGTCATGGCCCTACTACGATCTTCTCAAGCCAATGAGAAGATCGGACGGTCAACCTAAGGCTAGCGGCTTCTCCAAGTGCTTCCTTTGACCGCCATGTGTCGTCGTCACCCTTCTCGTAATCTCGTCTTCGAGTGGACTTTCCACCGCTCCATTTTGTACATTACAAATATGAAACTCGAGTTACATTCGAGTCTAAAACTATTTACAACTAGAATATTAAAAGAATAGGTGCGGCCAGTCATGACACTTTACAACACGCACAACCACAAAACGGCACTCAGTTCGTATTATGAATTACAACACACTTAATCCAATCCAATTTGTTTATTTGGCCATTACAATCACAGAATTATACATAATTCTAAATTATTTATTTTTACATGAATTTCTATAATTTTTCCTAATTTATTTCGAATTTATGAGTCAACTCTCGTAAATGGTCCGCTTAAGCGGTTTCCAGTGATCGCGGGACATGGCCCCTTTCGGGATAGGGGCAGCGCCCTTACTCGCAAAATAAACTTCGCGAGTGTCCCTACAATGATCTTACAGCGACTTAAGTCGCTGTCCCAAAAACCTAAAGCGAGAACTCGCCGATTCGGAGAGTTTTTCTCGACGGTTGAAGCCTACGAGTGTCCCAACACTCGTTGCTTCGACTCTACGAGAAAAATACCCAAAAATTCTATAAAATAAGAAAATTTACAAAAACATATAAATCTGTAATTTTTATATCTAATATAAAAACTACAAAAACGAAACACATACATGCTTCGCACGTGGCTCTGATACCACTGTTGGGTTTTTCCGAGCCACAAAAACCACTTTTTGCGTTGCAGAAACCTCGGAAGCCCCCAGCCACGGATCCGTGCGAAGTATAAAAAATTATAATTACATGTATGTGCTTACAGAAATCCTAGATCTACCTTACAGAAATCCATGACTTGTGAGATCAAGTCATCTTGTTGACCTACATGCTAGTCTCTACGCATTAACATTGTCCCTGAATGTTAATACTCGACTAGGAATGATTAAGAGTAGTGTTCTCTATATCATCTCATTATCGATTCAACAACTCGATTGATATAGATAAGAACCTACTACTCAAGGACATTATTATATTTAGTTATTTGGCACCAATACAAGTAAATATAATAACCATGCCTTTATAAATAGGAATATGATACAATAAAGTCCATACAACAATCATCATATGATTGGCTCTAGGGCTTTCACTAACATTCCCAGTCAGCACAAAGTGTTTGTGGCAAAGACTGGGGTTTTTCCTGTTGGGTTTTTCCGAGCCGCAAAAACCGCTTTTTGCGTTGCGGAAACCTCGGAAGCCCCGCGGATCCGTCGTATAAAATTATAATTACATGTATGTGCTTCTGAAATCCTAGATCTATCTTAGATCTAAGAGGTTAGAACGTTACCCTCGGCTTATCCCGCTCGTCCAAAAGTCCAACTCGAGAGTGTCAAGTGCACACTCCTCTATGGTATCCACACAAGCAATAGGTGGAGAAAAGACACTTGAGTGTGCTAGCACTCTATGGTGTCTCGGCAAGATGAGGTTGGAGAGGGAGAGCTTGAGAGAAAAATTCCCAAGGAAGAAGATGAAGTTGGAGAGTTACACACAAAATGAATTTCACCCATGAAACCCCTAAAGTGTTGGCGGCCACATTCATGGAGAGGAGTTACATGCATGCATGTAACTCCCATGTCCATTGGTCTCCCTCATGAGGTGGCACCAATTGACAAAGTCAATGATGATGTGGAGCATCATCATTGGCCGGCCATACCTAGTCATCATCATGACATGGCATTTGGTCAAGTCAAACTTGACCTTTCATCTTCCCTCTCAAGTCAAGTCAAACTTGACCTCTAATCTCCCATGGTTGATCAAATCTAACCACTTGACTCAAGTCAATTTAATATAATGAATCTCTATTCATTAATTTAAATTGATTTGATGAATCAAATCTCAATTAGACTCATTCAACACTTGAATCAACTTGAGTCTAACTCAATTAGTCTAATTTGGATTACTCTTAATCCAATTTGGTTCATCCCATGAACCTAATCCTCATGGTTCATCATATGAACCTAATCTCCATCTAATTGCTCTTATGTGTGTGACCCTATAGGTTCTTGTAACGTTGGCAATGTCCCTAAACCGATTGAGGAACATAAGCAATGAGCGGTATCTAGCAACACATCATTGCTACCCAAGTTACAAGAATGTTGAGCTCCAACATCACCTTTGTGACTACTAATTGTGACTCTCACAATATGTGACAATGTCCCTCTATCCTTGACATCTAGATTGACCAATCGAGGCATAGACCGTGTCATCCTCGGTACAATCTAAATCTTGAACTCAAGTAGACTCACTCTAATCAAATGAGCTCAATATCTCATATTGACTCATTTGGGCATGGCCATACGCCGTGGTCTCACTCTATCAAGAATATCGATGTCACCCGTCATATAGGAGGATAGATCCCATCTACATCACTCACATCCCTCCGCGCATAATTAGTTACATACCCGATGTCGCCTTTATAGTCCACCCATTTACGGGTGGCGTTTGTAAACCAAAGTATGCAACTCCTTATGTAGGGAACCATGGTGACTTCAGGTCTAAGGACTAATAGTCATACTAATAGCCACATGAGAAAGTATATGACACTCATATAACGATCCATGATACTTTCTCATGGCGGGTCATTCAAGTATACATTCTCGATGCATACCCATGTGTCAACTTGATATCTCATATCCATGACTTGTGAGATCAAGTCATCTTGTTGACCTACATGCTAGTCTCTACGCATTAACATTGTCCCTGAATGTTAATACTCGACTAGGAATGATTAAGAGTAGTGTTCTCTATATCATCTCATTATCGATTCAACCAATCGATTGATATAGATAAGAACCTACTACTCAAGGGCATTATTATATTTAGTTATTTGGCACCAATACAAGTAAATATAATAACCATGCCTTTATAAATAGGAATATGATACAATAAAGTCCATACAACAATCATCATATGATTGGCTCTAGGGCTTTCACTAACAATCTCCCACTAGCACTAGTGCCAATCACCGTAGTATCTAATACCCAATGACCTAGTGTGACCATCATGCTTTTTCTGTGCCAAAGCCTTGGTCAAGGGATCTGCGATGTTAGCCTCTGTGGGTACTCTGCAAATCTTCACATCTCCTCAATCGACAATCTCACGAATGAGATGGAAGCACCGATATATTCGGCCTCATTGTAGAATCAATAAGCGTGTCTGCTTGGAACTCTTCCGACTCCACGGTGCTACCTATTCAAGCAAAACACGAACCACATTGCGATCTATAATCATCTGGTCAGTGGGTTTGGAAGTAGCATCATTTGTAACCCCTTACACTAGCTCCTCATCGCCTCGAATATCAAGAAATATTCTTTAGTCCTTCTCAAGTACTTAAGAATATTCTTGATTGCTATCGATGGCGCTCACTGGATCGAGTATCTACTCGTCATGCTCAAGGCATCACGAGACATCGGAGACAGTACGGCATGGCGTACATGATAGATCCTATAGCGGATCGTAAGGGATCTTATCCATGCGGTCTCTCTCCTCTCTAGAAGAGGGACTTTGAGTCTTGAAGACTCACACCATGTGACATCGGCGAAGTCCTTTCTTGGGAATTACATGGCAAACCGAGTAATATGTCAATGTATGTACTCGACTTAGGCCAAGCAATCTCTTAGATCTATCTCTATAGATCTTTGATGCCTAGAATCTGTGCTTCACCTAAGTCCTTCCGTTGAGAAGCACGTCCCGGCCAAGTCTTCACGGTATGGCGAAGGATGTCATTCCCAATAGTAGTATGTCATCCACATACAATACAAGGAACACAAGCTGTGTTCCCATTAACCCTCTTGTAGACCACGGGGTTCATCTTCATTCTTGATGAAACCAAAGCTGTTTGATCGCATCATCGAATCGAAGATTCAACTCGAAGCTTGCTTTAGCCCATAAATGGACCTTTGCGGCTTGCATACCTTCGATATCTTTGTGGATCTACAAAACCCTCGGGTTGTGTCATGTACACATCCTCGAGTAAGTTTCCATTCGAAAGCGCGGTTTTGACATCCATCTGCGGATCTATAATCGTGGTATCTTTGCGATAGCAAGCAAGATCGAATGGACTTAAACATCGCCCTTTGGAGAAAGGTTTCATCATAGTCAATACCATGAATTTGCTTGAAACCTTTAGCCTGTCGGCCCTTATAGGTATCGTAAGTCCATCCAGTCTTTCTCCTAAAGACCCACTTACACCCAATGGGTTTGACCCCTTGGTGGATCGACCAAAGTCCATACTTGGTTAGTGTACATGGATTCCATCTCGGATCTCATGGCGTCTAGCCATTTCTCGAATCTGGGCTCATCACGGCTTACGATGGGAGGTAGGCTCATTCTCAATGAGCATAACGTCATCATGGTCAGACAAGAGAAATGAGTATCTCTCAGGCTGACGACGTACCCTATCAGACCTGCGAAGAGGTAGGTCTACTTGAACAGGTGGTTGTTCAACAACTCTTTGTGCAACAACCTCATCACCCACAACACTTTGTGGTTCCTGTTCAACCTCCATCAAGGCCTCAGTGCTATGGTCCTTATCTTGAATTTCTTCAAGATCGAAGGTACTCCCACTAATTTTTCTAGAAACAAAATCCCTTTCTAGAAAAACCCGGTCTTTTACAAACACTTTGTCTTTGGTGGGAATGTAAAGTAATATCCCTTTGTATCCTTGGGATATCCAACAAAATAGCACCTATCGGTTTGGGTCCCGGTTTATGCGAGACTTGACGTCGAACGTAAGCCTCACAACCCCAAATCCTCATAAAAGACATCTTGGGATTTTTCCTTGTCCATATCGTATATGGTGTCTTTACCACAGCCTTGGATGGTACACGGTTAAGGGTAAAGGCTGCTGTGTCCAGAGCATATCCCCAAAAGGATATAGGAAGATCTGTGTGACTCATCATAGATCGTACCATATCCAATAGGGTACGATTCCTCCTTTCGGATACACCATTCCACTGTGGTGTTCCAGGAGGAGTGAGTTGGGATAGAATCCCACACTCAGCTAGATAGTCACGAAACTCATGGCTAAGGTATTCACCACCTCGATCTGATCGAAGTATCTTAATACTCTTGCCAAGCTGGTTTTGTACTTCATTCTTGAATTCTTTGAACTTTTCAAAGGATTTAGATTTATGTGTCATAAGATACACATAACCATATCTACTGAAGTCATCAGTAAATGTAATGAAGTACCTGTAACCACCTCTAGCAGCAACATTGAAAGGACCACATACATCACTATATATAAGTCCTAACAAATCTGTTGCTCTTTCGCTATGTCCACTAAAGGGAGTCTTGGTCATCTTGCCTAAAAGGCAAGACTCGCATGTCTCATATGATTCAAAATCAAATGAGTCTAGCAGCCCATCCTTATGGAGCTGAGATAAGCGACTCTCATTTATGTGACCTAAGCGACAATGCCAGAGATAGGTTTGGTTCAACTCATTTGACTTGAACCTCTTGGTACTTATGTTATAGATAGGGCTCTCTAAGTCTAGAAAGTAGAGTCCGTTCATTAGAGGTGCACTACAATAGAACATATCATTTAAATAAACTGAACAACATTTGTTCTTTATTATAAATGAAAAACCTTTCTTGTCCAAACAAGAAACTGAAATGATGTTCTTAGTTAAGGCAGGCACATAACAACATTCATCTAATTCTAGTACAAGCCCAGAGGGCAGAGATAGATCATAAGTTCTTACAGCAACAGCAGCAACCCTTGCTCCATTGCCTACTCGTAGGTCCACCTCGCCCTTTGTCAATGCCCTGCTATTTCTCAGCCCCTGCACATTGGTACAAATGTGAGATGCACATCCGGTATCTAATACCCATGATGAAGAAATAGATAGATTGACTTCTATAACATTTATACCTGAAGTAGAAGTCTCACTTCTCTTCTTCTTAAGATCTTCCAGGTATGCCTTGCAGTTACGCTTCCAGTGTCCTGCTTCCTTGCAGAAGAAGCAAGCCCCTTCCTTGGCTACCCCTCCTTTGGGTTTAAGTTCTTTGCCTTTGCCCTTGGCTTGGGACTTTCCCTTACCTTTAGGCTTGCCCTTGCCTTTCTTCTTCTGCACCATCAAAATGGTGTCAGATTTACCCTTCTTAAGGTTAAGCTCTGCAGTTCTCAACATGTTGAGCATCTCGTATATTTCATTCATGTTATAATTCATGACAAATTGATTGAAGGCTTGTGGCAAAGATTGCAAGATTAGGTCGGTGGCGACTCTTGGCCAAGTGGGAATCCACCTTTGTAGGTTTTCTCGTACCCAATCATCTTGAGTACATATGTACCTCTGAGTCCCTTCTTGCATTTTGGACCCAAATAATGCCTTAGAGACTTCATATCTCTCATGCCTAGCTTGTCCTTGATATAGTTGACGAAGATGTCCAACCATATCATAAGCATTCATGAACTCGTGTTGCTTCTGAAGCTCAGAGTTCATGGTCGCGAGCAATAGACATGACACATCTAATGCATCATCTTGATGCTTCTTGTAAGCATCTTTGTCATCTCGCGAGGTAGTGGCAGGAGGTGCCTCCGGAATGGGCTGCTCCAGGACGTACAGCTTCCTTTCTTGGGTGAGAACAATTCTCAGGTTCCTGTACCAGTCCAGGAAATTTGCTCCATTGAGCTTGTCCTTCTCAAGGACGGATCACAGAGAGAGAGTGTTCGTGTTTGTCGACATAGTTATCTACAACATACAATGCAGAGAATTAATATCATATTCCTTTTATCATTTAATTAGGCCTTTAATCAAATGATGCTCCCACTAAATTATAGGAATTTTGTAGAATCGAGTTATGGATGTGGTCAAACCACTTTTACTAGATTCATACAAACTAGCTATAATTCTTGCGGGACAAGATCCACATCATACTAAGCCTTGAGTTAGCTTTGGCTAAATCGCCCAAGACTTAGTACGATCGGTGGGTAACACATTACCGATTACATCTCTATGCAACTCTTGTTTATAGGATTAAGACCCACATTTACAAAAGACCTTGAGTTAGCTTTGGCTAAATCGCCCAAGATTTAGTGTAAATGCGATCTTAACCTATCTTTCCAACGATTGGAATATGCCTATAGTTCTACTCGATCCAATTGAGTTAACTAGTTTTGCTCAATCTAATTGAGCTTTACTCTAACCCAGTCGTGATAGGCGGGACCAAGATTGTCCCTCCGCACCCTACCAAGATAATATGCGTTGCTCACTTTGGCGATTCAACAACAACAAATGATCGAGGTAGTGATGGGTATCAAGGCTCGGTACATTTTCGAGTTGATTCGATTATGATCTAATCTAATCGTAATGTGTATCTTATACGCATTTAGGCCTTTATTATCCTATATTAGCATGCATCATATACATACATTAATTATTCTAGCATGCATCATATACATACAAGAAAATTAACCTAGCATGCATCATATACATACATTAATTATTCTACTAGCATGCATCACATACATACAAGCAAAAAATCAACTAAATATATATATATATATATCAACATATATATATATATATATAATTAAATGTGATATAGTCATGGCCCTACTACGATCTTCTCAAGCCAATGAGAAGATCGGACGATCAACCTAAGGCTAGCGGCTTCTCAGCGCTTCCTTTGGCCATGTGTAAATCGTCACCCTTCTCGTAAGCTCGTCTTCAAGTGGACTTTCCACCGCTCCATTTTGTACATTACAAATACGAAACTCGAGTTACATTCGAGTCTAAAACTATTTACAACTAGAATATTAAAAGAATAGGTCACGGCCTTGCAGTCATGAAACACTTTACAACACGCCTGACCACAAGCGGCGCAGGTAGTATTATGAATACAACACATAATCCAATCCAATTGGGTTATTGGGCCATGACAATCACAGAATTATACATAATTCTAAATTATGTATTTTACAGAAAATTTCTATAATTTTTCCTAATTTATTTTGAATTTATGAGTCACCCCTCAAAGCGGTCCCTTCTGGCGGTTTTGCGATCGCGGGACATGGCCCCTTTAGGGGATAGGGGCAGCGCCCTACATAAAATAAACTTGAGTGTCCCTACAATGATCTTACAGCGACTTAAGTCGCTGTCCCAAAACCTAAGCGAGAACTCGCCGATTCGGAGAGTTTTTCTCGGCAGTTGAAGCCTACAGTGTCCCAACACTTTCGTTTCTTGACTCTACGAGAAAAATACCCAAAATTCTATAAAATAAGAAAATTTACAGAAACATATAAATCTTTAATTTTTATATCTAATATAAAAACTACAAAACGAAACACATACATGCTTGACGCGTGGCTCGATACCTTTGTGGGTTTTTCCGAGCCGCACCGCTTTTGCGTTGCGGAAACCTCGGAATCCCCCGGATCCGGTATAAAAATTATAATTACATGTATGTGCTTACAAAAATCCTAGATCTACCTTAGATCTAAGAGGTTAGAACGTTACCCTCGTAGCGACGCCCTTCGCTTATCCCGCTCGTCCAAAAGTCCGCCGGAACTCGAGAGTGTCAAGTGCACACTCCTCTATGGTATCCACACAAGCAATAGGTGGAGAAAAAGACACTTGAGTGTGCTAGCACTCCTCTATGGTGTCTCGGCAAGATGAGGTTGGAGAGGGAGAGCTTGAGAAAAAAATTCCCAAGGAAGAAGATGAAGTTAAGAGTTACACTCACGAATGAATTTCACCCAGAAACCCTAAAGTGTTGGCCAATTCATGGAGAGGGAGTTACATGCATGCATGTAACTCCCATGTCCCTTGGTCTCCCTCATGAGGTGGCACCAATTGAAGTCAATGATGATGTGGAGCATCATCATTGGCGGCATGCCTAGTCATCATCATGACATGGCATTTGGTCAAGTCAAACTTGACCTTTCATCTTCCCTCTCAAGTCAAGTCAAACTTGACCTCTAATCTCCATGGTTGATCAAATCTAACCACTTGACTCAAGTCAATTTAATATAATGAATCTCTATTCATTAATTTAAATTGATTTGATGAATCAAATCTCAATTAGACTCATTCAACACTTGAATCAACTTGAGTCTAACTCAATTAGTCTCATTTGGATTACTCTTAATCCAATTTGGTTCATCCCATGAACCTAATCCTCATGGTTCATCATATGAACCTAATCTCCATCTAATTGCTCTTATGTGTGTGACCCTATAGGTTCTTATAGCGTTGGCAATGTCCCTAAACCGATTTAGGAACATAAGCAATGAGCGGTATCTAGCAACACATCATTGCTACCCAAGTTACAAGAATGTTGAGCTCCAACATCACCTTTGTGACTACTAATTGTGACTCTCACAATATGTGACAATGTCCCTCTATCCTTGACATCTAGATTGACCAATCGAGGCATAGACCGTGTCATCCTCGGTACAATCTAAATCTTGAACTCAAGTAGACTCACTCTAATCAAATGAGCTCAATATCTCATATTGACTCATTTGGGCATAACCATGCGCCCGTGGTCTCACTCTATCAAGAATATCGATGTCACCCCGTCATATAGGAGGATAGATCCCATCTACATCACTCACATCCCTCACATAATTTAGTTACATACCCGATGTCGCCTTTATAGTCCACCCATTTACGGGTGGCGTTTGTGAATCAAAGTATGCAACTCCTTATGTAGGGAACCATGGTGACTTCAGGTCTAAGGACTAATAGTCATACTAATAGCCACATGAGAAAGTATATGACACTCATATAACGATCCATGATACTTTCTCATGGCGGGTCATTCAGTATACATTCTCCAATGCATACCCATGTGTCAACTTGATATCTCATATCCATGACTTGTGAGATCAAGTCATCTTGTTGACCTACATGCTAGTCTCTACGCATTAACATTGTCCCTGAATGTTAATACTCGACTAGGAATGATTAAGAGTAGTGTTCTCTATATCATCTCATTATCGATTCAACCAATCGATTGATATAGATAAGAACCTACTACTCAAGGACATTATTATATTTAGTTATTTGGCACCAATACAAGTAAATATAATAACCATGCCTTTATAAATAGGAATATGATACAATAAAGTCCATACAACAATCATCATATGATTGGCTCTAGGGCTTTCACTAACAATTGGTATCGTAGCAACGCCCTTCGCTTATCCCGCTCGTCCAAAAGTTCGCCGGAACTCGAGAGTGTCAAGCGCACACTCCTCTATGGTATCCACACAAGCAATAGGTGGAGAAAAAGACACTTGAGTGTGCTAGCACTCCTCTATGGTGTCTCGGCAAGATGAGGTTGGAGAGGGAGAGCTTGAGAGAAAAGGTTCCAAGGTTGAAGATGAAGTAATTGTGAGTAACTGTACAAAATGAATTCATCCACATAACCCCTAAAGTGGCCGGCCACTTCAAGGAGAGGGAGTTACATTCATGCATGTAACTCCCATGTCCCTTGGTCTCCCTCATGAGGTGGCACCAATTGACAAAGTCAATGATGATGTGGAGCATCATCATTGGCCGACCATGCCTAGTCATCATCATGACATGGCATTTGGTCAAGTCAAACTTGACCTTTCATCTTCCCTCTCAAGTCAAGTCAAACTTGACCTCTAATCTCCCATGGTTGATCAAATCTAACCACTTGACTCAAGTCAATTTAATATAATGAATCTCTATTCATTAATTTAAATTGATTTGATGAATCAAATCTCAATTAGACTCATTCAACACTTGAATCAACTTGAGTCTAACTCAATTAGTCTAATTTGGATTACTCTTAATCCAATTTGGTTCATCCCATGAACCTAATCCTCATGGTTCATCATATGAACCTAGTCTCCATCTAATTGCTCTTATGTGTGTGACCCTATAGGTTCTTGTAACATTGGCAATGTCCCTAAACCGATTTAGGAACATAAGCAATGAGCGGTATCTAGCAACACATCATTGCTACCCAGAGTTACAAGAATGTTGAGCTCAACATCACCTTTGTGACTACTAATTGTGACTCTCACAATATGTGACAATGTCCCTCTATCCTTGACATCTAGATTGACCAATCGAGGCACATCCTCGTTGAACTCAAGTAGACTCACTCTAATCAAATGAGCTCAATATCTCATATTGACTCATTTTTGGGCATAACCATACATGCACCGTGGTCTCACTCTATCAAGAATATCGATGTCACCCCGTCATATAGGAGGGATAGATCCCATCTACATCACTCACATCCTCCTCGCATAATTAGTTACATACCCGATGTCGCCTTTATAGTCCACCCATTTACGGGTGGCGTTTGTGAAGCCAAAGTATGCAACTCCTTATGTAGGGAACCATGGTGACTTCAGGTCTAAGGACTAATAGTCATACTAATAGCCACATGAGAAAGTATATGACACTCATATAACGATCCATGATACTTTCTCATGGCGGGTCATTCAGTATACATTCTCCAATGCATACCCATGTGTCAACTTGATATCTCATATCCATGACTTGTGAGATCAAGTCATCTTGTTGACCTACATGCTAGTCTCTACGCATTAACATTGTCCCTGAATGTTAATACTCGACTAGGAATGATTAAGAGTAGTGTTCTCTATATCATCTCATTATCGATTCAACCAATCGATTGATATAGATAAGAACCTACTACTTAAAGACATTATTATATTTAGTTATTTGGCACCAATACAAGTAAATATAATAACCATGCCTTTATAAATCGGAATATGATACAATAAAGTCCATACAACAATCATCACATGATTGGCTCTAGGGCTTTCACTAACAATCTCCCACTAGCACTAGTGCCAATCATCGTAGTATCAAATACCCAATGACCTAGTGTGACCATCATGCTTTTTCTGTGCCAAAGCCTTGGTCAAGGGATCTGCGATGTTAGCGTCTGTGGGTACTCTGCAAATCTTCACATCTCCTCTATCGATAATCTCTCGAATAAGATGGAAGCACTGATATATTCGGCCTCTGTTGTAGAATCAGCAACTGTGTTCTGCTTGGAACTATTCCAGCTCACAGCGCCACCATTCAAGCAAAACACGAACCCTGACAGCGATCTATAATCATCCTGGTCAGTTTGGAAGCTGGCATCGCTGTAACCCTTTACAGCTAACTCCTCATCGCCTCCAAATATCAAGAAATATTCTTTAGTCCTTCTCAAGTACTTAAGAATATTCTTGACTGCTATCCAGTGATGCTCACCTGGATCTGACTGGTATCTACTCGTCATGCTCAAAGCATACGAGACATCAGGACGAGTACACAGCATGGCGTACATGATAGATCCTATAGCAGATGCGTAAGGGATCTTATCCATGCGGTCTCTCTCCTCTCTAGAAGAGGGACTTTGAGTCTTCGAAAGACTCACACCATGTGACATCGGCAGAAGTCCTTTCTTGGAATTCTGCATGGCAAACCGAAGTAATACCGTGTCAATGTATGTACTCTGACTTAGGCCAAGCAATCTCTTAGATCTATCTCTATAGATCTTTATGCCTAGAATACAGGCTGCTTCACCTAAGTCCTTCATTGAGAAGCATGTCCCCAGCCAAGTCTTCACAGACTGTAGCGAAGGGATGTCATTCCCAATGAGTAGTATGTCATCCACATACAATACAAGGAACACAACTGTGTTCCCATTAACCCTCTTGTAGACACAGGGTTCATCTTCATTCTTGATGAAACCAAACTGTTTGATCGCATCATCGAATCGAAGATTCCAGCTCCGAGAAGCTTGCTTTAGCCCATAAATGGACCTTTGCAGCTTGCATACCTTCCCAGTATGCTGTGGATCTACAAAACCCTCAGGTTGTGTCATGTACACATCCTCGAGTAAGTTTCCATTCAGAAATGCGGTTTTGACATCCATCTGCCAGATCTCATAATCGTGGTATGCTGCAATAACAAGCAAGATCCGAATGGACTTAAACATCGCCACTGGAGAAAAGGTTTCATCATAGTCAATACCATGAATTTGCTTGAAACCTTTAGCCACCAATCGGCCCTTATAGGTATGCGTAAGTCCATCCATGTCAGTCTTTCTCCTAAAGACCCACTTACCCCCAATGGGTTTGACCCCTTCAGGTGGATCAACCAAAGTCCATACTTGGTTAGTGTACATGGATTCCATCTCGGATCTCATGGCGTCTAGCCATTTCTCAGAATCTGGGCTCATCACAGCTTCCTGATAGGAGGTAGGCTCATTCTCAATGAGCATAACGTCATCATGGTCAGACAAGAGAAATGAGTATCTCTCAGGCTGACGACGTACCCTATCAGACCTGCGAAGAGGTAGGTCTACTTGAACAGGTGGTTGTTCCACAACTCTTTGTGCAACAACCTCATCACCCACAACACTTTGTGGTTCCTGTTCAACCTCCATCAAGGCCTCAGTGCTATGGTCCTTATCTTGAATTTCTTCAAGATCGAAGGTACTCCCACTAGTTTTTCTAGAAACAAAATCCCTTTCTAGAAAAACTCCAGTCTTTGCCACAAACACTTTGTGCTGACTGGGAATGTAGAAGTAATATCCCTTTGTATCCTTGGGATATCCAACAAAATAGCACCTATCGGATTTGGGTCCCAGTTTGTCTGAGACTTGACGTCGAACGTAAGCCTCACAACCCCAAATCCTCATAAAAGACATCTTGGGATTTTTCCCTGTCCATATCGTATATGGTGTCTTTACCACAGCCTTGGATGGTACACGGTTAAGGGTAAAGGCTGCTGTGTCCAGAGCATATCCCCAAAAGGATATAGGAAGATCTGTGTGACTCATCATAGATCGTACCATATCCAATAGGGTACGATTCCTCCTTTCGGATACACCATTCCACTGTGGTGTTCCAGGAGGAGTGAGTTGGGATAGAATTCCACACTCAGCTAGATAGTCACGAAACTCATGGCTAAGGTATTCACCACCTCGATCTGATCGAAGTATCTTAATACTCTTGCCAAGCTGGTTTTGTACTTCATTCTTGAATTCTTTGAACTTTTCAAAGGATTCAGATTTATGTGTCATAAGATACACATAACCATATCTACTGAAGTCATCAGTAAATGTAATGAAGTACCTGTAACCACCTCTAGCAGCAACATTGAAAGGACCACATACATCACTATGTATAAGTCCTAACAAATCTATTGCTCTTTCGCTATGTCCACTAAAGGGAGTCTTGGTCATCTTGCCTAAAAGGCAAGACTCGCATGTCTCATATGATTCAAAATCAAATGAGTCTAGCAGCCCATCCTTATGGAGCTGAGATAAGCGACTCTCATTTATGTGACCTAGCGACAATGCCAGATAGGTTTGGTTCAACTCATTTGACTTGAACCTCTTGGTACTTATGTTATAGATAGGGCTCTCTAAGTCTAGAAAGTAGAGTCCGTTCATTAGAGGTGCACTACAATAGAACATATCATTTAAATAAAGTGAACAACATTTGTTCTTTTTATAAATGAAAAACCTTTCTTGTCCAAACAAGAAAGCTGAAATGATGTTCTTAGTTAAGGCGGGCACATAACAACATTCATCTAATTCTAGTACAAGCCCGGAGGCGAGATAGATCATAAGTTCCTACAATACAGACAACCCTTGCTCCATTGCCTACTCGTAGGTCCACCTCGCCCTTTGTCAATGCCTGCTATTTCTCAGCACATTGGTACAAATGTTAGATGCACATCCGGTATCTAATACTCATGATGAAGAAATAGATAGATTGACTTCTATAACATTTATACAGTAGAAGTCTCACTTCTCTTCTTCTTAAGATCTTCGGGTATGCCTTGCGATTCGCTTCGATGTCACTGCTTCCTTTGCGAGAAGCAAGCCCCTTCCTTGGCTACCCCTCCTTTGGGTTTAAGTTCTTTGCCTTTGCCCTTGGCTTGGGACTTTCCCTTACCTTTAGGCTTGCCCTTGCCTTTCTTCTTACGCACCATCAAAATGGTGTCGATTTACCCTTCTTAAGGTTAAGCTCTGCGATTCTCAACATCTTTGAGCATTTGACAATGGCTTATCAATTTCATTCATGTTATAATTCATGACAAATTGATTGAAGGCTTGTGGCAAAGATTGCAAGATTAGGTCGATGGACTCTTGGCCAAGTGGGAATCCCGGCCTTTGTAGGTTTCTCGTACCCAATCATCTTGAGTACATATGTACCTACGAGTCCCTTCTTGCATTTTGGACCCAAATAATGCCTTAGAGACTTCATATCTCTCATGCCTAGCTTGTCCTTGATATAGTTGGCGAAGATGTCCAACCATATCATAAGCATTCATGAACTCGTGTTGCTTACGAAGCTCGAGTTCATGGTCGCAACATTAGACATGACACATCTAATGCATCATCTTGATGCTTCTTGTAAGCATCTTTTGTCATTTCGCGAGCATTGGCGGGAGGTGCCTCGGAATGGGCTTCTCGGGACGTCAACTTCCTTTCTTGGGTGAGAACAATTCTCAAGTTCTGTGCAGTCCGGAAATTTGCTCCATTGAGCTTGTCCTTCTCAAGGACGGATCACGAGAGAGAGTGTTCGTGTTTGTCGACATAGTTATCTACAACATACAATGCAGAGAATTAATATCATATTCCTTTTATCATTTAATTAGGCCTTTAATCAAATGATGCTCCCACTGAATTATAGGAATTTTGTATAATCGAGTTATGGATGTGGTCAAACCACATTACTAGATTCATACAAACTAGCTATAATTCTTGCGGAACAAGATCCACATCATACTAAGCCTTGAGTTAGCTTTGGCTAAATCGCCCAAGACTTAGTATGATCGGTGGGTAACACATTACTGATTACATCTCTATGCAACTCTTGTTTATAGGATCAAGACCCACATTTACAAAAGACCTTGAGTTAGCTTTGGCTAAATCGCCCAAGATTTAGTGTAAATGGGATCTTAACCTATCTTTCCAACGATTGGAATTGCCTATAGTTCTACTCGATCCAATTGAGTTAACTAGTTTTACTCAATCTAATTGAGCTTACTCTAACCCAAGTCGTGATAGGCGGGACCAAGATTGTCCCCTCGCACCCTACCAAGATAATATGCGTTGCTGCTTTGGCGGATTCAACAACAACAAATGATCGAGGTAGTGATGGGTATCGAGGCTCGGTAGGCATTTTGAGTTGATTCGATTATGATCTAATCTAATCGTAATGTGTATCTTATACGCATTTAGGCCTTTATTATCCTATATTAGCATGCATCATATACATACATTAATTATTCTAGCATGCATCATATACATACAAGAAAATTAACCTAGCATGCATCATATACATACAAACATTTTCTACTAGCATGCATCACATACATACAAGCAAAATCAATTAAATATACATATATATATATCAACATATATATATATCATTAAATGTGATATAGTCATGGCCCTACTACGATCTTCTCAAGCCAATGAGAAGATCGGACGATCAACCTAAGGCTAGCGGCTTCTCAGCGCTTCCTTTGGACCGCCATGTCGTCGTCACCCTTCTCGTAATCTCGTCTTCAAGTGGACTTTCCCGCTCCATTTTGTACATTACAAATATGAAACTCGAGTTACATTCGAGTCTAAAACTAATTACAACTAGAATATTAAAGAATAGGTGCGGCACGCGGTCATACACTTTACAACACGCCTGACCACAAAGCGGCCGCGTAGTATTATGAATTACAACACACATAATCCAATCAATTGGGTTATTGGGCCATGACAATCACAGAATTATACATAATTCTAAATTATGTATTTTACAGAAAATTTCTATAATTTTTCCTAATTTATTTCAATTTATGAGTCAACCTCTCAACGGTCCGCTAAGCGGTTTAAGCGCGATCGCGGGACATGGCCCCTTTCGGGATAGGGGCAGCGCCCTACTACAAAATAAACTTCGCGAGTGTCCCTACAATGATCTTACAGCGACTTAAGTCGCTGTCCCAAAAACCTAAAGCGAGAACTCGCCGATTCGGAGAGTTTTTCTCGACGGTTGAAGCCTACGAGTGTCCCAACACTCGTTGCTTCGACTCTACGAGAAAAATACCCAAAAATTCTATAAAATAAGAAAATTTACAGAAACATATAAATCTGTAATTTTTATATCTAATATAAAAACTACAAAAACGAAACACATACATGCTTCGCACGTGGCTCTGATACCACTGTTGGGTTTTTCCGAGCCGCAAAAACCGCTTTTTGCATTGCGGAAACCTCGGAAGCCCCCAGCCACGGATCCGTGCGAAGTATAAAAAATTATAATTACATGTATGTGCTTACAGAAATCCTAGATCTACCTTACAGAAATCCATGACTTGTGAGATCAAGTCATCTTGTTGACCTACATGCTAGTCTCTACGCATTAACATTGTCCCTGAATGTTAATACTCGACTAGGAATGATTAAGAGTAGTGTTCTCTATATCATCTCATTATCGATTCAACCAATCGATTGATATAGATAAGAACCTACTACTCAAGGACATTATTATATTTAGTTATTTGACACCAATACAAGTAAATATAATAACCATGCCTTTATAAATAGGAATATGATACAATAAAGTCCATACAACAATCATCATATGATTGGCTCTAGGGCTTTCACTAACATTCCCAGTCAGCACAAAGTGTTTGTGGCAAAGACTGGGGTTTTTCCTGTTGGGTTTTTCCGAGCCGCAAAAACCGCTTTTTGCGTTGCGGAAACCTCGGAAGCCCCCGGCCACGGATCCGTGCGAAGTATAAAAATTATAATTACATGTATGTGCTTACAGAAATCCTAGATCTACCTTAGATCTAAGAGGTTAGAACGTTACCCTCGTAGCGACGCCCTTCGCTTATCCCGCTCGTCCAAAAGTCCGCCGGAACTCGAGAGTGTCAAGTGCACACTCCTCTATGGTATCCACACAAGCAATAGGTGGAGAAAAAGACACTTGAGTGTGCTAGCACTCCTCTATGGTGTCTCGGCAAGATGAGGTTGGAGAGGGAGAGCTTGAGAGAAAAAAATTCCCAAGGAAGAAGATGAAGTTATGGAGAGTTACACACAAAATGAATTTCACCCATGAAACCCCTAAAGTGTTGGCCGGCCACATTATGGAGAGGGAGTTACATGCATGCATGTAACTCCCATGTCCCTTGGTCTCCCTCATGAGGTGGCACCAATTGACAAAGTCAATGATGATGTGGAGCATCATCATTGGCCGGCCATGCCTAGTCATCATCATGACATGGCATTTGGTCAAGTCAAACTTGACCTTTCATCTTCCCTCTCAAGTCAAGTCAAACTTGACCTCTAATCTCCCATGGTTGATCAAATCTAACCACTTGACTTAAGTCAATTTAATATAATGAATCTCTATTCATTAATTTAAATTGATTTGATGAATCAAATCTCAATTAGACTCATTCAACACTTGAATCAACTTGAGTCTAACTCAATTAGTCTAATTTGGATTACTCTTAATCCAATTTGGTTCATCCCATGAACCTAATCCTCATGGTTCATCATATGAACCTAATCTCCATCTAATTGCTCTTATGTGTGTGACCCTATAGGTTCTTGTAACGTGGGCAATGTCCCTAAACCGATTTAGGAACATAAGCAATGAGCGGTATCTAGCAACACATCATTGCTACCCAAGTTACAAGAATGTTGAGCTCCAACATCACCTTTGTGACTACTAATTGTGACTCTCACAATATGTGACAATGTCCTCTATCCTTGACATCTAGATTGACCAATTGAGGCATAGACCGTGTCATCCTCCATAATCTAAATCTTGAACTCCAAGTAGACTCACTCTAATCAAATGAGCTCAATATCTCATATTGACTCATTTGGGCATGACCATGCACTTCGTGGTCTCACTCTATCAAGAATATCGATGTCACCCCCGTCATATAGGAGGGATAGATCCCATCTACATCACTCACATCCCTCCGCATAATTCGTTACATACCCAGTAATCGCCTTTATAGTCCACCCATTTACGGGTGACGTTTGACGAAGCCAAAGTATGCAACTCCTTATGTAGGGAACCATGATGACTTCAGGTCTAAGGACTAATAGTCATACTAATAGCCACATGAGAAAGTATATGACACTCATATAACGATCCATGATACTTTCTCATGGCGGGTCATTCAGTATACATTCTCCAATGCATACCCATGTGTCAACTTGATATCTCATATCCATGACTTGTGAGATCAAGTCATCTTGTTGACCTACATGCTAGTCTCTACGCATTAACATTGTCCCTGAATGTTAATACTCGACTAGGAATGATTAAGAGTAGTGTTCTCTATATCATCTCATTATCGATTCAACCAATCGATTGATATAGATAAGAACCTACTACTCAAGGACATTATTATATTTAGTTATTTGGCACCAATACAAGTAAATATAATAACCATGCCTTTATAAATAGGAATATGATACAATAAAGTCCATACAACAATCATCATATGATTGGCTCTAGGGCTTTCACTAACAATTGGTATCGTAGCAACGCCCTTCGCTTATCCCGCTCGTCCAAAAGTTCGCCGGAACTCGAGAGTGTCAAGCGCACACTCCTCTATGGTATCCACACAAGCAATAGGTGGAGAAAAAGACACTTGAGTGTGCTAGCACTCCTTGGTGTCGGCAAGATGAGGTTGGAGAGGGAGAGCTTGAGAGAAAAGGTTCCAAGGTTGAAGATGAAGTAATTGTGAGTAACTCTACAAAATGAATTCATCCACATAACCCCTAAAGTGGCCGGCCACTTCAAGGAGAGGGAGTTACATGCATGCATGTAACTCCCATGTCCCTTGGTCTCCCTCATGAGGTGGCACCAATTGACAAAGTCAATGATGATGTGGAGCATCATCATTGGCCGGCCATGCCTAGTCATCATCATGACATGGCATTTGGTCAAGTCAAACTTGACCTTTCATCTTCCCTCTCAAGTCAAGTCAAACTTGACCTCTAATCTCCCATGGTTGATCAAATCTAACCACTTGACTCAAGTCAATTTAATATAATGAATCTCTATTCATTAATTTAAATTGATTTGATGAATCAAATCTCAATTAGACTCATTCAACACTTGAATCAACTTGAGTCTAACTCAATTAGTCTAATTTGGATTACTCTTAATCCAATTTGGTTCATCCCATGAACCTAATCCTCATGGTTCATCATATGAACCTAATCTCCATCTAATTGCTCTTATGTGTGTGACTTATAGGTTCTTGTAACATTGGCAATGTCCCTAAACCGATTTAGGAACATAAGCAATGAGCGGTATCTAGCAACACATCATTGCTACCCAAGTTACAAGAATGTTGAGCTCCAACATCACCTTTGTGACTACTAATTGTGACTCTCACAATATGTGACAATGTCCCTCTATCCTTGACATCTAGATTGACCAATCGAGGCATAGACCGTGTCATCCTCGGTACAATCTAAATCTTGAACTCCAAGTAGACTCACTCTAATCAAATGAACTCAATATCTCATATTGACTCATTTGGGCATGGCCATGCACTTCGTGGTCTCACTCTATCAAGAATATCGATGTCACCCCCGTCATATAGGAGGGATAGATCCCATCTACATCACTCACATCCCTCCGCATAATACGTTACATACCCGATGTCGCCTTTATAGTCCACCCATTTACGGGTGACGTTTGACGAAACCAAAGTATGCAACTCCTTATGTAGGGAACCATGGTGACTTCAGGTCTAAGGACTAATAGTCATACTAATAGCCACATGAGAAAGTATATGACACTCATATAACGATCCATGATACTTTCTCATGGCGGGTCATTCAGTATACATTCTCCAATGCATACCCATGTGTCAACTTGATATCTCATATCCATGACTTGTGAGATCA
Source organism: Wurfbainia villosa (assembly GCA_025175895.1). NCBI lineage: Eukaryota > Viridiplantae > Streptophyta > Magnoliopsida > Zingiberales > Zingiberaceae > Wurfbainia > Wurfbainia villosa. The sequence goes on from CM045990.1 coordinate 75,595,388, forward strand.
AGTCATCTTGTTGACCTACATGATAGTCTCTAAGCATTAACATTGTCCCGAATGTTAATACTGACTAGGAATGATTAAGAGTAGTGTTCTCTATATCATCTCATTATCGATTCAACCAATCGATTGATATAGATAAGAACCTACTACTCAAGGACATTATTATATTTAGTTATTTGGCACCAATAAGAGTAAATATAATAACCATGCCTTTATAAATAGGAATATGATACAATAAAGTCCATACAACAATCATCACATGATTGGCTCTAGGGCTTTCACTAACAATCTCCCACTAGCACTAGTGCCAATCATCGTAGTATCAAATACCCAATGACCTAGTGTGACCATCATGCTTTTTCTGTGCCAAAGCCTTGGTCATGGGATCTGCGATGTTAGCGTCTGTGGGTACTCTGCAAATCTTCACATCTCCTCTATCGATAATCTCTCGAATAAGATGGAAGCACTGATATATTCTGCCTATGTTGTAGAATCAGCAACTGTGTTCTGCTTGGAACTATTCTAGCTCACAGCGCCACCATTCAAGCAAAACACGAACCCTGACTGCGATCTATAATCATCCTGGTCAGTTTGGAAGCTGGCATCGCTATAACCCTTTACAGCTAGCTCCTCATCGCCTCCAAATATCAAGAAATATTCTTTAGTCCTTCTCAAGTACTTAAGAATATTCTCGCTACTATCGATGATGCTCACCGGATCCGATGGTATCTACTCGCCATGCTCAAAGCATACGAGACATCGAGGCAGTACACAAGATGGCGTACATGATAGATCCTATAGCAGATGCGTAAGGGATCTTATCCATGCGGTCTCTCTCCTCTCTAGAAGAGGGACTTTGAGTCTTCGAAAGACTCACACCATGTGACATCGGCAGAAGTCCTTTCTTGGAATTCTGCATGGCAAACCGAAGTAATATCGTGTCAATGTATGTACTCTGACTTAGGCCAAGCAATCTCTTAGATCTATCTCTATAGATCTTTATGCCTAGAATACAGGCTTCTTCACCTAAGTCCTTCATTGAGAAGCACGTCCCCAGCCAAGTCTTCACAGACTGTAGCGAAGGGATGTCATTCCTAATGAGTAGTATGTCATCCACATACAATACAAGGAACACAACTGTGTTCCCATTAACCCTCTTGTAGACACAGGGTTCATCTTCATTCTTGATGAAACCAAACTGTTTGATCGCATCATCGAATCGAAGATTCCACTCAGAAGCTTGCTTTAGCCCATAAATGGACCTTTGCGGCTTGCATACCTTCCCAAAGATATCTTGTGGATCTACAAAACCCTCGGTTGTGTCATGTACACATCCTCGAGTAAGTTTCCATTGTAAATACGGTTTTGACATCCATCCGCCAGATCTCATAATCGTGGTATCGCAATAGCAAGCAAGATCCGAATGGACTTAAACATCGCCATCTTTGGAGAAAAGGTTTCATCATAGTCAATACCATGAATTTGCTTGAAACCTTTAGCCACCAATCGCCCTTATAGGTATGCGTAAGTCCATCCATGTCTTCTCCTAAAGACCCACTTACACCCAATGGGTTTGACTCTTCGTGGATCAACCAAAGTCCATACTTGGTTAGTGTACATGGATTCCATCTCGGATCTCATGGCGTCTAGCCATTTCTCGTAACTGGGCTCATCACCTTACGATAGGAGGTAGGCACATTCTCAATGAGCATAACGCCATCATGGTCAGACAAGAGAAATGAGTATCTCTCAGGCTGACGACGTACCCTATCAGACCTGCGAAGAGGTAGGTCTACTTGAACAGGTGGTTGTTCCACAACTCTTTGTGCAACAACCTCATCACCCACAACACTTTGTGGTTCCTGCTCAACCTCCATCAAGGCCTCATGCTATGGTCCTTATCTTGAATTTCTTCAAGATCGAAGGTACTCCCACTAGTTTTTCTAGAAACAAAATCCTTTCTAGAAAAACTCGGTCTTTGCCACAAACACTTTGTCCGACCGGGAATGTAGAAGTAATATCCTTTGTATCCTTGGGATATCCAACAAAATAGCACCTATCGGATTTGGGTCTCATTTGTCGAGACTTGACGTCGAACGTAAGCCTCACAACCCCAAATCCTCATAAAAGACATCTTGGGATTTTTCCTGTCCCATATCGTATATGGTGTCTTTACCACAACCTTGGATGGTACACGCTTAAGGGTAAAGGTGCTGTGTCGAGCATATCCCCAAAAGGATATAGGAAGATCTGTGTGACTCATCATAGATCGTACCATATCCAATAGGGTACGATTCCTCCTTTCAGATACACCATTCCACTGTGGTGTTCCAGGAGGAGTGAGTTGGGATAGAATCCCACACTCAGCTAGATAGTCACGAAACTCATGGCTAAGGTATTCACCACCTCGATCTGATCGAAGTATCTTAATACTTTGCCAAGTCGGTTTTGTACTTCCATTCTTGAATTCTTTGAACTTTTCAAAGGATTCAGATTTATGTGTCATAAGATACACATAACCATATCTACTGAAGTCATCAGTAAATGTAATGAAGTACCTGTAACCACCTCTAGCAGCAATATTGAAAGGACCACATACATCACTATGTATAAGTCCTAACAAATCTGTTGCTCTTTCGCTATGTCCACTAAAGGGAGTCTTGGTCATCTTGCCTAAAAGGCAAGACTCGCATGTCTCATATGATTCAAAATCAAATGAGTCTAGCAGCCCATCCTTATGGAGCTGAGATAAGCGACTGTCATTTATGTGACCTAAGCGACAATGCCAGAGATAGGTTTGGTTCAACTCATTTGACTTGAACCTCTTGGTACTTATGTTATAGATAGGGCTCTCTAAGTCTAGAAAGTAGAGTCCGTTCATTAGAGGTGCACTACAATAGAACATATCATTTAAATAAACTGAACAACATTTGTTCTTTATTATAAATGAAAAATCTTTCTTGTCCAAACAAGAAACTGAAATGATGTTCTTAGTTAAGGCAGGCACATAACAACATTCATCTAATTCTAGTACAAGCCCAGAGGGCAGAGATAGATCATAAGTTCCTACAAAGAATGAAGAACCCTTGCTCCATTGCCTACTCGTAGGTCCACCTCGCCTTTCAGTCAATGCCCCGCTATTTCTCAGACATTGGTACAAATGTGAGATGCACATCCTAGATCTAATACCCATGATGAAGAAATAGATAGATCGACTTCTATAACATTTATACCAAGTAGAAGTCTCACTTCTTCTTCTTAAGATCTTCGTATGCCTTGCATAGCTTACGCTTCCGATGTCCGCTTCCTTGCGGGAAGCAAGCCCCTTCCTCGCTACCCCTCCTTTGGGTTTAAGTTCTTTGCCTTTGCCCTTGGCTTGGGACTTTCCCTTACCTTTAGGCTTGCCCTTGCCTTCTTCTTCCTCGCACCATCAAAATGGTGTCGATCTTCTTAATGTTAAGTCATAGCTTCTCAACATGCCGAGCATTTCAGTAATGGCTTATCAATTTCATTCATGTTATAATTCATGACAAATTGATTGAAGGCTTGTGGCAAAGATTGCATGATTAGGTGCTGGCCCTTGGCCAAGTGGGAATCCCAAATTTGTAGGTTTTCTACGCTCCAATCATCTTGAGTACATATGTACTCGGAGTCCCATCTTGCATTTTGGACCCAAATAATGCCTTAGAGACTTATATCTCTCATGCCTTGCTTGTCCTTGATATAGTTGACGAAGATGTCCAACCATATCATAAGCATTCATGAACTCGTGTTGCTTCTGAAGCTCAGAGTTCATGGTCACGAGCATTAGACATGACACATCTAATGCATCATCTTGATGCTTCTTGTAAGCATCTTTGTCAGCTCGCGAGGCATTGGCAGGAGGTGCCTCGAATCGCCCAGATAACTTCCTTTCTTGGGTGAGAACAATTCTCAAGTTCCTGCATACCCAAGAAATTTGCTCCATTGAGCTTGTCCTTCTCAAGACTGAGATCGCAGAGAGAGAGTGTTCGTGGTTTGTGACATAGTTATCTACAACATACAATACAATGCAGAATTAATATCATATTCCTTTATCATTTAATTAGGCCTTTAATCAAATGATGCTCCCACTAAATTATAGGAATTTTGTAGAATCGAGTTATGGATGTGGTCAAACCACTTTTACTAGATTCATACAAACTAGCTATAATTCTTGCGGGACAAGATCCACATCATACTAAGCCTTGAGTTAGCTTTGGCTAAATCGCCCAAGACTTAGTACGATCGGTGGGTAACAAATTACCAATTACATCTCTATGCAACTCTTGTTTATAGGATTAAGACCCACATTTACAAAAGACCTTGAGTTAGCTTTGGCTAAATCGCCCAAGATTTAGTGTAAATGGGATCTTAACCTATCTTTCCAATGATTGGAATATGCCTATAGTTCTACTCGATCCAATTGAGTTAACTAGTTTTGCTCAATCTAATTGAGCTTACTCTAACCCGAGTCGTGATAGGCGGGACCAAGATTGTCCCTCCGCACCCTACCAAGATAATATGCGTTGCTCTGCTTTGGCAGATTCAACAACAACAAATGATCGAGGTAGTGATGGGTATCAAGGCTCGGTAGGCATTTTCGAGTTGATTCGATTATGATCTAATCTAATCGTAATGTGTATCTTATACGCATTTAGGCCTTTATTATCCTATAATTGCATGCATCATATACATACATTAATTATTCTAGCATGCATCATATACATACAAGAAAATTAACCTAGCATGCATCATATACATACAAACATTTTTCTACTAGCATGCATCACATACATACAAGCAAAATCAATTAAATATACATATATATATATATCAACATATATATATATCATTAAATGTGATATAGTCATGGCCCTACTACGATCTTCTCAAGCCAATGAGAAGATCGGACGGTCAACCTAAGGCTAGCGGCTTCTCCAAGCGCTTCCTTTGACCGCCATGTGTCGTCGTCACCCTTCTCGTAATCTCGTCTTCGAGTGGACTTTCCACCGCTCCATTTTATACATTACAAATATGAAACTCGAGTTACATTCGAGTCTAAAAACTAATTACAACTAGAATATTAAAAGAATAGGTGCGACGCGCAGGTCGCAAACACTTTACAACACGCATGACCACAAAACTAAGACGCAGCCGATTATGAATTACAACACACTTAATCCAATCCAATTGGGTTATTGGGCCATGACAATCACAGAATTATACATAATTCTAAATTATGTATTTTTACAGGAATTTCTATAATTTTTCCTAATTTATTTCGAATTTATGAGTCAACTCTCCGTAACGGTCCCGCTAAGCGGTTCGCGATCGCGGACATGGCCCTTTCGGGGATAGGGCAGCGCTCTACCGCAAAAATAAACTTCGCGAGTGTCCCTACAATGATCTTACAGCGACTTAAGTCGCTGTCACAAAAACCTAAAGCGAGAACTCGCCGATTCGGAGAGTTTTTCTCGACGGTTGAAGCCTACGAGTGTCCCAACACTCGTTGCTTCGACTCTACGAGAAAAATACCCAAAAATTCTATAAAATAAGAAAATTTACAGAAACATATAAATCTGTAATTTTTATATCTAATATAAAAACTACAAAGCGAAACACATACATGCTTCGTGACGTGGCTCGATACCATTTGTTGGGTTTTTCCGAGCCGCAAAACCGCTTTGCGTTGCGAAACCTCGGAAGCCCGACCACGGATCCGTGCGAAGTATAAAAAATTATAATTACATGTATGTGCTTACAGAAATCCTAGATCTACCTTACAGAAATCCATGACTTGTGAGATCAAGTCATCTTGTTGACCTACATGCTAGTCTCTACGCATTAACATTGTCCCTGAATGTTAATACTCGACTAGGAATGATTAAGAGTAGTGTTCTCTATATCATCTCATTATCGATTCAACCAATCGATTGATATAGATAAGAACCTACTACTCAAGGACATTATTATATTTAGTTATTTGACACCAATACAAGTAAATATAATAACCATGCCTTTATAAATAGGAATATGATACAATAAAGTCCATACAACAATCATCATATGATTGGCTCTAGGGCTTTCACTAACATTCCCAGTCAGCACAAAGTGTTTGTGTCAAAGACTGGGGTTTTTCCTGTTGGGTTTTTCCGAGCCGCAAAAACCGCTTTTTGCGTTGCGGAAACCTCGGAAGCCCCCGACCACGGATCCGTGCGAAGTATAAACATTATAATTACATGTATGTGCTTACAGAAATCCTAGATCTATCTTAGATCTAAGAGGTTAGAACGTTACCCTCGTAGCGACGCCCTTCGCTTATCCCGCTCGTCCAAAAAGTCTGCCGGAACTCGAGAGTGTCAAGTGCACACTCCTCTATGGTATCCACACAAGCAATAGGTGGAGAAAAAGACACTTGAGTGTGCTAGCACTCCTCTATGGTGTCTCGGCAAGATGAGGTTGGAGAGGGAGAGCTTGAGAGAAAAAATTCCCAAGGAAGAAGATGAAGTTATGGAGAGTTACACACAAAATGAATTTCACCCATGAAACCCCTAAAGTGTTGGCCGGCCACATTATGGAGAGGGAGTTACATGCATGCATGTAACTCCCATGTCCCTTGGTCTCCCTCATGAGGTGGCACCAATTGACAAAGTCAATGATGATGTGGAGCATCATCATTGGCCGGCCATGCCTAGTCATCATCATGACATGGCATTTGGTCAAGTCAAACTTGACCTTTCATCTTCCCTCTCAAGTCAAGTCAAACTTGACCTCTAATCTCCCATGGTTGATCAAATCTAACCACTTGACTCAAGTCAATTTAATATAATGAATCTCTATTCATTAATTTAAATTGATTTGATGAATCAAATCTCAATTAGACTCATTCAACACTTGAATCAACTTGAGTCTAACTCAATTAGTCTAATTTGGATTACTCTTAATCCAATTTGGTTCATCCCATGAACCTAATCCTCATGGTTCATCATATGAACCTAATCTCCATCTAATTGCTCTTATGTGTGTGACCCTATAGGTTCTTGTAACGTCGGCAATGTCCCTAAACCGATTTAGGAACATAAGCAATGAGCGGTATCTAGCAACACATCATTGCTACCCAAGTTACAAGAATGTTGAGCTCCAACATCACCTTTGTGACTACTAATTGTGACTCTCACAATATGTGACAATGTCCCTCTATCCTTGACATCTAGATTGACCAATCGAGGCATAGACCGTGTCATCCTCACAATCTAAATCTTGAACTCCAAGTAGACTCACTCTAATCAAATGAGCTCAATATCTCATATTGACTCATTTGGGCATGGCCATGCACTTCGTGGTCTCACTCTATCAAGAATATCGATGTCACCCCCGTCATATAGGAGGGATAGATCCCATCTACATCACTCACATCCCTCCGCATAATTCGTTACACACTCAGTAATCGCCTTTATAGTCCACCCATTTACGGGTGACGTTTGACGAAGCTAAAGTATGCAACTCCTTATGTAGGGAACCATGGTGACTTCAAGTCTAAGGACTAATAGTCATACTAATAGCCACATGAGAAAGTATATGACACTCATATAACGATCCATGATACTTTCTCATGGCGGGTCATTCAGTATACATTCTCCAATGCATACCCATGTGTCAACTTGATATCTCATATCCATGACTTGTGAGATCAAGTCATCTTGTTGACCTACATGCTAGTCTCTACGCATTAACATTGTCCCTGAATGTTAATACTCGACTAGGAATGATTAAGAGTAGTGTTCTCTATATCATCTCATTATCGATTCAACCAATCGATTGATATAAATAAGAACCTACTACTCAAGGACATTATTATATTTAGTTATTTGGCACCAATACAAGTAAATATAATAACCATGCCATTATAAATAGGAATATGATTCAATAAAGTCCATACAACAGTCATCATATGATTGGCTCTAGGGCTTTCACTAACAATCTCCCACTAGCACTAGTGCCAATCACCGTAGTATCTAATACCCAATGACCTAGTGTGACCATCATTCTTTTTCTGTGCCAAAGCCTTGGTCAAGGGATCTGCGATGTTAGCCTCTGTGGGTACTCTGCAAATCTTCACATCTCCTCGATCGACAATCTCACGAATGAGATGGAAGCACCGATATATTCGGCCTCTGTTGTAGAATCAATAACTGTGTCCTGCTTGGAACTCTTCCAGCTCACAGTGCTACCTATTCAAGCAAAACACGAACCCTGACTGCGATCTATAATCATCCTGGTCAGTTTGGAAGCTGGCATCGCTGTAACCCTTTACAGCTAGCTCCTCATCGCCTCCAAATATCAAGAAATATTCTTTAGTCCTTCTCAAGTACTTAAGAATATTCTGACTATCCATGACGCCACCGATCTCGATCGGTATATCTACTCGTCATGCTCAAGGCATACGAGACATCAGGACGAGTACACAGCATGGCGTACATGATAGATCCTATAGCAGATGCGTAAGGGATCTTATCCATGCGGTCTCTCTCCTCTCTAGAAGAGGGACTTTGAGTCTTCGAAAGACTCACACCATGTGACATCAGTAGAAGTCCTTTCTTGGAATTCTGCATGGCAAACCGAAGTAATACCGTGTCAATGTATGTACTCTGACTTAGGCCAAGCAATCTCTTAGATCTATCTCTATAGATCTTGATGCCTAGAATACAGGCTGCTTCACCTAAGTCCTTCATTGAGAAGCACGTCCCCAGCCAAGTCTTCACAGACTGTAGCGAAGGGATGTCATTCCCAATGAGTAGTATGTCATACAATACAAGGAACACAACTGTGTTCCCATTAACCCTCTTGTAGACACAGGGTTCATCTTCATTCTTGATGAAATCAAACTGTTTGATCGCATCATCGAATCGAAGATTCCAACTCCGAGAAGCTTGCTTTAGCCCATAAATGGACCTTTGCAGCTTGCATACCTTCCCAGTATGCTGTGGATCTACAAAACCCTCAGGTTGTGTCATGTACACATCCTCGAGTAAGTTTCCATTCAGAAACACGGTTTTGACATCCATCTGCCAGATCTCATAATCGTGGTATGCTGCAATAGAAAGCAAGATCCGAATGGACTTAAACATCGCCACTGGAGAAAAGGTTTCATCATAGTCAATACCATGAATTTGCTTGAAACCTTTAGCCACCAATCGGCCCTTATAGGTATGCGTAAGTCCATCCATGTCAGTCTTTCTCCTAAAGACCCACTTACACCCAATGGTTTTGACCCCTTCAGGTGGATCAACCAAAGTCCATACTTGGTTAGTGTACATGGATTCCATCTCGGATCTCATGGCGTCTAGCCATTTCTCAGAATCTGGGCTCATCACAGCTTCCTGATAGGAGGTATGCTCATTCTCAATGAGCATAACGTCATCATGGTCTGACAAGAGAAATGAGTATCTCTCAGGCTGACGACGTACCCTATCAGACCTGCGAAGAGGTAGGTCTACTTGAAATGGTGGTTGTTCAACAACTCTTTGTGCAACAACCTCATCACCCACAACACTTTGTGGTTCCTGTTCAACCTCCATCAAGGCCTCAGTGCTATGGTCCTTATCTTGAATTTCTTCAAGATCGAAGGTACTCCCACTAGTTTTTCTAGAAACAAAATCCCTTTCTAGAAAAACCCCAGTCTTTGCCACAATCACTTTGTGCTGACTGGGAATGTAGAAGTAATATCCCTTTGTATCCTTGGGATATCCAACAAAATAGCACCTATCGGATTTGGGTCCCAGTTTGTCTGAGACTTGACGTCGAACGTAAGCCTCACAACCCCAAATCCTCATAAAAGACATCTTGGGATTTTTCCCTGTCCATATCATATATGGTGTCTTTACCACAGCCTTGGATGGTACACGGTTAAGGGTAAAGGCTGCTGTGTCCAGAGCATATCCCCAAAAGGATATAGGAAGATCTGTGTGACTCATCATAGATCGTACCATATCCAATGTTAGTTAAAGCCCTAGAACCAATCATGTGATGGTTGAATAGGGAACATTTTGTATCATATTCTATAAAGGCAAAGGATTGGTTATTATATTTACATCTTGCTTGTGCCAGCTAATTTAAATATAATAATGCCCTAGAAAAGTAGGTTCTTATCTACAGAACATCAATTGGCAGAATTGATTATGAGAGGCTGTAGAGAACACTTTCCTAAATGTTCCCAGTCGAGTATTAATATGCAAGGGCAATATTAATACATAAAGACTAGCATGTAGGTCAATTGATGACTTGATCTCACAAGTCATGGATATATGATATCAAGTTGACACATGGGTATATATGAGAGAATATATACTGAACTGACCCGCCATGAGAAAGTTTCATGGATCGTTATATGAGTGTCATAAACTTTCTCATGTGACTATTGGTATGAATAGTCCTTAGACCAAGTCACTATGGTTCCCTACATAAGGAGTTATGTACTTTGGTATCACAAACGTCCACCCGTAACAGGTGGACCATAAAGGCGACATCGGGTATATAACAAATTATGCGGAGGGATGTGAGTGATGTAGATGGGATCTATCCCTTCCATATGACGGAGTGATATCTGGGCCCTTGATTGAGTAGAACTACTAAAATGCATGGCCATGCTCGAATGAGTCAATATGAGATATTGAGCTCATTTGTTTGAGTTAGTTTACTCAGGATCAAGAAACACATAGATTGATCGAGGATGACACGCCTATGCCTCATTGATCAACTGATATCAAGGATAGAAGGACACGGTCATACATTATAGTAGTCACGGAAAGGTTAGTCGGATCTTGACTTATCTCAGAACTTGGGTAGCTATGATGCATTGCTAGATGCCGCTCATTGCTTGTGTATCTAAAAGAGTTTAGATCCACCGCCAACGTTATGAGAGCCTATAGGGTCACACACAAAGAGCATGATAATTAGAGGAATTAGAGTATTCTAGTTTGACTAGAATAATATGGGGAATAAGCTTAAGTACAAAATGGTTTTGGACTTTAAGCTTAATGAGAATTTTAGCTAATTGATTTAATGAGATTAATTCAATATGTTACCTTATTGATTTAATAAGATTAATTCAATATGATAACATAAGCTTAATTGAATTAATAAGATTAATTCAATATGATAACATAAGCTTAATTGAATTAATAAGATTAATTCAACATGCATGAATGCCACATAAGAATGCTACATAAGCATGCCACATAAGCATGCCACCTAAGCATCCACCTAAGCTAGTTAAGGTGGAAGGAAACAAAATGGTTTTGTCTCCTTAAGTGGCCGCCAAACAAGGAAGCCAAATCCTTTTGAGTGTGTCTCAATGCAATGGATTGCATTGAATGTGAAGGAGGTGGAAGGGTTTTTCCAACCCTATAAAAGGCTCCATGGAGTGGCTGCCATAGAGTTTTTGGTGTTGTGGTTGTGAGAGAGCTTGGTGGAAGCTTTAGTTGTGTGGGTTTGTGAGTGTAGGCTAGCAAGAAGAGGAGTCTTCTTCTTCCTTTCTCCTTTCCCTCTCTTCCTCTCCTTTAGGACTTCTCTAGCAAGAAGTAAAGGAGAGCTCTTCTAGTTTTCCTTTGTGAGACAAGAGCGTGCTCGTGTGGATACGATAGAGGCACGGACACTTGAACGTGCTAAAGATCCAACAAACCGAAAGGAAAAGCGGATTAGCAAGGGCACGCAACAAAGGTAATCCTCTCCTATAAGATAGGTTTGGTTTAGAGAAATTTATTTTATACGAGTTTGCTTTCGCATGGATCACTTGGAAGGGATCCTATTTTCCGCTTGATATGCCATTTGGCATACGAGATTTCCCTACAAAGGGTATCAGAGCCACTTATAAAGATCGATAAAAATAGGTTTTCTATTTTATATGTGATATAGAAGTAGGATAAATTTTATTATGAGTTGATAATTGCATTAGCAAATTTTCAAACATAATAAAATATCCAATGTCTTTAAAAGTTAAAATGACATGGTGCATGGTTATGGCCTAGTCCCAAAAAGTTTGTGATTGTGTGTTGTAATTTTAATACGGCTGCGTGTCGTGCCTTTCTCCTAATATTCTTGTTGTAAAATTAGTTTTAGACTCGAATGTAACTCGAGTATTTCTCCTTTGTAATGTACAAAACAAGGATGGAGGGTCCATTGGAAGATGAGGTTACAAGGAGGAAGTCAACACACAAGACAACCAAAAGGAAGCACTTAGGAGAAGATGCTATCCCTAGGTTGACCAATCAATCTTTTCATTGGCTTGAGAAGATTGTAGAATAAGGGCCATAACCATGACACGTTAGTTTAATATGTATGTGATGCATGTTAGTTTAGCTTGTATGTGATGCATGATTAGTTTAGCTTATATGTGATGTATGCTAATATGTATATGATACATGTTTATTTCTTAATAAGTCTAAACGATATGCCTACCAAAGTTGGTACTCACTACTTCCTCGATCATTTGTTATTGGGTTTGCCAAAGCAAAGCAATGCATTTTATCTTGAAGGGTGCGAGTGGACAATCGTGATGTCCCGCTATCGCCTTGGTTAAGACTTAATTAAGTGTTTTCTTAATTGGTTAAGAAAGTAGAGGCATATATTAGCTTTGAAACATAAGTGTTAACATTAGTTTTGTGTGATTCAACATCGCCTTTGTCTTAGAAGTGGTCGTTGTCTGATATCCAAGAAGGCCCTCGTGGCTCGCCACACCGAAGCCGGGTTTAGGAATAAACACTAAACTAATCTAAAACTTAACCAAAGCTATTAAAGAGTTACATCAGATGTAATTGGCAAAAGATTGCCTACCTAATTATACTACGCCTTGGGCGATTAGCCAAAGCTAACTCAAGATGAATTATGATGTGGATCTTTATCCCATATAAATTTATAGCCAAATAGTAGCTATGAGAATTTAGTGGAGCCTCATTTAATTAAAGGCCTAATTAAATGATTTAGGTATGATACTTAACTTTGCATTTTAATGTTGTAGATCACCATGTCATCTAACACGACACACCCTCAACTTGCGATCGGTCTCTGAGAAGGACAAGCTCAATGGAGCAAACTTTCTGATCGGTATAGGAACTTGAGGATTATCCTCAAGCAAGAACGCAAACTATATGTCCTAGAGCAGTACCTCAAATACCCGCCTACGCCACTGTGGCTGAAAAGGATGCTTATAAGAAGCATCAAGATGACGATTAGATGTGTCATGCCTTATGCTTGCCACCATGAACTCGAGCTTCGTAAGCAACATGAGAACATGGATGCCTATGATATGGTTGAGCATTTGAAACAACTATATCAAGGACAAGCTAGGCACGAGCGCTTTGAAGTGTCTAAGGCTCTTTTGCATGCAAGATGCAAGAAGGAACACTAGGGAACTCACGACTAAAATGATTGGGTACGCTGAGAACCTTGAAAGACTAGGTTTTCCATCGAGCCAAGAATTGGCAATCGATGTTATCCTCGCAATCGGTTTAAGCATACAATCAATTCGTCATGAATTATAACATGAATGAAATTGATAAACCTTTGCCTGAGATTCTCAGCATGTTGAGAACTGCTGAACCAAATCTCAAGAAGAAAGTTAGTAATGTACTAATGGTCAAGAAGGACAAAGGTAAGCGCAAAGGCAAGGGTAAGACCCAAGCCAAAGGCAAGGCCAATTCATCCACTTCAAAGGGTAAAGGTGAGGAGATCGACACTTCGAAGCGTAACTGCAAAGTCTACCTTGAGGAAGTAAAGAACAAGAGAAGTGGGACTTCTGCCTCAGGTATACACGTTATAGAAGTTAATCTATCTATTTCTTCTACATGGGTATTAGATACCGGATGTGCATCTCACATTTGTACTAATGTGCGTGGACCGAGAAATAGTAGAATAATGGCAAAGGGTGAAGTGGACCTACGAGTAGGCAATGGCGCAAAAGTTGCTGCTGTAGCTGTAGGAACATATTCTTTATCTTTGCCCACTGGGCTTATCTTAGAACTAGAGGAGTGCTTCTATGTACCCGCATTAACAAAGAACATAATTTCTGTATCTTGTTTAGACAAGAAAAACTTTTCTTTTATAATAAAGGACAAATGTTGTTCCATTTATTTAAATGAAATGTTCTATTGTAATGCACCACTTATGAATGGTCTCTATGTTCTAGATTTAGATAACCCAATTTATAACGTGAATACCAAACGGTTCAAATCGAATGATTTGAACTGACATATATCTTCGCATCGCCGCTTAGGTCACATAAATGAAAAACGCATATCCCAACTCCATAAAGATGGATTATTGACTCATTTGATTTTGAATCATATGAGGTATGAGTCTTGTCTTTAGGAAAGATGACTAAAACTCCATTTAGTGGACATGGCGAGAGAGCGACGGATTTGTTAGGACTCATACATACCGATGTATGTGGCCCTTTCAATGTCGGGCCAGAGGAGGCTATAAGTACTTTATTACTTTCCGATGATATGAGTAGATTTGGCTACTTATATTTGATGAGACATAAGTCGAATCCTTTGAAAAGTTCAAAGAATTCAAGAATGAAGTACAAAACCAACTTGGTAAGCATATTAAGCTACTCGATCAGGATCGAGGTGGTGAATACCTTAGTCAAGAGTTTCGTGATCACTGGGCCGAGTGTGGATAATATCCCAACTCACTCCACCGAACACCACAATGGAATGGTGTATCCGAGAGGAGAAATCGACTCTATTAGATATGGTACGATCAATGATGAGCCGATCGATCTACCTACTTCCTTTGGGGTTTAGCTCTAGAGATACCGCTTTCACACTTAATCGCCCATCAAAAGCCAGAGAAAAGACACCATATACGTATATGGACCGAAGAGTCCCAAAATGTCTTTATAAAGATTTGGGGTTGTGAAGCTTACGTTAGACGCCAAGTCTCGTATAAACTAGGACCCAAATCGATAAGTGTTATTTTGAGGATATCCCAAGGAAACTAAGGGATATTACTTTTACAATCCCACACTTGGCAAGGTGTTTGTTGCAAATGTCAGTCTTTCTAGAAAGAGAATTTATTTCTAGAAATACTAGTGGGAGTAAAATTCATCTTGAAGAAGTTCAAGATGATGATAACACTAAGGCTTCGATGGAAAATGAACAGGCACCACAAAGTGTTGTGGACGAGGAATTTGTTGCCCAAAGAGTTGTGGAGCAAACACCTGTTCAAGTAGACCAACCTCTTCGTAGATCTAATAGGATCCGTCGTCAACCCGAGAGATATTCTTTTCTCGACCGACAACGGTGAAGTATTGCTTGTCGATCTTGACTATCCTACATCCTATCAAGAAGCTATGATGAGCCCAGATTCCGAGAAATGGCTAGAGGCCATGAGATCCAAAATGGAATCCATGTACACTAACCAAGTATGGACTTTGGTTGATCCACCTGAAGGGGTAAAACCCATTGGGTGTAAGTGGGTCTTTAAAATAAAGACTGACATGGATGGTAATAAGCATACCTATAAAGGTAGATTGGGCAAAGGATTCAAACAAATTCATGGTATTGACTATGAAGAAACCTTTTCACCAGCATGCTTAAATCCATTCTGGATCATACTTGCTATTGCACCTACCATGATTATGAGATATGGCAGATGGATGTCAAAACCGCTTTTCTGAATGGAAAGCTACTCGAGGATGTGTACATGACACAACCTGAGGGTTTTGAAGATCCAAAGCATCCTGGAAAGGTATGCAAACTGCAAAGGTCCATTTATGGACTAAAGCAAACCTCTCGTCGGGAATCTTCGATTCGATGATGCAATCAAAGAGTTTGGTTTCATCAAGAATGAAGATGAGCCTTGTGTCTACAAGAGAAATAGTGGGAGCACAGCTTGTATTTCTTGTCTTGTATGTAGATGATACTTCATCAAATGATATTCCTCACTCCAAATTGTGAAGATGTGGTTAGGGAATTGTTTCTCGATGAAGGACTTAGGTGAAGTCGCTTATATTCTAGGCATCAAGATCTATAGAGATAGATCTAGAAGATTACTTGGCCTAAGTCGAGTACATACATTGATAAAGTGCTAGATCGCTTTGCTATGCAAAATTCTAAGAAAGGGTTTCGCTTTATCACATGGTGTGAGTCTTTCAAGACTCAATGTCCTCTTCTAAGGAGGAGAGAGATCGCATGGATAAGATCCCTTATGCACCTATAGGGTCTATCATGCACGCCATGCTTTGTACTGCTCCGACGCCTCGTATGCTTTGAGCATGACGAGTAGATACACTGATCCAGTGAAAGTCATCGATAGCAATAAAAATATTCTAAATACTTACGAAGAACGAAAGAATATTTCCGATATTCGAGGCAATGAGGAGCTAATCAAAGGGTTACGTGATGCAAGCTTCCAAATGCATAAGGATGACTATAGATCGCAATCGGGTACGTGTTTTGCCTCGAATGGTGGAGCCGTGAGTCGAAGAGTTCAAAGCAGACACGCTTGCCGATTCTACAACAGAGCCGAGTATATTGCAAGCATCCGATGCAAAGAAAGGAGGTT
The DNA here is from genome assembly GCA_025175895.1 of Wurfbainia villosa. Taxonomy (NCBI): domain Eukaryota; kingdom Viridiplantae; phylum Streptophyta; class Magnoliopsida; order Zingiberales; family Zingiberaceae; genus Wurfbainia; species Wurfbainia villosa. The sequence goes on from CM045990.1 coordinate 75,611,972, forward strand.
GTTTGGCTCCGCAAGTTCATCGCTGAACTTGGGGTAGTTCCTAGCATTGCAGATCCAATAGACCTCTATTTTGACAACAATGGGGCTATTGCACAGGCTAAGGAACCTCGATCACATCAGCGGACCAAACACATACTGCGGCGCTTCCATCTCATTCGAGAGATCATCGATAGAGGAGATGTGAGGTGATGCAGAGTACCGATGTAAGCTAACATCGCAGATCCATTGACCAAGGCTTTGCACGAGAGGAAGCATGATGGTCACACTAGGTCACTAGGTATTAGATATCATAGTGATTGGTACTAGTGCTAGTGGGAGATTGTTAGTTAAAGCCCTAGAACCAATCATGTGATGGTTGAATAGGGAACATTTTGTATCATATTCTATAAAGGCAAAGGATTGGTTATTATATTTACATCTTGCTTTTGCCAGCTAATTTAAATATAATAATGCCCTAGAAAAGTAGGTTCTTATCTACAAAGACATCAATCGCGTAATTGATTATGAGAGGTCAGAGAGTACACTTTCCTAAATGTTCCTAGTCAATTATTAATATGCATTGTGAATATTAATACATAAAGACTAGCATGTAGGTCAATTGATGACTTGATCTCACAAGTCATGGATATATGATATCAAGTTGACACATGTGTATATATTGGATAATATATACTGAACTGACCCGCCATGAGAAAGTTTCATGGATCGTTATATGAGTGTCATAAACTTTCTCATGTGACTATTGGTATGAATAGTCCTTAGACCTGAAGTCACTATGGTTCCTTACATAAGGAGTTATGTACTTTGGTATCACAAACGCCACCCGTAATAGGTGGACCATAAAGGCGACATCGGGTATGTAACAAATTAGGCGCAGGGATGTGAGTGATGTAGATGGGATCTATCCCTTCCATATGACGGGAGTGATATCGGTGGGCCCTTTGATTGAGTAGAACTACTAAAACGCATGGCCATGCTCGAATGAGTCAATATGAGATATTGAGCTCATTTGTTTGAGTTAGTTTACTCAGGGATCAAGAAACACATAGATTGATCGAGGATGACACGGCCTATGCCTCATCGATCAACTGATATCAAGGATAGAAGGACACGGCCATATATTATAGTAGTCACTTTAAAGGTTAGTCGGATCTTGACTTATCTCAGAACTTGGGTAGCAATGATGTATTGCTAGATGCCGCCATTGCTTGTGTATCTAAAAGAGTTTAGATCCACCGCCAACGCTATGAGAGCCTATAGGGTCACACACAAAGAGCATGATAATTAGAGGAATTAGAGTATTCTAGTTTGACTAGAATAATATGGGAATAAGCTTAAGTACAAAATGGTTTTGACTTTAAGCTTAATGAGAATTTTAGCTAATTGATTTAATGAGATTAATTCAATATGTTACCTTATTGATTTAATAAGATTAATTCAATATGATAACATAAGCTTAATTGAATTAATAAGATTAATTCAATATGATAACATAGTTTAATTGAATTAATAAGATTAATTCAACATGCATGAATGCCACATAAGAATGCCACATAAGCATGCCACATAAGCATGCCACCTAAGCATCCACCTAAGCTTAGTTAAGGTGGAAGGAAACAAATGGTTTTGTCTCCTTATGGCCAAACAAGGAAGCCAAATCCTTTTGAGGTGTCTCTCAATGCAATGGATTGCATTGAATGTGAAGGAGGTGGAAGGGTTTTTCCAACCCTAAACAAGGCTCCATTGAGTGGCCGGCCATAGAGAGTTTTTGGTGTTGTGGTTGTGAGAGAGCTTGGTGGAAGCTTTAGTTGTGTGGGTTTGTGAGTGTAGGCTAGCAAGAAGAGGAGTCTTTCTTCCTTTCTCCTTTTCCTCTCTTCCTCTCCTTTAGGGACTTCTCTAGCAAGAAGTAAAGGAGAGCTCTCGATAGAGGCAGACACTTGAACGCCTAAAGATCCAACAAACCGAAAGGAAAAGCGGATTAGCAAGGGCACGCAACAAAGGTAATCCTCTCCTATAAGATAGGTTTGGTATAGAGAACTTGATTTTATACGAGTTTGCTTTCGCATGGATCACTTGGAAGGGATCCTATTTTCCGTTGCGCATATGCCATTTGGCATACGAGATTTCCCTACATCCAATAGGGTACGATTCCTCCTTTCGGATACACCATTCCACTGTGGTGTTCCAGGAGGAGTGAGTTGGGATAGAATCCCACACTCAGCTAGATAGTCACGAAACTCATGGCTAAGGTATTCACCACCTCGATCTGATCGAAGTATCTTAATACTCTTGCCAAGTCGGGTTTTGTACTTCATTCTTGAATTCTTTGAACTTTTCAAAGGATTCTGATTTATGTGTCATAAGATACACATAACCATATCTACTCAAGTCATCAAGAATGTAATGAAGTACCAGAATCACCTCTAGCAAAGAATATCAAAGGACCACATACATCACTATGTATAAGTCCTAACAAATCCGCTGCTCTTCGCTATGTCCACTAAAGGATGTCTTGGTCTTCTTGCATATAAGGAAAGACTCACTTGTCTCATATTATTCAAAATAAATTGAGTCATGCAGCCCATCCTTTTGTAGCTGGGATAAGCGACTCTCATTTATGTGACCTAAGCGACAATGCCAGAGATAGGTTTGGTTCAACTCATTTGACTTGAACCTCTTGGTACTTATGTTATAGATAGGCTCTAAGTCTAGAAAGTAGAGTCCGCTCATTAGAGGTGCACTATAATAGAACATATCATTTAAATAAATCAACAACATTTGTTCTTTATTATAAATGAAAACCTTTCTTGTCCAAACAAGAAATCAAATGATGTTCTTAGTTAAGGCAGTACATAACAACATTCATCTAATTCTAGTACAAGCCTGTGAGGGCGTAGATAGATCATAAGTTCCTACAAAGAATAAAGAAGAACCCTTGCTCCATTGCCTACTCGTGAGGTCCACCCGCCTTTGTCAATGAGCAATACGTCTCACCGCACATTGGTACAAATGTTAGATGCAAATCCGGTATCTAATACCCATGATGAAGAAATAGATAGATTGACTTCTATAACATTTATACCTGAAGTAGAAGTCTCACTTCTCTTCTTCTTAAGATCTTCCAGGTATGCCTTGCAGTTACGCTTCCAGTGTCACCGCTTCCTTGCGTAAGAAAGCAAGCCCCTTCCTTGGCTACCCCTCCTTTGGGTTTAAGTTCTTTGCCTTTGCCCTTGGCTTGGGACTTTCCCTTACCTTTAGGCTTGCCCTTGCCTTTCTTCTTCTGCACCATCAAAATGGTGTCATATTTACCCTTCTTAAGGTTAAGCTCTGCAGTTCTCAACATGCTGAGCATCTCAGGCAATGGCTTATCAATTTCATTCATGTTATAATTCATGACAAATTGATTGAAGGCTTGTGGCAAAGATTGCAAGATTAGGTCAGTGGCCAGCTCTTGGCCAAGTGGGAATCCCAGCCTTTGTAGGTTTTCTACGTACCCAATCATCTTGAGTACATATGTATCTACGGGAGTCCCTTCTTGTATTTTGGACCCAAATAATGCCTTAGAGACTTCATATCTCTCATGCCTAGCTTGTCCTTGATATAGTTGACGAAGATGTCCAACCATATCATAAGCATTCATGAACTCGTGTTGCTTCTGAAGCTCAGAGTTCATGGTCGCGAGCAATAGACATGACACATCTAATGCATCATCTTGATGCTTCTTGTAAGCATCTTTGTCATCTCGCGAGGTAGTGGCAGGAGGTGCCTCCGGAATGGGCTGCTCCAGGACGTACAACTTCCTTTCTTGGGTGAGAACAATTCTCAGGTTCCTGTACCAGTCCAGGAAATTTGCTCCATTGAGCTTGTCCTTCTCAAGGACAGATCACAGAGAGAGAGTGTTCGTGTTTGTCGACATAGTTATCTACAACATACAATGCAGAGAATTAATATCATATTCCTTTTATCATTTAATTAGGCCTTTAATCAAATGATGCTCCCACTAAATTATAGGAATTTTGTAGAATCGAGTTATGGATGTGGTCAAACCACTTTTACTAGATTCATACAAACTAGCTATAATTCTTGCGGGACAAGATCCACATCATACTAAGCCTTGAGTTAGCTTTGGCTAAATCGCCCAAGACTTAGTACGATCGGTGGGTAACACATTACCGATTACATCTCTATGCAACTCTTGTTTATAGGATTAAGACCCACATTTACAAAAGACCTTGAGTTAGCTTTGGCTAAATCGCCCAAGATTTAGTATAAATGCGATCTTAACCTATCTTTCCAACGATTGGAATATGCCTATAGTTCTACTCGATCCAATTGAGTTAACTAGTTTTGCTCAATCTAATTGAGCTTACTCTAACCCGAGTCGTGATAGGCGGGACCAAGATTGTCCCTCCGCACCCTACCAAGATAATATGCGTTGCTCTGCTTTGGCAGATTCAACAACAACAAATGATCGAGGTAGTGATGGGTATCAAGGCTCGGTAGGCATTTTTCGAGTTGATTCGATTATGATCTAATCTAATCGTTATGTGTATCTTATACGCATTTAGGCCTTTATTATCCTATATTAGCATGCATCATATACATACATTAATTATTCTAGCATGCATCATATACATACAAGAAAATTAACCTAGCATGCATCATATACATACATTAATTATTCTACTAGCATGCATCACATACATACAAGCAAAAATCAATTAAATATATATATATATATATCAACATATATATATATATATAATTAAATGTGATATAGTCATGGCCCTACTACGATCTTCTCAAGCCAATGAGAAGATCGGACGGTCTACCTAAGGCTAGCAGCTTCTCCAAGCGCTTCCTTTGACCGCCATGTGTCGTCGTCACCCTTCTCGTAAGCTCGTCTTCAAGTGGACTTTCCACCGCTCCATTTTTGTACATTACAAATATGAAACTCGAGTTACATTCGAGTCTAAAACTATTTACAACTAGAATATTAAAGAATAGGTCACGGCCAGTCGCAAACACTTTACAACACGCCTGACCACAAAGCGGCGCGGTAGTATTATGAATTACAACACACTTAATCCAATCCAATTGGGTTATTGGGCCATGACAATCACAGAATTATACATAATTCTAAATTATGTATTTTTACAGAAAATTTCTATAATTTTTCCTAATTTATTTTGAATTTATGAGTCACCCCTCCGAAACGGTCCCGCTAAGCGGTTTCCGGGCGCGATCGCGGGACATGGCCCCTTTCGGGGATAGGGGCAGTGCCCCTACTCACAAAATAAACTTCGCGAGTGTCCCTACAATGATCTTACAGCGACTTAAGTCGCTGTCCCAAAAACCTAAAGCGAGAACTCGCCGATTCGGAGAGTTTTTCTCGACGGTTGAAGCCTACGAGTGTCCCAACACTCGTTGCTTCGACTCTACGAGAAAAATACCCAAAAATTCTATAAAATAAGAAAATTTACAGAAACATATAAATCTGTAATTTTTATATCTAATATAAAAACTACAAAAACGAAACACATACATGCTTATGCGTGGCTCGATACCCTTGTTGGGTTTTTCCGAGCGAAAAACCGCTTTTTGCGTTGCGAAACCTCGGAATCCCGACCACGGATCCGTCTGTATAAAAATTATAATTACATGTATGTGCTTACAGAAATCCTAGATCTACCTTAGATCTAAGAGGTTAGAATGTTACCCTCGTAGCGACGCCCTTCGCTTATCCCGCTCGTCCAAAAGTCCGCCGGAACTCGAGAGTGTCAAGTGCACACTCCTCTATGGTATCCACACAAGCAATAGGTGGAGAAAAAGACACTTGAGTGTGCTAGCACTCCTCTATGGTGTCTCGGCAAGATGAGGTTGGAGAGGGAGAGCTTGAGAGAAAAAAATTCCCAAGGAAGAAGATGAAGTTATGGAGAGTTACACACAAAATGAATTTCACCCATGAAACCCCTAAAGTGTTGGCCGGCCACATTATGGAGAGGGAGTTACATGCATGCATGTAACTCCCATGTCCCTTGGTCTCCCTCATGAGGTGGCACCAATTGACAAAGTCAATGATGATGTGGAGCATCATCATTGGTCGGCCATGCCTAGTCATCATCATGACATGGCATTTGGTCAAGTCAAACTTGACCTTTCATCTTCCCTCTCAAGTCAAGTCAAACTTGACCTCTAATCTCCCATGGTTTATCAAATCTAACCACTTGACTCAAGTCAATTTAATATAATGAATCTCTATTCATTAATTTAAATTGATTTGATGAATCAAATCTCAATTAGACTCATTCAACACTTGAATCAACTTGAGTCTAACTCAATTAGTCTAATTTGGATTACTCTTAATCCAATTTGGTTCATCCCATGAACCTAATCCTCATGGTTCATCATATGAACCTAATCTCCATCTAATTGCTCTTATGTGTGTGACCCTATAGGTTCTTGTAACGTTGGCAATGTCCCTAAACCGATTTAGGAACATAAGCAATGAGCGGTATCTAGCAACACATCATTGCTACCCAAGTTACAAGAATGTTGAGCTCCAACATCACCTTTGTGACTACTAATTGTGACTCTCACAATATGTGACAATGTCCTCTATCCTTGACATCTAGATTGACCAATCGAGGCATAGACCGTGTCATCCTCAGTACAATCTAAATCTTGAACTCCAAGTAGACTCACTCTAATCAAATGAGCTCAATATCTCATATTGACTCATTTGGGCATGGCCATGCACTTCGTGGTCTCACTCTATCAAGAATATCGATGTCACCCCCGTCATATAGGAGGGATAGATCCCATCTACATCACTCACATCCCTCCGCATAATTCGTTACATACCCAGTAATCGCCTTTATAGTCCACCCATTTACGGGTGACGTTTGACGAATCCAATGTATGCAACTCCTTATGTAGGGAACCATGGTGACTTCAGGTCTAAGGACTAATAGTCATACTAATAGCCACATGAGAAAGTATATGACACTCATATAACGATCCATGATACTTTCTCATGGCGGGTCATTCAGTATACATTCTCCAATGCATACCCATGTGTCAACTTGATATCTCATATCCATGACTTGTGAGATCAAGTCATCTTGTTGACCTACATGCTAGTCTCTACACATTAACATTGTCCCTGAATGTTAATACTCGACTAGGAATGATGAAGAGTAGTGTTCTCTATATCATCTCATTATCGATTCAACCAATCGATTGATATAGATAAGAACCTACTACTCAAGGACATTATTATATTTAGTTATTTGGCACCAATACAAGTAAATATAATAACCATGCCTTTATAAATAGGAATATGATACAATAAAGTCCATACAACAATCATCATATGATTGGCTCTAGGGCTTTCACTAACAATTGGTATCGTAGCAACGCCCTTCGCTTATCCCGCTCGTCCAAAAGTTCGCCGGAACTCGAGAGTGTCAAGCGCACACTCCTCTATGGTATCCACACAAGCAATAGGTGGAGAAAAAGACACTTGAGTGTGCTAGCACTCCTCTATGGTGTCTCGGCAAGATGAGGTTGGAGAGGGAGAGCTTGAGAGAAAAGGTTCCAAGGTTGAAGATGAAGTAATTGTGAGTAACTCTACAAAATGAATTCATCCACATAACCCCTAAAGTGGCCGGCCACTTCAAGGAGAGGGAGTTACATGCATGCATGTAACTCCCATGTCCCTGGTCTCCCTCATGAGGTGGCACCAATTGACAAAGTCAATGATGATGTGGAGCATCATCATTGGCCGGCCATGCCTAGTCATCATCATGACATGGCATTTGGTCAAGTCAAACTTGACCTTTCATCTTCCCTCTCAAGTCAAGTCAAACTTGACCTCTAATCTCCCATGGTTGATCAAATCTAACCACTTGACTCAAGTCAATTTAATATAATGAATCTCTATTCATTAATTTAAATTGATTTGATGAATCAAATCTCAATTAGACTCATTCAACACTTGAATCAACTTGAGTCTAACTCAATTAGTCTAATTTGGATTACTCTTAATCCAATTTGGTTCATCCCATGAACCTAATCCTCATGGTTCATCATATGAACCTAATCTCCATCTAATTGCTCTTATGTGTGTGACCCTATAGGTTCTTGTAACATTGGCAATGTCCCTAAACCGATTTAGGAACATAAGCAATGAGCGGTATCTAGCAACACATCATTGCTACCCAAGTTACAAGAATGTTGAGCTCCAACATCACCTTTGTGACTACTAATTGTGACTCTCACAATATGTGACAATGTCCCTCTATCCTTGACATCTAGATTGACCAATCGAGGCATAGACCGTGTCATCCTCGGTACAATCTAAATCTTGAACTCCAAGTAGACTCACTCTAATCAAATGAGCTCAATATCTCATATTGACTCATTTGGGCATGGCCATGCACTTCGTGGTCTCACTCTATCAAGAATATCGATGTCACCCCCGTCATATAGGAGGGATAGATCCCATCTACATCACTCACATCCCTCCGCATAATTCGTTACATACCCAGTAATCGCCTTTATAGTCCACCCATTTACGGGTGACGTTTGACGAAGCCAAAGTATGCAACTCCTTATGTAGGGAACCATGGTGACTTCAGGTCTAAGGACTAATAGTCATACTAATAGCCACATGAGAAAGTATATGACACTCATATAACGATCCATGATACTTTCTCATGGCGGGTCATTCAGTATACATTCTCCAATGTATACCCATGTGTCAACTTGATATCTCATATCCATGACTTGTGAGATCAAGTCATCTTGTTGACCTACATGCTAGTCTCTACGCATTAACATTGTCCCTGAATGTTAATACTCGACTAGGAATGATTAAGAGTAGTGTTCTCTATATCATCTCATTATCGATTCAACCAATCGATTGATATAGATAAGAACCTACTACTCAAGGACATTATTATATTTAGTTATTTGGCACCAATACAAGTAAATATAATAATCATGCCTTTATAAATAGGAATATGATACAATAAAGTCCATACAACAATCATCACATGATTGGCTCTAGGGCTTTCACTAACAATCTTATACCTACTTGGTTCAGGACATGGTCTATAGTGTCAGTCCCCACTAGGCTGACTACGTCACACCTAGCCCAAGTATCATTTCCTCGTCCTACGGATTCTAGTTATTCCACATGTATCTAAGAGTACCTTACTCTAAACATGTAATGCTTTGGCCAAAGACTTTAGTAACAATCCGACGAGAGGCCATGGGTATACATCTCCTCGCAAGGAGTGGTGAATCCTTTATAGGCTATTCAAACACCTTGATTACTTGACTTATACCCAATCATCTGGGTCCACATCTCCTTAGAGATGTTTGCTTAAGATGTCAAAGCATAAGTCTCCATGATCAAGATGACTTGAATCTGCAAGTCAAGGAACATCGCACTTAAGCTACAGTAAGAACTTCATTGACATATCTATATATGCAGAGAACCATATGAAGTCTTACGGCTGGTCACTCCAATGAACTAGTTACCATAACTAGCATCCACGATCAACTCCAGACATCACAATGTCTCCAGCCAGTGAGAATCAGCTGCTTGGATACACCAAGGAGTATACCTCGTGCTAGTTTCGACAGAATTGATGGTGTCCAAATCCATCAATTGATCGACTAGGGATAATTTCGATACATCACAATTACACATGTAGAGATACTCACTAGTTGTGATCCAATCACAAATTCTCTCATGCTGTGAATCGCATCGTGGACATTCAGTAAATGAGTTTAAGATCCAATCAAATACATGAAACATGTATACTCAAATAGTGAATCTTCATTTATCATATAAATGGTTCATACATAAGGCGATTGCCTGACATCTCTCATATATTACTAACAGACTCCCACTTGGCCTAATGCCAATCGCTACGGTATCCAATACCATTAGCTCGAACATGACCCTCAAACTTATTTTGAGGTAATGCCTTAGTCAAGGGATCCGCTAAGTTTCTTTCAGTGGGAATTTTCTCGATTTGTATTTCGTTTCTACTGATGATCTCTCTGATAAGATGATAGCGGCGAAGCACATGTTTGGATCACTGATGAGACCTTGGCTCTTTCGCCTGTGCAATTGCTCCATTGTTGTCGCAGTAGACCGGTATTGCTTCAACAATGGTCGGAATCACACCAAGTTCATGAACAAACTTTTTGATCCAAACCGCTTCCTTTGCTGCTTCCGAAGCTGCAATGTATTCTTCCTCAGTGGTAGAATCCGCTACAGTCTCTTGTTTGGAACTTTTCCAACTCACTGCGCCCCCATTCAAGGTGAACACGTATCCAGACTGAGACCTGGAATCATCCTTGTCTGTCTGGAAGCTGGCATCCGTATACCCACGTATCACCATGTCCCCTTCTCCATATATTAGGAACACATCCTTAGTTATTCTCAAGTACTTAAGGATCATCTTAATACCGCCAATGATCCATTCGATCGGATCGTATCGCCGCCATGACACTCGAGAGCATACGATACATCGGGCCTCGTACATAACATAGCATACATGATAGATCCTATTGCGGATGCATAGGGAATCTTACTCATGCAAATCCTCTCGTCTTCTGTGCGCGGACACATAGACTTCGAAAGGTGTACCCCATGCCCGATGGGTAAGAAACCTTTCTTGGATTCCGACATGCTAAACCACTCTTAGCACTGGCCTATATATGTAGATCGCGAAAGACTCAAGCAAACTGCTTCGATCTATCTCTATAGATCTTAATCCTAAGGATGTAGGTTGCTTCTCCTGTGTCTTTCATGGAGAATGTCTTGGATAACCAAACCTTCACTGATCAGAAGATTGAAACATCGCTTCTATAAGTAGTATGTCATCGACATACAATACTAGGAATACGATCGCACTCCCACTAACCTTCTTGTACACACAAGGTTCGTCGATTTTGTGAGAAATCAAACTTTTGATTGTCTCATCAAACGGATATTCCAGCTCTCGGATGCTTGCTTCAATCCATAAATGGATCCGCAATTTGCATACCTTGGTTTTATCAACCGATGTGAAACCTCAGTCAGATCATATACACGCCCTCGAGTGTTTCCATTAAGGAAAGCTGCTTTTCACATCCATCCGCCATATCTCATAATCATAATGAGCCTATGGCCGTGGCATCCGAATGGATTTAAGCATAGCTACAGGCGAATAGGTTTCGTCATAATCAACACCTTGTTTTTGACGATATCCTTTCGCCACCAATCTAGCCTTATAGGTAATCACATTACCATACATGTCGGTTTTCATCTTGAAAACCCACTTGCACCCTATAGGCTTTATGCCTTCAGGTGGGTCAACCAAGTTCCAAACTTGGTTTTCATACATGGAATCCATTTCCGACTTCATGGCATCAAGCCACTTATCCCTTTCTAACTTGTCAAGACTTCTTCATAACTGTAGGCTCCTCATCATCAATGAGTAACACGTCGTTCGATTCACTTACGAAATCCATATCTCTCGTGAATATTGCGTGTTCTACCAGATCTACGAAGATGTGGTGTTACAATAGGTCCAAATTGATTGCTCATCACTATGAGTTGTCTACGTTGTGCTTCACTGTATCTCATCAATGTCTATTTGAGTCTCTCGAGCCTCCTCAAGCTCGACACTCCCCTGCTTTCTTGCAAGAGAAACTCTTTCTCTAGAAACACAAAGATGCCTTGAAACAAACACCTTTGTTCCACAGATGATAGAATTGGTAACCCCTTGTTTCCTTAGGTATCCAACAAATAGACATTTATCGACTTAGCATCCAATTTGTCCGACATACAATTCGCTTCACATAAGCAGACAACCCCATATCTTCAAGTAAGATACATGAGGTTTCTTACTATTCCATATCTCATATGGAGTAGTTGAGACTACCTTGGTAGGCATTCTGTTTAACAAGTAAACAGCTGTCTGAAGTGCATAGCCCCAAAAGGACTTGGGAAGAGTCGTATGATTCATCATTGACCTGACCATGTCCAACAAGGTCCGGTTACGCCTCTCAGATACACCATTATGCTGTGGTGTATATGGCGGAGTCCATTGAGACAATATACCATTGTCTCTTAGATAATCAAGAAACTCTTGACTTAAGTATTCACCACCTCGATCCGATCGAAGTATTTTAATACTCTTATCATGTTGTTTCTCTACTTCATTTCTGAATTCTTTGAACCTTTCAAAGGCTTCAGAATTGTGTTTCATCAAGAACACATACCCAAACCGTGAGTGATTATCGGTGAAGGTAATGAAGTAGCTATAGCCTCCTAATGCTTGAGTTGACATAGGTCCACATACATCAGTATGTATTAGACCTAGTAACTCTCCCACTCGTTCACCTTTTCCGGTAAAAGGTAACTTAGTCATCTTGCCTTTTAAGCATGATTCGCATGTATCGTATGAATCCAATTCAAACGATTCCAGAATTCCACATCGGTGTAATTCGGACATGCGTTTCTTGCTTATATGGCCAAGACGACAATGCCACATATAGGAGTCTATTTGATTATCCTTTCGAGCACGCGTGTTGCTCGCTTCGATATTGAAAATGTCATTGGATACGTCCAACGTATAAATGTCATTACTCAAGGTTCTAGTTCCATAAAGTACGTTATTTAAAGTTATATAACAACAATTGTTACTAAACGTCAAATGGAAACCATTTCTATTTAAACAGGAAATAGAAACAATGTTCTTTATTAGAGAAGGAACATAATAGCAATTGTCCAGTTCTAAGACTAGTCCACTAGGGAGCTTCAGCAAATAAGTTCCGATGGCGACCGCAGCAACCTTTGCTCCATTGCCAACTCGCAAATTTGACTCCCCTCTGACAAGTCTTCTTCTATTCCTTAGCCCCTGTATGTCATTACATATATGTGAGCTACACCCAATATCCAATACCCAAGTGTCCAAGGAAATAGAATGACAATCAATAACAAAGATACCTGAAGAGGATGGGGCATCGGATGCCTTCTTCTTCTTCATGGACTCAAGATAAATCTTGCAGTTTCTTCGCCAGTGGCCTTCCTTGCCACAATGATGGCAAGTGCCCTTTTGCGCTGGTTCCGCCTTCTTTGCCTTTTTGTTCTTTCCTTTCTTCTGTTCTTTTGCCTTCCTCTTAGAACCTTTCTTTGAGGAATCAACTAACAGAACCGCCTTCTCCTCATGCTTCACAGAAGGCTCCACAGTCTTCAGCATATTGAGGAGCTCGGGAATGGTGGATTCCAATTTGTTCATCCGATAGTTCATCACAAATTGCGAGAAACTCTTGGGCAAACAATGCAGAATTAAGTCAATACTTAACTCATGATCCATCGCAAAACCGAGGGTAGCTAGCCGTTCGATGTACCCGTTCATCTTTAGCACAAACTGCACTACAGATGAACCTTCTTGCATCTTCGTGGTGAAGAGGAGCCTAGAGACCTCGAACCTTTCGGATCTCGCTTGCTCATCGAACAACTCATGAAGATGGAAGACCATAGTATTAGCATCCATATGCTCATGCTGCTTTTGCAGCTCAGGTACCATCGCCGCTAGCATGATGCAACTCGCCAGCTCAAAATCTGCCACATGCTTCTGATATACCAACATTTGGTCTGGAGTTGCATCGTCCTTAGGACGGTCAGGAAGAGCCTCTTCATGGGCATATGCAAGCTTTTCCGCCTTGAGAACAATTCTTAGGTTTCTAAGCCAGTCCAGGAAGTTAGGCCCAGTCAGTTTGTTCGAATACAAAATAGTGCGCAAATTCAAAGACGTCATGATCAATTTATTGACCTAGAAATACAAAACGAGCATATATGAGAAAATGATTTTAAAATGCATCAATATACATTTATAAATCCCATTCATTTTTCGAATTTCAAAAACCCCAAAATCACTTCGGGAGATCATAGGTCCATCTCCGAATGGGCTGATATCCATAATAGTTATGAACAACCTTGGAGAGAGTCCAACAAGCCATTCATAACTACGACGGTAGGTATCAACTATACCGATTGCATATCACGTATATGCAACTATCACAATGTGCTATCAACTAATTGAATGTTCACACATACATCGGGTTGTTAACACATTAACATGTATGCATCATATGCATAGCACGCAACTTCACCTCCCTTTACATCGACCTTGGAGAGAGTCCAACAAGCCGATGCTCCAGGTTAAAGCCAACCCATTAAACGGGAAATAGTTTTAATATGGTTAGAGCGCATTCAACCAATTAGCCCAGCTTGGAGAGAGTCCAACAACCAAAGCTATCGATTGACCTCTGACTCTTACCATATTAGTATTAAACTATTCCATGGTTTGAACATGTTCGGGTTCGAGCCGGGCTTGGAGAGAGTCCAACAACCCAAACAAGAAACGGAACTCTGGTTCTAACCATATTAATGGAAGGTGTAGGCTTTAATATTGTTTAAGGGTTTTTATGTCTCATCCTCTTTGCATGCAAATAACTATTATCTACATGGCATGACATACATGACATACATCTACATGTCACGTCACGCATGGCATAATGTTATGCATCTAATGCAATTACATGGCATACAATTATGTCATGTATATATTTCCTTATATGTCATAACTATTTATGGAAATAAAATATGTTTAAGATTTGATTCTCCAATTCAAATCATAATTAAATTAGGAAACAAATTTCCAAATCTAATCACATATTTTATTCATGGAATTATTTGATTAAGGAAAATCTATTTAGGAAACCAATTTCCTAAATCATTAAAACTACTTATGGAAATAAAATATTTTAAGATTTGATTTCCCAAATCAAATCATGATTAAATTAGGAAAAAAATTTCCAGAATCTAATCAAATATTTTATTTATGGAAAATATCAATTTCCATAAATACTTCCAACTTTCAAAAAGTGGAAGATTTCCATAAATACTTCTAGACTTTCCAAAATTGAAAAATTTCCATAAATACCTCTAAATTTCCAAAATTAGAAAATTTCCAGAAATACATTATGACTATCGCAAAATGATTTTTACGATTATGTCGAAACACAACCTGGGCTCTGATACCATCATGGTTTCAGACGCAAGCGTGTATGTTCGATCACGTTTCGTAAACATGAACACAGCGGAAGAAATAAAAATAATAAATCTACATTTATTACAACACACACAACGCACGCATGCATATTACAACAAGTGTAGACATAACCGTAAATTTAAATTTGCAATAAAAGGAAATTTATCTACATTATACCTTTCGTATGACGTGTAGCGGGAACGGCATCAACCGGAACGATCCTCGCTAGAATCGTCTCTATCTGTATCCACGCCGAGTTCCTCGGGATGACTTCGCTAAGCCACGAGCTTCGTCTTCGTACGGGTTACTAGCCTCGTGTTGAAGACAACGTGATCGGGAGATGATCACGATCCGAATCCAAATTCGGATCCTAATACGAGTTCTCAAAACTCGCTTCTCCGGAGAGGTATTCGTCAACCAATTGACGAATCCTTTGTCCTCCATCTCAGAGGATTACCGGAGATCGAATCCCCGGTAGTTTAGCCACTGTCGGAGCTCAAACCGTCGTCCAAATGACGCTCCGACGAGAGGAGAAGAAGCTGTCCAGAAAACTGGACAGCTTGGTGGAGGAGTAGGCGCCGGCCAAAACAAGGAAGCCAAGTGCTCACCTTTTCACCGAGGCCTAGGAAGATCACCGGAGGGTCGCCGGAGGATCACCGGTTGAAGCTTGGACACCGGCAAGGACTTGGACTGCGGCACAAGAAGCTGGGCGGCAATGGAGTTGGGTGGCAATGAGGGTTGGGCGGCAACTCCTTGCTAGGGCTTAATTATCCATTAAGCCCTCTTTTATAGAGAACTAATTCTATTAATGGTTATTGGATCATAACCATTAGGCCCGTTAACCCGCTCCATTAAGATAAGTTAAAATAAACCAAACCATGATGGTTTATTTTAAGTTAAAACGAACCGAATCAACATTTGGTTCATTCGTTTAAAATAAACCAAACCCTTTGGTTTATTCTCCTCCATTGGATTAGAACCAAACCATTTTGGTTCATCCATTATGTCTTCATAAGACACGGCCAATCCACGCTTCCATTGCGACTGAAATGATTTCATGCTCGCTTTATGTTTGGTCCAACCAAACCTAGTTTCTCTCGGTCTGAGAATCCCATTCTCAAGCTCGTTTTAAATCCTTTGGATTACGCTCGTTGTGCGTGTGACCAAATAGGTTCTCGGTTTATGTTGGCCGTCTATAATTAACCATTAATTATAGAACGATCATGAGTGACACCTAGTAGTACATCATGATCCCCAATTAACCGAAAAGATCAACGGTTGATCCAGAACTATTTCTGAAACCCTTCAGCAGCTCAAATGATTCGTGCCCCATTCCCTTCACTCATCTTATACCCACTTAGTTCAGAACATGTTCTATAGTGTCAGTCCCCACTAGGCTGACTACGTCACACCTAGCCCAAGTATCATTTCCTCGTCCTACGGATTCTAGTTACTCCACATGTATCGAAGAGTACCTTACTCTAAACATGTAATGCTTTGGCCAAAGACTTTAGTAACAATCCGACGAGAGGCCATGGGTATACATCTCCTCGCAAGGAGTGGTGAATCCTTTATAGGCTATTCAAACACCTTCGATCACTTCGACTTATACCCAATCATCCCGGGTCCACATCTCCTTAGAGATGTTTGCTTAAGATGTCAAAGCATAAGTCTCGATGATCAAGATGACTTGAATACCGCAAGTCAAAGGAACATCACACTTAAGCTACAGTAAGAACTTCATTGACATATCTATATATGCAGAGAACCATATGAAGTCTTACGGCTGGTCACTCCAATGAACTAGTTACCATAACTAGCATCCACGATCAACTCCGGACATCACAATGTCTCCAGCCAGCGAGAATCAGGTGCTTGGATACACCAAGGAGTATACCTCGTGCTAGTCTCGATAGAATTGATGGTGTCCAAATCCATCAATTCATCGACTAGGGATAATTCTGATACATCACAATTACACATGTAGAGATACTCACTAGTTGTGATCCAATCACAAATTCTCTCATGCTGTGAATCGCATCGTGGACATTCAGTAAATGAGTTTAAGATCCAATCAAATACATGAAACATGTATACTCAAATAGTGAATCTTCATTTATCATATAAATGGTTCATACATAAGGCGATTGCCTTAGGACATCTCTCATATATTACTAACATGCAATACTCCAAGAAAGGTTTTCTACCTTTCAGGCATGGAGTTCCTTTATCTAAGGAGCGGTGTCCTAGAACATCTGAGGAGTTAGAGGAGATGAAGGTGGTTCCTTATGCTTCGACGGTAGGAAGTCTCATGTATGCGATGCTATGTACGATACCAGATATCTGCTTTGCTGTGGGCATGGTCAACAAATATCAGAGTAATCTAGGACAGGGACATTGGACTACGGTAAATCATATATTGAAGTACCTGAGAAGGACTAGGGATTATATGCTGGTTTACTAGGCAGACAAATTACTCCGTGTGGGTTACACGGATTTCGACTTCTAATCTGATAGGGATAACAGTAAGTCTACCTCAGGTTTTGTGTTTACTTTGGGAGGTGGAGCCATTGTATGGAGGAGTGTCAAGTAGAAATGCGTGGAGGACTCCACTATGGAAGCTGAGTATGTGGCAGCCTCTGAGGCGGCCAAAGAAGTTGTGTGGCTTAGGAACTTTCTGATGGACATGGATGTGATTCCTGGTTTGTCCAGAACTATCACAATTTATTGTGATAATAGTGGTGTAGTTGCAAACTCGAAGGAACCACGAGCCTATAAGGCTAGAAAACACATAGAGCGTAAGTACCACCTGATACGAGAAATCGTAAAGAGAGGAGAAGTTGTTGTGGCCAAGATTGCATCGGAGGATAACTTGGCAGATCCTTTCACTAAGGCCCTTCCGGCGAGAGCTTTTGATAGGCATGTGGAGGGAATGGGGATCAGATGTATGGCAGTTTGAGGACAGCATAGTCTTTTAGTATAAGTGGGAGATTATTGGTATGTATACTGAAAAGTCTATCTTTTGTATGGACATCTTTATTTTTGAAATAAGAATCACATGATCATTGTTTGCATATTTTTATGGTTATGCATATTGTCTAATACATTACATTGTAGATAACATGGTGTGTGGTGTCACATGGGAGATCATGTTATCGGCTCCTTGTAAAGTATAAGTATAGGCTCACAACCGAGATGGCTTTGGACAAACCATTGGAATGGTTGTAGTGTGATTTGGTATTGGTTTGTCTTGACAATAGAATCACACTAGTACACTTTGTGTGTATTGAGCAGGACCGACTTTATAGGTGATTCGATTTATTGCTGACTACATAATCGAATCAGACCTCAGATATTATATTGTACATACTCTTAATCCCGATATAATAACGGGCACATATACTTAGTATTCATTTCTTTGATTTACCAATGGGCGAGATTTATAGATTAAATCGATAGGCTCGGTAAGTTGGGAAATGATATTATTTATATGGTGTGCCATTGATTATAGGAGGAAACTGTGTCCTATATATTAAGATGATGATGTCCCCTTGAGGAGCTCATAAGGTGCATCATGTAAACCATGCCGGTGGACATGGTCCGGCATGATGAAAAGGATGAGTGGTACTACTCATGGAGTTAGATGTTGATTAATTAATGGTCAGTAAATTAATTAATCGACGGACATTCGAGATCTTAAACATGGGGAGAAAATGTACATATAATATATGGAGCCCATATTAACTTATGGGGGTTGATAAGGTAGATCAATGATAATCCTTTAGTGGATTGGATTATCATTAATGGATCGGACTTTATGTGGGCTTGATCTATTGGGTGGCCAAGATCTAACTCCTCCTCATGGTCTCTATTGTAGCCTATTAATTCCTCATGAAGCCTAGACCAAAGGATAGAAACAAAACTCTAGATCCAAAGGTAGAGATTAAATCTCTAGATTCGACGGTTGAGATTAAATCTCTAGATCCAACGGTTGAGATTAAATCCCTAGAACTAATGGTGGAGATTAAAACAAGGCTTATCTCTAAACTCTATAAAAGGAGCCTTTAGGGTTGGCATGGAGGACAATAAAAGGAAGAATAGGAGTTTGGAGTTGCCGGCAAGGCTTGGAGATTAGGGTTTGGGCTTGGCGGCGCCAAATAAGGAAAGTCTTTCCTTGTTTTCTTCTTCTCCATTGGTGGCCGGCGCCCATAGAAGCCTTTCTACCCCTTGGTCGGCATCCAAAGTAGCTCTTCTCCTTCTCCTTGGCCGGTGGAACAAAGGCTTAGGGTCCTCCCTTGAAGGTCTTGGCCGGCAACCATCTTTTTCTCCCTTCTCCTTGTTGGCCGGCGGCAAGCAAGTTGCTTGTTGCTTGTTGGTTGGTTGAAAGAAGGAAAAGAGTCTTGTTTCTATTCTTCCTCTTGCTCGGGACGAGCAAGAAAGGAAGATTAGTGATCTAGGAGCTTCAACTTTTGGTAGATCGTCGCCCACACAACGTCCGAAAGGAGGAAGGTCATACAATAAAAGATCGAGAGGTATATCGATTCTCTTTTTTCGTTTGTTACATGTTTATATTTGATTTTAAATTATATGCATGATATATATTCTATTTTGTGGATAAATATACTTGGACCCCGAACATAAACACAAAAGCCGGCGATCCGTACATCATCTATTCCGTGGCTACTCGTAGAATAGAGGTTGGTCGCTTGAACAACAAGTTTGTTCAAGTGACTACTCTAATCGAATAGCACGACGATGACAAGGTTTCTTGGGCAATTCCTCTTGTCAAGGATAAATATTTTTTATCCGAGGACATAGAAGGGATCGCCATGAACAAGCGACCGAGTTGAAGTGGAAAGCGAAGTTTCCCCTCCCAACAGCTAGTTCCATTATCGTTCCCTTAGAGGCAGTGCAACCTAGGAAGAGGGTTGTTGAAGAAAAGGCTAGGGAATTCCATGAGTTAGTAGATTAGTTCAGCAAGGTGGAAGTCAATGTCCCTTTGTTGACAATGATCAAGTAGATTCCCAAGTTTTCCAAGTTTCGTAAGGATTTGTGTGTTCAACAGAAGAAGTTGAAAGGTAATGAGTTGATCAGTGTGGGAAAGAATGTGTCAGCATTTATTTAGCCTTTGCCCCAGTAGTGTGGGATCCAGGTGTTTTCACTGTACGTTGTGTTATTGGGAGCATTGTCTTCGAGGATGCGATGTTAGATTTAGGACCTTCGATTAATATGATGCCCAAAGTCAGTCTTTCATTCACTTGGTATTGGACCCTTGCAGCCTACAGTAGTGGTGATCTATTTATCCAACCATAGTCAGGC
This sequence comes from Wurfbainia villosa, assembly GCA_025175895.1. Classification (NCBI taxonomy): domain Eukaryota; kingdom Viridiplantae; phylum Streptophyta; class Magnoliopsida; order Zingiberales; family Zingiberaceae; genus Wurfbainia; species Wurfbainia villosa. The sequence continues at coordinate 75,632,416 of CM045990.1, forward strand.
CCATCTAGTTGGGGTGATAGAGGATGTGTTGGTTAAGTAAGAGAGCTTATATTTCCTACAAATTTTTATATTCTTGATATGGAGGGTAATAGACAGCATAGTAGAGCTCTACTCATTTTGGGCAAACCTTTCCTCAAGACTGCCAAGACCAAGATTGATGTGTATGCAGGGACTCTTTTTATAGAGGTGGGAGATACTGTGGTTTGGTTCAGTATTTTAGACGCTATGAAGCACCCAATGGAGGATCATTCTATTCTTAGCGTGGATATAGCTAATGAGCTGGACTGCATGGATTTTGTTTCTCAGTTTGTTTCTCATTTGGATATCTCTGCACCTTCTATATTCTGTTATAATTGTGTTGATTCTGATGATTCAGATGTTGATGAAGATATGTTGTTAGGACCTATCTATGGGTCCTTTTTTGTTTACAGGGATATGGAATGTGTAGGGACTTGCGCTTTTGAGGCAGTGCCCAAGAATCACTTCCATCAGATGTGCAACCACTGAAGCTTGAATTAAAATCTCTTCCTGAGAATTTGAAGTATGTGTACTAAGATGAGGACGAGCAGCAACCCGTTATTATTGCTCGAGATCTAGAACCAGATCAGGAGTACAAATTAGTGGATCTTCTAAGGAAGCACAGGAAAGTGATCAGATGGACACTTGCAGATATCCCTGGTATCAATCCTTCTATCTATATGCATAGGATTCACATGGAAGAAGATGTAAAACAAGTTAGACAACCCCAGTAATAGCATAACCCACAGATTCTTGAGGTGGTAAAGAAGGAAGTGACGAGGCTTTTATAGGCTGACATCATTTATCCTATTTCAAAAAGCAAGTGGGAAAGCCCTATTCAGGTGGTTCCGAAGAAATCTGGCATTAAAGTGGTTGCTAATGCAGAGAATGAGTTGATTCCCACCAGAGTTCAGAATTCATGGAGAGTTTGTGTGGATTACAGGAAGCTTAATTAGGCCAGCAGGAAGACCACTACCCACTGCCTTTTATTGATCAAATGTTAGAGAGGTTGGCGAGCAAGTCACATTATTGCTTCCGTGACAATTACACTGGTTATTTTTTTATTTGTATTGCCCTAGATAATCAGGAGAAGACTACTTCACTTGCCCCTTTGGGATATTCGCGTATCGTCGTATGCCTTTCAGACTCTGTAACACTCCCGGAACATTCCAACAATGCATGGTGAGTATTTTTGGTGATTTATTAGAGCATTGCATCGAGGTCTTTATGGATGACTTTTCGATTTATGGTTCTTATTTTGATTCTTGTCTGGATAATTTGTCGAGAGTTTTGAGTAGACCCGGAAACATTCTATGCTTGTGTCCCTGACCATCAATCGACTTCCATCCATGGTAGCTGACTGATCAAGCCATCAATCGACTATCCAATACTGGCAGTTGACTATCAAGGCCACGCGGCCGCAGTCGAACACTAGTCGACTAGTCATAATCCCAGTCGACTGATAAGTGTCGACTCGGCTGCCAAGTGTCAAAATACTTGACCATTCAACTGGGTCATAACCCCAGTCGACTGACAAATCTCAAATATGAGATTTAACCCTAAGTATGATGCCCTCATACTTGCTAGACCACCCTTAGCCTAGACCTAAGCCTTCTAGCTACCTCCATCAGTCTCATGCCTATTGGATCCCTCTAAGTCATCCATGACTTGTTCATCCATACGTTAGCCTTCAGGTGCTTCCATCGACTATTGTCATGCTAACATGGTCTATACCGCCAAGGCACATTTGGGATTACGCTGCCAAGACACACATTTGGACTTTACGCCACCAAACCATTGGACTTATGTTGCCAAGACTCCATCCTTGGATTTTATGCCGCCAATATCAACCCTTGGACTTTCCAAATGCCAAGTACCCATGACTTGGACTTTCACCACCAAGACTACACACTTGGACTTACATGGCCAAGACTACACCCTTGGACTTTCCAAATGCCAAGACTCAAGCTTGGACATTCTCTTGCCAAGACCCATTCTTGGACTTTCTATGCCAAGTCTCAAGCTTGGACTTTCTATGCCAAGTGTCCCACTTGGACTTCTCCATCATATGGTCAACCTCATGTCAACCATATAGTCAACCCATTGTCAAACAATGTTCAACACATTGTCAAATATCAAAACACAAACATCAAACTACTACTCGAGTCGAACTCGAGTCTGGTCAATCGTGACCTGGGCCGATTGCACCAATAATCTCCCCCTTTTTGATGTTTGACAAAAACAAATACCTTTGAGTTAGAACACTAACTCAAATCAATCCTCCCAATTGTCTAAATTGGGAATTCCAATAGAATTCTCTCCCTTTTTGACATACATCAAAAAGGCTCTCTCTAAGGGTATCAATATCTCATATCCCAATGAAATCTTACAAATCTCCCCCTTCAATCTAAAAACATCTAGGATGCCTTAACTCTTCCTTGTGATAAGTCCCATATCACTAAAGAGAGGCAATCCTTCAAACTCTAATCTTACTCCCAATTCTCCCCCTCATGATGAAGAACACATCCATCATCCCATGATGAATAACCTGCCCCGAAAGGCTTGCTCCCCCTTGACGATTGCACCAACAATGTCCTTGGAGAGTCCCTAAGCCTATAGGAACACTAAACCATCAAAATTAAGGTTAAAAGTTCAAACATGAACTTTCACACACCTTAAAATTGATACATCACCCAAACAACTATCCTAATCCATATCCAATGGATTTTCACCCTTTCCAATGCTTTCTAAAGCATATCATAGGGTTAGGAGCAGTTAGGGTAGCCTAACACAACTGAAACATGGGCTAAATATCCTGTTTACCCAAAATCAACATTGGCAATTGACTCTGTCAGGCAACAGTCGACTGCCTTTGACTCTTGTCGACTGCCATAAGCGGCAGTCGACTGATTTCTACAAATGAAAAAATTCAGTTTTAGAAATGAATTTCATAAATTCATAAGTAATTATACATAATATGAAAAATCACGAAATTTCATATGTATAATACTTATGCCAAACATTATGGGTGAAAATATTTGAAAGATAAAATACCCATAAAATAGTGAGATTGAAACAAAGTTCAAACCATTGAAATTTTCAATGTTTGACCCTAATTTGTATCAACTCCTTCAATGGTGATTGCTATCAAAAGATAGACTTCACCAAGGTTTTCAAAATGGTTTTGAAATGATTTTAAGAACCTTAATTTCTTTTCCTAAAAACTCACTTGTATCTAAGTGTATGAAACACATACAAGTCAAGTGTTCTTGTGAGATGTGGGTTTTGGTTATTTAGGTTTTCATGTATTTTTCTTGGCAACACTATTTGATTCCCTTATGCATGGGACATCAAATCAAGCAATTGTCCTTAACTCAATTTTAATTAATGCATGAATGATGATTATGGCATAGTTGATAACATTAATAGGCATGTGCCAATAATCATGTTGTCATGGCATGTGATTCTAATTTAAGCATAACATGACACTAAAAATAAAACCTAAATATCATCATGATATTTTATATGATATCATGGCATGGCAAGGAAAATAAAGCATGACAAGTAAAAAAATACTAAGATATAGATTACCTAAGTGTTAAGCCTAAATTAACATTATTAGAATTAAATCCATTTTGCATTAATAACACTCATCTACCAAGTGTGCCAAAAACCCAAAATGGCACACTATGACCTCTAAACCTAGTTTGTGCCCATTTGATCGATTTATCAAACTTCTTAAATAGTATTGGCATATCCTAAAATATTTTATGATTAAAATCAAATTTATTTCCAAGGTACCAATAACCTTGAAAATGATCTAAAATGTCAACTTTGCTTTGGTTGAGTTAACTACCCATCCAATCAAGGTTGACACATCCTAACCCATTTAGCATGAATCGATCACGCTCCTAGAAACCCAATACCTATTGGAGCTCCTTGGGTTTACTAGGTATTCCTTAGGAATGACCTCCCTTGATACCTTCCTAATGACCCTCCTAGGCTTAGAAGCCTTAGTCATTTGGGTCTTGCCTAGGTTAACTCTAGGGGTGATTCACCTTGTAACCTTCTTAGTGGCTTCCTTAGGTTTCCTTGAAACCTTAGCCACTAGGCACTTACCTTGGTTAACCTTAGGGATAACTTCCCTAGTAACCTTGGCTCTCCTAAACCTAGGTTGAGTTTCATAATCAAATGGAATATTGTGGTAGGTCTCCTTGGGCTTAGGTTTGTGACCCAAACCTTTCTTGCCCTTGGATGGTTCTTGTTTCCTAGGCCTTAGTCTTTGATCATTAGACCCTTGAATTTGACTTTGCATCTTCCTAAGGGTCTTTTCAATTTTCTCAAGCCTTGACCTCAAGGCTTAGTTTTCTAACTCTAATCTTCCAAATTTTGATTTTTCATTTATCCTTTGGGAAGGATTCCTCCTAGGCATATGTCTACCCTTCATAGGGTTAATGCCTAGGTGATCTTCTATCTTCTTAATGGACTCCCTAGGTAGGATTTTTCAAGGGTTATTAGTCCCAAATTTCTCCATAGTTCTAAAATCGACATGTTTATCCCCTAAGCAATAAAACCTATTTTTAGCATGCTCTTTATGAACAATATCAAGATTACTCCTAGCATACTTATTTTTACCATGAAAACTAGTAGGTGCATAACTAAGATATACCTTAGAGGTTGCTTTAGAAGCTCTCCCTACATGTGATGTTCCTTCTTGGGTCTTTTTTCTCCCCCTAGGGCATTGGATTCTATAATGTCCCCGTTGTTGTCATTTGAAGCAAACCACGTGCTCCTTGCTTTTCCTAGTGGAGACACCGGCATCCTTGACCTTTGGTGTCGGTTGAGCCTTCTTGACCTTCTTAGGGCACTTGCTCTTGTAATGCCCTTTCTCCCTACACTCAAAGCAAATTATATGATTTTTATTTTAAAAAGAAATGCTTGAGTTACCTAGGTTAATGGTCACCGACGCCGGAGTTTAGTCTTCACTTCTTCCGAAGGTTGAAGTTGTTTCTTGATTTTGCTCTGGCTCTGATGATTTAATATCCTCCCCCTAAATCCGAGAGGTGGAGGCTTCCTCCAATTCTACTTCTTCCACTGATCTGGATGTTGACTCTTTCTCAACTTCCGAATCCTCACTTTCTTGTGAGGAAGAGCTTGCTTCTTTGGTCTCCTTGTCCAATTGAGCTGAAGAGCATTCTTGTTCCTTAGGCTCCTCTATCTCTTGAGCCATTGAGGGTTCTCCATGGAGCTTAGCAAACTTCCTCCAAATCTCCTTGGTATCCTTACAATCTCCTAAACTACACAAAACATCATTAGGGATTACACTAAGTAATATAACCATTACCTTGTTATTTATGTTGTAGTATCGGAGTTGTTCTTTGCTCCACTTCTTCTTCTTAAGCCTTTTTCCTTCTTCGTCCTTTGAACCGTCGAACCCTACCATCACACTAATCGAATTATCATAATCGCACATAAGGAAATATTTCATCCTTATCGCCCATAGCTCAAAATCCTTTGCTTCACAGAGTTCGTATGGTGGAGGCATGTTGATATCATCCCCCAATCTTTCTTCAATTGTCATCTTCTTCCTCTAGTGTGCTCCCTCGGATGTGAAGTTTATGAAGAGCTCCTCTCTCTAATACCAATTGTAGGATCTTTGGTGAGTGCTAGAGGGGGGTGGATGGCGCGTTCTCGTTGGCTTGACGGAATTCGATCGTGCTTGTCTATGATTGTGTTAGTATGCAATGGAAATAGAAAATATAATATGAATACAAACACACAAGCACAAAGACAAGAGATATAATGTGGTTTGGAACCTTAGGGTTCCTACTCCACGAATTGAGCTCGAATGAGCACTAGTGATGCATACACCACCACTAATCAATAACACTCCTTCTCAGTGACACACCGAAGGTGGAGAAACCTCTTACAAGGGATTACAAAAGTAATACAATGAATTACAAGCAAATATAAAGAAGAAATGCAATACAAGTAAAGAAAAAAACTTCACAAGAAGACTTTTAATGCTTGCTTTTAGTTGCTTGAGAAGAGCCTTGAAGGTCTGGATTGCAGCTGCAAATCCCCTCCAAATCGCCTCAAAGAACCATACCAAAATCCTTCTCCTCGAGCTCCCTTTAAAGCTGCAACTCAGGCTGGATTTCACTTAGCAGTCGACTGCTCGAGACCATCAGTCGACTGATCATACCCATTAGTCGACTGATCATGCCTCCACTCGATTGATAAACCCTAGCAGTTGACTCAGAAACATTATGTGCTCGTGTCCTCGACCATTAGTCGACTGGCATCCATGGCAGTCGACTGATCAAGCCATTAGTCAACTATCCAATACTAGCAGTCGAATGTTAAGGGCACGTGACCACAGAGGAATGCTAGTCGACTCCCAGACTTGAAAATCTATTCACCGCCTCTTCTAGTGTCTTTCGATCCAACAGGATGAGGGACAACTACTTGAAATGTTTTTGTAGACGGGTAATCAACGGCTAGAGGAAGTGGAGTGGGAGTTTTGTTGATATATCCTTCAGAAGAAGAAACCCATATAGCTATACGTCTGGGTATAAGGCATCTAATAACGAAGCCAAGGACGAAGCTATCCTATTAGGACTGCAAACGGTGTGGGAAGTGGGAGCCGACTCCGTCCTTATACACTAAATTCTCAACTAGCTATTTCCCATCTTCAAGGTACTTTCACTGTATGAGAAGAGAGAATGCGGAAATATTTTGATGCTTTTGAGAAGTTAAAAGCTCATTTCCAGGAGGTTCACTTATACGAAATTCCAAGAGAAGAAAACATTAGGGTAGATGAATTGGGTTGCCTAGACAGTGCCCAAACAAAATGGGCATCTTAGGATTTTCTGTCTGGAAGTCCCTGCATCCCTAACGGTTTATAATATGGTGGATACATCAGCTGAAGATGGTAGCACACTTGATTGGAAGGCTGACATAATAGCATATCTCATGCAGGGACATCTTCCATCTGACCCTCGAGCAACATCCTCTTCTGAAGAAAAGAGTAGGGTGTTTTATGGTTATCGACGGAGTTCTATACAAGTCATCATTCGGAAGACCTTTGTCAAAATGCCTAGGGAAGGAGGATGCCGACTGGATTCTTTGGGAGATTCAAGAAGGATGTTGTGGTAACCATTTAGGGGGTCGAGTGCTGACTCAAAAAGTATTACTGGCTGGATATTTATGGCCAACGCTTCATCAAGATGCCCTTCACTTTGTCAAGACCTATCAAGCTTGCCAAATGCACAGCAATAGGTCAGACCAGCCAGCCGAGTTGATGAAGGTTGCAGTAGCCTCCTATCCTTTTGATCAGTGGGGGATGGACATAGTCGGGCCAATGCCTACGGCTCACTTGCAAAAGAAGTTCTTGCTCATTGTTGTTGATTACTTCTCCAAATTAGTGGAAGGAGAGCCCCTGACTAAGATTACAGAAGGTGCAGTTATATAGTTTTTATAGAAGAACATCATCTGTAGAATTGAAATTCCTCAGAATCTAGTCAATGATAATGGATGCCAGTTCCAAGGCCAAAAAATTCTAGATTTGAGTCAGAGCCTTAACATTGAGTAATCTTTTACCTCAATGACTCATCCTCAAGCTAATGGACAAGTGGAAGTGGTCAACTGGATCATTATTCAAGGGTTGAAGACAATATTAGGGGTAAATCTAAAAAATTAGGTGGATGAGCTCCCAGGAAAACTATGGGCTTATAGGACAACTTTTGGGGACCTTTGGATGCACTAGAGGGGAGTGAATAGTGATTTGTCGATTTTGTCGTTCTATCGTGTTATGCTCATCTACAATCGTTAGTGCATAGTGGAATATACAAAAATACAAGTACAACACAAAGGATTTTTATGTGGTTTAGAACCCTAGTTTCTACTCCACAACAGTGCTCTAGTGATCTTCCCTCACTAAAACTTCTCCTTCTCAGTATGACTCAGGAGGTTGAGAAATCTCATACAATATGAAACTTACAACAAGCTACATACAAGTACAATATGAAGCTTACAACAAGCTACAAAAAATTATTTACCCCCCTCCTCTAGCATCTTTCGATCCAACAGGAGGAGGGACAACTACTTGAAAAGTTTTTGTAGATGGGTATTCAAGGGATAGAGGAAGTGGAGTAGGAGTTTTGTTGATATCTCCTTCAGAAGAACAAACCCATATAACTATACATCTGGGGTATAAGGCATCTAATAACGAAGCCAAGTACGAAGCTATCCTGTTAGGACTGCAAACGGTGTGGGCAGTGGGAGCCGACTCCATCCTTATACACTAAATTCTCAACTAGCTATTTCCAATCTTCAAGGTACTTTCACTGTATGAGAAGAGAGACTGTGGAAATATTTTGATGCTTTTGAGAAGTTAAAAGCTTATTTCCTGGTGGTTCACTTGAACAAATTCCAAGAGAAGAAAATGTGAAGGTAGATAAATTGGGTTGGCTAGACAGTGCCCTAACAAAATGGGCATCTTAGGATTTTGTGTCTGAAAGTCCCTACATCCCTAACAATTTATAATATGGAGGATACATAAGCTAAAGATGGTAGCACACTTGTTTGGAGGGCTGACATAATAGCATATCTCCAGCAGGGACATCTTCAATCTGACTCTCGAGCGGCATCCTCTTTTGATGAAAAGAGTAGGGTGTTTTATGCTTATTGACGGAGTTCTATACAAGTCATCATTCGGAAGACCTTTGACAAAATGCCTAGGGAAGGAGGATGCCGACTGTATACTTTGGGAGATTCAAGAAGGATGTTGTGGTAACCATTTAGGGGTTCGAGTGTTGACTCAGAAAGTATTACTTGCTTGATATTTTTGGCCAACCCTTTATCAACATGCCCTTCACTTGGTCAAGACCTATCAAGCTTGCCAAATGTAATGTAATAGGTCAGACCTGCCAACCGAGTTGATAAAGGTTGCAGTAGTCTCCAATCCTTTTGATCAGTGGGAGATGGACGTAGTCGGGCCAATGCCTATGACTCCCATGCAAAATAAGTTCTTGGTCATTGTTGTTGATTACTTCTCCAAATTAGTGGAAGGAGAGCCCTTGCACTAAGATTACAGAAGGTGCAGTTATATAGTTTTTATAGAAGAACATCATCTGTAGAATTGGAATTCCTCAGAAGCTTGTCAATGATAATGGATGTCAGTACCAAGGCCGAAAAATTCAAGAATTGTGTCAGAGCCTTAACATTGAGCAGGCTTTTACCTCAATGACTCATCCTCAAGCTAATAGACAAGTGGAAGTGGTCAAATGGATCATTATTCAAAAGTTGAAGACAATATTAGGCATAAATATAAAAAATTAGGTGGATGAACACCCAGGAAAACTATGGGCTTACAGAACCACTTTTGGGGACCTTTGGATGCACTAGAGGGGGTGAATAGTGATTTGTCGATTTTGTCGTTCGATCGTGTCATGCTCATCTACAATCGTTAGTGTGCAGTGGAATATACAAAAACAAATTCAAAATACACACAAATTCAAAATACAAAAATTCAAGTACAACACAAAAGATTTTTATGTGGTTTAGAACCCTAGTTTCTACTCCCCAACAATGCTCTAGTGATCTACCCTCACTAAAACTTCTCCTTCTCAGTATGACACAGGAGGTGGAGAAATCTCATACAATATGAAGCTTACAACAAGCTACATACAAGTACAATATGAAGATTACAACAAGATAAAAAAAACTATTAACCCCCCTCCTATAGCATCTTTCGATCCAACAGCAGAAGGGACAACTACTTGAAAAGTTTTTTTAGACGAGTATTCAAGCGATAGAGGAAGTGGAGTGGGAGTTGTGTTGATATCTCCTCTAGAAGAAGAAACCTGTATAGCTATATGTCTAAGGTATAAGACATCTAATAACGAAGCCAAGTACTAAGCTTTCCTTTTAGGACTGCAAATGGTGTGGGCAGTGGGTGCCGACTCCGTCCTTATACACTAAATTCTCAACTGGCTATTTCCCATCTTCAAGGTACTTTCAGTGTATGAGAAGAGAGATAGCGGAAATATTTTGATACTTTTGCGAAGTTAAAAGCTCATTTCTGAGAGCTTCACTTGCAACAAATTCCAAGAGAAGAAAACGTGAAGATAGATGAATTGGGTCGGCCAGACAGTGCCCTAACAAAATGGGCATCTTAGGATTTTGTGTCTGGAAGTCCCTACATCTCTAACGGTTTATAATATGGAGGATACATCAGCTGAAGATGGTAGCACACTTTATTGGAGAGTCGAAATAATAGCATATCTCCAGTAGGGACATCTTCCATCTGACTCTCGAGCGGTATCCTCTTTTGATGAAAAGAGTAGGGTGTTTTATGCTTATCGACGGAGTTATATACAAGTCATCATTCGGCAGACCTTTGTCAAAATGCCTAGGGAAGGAGGATGCCGACTGGATACTTTGGGAGATTCAAGAAGGATGTTGTGGTAACCATTTAGGGGGTCGAGTGCTGACTCAAAAAGTATTACTGGCTGGATATTTATTGCCAACCCTTTATCAAGATGCCCTTCACTTGGTCAAGACCTATCAAGCTTGTCAAATGCAGAGCAATAGGTCGGACCAGCCAGCCGAGTTGATGAAGGTTGCAGTAGCCTCCTATCTTTTTGATCAGTGGGGGATGGACATAGTCGGTCCAATGCCTATGACTCCCTATCAAATGAAGTTCTTGCACATTGTTGTTGATTACTTCTCCAAATTAGTGGAAGGAGAGCCCCTGACTAAGATTACAGAAGGTACGATTATATAGTTTTTATAGAAGAACATCATCTGTAGAATTGGAATTCCTCAGAAGCTAATCAATGATAATGGACGCCAGTTCCAAGGTTGAAAAATTCGAGAATTGTGTCAGAGCCTTAACATTGAGTAGGCTTTTACCTCAATGACTCATCCTCAAGCTAATGGACAAGTGGAAGTGGTCAACTGGATCATTATTCAAGGGTTGAAGACAATATTTGTGGTAAATCGAAAAAATTAGGTGGATGAGCTCCCAGGAAAACTATGGGCTTACTGAATCACTTTTGAGAACATTTGGATGCACTAGAGGGGGGTGAATAGTGATTTGTCGATTTAGTCATTTGATCGTGTCATTCTCATCTACAATCATTAGTGCGCAGTGGAATATACAAAAACAAATACAAAATACAATAATACAAGTACAACACAAAGGATTTTTATGTGGTTTAGAACCCTAGTTTCTACTCTAAAACAGTGCTATAGTGATCTACCCTCACTAAAACTTCTCTTTCTCAGTATGACACAGGAGGTGGAGAAATATCATACAATATGAAGCTTACAACAAGCTACATACAAGTACAATATGAAGCTTACAACAAGCTACAAAAAAACTATTCACCCCCCTCCTCTAGCATCTTTCGATCCAAGAGGAGGAGGGACAACTACTTGAATAGTTTTTGTAGACAGGTATTCAAGGGCTAGAGGAAGTGGAGTGGGAGTTTTGTGGATATCTCATTCAGAAGAAGAAACCCATATAGCTATACGTCTAGGGTATAAGGCATCTAATAACGAAGCTAAGTACGAAGCTATCCTATTAGGACTGCAAACGGTGTGGGCAGTGGGAGCCGACTCCGTCCTTATACACTAAATTCTCAATTGGCTATTTCCCATCTTCAAGGTACTTTCACTGTATGAGAAGAGAGAATGCAGAAATATTTTGATGCTTTAGGGAAGTTAAAAGCTCATTTCATGGAGGTTCACTTGCAACAAATTCCAAGTGAAGAAAACGTGAGGGTAGATGAATTGGGTTGGCTACACAGTGCCCTAACAAAATGGGCATCTTATGAATTTGTGTCTGGAAGACCCTGCATCCCTAACGGTTTATAATATGGAGGATACATCAGCTGAAGATGGTAACACACTTGATTGGAGGGCTGACATAATAGCATATCTCCAGCAGGGACATCTTCCATCTGACTCTCAAGCGGCATCCTCTTTTGATGAAAAGAGTTGGCTGTTTTATGCTTATCGACGGAGTTCTATACAAGTCATCATTTGAAAGGCCTTTGTCAAAAATGCCTAGGGAAGGAGGATGCCGACTGGATACTTTGGGAGATTCAGGAAGGGTGTTGTGGTAACCATTTAAAGGGTCGAGTGCTGGCTCAAAAAGTATTACTGGCTGGATATTTTTGGCCAACCCTTTATCAAGATGCCCTTCACTTCGTCAAGACCTATCAAGCTTGCCAAATGCACAACAATAGGTGGGACCAGCCAGCCGAGTTGATGAAGGTTGCAGTAGCCTCCTATCCTTTTGATCAGGGGGGGATGGACATAGTCGGGCCAATGCCTACGGCTCCCTTGCAAAAGAAGTTCTTGTTAGGGCAATCTCTTGCCGTGATATGGTTTTGATGTGTGTGGAAAAGGGTTTAAGTTAGATTGTTATTATGATTTGATATATGCGTTGGAGTCTTGCAGGACATAGTAATTCGCACATGGAGCCTTGGCGGGTTCACCACTCAAAACCTCGTGCTTGAGTCGGAGAAGGAGCATTGCAGAGTCATCCGCTTGATGCTGCCGAGGGACCGCCGGACGAGATGACTTGAAGCGAAGCCAAGGAAGCAGACTTCGGAGGCAAGAGATCCGAAGAAGCATTGCCGAGCCATGCACCTGATGCTGCCGAGTGACGTTGCCGCGAACGAAGAGAGCTTCGGCGAGGGACTTCGAGTGAGATGAGAGAATGAGTGAATTGTAAGTAGCTCATTAGGTGAACTTGGCCGAATGGCTAAGTGTCAGATGAGTTTTCCCGACATCAGTCGACTACCATGGAATGGCAGTCAACTGCTCTGAGTCAAATGGGTTCGACTAGTATTCGACTGATGGGTTTATGCCCGGATGATCATTATCATCCATGGCGGGATCGCCAGAGGATGTCGCGAGTGAACCGCTCGTGGCCGTGGGCGATCGATTACGAGGCGGCGTGATCGTGATGGGATCCATCGGTTGATCGCCAAGTATTCTTGGACTACAGCGGTCGGGATCCGGAAGCGTGTTCGGAGGCCGTTGAGTGGTGGTAGCCGAAGCCAAGGGCAGTGGCGGCCAACGGGAAGAAATCAGCCCTCTCTATAAAAAGAGAGGGTGTGGGCTTTTGGATGGCTAATGCTTATGCTCTAAGTGACCATCCAAGTTCTCTACAAGATTCAAACTCCTTCTCTTAGCTTTCTTTCACATATATTGTAAAATAAGGAGTGTCTTTGAGTTGTAAGGGTTACCTCCACCTAGCTTAGTGCAAAGGAGAGACCGATAGTGATTTGGTTGCGGAGTGATTCACCGAGGACGAATCGGGGACCATGGATTAGCGGCGTAGCCGTGAACCAGGTTATATTTCATTTTAGCATTGTTTGTATTCTTCATTGTTTATTTGCTTGTCTTTATTAGTATTCCGCTTGCGCTAACAATTGTGTAGACGAGCAAATTCCACCATCCAACAACAAAGGGCTATTCACCCCACTCTAGCCGGCCGATTGATCCCCTACAAGTGGTATCAGAGCGAAGGAAAGCTTGTCGAGGACTAACCGCCACAACAAGCACATTCAAGAATGGCCGGCTCTAATATTCATCCACCAAAGTTCGAGGGGGAATTCTCTTGGTGGAAAAAGATAATGGAGGTATTTTTCGACACCGATTTTGAAATTCTTTTGATTATGGAAAACGGTTTCGAATTGCCTAGGAATGAAGAAGGAGAGCTATTGGAGAAATCAAGATGGACTAAGAGGCAAAGGAAAGAATACTTGGCAAATTCAAAGGCCAAGCACCACCTCTACAATGTACTCCCCCAACAAGAAGTAAATAGGATAGGGGAGTGTGCTAGCGCCATGGAAATGTGGGAGAAACTAATAGAAATTCATGAAGGCACATCCGAGGCAAAACTAGCAAGGAGAGATGTCCTTCGCTCCCAATTATCCAACACCAAACTCGAAAAGGGAGAGAAGGTAAAATCCCTACACTCTAGATTTAAGGAAATTCTAACCGGCTTGACAAGTGTAGGTGAAAGGCTCTCCAACCGGGATATGGTAATAAAGGCCATAGATGCCTTTCCCCGGTCCTCAAGATGGAGCTCCATGGTGGACTCGTTTTACATCTCCAAGAACTTAGAAGTGAGCACGTTGGAGGAGTTATTCTCAAAAATGGTGCTCCACGAAATGAGGCTTGAAGGAATACAAGAAGAGCCAAAGTTTCAACCTTCAAGAGGAGTAGCCTTGATGGCACATAAGGGGAAGAAGAAGATGGAGATCCCCTCCTCCTCCGATGAAGTGTCCTCCTCTTCCTCCATGGATAGCACGGAAGAAGCCTATATGGTAAGGAGGGTAAGGCATGCTTTAAAAGGTTTTCAATTTAATAAATCTAATGATAGGAGGAGAAGACCAAGGGGAAAGGTGATTTGCTATAATTGCCAAGGAGAGGGACATATAAGGGACAATTGTCCCCTCTTGAACAAAAGCAAGGAGGAGAAGAGAAAGAAGGAAGAAAAGAAGAAGAAGGGGAGCAAGAAGAAAAAGGAAGAAGAAAAGAAGTCCAAAGAAAAAGGGAAGGCCAAGGAATTCAAAGCAAAGACATGGGATGACCCTTCTTCCTCATCCTCATCCAAAGAAGAAGAACATGTATACTCCAACCTTGCCCTAATGGCCTTCGACGACTTAGATTGCTCCTCCTCCGAAAATGAAGAAGCAAGCTCAAGTGGAGAGAGCTCAAGTGAAGGGGGAGACTCCTCTACATCCTCATCATCAGAAGAGGATTTGGTAAGTGAGGTAACGAATCTACCCCCTAAGCAAATAATGTCCATTATTTCTAGCCACACTAAGGATTTATTTAGGGCAAAGAAAAGAAATAAATGCATGCTTGAGCAAATTAAGGATTTAGAACAAAAATTAGAAAAAGCATGTTTTAATGATGATAATGATGATGCATGCTCACATGAATATAGTCATTTAATGTTAATGATGCATCTATGGATGAAAATAGGGCTCTAAGAGAAAAGGTAGATTACTTGACAAAGGCCTTAGAAAAGTTCACTATTGGCTCAAATACATTGAACATGATCATAGGGAGCCAAAGAGCTAGCTTCAATAAGAAAGGCCTAGGTTATAAAGAAAAGAAAAATGAAAAGGCCTATAAATGCTTAATAGCTAGGGGTCAAGATAAAAAGAAGGTAATAGCTAGAAAATGGATCCCTAAAGAATTTTTAATGAACCCCATAGGAAAGAACTTATATTGGGTTCCAAAATCCATCCTTAAGAGTTAGAAAAACCCTAGGATAGTCAACCAAATGGACTTTACATATATCATATTTTTGGTTGACTTAGGATGGCGGGACAACATTTTTGAAATAGTGTTAGGTGATGATAATGCACCTATAAGTAGTTAAATCATGCTTTAGGTAATATTTGCTTATTATCATGATATAATATCTAATGCATGATCACAATTTGATGAATACATTTGTTTCATGATCATAATGTGAAAGTTATCCGTATATATATCTTTATGATCATGTGAATTGTTAGGATGGTACTTAACCTTAATAGAATTGCATGAAAATGATGGTTAAGTATATGCAAATACCTTTAGGAAACATCTCACACTCACTATATGCTACTTTGATTGAAAACTTAGCATGAGTGAGATGTTAGGATGATACAAATGTCCACTAATGCCTATGGCATTTAGATGGTCATTTAAGGTATCAAAATAGCAATAATAGACCAATCGTGGGGAAGACTTATGTTTAATTCATAGACATATTGCCCAAAGATCATGGTTGGATATTTCATATGTTTTCAAAACAATTTCTTACTTTAAAATCTATGTATTCATGTTTTGAAACAATTCAAAGCAAGACTAGGTGTTAAAATGGATACTAACATGATCAAAAACCTAGTGGTTTTTAAAGCTTTTGGATTTTTGGCAAATCTCTCAAAATATGATGATTTTTCATGGAAAAATATTTTCCATTGATAAATATACTTACAAGAAATGTGTTCCCCAAATTTCACTATTTTTAAAATTTTCTGGAATTTATAGTGGATTTCTGAATTTCATCCAGAAAATTAGAAATTCGGATTTCATTGTGTCAGTCGACTGCCATACTGATAGCAGTCCACTGATGGACTGTAAACAAGCACAGTAACCTGATTTTATCAGGGTTTTGACTGATTTTAATGTTTATTTACCTCTAGACTTGATGCCATGCTTGTATAAACACTGTTTAATATTTTTTGATGGTGTCAAAGGGGGAGAAATGTATATGTTTAAGTAAGGGGGAATATATTTAGGGGGAGTTTCATGTATTAAGGGGGAGAGTTGCTAATCATGTTATTTACATGCTTTCCTTTCTTAATATTTTATCAAATGTTTTTACCTAACTTAAATGGATTGCCACACATCAAAAAGGGGGAGATTGTTAGGGCAATCTCTTGTCGTGATATGGTTTTGATGTGTGTGGCAAAGGGTTTAAGTTAGATTGTTATTATGATTTGATATGTGCGTTGGAGTCTTGCAGGAATTAGTAATTCGCACATGGAGCCTTGGCGGGTTCACCACTCAGAACCTCGTGCTTGAGTCGGAGAAGGAGCATTGCAGAGTCGTGCGCTTAATGCTGCCGAGGGACCACCGGACGAGATGACTTGAAGCGAAGCCAAGGAAGCAGACTTCGGAGGCAAGAGACACGAAAGAGCATTGCAGAGTCAAGCGCCTGATGCTGCCGAGGGACGTTGCCGCGAACGAAGAGATCTTCGGCGAGGGACTTCGAGTGAGATGAGAGAATGAGTGAATTGTAAATAGCTCATTAGGTGAACTTGGTCGAATGGCTAAGTGTCGGATGAGTTTTCGACATCGATCATGCCATGGAATGGCGATGATCGCTATGTCGAATGGGTTCGTCGATATCCGGCGATGGGTTTATGCCCGGTGATCATTTGTCATTCCATGGCGTCATTGCCGGAAGGATGTCGCGAACGCAGAACTACTCGTAGTCGGTCGGGCGATCGACTACGAGCGGCGATTGTGATGGGATCCATCAGTAGACTGCCAAGTGTTCCATTTGACTACAACGGTCGGGATCCTACGTGTTCGGAAGCCGTTGAAGTGGCGGTAGTCGACTGCCAAGGGCAGCAGTCGATTGGTGGCGGCCAATGGGAAGAAATCAGCCCTCTCTATAAAAAGAGAGGGTGTGGGCTTTTGAATGGCTAATGCTTATGCTCTAAGTGACCATCCAAGTGCTCTACAAGATTCAAACTCCTTCTCTTAGCTTTCTTTCACATCTATTGTAAAAGAAGGAGTGTCTTTGAGTTGTAAGGGTTACCTCCACCTAGCTTAGTGCAAAGGAGAGACCGATAGTGATTTGGTTACGGAGTGATTCACCGAGGACGAATCGGGGACCGTGGATTAGCGGCGTAGCCGTGAACCACGTTATATTTCGTGTTAGAATTGTTTGTATTCTTCATTGTTTATTTTCTTTTCTTTATTAGTATTCCGCTTGAGCTAATAATTGTGTAGACGAGCAAATTCCACCATCCAACGACAAAGGGCTATTCACCCCCCTCTAGCCGGCCCATCGATCCCCTACAGTTCTTGCTCATTGTTGTTGATTACTTCTCCAAATTAGTGGAAGGAGAGCCCCTGACTAAGAATACAGAAGGTGCGGTTATATAGTTTTTATAGAAGAACATCATCTGTAGAATTGGAATTCCTCAGAAGCTAGTCAATGATAATGGACGCAAGTTCCAAAGTCAAAAAATTCGAGAATTGAGTCAGAGCCTTAACATTGAGCAGGCTTTTACCTCAATGACTCATCCTCAAGCTAATGGACAAGTGGAAGTGGTCAACTAGATCATTATTCAAGGGTTGAAGAAAATATTAGGGGTAAATCGAAAAAATTAGGTGGATGAGCTCCCAGGAAAACTATGGGCTTACAGAACAACTTTTGGGGACCTTTGGATGCACTAGATGGGAGTGAATAGTGATTTGTCGATTTTGTCATTCGATCGTGCCATGCTCATCTACAATCGTTAGTGCGGAGTGGAATATACAAAAACAAATACAAAAATACAAGTACAACACAAAGGATTTTTATGTGGTTAAGAACCCTAGTTTCTACTCCACAACAGTGCTCTAGTGATCTACCCTCACTAAAACTTCTCCTTCTCAGTATTACACAGGAGGTGGAGAAATCTCATACAATATGAAGCTTACAACAAGCTACATACAAGTACAATATGAAGCTTACAACAAGATACAAAAAACTATTCACCCCCCTCTTCTAGCATCTTTCGATCCAACAGGAGGAGGGACAACTACTTGAAAAGTTTTTGTAGACGAGTATTCAAGGGATAGAGGAAGTGGAGTGGGAGTTTTGTTGATATCTCCTTCAGAAGAAGAACCCCGTATAGCTATACGTCTAGGGTATAAGGCATCTAATAACGAAGCCAAAACTAAGCTATCCTGTCAGGACTTCAAACGGTGTGGCCAGAGGGAGCCGACTCCGTCCTTATACACTAAATTCTCAACTGGTTATTTCCCATCTTCAAGGTACTTTCACTATATGAGAAGAGAGACTACTAACATAGTTTGATTCTTTTGTGAAGTTAAAAGCTCATTTCCGAGAGGTTCACTTGCAACAAATCCAAAAAGAAGAAAACGTGAAGATAGATAAATTGGGTCAGCTAGATAGTGCCCTAACAAAATGGGCATCTTAGGATTTTGTGTCTTGAAGTCCCTACATCCCTAACGGTTTATAACATGGAGGATACATCAATTGAAGATGGTAACACACTTGATTGGAGGGCCGACATAATAGCATATCTCCAGCAGGGACATCTTCCATCGGACTCTCGAGAGGCATCCTCTTTTGATGAAAAGAGTTGGGTGTTTTATGCTTATCGACGGAGTTCTAACAAGTCATCATTCGGCAGACCTTTGTCAAAATGCCTAGGGAACGAGGATGCCGACTGGATACTTTGGGAGATTAAAGAAGGATGTTGTGGTAACCATTTAGGGGGTCGAGTGCTGACTCAGAAAGTATTACTGGCTGGATATTTTTGGCCAACCCTTTATCAAGATGCCCTTCACTTGGTCAAGACCTATCAAGCTTGCCAAATGCACAGCAATATGTCGGACAACCTAGCCGAGTTGATGAAGGTTGGAGTAGCCTCCTATCTTTTGGATCACTGGGGATGGACATAGTCGGGCCAATGCCTACGGCTCCCTTGCAAATGAAGTTGTTGCACATTGTTGTTGATTACTTCTCCAAATTAGTGGAAGGAGAGCCCCTGACTTAGATTATAGAAGATGCGGTTATATAGTTTTTATAGAAGAACATCATCTGTAGAATTGGAATTCCTCATAAGCTAGTCAATAATAATGGACGCCTGTTCCAAGCCCGAAAAATTCGAGAATTGTGTCAGAGCCTTAACATTGAGTTGGCTTTTACCTTAATGACTCATCCTCAAGCTAATGGACAAGTGGAAGTGGTCAACTGGATCATTATTCAAGGGTTGAAGACAATATTTGGGATAAATCGAAAAAATTAGGTGGATGAGCTCCCAGGAAAACTATGGGCCTACAGAACCACTTTTGGGAACCTCGCTAGAGGGGGGTGAAGAGTGATTTGTCGATTTTTTCGTTCGATCATGTCATGCTCATCTACAATCATTAGTGCACAGTGGAATATACAAAAACAAATACAAAATACAAAAATACAAGTACAACACAAAGGATTTTTATGTGGTTTAGAACCCTAGTTTCTACTTCACAACAGTGCTCTAGTGATCTACCCTGACTAAAACTTCTCCTTCTCAGTATGACATAGGAGGTAGAGAAATCTCATACAATATGAAGCTTACAACAAGCTACATAAAAGTACAATATGAAGCTTACAACAAGCTACAAAAAACTATTCACCCCCCTCTTCTAGCATCTTTCGATCCAACAGGAGGAGGGACAACTACATGAAAAGTTTTTGTAGACGAGTATTCAAGGGCTAGAGGAAGTGGAGTGGGAGTTTTGTGGATATCTCCTTCAGAAGAAGAAACTCGTATAGCTATACATCTGGGGTATAAGGCATCTAATAACGAAGCTAAGTATGATGCTATCCTATTAGGACTTCAAACGGTGTGGGCAGTGGGAGTCGACTCCATCCTTATACACTAAATTCTCAACTGGCTATTTCCCATCTTCAAGGTACTTTCACTGTATGAGAAGAGAGACTGCGGAAATATTTTGATGCTTTAGAGAAGTTAAAATCTCATTTTCGGGAGGTTCACTTGCAACAAATTCCAATAGAAGAAAACGTGAAGGTAAATGAATTGGGTCGGCTAGACAGTGCCCTAACAAAATGGGCATCTTAAAATTTTGTGTTTGGAAGTCCCTGCATCCCTAACGGTTTATAATATGGAGGATACATCAACTAAAGATGGTAGCATACTTGATTGGAAGGCCGACATAATACCATATCTCCAGCAAGGACATCTTCCATCTGACTCTCGAGCGTTATCATCTTTTGATGAAAAGAGTAGGGTGTTTTATGCTTATCGACAGAGTTCTATACATGTCATCATTTGGCAGACCTTTGTCAAAATGCCTAGGGAAGGAGGATACCGACTGGATACTTTGGGAGGTTCAAGAAGGATATTATGGTAACAATTTAGGGGGTCGAGTGCTGACTGAGAAAGTATTACTGGCTGGATATTTTTTCCCAACCCTTCATCAAGATGCCCTTCACTTGGTCAAGATCTATCAAGCTTGCCAAATGCATACCAATAGGTCGGACCTACCAGCTGAGTTGATGAAGGTTGCAGTAGCCTCCTATCCTTTTGATCAGTGGGGGATGGACATAGTCAGGACAATGCCTATAGCTCCCTTGCAAAAGAAGTTCTTGCACATTGTTGTTGATTACTTCTCCAAATTAGTGGAAGGAAAGCCCCTGACTAAGATTACAGAAGGTGCGGTTATATAGTTTTTATAGAAGAACATCATCTGTAGAATTGGAATTCCTCAGAAGCTAGTCAATGATAATGGACGCCAGTTCAAAGGCCGAAAAATTCGAGAATTCTGTCACAGCCTTAACATTGAGCAGGCTTTTACCTCAATGACTCATCCTCAAGCTAATGGACAAGTAGAAGTGGTCAACTGAATCATTTTTCAAGGGTTGAAGACAACATTAGGGGTAAATCAAAAAAATTAGGTGGATGAGCTCCCAGGAAAGCTATGGGCTTACATAACCACTTTTGGGAACCTTTGGATGCACTAGAGGGGGGTGAATAGTGATTTGTTGATTTTGTCGTTTGATTGTGTCATGCTCTTCTACAATTGTTAGTGCCCAGTGGAATATACAAAAAAAAATATAAAATACACAAATATACAAAATACAAAAATACAAGTACAACACAAAGGATTTTTATGTGGTTTAGAACCCTTGTTTCTACTCCACAATAGTGCTCTTGTGATCTACCCACACTAAAACTTCTCCTTCTCAGTATGACACAGGAGGTGGAGAAATCTCATACAATATGAAGCTTACAACAAGATATAAACAACCAAATACAAGAATATGATTGAAATACAAATCAAAGAGCTAAAAATACTTTACAAGAAGTGAGCTTTGCTTAATTGATGATTTAGTTGCTTTCGATGCCTTTGAATACCTATAATGCAGCAACACTTCGCCTCAAAATCACCTCAAACACCACTGTTGGAAAACACCAACTTGAGCTCCTTTTAAGTCATGCATCGGGCTGATTTTTTACTTGGCAATCGGCTGCAAAAAATCTCTAGTCGATTGCCCACTGTACCATTGTCTCATAACAGACTAATCCACGATGGATTTTGGCCCGACCAATCGACTGCCCCTACCTTGTTGGGTTTTTCCGAGCCGAAAAAACCGCTTTTTGCATTGCGGAAACCTCGGAAGCCCCGGCCACGGATCCGTGTGAAGTATAAAATTATAATTACATGTATGTGCTTACAGAAATCCTAGATCTATCTTAGATCTAAGAGGTTAGAACGTTACCCTCGTAGCGACGCCCTTCGCTTATCCCGCTCGTCCAAAAGTTCGCCGGAACTCGAGAGTGTCAAGTGCACACTCCTCTATGGTATCCACACAAGCAATAGGTGGAGAAAACTCAACCTTGAGTGTGCTAGCACTCCTTGGTTGGTTCGGCCAAAGAGAGGGATGGGAGAGGGAGAGCTTGAGAGAAAAAGTTCCAAGGAAGAAGATGAAGTTAAGAGTGTAACTCACCAAATGAATTCACCACCCATAACCCCTAAGTGGCCGGCCACTTCATGGAGGGGGGGTTACATGCATGCATGTAACTCCCATGACCCTTGGTCTCCCTCATGATGTGGCACCAATTGACCAAGTCAATGATGATGTGGAGCACCATCATTGGCCGGCCATGCCTAGTCATCCTCATGACATGGCATTTGGTCAAGTCAAACTTGACCTTTCATCTTCCCTCTCAAGTCAAGTCAAACTTGACCTCTAATCTCCCATGGTTGATCAAATCTAACCACTTGACTCAAGTCAATTTAATTTAATGAATCTCTATTCATTAATTTAAATTGATTTGATGAATCAAATCTCAATTAGACTCATTCAACACTTGAATCAACTTGAGTCTAACTCAATTAGTCTAATTTGGATTACTCTTAATCCAATTTGGTTCATCCCATGAACCTAATCCTCATGGTTCATCATATGAACCTAATCTCCATCTAATTGCTCTTATGTGTGTGACTTATAGGTTCTTGTAACGCGTTGGCAATGTCCCTAAACCGATTTAGGAACATAAGCAATGAGCGGTATCTAGCAACACATCATTGCTACCCAAGTTACAAGAATGTTGAGCTCCAACATCACCTTTGTGACTACTAATTGTGACTCTCACAATATGTGACAATGTCCTCTATCCTTGACATCTAGATTGACCAATCGAGGCATAGACCGTGTCATCCTCATACAATCTAAATCTTGAACTCCAAGTAGACTCACTCTAATCAAATGAGCTCAATATCTCATATTGACTCATTTGGGCATAACCATACGCACTTGTGGTCTCACTCTATCAAGAATATCGATGTCACCCCGTCATATAAGAGGATAGATCCCATCTACATCACTCACATCCCTCCGCATAATTGCTACATACCCAAGAATCGCTTTATAGTCCACCCATTTACGGGTGACGCTGTTTGGCCAAAGTATGCAACTCCTTATGTAGGGAACCATGGTGACTTCAGGTCTAAGGACTAATAGTCATACTAATAGCCACATGAGAAAGTATATGACACTCATATAACGATCAATGATACTTTCTCATGGCGGGTCATTCAGTATACATTCTCCAATGCATACCCATGTGTCAACTTGATATCTCATATCCATGACTTGTGAGATCAAGTCATCTTGTTGACCTACATGCTAGTCTCTACGCATTAACATTGTCCCCGAATGTTAATACTCGACCAGGAATGATTAAAAGTAGTGTTCTCTATATCATCTCATTATCGATTCAACCAATCGATTGATATAGATAAGAACCTACTACTCAAGGACATTATTATATTTAGTTATTTGGCACCAATACAAGTAAATATAATAACCATGCCTTTATAAATAGGAATATGATACAATAAAGTCCATACAACAATCATCACATGATTGGCTCTAGGGCTTTCACTAACAATCTCCCACTAGCACTAGTGCCAATCATCGTAGTATCAAATACCCAATGACCTAGTGTGACCATCATGCTTTTTCTGTGCCAAAGCCTTGGTCAAGGGATCTGCGATGTTAGCGTCTGTGGGTACTCTGCAAATCTTCACATCTCCTCTATCGATAATCTCTGGAATAAGATGGAAGCACCGATATATTCAGCCTCTGTTGTAGAATCAGCAACTGTGTTCTGCTTGGAACTATTCCAGCTCACAGCGCCACCATTCAAGCAAAACAGGAACCCTGACTACGATCTATAATCATCCTGGTCAGTTTGGAATCTTGCATCGCTGTAACCCTTTACAGCTAGCTCCTCATCGCCTCCAAATATCAAGAAATATTCTTTAGTCCTTCTCAAGTACTTAAGAATATTCTCGATCGCTATCCAAAGGACGCCACCGGATCTCGATCGTATCTACTCGTCATGCTCAAAGCATACGAGACATCAGGACGAGTACACAGCATGGCGTACATGATAGATCCTATAGCAGATGCGTAAGGGATCTTATCCATGCGGTCTCTCTCCTCTCTAGAAGAGGGACTTTGAGTCTTCGAAAGACTCACACCATCGAAGTCCTTTCTTTGAATTCTGCATGGCAAACCAGTAATACCGTGTCAATGTATGTACTCGACTTAGGCCAGCAATCTCTTAGATCTATCTCTATAGATCTTGATGCCTAGAATATAGTCGTTTCACCTAAGTCCTTCATTGAGAAGCACGCCTCACCAAGTCTTCACAGCATCAGAGCGAAGGGATGTCATTCCCAATGAGTAGTATGTCATCCACATACAATACAAGGAACACAACTGTGTTCCCATTAACCCTCTTGTTGACACAGGGTTCATCTTCATTCTTGATGAAACCAAACTGTTTGATCGCATCATCGAATCAAAGATTCCAGCTCCGAGAAGCTTGCTTTAGCCCATAAATGGACCTTTGCGACTGCATACCTTCCCGATATCTTTGTGGATCTACAAAACCCTCGTTGTGTCATGTACACATCCTCGAGCAAGTTTCCATTCGAAACGCTTTTGACATCCATCCGCCAGATCTCATAATCGTGGTATGTCTAGCATAGCAAGCAAGATCCGAATGGACTTAAACATCGCCACTGGAGAAAAGGTTTCATCATAGTCAATACCATGAATTTGCTTGAAACCTTTAGCCACCAATCATCCCTTATAGGTATGCTCAAGTCCATCCATGTCAGTCTTTCTCGTAAAGACCCACTTACACCCAATGGGTTTGACCCCTTCAGGTGGATCAACCAAAGTCCATACTTGGTTAGTGTACATGGATTCCATCTCGGATCTCATGGCGTCTAGCCATTTCTCAAAATCTGGGCTCATCACACTTCTGATAGGAGGTAGGCTCATTCTCAATGAGCATAACGTCATCATGGTCGACAAGAGAAATGAGTATCTCTCAGCCGACGACGCATCTATCGGACTGCGAAGAGGTAGGTCTACTTGAACAGGTGGTTGTTCCACAACTCTTTGTGCAACAACCTCATCACCCACAACACTTTGTGGTTCCTGTTCAACCTCCATCAAGACCTCAGTGCTATGGTTCTTATCTTGAATTTCTTCAAGATCAAAGGTACTCCCACTATTTTTTCTAGAAACAAAATCCCTTTCTAGAAAAACCCCAGTCTTTGCCACAAACACTTTGTGCTGACTGGGAATGTAGAAGTAATATCCCTTTGTATCCTTGGGATATCCAACAAAATAGCACCTATCGGATTTGGGTCCCAGTTTGTCTGAGACTTGACGTCGAACGTAAGCCTCACAACCCCAAATCCTCATAAAAGACATCTTGGGATTTTTCCCTGTCCATATCGTATATGGTGTCTTTATCATAGCCTTGGATGGTACACGGTTAAGGGTAAAGGCTGCTATGTCCAGAGCATATCCCCAAAAGGATATAAGAAGATCTGTGTGACTCATCATAGATCGTACCATATCCAATAGGGTACGATTCCTCCTTTCGGATACACCATTCCACTGTGGTGTTCCAGGAGGAGTGAGTTGGGATAGAATCCCACACTCAGCTAGATAGTCACGAAACTCATGGCTAAGGTATTCACCACCTCGATCTGATCGAAGTATCTTAATACTCTTACCAAGCTAGTTTTGTACTTCATTCTTGAATTCTTTGAACTTTTCAAAGGATTCAGATTTATGTGTCATAAGATACACATAACCATATCTACTGAAGTCATCAGTAAATGTAATGAAGTACCTATAACCACCTCTAGCAGCAACATTGAAAGGTCCACATACATCACTATGTATAAGTCCTAACAAATCTGTTGCTCTTTCGCTATGTCCACTAAAGGGAGTCTTGGTCATCTTGCCTAAAAGGCAAGACTCGCATGTCTCATATGATTTAAAATCAAATGAGTCTAGCAGCCCATCCTTATGGAGCTGAGATAAGCGACTCTCATTTATGTGACCTAAGCGACAATGCCAGAGATAGGTTTGGTTCAACTCATTTGACTTGAACCTCTTGGTACTTATGTTATAGATAGGGCTCTCTAAGTCTAGAAAGTAGAGTCCGTTCATTAGAGGTGCACTACAATAGAACATATCATTTAAATAAACCAACAACATTTGTTCTTTATTATAAATGAAAACCTTTCTTGTCCAAACAAGAAACTGAAATGATGTTCTTAGTTAAAGGTACACATAACAACATTCATCTAATTCTAGTACAAGCCCGAGGCGAGATAGATCATAAGTTCCTACGAATGACAACCCTTGCTCCATTGCCTACTCGTAGGTCCACCTCGCCTTTGTCAATGCCTTGCTATTTCTCACCTGCACATTGGTACAAATGTGAGATGCACATCCAGATCTAATACCCATGATGAAGAAATAGATAGATTGACTTCTATAACATTTATACCAAGTAGAAGTCTCACTTCTCTTCTTCTTAAGATCTTCCAGTATGCCTTGCGATTACGCTTCGATGTCCTCGCTTCCTTGCGGAAGAAGCAAGCCCCTTCCTTGGCTACCCCTCCTTTGGGTTTAAATTCTTTCCTTTGCCCTTGGCTTGGGACTTTCCCTTACCTTTAGGCTTGCCCTTGCCTTTCTTCTTCGCACCATCAAAATGGTGTCAGATTTACCCTTCTTAATGTTAAGCTCTGCAGTTCTCAACATGCTGAGCATTTCAGTCAATGGCTTATCAATTTCATTCATGTTATAATTCATGACAAATTGATTGAAGGCTTGTGGCAAAGATTGCAAGATTAGGTCAGTGGCCAGCTCTTGGCCAAGTGGGAATCCCAACCGTTGTAGGTTTTCTACGTACCCAATCATCTTGAGTACATATGTACCTACGGGAGTCCCTTCTTGCATTTTGGACCCAAATAATGCCTTATAGACTTCATATCTCTCATGCCTAGCTTGTCCTTGATATAGTTGACGTAGATGTCCAACCATATCATAAGCATTCATGAACTCGTGTTGCTTCTGAAGCTCAGAGTTCATGGTCGCGAGCATTAGACATGACACATCTAATGCATCATCTTGATGCTTCTTGTACGCATCTTGTCACCGCGAGGCATTGGCGTGGAGGTGCCTCCGGAATGGGCTGCTCCAGGACGTACAACTTCCTTTCTTGGGTGAGAACAATTCTCAGGTTCCTGTACCAGTCCAGGAAATTTGCTCCATTGAGCTTGTCCTTCTCAAGGACAGATCGTAGAGAGAGAGTGTTCGTGTTTGTTGACATAGTAATCTACAACATACAATGCAGAGGATTAATATCATATTCCTTTTATCATTTAATTAGGCCTTTAATCAAATGATGCTCCCACTGAATTATAGGAATTTTGTATAATCGAGTTATGGATGTGGTCAAACCACATTATTAGATTCAAACAAACTATATATAATTCTTGCGGGACAAGATCCACATCATACTAAGCCTTGAGTTAGCTTTGGCTAAATCGCCCAAGACTTAGTACGATCGGTGGGTAACACATTACCGATTACATCTCTATGCAACTCTTGTTTATAGGATTAAGACCCACATTTACAAAAGACCTTGAGTTAGCTTTGGCTAAATCGCCCAAGATTTAGTGTAAATGCGATCTTAACCTATCTTTCCAACGATTGGAATATGCCTATAGTTCTACTCGATCCAATTGAGTTAACTAGTTTTGCTCAATCTAATTGAGCTTACTCTAACCCGAGTCATGATAGGCGGGACCAAGATTGTCCCTCTGCACCCTACCAAGATAATATACATTGCTCTGCTTTGGCAGATTCAACAACAAGAAATGATCGAGGTAGTGATGGGTATCAAGGCTCGGTAGGCATTTTCGAGTTGATTCGATTATGATCTAATCTAATCGTAATGTGTATCTTATACGCATTTAGGCCTTTATTATCCTATATTAGCATGCATCATATACATACATTCATTATTCTAGCATGCATCATATACATACAAGAAAATTATCCTAGCATGCATCATATACATACAAGCACTATTCTACTAGCATGCATCACATACATACAAGCAAAATCAATTAAATATACATATATATATATCAACATATATATATATCATTAAATGTGATATAGTCATGGCCCTACTACGATCTTCTCAAGCCAATGAGAAGATCGGACGGTCAACCTAAGGCTAGCGGCTTCTCCAAGCGCTTCCTTTGACCGCCATGTGTCGTCGTCACCCTTCTCGTAATCTCGTCTTCGAGTGGACTTTCCACCACTCCATTTTGTACATTACAAATATGAAACTTGAGTTACATTCGAGTCTAAAAACTAATTACAACTAGAATTTCAAAATAAGAGGTACGACGCGCAGGTCGCATACACTATACAACACGCACAACCACAAAACGGCACGCAGGCCGTATTATGAATTACAACACACTTATTCAATCAAATTGGGGTCATTGGGCCATGACAATCACAGAATTATACATAATTCTAAATTATGTATTTTTACAGAAATTTATATAATTTTTCCTAATTTATTTCGAATTTATGAGTCAACTCTCCGTAACGGTCCCGCTAAGCGGTTTCGCTGATCGCGGGACATGGCCCTTTCGGGATAGGGCAGCGCCTACTCTCAAAATAAACTTCGCGAGTGTCCCTACAATGATCTTACAGCGACTTAAGTCGCTGTCCCAAAAACCTAAAGCGAGAACTCGCCGATTCGGAGAGTTTTTCTCGACGGTTGAAGCCTATGAGTGTCCCAACACTCGTTGCTTCGACTCTATGAGAAAAATACCCAAAAATTCTATAAAATAAGAAAATTTACAGAAACATATAAATCTATAATTTTTATATCTAATATAAAAACTACAAAAACGAAACACATACATGCTTCGCACGTGGCTCTGATACCACTGTTGGGATTTCCCGAGCCGCAAAAATCGCTTTTTGCGTTGCGGAAACCTCGGAAGCCCCCGGCCACGGATCCGTGCGAAGTATAAAAATTATAATTACATGTATGTGCTTACAGAAATCCTAGATCTACCTTAGATCTAAGAGGTTAGAACGTTACCCTCGTAGCGACGCCCTTCGCTTATCCCGCTGGCCATTCAAAAGTTCGCGTGTCAAGTGCACACTCCTCTATGGTATCCACACAAGCAATAGGTGGAGAAAACTCAACCTTGAGTGTGCTAGCACTCCTTGGTTGGTTCGGCCAAAGAGAAAAAGTTCCAAGGAAGAAGATGAAGTTAAGAGTGTAACTCACCAAATGAATTCACCACCCATAACCCCTAAGTGGCCGGCCACTTCATGGAGGGGGGGTTACATGCATGCATGTAACTCCCATGACCCTTGGTCTCCCTCATGATGTGGCACCAATTGACCAAGTCAATGATGATGTGGAGCACCATCATTGGCTGGCCATGCCTAGTCATCATCATGACATGACATTTGGTCAAGTCAAACTTGACCTTTCATCTTCCCTCTCAAGTCAAGTCAAACTTGACCTCTAATCTCCCATGGTTGATCAAATCTAACCACTTGACTCAAGTCAATTTAATTTAATGAATCTCTATTCATTAATTTAAATTGATTTGATGAATCAAATCTCAATTAGACTCATTCAACACTTGAATCAACTTGAGTCTAACTCAATTAGTCTAATTTGGATTACTCTTAATCCAATTTGGTTCATCCCATGAACCTAATCCTCATGGTTCATCATATGAACCTAATCTCTATCTAATTGCTCTTATGTGTGTGACCCTATAGGTTCTTGTAACGTTGGCAATGTCCCTAAACCGATTTAGGAACATAAGCAATGAGCGGTATCTAGCAACACATCATTGGTACCCAAGTTACAAGAATGTTGAGCTCCAACATCACCTTTGTGACTACTAATTGTGACTCTCACAATATGTGACAATGTCCCTCTATCCTTGACATCTAGATTGACCAATCGAGGCATAGACCGTGTCATCCTCGGTACAATCTAAATCTTGAACTCCAAGTAGACTCACTCTAATCAAATGAGCTCAATATCTCATATTGACTCATTTGGGCATGGCCATGCACTTCGTGGTCTCACTCTATCAAGAATATCGATGTCACCCCCGTCATATAGGAGGGATAGATCCCATCTACATCACTCACATCCCTCCGCATAATTCGTTACATACCCAGTAATCGCCTTTATAGTCCACCCATTTACGGGTGACGTTTGACGAAGCCAAAGTATGCAACTCCTTATGTAGGGAACCATGGTGACTTCAGGTCTAAGGACTAATAGTCATACTAATAGCCACATGAGAAAGTATATGACACTCATATAATGATCCATGATACTTTCTCATGGCGGGTCATTCAGTATACATTCTCCAATGCATACCCATGTGTCAACTTGATATCTCATATCCATGACTTGTGAGATCAAGTCATCTTGTTGACCTACATGCTAGTCTCTACGCATTAACATTGTCCCTGAATGTTAATACTCGACTAGGAATGATTAAAAGTAGTGTTCTCTATATCATCTCATTATCGATTCAACCAATCGATTGATATAGATAAGAACCTACTACTCAAGGACATTATTATATTTAGTTATTTGGCACCAATACAAGTAAATATAATAACCATGCCTTTATAAATAGGAATATGATACAATAAAGTCCATACAACAATCATCATATGATTGGCTCTAGGGCTTTCACTAACATACCTAACAGTCGATTGTCAAGTCAGCAGTTGACTACAAAACCTTCTATCTCCATGTCCACCGAAAATAGTCGACTGCTCAACCCTAGCAATCAATTACCAATGGCCAGTTGATTATCGAAGCCACAATCTGTAGTCAAGCCTTAATCAACTACACGACCAGTCGACTGAGTCATAACCGCAGTCAACTGCTCGAGTAAACTAGGCCTCTTGAGTCTCATGCACTCAACTAGTCGACTGATTAATACTACTTGTTGACTGGTAAATCTCAAACATGAGGTTTATATTGGTGCAAAGGCACCGGATAATCGAACCTAGGTTTTGATAATGGAAAAAATTCAAAGATAATTTATTTTGTTATCTTATATGCTATGTTGAGTGTGCAGATAATGTGTTAGACTTTGCTAAGGTCAAAGAAATCAGGAGAATCTCGATGGGACGAGAAACCTCAGTAGTCGATGGACCAGGTCAAAGACATCAGGAGAATCTCGATGGGACGAGAAATCTCAGTAGTCGATGGACCAGGTCAAAGGCACCATGGAATCTTGATGAGTCGAGAATCCTCGATAGTCGGTTGACCATGTCAAAAGACGCCAGGAAAATCTCGGGAAGCTGAGAAACCTTAGTGGTTGAGTGATCGGAAGCTAAGCAATAGGTAAGAAGGAAAAAGGTAAGCTCTGGGTGTGGAGTGATGGTAAGGATGCATCCTCGGTAAGGGGACATTCCTAGGCGTGATCTAACCAAGGCTTTTGAAGGAATATCGAAGTCGAGATCAGACAGTTAAAGGACTGTCACTATTAATATGCTTGAATGTTCTATGCTAATCTTGTAATGCAGGTGAAATACTGAAAAAACATCAAGCAAGACCCTTACAGCAGTCAACTGATGATGAATGCAATCGACTGATTGCAACGAATCAACCCAAAGCACAAGGTGAAAGAGTTATCAATCAATGCTGCCACCTTAAGATAAGATCCACGAGATTTAGATCTAGATCTAGACTTATTCCAAAGCACCAACATATAAAAGGAGGGGAGGACACAAATCCGAATTATCAATGCTTCTAAGTGCTCTTGCTCTTTGGCCATGAATCATTGTGCTACAATGATAATCCGATCAAGCTTCCTCTTCCATTCATTAGTCGGTATAATTATTATTTAGTTTTTCATTTGTGTACCTAATTGCTAAAATTATCAGTAAGGTTGTTACTGACATATTAATCTTGTGTAATTGGTTTGCCTCTTATCTCCAACGAGGAAAAGACTTTTAGTGATTGCCCTTGGAAGCGATCAAGGATCGTAGGGCCTTGGATTAGTAGTCGATGGGTTGTGAACCAAATAAATCTTTTGTGTCTTGTATCGTGTGTTTTTTACTTTCCGCTACATGCTTTGGTTTTAACAACGAAAAGAAAAAAAAAGTTTTTCGAACACTATTCACCCCCCTCTAGCGTCTTTTCGATCCAACATTTGGTATTTGAGCCGAGGGTGCTCAGATTCGGCACAACAACCGGTCGAGCATTTTCTTTTCATTTTTATTTTATTTATTATCTCCCGCACTACTAATCCAAGACCAAGTCTTGGGATATTGTTGGGAATCGATTGGCCGGCTAGAGGGGGGTGAATAGACCTCGTTCGTTGGATGTCGTAATTCGCTTGTCTATGAAAACATTAGCGCAAGCGGAAGCAATAAACTAAGACAAGCAAATATAAATAAAACAAAGACAATACAAACACGGAGATGTAACGTGGTTCACGGCTACACCGCTAATCCACGGTCCGATTCGTCCACGGTGAATCACTCCGCAATCTATCCACTAGATCTCTCCTTTGCACAAAGCTAGGTTGAGGTAACCTCTTTACAACAAACACTCCTCTTACAAATATAATGAAAATAAGCTTGGGTAAGAGGATGGAAAGCTTTAGGGAACTTTGGGAGAGTGTTAGAGTATATGCATTAGCCTCCCAAAGCCTTACCCCCTTCCTTTTTATAGAGGAAGAGGGTTTCTTCCCGTTGACACAGGATCAGTCGACTGATGGCAACCATCAGTCGACTGGTGCTGTAGCCGTTGCCCAATAGCGGCCGCTTTCCACGTTGGATACTATCCAAGCAGATTGCATCGATCGTGATGGCACCCATCGATCGGATTGATGTCAACCAGTCGAGTCCTCAATGAGGTCGACTCCATTCGTGCCTGCGCGTGACATCGCGATCGTGGTCGGCGATCAAGCCATCGGCCGATCGCCCATCGCCATCGTTAGTCGGTCGATCATCTTGATTCACACATTAGACCGATCGTCGAACCATCGACTCGGGCGATCGCCATGACATGGCGATCGGTGCCGGAAACCATCCGACACTTGGCCAAATGGCCAAGTTTCACCTAAGAGCTACCCTTCCCGGGTTACAATCGCTCACTCTCATCCCTCGGAGTCCCTCGCCTTCGAAGTTCTCTTCGTTCGCGGCCACGTCCCTCGGCAGCATCAGGCGCACGGCTCTGTAATGCTCCTTCGCGTCTCTTGCCTCGAAGTCTACTTCCTCCGGCTTCACTCCAAGCTCCTCGTCCGGCGGTCCCTCGGATGCTCCAAGCGCACGGCTTCCGCAAAGCTATCCTTCACCGACTCAAGGCACGAG
Organism: Wurfbainia villosa; assembly: GCA_025175895.1. Taxonomy (NCBI): domain Eukaryota; kingdom Viridiplantae; phylum Streptophyta; class Magnoliopsida; order Zingiberales; family Zingiberaceae; genus Wurfbainia; species Wurfbainia villosa. Next base: position 75,666,005 of record CM045990.1, read on the forward strand.
TCATGAGATGTGAAACTCGCCATGGCCCCATGTACGAATTACTAAGTCCTGCACGACTTCAACGCACATATCAAATCAACATATCAAACTAACTTAAACCCTTTGCCATATCATCAAAACCATATTACGGCAAGAGATTGCCCTAACAATCTCCCCCTTTTTGATGTGTGGCAATCCGTTTAAGTTAGGTAAAAGCATTTGATATAAATTCTAAGGTAAAGAAAACATGTAAACATAAACATGATATACCAACATGCAACTCCCCCTTAATCCATGAAACTCTCTATGTAAATTTCTCCCTATCATAAATTTCTCCCCCTTTTATAATTAACTTAAACATAATATTTTCTCCCCCTTTGACACCATCAAAAAGATTATCACTAAGTTAAAAACACATGACATCAAGTCTAATAGAAAGAAAATACCACAAGTTGATTTAAAATCGGAATTCAGCCTTTACTGGTCTGATATTCAGGCCATCAGTCGATTGGTTCAGATACCAGTCGACTGGCACGTGAATTTCGGGATTTTTTGATTTTCAGACTGAATTTCAGAAATGCATTAAAAATTCTAGAAAATTCAAAAAATTGTGAAATTTGGGAAACATATTTCTTTTAAGTATATCTATCAGTGAAAAATATGTTTTCATGAAAAATCATTATATTTCCACGTATTTGCCAAAAATCCAAAAGCTTTAAAAACTAATAGGTTTTTTATCATAAGAGTATCCATTTTAACACCTAGTCTTGCATCCAATTGTTTCAAAACATGAATACATATATTTTAAAGTAAGAATTTTTTTTAAAAACATATGAAATATCCAACCATGATCTTTGGGCAATATGTCTATGAATTAAACATAAGCCTTCCCCATGATTGGTCTATTATTGCTATTTTGATACTTTAAATGACCATCTAAATGCCATAGGCATTAGTGGATATTTGTATCATCCTAACATCTCACTCATGATAAGTTTTCAATCAAGGTAGCCTATGGTGAGTGTGAGATGCATCCTAGGGGGTATTTGTATATACTTAACCAATATGTTCATGCAATTCTATCATGGTTAAGTGTCAACCTAACATCCTACATGATCCTAATGACATATATGAATTAATTTCACATTATGATCATGAAACTCATGTATTCATCAAATAATAGTCATGCATTAGGTATTATATGATGATAATAAACAAAGTATTACCTAAAGCATGATTAAAACCTATTTCTCATGATAACGTGCCAAATTTCAAAAACATAAATCATGATTGCAAATATACATAGGAATTACATCAATCATCATGATTTAAGCATTATTATCTATTTATGAGTACGTTATCATCACCCAACACTATCTAAAAAATATTGTCCCGTCATCCTAAGTCAACCAAAATATGATATAGGCTAAGTCCATGTGGTTGACTACCCTAGGGTTATTCTAACCCTTAAGGATGGATTTTGGAACCCAAAATAAGTTTTTGCCTATTGAGTTCACTAGATACTCCTTGGGGATCCATTTCCTAGCTATTACTTTCTTCTTATCTTGTCCCCTAGCTATTAGGCATTTGTAGGCCTTTTCATTTTTTTTTCCTTATATCCTAGTCCTTTTTTGTTAAAACTTGCTCTTTGGCTCCCTATGATCATATTTAATGTGTTGGAGCCAATTGTGAATTTCTCTAGGGCTTTGGTTAAATAATCTACCTTTTCCCTTAAAGCCCTATTTTCCTCTATGCATGCATCATTAACATCCAAAGGCATATAGTCATGTGAGCATGCATCATCATGGCAAGAAGAAACATTATCATTTAAGCATGCTTTTTCTAGTTTTTGTTCTAAATCCTTAATTTGATTAAGCATGCTTTTATTTTTCTTTTTCATGCCAAATAACTCTTTAATTAAACTAGAAATTATGGAAACTATTTTCTTAGGAGAAGCATTCGTTACCATAGTTTCCATATCCTCTTCTTCTTCGGATGAGGAGGATGTAGAAGCTCCCCCTTCATTTGAGCTCTCCTCACTTGAGCTTGATTCTTCATTTGAGGAGGAGGAACAATCCGAGTCATGAAGAGCCATTAGTGCTAGGTTGGAGTAGACATGCTCTTCTTCTTCGGATGAGGATGAAGAGGCAAGGTCATCCCATGTCTTGGCTTTGAGTGCCATGGCCTTCCCTTTTCCTTTTGCCTTCTTGCTCCCCTTCTTCTTCTTCTTTTCTTCCTTCTTTCTATTTTCTTCTTTGCTCTTGTTTAGGAGGGGACAATTATCCCTTATATGTCCCTCTCCTTGGCAATTGTAGCATATGACCTTCCCCCTCGGTCTTCTATTCCTATCATGAGATTTATCAAATCTAAAATTCTTAAATGCATGTCTTACCTTCCTCACCATGTAGGCTTCTTCCGTGCTATCCATGGAGGAGGTAGAGGCTTCATCGGATGAGGAGGAGGGGGATCTCTATCTTCTTCTTCCCCTTATTTGGCATCAAAGCTACTCCTCTTGAGGGTTGAATTCTAGGCTCTTCTTGTATTCCTTCAAGCCTAGTTTTGTGAAGCTCCATTGTTGAGAAAAATTCCTCCAAGGTACTTACTTCCAAGTTCTTGGAGATGTAAAATGAGTCCACCATGGAGCTCCATTTTGAGGACCGGGGAAAGGCATCTATGGCCTTCATTACCATATCCCGGTTGGAAAGCTTTTCACCTACACTTGTTAAACCGGTTAGAATTTCCTTAAATCTAGAGTGTAGGGACTTTACCTTCTCTCCCTTTTCAAGTTTGATATTGGACAATTGGGAGCGAAGAACGTCTCTCCTTGCTAGCTTTGCCTCGGATGTGCCTTCATGGATTTCTATTAGTTTCTCCCACATTTCCTTGGCGCTAGCACACTCTCCTATCCTATTGACTTCTTGTTGAGGGAGGACATTGTATAGGTGGTGCTTGGCCTTTGAATTTGCCAAGTATTCTTCTCTTTGCCTTTTGCTCCACTTCGATTTCTCCAATGGCTCCCCATCCTCGTTCCTAGGCAACTCGAAACCGTTTTCCATTATTAAAAGGAGTTCAAAGTCGGTTTCGAAGAATACCTCCATTCTCTTTTTCCACCAAGAGAATTCGCCGTCGAACTTCGGTGGATGAATGTTTGAGCCGGCCATTTTGAAAATTGCTTGTTGTGGCGGTTAGTCCTCGACAAGCTTAACCTGGCTCTGATACCACTTGTTGGGAATCGATTGGCCGGCTAGAGGGGGGTGAATAGCCCTCGTTCTTTGGATGTCGTAATTCGCTCGTCTATGAAAACGTTAGCGCAAGCGGAAGCAATAAACTAAGACAAGCAAATATAAATAAAACAAAGACAATACAAACACGGAGATGTAACGTGGTTCACGACTACGCCGCTAATCCACGATCCGATTCGTCCACGATGAATCACTCCGCAATCTATCCACTAGATCTCTCCTTTGCACAAAGCTAGGTGGAGGTAACCTCTTTACAACAAACACTCCTCTTACAAATATAATGAAAATAAGCTTGGGTAAGAGGATGGAAAGCTTTAGGGAACTTTGGGAGAGTGTTAGAGTATAAGCATTAGCCTCCCAAAGGCTTACCCCCTTCCTTTTTATAGAGGAAGAGAGTTTCTTCCCATTGACACAGGATCAGTCGACTGATGGCACCCATCAGTCGACTGGTGCTGTAGCCGTTGCCCAATAGCGGCCACTTTCCACGTTGGATACTATCCAACGGTAATGGCATCAGTCGACTGATGGCACCCATCAGTCGACTGATGTCAACCAGTCGAGTCCTCAATGAGGTCGACTCCATTCTGTGCCCATGCACAGTGACATCGATCGTATGCGTCCCTTAGCGGTCGATCGATCAAGCCTCGGCCGATCGCCATGATGTCATCGACCGATCAACTTGATTCACCACATTAGACCATCGATCGAACCATCGACTCGGAAGCGATCGATCGCCATGACATGGCAAATGGCCAAGTTTCACCTAAGAGCTACCCTTCCCGGGTTACAATCGCTCACTCTCATCCCTCGGAGTCCCTCGCCTTCGAAGTTCTCTTCGTTCGCGGCCACGTCCCTCGGCAGCATCAGGCGCACGACTTTGCAATGTTCCTTCGCGTCTCTTGCCTCGAAGTCTACTTCCTCCGGCTTCACTCCAAGCTCCTCGTCCGACGGTCCCTCGGATGCTCCAAGCGCACGGCTTTCGCAAAGCTATCCTTCACCGACTCAAGGCACGAGTCATGAGATGTGAAACTCGCCATGGCTCCATGTGCGAATTACTAAGTCCTGCACGACTTCAACGCACATATCAAATCAACATATCAAACTAACTTAAACCCTTTGCCATACCATCAAAACCATATTACGGCAAGAGATTGCCCTAACAGATATTTGTTTTTTTAATTAACATTGTAGGAAAATGGATAAAACTATTATATCAAAGATTCAGGGGGAGAGTTCAGATCATGACTCACAAGATAACAAATTAAATTCAAAATTTAAATTTCATATTATTTGTTTCAAGTGCAGGGAGAGAGAACACTATAAAAATAAGTGTCCTACTCATAAGACTCGAACGACGCAACCGGTAGCAAAGGAGATACTAATGCCAGAAGTCCATAGGAACAAGGAGCACATCATGTGCTTCAGGTGCAGAAGATTTGATCACTACAAAAATCGGTGCTCGGAGAAAAAGAAGGTTAGTAAAATTAATAGTTTTGAGAATTTAAGTTTTAAAATACTTGATAATTTAGATAAATTGTGTGTTAAAACTAGAAAATTAGTTGATTGTTGTCAATTAATAATCAACTAGTAAAAAATTAATTAATCGAGATTTAATTAGTTTAAATAATATTAATATTATTGAAAAAAATGATCAAATTAATCTAACCTTTGATAAAATTAATCAAGAGCTTAATCAAATTTTTAGTTGAATCAACATAGATCTAGATCAAATCTAGAATAAAACCAACCTAAGACTTAATCAGAATAATCAAAGAGTAAATTAGAATAATCAAAACCCAGGAATGAATTATCAAACACTAGATCTGATTAATCAAGATAATTCTGAATTAAAAAAAAAAATCTATTTTGAAAAATCCAACCTTAAAAAATTCAGAATTAAATTTAAAAAATTCCAAATCTAATCTAGAAAATTCGAAGCCTAATCCTAATAATTCAACTTTGGAAAATTCTAATAATCCTATCTCAAAAAATTCTATTAATTCTACTTTGAAAAATTCTAATAATCCTATCTTGAAAAATTCTATTAATTCTACTTTGAAAAATTCTAATAATCCTATCTTGAAAAATTCTAATAATTCTATTAATTCTTTGAAAAATTCTAATAATTTTATCTTGAAAAATATGAATAACTCTAATAATTCTATTTTGAAAAATTCTAATATCCTAATAATATTATTTTGAAAAATTCTGATAATCCTATTAAATCTATTTTAAATAAAAAATCTAACTTAATTAAAAATTTAAAATTAGACAATCAAACCAATAAAATTAACTATGATAGAGTACCATTTGATTATGCACAAATTAATAATTTAGTAATTAAACCTTCAACTTTTAAGAATTCAACTAATAAATATATAGACTTGGGTTACAAGTCTGTGTTAATCAAAAATCAAGACCATAAAATTTGTAAACCTAATTATCATAGAGTACCTTATAACTATGGAACAAATAAAAGTCTACCCAAGAAACTAACCTCTTCTTTGAATTGATTTAATATGAGATGCTCATTCATATATATCATGTTTAATTAATTATCATGCTTAATTATGTCATGTCATACATACTAGTCTTAAATTACTCTCATAGAATGGTAAGATAGGAAAAGGTTAATTAACCTTGACAACATAGTATCAGGACGCAGTGAAATGATAGTACGTTAGGGAAACGAAATCAAGTGTATTTGGGTTGGATAAGGAGTATCTAGCTTGGTGCATTTAACTAAGTGGAACTAACTGAAGCTACCTCACCACATCCTAAACTAGTTAGACCAAGATTTGACCCTAAGTAAATTAAGTGTGTAATTTCCTAAGTTGGCTTTATCTAAGGAAGTGGTCGTTGTTCCGATCAAAGAAGGCCTCTGTGCCTCGCCATGACCTGCATGCGTGGGTGTAATCCTGCATGTGTGGGTGTGAGTGTTGTAATAATTTAGGAAATTATTACATTTTTCTTCCATTGCGTTCGTTTGTGAAATGACAAAAACACATCTACGCGTCAGTCATAACCCAACATCCAATAGAGACAGAAAATCTTACACTCGTTTAATGGAGAGTTTAGCTATTGGAGAAGATCGGGACATCCAGAGTATGCCCCGGATATACTTTGGACTTGAAGATCTACAAGGCATACTCCTACCTCATACCGATGCCCTAGTGGACTAAGGAAGCTTTGTTAATATTCTCTTCCAGGAAGCTTTCGAGCAAATGCAACTAGGGAATGTGCAGTTGGAGGATGTTGCTACCCCTCTATTTGGATTTGTCGGACACATGGTGCATCCTGTTGGGAAAATTTCTTTACCTCTTACCTTGGGCACAAAGCCCAGCCAAAAGACTAATATGATTCCTATCCTTATGGTTGATGCTCCCTCCACCTATAATTCTATCTTGGGCCATCCTTTTCTATCAATATTTCAAGTGGCGACTTATCCCTACCACCAGAAGGTCAAGTGTAGAATCGAGAAAATGCTAGAGGGGGGTGAATAGTGTTCGAAAACCTTTTCTTTTCTTCGATTAAAACAAAGTATGCAGCGGAAAACTATAACACAAAACACAAGAGACAACTTTATTTTTACTTGGTTCACAATCAACCGATTGCTAGTCCAAGGCCCCGTGATCCTAGATCTCTTCCGATGGGCAATCGACTAAAAGGTCTCTTCCTCGTTGGAGGTAAAAAACAACGATTACAAAAGGAATGTAGAGGAAGAAGCAACTTAATAAAAGATACCGACTCCTCTTATAAATAATAATTACAAAGGAAAAAAGAAACTTAATAAAATATACAGACATAATTAATATGGAGATGCATGTGTGGTCGACGTTACGACGTCGTTGCATTGTTGAAAATCACTTGGATTGTTGGACCACTTTGGGAGCCTTTATAGATGACTAAGATGAGTGATTTGCCTCTCCTTTTATAGCCATTTGAACCCTACCTCGTTGAGATCCAGATCTGAGTCAAACCTCCACATCACCCCTCATTTGATGGATCTTTTCTTGACTCTTCTCGAAGTGATCAGCATGACCAGCAGTCGACTGATGTCATACAAAAATCGACTGATGGTAGTTCAGTCGACTGATATTTACCTCAGTCGAGTGTCAACTTGACAACTCTCCTTCAATACAAGGTTAGCACAAAAAGCCTTTTATTGATGCTAAATCCGACGGTTCCTTACCATCCGACCTCGATCTAGACCTTCCTTCGGAAGTCCTAGTTGGATTGTCGCCTACGGTTGTCGTCGTAAGGAGGACATGTCCTTACCATCACTCCACACTTGGAGCTTACCTTTAGTCCTTTTGACCTTTCGCTTAGCTTCCGGTCACCACCGAGGTTCCTTGACTCCCCGAGATTCTCCTGGTGTCACCCGACCATCAAGGTTTCTCATCCTATGATTCTCCTAGTGTCGCTGACCTTAGCAACACTTAGTACATTACCTGCACACTCAACACAACATATGAGATAACAAGAATGGCTTAACTTTGAATATTTGTCATCATCAAAACCTAGGTTCAATTATATGGTGCCCTTGCACCAACATCAAGTTCCTGATAGGTCAGCTCATTAGAGAAGTACAAGGGGAACATAGGGCAGCTCGGAGTTGTTACATCCAAATGGCGAGGGATGACTAGAAGAAAGCTCGAGTGGATGATCCCAAAGAAAAGGCTATTGTTACTTCGGGAGTATATGTGCTGGAAGAAGCCTCACCCAAAACAAAGAAGATTGAAGAAGGCGTGCCCGTGGATATAGCCCCTGGGAAAGTCACTCAGATAGCCCAGTAGCTGGAGGTAAAGGAAGAACTCATCGCTTGCCTACAAAAGAATGAAGATATCTTCGCCAAAGATGTGCACGACCTCATGGGGATCGATCCCCGAATCATTGAACATCATCTAAACCTTATTTGAGGAGCTTGGCCAGTTCAACAGAAGAGAAGGCACTTTGGATTAGAGAAGGATAAGGTTATTGCCGAGGAAGTGGATAAGCTGCTGTAAGCTGACCATATTAAAGAAATCCAATTCCCTGAATGAGTCTCAAATGTAGTATTGGTCCCCAAGCCTTCTAGCAGTGGATGATGTGTATTGACTTTCATGATTTAAATAAAACATGCCATAAATACTGCTATCCCTTTTCCTCGTATACATTAGTTGGTATATTCAACTATGGGATATGAAGTGGTATCACTTATGGATTCTTATCAAGGGTATCATCAAATCCCCTTGGCACAGGATGATCCTGACAAAGCTAACGGTAGGAGGGTTGTATGCCTTTTGGGTTAAAGAATGATGATCAAATCCCCTTGGCACAGGATGATCAGAAGTAGGTTAGCTTTGTCACTTATGGATTGAAACAAGTATGAAATGCAATGAGATGTGTGCTAAAACTACTCCAAAAATCCTATCTAATTTGCACACATCAGGCATTCTTTAACCCAAAAGGCAAATTAGATACGATTTTTGGAGTAGTTTTAGCACACATCTCATTGCATTTCATACTTGTTTCATGCATATTCTCCCTTATTTAGTATTCATTTACTATTTTCTAGTTCGAAGATCTACTTTTGTTAATTTATGTGCAGGATGGCATTTTATGGAGCACGGATTTTAGGGAACATGCTTTGGCCGTGTCCCAAGACACAGACATGTTTTATAAGCGAAATGTATCAAAACAGAGGTTCCAAAATGACACATGATCGGTCGTGTTAAATTATCATGGCTATGTTAAATTTCAAGCCCAATTTTTAGCCTAGATTTCAGCTATTTCTAGCCTTGCACATGACCCGACCATGTGAATTTCACACGGTCGTGTGGTGGCGCAGTAAATCCAAGAAATTAGGGTTTTTCAAGCATTTATGGAAAGATGGAGCCGCCTCTATATATAGGAAACTCATCTAAGAGGTTGGGGATCACAAGGGATGCTACCCTAGGGCTCCCAAACGTTGGGGGGAGGCCCGATGGCTAGAACGACAAGAAGGTCCCCTAAGAAGCACCGAAGACTCGCAAAGGGGAGGAAGGAAATGGCTTGAAGATCCAACTCGACGCTCCGACACCTTGGAGAAGAACCAAGACACCACATCAGATAAAACAAAAAGTATTGCCTTTATTTCTCATTCTATTCGTATTGTAATGATTTACCTTAAGATTTCTTGGGTTTATTCTCATTCATTTATTGAGTAGATACTTAAATTCTAGGATTAGGGAGTAGATTGTGTATGTGGACATGCTAGTTCAATAGTTATTCATCTCTTTTGAATCTATTTGCAATTTATGTCGTTTAAATCGATGAGAATTATGTCTTTATTCCATTTATACTGAATATAGCCAATACAAAGATGGAAAGCCTTTGTATCAAAAACCTAGGAGAACTAAGGAGGAACCTCGCGGTCATCCTCCCTCCCATAACCGTAGAAAGTAGAATATGATAGAGTAGGATATGAAATATTATCCGTCTCTTCAACGGGATTATTAGGGCATCCACATACTTTAATAACCTATCTTAGTAGAAGGCCCAAAGTAGAAGACATCAACTCTAGAAGGGTTGAGGGATCCTAGTGACATAGGGCTCCCAATGGTATCGATCCTTTGAGCTCTAAGATTCGAAAGGGAAACTTGGTTAGGAATAGGTAGTTTTCGGTAGAAGAAAAAGTTCATCGGACAAATATAAGATGATCCTCCCGCAAGATCATAGCTAGAGATCCTAAAGGCATTAAATTGATAATGTTCAACAACACACAAGTATAACCAAAGTCCTAAAATCCTTTAAGGGAACTTTGAACCAACCTTGCTTCCTCCAAGTGACACCATAATTGAGTTAGGACTACCATCGACCTCACAAACTCCTACTCTCAGTATATTTTCACTAAACAACGACATCCACTAGACAAACGGTATTCAAATCTCAGTCTCTGTAGGAACGATACATCTTTTATTACTTGACGGCGTCCGTGCACTTGCGGGCGTTGAGCGCTAGTGTGTGCTCCGGGTCCTTGGCAATTTTTCGTCGGAGATTTGAGGTCGTGATCACGTGCATCAAGTTTTTGGCATCGTTGTCGGGGACTGTAGATTTGATATCGTATCGAAAGTGGATAGTTTGGATCGAACCTAGAGTAGATTTACTTTCTAGTTTTACTTTATTTCTATTTATATAGTTTTAAATTTTTGTTATCTCTATTTAGTTTAGGATTATTTTCCTAGTCTTTATTAATTTCCAGTTTAATCTAGTTCTAATTTAGATTTTAATTTTTCTTCTAGCTTCAGTTATTTTCTTAGCACCTGATTTCCTTTATTTTGTTATTTGTTTTTTTGTCTCTTGCCAAGGCACTACTGTTCTTTCCTTATCTATAATTTCATGTATATAATGATGCATGCTTTCACTCATGATTATGATAAATTTAATGCTGTGAGTTTTGGTAACATTTATTGTGAGCATTATGGTGAAATATGGCATACCATTAACAATTGCCCGGATATATTTGGACCTTCGCAAATTGAACAAGAAGATGTCACCTATGATTACAACAAGTAGCCATAAGATGATTCCTATTCATATAGTTATGACCCTGGCTACTTAAACTCTCAATATTGTCTGCCTAAATCCCGACTTGAGTAGATGATGGAAAATTTCATTTAAATGCAACAAGCGGCGAACAATGAATTCTAGCGTGGCATTCGCAGATAGACACGATACTAGAAGAATTAAAGTCATTTGTGAACGACATTATTGGTCGAAAAATGAAGTTGGAGATTCAGATATCATAGATTGCTAGCCAGTCTACTAGAACACCGGGTCGATTACTAGGAAAATTTGAAGGACAATTCATTCAATCACAACTAGATGGAGAACTTGAAGATTATATAGTTGATACTTTAATCGAGGAGTGCAATACTTCAATTAAAATACCTCCTAACCTCAAGGACCCAGAAGAGCCTACCTTAACCCTCACTGAATCTTTATTTACCAATAAGGAAGCCCTTTTAGTGACTTGGTATGATAAAATTTCATTCGACATAATAGAATCTACTAATCAATTTTATGGTGAGGATGTCTGTGGTGAGTTACATTATTTATAGTATTTGGACACAATAGAATATCATGATCAAACTCCTAATGATTCTTTGAGGCTAAGCATGTTCAATCTCGAGCCATGGAAAGCGGCTAACAAGTATCTTGCCCCTCCACGAGCAAGATTTAAGAGATATAGTGATGGAGGACCAAAAGGCAAGAAGCAAAAAGTGAGCAAGTATCTTGCCCCACCACGAGCCAGATTTAAGAGATATGGTGATGAAGGACTATAAAGCAAGAGGCGTAAATTGAGCAAATATCTTGCTCCTCCATGAGCAAGATTCAAACGCATCAAGAAAGGGAGGAGGAAAAATCTCCTTGGGCCACCAGAGCCAAGATGAAATGTAGGGGTACGGTCGAGCTAGAGACCTTAAACAAGCGCTTCTTGGGAGGCAACCCAAGTTTAAATTTACATGTTTTTAGTCTTTTTGCATTCATGCATATTAATTTAGACTTTAATTTTTGTCCATTGGAATCTTCACAAGTGTTTTACGGTCAAATACAACTTACTAGGTAGAAAATAGATCCCTTGTTAGAACCTCAAAAGGAAACACAGTAGCCCATGGGGATTTCACACGACCATGCCCAACAATCAGAAGAGGACACGGTGGGGCATGTGGAAATTCTCAGACCGTGTTGCACTCCGAGAGAAATCCAGAGTCGCACAAGGTTGACCGTGTGAATTTCACACGGCCGTGTTAAATTCAAAACTTTTTCCAAGAACCCAATAGGAGCCCACCTAGTCCACGCCACAAACTGACCCCTACACCGCCTTATTTTTCTTCTTTTGATCAGGATGCAGGTACAATTTCTTTGAGTTTTGATCGCACCTCGACGACATTCATGCCGAGCAGCAGACACAAGGGCAACGATTGGAGGAGCACAGGACCTATACACAGGCGGAGTTTCAGGACCTCTGAGAGCATTTCCAGCTGGCTGAGGTATTCTACAGCTAGACCCAATATTAATTTCAGGAGGAAGTTGACTACCACCAGGAGGTACCACAATTCATGTGCGATACAAGATCATAGTGGGCTAGGGAGGAATAACACAGAGTCGCTGTTGCATCCACCAGTTCCCAGGTTGACCACATGTACATGTGGCACCAACGACTGAGCAACCGATTCTCCCAGGAGCACGACATGCATAGACTGCCAGACTTCCCACCTCGACTGCCATACTAGAGGTACGGTATCATTTAAGTCTGAGGGGAGCCCCAAATTTTGATATGCTCTTCTACTAGTGTTAGTTTTTCTTTGACATCTAGGTTTAGTTTTAGATTATTTACATTTATTTGTTCATGCATATAGTGTTTAAGATCCTTTCAGTGCTTAGTTGTTAGTCACTTTATGGTGCCTCAGTGATATTTTCAGAAATTTTCATGATCTATTTCCATGACATAGATAGCTTAACTTCATTTATCCTATGGTACTTTATTTTTGGATGCTTTGAGGGATGTTCTAGAATTTCACTTGTTAGCTTTTATTTTCACTTACACTCATTGAATATTCTGAAAGGGAGAATCTAGTACATAAGTAGTTATGATTCATCTCAGTAGTCTAGTACTTTGGAATCCATAGGTAACTCTAGATTTAGCATTTTAGTTACTGGAGTTGCTCAGATTGTGTTAGTCCATTTGGAAAAATAAAAATCCCTGTGAGCATGAGGGGAACAAAAGTTCCTTGAAAAGAAAAGAAAAAAAAAAGAGTGAAAAGAAAAGAGAGAGCAAACAATAAAAATTGTGAGGTTTAAAAAAGGAAAAAAAATTAAGGGATAAAAAACAGTTGTCGTGGGTGGAAATGGTAAGGAGGCCCGACGACTATAATGGAAAGAAGGTGCCCTAAGAAGCACCAGAGACTCGCAATAGGGAGGAAGGAAGCGGCTTGAAGATTCAACTCGATGCTCCGCCACCATGGAGAAGAACAAACACACCACATCAGATAGAACAGAAAGTATTGCCTTTATTTCTCATTCTATTCATATTGTAATGATTTACCTTAAGATTTCTTGGGTTTATTCTCATTCATTTATTGAGTAGATACTTAAATTCTAGGATTAGGGAGTAGATTGTGTATGTGGACATGCTAGTTCAATAGTTATTCATCTCTTTTGAATCTATTTGCAATTTATGTCGTTTAAATCGATGAGAATTATGTCTTTATTCTATTTCTACTGAATATAGCCAATACAAAGATGGAAAGCCTTTGTATCAAAAACCTAGGAGAACTAAGGAGGAACCTCGCGGTCATCCTCCCTCCCATAACCGTAGAAAGTAGAATATGATAGAGTAGGATATGAAATATTATCCATCTCTTCAACGGGATTATTAGGGCATCCACATACTTTAATAACCTATCTTAGCAGAAGGCCCAAAGTAGAAGACATCAACTCTTGAAGGGTTGAGGGATCCTAGTGACATAGGGCTCCCAATGGTATCGATCCCCTGAGCTCTAAGATTCGAAAGGGAAACTTTGTTAGGAATAGGTAGTTTTCGGTAGAAGAAAAAGTTCATCGGGCAAATACAAGATGATCCTTCTGCAAGATAATAGCTAGAGATCCTAAAGGAATTAAATTGATACCATGTTCAACAACACAAATGTGAAACCGATGTCCTAGAATCCTTTAAGGGAACTTTGAGCCAACCTTCGCTTCGTCCAAGTGACACTGTAATTGAGTTAGGACTATCGTCGACCTCATAAACTCCTACTCTTAAGAGATTTTCTCGAACAATGACATCCACTAGACAAACTGTATTCGAATCTCAGTCTCTGTGGGATCGATACATCTTTTATTACTTGACGACATTCGTTCACTTGCGGGCGTTGAGCACGAGCGCATGCTTCGTGTCCTTCATGATTTCTCGTCGGAGATTTGACGACGTAATTGCTTGCATCAGAAACCCAGAAGATGGTTGGGAGGATTATTTCCTTGTATCGGTTCATTTCCAGATCGATAGATCAAGGTTTACCCTTTTTTCAGATTCTAAGAAAAGCCACTCGATTTCAATGGGATGAAAAGTGTGAACAAGCTTCCAAGATCTGAAGAAATACCTAACAGGACTCCCATTACTAGCTAAACCTATTTTAGGAGAACTATTGTGGGTGTATCTAGCAATATCTGAAGGAGCTATCAGTTCAGTTATGTTAAGACAAGAAAGCTTACAACAACAACCTATTTATTATGCTTGTCGCGTATTGAAGGGGGCTGAGTTGAGGTACACTGAATTGGAGAAGCTGGCATATATACTCATCCTGAATGCTCGCAAAATGTGGTCATATTTCCTGGCTCATCCAATAAATGTGCTGAAAAATAGTAAGTTGGGTCGGATAGTCACCAAACCAAATTCCTCAGGAAGATTGGCCAAGTGGGCGGTGGAGTTAAGCGAGTATGATGTGCACTATCATCCTCGAACTGCCATTAAAGCTCGGTCACTAATAGATTTCTTAGCCGAGTGCCTATGGATAGGGAGAATAGTTTGGCAAGAGAGGAAGAATGTATGGGACATCATTGTGGAGGAATCTTCAGGAGCTGGACGATGTGGAGTCAGAGTTGTACTAATATCTCCCTTAAATGAAGAAACTTGTATAGACATTCATTTGAGATATAGAGTATCCAACAATGAAGCAGAGTATGAGGCAATTCTGGCTAGATTATAGGCAGCTCAGTCAGTGGGGGCCACTTTGATCATAGTCCTTTCAGATTCTCAGTTGGTTGTGTGATAGCTTATGGGTGTTTTTGCCATTCAGGAAGAAAGGTTATAGAAATACTCTGCGGTTTTCAAAAAAGGAAAGACTCATTTTTAGGAAGTAACACTACAAAAAATCTCGAGAGTGGAGAATCAAAAGGTAAATGAATTGGCTCAGCTAGCTAGTGCCTTAGATGGATGGAGACATCAAGATTCTTTATGCCTAGAAGTCCCTCATTCCTTGGTAGTATACAATGTGGAAGACATGGTGCAGGAAAGTAATAGTGCATCCGACTGGAGAACCAACCTCATGGCTTATTTGCAGCATGGGAATATTCCAACCAAAGGTGGAGCAGCATCAACTTTGTTGAAAAGAGTAAAACGGTTTGTAATTATTGATGGAACCTTGTACAAGATGTCTTTTGGTCTACCTTTGCTGAAGTGTCTCAGAAAAGTGGATGTTGAGTGGGTACTCAGAGAAATACATGAAGGATGTTGTAGCAACCATTTGTGGGGAAGGGCATTGACTCAGAAGGTGTTATTGGTCGGATATTTTTGGCCAACTCTTCATCAAGATGCAACACAGTTAGTGCAAGCCTGCCCAGCCTGTCAAAGGCATAACAACCAATCAGAGTGTCCCGCCGAGCTAATGAAGGCTATAGTTGCCTCTTGCCCTTTCAATCAGTGGTGAATGGATATTGTCGGCCCCATTCCTACACCCCCTTTACAGAAGTGCTTATTAGTGGCGGTGGATTATTTCTCTAAATTAGTGGAAGTTGAGCCTTTACCCAAGATCGCAGAGAATGCAATGATACAATTTCTTTGGAAGAACATTGTCTGCCGCTATTGGGTTTCCCAGAAGTTGGTTAGTGACAATGGTCATCAGTTCCATGGCTGAAAGATTAGGGAATGATGCCAAAGTCTCAATATTCAACAAGATTTCACCTCGGTAGCTCATCCGCAAGCCAGTGGTCACGTGGAAGTAGTCAACAGAATTCTCATTCAGGGGCTAAAAACCATGTTGGGGGACAAGCGAGGGATTTGGGTAGATGAGTTGCCTGGGATATTATGGGCTTACCGAACCACACCCAAAACAGCTACAGGAGAAACCCCATTAAGCCTGGTGTATGGAGCTAAAGTCGTCATCCCGATAGAAACCATTTTGAATAGTTGATAATTGCCATTTTGTTGTATTATTTTGGTCCTTAATATCATCGTTTTAATCTTCTCGTGTGTTTAATTATCAATTATTTGCATATTTTATGAGTTGGATCATCTTTTGGACCTAATTGTAAATTCTCCTATATTTTGGACTTAGATGCAAAATTTGTCTTTATTTGTAGGAGATCGAGATGGGATATTGGACTAGACTCAAGTTGGAACAATAGTTCCCGAGTTGAAGCTTATGAGCCAGAGCAGAACCAAATTGTGAGATGTACTGAATTATATTTGTTGGAAGAAAGGCGAGAACATGCTCGAATCCGAGTTGAGGCATACAAGCAAAGAATATAACAAGCTTTCAACTAGAGAGTAGTAACGAAGATATTTCAAGAAAGTGACTTAGTTTTACACAAAGTTAATACTACTAGGGGTCCCGAAAAGTTAGCCCCTAATTGGGAAGGGCCTTATACAGTCACTCGTCGAGTTGTCGAATCGGTGTATTACTTAAAAGATGATCAGGGCAAGGAGTTTCCTTGGTCCTGGAATGTTGTGCATTTAAAATATTTTCATGTCATGTAACTGAGAGACATTAATGGGAGGAATTGTTTGTTACATGTTTGCTATTAATTCTAAAATGAAGGGTTGCAACTCGAGTACAGTTTCGTAGAGTGGCAACCAGGAATTGTTTACAATTATCAAGAGAAGGAGAGCAAGGGAATCACAATTTATAATGGTCAGGAGGGTATCAACCAACACCAATCCTCCAATTCAGGAAAAAGAGAAGCCAAGAAACATTACTAAGGAGAGTTATCTATTGCAAACTGGCTATTTATTGTTAAGAAGAAATAATACAACTCAGATGTTGTCCTATATCATGGAAATCAACAATCGTTCATAACCCTATGAAGAGGAAGGAAAATAGAAATGTTACAGCCTAAAATGGTTGGGGGGGGATATCATCTAAAGCCAATCTCCCCATTCAAAAGATGAGTTGGTTGATGTGCTAGAGGGTATCCCTGATCGATATACTGTCTGACTGTCTCATTGAAACCATCTTTGAATGTGGCTTGCGTCAAAGGCCTCAAGCATTTCTGTCAGCATTTGTCAGCAACCTGCACATCTTGGCGGAACTTGATGCAGCGCTCCCTTTGCTCCAAAAAGTCTTGACGAACTCGGTGGTATTGGCGTGATACTTGGGGTTATAGTATCAGTAAAGATAAACATGCCCTGAGATTGGAAGGCATGATCTTGTTGTACGACCCTTGACATATCCACCAAATCCCATCGCATCGAGGTCAAAATTTTTTCCACAACCTTAGTATAGGCTCTGGTGCAGGCAACTTCGTTCCTCACTTGCTGCAAGGAAACTTCATGCTGGTGCACTTGAGAAAGGGCCTGATTTCTTTCTGATATTAAATCTGAGTTGTGGCTGACCTCCCTACTTAATTTGGCTCGTAGGGTGGCTATGGTCTCTGCATCCTTCTGTTTCTGTTGTTGACCTTCTGATAGTTGGGCATGACGTTGTGCTAATTCCTAAAGCAAAGAAGTTTCTCTCTGTTTAAATATTTCTTGAGATGCTGAACTGGCAAAAGATTGTTACAAAGTTTGTTGCTAAAGTTGTATCTGATAATGTGAGAAGGAGCACTTCAGTTATTGGTAGTTCGTCATTGCCTAAGTACACCAAGTTGAGTAAGAGTTATTACTGAAGGTGTAGGCAGGAATGGCTTAAAGAAGCTTACCAATTCCAGAGCATCTTGCAAGCTTTCCATCCATGGGATTAATTCATCCAAATTGGGGATGTGTGAGTCACTTGCAGAAGGAGAAGAAGGAATGGAAGCAATGAGGAGGGTCGTCCCACTCATAATGGGTGAAGAATGATGTGGCACAAGGAACTGTTCCATTGGCATAGAAGGAAAAATAAAGGAGGTTTCAGAAGAAAAAGGTAAAATGTCACTACAAGGTGGTGGGGGGGGGGGGGGGGTGGCCTAGTGTGTTGGCTCAAAGATGAGTAACTCGAAGGTCCTGCATGTTGGGATGTATACTGAAAGCCTAGCTCTTTTGTATGAACATCTTTATTTTGAAATAAGAATCACATGATCATTGTTTGCACTTTATTTATATATGTGCATATTGTCTAATACTTTACATTGTAGATAACATGGTGCTTGGGTGTGGCACAGAAGATCATGTTATCAGTCCCTTGTAGAATATAATTAGAGGCTCACAACCAAGATGGTTTTGGACAAACCATTGGCATGGTTGTAGTGTAGCTTGATATTGTTTTGTCTTGAACATAGAGTTACACTAGTACACTTAGGTGTATTGAGTATGACCGACATAGAGGTGATTCAATTTATTGCTGACTGCATAATTGAATCGGACCTCGGATATTATGTTGCACATGCTCATAATCCCGATATAATAACGGGCACATGTACATAATATTTATTTCTTTGATTTACCAGAGGGTGAGATTTCTATGGATTAAATCAATATGCCCGGTAAGTTGGGAAATGATATTATTTACATGGTGTGTCGTTGATTATAGGAGGAAACCGTGTCCTATGTAATAGGTTGATGATGTCCCCTTGAGGAGCTCATAAGGTTCATCATGTAAACCCTGCAGGTTGACTTAGTCAACATGATGATAAGGTTGAGTGGTACTACTCGAGGAGTTAGATGTTAATTAATTGATGGTTAGTAAATCAATTAATTGACGGACATTCGATATCTTAAACATGGGGAGATGGATGTACAAATAATATATGGAGCCCATATTAATTTATGGGGGTTGGTGAGGTAGTTCGATGATGATCCTCTAGTGGAATGGAACATCATTGATGGATCAAGTTTGTGTGGTTCCGATCCATCAGGTGGCCAAGACCCAACTCCTCCTCATGGTCCCTATCGTAGCCTAATATAAACCTCATGATGTCTAGATCAAATGATGGAAAACAAATCTCTAGAACCGACGGTTGAGATTAAATCTCTATATCCGACGGTTGGGATTAAATCCCGAGAGCCAACGGTTGAGATTAAATCTCTAGATCCGAAGGTTGGGATTAAAACCCTAGAATCGACTGTTGAGATTAAATCTCTAAAACCGACGGTTGAGATTAAAACCCTAGAACCGACGGTGGAGATTAAACCAAGGCCTAAACCTAACTCTATATATAAGGGAGCATGGGTTGGGCGACAACCAAGTTTTAATGGATGATGGAAATTAGGGTTTAGCCTCTCTTTGCTTGGGCGGCAAGTAACCCTAAGAAGGAAACCCTAATTAGGGTTTGGCTCCTTGGGTTGGGTGGCCATGGTGAGGAAAGGAGAGTGGGCGGCAACTTGTGGAAGAGTTCTTCTTCTTCCTAGGGAAGGTGGCTGGTTCTAGATCTCCCCCTTCCACCATGGTTGGACGGCAAGAAATAGGAAGAGGCTAGGGTTAGGATTTAGTCCATGATGGTGGGCGGCAACCCTTCTTCCTCCTTCCTCCTTGGTTTGGCCGGCGCCCAAGCTTCACCCTTCTTTCTATGGATTAGGTTGGTTTGGGAAATGTAACGCCCGCCCTTATCTGCTCTCAGGGCGGTACTACTTTACTCTTTTTCTTTTTTCATACATAACATATATGGATCATTTCACAATCCACCTACTTTAACATGTTATCATAACTTAAACCTTCTTTTGCACATGCGTCACATATCACATTCATAATCAACATGTTAACATATCTTGTCTCATTTATAACATGCATAACACAAAGAGTCATTCATGAGTTCTTAAGTAATTGAACAGTAACATAAATAAGCATCATCCAACATGATACTAATGATTCATAAGTCTTATAAGCGAAAGCAAAGTCTTAAGTGGTTCATTGAGCATGTAATATAAGCAGATAGTAACAGGGTCTTTCTCCACCATGCCACTATCACACACACTTGGCCCTTCCTACTACTTCCTCTAGTTCAGGTTTCCTTTATCTGCAGTATATGGACAACATAAACTATAAGCATATAGCTTAGTAAGATTCTTGCCTACTCACAAAAGCCGCAAACTTCATCAAGCAATTAGAAACATGAGCATACTAGCATAAATAGCCTAAGTATTTCATAGCAACACTAATCAACAACATACCCACGTAATAAAACCTAAGCATGGCATAGAGTTTACATCAGCATGCTAAGCATAATTAAATCTAAGCAGGGCATAATTTAAACATAAGCATTCATGACATAAGCAATCCATAACATTATAAATCTTAGACATGCATAAAGTACATAATCACAAATATTCTTAACTTAACTATAAGCATCATAACTTCATAAAATCTAACATGCATAAAAGACATAATCAAAAGCATTTTTAAACTTAACCATAAGCATTCATAACATAAGTATCCGTAACATCATAAATCTTAAACATGCATAAAGTACATAGTCACAAATATTCTTAGACTTAACCATAAGCATTCATAGCATCATGAAATCTAAACATGCATAGAGGACAAGTTCATAAGCATTCATAAGCATTCACAATTTCATAAAAGTCCTTTCTTTTCAAAACATATACATATAGATACTTCAACATAATAATAACTTGCATGGGGGGCCCCAGGTGAAGTACCACATAATGCGCGTTCCCTAATAGGCTGGGGTAGTGAGCCACCAGACATACTAGAGCAAGACCTCTTACGTCTTACCAAGGCAAGACCTCTTACATCTTCTTACGTCCCTTTGGATTTAATTAACGACCACCTGACAGGTCGGGTACTTAACCTCTTACAAAGTAAAATACTTAATTCCTTTCTTTCTTGTCATATCATAAAGAATGCTCTTAATCCCCAACATAAAAAGGGAAGCATCTCAATCTTATCTTATCATGAGGAGAGCTCTTAATCCCTACTTGAAAGGGAAGCATCTCCCTCTTACCTTATCATAAGGAGAGCTCTTAGTCCCTACTTGAAAGGGAAGCATCTCCATCTTATCTTATCATAAGGAGAGCTCTTAATCCCTACTTGAAAGGGAAGCATCTCCATCTTATCTTATCATAAGGAGAGCTCTTAATCCCTACTTGAAAGGGAAGCATCTCCATCTTATCTTATCATAAGGAGAGCTCTTAATCCCTACTTGAAAGGGAAGCATTTCCATCTCAGACATTTCATAGCATACATGCATTCATAACATAAGAGTGCCCTAAAGGGGTCCTAAAGCATAAACATGTTCATCGCATAAGCATATTTCATAGGCATATTCATGGCATATTAAATCATAAAACATGTTCATCACATAGGCATATTTCATGGCATATTACCTCATAAACATATTCATCACATAGGCATAATTTCATGGCATACTACATCATAAACATGTTCATCACATAAGCATATTTCATAGCATATTGAATCATGAACATATTCATCTCATAGGCATAATTCATGACATATTAAAAACATACACATAGCATAACTACACAAGGGGGGTGTTTTCATGAAACCCTAACCCTAAAACCAATGTTGGCCGAAACATGTAAGGTATCAAACATTGTATATTTTTTTTTGTCACCTAAAATTTCTACATGAAGCATATAACATCTCCTAATTCCTTTAGAAGCCTTTCCATGCAACCCTATCCCTAAATACCTTGGTTGGCCGAAACATGTAAAGGCTCAAGCTTGGGTTTTTGTTACCTAAAATTCATTCATGAAGCTTATAACTTATCATAGTATCATTAGAAGCATTTTCATGCAACCCTAGCCCTAAATACCTTGGTTGGCCGAAACATGTAAGGGCTCAAGCTTGGGTTTTTGTTACCTAAAATTCCTTCATGAAGCTTATAACTTATCATGGTATCATTAGAAGCATTTTCATGCAACCCTAGCCCTAAATACCTTGGTTGGCCGAAACATGTAAGGGCTCAAGCTTGGGTTTTTGTTACCTAAAATTCCTTCATGAAGCTTATAACTTATCATAGTATCATTAGAAGCATTTTCATGCAACCCTAGCCCTAAATACCTTGGTTGGCCGAAACATGTAAGGGCTCAAGCTTGGGTTTTTGTTACCTAAAATTCCTTCATGAAGCTTATAACTTATCATAGTATCATTAGAAACATGTTCATGCAACCCTAGCCCTAAATACCTTGGTTGGCCGAATCATGTAAGGTATTAAAGCTTCTTATTCTCTCATGCATCTACAAGAACGAATACACTGCAGGTGCAGGAATCTTACTTCCTTCGCTTTGCTCTGAGGGGGAAGATGACCTAAGGAAACAAAAACCTAGCCTTTTCCTTGCTTAACTCTCTAGGGTGGAACCCTATTTTGTTTTGGCCGAAACTTCAAGGAAGGAGGCTTAGGGTTTCGGTGGAAGGAGGAAGAAGGAAGAAGAAGTGGCCAAGTGGAACCTTCCCTCTTCTTTATAAAGGGAGGAAGAGAAGTGTCTCTTCTCTTTTCATGCCTCTTCATTTACCCTCATCACACTTATCTACACTTTCCCCTGTTTCTCCAACAGTAAGCTACTGCTAAGCACTTGGTCATCACATGCATGGTAAGAGTTAACTCTTACCAAGAGGTTTAAGGTTCAAACCTCACCTCTCCACTTTTTATCCTTTTATCATTTTTTTCCAAGATTCCATATATAATTTCCTAGACATGAAATTAAATTTTATACAAAAAATATTATAAAATTTCTAGAGTTTGGGATGAAAAGGGAGGAAAGGGAAATGGGGAATTCGGCCAAGGATGAGGAAGAAGGAGAATGAAGAAGGAAGGTGGGGTTTTAATTCCTCTCTTTTCTTATTTCTCCTCATTAATACCTAGGGAATGAACACTCTCCATCCTTTCATGGGAGGGAATGAACCCACTCCTCATCTTCCCATCTATATCCTTTGTATATTCTTTATATATCTTATCCATGAATCATCCTATGGTCTTGTACATTCTTTATATATCTTATCCATAAGTTATCCTAGGGTCTAGTGGTGTCAAGGCTACCTCCCTATTAGGAGGTTCATGGTTCAAATCCTACCTATGACCATCTTTTATTTTATTTTATGTTAAACCTTTTATAGCCTTAAAACCTATATAATTACTTTGCATAGTTTAGAATTTCACGGGCGTTACAATCCTTTATACCTATAAAAGTTTCGTCCTCGAAACTTAGAACAACTCCGGATACTTTTATTTCATGTCATCCTCGCACTCCTAAGTTGCTTCTTCAAACCTTTGATTTACCATATGACTTTCACTATGGGTACTTCTTTGGTTCTCTATTTCTTGATTTCTCGATCTATTATCTGAATAGGTCGGCTTTCATAACTTAAATCTTCTTGAACTCGTACCATTTGTGGCTCGATCACATGGTCTTATGAACTCTATGCAATTTGATCACCTCCTCAACATACAACTGAGCTAGTTGTTCCATTGAGTATGATAATTGATTGCCAGAATTCGCATTTGGAGAATTTTGCATACAACTGCTTTTTCTGAAGAATCTGCAACACCGTATTCAGGTGTTCGGCGTGCTCTTCTTGGGTTCTCGATTATATCAGTATATCGTCGATGAAGACGATCACAAATTTGTCGAGAGATGCCGAGAAGACCCGATTCATCAGATCCATAAACCTCGCAGGTGCATTCGTCACTCCGAAGGGCATAACTACGAACTCATAATGTCCGTATCTCGTCCGGAAGGTCGTCTTCGGAATATCGCCTGGCTTTACTTTTACTTGATGATAGCCAGACCTGAGATCGATCCTTGAAAAGACAGTAGCTCCCTTCAGTTGGTCGAACAGGTCATCGATCCTGGGAAGGGGGTACTTATTCTTGATGGTCACGTTGTTCAGTGCCCGGTAGTCTATACACATTCGCATAGACCCATCCTTTTTCTTTATGAACAGCACGGGAGCTCCCCATGGTGAGTGACTAGGGCGGATAAATCCCTGGTCAAGTAACTCTTGTAGCTGTTTCTGAAGTTCTTTCAACTCAGTCGGCGCCATACGGTAAGGTGCCTTGGAGATCGGGTTTATCTAGGCTTTCGAATCCTGGGGGTTGGCTAGCGTACACCTCTTCTTTAATAAGTCCATTTAAAAACGGTGACTTGACATCCATTTGACATAACTTAAATCCTCGATGTGCAGCGTAGGCTAATCAACACTCAGTTGGATTCTAGTCTGGCTACGGGGGCATAGGTTTCATCGTAATCCAATCCTTCGACTTGACTAAAACCCTTGGTGACTATCCTTGATTTATTTCTAACTACTGGTTTCCTCACTGGTTCATTAAAGCATTTATTACTTGTTGTTGTTCTGTGACTTGACGTTGTAGCTCGGTAACCACATGCATCAAATCTGGTGGGGGTGCTGATTCTTTCCCTCTATTACTACGTCTCCCATCCATGTTATCTAAGTGATAAATAAATAATTAAGGTATTATTATAATTTTTACTCATATACATGCATCTAAACATTCCTTATCCTAAATAAGGTAAGGCATCCTTTCTAGTTGTATTTCTAGGTTAGAAACATGTCTCCATCATATAAAGCATGGTAAGGTATCATTACTATCTAGGTCACAAGTGTAATTCCATTCTACTAGAACATGATGAGGTATTATTTTTATCTAAGTCACAAGTGTGATTCCATTTTACTAAAACATGATGAGGTATTATCTCTATCTAAGTCACAAGTGTGATTCCATTTTACTAAAACATGATGAGGTATTATTTCTATCTAAGTCACAAGTGTGATTCCATTTTACTAAAACATGATGAGGTATTATCTCTATCTAAGTCACAAGTGTGATTCCATTTTACTAAAACATGATGAGGTATTATTTCTATCTAAGTCACAAGTGTGATTCCATTCTACTAATCATGATGAGGTATTATTTCTATCTAAATCACAAGTGTGGTTCCATTCTACTAAAACATGATGAGGTATTATTTCTATCTAAATCACAAGTGTGATTCCATTCTACTAAAACATGATGAGGTATTAGTTCTATCTAAGTCACAAGTGTGGTTCCATTCTACTAAAACACGATGAGGTATTATTTCTATCTAAGTCACAAGTATGGTTCCATTCTACTCTAACATGAGGAGGTATTATTTCTATCTAGATAGAAGACATTCTTCATTATAAAAGAAATTTAGATATGCATAAAGTTACTTGGAAAAATAGCAGGATGGAGGCTTGATGTGTGATAGTGGAGATACCAACACCTTACGCCAGCCCTTATCACTCTCGTATGGCGCTACTTTACTCTTTTTTTTTCTTACATAACATATATGGATCATTTCACAATCCACCTACTTTAACATGTTATCATAACTTAAACCTTCTTTTGCACATGCGTCACATATCACATTCATAATCAACATGTTAACATATCTTGTCTCATTTATAACATGCATAACACAAAGAGTCATTCATGAGTTCTTAAGTAATTGAACAGTAACATAAATAAGCATCATCCAACATGATACTAATGATTCATAAGTCTTATAAGCGGAAGCAAAGTCTTAAGTGGTTCATTGAGCATGTAATATAAGCAGATAGTAACAGGGTCTTTCTCCACCATGCCACTATCACACACACTTGACCCTTCCTGCTACTTCCTCTAGTTCAGGTTTCCTTTATCTGCAGTATATGGACAACATAAACTATAAGCATATAGCTTAGTAAGATTCTTGCCTACTCACAAAAGCCACAAACTTCATCAAGCAATTAGAAACATGAGCATACTAGCATAAATAGCCTAAGTATTTCATAGCAACACTAATCAACAACATACCCACGTAATAAAACCTAAGCATGGCATAGAGTTTACATCAGCATGCTAAGCATAATTAAATCTAAGCAGGGCATAATTTAAACATAAGCATTCATGACATAAGCAATCCATAACATTATAAATCTTAGACATGCATAAAGTACATAATCACAAATACTCTTAACTTAACTATAAGCATCATAACTTCATAAAATCTAACATGCATAAAGGACATAATCATAAGCATTTTTAAACTTAACCATAAGCATTCATAACATAAGTATCCGTAACATCATAAATCTTAAACATGCATAAAGTACATAGTCACAAATATTCTTAGACTTAACCATAAGCATTCATAGCATCATGAAATCTAAACATGCATAGAGGACAAGTTCATAAGCATTCATAAGCATTCACAATTTCATAAAAGTCCTTTCTTTTCAAAACATATACATATAGATACTTCAACATAATCATAACTTGCATGGGGGGCCCCAGGTGAAGTACCACATAATGCGCGTTCCCTAATAGGCTGGGGTAGTGAGCCACCAGACCTACTAGAGCAAGACCTCTTACGTCTTACCAGGGCAATACCTCTTACGTTTTCTTATGTCCCTTTGGATTTAATTAACGACCACATGACGGGTCGGGTACTTAACCTCTTACAAAGTAAAATACTTAATTCCTTTCTTTCTTGTCATATCATAAAGAATGCTCTTAATCCCCAACATAAAAAGGGAAGCATCTCAATCTTATCTTATCATGAGGAGAGCTCTTAATCCCTACTTGAAAGGGAAGCATCTCCCTCTTACCTTATCATAAGGAGAGCTCTTAGTCCCTACTTGAAAGGGAAGCATCTCCATCTTATCTTATCATAAGGAGAAGCATCTCCATCTTATCTTATCATAAGGAGAGCTCTTAATCCCTACTTGAAAGGGAAGCATCTCCATCTTATCTTATCATAAGGAGAGCTCTTAATCCCAACTTGAAAGGGAAGCATCTCCATCTCAGACATTTCATAGCATACATGCATTCATAACATAAGAGTGCCCTAAAGGGGTCCTAAAGCATAAACATGTTCATCGCATAAGCATATTTAATAGGCAGATTAATGGCATATTAAATCATAAAACATGTTCATCACATAGGCATATTTCATGGCATATTACCTCATAAACATATTCATCACATAGGCATAATTTCATGGCATACTACATCATAAACATGTTCATCACATAAGCATATTTCATAGCATATTGAATCATGAACATATTCATCTCATAGGCATAATTCATGACATATTAAAAACATACACATAGCATAACTACACAAGGGGGGTGTTTTCATGAAACCCTAACCCTAAAACCAATGTTGGCCGAAACATGTAAGGTATCAAACATTGTATATTTTTTTTGTCACCTAAAATTTCTACATGAAGCATATAACATCTCCTAATTCCTTTAGAAGACTTTTCATGCAACCCTAGCCCTAAATACCTTGGTTGGCCGAAACATGTAAGGGCTCAAGCTTGGTTTTTGTTACCTAAAATTCCTTCATGAAGCTTATAACTTATCATAGTATCATTAGAAGCATTTTCATGCAACCCTAGCCCTAAATACCTTGGTTGGCCGAAACATGTAAGGGCTCAAGCTTGGGTTTTTGTTACCTAAAATTCCTTCATGAAGCTTATAACTTATCATGGTATCATTAGAAGCATTTTCATGCAACCCTAGCCCTAAATACCTTGGTTGGCCGAAACATGTAAGGGCTCAAGCTTGGGTTTTTGTTACCTAAAATTCCTTCATGAAGCTTATAACTTATCATAGTATCATTAAAAGCATTTTCATGCAACCCTAGCCCTAAATACCTTGGTTGGCCGAAACATGTAAGGGCTCAAGCTTGGGTTTTTGTTACCTAAAATTCCTTCATGAAGCTTATAACTTATCATAGTATCATTAGAAACATGTTC
Source organism: Wurfbainia villosa (assembly GCA_025175895.1). NCBI lineage: Eukaryota > Viridiplantae > Streptophyta > Magnoliopsida > Zingiberales > Zingiberaceae > Wurfbainia > Wurfbainia villosa. The sequence goes on from CM045990.1 coordinate 75,693,872, forward strand.
ATGCAACCCTAGCCCTAAATACCTTGGTTGGCCGAAACATGTAAGGTATTAAAGCTTCTTATTCTTTCATGCATCTACAAGAACGAATACACTGCAGGTGAGGGAATCTTACTTCCTTCGCTTTGCTCTGAGGGGGAAGATGACCTAAGGAAACAAAAACCTAGCCTTTTCCTTGCTTAACTCTCTAGGGTGGAACCCTATTTTGTTTTGGCCGAAACTTCAAGGAAGGAGGCTTAGGGTTTCGGTGGAAGGAGGAAGAAGGAAGAAGAAGTGGCCAAGTGGAACCTTCTCTCTTCTTTATAAAGGGAGGAAGAGAAGTGTCTCTTCTCTTTTCATGCCTCTTCATTTACCCTCATCACACTTATCTACACTTTCCCCTATTTCTCTAACAGTAAGCTACTGCTGAGCACTTGGTCATCACATGCACGGTAAGAGTTAACTCTTACCAAGAGGTTTAAGGTTCAAACCTCACCTCTCCACTTTTTATCCTTTTATCATTTTTTTCCAAGATTCCATATATAATTTCCTAGACATGAAATTAAATTTTATACAAAAATTATTATAAAATTTCTAGAGCTTGGGATGAAAAGGGAGGAAAGGGAAATGGGGAATTCGGCCAAGGATGAGGAAGAAGGAGAATGAAGAAGGAAGGTGGGGTTTTACTCCCTCTCTTTTCTTAATTCTCCTCTTTAATACCTAGGGAATGAACACTCTCCATCCTTTCATGAGAGGGAATGAACCCACTCCTCATCTTCCCATCTATATCCTTTGTATATTCTTTATATATCTTATCCATGAATCATCCTATGGTCTTGTACATTCTTTATATATCTTATCCATAAGTTATCCTAGGGTCTAGTGGTGTCAAGGCTACCTCCCTATTAGGAGGTTCATGGTTCAAATCCTACCTATGACCATCTTTTATTTTATTTTATGTTAAACCTTTTATAGCCTTAAAACCTATATAATTACTTTGCATAGTTTAGAATTTCATGGGCGTTACAGGAAATTAGGGTTTGCCCTTCCATTAGTGGGCGGCAAGAAACCCTAGAGTTTTCCTTTCCTTGGTTGGGCGGCTAGGTTATGGAGGGGAAAGTGGGCGGCAACTATAGGAGAGGATATCTTCTTCTTCTTCCTAGGGTGTTGCCGGCTCCTAGATCTTTTCCCTCTACCTTGGTCGGTGCTCAACCTATTCCTCTCATCCTCTTCTTGTTCTCTTTGGACCGGCGGCAAATATCATCCTTGGAGCTTGATGGTTGGTCCTAGATAAGAGATGAGTTTTGTTTCCATTTTGTTCTCTCTATTCTTGGGGCCGGCGGCATCAATCCTTTGTGGATTGGTGGTTAGCTCAAGCAAGAAGGGAAAGAGAGTTCTTCTTTCTTTGGATTGAAGAAGATCTAGGATGCTTCAACTTGTGGAGGATCTTCGCCCACACGAAGTCTACAAGGAGGTTAGGACATACGATAGAAGATCAAGAGGTATAAAAGTTTTACAACTTTTATTATTGTTCTTTGCATGTTCTTATTGATATGCTAGCTTATGTTCTTTATGTTAGTATATGTTGATTATACTAGTTTACATTTGCATGTATTTGTATAATCATGGACCCCGATAAGAAACACAAAAACCGGCGATCCGTCCATCGTCTCTTTCATGGCTAACCGACTAGAAGAGTTGTGTTGCTTGAACAACTAGTTTGTTCAAGCGATCGCTCAAGTCGTTAGCACGACGACGAATTGGTTGTGCTTTGGAAACTCATCCCATCTGGATTAGTTTTCATTAGTGAAAATTTTAATCCGGGGACATGGGAGCCGATGAGCATTCCGAGGAATAACACATTGCCAACAAATGGTATCAGAGCCACGGTTTCCGGTTTTGTGTGTTTTGGATTTGGTTACTTTCATGCACTTATCATATATTGTGTATGTCGGATAATAGTAGGATGTGTGTAGGCTAACCTTTTTGTTGCAGGCATAAGATCCAACTATTATGGCTATATATGTGTGTATGTGATTGTATATTATTTGAATCCTCGGGGTTGACGAGGCTAAATTTGTATTTAATTTTTGTAATTGAATACGACATTGTTTAGCCACTCTTTACTTTATTTTACTTTCGATCTAGATTTCATGTACACTCCCTCGTGGAGTATAGGATCGATGGATGTAAAATAAAATAGGTTTTATTCTTGGCTCGGATCTCCGGTTGGCTCGTACATGGCGTAGGAGGAGCGGACGAGGTGGCGACACGACGGGACGCATATTGGAGAACAATGCCATAATAGTTGGAAAAATTCTGATTTTTCTATATTTATTGCTGATTTGTTTTATATGCATGTTGTGTGTGCTTGAAAATTCCTCATTGTCAATTTACTAAGTGGGAGAGGGACATTTTAATTAATTCCCGCGGCCTCCATTACAATTTGACATGTGATGCAACAAACTTGTGCGTTGGTTTTGAGTGCCTTCCTCCCCATCGGATGAGTTTGTTTGTGGATCACTATGTCAAATAATGGTTATAGGAAATTATCTAGGAGCGTCTGTATTTCCACTGCGGTAAGGCACATAATCCGAAATAATTCCCTTAGTACCGTGTAATGGTGCACACTTAGATGCAAATAAAAAGTATCCTCCCCATCAGAGTCACTGCTTTTATTTGTAGGGCCAAAGAGGAACCAGCTATTAATTTTATTTGTCAAAAAAGTAAGGTTGACAAGATAATAAAATTAATGGGTAAAACCTCCTCTTACAAATGTAGAATTCGTATACGTCCACACTATCGTGGCATGTGATATTCTCGGTGATTTGAGGTGTTGGTTGATTTCAGAATTTTATTGTTTTGAGGAATCAATAATATTTGAAATCTAATATAATGATCTATGTGATTCTTAGGATTTTCAAAATTGACTTTCAGTTCACTTACTGTGATACTAAAGGAAATAAACTTACTGTACCTAAATAATGTTGATTGGAAAAGATTCAAGATATTGTCTTATCTGCTAAGGAGTACAAGTATGCACTCTTCAAAGAGTGTCCTCAAGCCATCATTGCTCAAAAGGGTTTCTACTTCTAAGCCGAAAAGCAAGAAGAAGAAGAAACAAGGTGAAGCAAAGATGGTGGGAGGATCTCAGGGAAGAGTGAAGAAGCCGAAAGGCAAGTACTTCACTTGCTAGTAGGATGGACATTGGAAGAAGGACTGTCCCAATCCTAAGCAGAACAAAAGTATATCCTTTGGTCTAGTCATTGTAACATGGTTAGCAGTGTTATCTACTGGCACCTGGTGTGTAGATATGAGAGCCACTAATCATTTATGCAATACTATTGCAGGGGTTCCAGGAAACTCGATGACTAGCTAAAGGGGATATTACCATTTACTTCGGCAATGCCATGATGGTGGCGGCTATTGCAGTGGGAGAAGTTTTATTTATCTCTTGAGAATAATAAAACTTTGGTTCTGGAAAATTCCCTTTATGTACCTTTATTTAGAAAGAATTTAGTTTCAGTTTCTAAATTATTATGGATGGATATTCTATTTCTTTTAATGACAGAGTTGTTATAAAAAGGAATAGGGAGAATATCTATTCAGGTACATTGAAAGGAAATTTGAACCAAAACCTCCCACGATGCAAATTGAAGTTAATAACTCATCTTCTAATTCCAATAAGAGAAAAGAATCTTCGAAGATGAACCAAACATATCTTTGGCTTCTTAGGCTTGGTCACATTAACCTAAGCAGAATTCAAAGGTTGATAGCAAATGGACCTTTGGGTTCATTAGTGGTGGAGGATCTCCCAACCTACGAATCTTGCTTGGAGGGTAAGATGACCAAGAGGCCTTTTTTCAAGGCCAAGGGGTATAAATCCAAAGATGTGTTGGAATTGGTTCATTCTGATTCGTATGGTCCTATGTCTATCCAAACAAGAGGTAGTTTTGAACATTTCATCTTTTTCATAGATGATTGTTCAAGATACGCATGACACTACGATCTGATCGTGGTGATGAGTACCTCTTGGGAGAGTTTAGGAACTACTTATCAGAGGTTGGGATTCAATCTTAATTGACTGCACCTGGTACACCCCAGCAGAACGGTGTAGCAGAGCGAAGGAATAGGACTCTTATGGAGATGGTTAGATCGATGATGAGTTATTCTGACTTGTTTTATAGTCCTAGAGATCAGAGGGTGATCGTTAACACGAACGCCAGATTTCTAGAGGAAGACTATGTGATGAGCCATAAGCCCAAGAGTAAAATTGTTCTGGAGGAGTTAAAAGGGAAGTCACTTCTTTAGTACCACCGATACAAGAGGACATACCACATGTCACTGCACCGCGTGTCACAGAGGATACACAGAAGATACCTCATCGTAGTGGGAGGGTTGTTAGACAACCTCTTAGATTCATGTTTTTGGACAAATCTTCTGATTTGGTCCATAGCAAACATGAACCTGATCCCTAAACATACGACGAGGCAATCCAAGATATAGATGCAGCATCTTGGCAAAGTGCAATGAATACTGAGATTGAATCTATGGATTCAAGACAGGTCTGGGAGCTCTTGTGCACTGCAGCTCATATGGATTATGAGTTGTGGCAGATGGATGTCAAGACAGCTTTCCTTAATGGAAGTCTTGAGGAAAACATCTATATGAAGCAACCAGAGGAATTCATTGCTAAGGGCAAAGAGCGTATTGTATGTAAGCTTAATCGGTCCGTTTATGGACTGAAGCAAGCTTTGAGGTCTTGGAACATCCGCTTTGAGGAGGTAAATCCAGTCTTATGGATTTATTCAAAGTTCGGATGAGTCTTGTGTATATCAGAGATGTGACGGAAACGTAGTGGTATTTTTGTACTATACGTAGATGACATTTTGGTGGTTGGCGACAACATCGAAGTGTTATCAGACGTAAGGGTATGGTTGTCCAAACAGTTTGATATGAAGGACTTGGGAGAAGTGGGTCACAACCTTGGGATCAAGGTTGTTGTGCTTATCCCAAGCTTTATACAAAGACATGATTTTGGATCGTTTTAGCATACAAAACTCCAAGAAGGATTTTCTACCTTTCAGGCATGGAGTTCCTTTATCTAAGGAGATGTGTCCTAGATCATCTGAAAAGATAGAGGAGATATAGGCAGTTCCTTATGCTTCGGCAGTAGGAAGCCTAATGTATTCTATGTATGAGACCAGATATACGCTGCGTAGGCATGGTGTGAGATATCGAGTAATCCAGACGAGGACATTGGGTGCGGTAAAGCATATATTGTAGTGCCTGAGAAGGACTAGAGATTATATGCTAGTTTACCGGGCAGACCAATTACTCCCTGTGGGTTGCATGGATTGCGATTTCCAATCAGATAGGGATAACAGTAAGTCTACCTCAGGTTTTGTGTTTACTTTGGGAGGTGGAGCCATTGTATGGAGGAGTGTCCAGCAGAAATGCGTGGCGGACTCCACCATGGAAGCTGAGGATGTGGCAGCCTATGAGGCGGCCAAAGAAGCTGTATGGCTCAGGAACTTCTTGATGGACTTGGATGTGATTCCTAGTTTACCTAGAACTATCACAATTTATTGTGATAATAATTGTGCATTTGCAAACTCGAAGGAACCACGAGCCCATAAGGCTAGGAAACACATAGCGTGCAAGTACCACATGATATGAGAAATCGTAAAGGAGGTAGAAGTTGCTGTCGCCTAGATTGCATCAGAGGATGACCTGGTAGACCTTTTCACTAAGGCCTTTCTGGCGAGAGCTTTGATAGGCATGTGGAGGGAAGGGGAATCAGATGTATGGCAGTATGAGGACAGCATAGTCTTTTAGTATAAGTGGGAGATTGTTGGGATGTATACTGAAAGCCTAGCTCTTTTGTATGAACATCTTTATTTTGAAATAAGAATCACATGATCATTGTTTGCACTTTATTTATATATGTGCATATTGTCTAATACTTTACATTGTAGATAACATGGTGCTTGGGTGTGGCACAGAAGATCATGTTATCAGTCTCTTGTAGAATATAAGTAGAGGCTCACAAACAAGATGGTTTTGGACAAACCATTGGCATGATTGTAGTGTAGCTTGGTATTGTTTTGTCTTGAACATAGAGTTACACTAGTACACTTAGGTGTATTGAGCAGGACCGACATAGAGGTGATTCAATTTATTGCTGACTGCATAATTGAATTGGACCTCGGATATTATGTTGTACATGCTCTTAATCCCGATATAATAACGGGCACATGTACTTAATATTTATTTTTTTGATTTACCAGAGGGTGTGATTTCTATGGATTAAATCAATATGCCCGGTAAGTTGGGAAATGATATTATTTACATGGTGTGTCGTTGATTATAGGAGGAAACCGTGTCCTATGTATTAGGTTGATGATGTTCCCTTGAGGAGCTCATAAGGTTCATCATGTAAACCCTGCAGGTTGACTTAGTCAACATGATGATAAGGTTGAGTGGTACTACTCGAGGAGTTAGATGTTAATTAATTGATGGTCAGTAAATCAATTAATTGACGGACATTCGATATCTTAAACACGGGGAGATGGATGTACAAATAATATATGGAGCCCATATTAATTTATGGGGGTTGGTGAGGTAGTTCGATGATGATCCTCTAGTGGAATGGAACATCATTGATGGATCAAGTTTATGTGGTTCCGATCCATCGGGTGGCCAAGACCCAACTCCTCCTCATGGTCCCTATCGTATCCTAATATAAACCTCATGAAGTCTAGATCAAATGATGGAAAACAAATCTCTAGAATCGACAGTTGAGATTAAATCTCTAGATCCGACGGTTGGGATTAAATCTCGAGAGCCAACGGTTGAGATTAAATCTCTAGATCTGACGGTTGGGATTAAAACTCTAGAATCGACTGTTGAGATTAAATCTCTAAACCCGACGGTTGAGATTAAAACCCTAGAACCGACGGTGGAGATTAAACCAAGGCCTAAACCTAACTCTATATATAAGGGAGCATGGGTTGGGCAGCAACCAAGTTTTAATGGATGATGAAAATTAGGGTTTAGCCTCTCTTTGCTTGGGCGGCAAGTAACCCTAAGGAGGAAACCCTAATTAGGGTTTGGCTCCTTGGGTTGGGTAGGCATGGTGAGGAAAGGAGAGTGGGCGACAACTTGTGGAAGAGTTCTTCTTCCTAGGGAAGGTGGCCGGTTCTAGATCTCCCCCTTCCACCATGGTTGGATGGAAAGAAATAGGAAGAGGCTAGGGTTAGGGTTTAGTACATGATGGTGGGCGGCAACCCTTCTTCCTCCTTCCTCCTTGGTTTGGCTGGCGCCCAAGCTTCACCCTTCTTTCTATGGATTAGGTTGGTTTGGGAAATTAGGGTTTGCCCTTCCATTAGTGGGCGGCAAGAAACCCTAGAGATTTCCTTTCCTTGGTTGGGCGGCTAGGTTGTGGAGGGGAAAGTGGGCGGCAACTATAGGAGAGGATATCTTCTTCTTCTTCCTAGGGTGTTGCCGGCTCCTAGATCTTTTCCCTCTACCTTGGTCGGCGCTCAACCTATTCCTCTAATCCTCTTCTTTTTCTCTTTGGACCGGCGGCAAATATCATACTTGGAGCTTGATGGTTGGTCCTAGATAAGAGATGAGTTTTGTTTCCATTTTGTTCGATCTATTCTTGGGGCCGGCGACATCAATCCTTTGTGGATTGGTGGTTGGCTCAAGCAAGAAGGGAAAGAGAGTTCTTCTTTCTTTGGATTGAAGAAGATCTAGGATGCTTCAACTTGTGGAGGATCTTCGCCCACACGAAGTCTACAAGGAGGTTAGGACATACGATAGAAGATCAAGAGGTATAAAAGTTTTACAACTTTTATTATTGTTCTTTGCATGTTCTTATTGATATGCTAGCTTATGTTCTTTATGTTAGTATATGTTGATTATACTAGTTTACATTTGCATGTATTTGTATAATCATGGACCCCGATAAGAAACACAAAAACCGGCGATTTGTCCGTCGTCTCTTCCGCGGCTAACCGACTAGAAGAGTTGTGTTGCTTGAACAACTAGTTTGTTAAAGCGATCGCTCAAGTCGTTAGCACGACGACGAATTGGTTGTGCTTTGGAAACTCATCCCATCCGGATTAGTTTTCATTAGTGAAAATTGTAATCCAGGGACATGGGAGCCGATGAGCATTCCGAGGAATAGCACATTGCCAACATTGCAGACGAAGGAAGGGAAAGGGGCAATGTCACAATTGCCCGAGAGGTAGGAATATCGGTGGAAAGGGAGGATGCTGAAATGATGGTGAAAAAGGCCTTAGAAAAGGAGCTTTCTTCGGGGCAGATGGAAGTGGAGGATGGAAAGGGGAGCCTTAATGATTGAGGAAGTGTTGGAGAATTGATCGTCGCTAGAGGGGGGTGAATAGCGTTTCTCGTCGGATGATGGAATTTGATCGTTCGTTTCTACAAATCGTGTTAGCGCAATAGAAATAATAATAACATGAATAAAACATGACAATTACAAGATCAATACACCAAGATATAACGTGGTTCGGAACCTCAAGGTTCCTACTCTACGTGTTGAGCTCGAACGAGCCCTAGCGATGCCAAACACCACTATTAATCACAAATACTCCTTCTCGACAACAAGTCAGAGGTAGAGAAACCTCGTACAAGAGTTTACAATAATAAACGAAAGTACAACAAGCAAATATAAATACAATACACAAAAACATGTAAAGAAAACTTTACAAATGAACTTTTGGATGCTTGCTTGTTTGGTTGCTTGAGCTGCACTTGGAGACCCTGAATTGCATCAGCAAATCACCCCAAATCACTCTAGAATTTGATGGCGAAAACCTCCTCCATGAGCTGCTTTTATAACCTGCATTTAGGATGGATTTTGCCTAGCAGTCGACTGATCGAGACCATCAGTTGAATGCTTCTGTAGTCGTTGTCTCACAACGGTCCGAGCCACATTGAATAAGTTCCAACGAATAGACCATCAGTCGACTGATCTACCCATCAGTTGACTATCAAACCTTAACAGTGGAATCAGGAACTTTCTGTGTTTGCAACATCGACCATCATCATTGCCCGACCTATAGAAGTTGGATCGATCGGCCATCAGCTGATCGCTTCGGCAATGATCAGGAGAATGATATCAGAGTACTAATAACCTCATCCATGAGGTTTTAACACCAAGTATGATGCCCTCATACTTACTAGACCACCCTCAGCCTAGACCTAAGCCTTCTAGCAACCTCCGTCAGCCTCATGCTTATCGAATCCCTCCAAGTCATCCATGACTTGTTCATCCATATGCTAGCCTTCAGGTGCTTCTATCGACTATTATCATGCTAAGTTGGTCTATACCGCCAAGACACATTTGGCTTACACTACCAAAACTCCCGCTTAGACTTTATGCCACCAACCATTAGACTTATGCTACCAAGACTCCACCCTTGGACTTTACGCCTCTAATATCACCCCTTGGACTTCCCTTGCCAACCGATGTTGGACTTTCCATTTGCCAAGACTCAAGCTTAGACTTTCACTTGTCAAGACCTATGCTTGTGTTGGTAATATATGAGAGATGTCCAAAGGCAATCGTTTTATGTTTCAACCATTTATATGATAAATAAAGATTCACTATTTGAGTATACATGTTTTCTTGTATTTGATTAGATCTTAAACTCATTTACTGAATGTCCACAATACAATTCACAGCATGAGAGACTTTGTTATTGGATCACAACTAGTGAGTATCTTTACATGTGTAATTGTGATGTATTGGAATTATCCCTAGTCGATGGATTGATGGATTTGGACACCATCAATTCTGTTGAGACTAGCACGAGGTATACTTCTTGGTGTATCCAAGTAGCTGATTCTCACTGGCTGGAGACATTGTGATGTCCGGAGTTAATCGTGGATGCTAGTTATGGTAACTAGTTCATTGGAGTGACCAGCTGTAAAACTTCATATGGTTCCCTACATATATAGATATGTCAATGAAGTTCTTACTGCATCTTAAGTGCGATGTTCTTTTGACTTGCACTATTCAAGTTATCTTGGTCATGAAGACTTATGCTTTGACATCTTGAGCAAGCATCTCCGAGGAGATGTGGACCCGGGTTGATTGGGTATAAGTCGAAGTGGCCGAAGGTGTTTGAATCGCCTATAAAGGATTCACCACTCCTTGTGAGGAGATGTATACCCATGGCCTCTCGTCGGATTGTTACTAAAGTCTTTGGCCAAAGCATTACATGTTTAGAGTAAGGTACTTTTGAATACATGTGCAGTAACTAGAATCCATAGGACGAAGAAATGATACTTGGGCTAGGTGTGACGTAGTCAACCTAGTGGGGAATGACACTATAGACCATGTCTTGAACCAAGTGGGTATAAAATGAGTGAAAGGAATGGGGCACGATTCATTATAGCTGCTGAAGGATTTCAGAAATAGTTCTGGATCAACCATTGATCTTTCTGTTAATTCGGGATCATGATGTACTACTAGGTGCCACTCATGATCATTCTATTATTAATGGTTAATTATAGATGACCAACATAAACTGAGAATCTATTTGGTCACACGCACAATGAGCGTAATCCGAAGGATTTAAAATGAGCTTGAGAATGAGATTCTCAGACCGAGAGAAACAATGTTTGGTTGGACCAAACAAAGATCGAGCATGAAATCGTTTCAGTCGCAATGGAAGCATAGATGGACCATGTCTTATGAAGATAAGATGGATGAACCAAATTGGTTTGGTTCTAATCCAATGGTGAAGAATAAACCAAAGGGGTTTGGTTTGTTTTAAACGAATGAACCAAAGTTGGTTCGGTTCGTTTTAACTTAAAATAGACCAACTCGGTTCGGTTTATTTTAACTTATGTTAATGGAGCGGGTTAACGGGTTTTTGGTTATGAACCAATAACAGTTAGGAGAATGTGTTCTCTATAAAAATAGGGCTTAAGGGTTTGGTGAAAACCTAATCCTTTTTGTGCCGCCCCCTCCCTCTCTTCTTCTTGTGCCACCGCCCAACAAAGTTGCCGCCCAACCTTTGTTGCCGCCCAGCTCTTGTGCCGCTGTCCAAACTGTTGCCGGCATCCAAGCTCCTGCCAGCGATTCTCCGGTGACCCTCCGGCGACTTCCCTTTGCTCAGGTGACCAAGGAGCGGCCGACCATCCTCTTTGGGCAGGCGCAACCCCTCCACCAGTCTGTCCAGAATTCTGGACAGCTTCCTCCCTTCGTGTCGGAGCATCATTTGGACGACATTTGGAGCTCCGACAGTGGCTACCTTGCCGGGGATTTGATCTCTGGTAATCCTCAAGGGTGGAGGACGAAGGATTCGTCAAACGATTGACGAATACCTCTCCGGAGAAGCGAGTTTTGGGGACTCGTTTTTGAATCCGAATTTTGATTCGGATTGTGATCTTCTCTCGATCACATCGTCTTCGACACGAGGCTAGTGACTCATACAAAGATGAGGCTCATGGCTTTGTGAAGTCATCCCGATGATACTCGGCATGGATATGGATAGAGCCGATTCGAGCGAGTGTCGCTCCGGTTGATATCTTTCCCGCTACACGTGATACGTCAGGTATACATAGAGTAATTTTCTTTTATTACAAAATTTGAAACTACGATTATGTCTACACATGTTATACTATACATGTGTGTGATGTGTGTGTTGTAATAAATTAGATTTATTGCTTTTTAATTCTTCCATCATGCACATGTTTACGAAACATGTTCAAACACACACTCGCCACGGTGCCGGAAACCCAACAGTGGTATCAGAGCCCAGGTTGTGTTTCGACATAATCGTAAAATTATTTTGTGAAAGTCGTAATTGTATTTATAAAAATTTTCTAATTTTGGAAAGTTTAGAAGTATTTATGAAAATTTTCTAATTTTGGAAAGTTTAGAAGTATTTATGGAAATCTTCTACTTTTGGAAACTTTAGAAGTATTTATGGAAATTAACACTTTCCATAAATAAAATATTTGATTAGATTTTGAAATTTATTTCCTAATTTAATCATGATTTGATTTTTGAAATCAAATCTAAAATATATTTTATTTCCATAAATAGTTTTGAAAATTTAAGAAATTTGTTTCCTAAATTAAATTTGACTTTCCTTAATTGAGACATTCCATAAATAAAATATGTGATTAGATTTAGAAATTTTTTTCCTAATTCAATCATGATTTGATTTTGGGAATCAAATCTTAAACAAATTTTATTTCCATAAATAGTTATGACATATAAGAAAATTAAGTAAATGTCATAATTGTATGTCATGTAATTGCATTAGATTCATATCATTATGCCATGCTTGTCGTGACATGTAGATGCATTCCATGTATGTCATGCCATGTAGATAATAGTTATTTGCATGCAAAGAGGATGAGACATAAAAACCCTTACACAATATTAAAGCCTACACCTTCCATTAATATGGTTAGAACCAGAGTTCCTTTTCTTGTTTGGGTTGTTGGACTCTCTACAAGCCCGGCTCGAACCCGAACATGTTCAAACCATGGAATAGTTTAATACTAATATGGTAAGAGTCAGAGGTCAATCGTTAGCTTTGGTTGTTGGACTCTCTCCAAGCCGGGCTAATTGGTTGAATGTGCTTAACCATATTAAAACTATGTCTCGATTAATGGGTTGCCTTAAACCTGGAGCATCGGCTTGTTGGACTCTCTCCAAGGTCGATGTGAAGGGAGGCAAAGTTGGGTGCTATGCATATGATGTATACTTGTTAATGAGTTAACAACCCGATGTATGTATCAACATTCAATTAGTTGATAGCACATTGTGATAGTTGCATATATGTGATATGCAATTGGTATATTTGATACCTACCATCGTAGTTATGAATGGCTTGTTGGACTCTCTCCAAGGTTGTTCATATCTATGTTGGATATCAGCCCATTCGGAGATGGACCTACGATATCCCGTAGTGATTTTTGAGGTTTTTGAAATTCAAAAAATGAATGGGATTTATGAATGTATATTGATGGATTTTAAATCATCTTTCTCATATATGCTGGTTTTGTATTTCTAGGTTAATCGATTGATCATGACGTCTTTGAATTTGCACACTATTTTGGATTCAAACAAATTGACTGGGCCTAACTTCTTTAACTGGCTTAGAAACTTGAGAATTGTTCTCAAGGTTGAAAAGCTCACATATGTCCTCGAAGAGCATCTTCCCAACCGTCCTAGGGACGATGCAACTCTAGTCAAATTATTGGTATATCAGAAACATGTGGCAGATTCTGAACTGGCAAGTTGCATCATGCTAGCCGTGATGGTACCCGAGCTGCAAAAGCAGCATGAGCATATGAATGCTAATACCATAGTCTTCCATCTTCATGAGTTTTTTGATGAGCAAGCGAGATCTGAAAGGTTCAAAGTCTCCAGGCTCCTCTTCACCTCTAAGATGCAAGAAGGTTCATCTGTAGTATAGTTTGTGCTAAAGATGAATGGGTACATCGAGCGGCTGGCCACCCTCAGGTTTGTGATGGATCATGAATTAAGTATTGACTTAATTTTGCATTGTTTGCCCAAGAGTTTCTCACAATTTGTGATGAACTACCGGATGAACAAACTAGAATCCACTATTTATGAGCTCCTCAATATGCTGAAGACAGTGGAGCCATCTGTGAAGCATGAGGAGAAGGCAGTTCTGTTAGTTGATTCCTCAAAGAAAGGTTCTAAGAGGAAACTAAAGGAACAGAAGAAAGGGAAGAACAAGAAGGCTAAGAAGGCAAAATCTGCACAAAAGGGCACTTGCCATCATTGTGGCAAGGAGGGCCACTGGCGAAAAAATTGCAAGATTTATCTTCAGTCCGTGAAGAAGAAGAAGACATCCGATGCCCCATCCTCTTCAGATATCTTCATTATTGATTGTCATTCTATTTCCTTAGACACTTGGGAATTGCATACTGGGTGTCGCTCACATATATGTAATGACATACAGGGCCTAAGGAATAGAAGAAGACTCGTCATAGGGGAGTCAAATTTATGAGTTGGCAATGGAGCAAAGGTTGCTGCGACCGCCAACGGAACTTATTTGCTGAAGCTCCCTAGTGGACTAGTCTTAGAACTGGACAATTGCTATTATATTCCTTCTCTAATAAAGAACATTGTTTCTATTTCCTGCTTAAATAGAAATGGTTACTGTTTGACATTTAGTAACAATTGTTGTTATATAACTTTGAATGGTGTACTTTATGGGACTGGAACTTTGAGCAATGGTATTTATACGTTGGACATATCCAATGACATTTTCAATATTGAAGCGAGCAACAAGCATGCTCGAAAGGATAATCAATTAGACTCCTACATGTGGCATTGTCGTCTTGGCCATGCAAGCAAGAAACACATGTCCGAATTACACCGATGTGGAATTCTGGAATCGTTTGAATTGGATTCATACGATACATGCGAATCATTCTTAAAAGGCAAGATGACTAAGTTACCTTTTATAGGAAAAAGGTGAACGGGTAGGAGAGTTGCTAGGTCTAATACATACTGATGTATGTGGTCCTATGTCAACTCAAGCTCAAGAAGGCTATAGCTACTTCATTACCTTCACTGATGATCACTCACAGTTTGGGTATGTGTTCTTGATGAAACACAAGTCTGAAGCCTTTGAAAGGTTCAAAGAATTCAGAAATGAGGTAGACAAACAACATGATAAGATTATTAAAATACTTCAATTGGATCGAGGTGGTGAATACTTAAGTCATGAGTTTCTAAATTATCTAAGAGACAATGGTATATTGTCTTAATGGACTTCGCCATATACACTGCAGCATAATGGTGTATCTGAGAGGCATAACCGGACCTTGTTCGACATGGTCAGGTCAATGATGAATCATGCGAATCTTCCCAAGTCCTTTTGGGGCTATGCACTTCAGACAGCTATTTACTTGTTAAACAGAATGTCAACCAAGGTAGTCTCAACTACTCTATATGAGATATGGAATAGTAAGAAACCTCATGTATCTTACTTGAAGATATGGGGTTGTCATGCTTATGTGAAGCGGACTATATTAGACAAATTGGATGCTAAGTCTGATAAATGTCTATTCATTGGATACCCTAAAGAAACAAGGGGTTACCAATTCTATCATTCTGTGGAACAAAAGGTGTTTGTTTCAAGGCATGCTGTGTTTCTAGAGAAAGAGTTTCTCTTGCAAGAAAATAGTGGGAGTGTCATTGAGCTTGAGGGGGCTCGAGAGACTCAAATAGACATGGATGAGACACCTGGTGAAGCACCAAAGCCAATAACTCATAGTGATGAGCCATCGGCTGGACCTATTGAGACACCACATCTTCATATATCTTGTAGAACACGCAATATTCCCGAGAGATATGGATTTCTCATAAGTGAATTAAAGGATGTGTCACTCATTGATGATGAGGAGCCTACATATCATGAAGAAGTTCTGAAAAGTTCAGAAAGGGATAAGTGGCTTGACGCCATGAAGTCGGAAATGGATTCCATGTATGAAACCCAAGTTTGGAACTTGGTTGACCCATCTGAAGGCATAAAGCCTATAGGGTGCAAGTGGGTTTTCAAGAAGAAAACCGACATGGATGGTAATGTGATTACCTATAAGTCTAGATTGGTGGAGAAAGGATATCGTCAAAAGCAAGGTGTTGATTATGACGAAACCTATTCACCTATTGCTATGCTTAAATCAATTCGGATGCTCCTGACCATAGCGGCTCATTATGATTATGAGATATGGCAGATGGATGTGAAAACAACTCTCCTTAATGCAAACCTACTCGAGGATGTGTATATGATACAACCTGAGGGTTTTACATCGGTTGATAAAACCAAGGTATGCAAATTGCGACAGTCCATATATGGACTGAAGCAAACATCCAGGAGAATGAATATCGGTTTTGATGAGACAATCAAAAGGTTTGATTTCTCACAAAATCCGGACGAACCTTGTGTGTACAAGAAGGTTAGTGGGAGTGTAGTCGTGTTCCAAGTATTGTATGTCGATGACATATTACTTATAGGAAATGATGTTTCTATCTTACAATTAGTTAAAATTTGGTTGTCCAAGATGTTCTCCATGAAAGACCTGGGAGAAGCAACCTACTTCCTCGGGATTAAGATCTAAAGAGATAGATCGAAATGGTTGCTTGGTCTTTCATAGTCTACATATATAGACCAAGTGTTAAAGAGGTTTAGCATGTCGAAATCCAAGAAAGGTTTCCTACCCTTCAGGCATGGGATACATCTTTCGAAGTCTATGTGTCCGCGCACAGAAGACGAGAGGATTTGCATGAGTAAGATTCCCTATGCATCCGTAATAGGATCTATCATGTATGTTATGTTATGTACGAGGTCCGATGTATCATATGCTCTGAGTGTCACAAGCAGATACTAGTCTGATCCAGGAATGGATCATTGGGCGACTGTTAAGACGATCCTTAAGTACTTAAGAAGAACTAAGGATGTGTTCCTAATATAAAGAGAAGGGGACATGGTGATACGCGGGTATACGGATGCCAGCTTCCAGACAGACAAGGATGATTCCAAGTCTCAGTCTGGGTACGTGTTCACCTTGAATGGGGGCACAGTGAGTTGGAAAAGTTCCAAACAAGACACTGTAGTAGATTCTACCATTGAGGCAGAATACATTGCAGCATCGGAAGCAGCAAAGGAAGCGGATTGGATCAAGAAGTTCATTTATGAACATGGTGTTGTTCGAGCCATTGTTGAAGCAATACTTGTTGGATCGAGAAGCATCGCTAGAGGGGGGGTGAATAGCGAGCGTAAATCTTTTCGTTCGTTCGTTTGATACACAAGTAAGCACAGTGGAAAATAAAGAGACACATTTATTTTTACTTGGCTCACAACCCAGCGGTTGCTACTCCAAGGCCCTAATGGTCCTAGACCGCGTATGGAGGGCAGAGCACTATAACGTGTCCTCCTCGTTGGAGGTAGGAGACAACGAACACAAAACCGAAAGTACGAGGATGAGGCAACAAACCTACCTCACCTCGTTGCGAATAAAAACAAAGAGTACAATAACAAAATATGTTACTTGCTGCTGCTGCCAACAAAAAAGATCAGAATTTATCGTCGCATCGGCGTTATGACGGTGTTGGAGCTTTCGTGTTGTTGGAGCACTTGAGAATAAACTTGATGATGTTTGGAGTTGGAATCCTCCCCTCCTTTTATAGAATTTGGCCTCTGAATATGTCTCCTCATCTTTCAGAAAAGATCACGAAGTTGTACCAAATTTTATCGCGAAGTGGCTGCGTCAAACGTTATCCATTTTGACCTAGCACAAAGGCTGATTTGTCACCATCAGTCGACTGATGCCTCCCATCAGTCGACTAATGAGCATCAGTCGATTGCCCAATGTCCAGAAGTCGACTGCCATCCTGGCCACTTTCCTCCAGTAAGAGGTTAGCATCGAAAATGATAAATGCGACGGTTTCTGATCGTCCGATCTCGACCTAGACCTTCCACTCAATTCCTTTGGCTCCCTCCGAAGTCACTCGAGTGTCGCCCGACCACCGCGGCTTCCTCCGGGTGTCACTAGCGTTCATCTCTAGCTTTAGTACTTTTCTGCACACTTGATTTAGCTCGTGAGATAATGATGTAAAATTAACTTTGTGTCTTTGCCATAATAAAAACACAGGTTCGATTATCTGGTCCCCTTGCACCAACAATCTCCCCCTTTTTGATCTATGGCAAACCAACACAAAGTTAAGGGAAATTAAAGCATAAAATAAGGATAGTAAATGATGAATGCCATTTCCAAAAACTCCCCCTCAACCAAAACTCTCCATTAACCCTAGGTGAGTTTTGAAAGAGAAACTTTAATTTTCAAAATTAAATTTTGTGTTACTCCCCCTTAACTTTTGCTCTTCTCCCCCTTTTGCCATAAATCAAAAAAAATGTTGGAGTTTTTGTATAAAATAGGGGTTTTAAAAATAATATCGTATATGCATGCATCTAGATAAATCAAATATGAGTCCAAGCATGCGTCTAGCAGTAGTTCGAGGTGTATTCCTTTGCACCAATTGTTGGACTTTCCGAGCTGCAAAAACCGCTTTTTGCGTTGTGGAAACCCCAGAAGTTCGGCCATGGATCCGTGCGAAGATATATTAAAATAAAAACATGTATGTGCTAAGTAAACCTAGATCTACCTTAGATCTAGAAGTTGAGAGTGTTACCCTCGATGCGACACCCTTCGCAAATCCCGCTCGTCCAAATAGCTTGCCAGAACACTAGAGTGTCAAGTGTACACTCCTCTATTGGTATCCACACAAGCAATAGGTAGAGAAAAGAAACCTACAGTGTGCTAGCACCCTTAGATATTTCGGCCAAGGATAGGGATGGGAGAGCAAGCTTGAGAGGAAGATGATCCAAGGAAGAAGATGAAGTTGGAGTTACCACAAAATCAATTCTCATCTAAATGAGAAGTGGCCGGCCACATCAAGTCTTGGGGGGTTACATGCATGCATGTAACTCCAAGAGCCAATGACTCTTGGTCTCCCTCATGAGGTGGCACCACATGATAAGTCAATGATGATGTAGAACATCATCATTGGTTAGCCCTCATGCCATGTCACCATAACATGGCAATTGGTCAAGTCAAAATTGACCATTCATCTTCCCTCTCAAGTTAAGTCAAACTTGACCTCTAATCTCCCATGGTTGATCAAATCTAACCACTTGACTTAAGTCAATTTGATTTAATGATTTTCTATTCATTAATTTAAATTGACCTAATGAATCAAATCTATATTAGACTCATTCAACACTTGAATCAACTTGAGTCTAACTCAATTAGTCTAATTTGGATTACTCTTAATCCAATTTAGTTTATCCCATGAACCTAATCCTCATGGTTCATCATATGAACCTAATATCCATCTAATTGCCCTTTGTGTGTGACCCTATAGGTTCTTGTAACGTTGGCAATGTCCCTAAACTGATTTAGGAACATAAGCAATGAGCGGTATCTAGCAACACATCATTGCTACCCAAGTTACAAGAATGTTGCACTCCAATATCACCTTTGTGACTACTAATTGTGACTCTCACAATATGAGACAATGTCCCTCTATCCTTGACATCTAGATTGACCAATTGAGGAATAGACCGTGTCATCCTTGGTACAATATATATCTTGAACTCCAAGTGGACTCACTCAAATCAAATGAGCTCAACATCTCATATTGACTCATTTGGGCATGACCATGCACTTCGTTGTCTCACTCTAACAAGAATATCGATGTCACTCCCGTCATATAGGAGGGATAGATCCCATCTACATCACTCACATCCCTCCACATAATTTGTTACATACCCAGTAATCGCCTTTATAGTCCACCCATTTACAGGTGACGTTTGACGAAGCCAAAGTATGCAACTCCTTATGTAGGGAACCATGGTGACTTCAGGTCTAAGGACTAATAGTCATACTAATATCCACATGAGAAAGTATATGACACTCATATAACGATCCATGATACTTTCTCATGGCGGGTCATTCAGTATACATTCTCCAATGCATATCCATGTGTCAACTTGATATCTCATATCCATGACTTGTGAGATCAAGTCATCGTGTTGACCTACATGCTAGTCTCTACGCATTAACATTGTCCCTGAATGTTAATACTTGACTAGGAATGATTAAGAGTAGTATTCTCTATATCATCTCATTATCGATTGAACCCATCGATTGATATAGATAAGAACCTACTACTCAAGGACATTATTTTATTTAGTTATTTTGCACCAATACAAGTAAATATAATAACCATGCCTTTATAAATAGGAATATGATACATTAAAGTTCATACAATAATCATCACATGATTGGCTCTCGGGCTTTCACTAACAATCTCCCACTAGCACTAGTGTCAATCACCGTAGTATCTCATACCCAATGACCTAGTGTGGCCATCATGCTTTTTCTGTGCCAAAGCCTTGGTCAAGAGATCTGCGATGTTATCCTCTGTGGGTACTCTGCAAATCTTCACATCTCCTCTATCGATAATCTCTCGAATGAGATGGAAGTGTCGTAGTATGTGTTTGGTCCGCTGGTGTGAGCGAGGTTCCTTAGCCTATGCAATCGCTCCATTGTTGTCACAATAGAGCTCTATGGGATCTTCTATGCAAGGAACCACCCCAAGCTCAGTAATGAACTTGCATATCCAAACTTCCTCCTTTGCTGCCTCAGATGCAGCAATATACTCGACTTCTATTGTAGAATCAGCAACTGTGTCCTGCTTCGAACTCTTCCATCTCTCAGCGCCACCATTCAAGCAAAACACGAACCTTGACTGTGATCTATAATCATCCTGGTCAGTTTGGAAGATGGCGTCGCTGTAACCCTTTACAGCTAGCTCCTTATCGCCTCCAAATATCAAGAAATATTCTTTAGTCTTTCTCAAGTACTTAAGAATATTCTTGACTGCTATCCAGTGACGCTCACCTGGATCTGACCGGTATCTACTCGTCATGCTCAAAGCATACGAGACATCAGGATGAGTACACAGCATGGCGTACATGATAGATCCTATAGCAGATGCGTAAGAGATCTTATCCATGCGGTCTCTCTCCTCTCTAGAAGAGGGACTTTGAGTCTTCGAAAGACTCACACCATGTGACATCGGCAGAAGTCCCTTCTTGGAATTCTGCATGGCAAACCATAGTTATACCGTGTCAATGTATGTACTCTGACTTAGGCCAAGCAATCTCTTAGATCTATCTCTATAGATCTTGATGCCTAGAATACAGGCTGCTTCACCTAAGTCCTTCATTGAGAAGCACGTCCCCAACCAAGTCTTCACAGACTCTAGCGAAAGGATGTCATTCCCAATGAGTAGTATGTCATCCACATACAATATAAGGAAGACAACTGTGTTCCCATTAACCATCTTGCAGACACAGGGTTCATCTTCATTCTTGATGAAACCAAACTATTTGATCACATCATCGAATCGAAGATTCCAACTCTGAGAGGCTTTCTTTAGCCCATAAATGGACCTTTGTAGCTTGCATACTTTCCCAGTATGTTGTGGATCTTCAAAACCCTCAGGTTGTGTCATGTACACATCCTCGAGTAAGTTTCCATTCAAAAATGCGGTTTTGACATCCATCTACCAGATCTCATAATTGTGGTATGCAGCAATAGCAAGGAAGATCCGAATGGACTTAAACATCACCACTGGAGAAAAGGTTTCATCATAGTCAATACCATGAATTTGCTTGAAACCTTTAGCCACCAATTAGCCCTTATAGGTATGCATAAGTCCATCCATATCAGTCTTTCTCCTAAAGATCCACTTACACCCAATGGGTCTGACCCCTTCAGGTGGATCAACCAAAGTCCATACTTGGTTGGTGTACATGGATTCCATCTTGGATGTCATGGCCTCTAGCTATTTCTCAAAATCTGGGCTCATCACAGCTTCCTGATAGGAGGGAGGCTCATTCTCAATGAGCATAACGTCATCATAGTCAGACAAGAGAAATGATTATCTCTTAGGCTGACGACGTACCCTATCAGACCTGCAAAGAGGTAGGTCTTCCTGAACAGGTGGTTATTCCACAACTCTTTGTGCAACAACCTCATCACCCACAACACTTTGTGGTTCCTGTTCAACCTCCATCAAGGCCTCAGTGCTATGGTCCTTATCTTGAATTTCTTCAAGTTCGAACGTACTCCCACTAGTTTTTCTAAAAACAAAATCCCTTTCTAGAAAAACCCCAGTCTTTGCCACAAACACTTTGTGCTGACTGGGAATGTAGAAGTAATATCTACTGAAGTCATCAGTAAATGTAATGAAGTACCTGTAACCACCTCTAGCAGCAACATTGAAAGGGCCACATACACTATGTATAAGTCCTAACAAGTCTGTTGCTCTTTCGTTGTGTCCACTAAAGGGAGTCTTGGTCATCTTGCCTAGAAGGCAAGACTCACATGTCTCATATGATTCAAAATCAAATGAGTTTAGCAGCCCATCCTTATGGAGCTGGGATAAGCGACTCTCATTTATATGACCTAAGCGACAATGTCAGAGATAGATTTGGTTCAACTCATTTAACTTTAACCTTTTGGTACTTATGTTATAGATAGGGCTCTCTAATTCTAGAAAGTAGAGTCCATTCATTAGAGGTGCACTACAATAGAATATAGCATTTAAATAAACTGAACAACATTTGTTCTTTATTATAAATGTAAATCCTTTCTTGTCCAAACAAGAAACCGAAATGATGTTCTTAGTTAAGGAAGGAACATAACAACATTCATCTAATTCTAGTACAAGCCCAAAGGGCAGAGATAGATCATAAGTTCCTACAGCAACAGCAGCAACCCTTGCTCCATTGCCTACTCGTAGGTCCACCTCGCCCTTTGTCAATGCCCTGTTATTTCTCAACGCCTGCACATTGGTACAAATGTGAGATGCACATCCGGTATGTAATACCCATGATGAAGAAATATATAGATTGACTTCTATAACATTTATACCTGAAGTAGAAGTCTCACTTCTCTTCTTCTTAAGATCTTCCAGGTTTGCCTTGCAGTTACGCTTCCAGTGTCTAGCTTCCTTGCAGTGGAAGCAAGCCCCTTCCTTGGCCACCCCTCCTTTGGGTTTCAGTTCCTTGCCTTTGCCCTTGGCTTGAGACTTTCCCTTACCTTTAGGCTTGCCCTTGCCTTTCTTCTTTTGCACCATCAAAATGGCGTCAGATTTTCCCTTCTTAAGGTTGAGCTCAGTAGTTCTCAACATGCTAAGCATCTCAGATAGTGGCTTATCAATTTCATTCATGTTGTAATTCATGACAAATTGATTGTAGCTTTGCGGCAAAGACTGCAAGATTAAGTTAGTGGCCAGCTCTTGGCCAAGGGGGAATCCCAATCTCTGTAGGTTTTCTACGTACCCAATCATCTTGAGTACATATGGACCTACGAGAGTCGCATCTTGCATTTTGGAACCAAACAATGCCTTAGAGACTTCATATCTCTCGTGCCTTGCTTGTCCTTGATATAGTTTGCGAAGATGTTCAACCATATCATAAGCATTCATGAACTCGTATTGCTTCTGAAGCTCAAAGTTCATGGTCACGAGCATTAGACATGACACATCTAATGCATCATCTTGATGCTTCTTGTAAGTATCTTTGTCACCGTGAGGCGGCGAGAAGGTGCCTCGGAATGCTGCTCTAGGCGTCTGATTTCCTTTCTTGGGTGAGAACAATTCTCAGGTTCCTATACCAGTTCAGGAAATTTGCTCCATTGAGCTTGTCCTTCTCAAGGACAGAACGCAGAGAGTGTTCATGTTTGTCGACATAGTAATCTACAATATACAATGCAGAGAATTAATATCATATTCTTTTTATCATTTAATTAGGCCTTTAATGAAATGATGCTCCCACTGAATTATAGGAATTTTATAGAATCGAGTTATGGATGTGGTCAAACCACATTACTAGATTCATACAAACTAGCTATAATTCCTGTGGGACAAGATCCACATCATACTAAGCCTTGAGTTAGCTTTGGCTAAATCGCTCAAGACTTAGTACGATCGGTGGGTAACACATTACCGATTACATCTCTATGCAACTCTTGTTTATAGGATCAAGACCCACATTTACAAAAGACCTTGTGTTAGCTTTGGCTAAATCGCCCAAGATTTAGTGTAAATGCGATCTTATCCTATCTTTCCAACGGTTGGAATATGCCTATAGTTCTACTCGATCCAATTGAGTTAATTAGTTTTACTCAATCTAATTGAGCTTAATCTAACCCAAGCCGTGATATGCGGGACCAAGATTGTCTCTCCGCACCCTACCAAGATAATATGCGTTGCTCTTCTTTGGCAGATTCAACAACTATAAATGATCGAGGTAGTGATGGGTATCAAGGACTTTGTAGACATTTACGAGTTGATTCGATTAAGATATAATCTAATCGTAATATGTATCATATAAGCATTGAGGCCTTTATTATCCTACACTAGCATGCATCATATACATACAAGCATTATTCTAGCATGCATCATATACATAAAAGAAAAATATCCTAGCATGCATCATATACATACAAGCATTATTCTACTAGCATGCATCACATACATACAAGCAAAATCTATATATATATATATATATATATATATATATATATATATATATATATATATATATATATATATAAAAATATATATATATATATATATATATATATATATATATATATATATATATATATATCAACATATATATATATATAATTAACTCTGATGTGGTCATGACCCTACTTCAATCTTCTCAAGCCAATGAGAAGATCAGACAGTCAACCTAGGGCTAGCGGCTTCTCCAAGCGCTTCCTTTGACCGCCATGTGTCGTCGGCACCCTTCTCGTAACTTCGTCTACAAGTGGACTTTCCACTGCTCCATTTTGTACATTACAAATATGAAACTCGAGTTATATTCGAGTCTAAAACTATTTACAACTAGAATTTCAAAAGAAGAGGCATGACGCGCAGGTCGCATACACTATACAACACGCACTACCACAAAAATGGCACGCAGGTCATATTATGAATTACAACATATCATCATCCAATCATATTGGGGATCTTGGGCCATGACAATCCCAGAATTATACATAATTCTAAATTATGTATTTTTACAGAAAATTTCTATAATTTTTCCTATTTTTTTCAATTTTATGAGTCACCTCTCCGTAACGGTCCCGCTAAGCGGTTTCCGGGCACAATCACGGGACAAGGCCCCTTTCGGGGATAGGAGCAGCGCCCCTACTCGCAAAATAAACTTTGCGAGTGTCCCTACTATGATCTTACAGCGACTTAAGTCACGGTCCCAAAAACCTAAAGAGGGAACTCGCCGTTTCGGAGAGTTTTTCTCGATGGTTAAAGCCTACAAGTGTCCCAACACTCGTTGCTTTGACTCTTCGAGAAAAATACCCAAATAAGAAATTTACAGAAACATAAAAATATGTATTTTTTATATCTAATATAAAAATTACAAAAATAAAATACATACATGCTTCGCACGTGGCTCTGATACCACTGTTGGACTTTCCGAGCCACAAAAATCGGTTTTTGCGTTGCAAAAACCCCGGAAGTACGACCATGGATCCGTGCGAAGATATATTAAAATAAAAATATATATGTGATAAGTAAACCTAGATCTACCTTAGATCTAGAGGTTGAGAGTGTTACCCTCGATGCGACGCCCTTCGCAAATCCCGCTCGTCCAAATAGTTTGCCGGAACTCTAGAGTGTCAAGTGTACACTCCTCTATTGGTATCCACACAAGCAAAAGGTGGAGAAAAGAAACCAAGAGTGTGCTAGCACCCTTAGAAGTTTCAACCAAGGAGAGGGATGGGAGAGCCAGCTTGAGAAAAAGATGATCCAAGGAAGAAGATGAAGTTGGAGTTACCACAAAATCAATTCTCATCTAAATGAGAAGTGGTCGGCCACATCAAGTCTTGGGGGGTTACATGCATGCATGTAACTCCAAGAGCCAATGACTCTTGGTCTCCCTCATGAGGTGGCACCACATGATAAGTCAATGATAATGTGGAACATCATCATTGGCTGGGCCCCATGCCATGTCACCATGACATGACAATTGGTCAAGTCAAAATTGACCATTCATCTTCCCTCTCAAGTCAAGTAAAACTTGACCTCTAATCTCCCATGGTTGATCAAATCTAACCAGTTGACTCAAGTCAATTTGATTTAATTAATCTCTATTCATTAATTTAAATTGACTTAATGAATCAAATCTAAATTAGACTCATTTAACACTTGAATCAACTTGAGTCTAACTCAATTAGTCTAATTTGGATTACTCTTAATCCAATTCGGTTCATCCCATGAACCTAATCCTCATGGTTCATCATATGAACCTAATCTCCATCTAATTTCCCTTTGTGTGTGACCCTATAGGTTCTTGTAACATTGGCAATGTTCCTAAACTGATTTAGAAACATAAGCAATGAGTGGTATCTATTAACACATCATTGCTACCCAAGTTACAAAAATGTTGAGTTCCAACATCACCTTTGTGACAACTAATTGTGATTCTCACAATATGTGACAATGTCCCTCTATCCTTGACAGCTAGATTGACCAATTGAGGCATAGACCATGTCATCCTCGGTACAATCTATATCTTGAACTCCAAGTGGACTCACTCTAATCAAATGAGCTCAATATCTCATATTAACTCATTTGGGCATGGCCATGCACTTCGTGGTCTCACTCTATCAAAAATATCGATGTCACTCCCATCATATAGGAGGGATATATCTCATCTACATCACTCACATCCCTCCGCATAATTTGTTACATACCCAGTAATCGCCTTTATAGTCCACCCATTTACGGGTGACGTTTGACGAAGCCAAAGTATGCAACTCCTTATGTAGGGAACCATTGTGACTTCAGGTCTAAGGACTAATAGTCATACTAATAGCCACATGAGAAAGTATATGACACTCATATAACGATCTATGATACTTTCTCATGGTGGGTCATTTAGTATATATTATCCAATGCATACCCATGTGTCAACTTAATATCTCATATCCATGACTTGTGAGATCAAGTCATCGTGTTGACCTACATGATAGTCTCTACGCACTAACATTGTCCCTGAATGTTAATACTTGACTAGGAATGATTAAGAGTAGTGTTCTCTATATTATCTCATTATCGATTCAACCAATCGATTGATATAGATAAGAACCTACTACTCATGGACATTATTATATTTAGTTATTTGGCACCAATACAAGTAAATATAATAACCATGCCTTTATAAATAGGAATATGATACAATAAAGTCTATACAACAATCATCACATGATTGGCTCTAGGGCTTTCACTAACACCAATAATCTAAAGGTTTGTAATATAACCCTTAGGGTTAGTTTGCTTTCCCCCTTTGTCAAATATATGTAGTATAAGAGATGTAGGGGGTGCTAAACTTTGGCCTAAGAGTTGTTTAGTACAATAGTTGAGAAAATAACTAGTATTTTGAAGAGGTTATATTTCAATTATCCTTAACATCTCACCCATTCTATGTGTCTCAGAATTTGTTCAATTTATATGTTTTGTGAGATGATTTTAAATTGATTAGAGATATTCAACCTTGGGTTAGATTAAGATTTAACCTTTAGATCATTAAGTAACTTTTCGAGAAACTGCCTTCCAAGTCGTGGCGAGGCACAGGGGCCTTCTTTGATCGGAACAACGACCACTTCCTTAGACAAAGCCAAATTCAAGAAAATATCACTTAAGTCACTTAGGGTCACTTCCTGGTCTAACTAGTTTAGGATACGGCGAGGTAGCTTCAGCTAGTTCCACTGGGTCAAGTGCACCAAGCTAGATACGCATTATCTACCTCGAATACACGAGACTTTGTTTCCCTAACGTACTATCATCTCACCACGTCCTGATACTATGTTGTCAAGAGTTGACTAACTATTTTCCCTATCTAGCCGTTCTACAAATTAAAGTGAAATATTCAAGGGTTTTTCTAAGTAAGCGGGTATACGATTTTAGTGTTAGCTCCCCCTAGACCATTGAACCAATATGGTCTATTCAAATAATGAACTTGATTCTAGTGAATCCAAAACTTATTAGTCCTTATATGTGAGTTTAATTAAACCATTGGGACCCATGCTTGGACTCTTTGATGACTACGATTTACGATAGACATATAAGACCTATTTGTAGTCGTTGACCTAAATCCGAGTTCGGCTTTGTTGTACACGGCTCTTTGGGTTCCAAGTAGTCGGTTAAGGTTCTTAGATCCCAACGTGATCCTTTCCAACCTAGCCTCGACCTCTTGAACTCGACCTAAATCCGACCTCAAGTTTTTCAATTTGGGTTGAGTTTCCCTCTTGAACTTGACTAGTTGAAGAGGTTAGAGTAGCCTCTTGCTTGAGGGTTTCAACCTCCTCAAGTAACGACTCAACCCTAGACTCGGACTTAGTTAATTTCCTAGTAAGCATTTTAATTGTATTGTAAAGCGTATGTTTTAGTGAACGGCTAAACTTAATTTTCTCTTTTGGTCCGACTTTGAGTTGCTTCTCGAAGTAGTCCTCGAGTTCGGAGACGGTGTTGTAATTGGATTCGGATTCGGACTCTGACTCGAACTCCTCCGGTCTTGCCATGTAATCTATGTCTTCTCTGTTGTCCCAAGTTGCATTGAAAGCCTTCTTTTGATTTAATTTGAATTTTACCCTCTTTTGGTTCTTTAGTAGCTTCCTTTCCCTCTGAACGATCTTCCGCACTATGTTCACTATTGCTTCCACCTCTTCGGATTAGGACTCAGATTCGTCTTCGGGTTCAAGTCCATCTTCTTGCCTAGTAGGTGGCTTGCTTCTTTGTCCTGCAAGTAGAGCAATACCTCTCTCGGCCCGGACCACGTTAGTTTGCTTGTGAAGTTCAAACTCGAAAAATAATTCGTCTAACCTAAGCTTCGAAAGGTCCTTAGAGACCTTGTAGAAATCGACCATGGATGCCCACAAGGTAGTCCTAGGGAAAGCATTTAAAGCATACCTTATAAGGTCCCGGTTCCTACGGCTTGCCTGATCGAGTGAAGACCGTTGACGATGTCTTGGATCCGCACATGTAGTTGGGTGGCGGTCTCATGATCTTGAATCTTTAGATTGTACAGTTTATTTAAAAGTAAATCTCTTTTACATACCTTAGCATCGGGCATCCCTTTGTGTAGATAAATCAATTTGTTCCAGAGGACTTTAGCGCTAATGAATGGTCTGATGCGGTTGAGTTCCTCCTTGGGCAAGCCGCATTGCAATATTTGGGTTGCTCTTGCATTGGCTTCGATTTGCCTCTTGGTTGCATTTGTCCACTTGTTAAAATCCAAGGGCTCCCCTTGATCATTGGTAGGTAGAGCAAAGCCGGTTTGGATTATTATCCAAGTCTCGACTTATGTTTTCAAGTAACACTCCATCCGACCTTTCCAATAACGAAAATCATTTCTGTTAAAGAGAGGAGGTTGGGTGGTGCTATACCCCTCAATGTGAGCCATTAAGTATCTTGCAAAATACGAATAAAAACCAAAGAGAATTCCAAGACTTGGTCTTGGATTAGTAGTGCGGGAAATAATAGCAAATAAATAGAAATAAATAAGTGGAATAAGAAACTAACAAAAACTAGAAACTTACGACCTTCGATGTCCCCGAAAGGGTACTAAACATTGGTTTTTGGGGGTGGAAATAGCTTGTTACGAGGGTAAACCCTCATAAGAAATGGAGATCTCTCAGAGAGTTTCGATTTGGTAGGTAGATCGTTTTGTGAGTCCACTTGGGCGAAGAGTTATGGCCATTTTACCGTCGACTACTCCAAAATAGAATACTTGCAAACACAAAACCAAAAGAAGCGTACCAAGACTTCGTCTTGGATTAGTAGTGCAGGAGGAACAAAACCTAAAAAAAACGTGACTTGAGAAATACGAAAAGAAAACCAAAAAGTGCTAGATTGGTGGTTTCACCAAATCTTAGCGCCCTCGCTCTGATATCGATTATTGGATCGAGAAGCGTCGCTAGAAGGGGGGGTGAATAGCAAGCATAAATCTTTTCGTTCGTTTGTTCGATATACGAGTAAGCACAACAAAAAATAAAGAGACACATTTATTTTTACTTGGTTCACAACCCAGCGGTTGCTACTCCAAGGCCCTAACGGTCCTAAACCGCGTATGGAGGGCAAAGCACTATAACGTCTCTGTTAGTAATATATGAGAGATGTCCTAAGGCAATCGCCTTATGTATGAACCATTTATATGATAAATGAAGATTCACTATTTGAGTATACATGTTTTATGTATTTGATTGGATCTTAAACTCATTTCTTGAATGTCCACGTCGATTCACGGCATGAGAGAATTTGTGATTGGATCACAACTAGTGAGTATCTCTACATGTGTAATTGTGATGTATCGAATTATCCTAGTCGATGAATTGATGGATTTGGACACCATCAATTTACATCGAGACTAGCACGCAGGTATACTCCTTGGTGTATCCAAGCGGTGATTCTCAGCTTTGAGACATAGTGATGTCCGGAGTTAATCGTGGATGCTAGTTATGGTAACTAGTTCATTGGAGTGACCAGCCGTAAGACTTCATATGGTTCTCTGCATATATAGATATGTCAATGAAGTTCTTATTGTGGCTTAAGTGCGATGTTCCTTTGACTTGCGGTATTCAAGTCATCTTGATCATGGAGACTTATGCTTTGACATCTTAAGCAAACATCTCTAAGGAGATGTGGACCCGGATGATTGGGTATAAGTCAAGTGATCGAAGGTGTTTGAATAGCCTATAAAGGATTCACCACTCCTTGCGAGGAGATGTATACCCATGGCCTCTCGTCGGATTGTTACTAAAGTCTTTGGCCAAAGCATTACATGTTTAGAGTAAGGTACTCTTTGATACATGTGGAGTAACTAGAATCCGTAGGATGAGGAAATGATACTTGGGCTAGGTGTGACGTAGTCGACCTAGTGGGGATCGACACAATAGACCATGTCCCGAACCAAGTGGGTATAAGATGAGTGAAGGAATGGGGCACGAATCATTCGAATTTGAAGGGTTTGAAATAGTTACGGATCAGAGTTGAATCTTTTGGTTAATTGGGGATCATGATGTACTACTAGGTGCCACTCATGATCGTTCTATAATTAATGGTTAATTATACACGGCCAACATAAACCGAGAACCTATTTGGTCAAACGCACAATGAGCGTAATCCAAAGGATTTAAAACGAGCTTGAGAATGGGATTCTCAGACCGAGAGAAACTAGGTTTGGTTGGACCAAACATAAAGCGAGCATGAAATCGTTTCAGTCGCAATAGAAGCGTGGATGGGCCGTGTCTTATGAAGACATAATGGATGAACCAAAATGGTTTGGTTCTAATCCAATGGAGGAGAATAAACCAAAGGGTTTGGTTTATATTAAACGAATGAACCAAAGGTTGGTTCGGTTCGTTTTAACTTAAAATAAACCATCATGGTTTGGTTTATTTTAACTTATCTTAATGGAGCGGGTTAACGGGCCTAATGGTTATGATCCAATAACCATTAAGAGAATTAGTTCTCTATAAAGAGGGCTTAATGGATAATTAAGCCTAATCCAAACCCTAGTTGGAGTTGCCCAACCTAGTTGTGCCGCCCAACCTAGGTGTGCCGCCCAAGCTCCTTGGCCGCCCACCTTGTGCGGCGTCTGCTCCTTGCCGTGACCAAGCTTCAGCCGGTGAACCCTCGGCGACCCTCGTGATCTTCCTAGGCCTCGGTGAAAAGGTGAGCACTTGGCTTCCTTGTTTTGGCGGCGATACTCCTCCACCAAGCTGTCCAGTTTTCTGGACAGCTTCTTCTCCTCTCGTCGGAGCGTCGTTTGGACGACGGTTAGAGCTCTGACAGCGGATAACTTACCGAGGATTCGATCTCCGGTAATCCTCTGAGGTGAAGGACGAAGGATTCGTCAATCGGTTGATGAATACCTCTCCGGAGAAGCGAGTTTTGAGGACTCGTTTTGGATCCGAATTTGGATTCGGATCGTGATCATCTCTCGATCACGTCGTCTTCAACACGAGGCTAGTAACCCGTACGAAGACGAAGCTCGTGGCTTAGCGAAGTCATCCCGAGGAACTCGGCGTGGATACGGATAGAGACGATTCTAGCGAGGATCGTTCCGGTTGATGCCGTTCCCGCTACACGTCATACGAAAGGTATAACGTAGATAAATTTCTTTTATTGCAAATTTTAATTTACGGTTATGTCTACACTTGTTGTAATATGCATGCGTGTGTTGTGTGTGTTGTAATAAATATAGATTTATTATTTTTAATTGCTTCCGCTGTGCTCATGTTTACGAAACATGATCGAACACACCTGCCATGTGATGCGAAACCCATGATGGTATCAGAGCCCAGGTTGTGTTTGACATAATCATAAAAATGGTTTGCGATAGTCATAATGTATTTCTGGAAATTTTCTAATTTTGGAAATTTAGAAGTATTTATGGAATTTTTCAATTTTGGAAAGTCTAGAAGTATTTATGGAAATCTTCCACTTTTGGAAAGTTGGAAGTATTTATGGAAATTGATATTTTCCATAAATAAAATATTTGATTAGATTCTGGAAATTTGTTTCCTAATTTAATCATGATTTGATTTGGGAAATCAAATCTTTAAATATTTTATTTCCA
Source organism: Wurfbainia villosa (assembly GCA_025175895.1). NCBI lineage: Eukaryota > Viridiplantae > Streptophyta > Magnoliopsida > Zingiberales > Zingiberaceae > Wurfbainia > Wurfbainia villosa. The sequence continues at coordinate 75,726,127 of CM045990.1, forward strand.
TAAGTAGTTTTAATGATTTAGGAAATTGGTTTCCTAAATAGATTTTCCTTAATCAAATAATTCCATGAATAAAATATGTGATTAGATTTGGAAATTTGTTTCCTAATTTAATTATGATTTGATTTGGAGAATCAAATCTTAAACATATTTTATTTCCATAAATAGTTATGACATATAAGGAAATATATACATGACATAATTGTATGTCATGTAATTGCATTAGATGCATAACATTATGCCATGCGTGTCGTGACATGTAGATGTATGCCATATATGTCATGCCATGTAGATAATAGTTATTTGCATGCAAAGAGGATGAGACATAAAAACCCTTAAACAATATTAAAGCCTACACCTTCCATTAATATGGTTAGAACCAGAGTTCCGTTTCTTGTTTGGGTTGTTGGACTCTCTCCAAGACCGGCTCGAACCCAAACATGTTCAAACCATGGAATAGTTTAATACTAATATGGTAAGAGTCAGAGGTCAATCGTTAGCTTTGGTTGTTGGACTCTCTCCAAGCTGGGCTAATTGGTTGAATGCACTCTAACCATATTAAAACTATTTCCCGATTAATGGGTTGGCTTTAACCTGGAGCATCGGCTTGTTGGACTCTCTCCAAGGTCGATGTAAAGGGAGGTGAAGTTGGGTGCTATGCATATGATGCATACTTGTTAATGTGTTAACAACCCGATGTATGTGTGAACATTCAATTTCTTGATAGCACATTGTGATAGTTGCATATACGTGATATGCAATCGGTATAGTTGATACCTACCATCGTAGTTATGAATGGCTTGTTGGACTCTCTCCAAGGTTGTTCATAACTATGATGGATATCAGCCCATTCGGAGATGGACCTACGATCTCCCGAAGTGATTTTGGGGTTTTTGAAATTCGAAAAATGAATGGGATTTATAAATGTATATTGATGCATTTTTAAAATTATTTTCTCATATATGCTCGTTTTGTATTTCTAGGTCAATAAATTGATCATGACGCTTTCAATTTGGCGCACTATTTTGGATTCAACAAACCGACCGGGCCTAACTTCGGATCGCTTAGAAACTCGAGAATTGTTCTCAAGGCGGAAAAGCTTGCATATGTCCTTGAAGAGCCTCTTCCCGATCGATCGCCCTAAGGACGATGCAACCTGCATCAAATGTTGGTCTATCGAAGCATGTGGCGATTCTCGAAATGGCGAGTTGCATCATGCTAGGGCGATGGTACCGAGCCGCAAAGCAAAGATGAGCATATGGATGCTAATACTATGGTCTTCCATCTTCATGAGTTGTTCGATTAACATGTAACTTAACAATCATGGCATATTATTTAACATAACATGTAACTTAACAATCATGGCATATTATTTAACATAACATGTAACTTAACAATCATGGCATATTATTTAACATAACATGTAACTTAACCATCATGACATACATATGCAAGATGCTTTTGAAAACATATATGCTAGGTACGTAAATATAAATCTCAACATATTTGGGCCCGGCATTGTACCACTTCTTCATTATCATAGCGCGCATCCCTAAATAGGCCCGAGGTAGCAAGTCTCAAACCTAATAGGTTTCTAGGCCCGAGTCTTATTCCATCGACCTAGGGGCAATCGTCATAGCGTAGAAGCCCATCCTAGGCCCGAGTCTTACTCCATCGACCTAAGGCATCTTGGAGCCCATCCTGTACTAGGCCCGAATCTTATTCCATCGACCTAGGGGCAATCATACATAGAAGCCCATCCTAGGCCCGAGTCTTATTCCATCGACCTAGGGCATCTTAGGAGCCCATCCCTTCTTTGGACCTTGTTAAGGTCTTGGTACAAGCCATGCAGAAGGTAAAATACTTATATGCTTACTTTACTACATGTCTTATTAACATAGCATAGCATACTTCGTTTCATAACACATCATGCTTCATTTCATTTACATAGCGTAGCATACTTCATTTCATACACCTCATGCTTCACTTCATTAACATAGCATAGCATACTTCATTTCATACACATCATGCTTCATTTCATTTTCATAACATGGCATAATTCATTTCATACACATCAGGCTTCATTTCATTTACATAGCATGGCATACTTCATTTCATAACAACATATCCTATTTCATTAACATAGCATGGCATACTTTATTTCATAACAACATAACTTATTTCATTAACATAGCATGGCATACTTCATTTCATAACAACATAACTTATTTCATTAACATAGCATGGCATGCTTCATTTCATAACAACATAACTTATTTCATTAACATAGCATGGCATGCTTCATTTCATAACAACATAACTGATTTCATTAACATAACATAGCATACAATTCATGGTATGAACTTCATTGTACCCTAAAGAGGTCAATGGTGGCCGAATGGCCCTTATAGGCTTTTTAGGGTTTAGACCTTTAACCTAATTCAAGTAACATACATATGCATACAAATTCCATAAAATTCATGGTATGAACTTCATTGTAACCTAAGAACCAAGGGTGGCCGAATGGTCCATGTAGGGCCTTTAGGTTTAACTTTGACCTAATCCTTTAAAACTTAACCTCATCATATAGTTACAAAACATAGTATGAAACCTCATTGAAACCCTATAGTGGGGTTTGGCCGAATAGAACTATAGTGTTCATTAGGGTTAGCTTTTGTTCTAACCCACTTTAAGCCCTAAAATCATCATCTAGTTCCCATAATATGGCATGGAACTTCATTGAAACCCTAAAAGTAGGGTTTGGCCGAATAGAACTATAGTGTTCATTAGGGTTAGCTTTTGTTCTAACCCACTTTAAAACCCTAACATCATCATCTAGTTATAGAACATAGCATAAACATAACATGGAGCTTCATTTAGACCCTAGTCCATGACTTGGCCGAATGGTTCATGGAGACCTTTGGGGTTAGATCTTTATCCTAATCCCTCTAACATGCTATCATCATCATTTGCAAGTAAGGCAAGATATAAACTTCAACAAAACACCAAAACCCATGTTGGCGAATGGTCCATAGGGTTTCTAGGGTTTACTTTTGACCTAATCCGTTTTAAGCCCTAACATCATCATCTAATTACAAAAGCATGGCATACAACTTCATGGAAACCCTAGATCATATCTTGGCCAAAATAACAATATAGATTTCTTTTATAAAACGCGTCAACCGAAGCTACTCGTGACGCAGTGAGGGATACTTACATCCTTCGCTTTGCTTGGGTGAAGATAACCTAAAGAAGATCAACACTTAGCCTTCTCTAGCTTGGATAGGATTTGGCCAAAAGAGGGAATGTAGAGGAAAAAACCTTAGGATTTCGGTGAGAAGGGAGGAAGAAGAAGAGAGGAAGTAAACAATTTCAATCTTCCCTCTTCTTTATAAAGGGAGGAGGAAGAGAAGTTCCTCTTTTCTTTTCTATGCCTCTTCATTTACCCTTAGTCCCATTTATCTATAGTTCCCCCCTTCCTTAATCATACAATCCTATTGGGCTTATGGTTAGTGGGTACATCTATAGGGCTTGGCTATCTCTAGAGGTCTGGAGTTCAATTCCTAGGTCTTGTATCCATTTTTGGCTTATTTTCTTTTGTTTTAGAAAAAGGCCTACATAAAGCCCATCATCATCAAGCCAAAAATTCTTGTAAAATTGCTAGGAATTTTACGGGCGTTACAATATGATACAGCCTGAGGGTTTCACATCGGTTGATAAAACCAAGGTATGCAAATTGCGACGGTCCATTTATGGATTGAAGCAAGCATCCAGGAGCTGGAATATCCGTTTTGATGAGACAATCAAAAAGTTTGATTTCTCACAAAATCCAGACGAACCTTGTGTGTACAAGAAGGTTAGTGTGAGTGCAGTCGTATTCCTAGTATTGTATGTCGATGACATACTACTTATAGGAAACGATGTTTCAATCTTACAGTCAGTGAAGGTTTGGTTATCCAAGACATTCTCCATGAAAGACCTGGGAGAAGCAACCTACATCCTCGGGATTAAGATCTATAGAGATAGATCGAAACGGTTGCTTGGTCTTTCGCAGTCTACATATATAGACCGAGTGCTAAAGAGGTTTAGCATGTCAGAATCCAAGAAAGGTTTCCTACCCATCAGGCATGGGATACACCTTTCGAAGTCTATGTGTCCACGCACAGAAGACGAGAGGATTTGCATGAGTAAGATTCCCTATGTATCCGCAATAGGATCTATCATGTATGCTATGTTATGTACGAGGCCCGATGTATCGTATGCTCTGAGTGTCACGAGCAGATACGATCGATCGTGAATGGATTATTGGGTGGCTGTTAAGACGATCCTTAAGTACTTGAGAAGAACTAAGGATGTGTTCCTAATATATGGAGAAGGGTACATGGTGATACGTGGGTATACGGATGCCAGCTCCAGATAGACAAGGATGATTCCATGTCTCAGTCTGGGTATGTATTAACCTAGAATGGAGGCGCAATAAGTTAGAAAGGTTCCAAGCTTGACGCTATAGCAGATTCTGCCACTAAGGCCATTACATTGCGACTTGGAAGCAAAGAAGAAGCGGTTTGGATCAAGAAGTTCATCTCTGAACTTGATGTGGTCTCATCAATGATCCAAACATGTGCTTCGCCGCTATCATCTTATCAGAGAGATCATCAGTAGGAATGAAATATAAATCGAGAAAATTCCCACTGAAAGGAACTTAGCGGATCCTTTGACTAAGGCATTACCTCAAAGTAAGTTTGAGGGTCATGTTCGAGCTTATGGTATTGGATACCGTAGCGATTGGCATTAGGCCAAGTGGGAGTCTGTTAGTAATATATGAGAGATGTCCTAAGGTAATCGCCTTATGTATGAACCATTTATATGATAAATGAAGATTCACTATTTGAGTATACATGTTTTATGTATTTGATTGGATCTTAAACTCATTTACTGAATGTCCACGATACGATTCACAGCATGAGAGAATTTGTGATTGGATCACAACTAGTGAGTATCTCTACATGTGTAATTGTGATGTATCGAATTATCCTAGTCGATGAATTGATGGATTTGGACACCATCAATTCGCCGAGACTAGCACGAGGTATACTCCTTGGTGTATCCAAGCAATTGATTCTCACCGGGGAGACATAGTGATGTCCGGAGTTAATCGTGGATGCTAGTTATGGTAACTAGTTCATTGGAGTGATCAGTCGTAAGACTTCATATGGTTCTCTGCATATATAGATATGTCAATGAAGTTCTTACTGTGGCTTAAGTGCGATGTTCCTTTGACTTGCGGTATTCAAGTCATCTTGATCATGGAGACTTATGCTTTGACATCTTAAGCAAACATCTCTAAGGAGATGTGGACCCGGGATGATTTGGTATAAGTCGAAGTGATCGAAGGTGTTTGAATAGCCTATAAAGGATTCACCACTCCTTGCGAGGAGATGTATACCCATGGCCTCTCGTCGGATTGTTACTAAAGTCTTTGGCCAAAGCATTACATGTTTAGAGTAAGGTACTCTTTGATACATGTGGAGTAACTAGAATCCGTAGGATGAGGAAATGATACTTGGGCTAGGTGTGACGTAGTCAGCCTAGTGGGGACTGACACAATAGACCATGTCCTGAACCAAGTGGGTATAAGATGAGTGAAGGGAATGGGGCACGAATCATTCGAGTTGCTGAAGGGTTTCAGAAATAGTTCTGTATCAACCGTTGATCTTTTCGGTTAATTGGGGATCATGATGTACTACTAGGTGCCACTCATGATCGTTCTATAATTAATGGTTAATTATAGACGGCCAACATAAACCGAGAACCTATTTGGTCACACGCACAACGAGCGTAATTCAAAGGATTTAAAACGAGCTTGAGAATGGGATTCTCAGACCGAGAGAAACTAGGTTTGGTTGGACCAAACATAAAGCGAGCATGAAATCGTTTCAGTCGCAATAGAAGCGTGGATGGGCCGTGTCTTATGAAGACATAATGGACGAACCAAAATGGTTTGGTTCTAATCCAATGGAGGAGATTAAACCAAAGGGTTTGGTTTATTTTAAACGAATGAACCAAAAGTTGGTTCGGTACGTTTTAACTTAAAATAAACCATCATGGTTTGATTTATTTTAACTTATCTTAATGGAGCGGGTTAACGGGCCTAATGGTTATGATCCAATAACCATTAAGAGAATTAGTTCTCTATAAAAGAGGGCTTAATGGATAATTAAGCCCTAATCCAAACCCTAGTTGGAGTTGCCGCCCAACCTAGTTGTGCCGTCCAACCTAGGTGTGCCGCCCAAGCTCCTTGGCCGCCCAACCCCTTGTGCCGGGGTCCAGCTCCTTGCCGGCGACCAAGCTTCAGCCGGTGAACCCTCCGGCGACCCTCCGGTGATCTTCCTAGGCCTCGGTGAAAAGGTGAGCACTTGGCTTCCTTGTTTTGGCCGGCGCCTACTCCTCCACCAAGCTGTCCAGTTTTCTGGACAGCTTCTTCTCCTCTCGTCGGAGCGTCGTTTGGACGACGGTTAGAGCTCCGACAGCGGATAACTTACCGGGGATTCGATCTCTGGTAATCCTCTGAGGTGGAGGATGAAGGTTTCGTCAATCGGTTGACGAATACCTCTCCGGAGAAGCGAGTTTTGAGGACTCGTTTTGGATCCGAATTTGGATTCGGATCATGATCATCTCTCGATCACGTCGTCTTCAACACGAGGCTAGTAACCCATACGAAGACGAAGCTCGTGGCTTAGCGAAGTCATCCCGAGGAACTCGGCGTGGATACGGATAGAGACGATTCTAGCAAGGATCGTTCCGGTTGATGTCGTTCCCGCTACACGTCATACGAAAGGTATAACGTAGATAAATTTCTTTTTATTGCAAATTTAAATTTATGGTTATGTCTACACTTGTTGTAATATGCATGCGTGTGTTGTGTGTGTTGTAATAAATAGGAGTATTTATTATTTTTATTGCTTCCGCTGTGTTCATATTTACGAAACATGATCGAACACACACACGCCGCGGTGCCGGAAACCCAACAGTCTCCTCCTCGTTGAAGGTAGGAGACAACAAACACAAAACCGAAAGTACGAGGATGAGTCAACAAGCCTACCTCACCTCGTTGCGAATAAAAACAAAGAGTACAATAACAAAATATGTTACTTGTTGCTGCTGCCGATGAAAAAGATCAGAACTTGTCATCGCGTCAGCATTATGATGGTGTTGGAGCTTTAGCCTTGTAGGAGCACTTGAGAATAAACTTGATGATGTTTGTAGTTAGAATCTGTTGGGTTTTTCCGAGCTGCAAAAACCGCTTTTTGCATTGCAGAAACCTCGGAAGCCCTGGCCACGGATCAGTGCGAAGTATAAAAATTATAAAACATGTATGTGCTTACTAAAAACCCTAGATCTACCTTAGATCTAAGAGATGAGATCATTACCCTCGATGCGATGCCCTTCGCTTATCCCGCTCGTCCAAAAGTTTGCCGGAACTCGAGAGTGTCAAGTGCACACTCCTCTATTATTATCCACACAAGCAATAGGTGGAGAAAGAGACAAACTTGAGTGTGCTAGCACTCCTAGTAGATCTCGGCAAGATGAGAAAAGAGAGGGAGAGCTTGAGAGGAAAAACACCAAGGAAGAAGATGATGGAATGAGTAACTCACAAAATGAATTCCCACATTGAAACCCCTAAAGTGGCCAGCCACTTCAAGGAAGGGGGTTACATGCATGCATGTAACTCCCATGACCCTTGGTCTCCCTCATGATGTGGCACCAATTGACAAAGTCAATGATGATGTGGAGCATCATCATTGATCGGCCATGCCAAGTCATCATCATGACATGGAATTTGGTCAAGTCAAACTTGACCTTTCATCTTCCCTCTCAAGTCAAGTCAAACTTGACCTCTAATCTCCCATGGTTGATCAAATCTAACCACTTGACTCAAGTCAATTTAATTTAATGAATCTCTATTCATTTAATTTAAATTGATTTGATGAATCAAATCTAAATTAGACTCATTCAAAACTTGAATCAACTTTAGTCTAACTCAATTAGTCTAATTTGGATTACTCTTAATCCAATTTGGTTCATCCCATGAACCTAATCCTCATGGTTCATCATATGAACCTAATCTCCATCTAATTGCTCTTATGTGTGTGACCCTATAGGTTCTTGTAACGTTGGCAATGTCCCTAAACCGATTTAGGAACATAAGCAATGAGTGGTATATAGCAACACATCATTGCTACCTAAGTTACAAGAATGTTGAGCTCCAACATCACATTTGTGACTACTAATTGTGACTCTCACAATATGTGACAATGTCCCTCTATCCTTGACATCTAGATTGACCAATCGAGGCATAAACCATGTCATCCTCGGTACAATCTATATCTTGAACTCCAAGTAGACTCACTTTAATCAAATGAGCTCAATATCTCATATTGACTCATTTGGGCATGGCCATGCACTTCGTGGTCTCACTCTATCAAGAATATCGATGTCACCCCCGTCATATAGAAGGGATAGATCCCATCTACATCACTCACATCCCTCTGCATAATTTGTTACATACCCAGTAATCGCCTTTATAGTCCACCCATTTACGGGTGACGTTTGACGAAGCCAAAGTATGCAACTCCTTATGTAGGGAACCATGGTGACTTCAGGTCTAAGGACTAATAGTCATACTAATAGCCACATGAGAAAGTATATGACACTCATATAATGATCCATGATACTTTCTCATGGCGGGTCATTCAGTATACATTCTCCAATGCATACCCATGTGTCAACTTGATATCTCATATCCATGACTTGTGAGATCAAGTCATCTTGTTGACCTACATGCTAGTCTCTATGCATTAACATTGTCCCTGAATGTTAATACTCGACTAGGAATGATTAAGAGTAGTGTTCTCTATATCATCTCATTATCGATTCAACCAATCGATTGATATAGATAAGAACTTACTACTCAAGGACATTATTATATTTAGTTATTTCGCACCAATACAAGTAAATATAATAACCATGCCTTTATAAATAGAAATATGATACAATAAAGTCCATACAACAATCATCACATGATTGGCTCTAGGGCTTTCACTAACAATCTCCCACTAGCACTAGTGCCAATCACCGTAGTATCTAATACCCAATGACCTAGTGTGACCATCATGCTTTTTCTGTGCCAAAGCCTTGGTCAAGGGATCTGCGATGTTAGCCTCTGTGGGTACTCTGCAAATATTCACATCTCCTCTATCGATAATCTCTCGAATGAGATGGAAGCACCGATATATTCGGCCTCTGTTGTAGAATCAATCAGGTTCCCGCTTGGAACTATTCCACCACCACTATTAAAGCAAAACACGAACCCTGACTGCGATCTATAATAATCCTGGTCAGTTTTGTAGCTGGCATCGCTATAACCCTCTATAGCTAGCTCCTCATCGCCTCCAAATATCAAGAAATATTCTTTAGTCCTTCTTAAGTACTTAAGAATATTGTTGACTACTATCCAGTGATGCTCACCTGGATCTGACTGGTATCTACTCGTCATGCTCAAAGCATACAAGACATCAGGACGAGTACATAGCATGGCGTACATGATAGATCCTATAGCAGTTGCGTAAGGGATCTTATCCATGCGGTCTCTCTCCTCTCTAGAAGAGGGACTTTGAGTCTTCGAAAGACTCACACCATGTGACATCGGCAGAAGCCCTTTCTTGGAATTCTGCATGGCAAACCGAAGTAATACCGTGTCAATGTATTTACTCTGACTTAGTCCAAGCAATCTCTTAGATCTGTTTCTATAGATCTTGATGCCTAGAATACAGTCCGCTTCACCTAAGTCTTCATTGAGAAGCACGCCCCCAAGTCTTCGCTGCATCAGAGCGGGGATGTCTTTCCCAATGAGCAGTATGTCATCCACATACAATACAAGGAAGACAACTGTGTTCCCATTAACCCTCTTATAGACACAGGGTACATCTTCATTCTTGATGAAACCAAACTGTTTGATCGCATCATCGAATCGAAGATTCCAGCTCTGAGAAGCTTGCTTTAGCCCATAAATGGACCTTTGCAGCTTGCATACATTCCCAAAGATGTCAGGGATCTACAAAACCTCGTGTTGTGTCATGTACACATCCTCGAGCAAGTTTCCATTCGTAAATGCGCTTTGACATCCATCTACGAGATCTCATAATCGTGGTATGCAATAGCAAGCAAGATCCGAATGGACTTAAACATCGCCATCGGAGAAAAGGTTTCATCATAGTCAATACCATGAATTTGCTTGAAACCTTTAGCCACCAATCGCCCTTATAGGTATGCGTAAGTCCATCCATGTCCTTTTCCTAAAGACCCACTTACACCCAATGGGTTCAATTCCTTCGTGGATCAACCAAAGTCCATACTTGGTTGGTGTACATGGATTCCATCTCGATCTCATGGCCTCTAGCCATTTCTCGAACTGGCTCATCACAGCCTTCCCGATAGGAGGTAGGCTCATTCTCAATGAGCATTACGTCCATCATGGTCGACAAGAGAAATGAATATCTCTCAGCCGACGACGCACCTATCGACTGCCAAGAGGTAGGTCTACATGAACAGTGGTTGTTCCACAACTCTTTGTGCAATAACCTCATCACCCACAACACTTTGTGGTTCCTGCTCAACCTCCATCAAGGCCTCAAGCTATGGTCCTTATCTTGAATTTCTTCAAGATCGGTATTCTACCAGTTTTTCTAGAAACAAAATCCCTTTCTAGAAAAACTCCGCCTTGCCACAAACACTTTGTCGCCGAATGTAGAAGTAATATCCCTTTGTATCCTTGGGATATCCAACAAAATAGCACCTATCGGATTTGGGTCCCAGTTTGTCTGAGACTTGACGTCAAACGTAAGCCTCACAACCCCAAATCCTCATAAAAGACATCTTGGGATTTCTCCCTGTCCATATCGTATATGGTGTCTTTATCCACAGCCTCGATGGTACACTGCTAAGGGTAAAGGTCATGTGTCAGAGCATATCCCCAAAAGGATATAGGAAGATCTGTGGTGACTCATCATAGATCGTACCATATCCAATAGGGTACGATTCCTCCTTTCGGATACACCATTCCACTGTGGTGTTCCAGGAGGAGTGAGTTGGGATAGAATCCCACACTCAACTAGATAGTCACAAAACTCATGGCTAAGGTATTCTCCACCTCGATCTGATCGAAGTATCTTAATACTCTTGCTGTCGGGTTTTGTACTTCATTCTTGAATTCTTGAACTTTTCAAAGGATTCGAGATTTATGTGTCATAAGATACACATAACCATATCTACCAAGTCATCAAGAAATGTAATGAAGTACTCAGAATCACCTCTAGCAGCAACATTGAAAGGACCACATACATCACTATGTATAAGTCCTAACAAATCTGTTGCTCTTTCGCTGTGTCCACTAAAGGGAGTCTTGGTCATCTTGCCTAAAAGGCAAGATTCGCATGTCTCATATGATTCAAAATCAAATGAGTCTAGCAGCCCATCCTTAGGGAGCTGAGATACGCGACTCTCATTTATGTGACCTAAGCGACAGTGCCAGAGATAAGTTTGGTTCAACTCATTTGACTTGAACCTCTTGGTACTTATGTTATAGATAGGGCTCTCTAAGTCTAGAAAGTAGAGTCCGTTCATTAGAGGTGCACTACAATAGAACATATCATTTAAATAAACTGAACAACATTTGTTCTTTATTATAAATGAAAAACCTTTCTTGTCCAAACAAGAAACTGAAATGATGTTCGTAGTTAAGGCAGGCACATAACAACATTCATCTAATTCTAGTACAAGCCCAGAGGGCAAAGATAGATCATAAGTTCCTACAAAGAACAAAGAAGAGAACTCTTGCTCCATTGCCTACTCGTAGAGGTCCACCTCGCCTTTGTCAATGCCCCGCTATTTCTCCGCACATTGGTACAAATGTGAGATGCACATCCGATCTAATACCCATGATGAAGAAATAGATAGATTGACTTCTATAACATTTATACCAAGTAGAAGTCTCACTTCTTTCTTCTTAAGATCTTCCGTGTATGCCTCATAGCTTACGCCTGTTGTCCGCTTCCTGCAGGGAAGCAAGCCCCTTCCGTGGCTACCCCACCAATGGGTGTAAGTTGTTAGCCTTTGCCCTTGGCTTGGGACTTTCCCGAACCTGTAGGCTTGCCCTTGCCGTTCTTCTTCTGCACCATCAAAATGGGGTCCGATTTTCCTTCTAAGGTTAAGCTCGTAGCTTCTCAACATGCCGAGCATTTCAGTAATGGCTTATCAATTTCATTCATGTTATAATTCATGACAAATTGATTGAAGGCTTGTGGCAAAGATTGCAAGATTAGGTCAAGGGCACCTCTGGCCAAGTGGGAATCCCAAACTTTGTAGGTTTTCTACGCACTCCAATCATCTTGAGTACATATGTACCTACGGAGTCCCTTCTGCATTTTGGACCCAAATAATGCCTTAGAGACTTCATATCTCTCATGCCTAGCTTGTCCTTGATATAGTTGACGAAGATGTCCAACCATATCATAAGCATTCATGAACTCATGTTGCTTCTCAAGCTCGTAGTTCATGGTCGCGAGCATTAGACATGACACATCTAATGCATCATCTTGATGCTTCTTGTAAGCATCTTTGTCACCGCGAGGCAGGGCAGGAGGTGCCTCCGAATGGGCCGCCTCCAGACGCATAACTTCCTTTCTTGGGTGAGAACACTCGTGTTCCTGCATCACCAGAAATTTGCTCCATCGAGCTTGTCCTTCTCAAGGATAACGCAGAGAGAGAGTGTTCGTGTTGTCGACATAGTTATCTACAACATACAATGCAGAATTAATAATATCATATTCCTTTTATCATTTAATTAGGCCTTTAATCAAATGATGCTCCCACTGAATTATAGGAATTTTTGTAGAATCGAGTTATGGATATGGTCAAACCACATTACTAGATTCATACAAACTAGCTATAATTCTTGCGGGACAAGATCCACATCATAGTAAGCCTTGAGTTAGCTTTGGCTAAATCACCCAAGACTTAGTATGATCGGTGGGTAACACATTACCGATTACATCTCTATGCAACTCTTGTTTATAGGATCAAGACCCACATTTACAAAAGACCTTGAGTTAGATTTGGCTAAATCGCCCAAGATTTAGTGTAAATGCGATCTTGACCTATCGTTCCAACGATTGGAATATGCCTATAGTTCTACTCGATCCAATTGAGTTTAACTAGTTTTGCTCAATCTAATTGAGCTTACTCTAACTCAAGCGTGATAGGCGGGACCAAGATTGTCCCTCCGCACCCTACCAAGATAATATGCGTTGCTCTGCTTTGGCAGATTCAACAACAACAAATGATCAAGGTAGTGATGGGTATCAAGGCTCGGTAGGCATTTTCGAGTTGATTCGATTATGATCTAATCTAATCGTAATGTGTATCTTATATGCATTTAGGCCTTTTTTATCCTATATTAGCATGCATCATATACATACATTCATTATTCTAGCATGCATCATATACATACAAGAAAATTATCCTAGCATGCATCATATACATACATGCATTATTCTACTAGCATGCATCACATACATACAAGCAAAATCAATTAAATATATATATATATATATATATATATATATATATATATATATATATATATATATATATATATATATATCAACATATATATATAATTAAATGTGATATAGTCATGGCCCTACTACGATCTTCTCAAGCCAATGAGAAGATCGGACGGTCAACCTAAGGCTAGCGGCTTCTCCAAGCGCTTCCTTTGACCGCCATGTGTCGTCGTCACCCTTCTCGTAATCTCGTCATCGAGTGGACTTTCCACCGCTCCATTTTGTACATTACAAATATGAAACTTGAGTTACATTCGAGTCTAAAAACTTATTACAACTAGAATATCAAAAGAAGAGGTACGACGCGCAGGTCGCATACACTATACAACACACACAACCATAAAATGGTACGCAGGCCGTATTATGAATTACAACACACATAATCCAATCAAATTGAGGTCATTGGGCCATGAAAATCACAGAATTATATATAATTCTAAATTATGTAATTTTACAGAAATTTCTATAATTTTTCCTAATTTCTTTTTCAAATTAATGAGTCACCTCTCCGTAACGGTCCCGCTAAGCGTTTTCCGGGCGAGATCGCGGGACAAAGCCCCTTTCGGGGATAGGGCAGCGCCCATATTCACAAAATTAACTTTGCGAGTGTCCCTACTACGATCCTACAACGACTTAAGTCGCTGTCCCAAAAACCTAAAGCGAGAACTCGTCGTTTCGGAGAGTTTTTCTCGACGGTTGTAGCCTACAAGTGTCCCAACACTTGTTGCTTCGACTCTTTGAGAAAAATACCCAAAAATTCTATAAAATTAGGAAATTTACAGAAACATATAAATCTGTAATTTTTATATCTAATACAAAAATTACAAAGACGAAACACATACATGCTTCGCACGTGGCTCTGATACCACTGTTGGGTTTTTCCGAGCCGCAAAAACGGCTTTTTGCGTTGCAGAAACCTCGGAAGCCCCGGCCACGGATCCGTGCGAAGTATAAAATTTATAAAACATGTATGTGCTTACTAAAAACCCTAGATCTACCTTAGATCTAAGAGATGAGATCATTACCCTCGATGCGATGCCCTTCGCTTATCCCGCTCGTCCAAAAGTTCGCCGGAACTCGAGAGTGTCAAGTGCACACTCCTCTATTGGTATCCACACAAGCAATAGGTGGAGAAAGAGACAAACTTGAGTGTGATAGCACTCCTAGTAGATCTCGGCAAGATGAGGAAGGAAAGGGAGAGCTTGAGAGGAAAAACACCAAGGAAGAAGTGTTGGTGCAGTGGGCACCTAAGTCGAACCTAAGTTTTGATTATAGCAAACGATATAAAGTTAAGCTTATATTGTTATCTCACGAGCTAAATCAAGTGTGCAGAAAAGTCTCAATGCTGGAGCTGAAGGCTAGCGACACCCGGAGGAAGCCGCGGTGGTCGGGCGACACTCGAGTTACTTCGGAGGGAGCCGAAGGAATCGAGTGGAAGGCCGAAAGCAAAAGCGACACATAAGTATCGAGGTAAGCTAGTGTGTGCGAGCGTAAGTGAGGTCGTATTCTTTTTACGGGGAAGATCTTAGGCGACGATCCGACCCAAGACTTCCCATGGAAGGTCTATGTTGAGATCGAACGGCAAGTAGCCATCGAATCCACTTATATTTTGAGCTAACTCTTTATTGTAGTCAAAAATCCTGGCCATCAGTTCAACCGGCCAGTTCAACCGGCGCCAGTTCAACCGGCCAGTTCAACCGGTGGTCAAAAATCAGCCTCGAGGAGTCAAGCTTTATCACCATTTTTCAAGGAGTTTTGTGCCCATTTGTGATTGGTTGAAGACCCATTCGTTGAGGGGCTTAAAGGCTATAAAAGGAGGGCCAAACCTAGGGTTTTATCCTCAATTCTAAGTGCTCAAAAGCCTCCGTTACGCTGCAACTCTCCGACGACTCTACAACAACGAAGTGCTGCCAACAACCCTAGCTTAAAGTTTCTTTTGTTTAGTTGTTGGTATAATCTTAATTTGTTATTGCTTTCAATATTGCAATTCTTTTTAATCGAGGCTTTTCGTTGCATTTTACTTTAATAGAAGAGAGGGTTTGTCTCTCTATCTTTTTGCTTTGAAGGCTTTTGTAATCGTAAAACTCCTACCTCCAACGAGGAGGAGTGTTTTAGTGAATTGCCCTCCGTACACGGTCTAGGACCGTTAGGGCCTTGGAGTAGTAGCCGAAGGCTACGAACCAAGTAAAAAAACTATTTGTCTCATTTAGTTTTTATTTACATTTCTGTTGCGTTTAATTGTCTATCGAACGATTTAAAAGAAAAGTTTTTATCGCTATTCACCCCCCCCCCTCTAGCGATCCGCTTCGATCAAACAATTGGTATCAGAGCCGGGGGTTGCTATGATTTGGTGAAACCACCAATCTAGCCATTTTTCACAGATTTATTTTTCTTTTATTTTTGTTTATTTCTAATTTATTTCGCTTTGTTAAATTTACTCCCGCACTACTAATCCAAGACGCGAGTCTTGGTACTTTGTTTTGTGTTTTTGTCGTTGCTAGTTTCTTCGTCTTCGTCCCTTTTTGTCTTTTGTTCTAATGGCCCATCTCGAGGGTTTTAGCACCGTCCGACCTCCGTTTTACAACGGAGATGACTTCCGTTATTGGAAGGGTCGGATGGAATGCTTTCTCAAAACCCAAATCGAGATGTGGATCATAATCCAAACGGGTTTCACACTTCCGACTAATGAAGTGGGTGACTCCTTGGATTATGATCAATGGACCGTTGCAAAAAAATGACAAGTCGAAGCCAATGCCAAGGCAACACAAATCCTCTAATGCGGCTTGTCCAAGGAGGAGTTAAATTGCGTCGACCCCTTCATAAGCGCAAAAGATCTTTGGACAAAACTAGTGGAGCTACACGAAGGGACGGATGAAGCCAAGGTATGTAAGCGCGACCTCTTATTCAATAAATTATATAATCTAAAAATGCAGGAACACGAGTCCGCGACGCAACTTCACGCCCGAGTCCAGGACATCGTCAACAACCTACACGCAATCGGGCAAAAGGTCGAAAACCGCGACCTTATAAGGTATGTTCTAAACTCTTTTCCGAGGACTACCTTGTGGGCATCCATGGTCGATGCCTACAAGGTTTCCAAGGACCTTTCTAAACTTAGATTAGATGAACTTTTTTCCGATTTTGAACTTCATGAGCGGTCTAACTCGGAACCTGAGAAAGGTATAACCTTGTTTGCAGGTTCAAAGAAGAAGAAAATCGCAAGCAAGCCACCACCAACCGAGGAGGAAGACGAGTCCGAAGAAGAAATTGACCCGAGTTATCACAACTAATGAACCTAGCTCGAAGGATAGCCAAGGGACGAAAGCGAACCACGACTCGACCCAACCAAGGTAAGCCTAAAAGTTCTAATATTAGGTGTTATGAGTGTAACAGGTTTGGACATATCAAGTCCGAGTGCCCCAAGCTCAACCACCAAGCACCTAAGCACAAGAAGGCCCTCAACGCGACATGGGAAGAAGCGTCATCCGAAGAAGACGAAGACCACGTCTTCATGGCGAAATCAATTGAGTCAGACACGGAGACCGAACCTGAACTTGAGTCAGAACCTGAACTTGAGTCAGAACCTGAGGATGACTCGGACTACGAAGCTACCTTCAAGTCAAGCCACGGATACGCATCCGGTTCAAAAGATACCCTTAAAGTGAGTCGAACTTTATTTAATACTTTGCATAATACGGTTAGGTTTTTGTCTAGGAAATTAGTTAAATCCGAGTCCAAGGTCGAGACCCTGGTTGAGGAAGTTAAACTCCTCAAACACGAGGTCTCCCTAACCTCTTCGACTAGTCGAGTTCAAGAGAAGGACTCAACACGGGTTGAAAAACTCGAAGTTGAGAACTCACTCTTGAAAAGTCAAGTCAAAGATCTTAGGAATACGTTGGAAAGGTTTACTTTGGGATCCAAAGGACTTGACCTCCTACTTGGATCGCAAAGGGCTGTGTACAACAAGGCCGGACTAGGGTTTAGCTCAAACACGACCAATAAGTCGTATATGTCAATCGTAAGTACACATAAAAAATGTGTCCAAGCATGGGTCCCTAAGACCACTTTGATTTCAACTCTAGGATCCAACTCGTACTAGGTTCCCAAGGACCAAATCCACTATGTGGATAGACCGAACCGATTCAACGGTCTAGGGGGAGCCAGTACAAAACATGTTTGTGTTTTAACTTAGAAATTGCATGCTTAGATTTTTTTTTGTTTTTTTTCTTTTGTGAACTCACTTAGAACACGTAAATAACCAACTAAAATCCTTCGAAAAGATTGAGCCTCGGGGAGCCTCTTTTCAAATAACCAACTAAAATCCTTCGAAAAGATTGAGCCTCGGGGAGCCTCTTTTCAAAAATAACTAGTTAGACGAGGAAATAATTTTAGGTGAGTCAAGTCATCATTTTCTTGAAAATGGCTTTGTCTAAGGAAGTGGTCGATGATCCGATAAAAGAAGGCCCCTGTGCCTCGCCACGACCTGGAAGCCATGATCTTGAAAAGGTAAACTTGACAAGCCTAGGGTCAAATCCAAATCTAACATTACTTAAACATAAATGCACTTAATCAACTTAATTGGAAGTCATCTCACAAAGAACACATAAGTATAACATGCTTGATCACATAGACTCCGGTGAGATGACCTAGGTTTAACAACTTACAACCAATTTTTTTTTAAAAAAATATATAATAATCTAACATCCAATCCAACCACCTTGTGTGTAGGATCAATGGATGTTAGACAAGCTGATTACTCGACACATGACTGGGGATCAACTCAAATTCGTGAAGCTTCGATTCAAACGACAAGGATCGGTAGCCTTTGGGAATAATGGCAAGCTCAAAATCATCGGATCAGGTGATATCGAGCTTAACTCGAATTTTGTTATTAAAAATGTATTACTTGTAGAGAATTTTGAATATAACCTGCTTAGCGTAAGCCAATTATGTGACAATAATTATAAGGTCGTATTTTTAGAAAATGAATGTGTAATTAAAACAAATGAAACAACTAAAACAATACTCAAAGGAACTAGGACAAATAACATTTATACAATTAACTTAATCAAATCCTCAGCCAAATGTCTTATGACACAGGAAGAGGAATCATGGTTGTGACACCGACGACTCGGTCACTCACACCCAAGACTCGTCCACAAGATGAGTCAGAGTGGCCTAGTCAGAGGCTTACCCAACCTTAACAATTTGGTTAATAAAATCTGTAATGCTTATCAACAAGGAAAACAACCTAGGACACAACACAAGTTAACTAACCAAGAACGAACCTCAAGTCTACTTGAGCTCCAGCATATGGATCTATTCGATTCACATGGAGCCAAGTCACTCAATAAAAGTCAATATTGCTTAGTCATAATTGACGACTACTCCAGGTTTACCAGGGTTAGGTTCATCAAACATAAAAATGATACCCTAGATCAATTAATCAATTTATTCAAATTAATCGAGAATCAAAAAAACCTTAAGGTTAAAAGAATTAGAAGCGATCATGGTGGTGAATTCGAAAATCAAAGGTTCACCGATGGATACCACCATGAATTCTCTTTCCTAGGACCCCTCAACAAAATGGCCTAGTGGAGCGGAAAAACCGAACTCTACAAGAAGCCGCTAGGACCATGTTGAGCGAATATGACCTACCCGATAGGTTTTGGGCGAAGCGTGAGTAGCATGTCCAAAATAGAATCCTTATGGTAAAGAGGCACCTTAAGACCTCATACGAGATTTATCACGATAAAATACCTAACATCAAGTACTTTAGGGTATTTGGGTGTAAGGTACATATCCTAAACACTAAGGATTACCTAGGGAAATTTACATCCAAGACCACGATCGGAATTTTTCTAGGATACTCGACTACAAGTCGAGCTTATAGAGTATATAACCACGACACCCTTAGAGTCGAGGAGACTATCAATGTAGTATTTGATGAAGGACATGAATCTACAAAACCCCCGGCAACCCCAATTAGCGAGCCGATTCATACTAGACCTAACTCTGATCCGGAGATCAGGTCTAGTGTTAATCCTAACCTAAGTCAACCAAGTCACTCTATTGATCAAGTGATAGATGACTCCAACCAAACTAATGTTCAACCAAGTCACCCCATTGATCAAGCATTAGGTGACACAAACCCAACCCAATCTAGGATTCAGACTAACCACCCTATCGATCAAGTGATAGGAGATCCTAATCTAGGAGTTCGAACTAGAGCATCCTATAGTAACCTTAGTCAAATTTCCTTAATTTCAAAGATAGAACCCAAATCAATTGAACAAGCTCTTCTTGATCCCGATTGGATTATTGCAATGCAAGAAGAGCTAGCTCAATTTACTAGGAGTGACGTGTGGGAATTAGTACCACCACCTAAAGACAAAACGATAATTGGAACAAGGTGGGTGTTTCGAAATAAGCTTGATGATAAAGGTGAAGTAGTTAGAAACAAGGCTAGGTTAGTCGCCAAAGGGTTTAGTCAAGTCGAAGGCTTAGATTACGATGAAACCTATGCCCCAGTAGCTAGACTCGAATCCATTCGAATGTTGCTAGCTTATGCCGCACATCGAGGATTTAAGCTGTTTCAAATGGATGTTAAGTCGGCATTCTTAAATGGATACATTAAAGAAGAAGTTTATGTTAGCCAACCCCCCGGATTCGAAAATCTAGATAAAACCCACCAAGTTCTAAAAAATAACAAATCTCGCTATTGACATAAAAAACCTACTCGAGCGTTGTACGAGAGACTTTCAATCCATCTTAAGTCAAAAGGGTTTAACCAAGGCTTAGTTGACCCAACTCTCTTCGTAAAAACCTTAGGTAAAGAAATATTCATAGCTCAAATTTATGTAGACGATATAATTTTTGGAACCTCTAACTCAGCCTTACTAAACGAGTTCGTTTCACTCATGGAAAGTGAGTTTGAAATGAACATGGTAGGTGAGTTAAGTTTTTTTTAGGTCTACAAATTAAACAAACTATGGATGGTATATACCTATATCAACAAAAATACACTAAGGAGTTAATTAAAAGATTTGGAATGCAAGACGCTAAGATAATAAACACCCCAATGGCGATTAATGTTAACATAGGAGAAGACCTAGAAAGTAAGTCCATTGACTTAAAGTACTATAGGAGTGCGATAGGAAGTCTCCTATACTTAACTGCGAGTCGACCCGACATCCTATTCGCAGTAAGTATGTGCGCCAGGTTTCAAACCTGTGCTAAGGAGTCTCACCTAACCCTAGTTAAGCGTATCCTTAGATATCTTAAGGGTACACTTAACATTGGTATTTGGTACCCTAGATCTACGGAGTTCGAACTAATCGGCTACTCCGATTCGGATTATGCCGGTAGTAAACTCGATAGAAAGAGCACGAGTGGTTGTTGTCAACTACTCGGCTCAAGTCTAGTGAGTTGATGCAGTAGGAAGCAACATTGTGTTGCCTTATCTACCACCGAAGCCGAATATGTTGCGATGGGTGAGTGTGTAACTCAGCTTCTTTGGATGAAGCACACTCTCCGAGACTTTAGGTTGGACTTCACCAAAACTAAAATTTTTGTAGACAACATAAGTTCGATAAATCTAACTAAGAACCCTATATGCCATTCAAGGACAAAGCATATAGAGGTAAAACACCATTTAATTCGAGAACATGTAGCCAACGGCTCCATACAACTCGAATATGTTGACTCGAAATCTAACCTAGCAGACATATTTACTAAACCACTACCCGAAGCCGAATTTAGTCTCTTGAGACGAAGATTAGGCATGTGCGTAATAGAATAGGAACTTGCAAATTATATTTTCTTACTCCTATTTCTTACTTTTTTTTCATGGAACTAGCATAGGACATACCTTAGATATCATGCACCTATAGATTTAAGGAGCCAATACATCTCACAACACATAGGACTAATGTGTTTGTGTACTTAGCCACGTAGATGGGCGTGAGATGTTAGGACCTTACTCCTGGTTCCAGATGTAGAGCTAGTGCATCGCTATGAACCACGGAGTATAATCATACATACTAACCGACTCTGACCAGGACTGGTTGATCCTTCATATCAATCAAGCCAAATATGAGTCGAACAATTTATAGATGAACTTATTATTTTTAAAAATAAAAATGTGGAACATGCTTGGACTTTAAATTTAACATTTATTTTGTTTTCCACACACCCCTTACTCTTTTCGATATACGGCAAAAGGGGGAGAAAAAGGAGAAAAAGGACAAAAGTTAAGGGGTCAAAAAAATTTTTTTGATAACTTAACTCTTACTTCATAATTAAACCAAAAGTTAACTTTAAGTTTTGAAAACTTATTTAAACTTTTAACAAAAGGCCAAGGTTAAGAAATCATTTGGTTTCTTAACTTAAAACTTATTTTAAACACTATGGCCAATATTAAGTAATTTCGGTTACTTAATTCTTTTTCTTAGTAGCACATATCAAGGGGGAGAGTTAAAACCCTTTCTCAAGTACTCACCCTCGGTCAAGGGGGAGGATTCCTCAAGGGGGAGCACTTGAAAAAGAATTTTTATATACTCCTACTCATTCATGCATAATCTCATACTTATTTTTGTCTTAACTTTGTATGTGGGTTTGCCATAAATCAAAAAGGGGGAGATTGTTGGTGCAGTGGGCACCTAAGTCGAACCTAAGTTTTGATTATAGCAAACGATATAAAGTTAAGCTTATATTGTTATCTCACGAGCTAAATCAAGTGTGCAGAAAAGTCTCAATGCTGGAGCTGAAGGCTAGCGACACCCGGAGGAAGCCGCGGTGGTCGGGCGACACTCGAGTTACTTCGGAGGGAGCCGAAGGAATCGAGTGGATGGCCGGAAGCAAAAGCGACACGTAAGTATCGAGGTAAGCTCGTGTGTGCGAGCGTAAGTGAGGTCGTATCCTCTTTACGGGGATGATCTTAGGCGACGATCCGACCCAAGACTTCCCATGGAAGGTCTATGTTGAGATCGGACGGCAAGTAGCCGTCGAATCCACTTATATTTTGAGCTAACTCTTTATTGTAGTCAAAAATCCTGGCCATCAGTTCAACCGGCCGATTCAGCGGCGCGATTCAGCCAAGCGATTCAACCGGTGGTCAAAAATGAGCCTCGAAGAGTCAAGCTTTATCACCATTTTTCAAGGAGTTTTGTGCCCATTTGTGATTGGTTGAAGACCCATTCGTTGAGGGTCTTAAAGGCTATAAAAGGAGGGTAAAACCTAGGGTTTTATCCTCAATTCTAAGTTCTCAAAAGCCTCCGTTACGCTGCAACTCTCCGACGACTCTACAACAACGAAGTGCTGCCAACAACCCTAGCTTAAAGTTTCTTTTGTTTAGTTGTTGGTATAATCTTAATTTGTTATTTCTTTCAATATTGCAATTCTTTTTAATCGAGGCTTTTCGTTGCATTTTACTTTAATAGAAGAGAGGGTTTGTCTCTCTATCTTTTTGCTTCGAAGGCTTTTGTAATCGTAAAACTCCTACCTCCAACGAGGAGGAGTGTTTTAGTGAATTGCCCTCCGTACACGGTCTAGGACCGTTAGGGCCTTGGAGTAGTAGCCGAAGGCTACGAACCAAGTAAAAAAACTATTTGTCTCATTTAGTTTTTATTTACATTTCCCCTGCGTTTAATTGTCTATCGAACGATTTAAAAGAAAAGTTTTTATCGCTATTCACCCCCCCCCCTCTAGCGATCCGCTTCGATCCAACAAGAAGATGATGGAATGAGTAACTCACAAAATGAATTCCCACTTTGAAACCCCTAAAGTGGCTGGCCACTTCAAGGAAGGGGGTTACATGCATGCATGTAACTTCCATGACCCTTGGTCTCCCTCATGATGTGGCACCAATTGACAAAGTCAATGATGATGTGGAGCATCATCATTGGTCGGCCATGCCAAGTCATCATCAATACATGGCATTTGGTCAAGTCAAACTTGACCTTTCATCTTCCCTCTCAAGTCAAGTCAAACTTGACCTCAAATCTCCCATGGTTGATCAAATCTAACCACTTGACTCAAGTCAATTTAATTTAATGAATCGCTATTCATTTAATTTAAATTGATTTGATCAATCAAATCTAAATTAGACTCATTCAACACTTGAATCAACTTGAGTCTAACTCAATTAGTCTAATTTGGATTACTCTTAATCCAATTTGGTCATCCCATGAACCTAATCCTCATGGTTCATCATATGAACCTAATCTCCATCTAATTGCTCTTATGTGTGTGACCCTATAGGTTCTTGTAACGTTGGCAATGTCCCTAAACCGATTTAGGAACATAAGCAATGAGCGGTATCTAGCAACACATCATTGCTACCCAAGTTACAAGAATGTTGAGCTCCAACATCACCTTTGTGACTACTAATTGTGACTCTCACAATATGTGACAATGTCCCTCTATCCTTGACATCTAGATTGACCAATCGAGGCATAGACCGTGTCATCCTCGGTACAATCTAAATCTTGAACTCCAAGTAGACTCACTCTAATCAAATGAGCTCAATATCTCATATTGACTCATTTGGGCATGGCCATGCACTTCATGGTCTCACTCTATCAAGAATATCGATGTCACCCCCGTCATATAGGAGGGATAGATCCCATCTATATCACTCACATCCCTCTGCATAATTTGTTACATACCCAGTAATCGCCTTTATAGTCCACCCATTTACGGGTGACGTTTGACGAAGCCAAAGTATGCAACTCCTTATGTAGGGAACCATGGTGACTTCAGGTCTTAGGACTAATAGTCATACTAATAGCCACATGAGAAAGTATATGACACTCATATAACGATCCATGATACTTTCTCATGGCGGGTCATTCAGTATACATTCTCCAATGCATACCCATGTGTTAACTTGATATCTCATATCCATGACTTGTGAGATCAAGTCATCTTGTTGACCTACATGCTAGTCTTTACGCATTAACATTGTCCCTGAATGTTAATACTCGACTAGGAATGATTAAGAGTAGTGTTCTCTATATCATCTCATTATCGATTCAACCAATCGATTGATATAGATAAGAACCTACTATTCAAGGACATTATTATATTTAGTTATTTGGCACCGATACAAGTAAATATAATAACCATGCCTTTATAAATAGAAATATGATACAATAAAGTCCATACAATAATCATCACATGATTGGCTCTAGGGCTTTCACTAACAGAATCCTCCCCTCCTTTTATAGAATTTAGCCTCTGAATATGTCTCCTCATCTTTTGGAACAAATCACGAAGTTGTACCAAATTTTATCGCGAAGTGGCCGCGTCAAACGTTATCCGTTTTGACCTAGCGCAAAGGTTGATTCATCGCCATCAGTCGACTAATGAGCATTAGTCGACTGCCCAATGTCCAGCAGTCGACTGCCAGCCTGGCCACTTCCCTGCAGTAAGAGGTTAGCATGGAAAATGATAAATGCGGCAGTTTTTAACCGTCCAATCTCGACCTAGACCTTCCACATGAAGTCTTAGTTAGATTGCCACCAACGGTCATCCCAGTACAGAGGACACGACCTTACCATCTCTCACTCACATGAGCTTACCTCGATACTTACTTTGTAGCTCTCGCTTCCAGCCTTCCACTTGATTCATTTGGCTCCCTCCCAACTCACTTGAGTGTCACCCGACCACCGCAGCTTTCTCCGGGTGTCGCTAGCCTTCAGCTCTAGTTTTAGTACTTTTCTACACACTTGATTTAGCTCGTGAGATAACGATGTAAACTTAACTTTGTGTCTTTGTCATAATTAAAACACAGGTTCGATTATCTGGTGGCCCTGCACCAACAATACCGGTTTACTGTGACAATAATGGAGTAATTGAACAGGCGAAAGAGCCAAGGTCTCATCAACGATTCAAACATGTGCTTCGCCGCTATCATTTGATCAGAGAGATCATAAGTAGGAAGGAAATACAAATCGAGAAGATTCCCATTGAAAAGAACATAGCGGATCCTTTAACTAAGGCATTACCTCAAAGTAAGTTTGAGGGTCATGTTAGAGCTTATGCTATTGGATACCGTAGCGATTGACATTAGGCCATGTGGGAGTTTGTTAGTAATATATGAGAGATGTCCTATGGCAATCGCCTTATGTTTGAACCATTTATATGATAAATGAAGATTCACTATTTGAGTATAAATGTTTTCATGTATTTAATTAGATCTTAAACTCATTTACTGAATGTCCACAATATGATTCACAGCATGAGAGAATTTGTAATTGGACCACAACTAGTGAGTATCTCTACATGTGTAATTGTGATATATTGGAATTATCCCTAGTCGATGAATTGATGGATTTGGACACCATCAATTCTATTGAGACTAGCACAAGGTATACTCCTTGGTGTATCCAAGCAGCTGATTCTCACTGCCTGGAGACATTGTGATGTCCGGAGTTAATCGTGGATGCTAGTTATGGTAACTAGTTCATTGGAGTGACCAGCTGTAACACTTCATATGGTTCTCTGCATATATAGATATGTCAATGAAGTTCTTACTGCAACTTAAGTGCGATGTTCCTTTCACTTGCTGTATTCAAGTCATCTTGGTCATGAAGACTTATGCTTTGACATCTTAAGCAAGCATCTCTGAGGAGATGTGGACCCGAGATGATTGGGTATAAGTCGAAGTGGCCGAAGGTGTTTGAATAGCCTATAAAGGATTCACCACTCCTTGCGAGGAGATGTATAACCATGGCCTCTCATTGGATTGTTACTAAATTCTTTGGCTAAAGCATTACATGTTTAGAGTAAGGTACTCTTTAATACATGTTCAGTAACTAGAATTCATAGTACGAGAAAATGATACTTGGGCTAGGTGTGACGTAGTCAACCTAGTGGGGACTGACACTATATACCATGTCCTGAACCAAGTGGCTATAAGATGAGTGAAAGGAATCGGGCACGATTCATTGTAGCTGCTGAAGGGTTTCAGAAATAGATCTGGATCAACCGTTTATCTTTCGGTTAATTGGGGATCATGATGTACTACTCGGTGTCACTCATGATCATTTTATAATTAATGGTTAATTATAGATGGACAACATAAACCGAGAACCTATTTGGTCACACGCACAACGAATGTAATCCGAAGGATTTTAAATGAGCTTGAGAATGAGATTCTCAGACCGAGAGAAACTAGGTTTGGTTGGACCAAACAAGGATCAAGCATGAAAATGTTTCAGTCACAAAGGAAGCGTGGATGGGTAATGTCTTATGAAGACATGATGGATGAACCAAATTGGTTTGTTTCTAATCCAATGATGAAGAATAAACCAAAGGGGTTTGGTTTGTTTTAAACGAATGAACCAAAGTTTGTTCGGTTCATTTAAACTTAAAATAGACCAACTCGGTTCGGTTTTTTTAACTTAAGTTAATGGAGCGGGTTAACGGATTTTTGGTTATGAACCAATAACCGTTAGGAGAATGTGTTCTTTATAAAAATAATGTTTAAGGGTTTTGTGAACACCTAATCCTTTTTGTGCCGCCCCCTCCCTCTCTTCTTCTTGTGCCGCCGCCCAACAAGGTCGCCGCCCAACCTTTGTTGCCGCCCAACTCTTGTGTTGCCGTCCAAGCTATTGCTGGCATCCAACCTTTTGCCGGCGATCCTCCAGCGACCATCCGGTGACCCTCCGGCGATTTCCCTTGGCTCAGGTGACCAAGGAGCGGCCGACCATCCTCTTTGGGCCGGCGCAACCCCACCACCAGTCTGTCAAGAATTCTGGACAGCTTCCTCCCTTCGTGTCGGAGCATCGTTTGGACGATGTTTGGAGCTCCGACAGCGGCTACCTTGCCATGGATTCAATCTTCAGTAATCCTCAAAGGTGGAGGATGAAGGATTCATCAAATGGTTGACGAATACCTCTCCGGAGAAGCGAGTTTTGGGGACTCATTTTTGAATCCGAATTTTGATTTGGATTGTGATCTTCTCTCGATCACATTGTCTTTGACACGAGACTAGTGACTCATACGAAGACGAGGCACGTGGCTTTGTGAAGTCATCCCGACGATACTTGGCGTGGATACAGATAGAGGCAATTCTAGCGAGAGTCGCTCCAGTTGATGTCTTTCATGCTACACGTGATACGTCAGGTATATATAGAGTAATTTTCTTTTATTGCAAAATTTGAAACTATGATTATGTCTACACATGTTGTACTATGCATGTGTGTGATGTGTGTGTTGTAATAAATTAGATTTATTACTTTTTAATTCTTTCACTGTGCACATGTTTACCAAATATGTTCGAACACACTCGTCGCGGTGTCGGAAACCCAACAGCTTGGTCTTTCCATGCCAAGTATCCATGTCTTGGACTTCTCCATCATATGGTCAACCCCATGTCAACCATATAGTCAAACAATGGTCAAACCATCATCAAACATCAAAAAACCCTCGAGTCAAACTCGAGTCCGGTCAATCATGACCCGAGTCAATTGCTCCAATAATCTCCCCAAAACATTGTCAAACATCAAAACACTACTCGTGTCCAACTCGAGTCTTGTCAATCATGACTTGGGCCGATTGCACCAACAATCTCCCCCTTTTTAATGTTTGACAAAAACCACAAAACCATTGAGTTATGCTACCTAACTCAAATCTCCATACCAATTCTCCCAAATTGGTAATCCTCTTCTTACAATGCCCCAAGCTTGGGTGAACCAATTTTCCCAAAGGGACCTTTCTTGGGAGCTTCAAGCTTTCCCTAGAACAACTCTATGGGCATCAATGGTAGATGTCTATAAGGTTTCTAGGTACCTTTTTTTAGTTAAGTTAGATGAACTTTTTTGTGAATTTGAGTTACATGAGCAAGCTAACACTTCTTCGGAAGAAAAAGGTATAGCTCTTGTTGTAGGTAAGAAGGAGAAGAAGAAGAAGGAGAAGAAGGAAGTCTCTTCATCATCCGAGTCAGAGAAAAAAATCTTCAAGTAGTGATGAGGAGCTATCGGCTAGTGAGGTGGCTCACTATGTGAAGAGATTTGGTGGGAAATCAAGGAAGCTCACCAAAAAGGATGTGAGGAGGATGTTCCAATCCTCAAAAGGTAAATCCTCTAGTAGTTCAATTTCTACTCATAATGTTACTTGCTATGGTTGAAATAAAAAGGGGCAGATCAAGCCAAATTGCCCAGACCTAAAGAAAAAGGAATAAAGGAAAAGAAGAAGAAGGACAAGAAGAGAAGAAAAAGAAGGAAGTCATGGTAGCACAAACGTGGGATACACAAAGCTTAGAAGATTCATCGGATAAGGAGGAGTTTTGCCATGTCACACGCAACTTGGCACTCGTGGCTTTGGAAGATAAAGTCGGAAGCTCGAGTGGGAGTCATCATCATCATCAAGCGACGAATCGTCCTCTAGCGACGATGAGGTAAAAGACTCCCCTAGGATAGAATTATTGTACAAAACCATGGCATGCCTTCAAAATGCATTAAATAGATCAAAATCTAGGATTAAGGATTTGAAAATAGAAATCAAGGAAATAAGAAATGTAGAACCTTCTTGTAATGATGCATGTTCAGTTAAGGATGAAAATGATGAACTCAAAAAGGAAATAGGTGAATTAAGAGCATGTTTAGAGAAATTTACAAATGACTCAAAATATCTAGACATGATACTTAGGGACCAAAGGGCTATTTACAATAAGGCTAGAATAGGATATAGACCTATGGAAAAGGAAGTAGCCTTTGCCTCCCTAATTAGTAGAAAAGCAACACTTAGGAGCAAGGTTAGAAAGGCTTGGGTTCCAAAGAAATTTCTAGTTGATGCTACCGGTCCTAAAATTTGGGTACCTAAGGCTTGTATTTTTCATGTTGTATAGGTAGGTGGATCGGGGTATGTGGATTGTGGACAGCGGATGCTCAAGACATATGACCAGAGATGTGAGCAAGTTTTCACAATCAACTACATTACCAAAGGGACTGTGTCATTTGAGAATAGTGGTAAACTCAAAATCCTAAGTAAAGGCACAATTGAGGTATCCCCAAACCTTATTATTCATAAAGTCCTTTTAGTCAACAACATGAAATTTAACTTGTTTAGTATAAGTCAACTTTGTGATGCAAATTTTAATGTTGAATTTAGTTCCACTAAGTGCTTTATTAGACACAAGAAATTAAATGATTGCATGTTAGTAGTATATAGGAAATCAAATATTTATTATGTTGATTTATCCTATGCTTCTAACATTTCTCCTAAGTGTCTTATGGCAAAAGAAGAAGAAAATTGACTATGACATAGGAGATTAGGGCATGTCAACATGAAAAACATAGACAAGGTAGCTAAATTGGAGCTTGTAAAGGGATTGCCAAAGTGAAGTACATCAAAGACAAGATGTGTGATGCATGCCAAGAAGGAAAACAATCAAAGTCATCACACTAGGGTAAAACTTTAACTAGTACTTCCTTACCTTTAGAGCTTATTCATTTAGATTTATTTGATTGTCATAGTACTTCTTTGACTGGTAGTAAATATTGCTTAGTTATAGTTGATGATTTTTCTAGATATACTTAGGTGTATTTTATGAAACATAAGGACAATACCCTAGAAATAATCATAGTTTTAGCAAAATAGTAGAGAATGAAAGAAATCTCAAAATCAACCGGATCTGTAGTGATCATGGTGGAGAATTTGAGAATTCCAATTTCTCTAAATTTTGGTTAGAACAAGGGTACAAGCATAAATTCTCTTGTCCTAGAACACCTCAACAAAATGGGGTGGTGGAAAGGAGAAATCGTGCCCTATAATAGGCGACTAGGACTATGCTTAATGAATACTCATTACCTAGCTACTTGTGGGCGGAAGCGGTTAATACCGCTTGATATATCCAAAATAGATTCCAAATCCATATGTTTCTAGGTAAAACTCCTTTTGAATTATGGAATGACACAATTCCAACAATTCATTACTTTAAAGTCTTTGGATGCAAAGCTTACATCTTAAACACGAAGGACAATTTAGGAAAATTATAGTCCAAAGCGGATGAGGGAATCCTAGTTGGATACTCATCCACTAGTAGAGGCTATAGAGTCTACAACAAGAGAACACAAATTGTTGAGGAATCTTCAAATGTTCAATTTGATTAAAGCTCTACTACTTAACCTAGGAAATCCCCTATTGATAATGATACCAATGACAAAAATCAAAACATTACCCATAAGCTTCAAACCTTTACATTAGGGGGTAATGATCAAGGGGGAGGATTAGTGAGTAATAATCAAGGGAGAGTAAGAGGAGATTCTGATGATGAGAGGAGGATTGAAGATAGTCATGATCAAAATCAACTTGATACACCTCCTAAAACAATAAGAGTTCATCAAAATCATCCTCTAGATCAAGTTGTAAGAGAATTATCTAAAGGTGTTAGAACTAGGTCTTTTCTTAGAGCTCCCTCTAGTCAAATAGCTCTTATCTCACAAATTGAGCCCAAATCAATCAATGATGCATTACTTGATCCGGATTGGATTTTAGCAATGCAAGATGAATTGGCTCAATTTGAGAGGAGTCAAATATGGGAGCTAGTCCCTAGACCCAATGATAGCACCATTATTACTACAATATGGGTCTTTAGAAACACATTAAATGATCAAGGAAATATAACAAAAAATAAGGCTAGGTTAGTTGCAAGGGGCATTAATCAAGTTGAAGGATTTGATTATGATGAAACTTATGCCCCAGTTTCTAGGTTAGAATCGATGGGAATCCTATTAGGATATGCCTCTTACATGAGTTTTAAACTCCATCAAATGGATATAAAATTGGCATTCCTAAACGGGTTCATTAAGGAAGAGGTATATATAGAACAACCTCCCAGGTTTGAGAATAAAGACTATCCAAACCATGTATACAAGCTTAGAAAAGCTTTATACGGGTTAAAACAAGCTCCCCGAGCTTCGTATGAAAGATTATCATCTTTCTCAGTTTCTAAGGGTTTAGAAGGGGTCAAGTAGATCAAACTCTCTTCATTAAATCAAAGTCAAAGGATATCATTAAGACCTAAGTATATGTAGATGAAATCATTTTTGGGTCAACAAATGATGAACTCCTTCAAAATTTTATAAAAAATATGGTGAATGAGTTTGAAATGAGTCTAGTTGGAGAATTAAAATTCTTCATAGGTCTACAAGTTAAACAAACTAATGAAGGAACTTATGTATACCAAATCAAATATGGCAAAGAAATGATCAAGAAATTTGATTTGGAAAATGCTAAGGTAGTTTCAACCCCAATGGCAACAAATACTAAAATAGACAATGACCATGAAGGCAAATCAATTGACCTAAAACTTTATAAGAGTATGATTGGTAGTCTATTATACCTAACCGCTAGTAGACCTGATATCTTATTTGCGATAGGTATGTGTGTAAGATACCAATCTTGTGCTAAAGAGTCCCATTTAGTGGTCGTTAAGAGAATATTAAGATATATCAAAGGCACACTAAATGTAGGACTTTGGTACCCTAGGACAAAATCTTTTGATTTGATTGGGTACACAGATTCTGACTATGTGGGTTGCAAGTTGGATAGGAAGACTACTAGTGGTGGATGTCAATTTCTTGGATCCTCCCTAGTTAGTTGGAGTAGTAGAAAGCAACCTTGTGTTGCTCTATCCACCACCGAAGCCGAGTATGTGGCTATGGGTGATTGTGTGGCTCAATTACTTTGGATGAGACACACTCTAGAGGACTATGAGCTACAATACTCCAATGTCAAAGTTTATTGTGATAATGTGAGTACCATAAATTTGACCAAAAATCTGATACATCACTCTAGGACAAAGCACATTGAAATGAAGCATCACTTCATTAGAGATCATGTGGCCAAGGGGGACATTGAACTCAATTACATAGAATCCATGTCCAACTTAGCTGACATTTTCACCAAGGCTCTCCCCAAAGCAGATTATTCATCACTTAGGAGAGAACATGGAAAGTGCTTGGTAGAGTAGATGTTTAGTCTTGCATGATCCTATAGAAACTCTAGGATTATACCTCTATAGCATCTCACAAAATACCTAAGAAACCATGATTTTTGTATTGATCCACTTAGATATCATGTGAGATGTTAGGAAGATGCACTTGGTTCATCATGATTGTTATGATGCATTACTTTGAACCAAGGTGTCATCTAGAGACATTGATCCTTAATTGGACCAATCATTGGGAAGGCTTGTGTACAATTGATGTGCACATAGCTCTAAGAACATGATTGGAAATGTCAAACAACACATAATTTAAACTATGTTTATCATACTTTGAAAAACAGTTTTCAAGTGCTAAACAAAAGTGATACAAAGTTTGCAAAATCCTTAAAGTTTTTGCTAGTTTTCAAATTTGTATCATTTTTGAAATATAGAAAATATATATTTTTAAAATTATTTTTCCTTGATAAAGAATTATTTTAGAAATGTGTATACAAAATTTCATGATTTTTCGATGATTCTGGAATTTATTGTGCATTTCTGAAGTTAAGTTGAAAAGGTTGAAATTGGCGTTTCAGGCTTGGCAGTCGACTGCTTCAGATTTCAGTCGACTGCCACTCTGATTTTTTTGCAGATCAGCCCTATTTCTTTGTCTTGAGTATAATCTTAAGGGTCCTAACCCTATGGTATGGTAATTCAAGTAATTAAGAGGGTTTAGGACTGATTGATGCATTGTTTTAGGGGGAGTTTCATTGTGCAAACATTTCATTCCATAAGTCTATATCATATTTATTGTTGGTGCAAAGTTAGGCTATACTTCCTATTTATTGTTTTATGCTTTGCTCAACATGTTCTTTGCACATCATGAACCATGTCTTGGATTAAGGGGGAGCCTTATATCTATCTTATACCTTAGTTCAAGACATAACCAATTTAATTCTTTCATGAAACTATTTTGTAAGAATCCTTCTCTTTTTGATTTATGTCAAAGGGGGAGAAGGAAACTTTAAGTTAGAATTCATGTTGGAAATATGATGTTTTCATTATGTGCATATTTTAAGACCTAACTTAAATGATTGCCAAACATCAAAAAGGGGGAGATTGTTGGTGCAACAATGCCCCAAGCATTTATGTCTTTTGATATTTGGATAATCATTTATAGTTAGGCAATGTTTTGTGATCTAACTATGAATATGTCAAGTGACAGAAAAATCCAAGTGTGAAGACTTGGTAAAGGAAAGTCCAAGTATGAACTTGGCTAGGAAAGGTCTTGGCGGCGTAAGACCAAGCATGTACTTTTGGCGACGTAAAGTCCAAGCGGACCTTGGCAAAGGAAGATCAAAGGAAAGGGCTTGGAAGCGTAAGTCCAAGTATGTAGTCTTGGTGGCATAAAGTCCAAGTGGTCCTTTGGCAAAAGAGAAACCCAAGATATGACGAAACCAAGGGAAGCTCTTGAAAGCAAGCGCAAGGATGAAAGAGTCACGGGCTCGGAGGGATCTTGGAGGCGCAAGGCTGAAGGAAGAGCTAGAAGGTTGAGTCTAGGTCTAGGGAGTTGATTTCAAGTATGATTTAATCATACTTGAAGTATCAGTCGACTGGAGCTTTGTCTCATTCGATTGATCAGTCACTCGACTGAAGATGGCTGAGTTCTGTGACCATCAGTCGACTGCTAGTGTTTGGCAGTCGACTAGTCCACCATCAGTCGATTGCTATACTCTAGCAGTCAACTATTAATAGTGCACATCAGCACAGAAGGTTTTCTAGTCGAGTGATCACTTGGAGCACTCGACTGATTACTCAAGAAGTAGACTGATGGTATGATCACGAATCGATCGTAGTCCCGATGATGATGGTGGATCCGCTTGTCGGTCGCTGGATGGCGTCGGAGCGAATGATCGATGTTGTACATCTGTCGACTGACTGAGGCTCAATGAGAAAATGAGCCCTCTCTCAATAAAAAGAGAGCATGGGGTTCTTGAGGAGGCTAGTGCTTAGATTCCTAACATACTCTCAAGCTCCCCATGTTTTCTTAAGCTTTCTAAGTGTTTTTAATCCTCCTCTTCTCTAATATTTATCTTCATCATTTGTAATAAGAGGAGTGTCTTGTAAGAGAAAGCTTTCTCAGTGGAGATTTGCTTGGATTGATCCACCTTAAGGATCACCGTGGAGTAGGAGCTTAATCTCCGAATCACGTAAAATCCTTCTTGTTAGCGATTGCATTTTTAACTCTTGTTAATTGACGGGATTACCAATTTGGAAGAATTGATAAGGATATTTGAGTTAGGCTACCTAACTCAAATCTCCATATCAATTCTCCCAAATTGGTAATCCCGTCAATTCTCCCCCTTTTTGAGATACATCAAAAAGGTTCTCCCCAAGGAGGTCAATGTCTCATTTCCCAATGAGATCTTACAATCTCCCCCTTGGTCCAAAAACATCTAGGATGCCTTCACTCTTCCTAGTGATAAGTCCCATATCACTAAAGAGAGGCAATCCTCAAACTCTCTCAATTTCCAATTTTGGCAACACACATTCTAAAAATTCTCCCCCTCATGAGGAAGAACAAATCCATCATCTCATGATGGATACCTCCCCTTAAAGGCTTGCTTCCCCTTGACCATTGCACCAACAATGTTCTTGGAGAGTCCCTAAGCCTATAGGAACACTAAACCATTAAAATTAAGGGCAAAAGTTTAAACATAAACTCTCACACACCTTAAGATTGATACACACCCTAAACAACTCTCCTAATCCATATCCAATGAATTTTCACCCTTTCCAATGCTTTCCAAAGCATATCCTAGGGTTAGGAGCAGTTAGGGTAACCTAACATAGCTGAAAAACGGGATAAACATCCTTGTTTACCCGTAATCAGCTCTGGTAGTCGACTCTGTCAGACATCAATCGACTGTGATCAAGCATCAGTCGACTGATATCTGCAAAATGCATAAATCAGAAATCATAAATGAGTTTTCCAAATTCATAAGTAATTATACATAATACAAAAAATCATGAAATTCATATGTATAATACTTATGACAAATACAATGGGTGAAAAATATTTGAAAATTAATATACCCATAAAATAGTGAGATTGACACAAAGTTCAAAATCATTGAAAAGTTCAATGTTTTGAGTCCTCTTTGTATCAACATCATCAATGGTGATTGATATCAAAAGATAGACTTCACCAAGGTTTTCTAAAATGATTTTAAAATATTTTTGAAAACCTATATTGGAACATGATCAATGGGATCAATGCACATGACTTGCACATTAGCTTTCCCCATGATCCACCCATGATATAAGATGAGTTTGAGTTAATCTAGATGCAAAAACTATGCACCTTAAACTTAACTCATTTCCTAGCATCTCACATGTGTCTAGGGTGTTTTAAAGCATGCACATGTCAATTTGATGTGAGATGTGGGTTTTGGTTATACCTATACTAAGGTTTCAAGCATTTTCCAGGCAACACTACTTGATTCCATTATACATGGGACTTCAAGTCATTCCATAGTCCTTAAATCAATTTTATTAATGCATGAAATGATCATGGCATAAATATAACATAAATAAGCATGACCAATGATCATGATGTCATGGCATATGATTAAACCTAAATATACATGACATAAACCTAAAACCTAAACATGATCATAACATATTATATGATAAAAATAAATATGATGTTATGACATGACATATGGCAAATAAAGCATGGTAAATAAAATATAAAGGTATATAATACCTAAATTTTAGTGTTAATTACCATTTGTTAAAATTAAACTCATTTTGTCATATTATCACTAATCCCCCAAGTGTGCCAAAAAAATCCAAAATGACACACTTTGACCTCTAAACCTAAGTTGTGCCAATTTGATTGATTTTTCATAATTCTCAAAATATTTTTGCACATCCTAAAATCTTTTAGGATTTAACATTCAAACCTATTTCCAAGGTATCCATAACCTTGAAAATGACCTAAAGTTTCACCTTTACCATGGTTAGGTTAACTATCCATCCATTTAATGTTTGCACACCCTAACCCATTTAGCGTGAGTCAATCACACTCCTAGGAACCCAAAACCTATTTGAGTTCCTTGTGTTTAATAGGTATTATTTCGGGATAATTTCCCTAAATACCTTCCTAATGACCCTCTTAGGCTTGGTAGCCTTGGTCATTGTGGTCTTGTCATGGTTAACCTTAGGGATTGCTTCCCTAGTAACCTTCTTAGTGGTCTTCCTAGGTTTTATGGAAACCTTGGCCACTAGACACTTGCCTTGGTTAACCTTAGGGATGACTTCCCTAGTAAACTTAGCTTTCCTAGACCTAGTTTGAGTTCCATAATCAAATGGAACATTGTGGTAAGTAGGTATTACCTTCTTATACATAGGCTTGTGACCCAAACCTTGCCTCCTAGATAGTTCTTGCCTCTTACGCCCTTGATTTTGAATTCTAGACCCTTGAGTTTGACTCTGCATATTCCTAAGTGTCTTTTCAAGTTTCTCAAGCCTTGACCTCAAGACTTGGTTCTCTAACTCCAATTTCTCTAATTTGGTAGGCCCATTATTTCTTTGAAATATTTTTTTTTCTAAGCATATGTCTATATTTCTTGGAGTTAAAGCCTAGATGGTTCTCTATCTTCCTAATACTTTCCTTAGGTAAAATTATTTTAGAGACACTAGTCCCAAATTTCTCCTTATTCCTAAATAGACATGCTTAGCTCCTAAACAATAAAGCCTATTATTCCTTGCATGTTTTTTAACACAAGTTGAAGGTGCATTATTGACATATACCTTAATGTTTGCTTTAGAAGCTCCCCCTACATATGATGCTCCTTCTTGTCCCTTTGTTTGCTTTCCCCTAGGGCATTGGCTTCTATAGTGCCCTGGTTGTTGGCATTTGAAGCACACCACGTGCTTCTTGCTCTTAATGGTTGAGGCACTGGTATCCTTGACCTTTAGCACTGGTTGAAGCTTCTTGATCTTCTTAGGGCACTTGCTCTTATAGTTCCCATATTCCCTACACTCAAAACACATTATATGAAATTTATTTTTAATTTGAATGCTTGACTTACCTTGGTCAATGATGGCCGGAATTGGTTCTTCTTCATCTCTCCTGGATGTTGAGGCTACCTCTTGATCCGGCATGGAAGGTGATCCAACTTCCTCCCCCTCAATCCTAGAGGTGGAGACTTCTTCTATGACTTCCACCTCTTCCGATCCGGATGTTGATTCTCTCTCAAGTTCTGACTCCTCACTTTCTTGGGAGGAAGAGCTTTCTTCTTCTTGTGTAGGTTTGGATTTTTCGTGAAGCATTGCCAATTTTCTCCATAGATCCTTGGCATCTTGAAATTCACCTATCTTTGACAATAACTCGTTATGTATTAAATCAACTATCATATTGATTACCTTGTCATTTGTTTCGGATTTTTGTAGTTGATCTTGAGTCCATCTCTTCTTCTTGAGATATCCTCTCTTTGGCCCTCTTGGCAATTCAAAGCCTTCCATCAAGGCGGACCATAACTCAATGTCCATCATCATCATGAAGTCCTCC
This sequence comes from Wurfbainia villosa, assembly GCA_025175895.1. NCBI lineage: Eukaryota > Viridiplantae > Streptophyta > Magnoliopsida > Zingiberales > Zingiberaceae > Wurfbainia > Wurfbainia villosa. Next base: position 75,764,318 of record CM045990.1, read on the forward strand.
ATTCGTGTCCTCCATTGTTCAAAACCTTCTTGTCCATACAAGGTGTAAGAGACCGGAGTGTTGATGTCCCATCCTAGTCTTTCTTCAAATTTCATCTTCTTCCCTCTAGTGTGCTCCCTTAGTTGTTAAACCAAATGAAGAGTGACCTCGTTCTGATACCACTTGTTGGGGAATTGATCGTCGCTAGAGGGGGGTGAATAGCATTTCTTGTCGGATGATGGAATTTGATTGTTCGTTTCTACAAATCGTGTTAGAGTAGCAGAAATAATAATAAAACGAACAAAACACAACAATCACAAGATCAATACACCAAGATATAACGTGATTCGGAACCTCAAGGTTCCTACTCCATGGGTTGGGCTCGAACGAGCCCTAGCGATGCCAAACACCTCTAATAATCACAAATACTCCTTCTCGACAACAAGTCGAAAGCGGAGAAAACTCATACAAGAGTTTACAACAATAAACGAAAGTACAATAAGAAAATACAAATACAATACACAAAAACACATAAAGAAAACTTTACAAATGTGCTTTTGGATGCTTGCTCGTTTGGTTGCTTGAGCTGCAGTTAGAGACCCTGAATTGCACTAGCAAATCACCCCAAATCTCTCTAGAAACCGATGGCAAAAACCTCCTCCACGAGCTGCTTTTATAACCTACATTCGGGCTAGATTTCACATAGCAGTCAACTAATCGAGACCATCAATCAAATGCTCCTGTAGCCATTGTCTCACAACGGCCCGAGCCACGTTGGATAAGTTCCAATGGATAGACCATCAGTCGACTGATCATACCCATCAGTCGACTGATCATACCCATCAGTCGACTGATCGAGCCATCACTTGACTGTAAAACCCTAACAGTCTACTCAGGAACCTTCTGTGGTTGCGACATCGACCATCAGTCAACTGCCAGCCTATAGCAGTCGACTGATTAGGCCATCAGTCGACTGCCCAATTCTAGTAGTCGACTACTAGACCATTTCCCTAAAGTCAAACTCCTGTCGACTCCCACCAATCGACTGAGAATGATATCAGTTGACTAATAACCTCATCCATGAGGTCTTAGCACCTAGTATGTGTTGGGGTTGACCCGTGAGGGGAAACTTCGCTTCCCCTTCGCCTCGGTTGCTTGACCATGGTGATCCCTTCGATGTCCCCGGATTAAAATTTAATCCTAGACAAAAGGTATTCCCAAAGCAACCAAGTCATCGTCGTGCTATTCGTTTAGAGAGGTCACTTGAACAAACTAGTTGTTCAAGCGACCATCCTCTATTCTACGAGTAGCCGCGGAATAGACGATGTCCGGATCGCCGGTTTTTGTGTTTATACTCGGGATCCAAGTATTATTTAGCCTATTTACAGAAATATAACATGTTTATATTTTGAAAAACAAACACAAGCAATGAATAAAAGAGATAGAAGAATAGTTATACCTCTTGGTCTTCTAATGTATGACCCTCCTCCTTTTGGACGTCGTGTGGGCGACGATCCACCAAAAGTCGAAGCTCCTAGATCGCAAAACTTCCTTCCTTGCTGTTCCCAAGCAAGAGGAAGAAGAGAAACAATGTTTTTCTCCTTCAAAAACTCAACCAACAAAGAACTATAGAAGTTCTTGCCGCCGGCCAACTAGAAGGAGAAGAAGATGATGGAAAACTACCAAGACACCAAGGGAAACCATATATCTTGTTTCCACCACCTAAGGAGAAGAGAGGGGAGTGTTTTGGGCGCCGGCCAAGGGCTGGGAAGGGCTGGAATAGCTGCTGGACGTTGGCCACAAGGCAAGGAAGAAGAAGGAAAACTTGCCTTATTTGGTGCCACCCTTGCTTCCAAACCCTAACCCTAATTCCAATCCTATCTCAACTAGGATTGCCCTATTCTTGCCGCCCAAGCCTTGCTCCCTCTCAATGATGTTATCCACGACCACTTCCCATGCCCTCCTTTTATAGAGTTAGGGATAAGTCATGAATTAATCTCCTCCATTGGTTCTAGGGATTTAATCTCAACCGTCGGATCTAGAGATTTAATCTCAACCGTCGGATCTTAGAGATTTAATCTCTACCAATGGATATTAGTGTTTTGTTTCTATCCATTGGATCTAAGCATCTTGAGGTGTTAATGGGCTACATTAGGGACCATGAGGAGGAGTTGGGTCTTGGCCACCCATGGATCAAGCCCACATAAAGTCCGATCCACTAATGATGGTCCAATCCACTAAAGGTCCATCATTGATCTACCTCACCAACCCCATATGATAATATGGGCTCCATATATTATTTGTACATTTTCTCCCGTGTTTAAGATCTCGAATGTCCGTCGATTAATTAATTTACTAACCATTAATTAATCAACATCTAACTCCATGAGTAGTACCACTCAACCTTTTCATCATGCCGACCAAGTCCACTGCGGGGTTTACATGATGAACCTTATGAGCTCCTCAAGGGGACATCATCATCCTAATATATAGGACACGGTTTCCTCCTATAATCAACGGCACACCATATAAATAATATCAACTCCCAACTTACTGAGTCTATCGATTTAATCTATAAATCTCGCCCATTGGTAAATCAAAGAGATGAGTACTAAGTATATGTTCCCGTTATTATATCTGGATTAAGAGCATGTACTAAATAATATATGAGGTCCGATTCGATTATGTAGATAGCAATAAATCGAATCACCTCTAAGTCGGTCCTGCTCAATACACACAAAGTGCACTAGTGTGATTCTATGGTCAAGACAAACCAATACCAAATCACACTACAACCATTCCGATGGTTTGTCCAAAGCCATCTCGGTTGTGAGCCTTTACTTATACTTTACAAGGAGCCGATAACATGATCTCCCGTGTGACACCACACACCATGTTATCTACAATGTAAGGTATTAGACAATATTGCATAACCATAAAAATATGCAAACAATGATCATGTGATTCTTATTTCAAAATAAAGATGTTCATACAAAATATAGATTTTTCAGTATACATCCCTACAATCTCCCACTTATACTACAAGACTATGCTGTCCTCAAACTGCCATACATCTGATCCCCATTCCCTCCACATGCCTATCAAAAGCTCTCGTCGGAAGGGCCTTAGTGAAAGGATCTGCCAGGTTTTCCTCCGATGCAATCTTGGCCACAAAGAACTTCTCCTCGCTTTACGATTTCTCGTATCGTGGTACTTGCGCTGTGTTTACTAGCCTTATGGGCTCGTGGTTCCTTGAGTTTGCAACGCACCACTATTATCACAATAAATTGTGATAGTTCTGGGCAAACCAGGAATCACATCCAAGTCCATCAGGAAGTTCCTGAGCCACACAACTTCTTTGGCCGCCTCAGAGGCCGCCACATACTCAAATTCCATGGTCGAGTCCGCCACAGACTTCTGCTTGACACTCTTCCATACAATGGCTCCACCTCCCAAAGTAAACACAAAACCTGAGGTAGACTTACTGTTATCCCTATCAGATAGGAAGTCAGAATCCGTGTAACCCACAGGGAGTAATTGGTCTGCCCGGTAAACCAGCATATAATCCCTAGTCCTTCTCAGGTACTTCAATATATGCTTTACCGCAGTCCAATGTCCCTGTCCTGGATTACTCTGATATCTCCTGACCATGCCCACGACAAAGCAAATATCTGGTCTCGTATAGAGCATCGCAAACATGAGGCTTCCTACTGTTGAAGCATAAGGAACCGCCTTCATCTCCTCTATCTCCTCAGATGTTCTAGGACACATCTCCTTAGATAGAGGTACTCCATGCTTGAAGGGTAGAAAACCCTTCTTGGAGTTTTGCATGCTAAAACGCTCCATAATCATTTCTATGTATGAAGCTTGGGATAAGCACAACATCCTTTTCCTGCGATCCCTTATAACCTTGATACCAAGGATGTGTCCCACTTCTCCCAAGTCCTTCATATCAAACTGTTTGGACAACCATACCCTTACGTCCGATAACACCTTGATATTGTTGCCAATCAACAAAATGTCATCTACGTATAGTACAAGAAATACCACTACGTTTCCGTCACATCTCTTGTATACACAAGACTCATCCGGACTTTGAATAAATCCATAAGACTGGATCACCTCATCAAACCGAATGTTCCAAGACCTCGAAGCTTGTTTCAATCCATAAATGGACCGATTAAGCTTACATACAAGATTCTCTTTTCCCTTAGCAATGAATCTCTCTGGTTGCTTCATGTAGATGTTTCCTCAAGACTTCCATTAAGGAAAGCTGTCTTGACATCCATCGCCACACCTCATAATCCATATGGTAGCTATGCATAAGAGAATCCGGATAGATTTAAGCATGGCTACCGGCGAAAAGGTCTCCTCATAATCGATACCCTCTTTCTGAGTATACCCCTTCGCAACAAGCCTCGCTTTGAAGGTTTCAACCTTCCCATCTATTCCTCTCTTTCTTTTGTAGATCCACTTGCATCCAATGGTTTTTACACCATCGGGTGGTTCTACTAGCTCCCAGACCTGATTTGAATCCATAGATTCAATCTCGATTCATTGCACTTTGCCAAGATCTGCATCTTTATCTTGGATTGCCTTCATCATATGTCCGAGGATCGGGTTCATGTTCGAGGACCAAATCAGAAGATTCTCCCAAGAACATGAATCTATCAGGCTGTCTCACAACCCTCCCACTACGACGAGGTATCACCTGTGTATCCTCTGTGACACGTGGTGCAGTGACATGTGGTATATCCTCTTGTACCGGTGGTACTAAAGAAGTGACTTCCCCTTTTAACTCCTCCAGAACAATTTTACTCGTGGGCTTGTGGTTCATCACATAGTCCTCCTCTAGAAATCTAGCATTTGTACTCACGATCACCTTCTGATCTCTAGGACTATAGAACAAACCACCCTTCGTTCCCTTAGGGTAGCCAACAAACATGCGCACATGCGAGGTTCCAACTTACTAATCGCCTTGGCACATGTCTTTGGACTCCCCATATCCGAATATGTCTTAGACTAGGCTTTCGCCCAGTCCACAACTCTGTGGGAGTAGAAGGCACTGATTTAGATGGAACCAAGTTCAGAATGTATACCGTATCTAGAGCATATCCCCAGAACGAATCTGGCAAGTCAGAATAACTCATCATCGATCTAACCATCTCCATAAGAGTCCTATTCCTTCGCTCTGCTACACCATTCTGGGTGTGCGGTGCGAACAATTGGGATTGAATCCCGACCTCGATAAGTAATTCCTAAACTCTCCCAAGAGGTATTCACCACCACGATCAGATCGTAGGGTCTTGATACTTTTACCTTGACGGTTCTCCACATTAGTCTTGAATTCTTTGAACCTGTCAAAGCATTCAGACTTGCGGCGCATCAAGTAAATGCATCCATATCTTGAATAATCGTCTATAAAAGAGACGAAATATTCAAAACCACCTCTAGCCTGGATAGACATAGGACCACACAAATCAGAATGAACCAATTCTAACACATCTTTGGCTCTATACCCCTTGGCCATAAAAGGCCACTAGGTCATATTACCCTCAAAGCAAGATTCACAGTTTGGGAGATCCTCCACCACTAATGAGCCCAAAGGTCCATCTATCAACCTTTGAATCTCTTAGGTTAATGTGACCAAGCCTAAGATGCCAAGATATGTTTGGTTCATCTTGAAGGTTCTTTTCTCTTATTGGAATTTAGAAGATGAGTTATTAACTTGATTTGCATCGTGGGAGGTTTTGGTTCAAGTGTACAAATTTCCTATCAATGCACCTGAACAGATAATGTCCCTATTCCTTTTTATAACAACTCTGTCATTAAAAGAAATAGAATATCCATCCATAAACAATTTAGAAACTGAAATTAAATTCTTTCTAAATAGAGGTACATAAAGGGAATTCTTAAGAACCAAAACTTTATTTTTCTCAAAAGATAAATGAACGTCTCCCACTGCAACAGCCGCCACCTTCGTGGCATTGCCCAAGTACACGGTAATCTCTCCCTCAGCTAGTTGTCTGGTTTCCTGGAACCCCTGTAAAGTATTGCATACATGATCAGTGACATCTCGTATCTACACACCAGGTGCTGATAGATAACACTGCTAAACATATTTCAACGATTAGACCAAAAGATATACCTTTGTTCTGCTTGCGGTTGGGGCAGTCCTTCTTCCTATGTCTAGTCTGCTTACAAGTGAAGCACTTGCCTTTCGGCTTCTTCACTCCTCTATGAGTACCTCCCACCGCCTTTGCCCCAGTTTGTTTCTTCTTCTTCTTGCCTTTGGCTTAAGCGAAAACCTTCCGGTCACCATGGCATGCACTGAGCACTCGGACGAAAAAGTCCCTCTGCTTTGCTGGAGTTACATCGGAAGTTCCTCCAACGAACACAACCTCTTGTTCATGTTGTAGTTGAGAAAAGCTGCCAAAACTCCTAAGGCGGAGGCAGAATGATATCGACCTGGGTTTCCCCATCGATCTCAGCTCCGAGGACTTACAACTCATTCAAATGAGCCATCATCTTGAGAACATGATCCCTCACGGGTGTTCCCTCGATCATGGTGGTCGTCATTAAGTTCCTCATGGCCTCTTGCCTCGCATGAGATTGAGCATCATATCATAAGCGTGGGCATGGCTTGATCCGATGTTGCGAGTACATTTGACATAGATGCCAAAATGTAACACCGTGCCATCTCATCGGCCTTGTTCCACTTCTTATAAGCTCTCTCTCTCCTTTTCCCCAGAATCATCTGCAGAGGCTTGGAGGCACTCTTGAGAGTACATATTTGTATTCCTCGGATCAAGACAATATCTAGATTCCTCTTCCAATCTACATAGTTAGGTCCGATAAGTTTGTTCTCTTTCGATATCCACGGCAAGTGGGTTGAAAGTCATTTTGAAAAAACCTAAGAATCACATAGATCATCACTTTAGATTTCAAAAATTATTGATTCCTCAAAACAATAAAATTCCGAAATCAACCAACACCTCAAAACACCGAGAATATCGTATGCCGCGATAGTGTGGACGTATACGAATTCTACATTTGTAAGAGGAGGTTTTACCCATTAATTTTATTATCTTGTCAACCTTACTTTTTGACAAATAAAATTAATAGTTGGTTCCTCTTTGTCCCTACAAATAAAAGCAGTGACTCTGATGGGGAGGATACTTTTTATTTGCATCTAAGTGTGCACCATTACACGATACTAAGGGAATTATCTCGGATTATGTGTCTTACCGATGGGGAAGCACACATGCTCCTAAATAATTTCCTATAACCATTATTTGACCTAGTGATCCACAAAAAAACTCATCCGATGGGGAGGAAGGCACTCAGAGCCGACGCGCAAGTTTGTTGCATCACACGTCAAATTGTAATGGAGGCCGCGGGAATTAATTAAAATATCCCTCTCCCACTTAGTAAATTAAAAATGAGGAATTTTCCTACGACATGCATATCAAACAAAAAGCAATAAATATGAAAAATAAATTATTTTCCAACTATTATGGCCTTTGTCTTCAATATGGCTCCCGTCGACGCTTATCTCGGCCGCTCCTCTCCTACGCCATGTACAAGCCCTCCGAGATCCGAGCCGAGACTAAAACCTATTTTAATTTACATCCATCGATCCTATACTCCACGAGGAGTGTACATGAATCTAGATCAAAGTAAAATAAAATAAAGAGCGCTAAACAATGCCGTATTTAATTTACAAAAAAAAACTAAATACTAGCCTCGTCAACCCAGAGGATTCAACAAAATAAATATTTACACACATACAATCACATACACACACACGACCATAATAGTCGGATCTTATGCCTGCAACCAAAGAGTTAAACTACGCATATCCTACTATTATCCGGCACATATAATATATGAAAAAGTGCATAAAATTAACCGAATCCTAAACACACAAAACCGGAATCCTTGGCTCTGATACCAATTGTTGGGGTTGATCCGTGAGGGGAAATCTCGCTTCCCTTCACTCGGTTTGCTTGACCATGGTGATCCCTTCGATGTCCCCGGATTAAAATTTAATCCTAGACAAAAGGGAGTCCCAAAGCAACCAAGTCATCGTCGTGCTATTCGTTTAGAGAGGTCACTTGAACAAACTAGTTGTTCAAGCGACCATCCTCTATTCTACGAGTAGCCGCGGAATAGACGAAGTCCGGATCGCCGGTTTTTGTGTTTATACTCGGGATCCAAGTATTATTTAGCCTATTTACAGAAATATAACATGCTTATATTTTGAAAAACAAACACAAGCAATGAATAAAAGAGATAGAAGAATAGTTATACCTCTTGGTCTTCTAATGTATGACCTCCTCCTTTTGACGTCGTGTGGGCGACGATCCACCAAAAGTCAAAGCTCCTAGATCGCAAAACTTCCTTCCTTGCTTTTCCCAAGCAAGAGGAAGAAGAGAAACAATGTTTTTCTCCTTCAAAAACTCAACCAACAAAGAACTATAGAAGTTCTTGCCGCCGGCCAACTAGAAGGAGAAGAAGATGATGGAAAACTACCAAGACACCAAGGGAAACCCTATATCTTGTTTCCACCACCTAAGGAGAAGAGAGGGAGTGTTTTGGGCGCCGCCAAGGGCTGGGAAGGGCTGGAATAGCTGCTGGACGTTGGCCACAAGGCAAGGAAGAAGAAGGAAAACTTGCCTTATTTGGTGCCACCCTTGCTTCCAAACCCTAACCCTAATTCCAATCCTATCTCAACTAGGATTGCCCTATTCTTGCCGCCCAAGCCTTGCTCCCTCTCAATGATGTTATCCACGACCACTTCCCATGCCCTCCTTTTATAGAGTTAGGGATAAGTCATGAATTAATCTCCTCCATTGGTTCTAGGGATTTAATCTCAACCGTCGGATCTAGAGATTTAATCTCAACCGTCTGATCTTAGAGATTTAATCTCTACCAATGGATCTTAGTGTTTTGTTTCTATCCATTGGATCTAAGCATCTTGAGGTGTTAATGGGCTACATTAGGGACCATGAGGAGGAGTTGGGTCTTGGCCACCCATGGATCAAGCCCACATAAAGTTCGATCCACTAATGATGGTCCAATCCACTAAAGGTCCATCATTGATCTACCTCACCAACCCCCATATGATAATATGGGCTCCATATATTATTTGTACATTTTCTCCCCGTGTTTAAGATCTCGAATGTCCGTCGATTAATTAATTTACTAACCATTAATTAATCAACATCTAACTCCATGAGTAGTACCACTCAACCTTTTCATCATGCCGGACCAAGTCCACCTGCAGGGTTTACATGATGAACCTTATGAGCTCCTCAAGGGGACATCATCATCCTAATATATAGGACACGGTTTCCTCCTATAATCAACGGCACACCATATAAATAATATCATCCCCCAACTTACCGAGTCTATCGATTTAATCTATAAATCTCGCCCATTGGTAAATCAAAGAGATGAGTACCAAGTATATGTGCCCATTATTATATCGGGATTAAGAGCATGTACTAAATAATATCTGAGGTCCGATTCGATTATGTAGTCAGCAATAAATCGAATTACCTCTGTGTCGGTCCTGCTCAATACACACAAAGTGCACTAGTGTGATTCTATGGTCAAGACAAACCAATACCAAATCACACTACAACCATTCCGATGGTTTGTCCAAAGCCATCTCGGTTGTGAGCCTTTACTTATACTTTACAAGGAGCCGATAACATGATCTCCCGTGTGACACCACACACCATGTTATCTACAATGTAAGGTATTAGACAATATTGCATAACCATAAAAATATGCAAACAATGATCATGTGATTCTTATTTCAAAATAAAGATGTTCATACAAAAAATAGACTTTTAAGTATACATCCCTACAGTATGATGCCCTCATACTTGCTAGACCACCCTTAGCCTAGACCTAAGCCTTCTGGCTACCTCCGTCAGCCTCCCGCCTATTGGATCGCTCTAAGTCATCAATGACTTGTTCATCCATACACTCCACCCTTGGAATTTATGCCGCCAATATCACCCCTTGGACTTCCCTTGCCAACCCATGTTGGCCTTTCCATTTGCTAAGACTCAAGCTTGAACTTTCTCTTTCAAGACCCATGCTTGGACTTTCCATGCCAAGTACACATGACTTTGACTTCTCCATCATATGGTCAATCCCATGTCAACCATATAGTCAAACAATGGTCAAACCATCGTCAAACATCAAAATACCCCTCGAGTCAAAATCGAGTCTGGTCAATCATGACTCGGGTCGATTGCTCCAACAATCTCTCCAAACATTGTCAAACATCAAAACATTACTTGAGTCCAACTCGAGTCTGGTCAATCATGACCTCGGATGATTGCACCAACAGGTAGGAGGTCTGAGATTACCTGTTGAATAATTAAAGAGGGGGAACCTTCTAAAGCAGAGGATGTCCTTCGAGGATAGATAGGCTTGAGGGGGGTCAATGTGGTCCTTCGTTTGAGGGAGGGATTGTTGGAGTATTGGGAATACAATCAAAGTCTCACATTGGTAAGACATGGAAAAGATCAACTTCTTATAAGATGAAAAGATATCTCCATTTGTATGAGGTCTTTTGGGTAAAACTCAAAAATAAAACCATGAGGGCTTAGACCCAAAGTGGACAATATCATACCATTGTGGACATATATGGATCTTATAGGCACTAATAGTGGTATCAGAGCCACGTGCGAAGCATGTACATGTTTGTTTTGTAATTTTTGTATTAGATACAAAAAATTATAGATCTGTAAGTTTCTGTAATTTTCCTAATTTTATAGATTTTTGTGAGTATTTTTCTCGTAGACTCGAAGCAACAAGTGTTTGGACACTTGTAGGCTTCAACCACCAGAAAAACTCTCCGAAATGGCAAAGTCTCGCTTTAGTCTTTTGGGATAGCGACTTAAGGCACTGTAAGATCAAATGGGACACTCGCGAAATTCATTTTGCGAGAAGGGGCGCTGCCCCTAACCCCGCAAGGAGCATTGTCCCGCGATCGCGCCAGAAAATCGCTTAGCGAGACCGTTGCGGAAGTGTGACTCATAAAATTGAAAATAAAGGTAGGCAAATTATAGAAATTTATGTAAAATACATAATTTAGAAATATGTATGATATTGTGATGGTAATGGACCAAAAACCCCAATGTGATTGGATAAAATTGTATTGTAATTCATAATACGGCTTGTGCGCCATTTTTAGTATTGTGCATGTTGTATATGATATGCGACCTGCGCATCGTGCCTCTCTTATTATATTCCTATTCTAAATAGATTTTAGACTCGAATGTAACTTGAGTTTCATGTTTGTAATGTACAAAATGAAGCGGTGGAAGGTCCACTTGTAGACGGAGTTAAGAGGAGGGTGCTGACGACACATGGCGGTCAAAGGAGGCACTTGGAGAAGCCGCTAACCCTAGGTTTACCGTCCGATCTTCTCATTGGCTTGAGAAGATCGTAGTAGGGCGATGACCTCATCACAAATTAATTAATTAGTATATATATATATATATATATATATATATATATATATATATATATATATATATATATATATTTTGCTTGTATGTATGTGATGCATGCTAGTATAGGGTAATTAATGCCTTATTTATTTTTGCTTGTATGTATGTGATGCATGCTAGTATACGGTAATTAATGCCTTAATGCATATATGATACACATTCATGATTAGATTAGATCTTAATCAAGTCAACTCGAAATGCCTACCAAGTTTTGATACCCAACACTACCTCGATCATTTGTTGTTGTTGAATCTGCCAAAGCAGAACAACACATATTATCTTGGTAGGGTGCGGAGGGACAATATTGGTCCCGCCTATCAAATCTTGGGTGAGAATAATCTCAATTAGATTGAGTGAAACTAGTTAACTCAAAAGGATTGGGCAAAACTATAGGCATATTCCAACGGTTGGAAAGATAGGATAAGTGTTGGGTTTTCCGAGCCGCAAAAACTGCTTTTTGCATTGCGGAAACCTCGGAAGCCCGGCCACGGATTCGTGCGAAGATATAAAAAAACTAAAAAACTACATGTATGTGTAATGGAAAAACCTAGATCTATCATAGATCTATATAATGAGAGCGTTACCCTCGTAGCGATGCCCTTCGCTTATCCTGCTCGTCCAAATGCTTTGCCGAAACTCAAGAGGTGTACACTCCTCTATTTGTATCCACACACACGAGTGGTGGAGAAAATCAACCTAGAGTGTTCTAGCACTCCTTGGTAGTTTCGGCCAAAAGAAGATGAGGGAGAGAGCTTGAGGAAGAGCAAGGAAGAAGAAGATGGAGTTACTCACCAAAAATGAAATCTCCCCATCAAGAAAAGTGGACGACCACTTATTTGGGTCGGGGTTACATGCATGCATGTAACTCCAAGAGCCAATGGCTCTTGGTCTCCATCATGAGGTGGCACCCCATGATAAGTCCATGATGATGTGGAACACCATCATTGGCCGACCCCCATGCCAAGTCACCATGACATGACAATTGGTCAAGTCAAAATTGACCATTCAAGTTCCCTCTCATGTCAAGTCAAACTTGACCTCTTATCTCCCATGGTTGATCAAATCTAACCACTTGATTCAAGCCAATTTGATTTAATGAATCTCTATTAATTAATTTAAATTGACTCAATGAATCTATTCTAAATTAGACTCATTCAACACTTGAATCAAATTGAGTCTAACTCAATTAGTCTAATTTTGGATTACTCTTAATCCAATTTGGTCCATCCCATAAACCTAATCCTCATGGTTCATCATATGAACCTAATCTCCATCTTATTTCCCTTTGTGTGTGACCCTATAGGTTCTTGTAACATTGGCAATGCTCCTAAACCGATTTAGGAACATAAGCAATGAGCGGTATCTAGCAACACATCATTGCTACCCAAGTTATAAGAATGTTGAGCTCCAACATCATCTTTGTGACTACTAATTGTGACTCTCACAATAGGTGACAATGTCCCTCTATCCTTGACATCTAGTTTGGCCAATTGAGGCATAGACCGTGTCATCCTCGGTATAAATCTATATCTTGAACTCCAAGTAGACTCACTATAATCAAATGAGCTCAATATCTCATATTGACTCATTTGGGCATGGCCATGCACTTCGTGGTCTCACTCTATCAAGAATAACGATGTCACTCCCGTCATATAGGAGGGATAGATCCCATCTACATCACTCACATCCCTCCGCATAATTTGTTACATACCCAGTAATCGCCTTTATAGTCCACCCATTTACGGGTAACGTTTGATGAAGCCAAAGTATGTAACTCCTTATGTAGGGAACCATGGTGACTTCAGGTCCAAGAACTAATAGTCATACTAATAGTCACATGAGAAAGTATATGACACTCATATAAAGATCCATGATACTTTCTTAAGGCGGGTCATTCAGTATATATTCTCCAATCCATACCCATATGTCAACTTGATATCTCATATCCATGACTTGTGAGATCAAGTTATCGTGTTGACCTACATGCTAGTCTCTACGCATTAACATTGTCCCTGAATGTTAATACTTGACTAGGAATGATTAAGAGTAGTGTTCTCTATATCATCTCATTATCGATTCAACCAATCGATTGATATAGATAAGAACCTTCTACTCAAGGACGTTATTATACTTAGTTATTTGGCACCAATACAAGTAAATATAATAACCATGCCTTTATAAATAGGAATATGATACAATAAAGTCCATACAACAATCATCACATGATTGGCTCTAGGGCTTTTACTAATAATCTCCCACTAGCACTAGTGCCAATCACCGTAGTATCTAATACCCAATGACCTAGTGGGACCATCATGCTTTTCCTGTGCCAAAGCCTTGGTCAAGGGATCTGTGATGTTAGCCTCTGTGGGTACTTTGCAAATCTTCACATCTCCTCTATCGATAATCTCTCGAATGAAATGGAAGCGCCGTAGTATGTGTTTGGTCCGCTGGTGTGAGCGAGGTTCCTTAGCTTGTGCAATCACTCCATTGTTGTCACAATAGAGCTCTGTTGGTGCAGTAGGCACCTAAGTCGAACCTGAGTTTTGATTATAGCAAAGGATACAAAGTTAAGCTCATGTCGTTATCTCACGAGCTGAATCGAGTCTGCAGAAGATTGATATAGCTGGAGCTGAAGGCTAGCGACACCCGGAGGAAGCCGCGGTGGTCGGGCGACACTCGAGTGACTTCGGAGGGAGCCGAAGGAATCGAGTGGAAGGCTGGAAGCAAAAGCAACACGTAAGTATCAAGGTAAGCTCGTGTGTGCGAGCGTAAGTGAGGTCGTATCCTCATTACGGGGATGATCTTAAGCGTAGATCCGACCAAAGACATCCTATAGATTGTCTAGGTCGAGATCGGACGGTCGACGACCGTCGAAATTATGTTTTTGTGGAGCTAACTTTGACTTGCAGCAAGCATCACGATCGCACTTGAGGACTCGATCGCCAATCACGATCCGCCGGAGGTCGAAGACTGATCGATGTCGCCATCACGATCGATGATGGCCATCCCGATCGATGGTCAATGACCAGATTCGAGGAGTCAAGTCTTATCACCCCATTTCAAGGAGATTGGTGCTCAATTATGATTGGCTAGGGTTCCTCTCGAAAAGGCGCTCAAAGGCTATAAAAGGAGGTCCTAACCTAGGGTTTTCTCATCAATTCTAAGTGCTCAAAAGCCTCCACAACACTGCGACTCTCCGACAACTCTACGACAACGAAGTGCTGCCAACAACCCTAGTTTAAGTCCTATCTTCGAGTTGTTAGTATAATCTTGTTTTGTCATTTCTTTTAATCTTGCAATTCATTTGTTAATCGAGGCTTTCTATCGTTGCATTTCATTTTAATAGAAGAGAGGGTTTGTTTCTCTATCTTGTGCTTCGAAGGTTTTTGTAATCGTAAAACTCCTACCTTCAACGAGGAGGAGTATTTTAGTGAATTGCCCTCCGTACACGGTCTAGGACCGTTAGGGCCTTGGAATAGTAGCCGAAGGCTATGAACCAAGTAAAAAAACTATTTGTCTCATTTAGTTTTTATTTATATTTCCGCTGCGTTTAATTGTCTACCGAACGATTTAAAAGAAAAAGTTTTTATCACTATTCACCCCCCCTCTAGTGATCCCCTTCGATCCAACAATTGGTATCAGAGCCGGGGGCGCTCAGATTCGGTGCAACCACTGGTCGAGCATTTTTTTTGTTTTCGTATTTATCGTTTTAAGATTTCTCCCACACTACTATTCCAAGACCAAGTCTTGGTACATAGTTTTTGGTTGTGTTTTTGCAAGTATTGATCGCCTTCGGAGTACCTCACGATCAAACGAGCATAACTTTTGCTACAAGTGGACTCACGAAACGATCTACCCACCAAATCGAAGCTCTCGCAGAGATCTACACTTCTTACCGGGGTTTACCCCCATAACAAGCTGTTTTCATCCTCAAAAAGTCGACGTTTAGTAGCCTTTCGGGGACATCGAAGGTTGTGAGTACTTACTTTTTATTTGGTTTCTTATTTCTTTGCTTAACTTTCTATTTTTCATTTGTTTCTTTTTATTTACCGCACTACTAATCCAAGACTCAAGTCTTGGTACTTTCGTGTGTTTTTGTCATTGCTAGGTTTTCTTTTTAGTCTCCTTGTTTTTTTGTTCTAATGGCCCATCTCGAGGGTTTTAGCACCGTCCGACCTCCGTTTTACAACGGAGATGATTTCCGTTACTGGAAAGGTTGGATGGAATGCTTTCTCAAAACCCAAATCAAGATGTGGATCATAATCCAAACGGGTTTCACACTTCCGACTAATGAAGTGGGTGACTCCTTGGATTATGATCAATGGACCATTGCAACAAAACGGCAAGTCGAAGCCGATGCCAAGGCAACACAAATCCTCCAATGCGGCTTGTCCAAGGAGGAGTTAAATCACGTCGGCCCCTTCATAAGCGCAAAGGACCTTTGGACAAAACTAGTGGAGCTACACGAAGGGACCGATGAAGCCAAGGTATGTAAGCGTGATCTTCTATTCAATAAACTATATAACTTAAAAATGCAGGAACACGAGTCCGCGACGCAACTCCACGCCCGTGTCCAAGACATAGTCAACAACCTACACGCAATCGGGCAAAAGGTCGAAAACCGTGACCTTATAAGGTATGTACTAAACTCCTTTCCAAGGACTACCTTGTGGGCATCCATGGTTGATGCCTACAAGGTCTCCAAGGATCTTTCTAGCAATACGTAAGATGAACTTTTTTCTGATTTTGAACTTCATGAGCAGTCTAACTCGAAACCTGAGAAAGGTATAGCATTATTTGCAGGTTCAAAGAAGAAAACCGCTAGCAAGCCACCCCTGAAGGAAGAAGAAGATGAGTCTGATTCGGAGGTCGACTCGGAAATGGAGGCCGAACTAGTCAACCTAGTTCGGAGGATAGTCAAGGGCCGAAAATGAGCCGTCACTCGACCCAATGAAGGTAAGCCTAAAAGTTCGAACATAAGATGTTATGAATGCAACAGGTTTGGACATATCAAGTCCGAATGCCCAAAACTCAAGAGCAAGGCACCAAAACACAAAAAGACACTCAACACTACTTGGGAAGAAGCTTCCGAAGAAGAAGACAACGATCGAGTCCTTATGGCTAAACCGGTGGAATCGGAGACGGAGTCGGAACCAGAACTTGAATCGAAAACCGAAGATGAGTCGGACTGCAAAACACTATTCAAGACAAGCCACGGATACGCATCCGGTTCAAAAGATACACTCAAGGTTAGTCGGTCTCTTATTACTACTCTTTATAGTGCAATTAAGTTTTTAAATAAAAAGTTAGCTAAGTCCGAGTCCAAGGTCGAGACCCTGGTTGAGGAAGTTAAACTCCTCAAGCACGAGGTCTCCCTAACCTCTTCGACTTGTCGAGTTCAAGAGAAGGACTCAACTCGGGTTGAAAAACTCGAAGTTGAGAACTCACTCTTGAAAAGTCAAGTCGAAGATCATAGGAATACGTTGGAAAGGTTTACTTTGGGATCCAAAGGACTTGACCTCCTACTTGGATCACAAAGGGCCGTGTACAACAAGGTCGGGCTAGGGTTTAGCTCAAACACGACCAGTAAGTCGTATATGTCAATCGTAAGTCGACATAAAAAATGTGTCAAAGCATGGGTCCCTAAGACCACCTTGATTTCAAACTTAGGATCAAACTAGTATTGGGTTCCCAAGGACCAAATCCACTATGTGGAGAGACCGAATCGATTCAACGGTCCAGGGGGAGCTAGTACGAAATTTGTTTGTGTTTTAACTTAGAAATTGCATGCTTAGGTTTTTATTTAGTTTGATTTTTCTTTTTAGAATGGTTAGATAGGACTATAACTCGTCAATACTTGATAACATAGTACCAGGACACGGCGAGATGATAGTACGCTAGGAAAGCGGAGTTTTGTGTATTCGGGCTAGATAAGGCGTATCTAGTTCGGTGCACTTGACCGAGCGGAACTAGCTGAAGCTACCTCGCCGTATCCTAGACTAGTTAGACCAGGAAGTGGTCTTAAGTGAGTCAAGTCTCTATTTTCTTGAAAATGGCTTTGTCTAAGGAAGTGGTCGTTGTTCCGATCAAAAAAGCCCTCTGTGCCTCGCCACGACCTGGAAGCCATGATCTTGAAAAGGTGACTTGATGAGCCTAAGGTCAAATCCGAATCTAACGCAAGGTTGACAAGTGTTTAAGTCATTAAATTTAATTCAACTAAAATTGGAAGTCATCTCACAAGAACATATAGGATTAACATGTTTGATCATGTAGACATGGGTGAGATGATTTAGGTTAATAATTTTCAACCAATTTTTAATAAATTCAATATCCGATCCAACTACCTTGCGTGTAGGATCAATGGATGTTGACGGTTGCTCGACACATGGAAGGATCAACTCAAGTTTTTGAAGCTTCGATTCAAACGACAAGGATCGTTAGCCTTCGGAAATAACGGCAAGCTCAAAATCATCGGATCAGGTGATATTGAGCTTAACTCAAATTTTGTTATTCAAAACATTTTATTAGTAGAAAATTTTCAATATAATCTACTTAGTGTAAGCCAATTGTGTGATAATAACTATAAGGTCATATTTCTAGAAAATGAATGCATAATTAATACAAACGAAACCTCTAAAACAATTCTTAAGGGAACTAGAAATAACAACATTTACACTATTAACTTAACTAACTCCTCAACTAAGTGTTTTATGACACGGCAAGAGGAATCATGGTTGTGGCACCGACGACTCGGTCACTCACACCCAAGACTCATCCACAAGATGAGTCAGAGTGACTTAGTCAGAGGTTTGCCTAACCTCAATAACTTGGATAATAAAATATGTAATTCTTGTCAACAAGGTAAACAATCTAGGACACAACATAAACTAACTAATCAACAATGAACCAAAAGTGTGCTTGAGCTCCTACACATGGATCTATTTGATTCACACGGAGCTAAGTCACTTAATGGAAGTAAATTCTGTTTAGTCATTATTGATGACTACTCTAGATTTACTTGGGTTAGGTTCATCAAACACAAAAGTGATACCCTATATCAATTAATCAACCTATTTAAGTTAATATAAAATCAACAAAACATTAAAATAAAAAAACTTAGGACTGATCATGGTGGTGAATTCGAAAACCATAGGTTTACAGAATTCTGTAACCTAAATGGATACCACCATGAGTTCTCTTGCCCTAGAACTCCACAACAAAATGGCCTAGTAGAACGCAAAAATAGAACCCTACAAGAAGCCGCTAGGACAATGCTTAATGAGTATAACCTACCCGATAGGTTTTGGGCGGAAGCCATGAGTACGACATGCTATGTCCAAAATAGGATCCTTATGGTAAAGAGGCACCTTAAGACCTCATACGAGATTTATCACGATAACATACCTAACATCAAGTACTTTAGGGTATTTGGGTGTAAGGTACATATCCTAAACACTAAAGATTACCTAGGGAAATTTACATCCAAAACCACGATCGGAATCTTTCTAGGATACTCGACTACGAGTAGAGCTTATAGAATATATAACCATGACACCCTTAGAGTCGAAAAAACTATCAATGTAGTATTCGATGAAGGACACAAACCTACAAAACCCCCGGCAACCCCAATTAGCGAGCCCATTCATACTAGACCTAACTCTGATCCAGAGATCAGGTCTAGTATTAATCCTAACCTAAGTCAATCAAGTCACTCTATTGATCAAGTGATAGATGACTCCAACCAAACTAGAACTCAAACAAGTCATCCTATGGATCAAATTGTAGACTCAAACCCAAATCCAACTTGGACTCAAACGAATCATCCTATTGACCAAGTGATAGGTGATCCAAGTCTAGGAGTTCGAACTAGAGCCTCATACAGAAACCTTAGTCAAATATTTTTTATTTCTAAAATTGAACCCAAAACTATTGACCAAGCTCTTCTTGATCCCGATTGGATTATTGCAATGCAAGAAGAGTTGGCTCAATTCATTAGGAACGAAGTATGGGAATTAGTACCACCACCTATAGATAAAACAATCATTGGAACAAGGTGGGTGTTTAGAAATAAAATTTATGATAAAGGTGAAGTAGTTAGAAATAAAGCTAGACTAGTTGCTAAAGGGTTTAGTCAAGTGGAAGGTTTAGATTACGACGAGACCTATGCCCCAGTAGCTAGATTAGAGTCCATTCGAATGCTATTAGCATATGCAGCACATCGAGGATTTAAGTTGTTTCAAATGGATGTGAAATCTGCATTCTTAAATGGATACATTAAAGAAGAAGTTTATGTTAGTCAACCCCCAGGTTTCGAAAGTTTAGACAAACCCGATCATGTCCTTAGGTTAAAGAAAGCTCTTTATGGACTTAAACAAGCTCCTCGAGCTTGGTACGAGAGACTTTCAATTTATCATAAGTCCAAAGGTTTTAGCCAAGGTGTAGTTGACCCAACTCTTTTCGTAAAAACCTTAGGTAAAGACATATTCATAGCCCAAATCTACGTAGATGATATTATTTTTGGAACCACCAACTCAATCCTACTAAATGAGTTCATTTCACTTATGGAAAGTGAATTTGAAATGAATTTAGTAGGCGAGTTAAGTTTCTTCTTAGGTCTACAAATTAAACAAACTAAAGATGGAATATACCTACATCAACGCAAATATACTAGGGAATTAATTAAATGCTTTGGAATGCAAGACGCTAAAATTATTAATACCTCAATGGCAACTAATGTTAATATAGAAGAAGATGTAATTGGAAACCCAATTGATTTAAAATACTATAGGAGTATAATAGGGAGTCTCCTTTACTTAACTGCAAGCTGACCTGATATCCTATTTGCAGGAAGTATGTGCGCAAGGTTCCAAACCTGTGCCAAGGAGTCTCACCTAACTCTAGTCAAGCGTATCCTTAGATATCTAAAGGGTACACATAATGTTGGTATTTGGTATCCTAGATCTACCGAGTTCGAACTAACCGGCTACTCCGATTCGGACTATGCCGGTAGTAAGCTCGATAGAAAGAGCACGAGTGGTTGTTGTCAACTTCTCGGCTCGAGTCTAGTGAGTTGGTGCAGTAGGAAGCAATATTGTGTTGCCCTATCTACCACCGAAGCCGAATACACCACGATGGGTGAGTGTGTCACTCATCTTCTTTGGATGAAGCACACTCTCAGCGATTTCAAGTTAGACTTTACGAATACTAAACTTCATGTAGATAACATTAATTCAATTAATCTTACTAAGAATCCAATATGTCACTCTAGGACCAAACATATAGAGGTCAAACACCATTTCATTCGAGAACATGTGGCCAACGGACCCATACAACTCGAATACGTCTAATCAAAGTCTAACTTAGCAGACCTATTTACTAAACCCCTACCCGAAGCCGAATTTAGTCTATTAAGACGAAAATTGGGCATGTACGTAGTAGAATAGGACCTTGCAAATTATATTTTCTTACTACTATTTCTTAAATTTTCATTTTTATGGAACTAGCATAGGACATACCTTAGATATCATGCACCTATAGATTTAAGGAGCCAATACATCTCACAACACATAGGACTAATGTGTTTGTGTACTTATCCACGTAGATGGGTGTGAGATGTTAGGACCTTACTCCTGGTTCCAGATGTAGAGCTAGTGCATCGTTATGAACCACGGAGTATAATCATACATACCAACCGACTCTGACCAGGACTGGTTGATCTTTCATATCAATCAAGCCAAATATGAGTCGAACATTTTATAGATGAACTTATTTTCAGTATATTATTTTCAAAATAATGTGGAACATGCTTGGACTTATTTTATACCCTCACTCTTTTCGATATATGGCAAAAGGGGGAGAAAAAGGCCAAAGTTAAGGGGTCAATTTTTTTTTTATAACTTAACTCTTACTTCATATTTAAACCAAAAGTTAACTCTAAGTTTTTGAAAACTTATTTAACTTTTAACAAAAGGAAGTAAAGGCCAAGTTAAGAGAATTCTTAACTTAAACTTATGTGTGCCGTTAACGTAAACATTATGCCGTTAATGCTTTACTTAAAGGAGAGAAAGGGCCAAGTTAAGAAGAACTCTTAACTTAAATGTTTTACTAAGGCCAACTTTAAGTAATTACTTAAAGCAACCCTTAAGGGAGAGGATTATGGTCTTTCTTCAAGACTCACCCTCGGTCAAGGGAGAGGTTTCCTCAAGGGGGAGTACTTGAAGAAAATCCTTACTACTCCAACTTAATCTTCTTTATTTCTTGTTTGTTTCTAATGCACATTATTCTTCATGCTTGCTATTTACTTAACTTTGTATGTGGGTTTACCATAAATCAAAAAGGGGGAGATTGTTGGTGAAGTAGGCACCTAAGTCGAACCTGAGTTTTGATTATAGCAAACGATACAAAGTTAAGCTCATGTCATTATCTCACGAGCTGAATCGAGTGTGCAGAAGATTGCTATAACTAGAGATGAAGGCTAGCGACACCCGGAGGAAGCCGCGATGGTTGGGTGACACTGAAGTGACTTCGGAGGGAGCCGAAGGAATCGAGTGGAAGGCCGGAAGCAAAAGCAACACTTAAGTATCGAGGTAAGCTCGTGTGTGCGAGCGTAAGTAAGGTCGTATCCTCGTTACGGCGATGATCTTAAGCGTAGATCCGACCAAAGACATCCTATAGATGGTCTTGGCCGAGATAGGATGGTCGACGACCGTCAAAATTATGTTTTTGTTGAGCTAACTTTGACTTGCAGCAAGCATCGATCATTGCCCGGCTTGGAGGACTCATTGTCGTCAATCGGCCGACTTGAGGTCAAGACTCGGCCCGATGCTACCATCGATCGGATGATGGCCATCAGTCGACTGATGGTCAATGATCAGATTCGAGGAGTCAAGGCTTATCACCCCATTTCAAGGAGATTGGTGCTCAATTGTGATTGGCTAGGGTTCCTCTCGAAAAGGGGCTCAAAGGCTATAAAAGGAGGTCCTAACATAGGGGTTTCTCATCAATTCTAAGTGCTCAAAATCCTCCACAACACTGCGACTCTTCGACAACTCTACGACAACGAAGTGCTGCCAACAACCCTAGTTTAAGTCCTATCTTCGAGTTGTTGGTATAATCTTGTTTTCTCATTTCTTTTAATCTTGCAATTCGTTTGTTAATCGAGGCTTTCTACCGTTGCATTTCATTTTAATAGAAGAGAGGGTTTGTCTCTCTATCTTGTGCTTCGAAGGTTTTTGTAATCGTAAAACTCCTACCTCCAACGAGGAGGAGTATTTTAGTGAATTGCCCTCTGTACACGGTCTAGGACCGTTAGGACCTTGGAGTAGTAGCCGAAGGCTATGAACCAAGTAAAAAAACTATTTGTCTCATTTAGTTTTTATTTACATTTCCGCTGCATTTAATTGTCTACCAAATGATTTAAAAGAAAATTTTTTTATCGCTATTCACCCCCCCTCTAGCGATCCGCTTCGATCCAACAAGCTCTATGAGATCTGCTATGCTAGGAACCACCCCAAGCTCAGTAATGAACTTGCAGATCCAAACTGCCTCCTTTGCTGCTCAGATGTAGAGATATACTCGGCTTCTGTTGTAGAATCAACAACTGTGTCCTGCTTCGAACTCTTCCAGCTCACATCGCCACCATTCAAGCAAAACACGAACCCTGACTGTGATCTATAATCATCCTGGTCAGTTTGGAAGCTGGCATCGCTGTAACACTTTACAGCTCGCTCCTCATCACCTCCAAATATCAAGAAATATTCTTTAGTCCTTCTCAAGTACTTAAGAATATTCTTGACTACTATCCAGTGACGCTCACCTGGATCTGACTGGCATCTACTCATCATGCTCAAAGCATACAAAACATCAGGACGAGTACACTGCATGGTGTAAATGATAGATCCTATAGCAGATGCATAAGGGATCTTATCCATGCGGTCTCTCTCCTCTCTAGAAGAGGGACTTTGAGTTTTCAAAAGACTCACACCATGTGAAATCGACAGAAGTCCCTTCTTGGAATTCTGCATGCCAAATCGTAGTAATATCGTGTCAGTGTATGTACTCTGACTTAGGCCAAGCAATCTCTTAGATCTATCTCTATAGATCTTGATGCCTAGAATACAGGTTAATTCACCTAAGTACTTCATTTAGAAGCACATCCCCAGCCAAGTCTTCACAGACTGTAGCGAAGGGATGTCATTCCCAATGAGTAGTATGTCATCCACATACAATAAAAGAAAGACAACTGTATTTCCACTAACCCTATTGTAAACACAGGGTTCATCTTCATTCTTGATCAAACCAAACTATTTGATCGCATCATCGAATCGAAGATTCCAGCTTCGAGAAGCTTGCTTTAGCCCATAAATGGACCTTTGCAGCTTGCATACTTTACTAGTATGTTGTGGATCTACAAAACTCTTAAGTTGAGTCATGTACATATCCTCAAGTAAGTTTCCATTCAAAAACACAGTTTTGACATCCATATGCCAGATCTCATAATCGTGGTATGCTGCAATAGCAAGCATGATCCGAATGGACTTGAACATCGCCACTGGAGAAAAGGTTTCATCATAGTCAATACCATGAATTTTCTTGAAACCTTTAGCCACCAATCGGCCCTTATAGGTATGCGTAAGTCTATCCATGTAAGTCTTTCCCTTAAAGACCCACTTACACCCAATGGGTTTGACGCCCTCAGGTGGATCAATCAAAGGCTATACTTAGTTGGTGTACATGGATTTCATCTCGGATCTCATGGCCTTTAGCCATTTCTCAGAATCTAGGCTCATCACAACTTCCTGAGAGGAGGTAGGCTCATTCTCAATGAGCATAACGTCATCATGGTCAGACAAGAGAAATGAGTATCTCTCAGGCTGACAACATACCCTATCAAACCTGTGAAGAGGTAGGTCTACCTGAACAGGTTGTTGTTCCACAATTCTTTATGCAACAATCTTCTCATCCACAACACTTTGTTGTTCCTGTTCAACCTCCATCAAGGCCTCAGTTCTATGGTCCCTATCTTGAATTTCTTCAAGATCGAATGTACTCCCACTAGTTTTTCTAGAAACAAAATCTCTTTCTAGAAATACCCCAGTCTTTGCCACAAACACTTTGTGCTGACTAGGAATGTAGAAGTAATATCCCTTCGTTTCCTTGGGATATCAAACAAAATAGAACTTATCGGATTTGGGTCCCAGTTTGTCTGAGACTTGACGTCGAACATAAGCCTCACAACCCCAAATCCTCATGAAAGACATCTTGGGATTTCTCCCTATCCATATCGTATATGGTGTCTTTATCACAGCCTTGGATGGTACACGGTTAAGTGTGAAGGCTGCTGTGTCTAGAGCATATCCCCAAAAGGATATAAGAAGATCTGTGTGACTCATCATAGATCGTACCATATCTAATAGGGTACGATTCCTCCTTTCGGATACACCATTCCACTGTGGTGTTCCAGGAGGAGTGAGTTGGGATAGAATCCCACACTCAGCTAGATAGTCACGAAACTCATGGCTAAGCTATTCACCACCTCGATCTGATCGAAGTATCTTAATACTCTTGCCAAGCTGATTTTGTACTTCATTCTTGAATTCTTTGAACTTTTCAAAGGATTCTGGCTTATGTGGCATCAGATACACAAAACCATATCTACTGAAGTCATCAGTAAATGTAATGAAGTACCTGTAACCACTTCTAGCAGCAACATTGAAAGGGTCACACACATCACTATGTATAAGTCCTAACAAGTCTGTTGCTCTCTCGCTGTGTCCACTAAAGGGAGTCTTGGTCATCTTGCCTAAAAATCAAGACTCGCATGTCTCATATGATTCAAAATCAAATGAGTCCAGCAGTCCATCCTTATGGAGCTGTGATAAGCGACTCTCATTTATGTGACCTAAGTGACAATGCTAGAGATAGGTTTGGTTCAACTCATTTGACTTGAACCTTTTGGTACTTATGTTATAGATGGGGCTCACTAAGTCTAGAAAGTAGAGTTTATTTATTAGAGGTGCACTACAATAGAACATATCATTTAAATTAACTGAACAACATTTGTTCTTTTTTATAAATGTAAATCCTTTCTTGTCCAAACAAGAAACCGAAATTATGTTCTTAGTTAAAGAAGACACATAACAACATTCATCTAGTTCTAGTACAAGCCCAATGGGCAGAAATAGATCATAAGTTCCTACAGTAATAGCAGCAACTCTTGCTCCATTGCCTACTCGTAGGTCCACCTCACCCTTTGTCAATACCCTGCTATTTCTCAACGCTTGCACATTGGTACAAATGTGAGATGCACATCTGGTATCTAATAACCATGATGAAGAAATAGATAGATTAACTTCTATAACATTTATACCTGAAGTAGAAGTCTCACTTCTCTTCTTCTTAAGATCTTCTAGGTAAGCTTTGCAGTTACGCTTCCAGTGTCCAGTTTCCTTGCAGTGGAAGCAAGCCCCTTCTTTGGCCACCCCTCCTTTGGGTTTCAGTTCATTACCTTTGCCCTTGGGCTGGGACTTTCCCTTACCTTTAGGCTTTCCCTTGCCTTTCTTCTTTTGCACCATCAAAATGGAGTCAGATTTTCCCTTCTTAAGGTTGAGCTCAGCAGTTCTCAACATGCTGAGCATCTCAGACAGTGGCTTATCAATTTCATTTATGTGGTAATTCATGACAAATTGATTGTAGCTTTGTGGCAAAGACTGCAAGATCAAGTCAGTGGCCATCTCTTGGCCAAGTGGAAATCCCAATCTCTGTAGGTTTTCTACATACCCAATCATCTTGAGTACATATGGACCTACGAGAGTCCCATCTTGCATCTTGGACTGAAACAATGCCTTAGAGACTTCATATCTCTCGTGCCTTGCTTGTCCTTCATATAATTGACGAAGATGTTCAACTATATCATAAGGATTCATAAACTCGTGTTGCTTCTGAAGCTCAGAGTTCATGGTCACGAGCATGAGACATGACACATCTAATACATCATCTTGATGCTTCTTGTAAGCATCTTTGTCAGTTCGCAAGGAAGTGGTAGGAGGTGCCTCTAGAATGGGATTCTCTAGGACGTACAGTTTCCTTTCTTGGTAAGAACAATTCTCAGGTTCCTGTACCAGTCCAAGAAATTTGCTCCATTGAGCTTGTCCTTCTCAAGGACAGAACGCAGAGAGAGAGTGTTCGTGTTTGTGAACATAGTAATCTACAACATACACAATGCAGAAAATTAATATCATATTCCTTTTATCATTTATTAGGCCTTTAATCAAATGATGCTCCCACTGAATTATAGGACTTTTGTAGAATCGAGTTATGGATGTGGTCAAACCACATTATTAGATTCATACAAACATGTTATAATTCCTGCGAGACAAGATCCACATCATACTAAGCCTTGAGTTAGCTTTGGCTAAATCGCCCAAGACTTAGTATGATCGGTGGGTAACACATTACTGATTACATCTCTATGCAACTCTTGTTTATAGGATCAAGACCCACATTTACAAAAGACTTTGAGTTAGCTTTGGCAAAATCGCCCAAGATTTAGTGTAAATGCGATGTTATCCTATCTTTCTAACGGTTGGAATATGCCTATAGTTCTACTCGATCCAATTGAGTTAACTAGTTTTACTCAATCTAATTGAGCTTACTATAACCCAAGTCGTGATAGGCGGGACCAAGATTATCCCTCCGCACCCTACCAAGATAATATGTGTTGCTCTACTTTGGCAGATTCAACAACTACAAATGATCGAGTTAGTGATGGGTATCAAGACTTGGTAGGCATTTTCGAGTTGATTCGATTATGATCTAATCTAATCGTGAATGTGTATCATAGACGCATCAAGGCCTTTATTATCCTACACTAGCATACATCACATACATACAAGCATCATTCTAGCATGCATCATATACATACAAGAAAAATATCCTAGCATGCATCATATACATACAAGCATTATTCTACTAGCATGCATCACATACATACAAGCATAACAAATATATATATATATATATATATATATATATATATATATATATATATATATATATAAATATAAATTAATTGTGATTATGTCATGGCCCTACTACGATCTTATCAAGCCAATGAGAAGATCGAACGGTCAGTCTAGGGTTAGCGGCTTCTCCAAGCGCCTCCTTTGACCGCCATGTGTTGTCAGCTCTATCCTCGTAACTCCGTCTACAAGTGGACCTTCCACTGCTCCATTTTGTACATTACAAACATGAAACTCGAGTTACATTCGAGTATAAAACTATTTACAACTAGAATTTTAAATGAAGAGGCACGACGCGTAGGTCGTATACCCTATACAAGATGCACAACCACAAAAATGGCACGCAGGCCGTATTATGAATTAACAACACATTATCATCCATTCATATTAGGGTTCTTGAACCATGACCATCACAGAATTATACATAATTCTAAATTATATATTTTACAGAAAATTTCTATAATTTTTCTTATTTTTTTACAATTTTATTTGTCACCTCTCCGTAACGGTCCCGCTAAGCGGTTTCCGGGCGCGATCGCAGGACAAGGCCCCTTTCAGGGATAGGGGCAGCACCCCTACTCGCAAAAATTGAAGGTAGGAAACTTCGCTTTCCACTTCAACTTAGTCGCTTGTTCATGCCGATCCCTTCTACATCCCCGGATAAAAAAAATTTATCCTTGACAAGAGGGATTACCCAAGCTACCATTTCATCGTTGTACTATTCGATTAGAGTAGTCACTTGAACAAACTTGTTGTTCAAGCCACCAACCTCTATTCTACGAATAGCCGTGGAATAGACGATGTACGGATCGCCAGTTTTTGTGTTTGTATTCGGGGTCCAAGTTAATTTAGCCATTAAACAAAGCATACAACATGCATATAATTGAAAAATAATCATAGACAAAACACAAAGGAATATAAAACATCGTTTATACCTCTCGATCTTCTATTGTATGTCCTTCCTCCTTTTGGACGTCGTGTGGGCGACGGTGTTCATGGCGATCAATAATCTTCCTTCCTTGCTCACTCCGAACAAGTGGAAGTATAGAAACAAAACTCTTCTCCTTCCTTTAGCCAACCACCAAGCACCAACCTTGATGCTTGCCACCGGCCAACAAGAAGAAGAGATAGGGAGGTGGGCGCCGGCCAAGAGCTTCAAGGGAAGACCCTAAGCTTTGTTTCCACCGGCCAAAGAGAAGAGAAGGAGGAGCTTTGGATGCCAGCAAAGGGAGAGGAGATGATGATTGGCGCCGGCCACCTAAGGAAGAAGAGAATAAAGGAAAAATTTTCCTTAATTGTGGCCGCCCAAAACCAAACTCCAAAAACCCTAGCCTCCTTTTGTTTCTTGCCGCCCAAGCCAAAAGAAATAAAACCCTAACTTCTCCAATTGATCTCCATGCCAAGCCTTAAGCCTATATTTATAGAGTTAGTCTTAAGCCTCCTTTTAATCTCCACTGTCGGTTCTAGAGATTTAATCTCAACCGTCGGATCTACAGATTTAATCTCAACTGTCGGATCTAGATGTTGGTGCAATCGTCCCAGGTTGACTCGAGTTTGACTCGAGCAGTACTTTGATAGTATTTTGATGATAGACAAAACTCATGACATGGGATTGTCATGGGAAAGTCCAACATGGAGTTGGCATGGAAAATCCAGGCATGGAGCTTGGTGTGGGAAAGTCCAACATCGAGTTGGCATGGAAAATCCAAGCATGGGGCTTGGTGTGGGAAAATCCAAAGCATTGCAAAGCCGTGCGCTTGTTGCTTGGCGAGAAATGCATTACGAAGCCGTGCACTTGGTGCATGTGGGAAGTCTTGAGGACTTGGCAAGTTCACTAGGCTCGGGGTCCTTGAGTCGGTGAAGGATGGCATTGCGAAGTCGTGCGCTTGGTGCATCCGAGGGACCGTCGGACGAGGAGCAAATGGAGTGAGACCAAAGGGAAGCATACTTCGAGGGAAAGAGACGCGAAGTATGACATTGCGAAGTCGTGCACTTGGCGCATCCGAGGGACGTAGGCCGAGGGAAGAGAGCTTCGGTGGGGAACTTCATGAGGGATGATGTGGACTTGGCCTAGTGGTTAAGACTGGTTGTCGGATGCTCATAAAGCTTGATGTTTGAGATTTTACCCGACATCAGTCGACTGCTCTAGGTCATATGGTTTCGACCAGTGTTCGACTAAACAGAGTCTGGCTGATCAGTCGACTGCCATGGGAGGGCATTCGACTATTGACAACATGAGTCGATCGCTAAGGGTAGCGATCGCTCACACCGCACGGCACGTGGTTAGTCTAGCTTGCCAAAGAATCGATCGATGGGTACCAATGATCGATGAGTGCCATCACGATCGCAGTGATCTGTTGGAACTTGACTAACGTTGATCTGGCCGTTGTGAGACAACGGCTACAGAACCAGTCGACTGATGGTCACGATCAGTCGACTGATGCACGCGAAATCAGCTTGATGCAGGTTATAAATTGAGCTCAATATGGGGGATTTCGCCAAACCTTTTGTGAATCTATTGGAGGGGAATTGTTGCTGAATTTCAGACCTTCAAGATCCATCTAAAGCAAGTAACAAGCAAAGCGATCAAAGCAATCGGTGAAAGGTTTCTTATGTATTGTATTTGTATATTTGCTTGTATGTTTATATTACATTGTAATTGCTTGTGAGAGGTTTCTCCACCTCCGACGTGTTGTTGAGAAGGAGTGTTAGTTAGTGTTGTGCACATAACTAGAGCTCGGTGAGCTCGCCCGTGGAGTAGGAACCATTCGGTTCCAAACCACGTATATCTAGTTGTCTCTTGTGTGATTGTATTTGTTGTTAGTGTTCATATTTGTATTAGTATTCCACTGCACTAACGACAATTATAGATGAGCACACATCGAATGTTGTGCACCGACCTGTGCCATGACTGACTGTGACTGTAAGTTCACAGCAAACACAAACTGGAACGAAGTACACAGTGGTATCAGAGACAAGGCACTTGTCGAGGACTAACCGCCGACACAAGCACTACAAGATGGCCGGCTACAACATCCATCCACCGAAATTCGATGGAGATTTTTCTTGGTGGAAGAAATGGATGGAGGTATATATCGAAACCGATTTTGATTTTATGATTATTGTGGAAAACGGTTTTGAGATGCCTAGGGACAAAGACAACAAGCCAATTGAGAAGTCAAGGTGGACCCAAGACCAAATTAAAGACTTTAAGACAAATCTCAAGGTAATAAAATTACTTAGTTATTTGATTCCTAACACTATTTTGTCTAGATTGGGTGACTATAGGGATGCGAAGGAATTATGGAATAAGATAATAAAATTCCAAGAAAATTCCCAACCGGCGCAAATAGAGGAGAATGTCGTGGAAGAATTTCCATCCACATTCGAAGATGTGGATGATTTGGTGGAGACCTCCATCTCTAGCATTGAGGGGGAGAAAAGGATTTCCATTCCAGAGCAAGATCAAAATGAAGCTTCTACCTCTAGAAGAAGTGAAGAGGCCTCCACCACCTCCCTAGGTAACTCAAGTGTTATATTTTTAAATAAAGATCACATAATATGTTTTGAGTGTAGGGAGAAAGGGCATTATATGAGCAAATGCCCAAAATTGGCTAAGAAGAAAACACCAGCACCAAAAGTCAACCCAAAGTCAAAGGATGTCAGAGTCCCCACAATTAGAAGCAAAGAGCATATTGTGTGCTTTAAATGCAATCAAAAGGGACACTACTGAAGCCAATGCCCTAGGGGGAGGAAGAAAGGGCAAGAAGGTGTATCTCATGTAGGGGGTGTTAGTAATATATGAGAGATGTCTTAAGGCAATCGCATTATGTATGAACCATTTATATGATAAATGAAGATTCACTATTTGAGTATACATGTTTCATGTATTTGATTGGATCTTAAACTCATTTACTGAATGTCCACGATGCGATTCACAGCATGAGAGAATTTGTGATTGGATCACAACTAGTGAGTATCTCTACATGTGTAATTGTGATGTATCGGAATTATCCCTAGTCGATGAATTGATGGATTTGGACACCATCAATTATGTCGAGACTAGCATGAGGTATACTCCTTGGTGTATCCAAGCAGCTGATTCTCACTGGCTGGAGACATTGTGATGTCCGGAGTTGATCGTGGATGCTAGTTATGGTAACTAGTTCATTGGAGTGACCAGCCGTAAGACTTCATATGGTTCTCTGCATATATAGATATGTCAATGAAGTTCTTACTATAGCTTAAGTGCGATGTTCCTTTGACTTGCGGTATTCAAGTCATCTTGATCATGGAGACTTATGCTTTGACATCTTAAGCAAACATCTCTAAGGAGATGTGGACCCGGGATGATTGGGTATAAGTCGAAGTGATCGAAGGTGTTTGAATAGCCTATAAAGGATTCACCACTCCTTGCGAGGAGATGTATACCCATGGCCTCTCGTCGGATTGTTACTAAAGTCTTTGGCCAAAGCATTACATGTTTAGAGTAAGGTACTCTTCGATACATGTGCAGTAACTAGAATCCGTAGGACGAGGAAATGATACTTGGTGTGACGTAGTCACTTAGTGGGGATCGACACTATAGACCATGTCCTCAACCAAGTGGGTATAAGATGAGTGAAGGGAATGGGGCGAAATCATTCATTGAAGGGTTTCGTAAATAGTTCGATCAACCGCTGATCTTTTCGCTTAATTGGGGATCATGATGTACTACTAGGTGCCACTCATGATCGTTCTATAATTAATGGTTAATTATAGACGGTCAACATAAACCGAGAACCTATTTGGTCACACGCACAACGAGCGTAATCCGAAGGATTTAAAACGAGCTTGAGAATGGGATTCTCAGACCGAGAGAAACTAAGTTTGGTTGGACCAAACATGGAGCGAGCATGAAATCATTTCAGTCGCAATGGAAGCGTGGATGGGCCGTGTCTTATGAAGACATAATGGATGGAGAAAATGGTTTGGTTCTAATAATGGAGGAGAATAAACCAAAGGGTTTGGTTTATTTTAAACGAATGAACCAAAAGTTGGTTCGTTCGTTTTAACTTAAAATAAACCATCATGGTTTGGTTTATTTTAACTTATCTTAATGGAGCGGGTTAACGGGCCTAATGGTTATGATCCAATAACCATTAAGAGAATTAGTTCTCTATAAAAGAGGGCTTAAGGGATGGTTTAAGCCCAAATCCACAACCCTAAGTTGTCGCCCACCTCTCCTTGGAGAAATTCGGAGCTAACTCTCCTCCTCCTTGCCGCCGCCCACCTTGAGGCACCAACCAGCCCCCATAAGGCTGCTTCTTCCCCTCGCCGCATCGAGCTGCTGCCGGTTAGTGCTCCGTGATCTCCTTCAAGTTTGGCATCAAGGTGAGCTCTATCTCCTTGGTTGGCCGGCGCCTATCACCTCCACCAAAGCTGTCCAGTTTTCTAGACAGCTTGTTCTCCTCTCGTCGGAGCGTCGTTTGGACGACGGTTAGAGCTCCGACAGCGGCTAACTTACCGGGGATTCGATCTCCGGTAATCCTCTGAGGTGTAGGACGGCGATCTGCCAATTGCTGACGAACACCTCTCCGGAGAAGCGAAGTTTTGAGAACTCGACAGGATCCGAATTTGGATTCGGATCGTGATCATCTCTCGATCACGCCGCCTTCAACACGAGGCTAGTAACCCATAAAGACGAAGCTCATGGCTTAGCGAAGTCATCCCGAGGAACTCGGCGGATACGGATAGAGACGATTCTAGCGAGGATCGCCCGTTGATGCCGCTTCCCGCTACACGCCATAATGAAAGGTATAACGTAGATAAATTTCCTTTTATTGCAAATTTAAATTTACGGTTATGTCTACACTTGTTGTAATATGCATGCGTGTGTTGTAATAAATGTAGATTTATTATTTTTATTGCTTCCACTGTGTTCATGTTTACGAAACATGATCGAACACACACACGCCAAGGTCTTAAAACCCAACAAAGGGTATCAGAGCCCAAAGTTGTGTTTCACATAATCGTAAAATGGTTTTGCGATAGTCATAATGTATTTCTGGAAATTTTCTAATTTTGGAAATTTAGAAGTATTTATGGAAATTTTTCAATTTTGGAAAGTCTAGAAGTATTTATGGAAATCTTCCACTTTTGGAAAGTTGGAAGTATTTATGGAAATTGATATTTTCCATAAATAAAATATTTGATTAGATTTTGGAAATTTGTTTCCTAATTTAATCATGATTTGATTTGGGAAATCAAATCTTAAAATATTTTATTTCCATAAGTAGTTTTAATGATTTAGGAAATTGGTTTCCTAAATAGATTTTCCTTAATCAAATAATTCCATGAATAAAATATGTGATTAGATTTGGAAATTTGTTTCCTAATTCAATCATGATTTGATTTGGAGAATCAAATCTTAAACATATTTTATTTCCATAAATAGTTATGACAAATAAGGAAATTATGTACATGACATAATTGTATGCCATGTAATTGCATTAGATGCATAACATTATGCCATGCGTGTCGTGACATGTAGATGTATGCCATGTATGCCATGCCATGTAGATAATAGTTATTTGCATGCAAAGAGGATGAGACATAAAACCCTAACTCAATATTAAAGCCTACACCTTCCATTAATATGGTTAGAACCAGAGTTCTGTTTCTTGTTTGGGTTGTTGGACTCACTCCAAGCCCGGCTCGAACCTGAACATGTTCAAATCATTGGAATAGTTTAACTCTAATATGGTAAGAGTCAGAGGTCAATCGTTAGTTTGGGTTGTTGGACTCACTCCAAGCCTGGCTAATTGGTTGAATGCGCTCTAACCATATTAAAACTATTTCGCGATTAATGGGTCGGCTTTAACTTGGAGCATCGATTTGTTGACTCACCCAAGGTCGATGTGAAGAGAGGTGAAGTTGGGTGCATTGTTCATAACTATGATGGATATCACCCATTCGAGAGATGGACCTACGATCTCCCGAAGTGATTTTGGGGTTTTTGAAATTCGAAAAATGAATGGGATTTATAAATGTATATTGATGCATTTTAAAATCATTTTCTCATATATGCTCGTTTTGTATTTCTAGGTCAATAAATTGATCATGACGTCTTTGAATTTGCGCACTATTTTGGATTCGAACAAACTGACTGGGCCTAACTTCCTGGACTGGCTTAGAAACCTGAGAATTGTTCTCAAGGCGGAAAAGCTTGCATATGTCCTTGAAGAGCCTCTTCCTGACCGTCCTAAGGACGATGCAACCTGCATCAAATATTGGTCTATCGTAAGCATGTGGCGCATTCTCGAGGCGAGTTGCATCATGCTAGCGGCGATGGTACCTGAGCTGCAAAAGTAGCATGAGCATATGGATTCTAATACTATGGTCTTCCATCTTCATGAGTTGTTCGATGAGCAAGCGAGATCCGAAATGTTCGAGGTCTCTAGGCTCCTCTTCACCACGAAGATGCAAGAAGGTTCGTCTGTAGTGCAGTTTGTGCTAAAGATAAACAGGTACATCGAGCGGCTAGCTACCCTCGGTTTTGTGATGGATCATGAGTTAAGTATTGACTTAATTCTGCATTGTTTGCCCAAGAGTTTCTCGCAATTTGTGATGAACTATCGGATGAACAAATTGGAATCCATCATTCCCGAGCTCCTCAATATGCTGAAGACTGTGGAGCCTTCTGTGAAGCATGAGGAGAAGGCGGTTCTGTTAGTTGATTCCTCAAAGAAAGGTTCTAAGAGGAAGGCAAAAGAACAAAAGAAAGGAAAGAACAAAAAGGCAAAGAAGGCGAACACAAGAAAGGGCACTTGCCATCACTGTGGCAAGGAAGGCCACTGGCGAAGAAACTGCAAGATTTATCTTGAGTCCATGAAGAAGAAGAAGGCATCCGATGCCCCCTCCTCTTCAGGTATCTTCGTTATTGATTGTCATTCTATTTCCTTGGACACTTGGGTATTGGATACTGGGTGTAGCTCACATATATGTAATGACATACAGGGGCTAATGAATAGAAGAAGACTTGTCAGAGGGGAGTCAAATTTGCGAGTTGGCAATGGAGCAAAGGTTGCTGCGGTCGCCATCGGAACTTATTTGCTGAAGCTCCCTAGTGGACTAGTCTTAGAACTGGACAATTGCTATTATGTTCCTTCTCTAATAAAGAACATTGTTTCTATTTCCTGTTTAAATAGAAATGGTTTCCATTTGACGTTTAGTAACAATTGTTGTTATATAACTTTAAATGGCGTACTTTATGGAACTGGAACCTTGAGTAATGGCATTTATACGTTGGATGTATCCAGTGACATTTTCAATATCGAAACGAGCAACACGCGTGCTCGAAAGGATAATCAAATAGACTCCTATATGTGGCATTGTCGTCTTGGCCATATAAGCAAGAAACGCATGTCCGAATTACACCGATGTGGAATTATGGAATCGTTTGAATTGGATTCATACGATACATGCGAATCATGCTTAAAAGGCAAGATGACTAAGTTACCTTTTACTGGAAAAGGTGAACGAGTGGGAGAGTTACAAGGTCTAATACATACTGATGTATGTGGACCTATGTCAACTCAAGCATTAGGAGGCTATAGCTACTTCATTACCTTCACTGATGATCACTCATGGTTTGGGTATGTGTTCTTGATGAAACACAAGTCTGAAGCCTTTGAAAGGTTCAAAGAATTCAGAAATGAAGTAGAGAAACAACATGACAAGAGTATTAAAATACTTCGATCAGATCGAGGTGGTGAATACTTAAGTCAAGAGTTTCTTGATTATCTAATAGACAATGACATATTGTCTCAATGGACTCCGCCATATACACCACAGCATAATGGTGTATCTGAAAGGCGTAACCGGACCTTGTTGGACATGGTCAGGTCAATGATGAATCATGCGAATCTTCCCAAGTCCTTTTGGGGTTATGCACTTCAGACAGCTGTTTACTTGTTAAACAGAATGCCTACCAAGGTAGTCTCAACTACTCCATATGAGATATGGAATAGTAAGAAACCTCATGTATCTTACTTAAAGATATGGGGTTGTCCTG
Organism: Wurfbainia villosa; assembly: GCA_025175895.1. Classification (NCBI taxonomy): domain Eukaryota; kingdom Viridiplantae; phylum Streptophyta; class Magnoliopsida; order Zingiberales; family Zingiberaceae; genus Wurfbainia; species Wurfbainia villosa. The sequence goes on from CM045990.1 coordinate 75,800,911, forward strand.
CTTATGTGAAGCGGACAGTATCAGACAAATTGGATGCTAAGTCTGATAAATGTCTATTTATTGGATACCCTAAGGAAACAAGGGGTTACCAATTCTATCATCCTGTGGAACAAAAGGTGTTTGTTTTAAGGCATGCTGTGTTTCTAGAGAAAGAGTTTCTCTTGCAAGAAAACAGTGAGAGTGTCGTCGAGCTTGAGGAGGCTCGAGAGACTCAAATAGACATTGATGAGATACCTGTTGAAGCACAACAGCCGACAACTCATAGTGATGAGCAATCGGCTGGACCTATTGTAACACCACATCTTCGTAGATCTGGTAGAACACGCAATATTCCTGAGAGATATGGATTTCTCGTAAGTGAATTGAACGACGTGTTACTCATTGATGATGAGGAGCCTACCAGTTATGAAGAAGTGCTGACAAGTTCAGAAAGGGATAAGTGGCTTGGTGTCATGAAGTCGGAAATGGATTCCATGTATGAAAACCAAGTTTGAAACTTGGTTGACCCACCTGAAGGCATAAAGCCTATAGGGTGCAAGTGGGTTTTTCAAGAAGAAAACCGACATGGATGGTAATGTGATTACCTATAAGGCTAGATTGGTAGCGAAAGGATATCGTCAAAAGCAAGGTGTTGATTATGATGAAACCTATTCGCCTGTAGCTATGTTTAAATTCATTCGGATGCTCCTGGCCATAGAGGCTCTTTATGATTATGAGATATGGCAGATGAATGTGAAAATAGCTTTCCTTAATGGAAACCTGCTCGAGGACGTGTATATGATACAACCTGAGGGTTTCACATCGGTTGATAAAACCAAGGTATGCAAATTGCGACGGTCCATTTATGGATTGAAGCAAGCATCCAGGAGCTGGAATATCCGTTTTGATGAGACAATCAAAAGGTTTGATTTCTCACAAAATCCAGACGAACCTTGTGTGTACAAGAAGGTTAGTGGGAGTGCAGTCGTGTTCCTAGTATTGTATGTCGATGACATATTACTTATAGGAAACGATGTTTCAATCTTACAGTCAGTTAAGGTTTGGTTATCCAAGACATTCTCCATGAAAGACCTGGGAGAAGCAACCTACATCCTTGGGATTAAGATCTATAGAGATAGATCGAAACGGTTGTTTGGTCTTTCGCAGTCTACATATATAGACCGAGTGCTAAAGAGGTTTAGCATGTCGGAATCCAAGAAAGGTTTTCTAGCCATCAGGCATGGGATACACCTTTCGAAGTCTATGTGTCCGCGCACAGAACACGAGAGGATTTGCATGAGTAAGATTCCCTATGCATCCGCAATAGGATCTATCATGTATGTTATGTTATGTACGAAGCCCGATGTATCGTATGCTCTGAGTGTCACGAGCAGATACTAGTCTGATCCAGAAATGGATCATTGGGTGACTGTTAAGATGATTCTTAAGTACTTAAGAAGAACTAAGGATGTGTTCCTAATATATGGAGAAGGGTACATGGTGATACGTGGGTATACAGATGCCAGATCCAGACAGACAAGGATGATTCCATGTCTTAGTCTGGGTATGTATTCACCTGGAATAGAGGCGCAATAAGTTGGAAAGGTTCTAAGCTTGACACTATAGCGGATTCTACCACTAAGGCAGAATACATTGCAGCTTTGGAAGCAACAAAGGAAGCGGTTTGGATCAAGAAGTTCATCTATGAACTTGATGTGGTCTCATCAATGATCCAAACATGTGCTTCGCCGCTATCATCTTATCAGAGATATCATTAGTAGGAACGAAATACAAATCGAGAAAATTCCCACTGAAAGGAACTTAGCGGATCCTTTGACTAAGGCATTACCTCAAAATAAGTTTGAGGGTCATGTTTGAGCTTATGGTATTGGATACCGTAGCGATTGGCATTAGGCCAAGTGGGAGTCTGTTAGTAATATATATGAGAGATGTCCTAAGGATATCGCCTTATGTATGAACCATTTATATGATAAATGAAGATTCACTATTTGAGTATACATGTTTCATGTATTTCATTGGATCTTAAACTCATTTACTAAATGTCCACGATGCGATTCATAGCATGAGAGAATTTGTGATTGGATCACAACTAGTGAGTATCTCTACATGTGTAATTGTGATGAATCGGAATTATCCCTAGTTGATGAATTGATGGATTTGGACACCATCAATTCTGTCGAGACAAGCACGAGGTATACTCCTTGGTGCATCCAAGCAGCTGATTCTCACTGGCTGGAGACATTGTGATGTCCAGAGTTGATCGTGGATGCTAGTTATGGTAACTAGTTCATTGGAGTGACCAGCCGTAAGACATCATATGGTTCTCTGCATATATAGATATGTCAATGAAGTTCTTACTGTAGCTTAAGTGCGATGTTCCTTTGACTTGCGGTATTCAAGTCATCTTGATCATGGAGACTTATGCTTTGACATCTTAAGCAAACATCTCTAAGGAGATGTGGACCCGGGATGATTGGGTATAAGTCGAAGTGATCGAAGGTGTTTGAATAGCCTATAAAGGATTCACCACTCCTTGCGAGGAGATGTATACCCATGGCCTCTCGTCGTATTGTTACTAAAGTCTTTGGCCAAAGCATTACATGTTTAGAGTAAGGTACTCTTCGATACATGTGCAGTAACTAGAATCCGTAGGACGAGGAAATGATACTTGGGCTAGGTGTGATGTAGTCAGCCTAGTGGGGACTGACACTATAGACTATGTCCTGAACCAAGTGGGTATAAGATGAGTGAAGGGAATGGGGCACGAATCATTCGAGCTGCTGAAGGGTTTCAGAAATAGTTCTGGATCAACCGTTGATCTTTTCGGTTAATTGGGGATCATGATGTACTACTAGGTGCCACTCATTATCGTTCTATAATTAATGGTTAATTATAGACGGCCAACATAAACCGAGAACCTATTTGGTCACACGCACAACGAGCGTAATCCGAAGGATTTAAAACGAGCTTGAGAATGGGATTCTCATATCGAGAGAAACTAAGTTTGGTTGGACCAAACATGGAGCGAGCATGAAATCGTTTCAGTCGCAATGGAAGCATGGATGGGCCGTGTCTTATGAAGACATAATGGATGGACCAAAATGGTTTGGTTCTAATCCAATGGAGGAGAATAAACCAAAGGGTTTGGTTTATTTTAAACGAATGAACCAAAAGTTGGTTCGGTTCGTTTTAACTTAAAATAAACCATTATGGTTTGGTTTATTTTAACTTATCTTAATGGAGCGGGTTAACGGGCCTAATGGTTATGATCCAATAACCATTAAGAGAATTAGTTCTCTATAAAAGAGGACTTAAGGGATGGTTTAAGCCCTAATCCACAACCCTAAGTTGTCGCCCACCTCTCCTTGGAGAAATTCGGAGCTAACTCTCCTCCTCCTTGCCGCCGCCCACCTTGAGGCTCCAACCGGCGTCCAGAAGGCTGCTTCCTTCCCCCTCGCCGGCGTCGAGCTGCTGCCGGTTAGTGCTCCGGTGATCTCCTTCAAGTTTGGCATCAAGGTGAGCTCTATCTCCCTTGGTTGGCCGGCGCCTAACACCTCCACCAAAACTGTCCAGTTTTCTGGACAGCTTGTTCTCCTCTCGTCGGAGCGTCGTTTGGACGACGGTTAGAGCTCCGACAGCGGCTAACTTACCGGGGATTCGATCTCCGGTAATCCTCTAAGGTGGAGGACGAAGGATTCGTCAATTGGTTGACGAACACCTCTCCGGAGAAGCGAGTTTTGAGAACTCGTATTAGGATCCGAATTTGGATTCGGATCGTGATCATCTCTCGATCACGTCGTCTTCAACACGAGGCTAGTAACCCGTACGAAGACGAAGCTCGTCGCTTAGCGAAGTCATCCCGAGGAACTCGGCGTGGATACGGATAGAGACGATTCTAGCGAGGATCATTCCGGTTGATGCCGTTCCCGCTACACGTTATACGAAAGGTATAATGTAGATAAATTTCCTTTTATTGCAAATTTAAATTTACGGTTATGTCTACACTTGTTGTAATATGCATGCGTGTGTTGTGTGTGTTGTAATAAATGTAGATTTATTATTTTTATTGCTTCCGCTGTGTTCATATTTACGAAACGTGATCGAACACACACACGTCGCGGTGCCGGAAACCCAACAGGGGGAGCTCCCAAAGCTAACCCTAAGGTATATTTAAATAATGCACCTTCATTTCCTAAAGTTAAAATGCATGCTAAAAATTATTTTAGTTCTCTTGCCATTATTAATGAAATGCATGCTAGTAGAAATAATAAGGTTTATTGTTTAGGTGCTAAGCATGTTAATTTATCTAAGGATAAACCTAGGACCAATAACACTAGAAATATTTTGCCTAAGGAGTCAATTAGGAGAATTGAAGAAAATTTGGGTGTTAATCCAAAGAAATCTAGGCACATGCCTAAGAAGAGGAACATTTTCCAAACGATAAATGAAAATTCAAAATTGGGAAAATTAGAGCTAGAAAACCAAGCCTTTAGGTCAAGGCTAGAAAAACTTGAGAAGACCCTAGCAATAATCACAAATTTGGTTAAGGGGTCTAATGTACAAAAGTCAAGGCCTAGGAAACAAGAACGGTCTAAGGGCAAGAAAGATTTGGGTCACAAACCTATGTCCTATCACAATGTTCCATTTAATTATGGAACAACATCTAGGTCAAGAAAAACCAAGGCTAATAGGGAAGTCATCCCTAAGTCTAGCCATGGTATGTGTTTAGTGGCCAAGGACTTAAGGAAAACCAAGAAGGCCACTAAGAAGGTCATTGGGGGAGTTACCTCTAGAGTTGACCTAGGAAAGACCCATTTGACTAAGGCTTCAAAGCCTAAAAGGGTCATTAGAAAGGTATCTAGGGAAGTTATCCCTAGTGAATACCTTGTTTACCCAAGGAGCTCCAATAGGTATTGGGTTCCTAGAAGCGTGATCGATTCACGCTAAATGAGTTAGGGTGTGTCAACCCTAAGTGAATGGGTAGTTAACCTAACCATAGTAGAGTTGACACATTAAGATGTGCCAATGTGCTTGAGAAGTTAAAAAATGATTAAATTGACACAATTAGGTCTTAGAGGTATTGGTGTGTCATTTTGGGTTTATGGCACACTTGGGAGATATTGGCATCAAGGCAAAAATGGACTTAACCCTAGAAATGGTAATTTGGATTCAACACTTAGGTATTCTATACCTTAGCATATTTTACTTGCCATGATTTATTTGTCTTACCATGTCATGACATCATTTCCATTTTTATCTCTAAAAATGTCATGATCATGCTTAGGGTTATTTATATATGTCAGGTATGCTTAAATGTCATTCACATGCCATGACATCATGATTTTGGCACATGTTTAGTTATATCATATACATGCCATAATCATATCATGCATAAAATAAAATAAAATTAAAGACTATGGCATGATTTGATGGGAATCAAATAATATTGCCTAGAAATATGCATGAAACCATTAAAGAACAAAAACCCATATCTCACTAGATTAATTGCCTTGTATGTGTTTTACACATCTAGATACAAGTGAGATGCTTAGGTAAAATGAATTAAAGCTTCAAAAACATTTTGAAAACATTTTGAAAAACCTTGGTGAAGTCTATCTTTTGATAGCTATCAACATTGAATGGGATTATACAAAGAGGGCTCAATATTGAAGCTTTTCTTAACTTTTGGACTTTGTATCAATCTCGCTATTTTGTGGGTAAAATAATTTTTCAATATTTTTCACCCATAATGATTGTAATAAGTAATATACATACCAAATTTCAAGATTTATCAACTTATGTATATTTACTTACAAATTTATAAAGTATCAGAGACTAGAATGAATACTACCGATCGATGCCAAGCCGATCCGGTATTCGACAGAGTCGACTGGCATAGGCTGATTTCGAGTAAACCTTGGTGGTTAGGCCCATGTTCAGTTGTGTTTTGGTCCCCTAACCACTCCTAACCCTAGGACATGCTTGGGGGAGCATAAGAAAGGGTGGAAATCCATTGGACATGGATTAGGAGAAGTGTTTAGGGAGAGTGTAAATTTTAAGGTGGATGGAAGTTCATTGTTGAACTTTGCCTTGATTTTGATAGTTTTGATGTTCCTATTGGCTTAGAGACTCTCCAAGGACATTGTTGGTGCAATGGTTAAGGGGGAGCAAGCCTCTAGGGGGAGGTATCCATCATGGAAAGATGGATGTGTATTTCCTCATGGGAGGAAAATTGGGTTGCCTCTCTTTAAGTGATATGGGATCACTAGAAAGATTGTAGGCATGTGTTCCTCCAAGGGAGAGATTGTAAGATCTCATTGGGATATGAGACATTCATACCCTTGGGGAGGACCATTTTGATGTAATGTCAAAAAGGGAGAGAAGTTACCAATTAGGGTTCGTTGGAATTCTCATTGGGATATGAGAATTGTCAATATGGGAGAATTGGTAGACTTGAGATGGTAGTTTTGTCAATCATCACAAAAGGGGAGATTGTTGGTGCAATCGACCCAGGTTGACTCGAGTTTGACTCGAGCAGTACTTTGATAGTATTTTGATGATAGATAAAACTCATGACATTGGATTGTCATGGGAAAGTCCAACATGGAGTTGGCATGGAAAATCCAAGCATAGAGCTTGGTGTGGGAAAGTCCAACATGGAGTTGGCATGGAAAATCCAAGCATGGGGCTTGGTGTGGGAAAATCCAAAGCATTGCGAAGTCGTGCAGTTGGTGCTTGGTGAGAAATGCATTGCGAAGCTGTGTGCTTGGTGCATGTGGGAAGTCTTGAGGACTTGGCAAGTTCACTAGGCTCGGGGTCCTTGTGTCGGTGAAGGATGGCATTGCGAAGTCGTGCGCTTAGTGCATCCGAGGGACCGCCAGACGGGGAGCGAATGGAGTGAGACTAAAGGGAAGCATACTTCGAGGGCAAGAGACACGACGGATGGCGCTGCGAAGCTGTGTGCTTGGCGCATCCGAGTGACGTAGGCCGAGGGAAGAGAGCTTCGGTGAGGAACTTCATGAGGGATGATGTGGACTTGGACAAGTGGCTAAGACTGGGTGTAGGATGCTCAAATAGCTTGATGTTTGAGGTTTTACCCGACATCAGTCAACTGGCATAGGTGCCAGTCGACTACTCTAGGTCATATGGGTTTGACCAGTGTTCGACTGAACAAAGTCTGGCTGATCAGTCGACTGCCATGAGAGGGCAGTTGACTGTTGACAACATCAGTCGACTACTTAAGGGTAGCAGTCGACTAATCGCACTGTGCACGGGCACATAAGCTAATCGAGCTCGGCAACACTCGACTGATGGGTACCAGTCGACTGATGAGTATCATTAGTCGACTGTTCTGTGATCCGTTAGAACTTGACCAACGTAGATCTGGCCATTGTGAGACAACGACTACAGAACCAGTCGACTGATGGTCATGATCAGTCGACTGTTGTGTGATCCGTTAGAACTTGACCAACGTAGATCTGGCCATTGTGAGACAACGACTACAGAACCAGTCGACTGATTGTCATGATCAGTCGACTGATGTGCGCGAAATTAGCTTGATGTAGGTTATAAATGGAGCTCAAGATGCGGGATTTTGCCAAGCCTTTTGGGAAGCTATTGGAGGGGAATTGCTGCTGTATTCCAGACCTTCAAGATCTATCTAAAGCAAGCAACAAGCAAAGCGATCAAAGCAATCGGTGAAAGTTTTCTTGTGTATTGTATTTGTGTATTTGCTTGTATTTTTATATTACATTGTAATTGCTTGTGAGAGGTTTCTCCACCTCCAACGTGTTGTCGAGAAGGAGTGTTAGTTAGTGTAGTGCGCATAACTAGAGCTCGGTGAGCTCGCCCTTGGAGTAGGAACCATTCGGTTCCGAACCACGTATATCGTGTTGTCTCTTGTGTGATTATATTTGTTGTTAGTATTCATATTTGTATTAGTATTCCGCTGCGCTAATGACAATTGTAGACGAGCACACAACGGGAATGATCGTATTCCACCATACGACGATTGAGGGCTATTCACCCCCTCTAGCCGGCCAACCGATCGACCCTACACTAGAGATTTACTCTCCACCATTGGATCTAGAGTTTTGTTTTCTATCATTGGATCTAGACTTCATGAGGTTTTAATAGGCTATAATAGGGACCATGAGGAGGAGTTGGATCTTGTCCACCCAATGGATCAAGCCCACATAAAGTTCGATCCATTAATGATAATCCAATCCACTAGAGGATTATCATTGATCTACCTCACTAACCCCCATAAGTTAATATGGGTTCCATATATTATTTGTACATTTTTCTCTTTGTGTTTAAGATCTCGAATGTCCGTCGATTAATTAATTTATTGACAATTAATTAATCAACATCTAACTCCATGAGTAGTACCATTCAACCTTATCATCATGCCGGACCAAGTCCACCTGCAGGGTTTACATGATGAACCTTATGAGCTCCTCAAGGGGACATCATCATCCTAATATATAGGACACAGTTTCCTCCTATAACCAACGGCGCACCATATAAATAATATCATTTCCCAACTTACCGAGCCTATCGATTTAATCTATAAATCTCGCCCATTGGTAAATCAAAGAAATGAATAGTAAGTATATGTGCCCGTTATTATATCGGGATTAAGAGCATGTACAATATAATATCTGAGTTCTCATTCGATTATATAGTCAGTAATAAATCGAATCACCTCTAAGTCGGTCCTGCTCAATACACACAAAGTGTACTAATGTGATTCCATGGTCAAGACAAACCAATACCAAATCACACTACAACCATACCAATGGTTTGTCCAAAATCATCTAGGTTGTGAGCCTTTACTTATATCCTAAAAGTTGCTGATAACATGATCTAATGTGTGACACTACACACCATGTTATCTACAATGTAATGTATTAGATAATATGCATAATCACAAATATGCAAACAATGATCATGTGATTCTTATTTCAAAATAAAGATGTTCATACAAAAGATAGACTTTTCAGTATACATCCCAACAATCTCCCACTTATACTAAAAGACTATGCTATCCTTAAACTGTCATACATCTGATTCCCATTCCCTCTACATGCCTAGAAAAAGCTCTCGTTGGAAGGGCCTTAGTGATAGGGTCTGCCAGGTTATCCTCTAATGCAATCTTGGCCACAACAACTTCTTCTTTCTTTACGATTTCTCGTATCAGGTGGTACTTGCGCTCTATGTGTTTACTTGCCTTATGGGCTCGTGGTTCCTTCGAGTTTGAAACTGCACCACTATTATCACAATAAATTGTGATAGTTCTAGGCAAACCAGGAATCACATCCAAGTCCATCAAAAAGTTCCTTAGCCATACAACTTCTTTGGCCGCCTTCGAGGCTGCCACATACTCAGCTTCCATGGTGGAGTCTGCCATGCATTTCTGCTTGACACTCCTCCATACAATGGCTCCACCTTTCAAAGTAAACACAAAATCTGAGGTAGACTTACTCTTATCCCTATCTGATTGGAAGTCAAAATCTATATAACCCACAGAGAGTAATTGGTCTGCCTGGTAAACTAGCATATAATCCCTAGTCCTTCTTAGGTACTTCAATATATGCTTTACCACAGTCCAATATCCCTGTTCTAGATTACTCTGATATCTGCTAACCATGCCGACGACAAAGCAGATATCCGGTCTCATACACAGCATAACATACATGAGGCTTCCTACTGCCGAAGCATAAGGAACTACCTTCATCTCCTCTATCTCCTCAGATGTTCTAGGACACATCTCCTTAGACAAAGAAACTCCATGCCTGAAGGGTAGAAAACCTTTCTTGGAGTTTTGCATGCTAAAACCATCAATAATGGTATCTATGTATGAAGCTTGAGATAAGCACAACATCCTTTTCCTGCGATCCCTTATAACCTTGATCCAAAGGATGTGTCCCACTTCTCCCAAGTCCTTCATATCAAACTGTTTAGACAACCATACCCTTACGTCTGATAATACATTGACATTGTTGCCAATTAACAAAATGTCATCTACGTATAGCATAAGAAATATCACTACGTTTCCGTCACATCTCTTGTATACACAAGACTCATCTGGACTTTGAATAAATCCATAAGACTGGATTACCTCATCAAAGTGGATGTTCGAAGACCTCGAAGCTTGCTTCAATCCATAAATGGACCGATTAAGCTTGCACACAAGATGCTCTTTTCCCTTTGCAACGAATCCCTCTGGTTGCTTCATATAGATGTTTTCCTCAAGACTTCCATTAAGGAAAGTTGTCTTGACATCCATCTGCCATACCTCATAATTCATATGAGCAACAATGCATAAGAGAATCTGGATAGACTTAAGCATGACTACCGGCGAAAAAGTCTCCTCATAATCGATACCCACTTTCTGAATATACCCTTTCGTAATAAGCCTTGCTTTGAAGGTCTCAACTTTCCCATCTATTCCTCTCTTTCTTTTGTAGATCCACTTGCAACCAATGGTTTTAACACCATCGGGTGGTTCTGCTAGCTCCCATACCTGATTTGAATCCATAGATTCAATCTCAATATTCATTGCACTTTGCCAAGATACCACATCTTTATCTTGGATTGCCTCGTCATATGTCCAGGGATCAGGTTCATGTTCGCCAGGGACCAAATCAGAAGATTCTCCCAAGAACATGAATCTTTCAGGTTGTCTCACAACCCTCCCACTACGATGAGGTATCACCTTTGTATCCTCTGTGACATGCAGTGCAGTGACTTGTTGTATATCCTCTTGTACCGATGGTACTGAAGAAGTGACTTCCCCTTTTAATTCCTCCAGAACAATCTTACTCATGGGCTTGTGGTTCATCACATAGTCTTCCTTTAGAAATCTAGCATTCGTGCTAATGATCACCCTCTGATATCTAGGACTATAAAACAAACCTCCTTTCGTTCCTCTAGGATAGACAATGAATATGTGTACTTTTGTACGAGGTTCCAACTTACCAGCATCTACCTTCAGCACATGTGCTGGACTCCCCTAAATCCGAATATGTCTTAGACTAGGCTTTCGCCCAGTCCACAATTCTGTGGGAGTAGAAGGCACTGATTTAGATGGTACCAAGTTCAGAATATACATTTTCGTATCTAGAGCATTTCCCCAGAACGAGTCTGGCAACTAAGAATAACTCATCATCGATCTAACCATCTCCATAAGAGTCCTATTCCTTTCCTCTGCTACAGCATTCTACTGGGGTGTGCCAGGTGCAGACAATTGGGATTGAATCTTAGCCTCTGATAAATAATTCCTAAACTCTCCCAAGAGGTACTCACCACCACGATCAGATCACAGTGTCTTGATACTTTTACCTTGACGTTTCTCCTCATCAACTTTGAATTCTTTGAACTTGTCAAAGCATTCAGACTTGTGGCGCATCAAGTAAATGTATTCATATCTTGAATAATCGTCTATGAAGGTGACAAAATATTCAAAACCACCTCTAGTCTGGATAGACATAGGACCACACTAATCAGAATGAACCAATTCCAACACATCTTTTGCTCTATACCCCTTGGCCTTAAAAGACCTCTTGGTCATTTTTCCCTCCAAGCAAGATTCGCAGGTTGGGAAATCTTCCACCACTAATGAACCCAGAGGTCCATTAGCTATCAACCTTTGAATTCTACTTAGGTTAATATGACCAAGAATTAGATGCCAAAGATATGTTTGGTTCATCTTCGAAGGTTCTTTTCTCTTATTGGAATTAGAAGATGAGTTATTAACTTCTACTTGCATCATGGGAGCTTTTGGTTCAAGTGTATATAAATTTCCTATCAATGCACCCGAACAGATAGTCTCCCTATTCCTTTTTATAACAACTCTATCATTAAAAGAAATAGAATACCCATCCATAAATAATTTAGAAACTGAAATTAAATTCTTTCTAAATAAAGGTACATAAAGGAAATTCTTAAGAACCAAAACTTTATTTTTCTCAAAAGATAAATAAACGTCTCCCACTGCAATAGTCGCCACCTTCGTGCCATCGCCCAAGTATACGATAATCTCCTCACCAATGTTTTTCGAACCCTGCAATGTATTGCACATGATCGATGGCTCCGTGATTCGCACACCGTGTCGGTAGATAACACCGGTAAACATGTTACAATGACTAGACCAAAAGATATACCTTTGTTCTGCTTCTGGTTGGGGCAGTCCTTCTTCTAGTGTACAGTCCTGCTTCTCGTTGGGGCAGTCCTCCCTGAGTTCCACCCACCGCCTTTGCCGTAGCTTGTTTTTTCTTCTTCTTGCATTTTGGCTTAAAAGTAGAAACCTTTTGGGTAACCATGACTTGCGCTTGAGCACTCTGATGAAAAATCCCCTCTGCTGCTTGGAGTTCTGTCAAAATATTCGCAAATGAATACAACCTCTTGTTCATATTGTAGTTCAGGCGAAACTTCTCAAAACTCCTAGGTAGAGACTGGAGAATGATATCGACCTGGGTTTCCCCATCGATCTCAGCTCCAAGGACTTCCAGCTCATTCAAATAAGCCATCATCTTGAGAACATGATCCCTCACGGGTGTTCCCTCGATCATGGTGGTCATCATCAAGTTCCTCATGGCTTCCTTCCTAGCAGCCCGATTCTGGTGTCCGAAAAGCTCTTTGAGATTGAGCATTATGTCATAAGCAGTGAGCATGGTTTGATGCTGATGTTGCAGTACATTTGACATAGATGCCAAAATGTAACACCGCGCCATCTCATCGGCCTTAATCCACTTCTTATAACTCTCCTTCTCCTTTTCCCTAGAATCATCCGCAGGCTTAGAAGGGCAATCTTCGAGGAGTACATATTTGTATTCCTCAGCAGTCAAGACAATGTCAAGATTCCTCTTCCAATCAACATAGTTGGGTCCAGTAAGTTTATTTTCTTTCAGTATCATAGAGTTGAAAGTCATTTTGAAAGAAAACCTAAGAATCACATAGATCAAAAACATTAGAATTCAAAAATTATTGATTCCTCAAACAATAAAATTTTAAAATCAACCAACACCTCAAAACACCGAGAATGTCGTATGCTACGATAGTGTGGACGTATACGAATTCTACATTTGTAAGAAGAGGTTTTACCCATTAATTTTACTATCTTGTCAACCTAACTTTTTGACAAGTAAAATTAATAGTTGGTTCCTCTTCGGCCCTACAAATAAAAGCAGTGACTCCGATGGGGAGGATAATTATATTTGTATCTAAGTGTTCACCATTACTCGGTACTAAGTTAATTATCTCAGGTTATGTGCCTTCCGATGGGGAAGTACACATGCTCCTTAATAATTTCCTATAACCATATTCGACCTTGTGATCCGCAAAAAAACTCATCCGATGGGGAGGAAGGCACTCAGAGCCGACGCGCAAGTTTATTTGCATCACATGTCAAATCGTAATGGAGGTCATGGGAATTTATAAAAATATCCCTCTCCCACTTAGTAATTTAAAATTGAGGAATTTTCTAGCCTACGACATGCATATCAAACAATAAGCAATAAATATGAAAAATAAATATTTTCCAACTATTATGGCTTTTGTCTTCAATATGTCTCTCGTCGTATTGTCATCTCGTCCGTTCCTCCCTATGCCATGTACAAGCCATCCGGAGATCCGAGCCGAGAAAAACTATTTTAATTTACATCCATCGATCCTATACTCCACGAGGGAGTGTACATGAAATCTAGATCGAAAGTAAACTAAAATAAAAAGAGTGGCTAAACATTGTCGTATCTAATTAAAAAAATTAAATACTAGCCTCATCAACCCCGAGGATTCAACAAAATATACATTTACACACATACAATCACATACACACATATGCCCATAATAGTTGGATCCTATCCCTGCAACTAAAAAGTTAACCTACGAACATCCTACTATTATCAGGCACATATAATATATGAAAAGTGTATAAAAGTAACCGAATCCTAAACACACAAAATCGAAAACCGTGGCTCTGATACAACTTGAAGGTAGGAAACATCTCTTCCCACTTCAACTCGGTCGCTTGTTCATGGTGATCACTTCAACGTCCCCGGATAAAAAAAAATTATCCTTGACAAGAGGGATTACCCAAGCAACCATTTCATCATCGTGCTATTCGATTAGAGTAGTCACTTGAAAAACTTGTTGTTCAAGCCACCAACCTCTATTCTACGAATAGCCACAGAATAGACGATGTATGGATCGCCGATTTTTGTGTTTGTATTCGAGGTCCAAGTTAATTTAGCCATTAAACAAAGCATACAACATGCATATAATTGAAAAACAATCATAGACATAACACAGAGGAATATAAAACAATGTTTATACCTTTCGATCTTCTATTGTATGTCCTTCCTTCTTTTGGACGTCGTGTGGGCGACGGTCTTCCAAAAGTCGAAGCCCCGTAGATCACTAATCTTCCTTCCTTGCTCGCTTCGAACAAGAGGAAGTTTAGAAACAAAACTCTTCTCCTTTTTTTAGTCAACCACCAAGCACCAACCTTGATGCTTGCCGCCAGCCAACAAGAAGAAGAGATAGGGAGGTGGGCGCCGGCCAAGAGCTTCAAGGGAAGACCCTAAGTTTGTTTCCACCGGCCAAGGAGAAGAGAAGGAGGAGCTTTGGATGCCGGTAAAGGGAGAGGAGAAGATCATGGGCGCCGACCACCTAAGGAAGAAGAGAAGAAAGGAAAATATTTCCTTAATTGTGGCCACCCAAAACCCTAGCCTCCTTTTGTTTCTTGCCGCCCAAGACAAAAGAAACAAAACCCTAACTTCTCCAATTGATCTCCATGACATTCCTTAAGCCTATATTTATAGAGTTAGGCTTAAGCCTCCTTTAAATCTCCACTGTCGGTTCTAGGGATTTAATCTCAACCGTCGGATCTAGAGATTTAATCTCAACCGTCGGATCTAGATAATTAATCTCAACCCTTGGATCTAGAGTTTTGTTTTCCATCATTGGATCTAGACTTCATGAGGTTTTAATAGGCTACAATAGGGACCATGAGGAGGAGTTGGATCTTGGCCACCCAATGGATCAAGCCCACATAAAGTCCGATCCATTAATGATAATCCAATCCACTAGAGGATTATCATTGATCTACCTCACCAACCGCCTTAAGTTAATATGTGATCCATATATTATTTGTATATTTTTCTCCCCATGTTTAAGATCTTTAATGTCCGTCGATTAATTATTTTACTGACAATTAATTAATCAACATCTAACTCCATGAGTAGTACCACTCAACCTTATCATCATGCCGGACCAAGTCCACTGGCAGGGTTTACATGATGAACCTTATGAGCTCCTCAAGGGGACATCATCATCCTAATATATAGGACACGGTTTCCTCCTATAATCAAAGTCACACCATATAAATAATATCATTTCCCAACTTACCGAGCCTATCGATTTAATCTATAAATCTCGCCCATTGGTAAATCAAAGAAATGATACTAAGTATATGTGCCCGTTATTATATCGGGATTAAGAGCATGTAATATATAATATTTGAGGTCCGATTCGATTATGTAGTCAGTAATAAATCGAATCACCTCTAAGTCGGTCCTGCTCAATACACACAAAGTGTACTAATGTGATTCCATGGTCAAGACAAACCCATACCAAATCACACTAGAACCATACCAATGGTTTGTCCAAAGCCATCTAGGTTGTGAGCCTTTACTTATACTCTACAAGGAGCTGATAACATTGTTAGTAATATATGAGAGATGTCCTAAGGCAATCGCCATATGTATGAACCATTTATATGATAAATGAAGATTCATTATTTGAGTATACATGTTTTATGTATTTGATTGGATCTTAAACTCATTTACTGAATTTCCACGATACGATTCACAGCATGAGAGAATTTGTGATTGGATCACAACTAGTGAGTATCTCTACATGTGTAATTGTGATGTATAGCAATACGTAACTGAACGTAATTGATGGATCGACACCATCAATTCTGAGACTAGCACGAGGTATACCTTGGTGTATCCAAGCACGATTCTCACCGGGCCGAGACATAGTGATGTCCGAGTTAATCGTGGATGCTAGTTATGGTAACTAGTTCATCGAGTGACCACCGTAAGACTTCATATGGTTCTCTCGCATATATAGATATGTCAATGAAGTTCTTACTGCGGGCTTAAGTGCGATGTTCCTTTGACTTGCGTATTCAAGTCATCTTGATCATGGAGACTTATGCTTTGACATCTTAAGCAAACATCTCTAAGGAGATGTGGACCCGGATGATTGGGTATAAGTCAAGTGATCAAGGTGTTTGAATAGCCTATAAAGGATTCACCACTCCTTGCGAGGAGATGTATACCCATGGCCTCTCGTCGGATTGTTACTAAAGTCTTTGGCCAAAGCATTACATGTTTAGAGTAAGGTACTCTTCGATACATGTGGAGTAACTAGAACTGTGAGGACGAGGAAATGATACTTGGGCTAGGTGTGACGAGTCACTTAGTGGGGATCGGCACAATAGACCATGTCCTCGAACCAAGTGGGTATAAGATGAGTGAAGGGAATGGGGCACGATTCATTCGAGCCATCAAGGGTTTCGTAAATAGTTCGATCAACTGCTGATCTTTTCGCTTAATTGGGGATCATGATGTACTACTAGGTGCCACTCATGATCGCTCTATAATTAATGGTTAATTATAGACGGCCAACATAAACCGAGAACCTATTTGGTCACACGACAACGAGTGTAATCCAAAGGATTTAAACGAGCTTGAGAATGGGATTCTCGCATCGAGAAACTATGTTTGGTTGGACCAAACATAAAGCGAGCATGAAATTGTTTCACTGCAATGGAAGCGTGGATGGGCCGTGTCTTATGAAGACATAATGGATGGACCAAAATGGTTTGGTTCTAATCCAATGGATGAGAATAAACCAAAGGGTTTGGTTTATATTAAACGAATGAACCAAAGGTTGGTTCGGTTCGTTTTAACTTAAAATAAACCATCATGGTTTGGTTTATTTTAACTTATCTTAATGGAGCGGTTAACGGGCTTTATGGATATGATCCATTAACCATTAAGAGAATTAGTTCTCTATAAAATAGGGCTTAAACCCTACCCTCCAACCGGCCGCCCTTGTGTGCCGCCTTCCTCCTCTTGCCGGGCGCCCAAGCTTCAGCCGTGAACCTCCGCCACCTCCGTGATCTCCTCTAGGTTCGGCATCAAGGTGAGCTTCTATCTCTTTTGGCCGGCGCCTATCTCTCCACCAAGCTGTCCAGTTTTCTGACAGCTTCTTCTCCTGCCGGAGCCGCTTGACGACGGTTAGTGCCCGACAGCGCTAACTTACCGATTTGATCTCCGTAATCCTCTGAGGTGGAGGATGGCGATTCGCCAAACGGTTGACGAATACCTCTCCGAGAAGCGAGTTTTGAGAACTCGCTTTAGGATCCGAATTTGGATTCGGATCGTGATCATCTCTCGATCACGTCGTCTTCAACACGAGGCTAGTAACCCGTACGAAGACGAAGCTCGTGACTTAGCGAAGTCATCCCGAGGAGCTCGCGTGGATACGGATAGAGACGATTCTACGCAGGATCGCTCCGCTGATGCGCTCCCGCTACACGCCATACTAAAGGTATAACGTAGTTTAATTTCCTTTTATTGCAAATTTTAATTTACGGTTATGTCTACACTTGTTGTAATAGCATGCGTGTGTTGTGTGTGTTGTAATAAATAGGAGTATTTATTATTTTTATTGCTTCCGCTGTGCTCATGTTTACGAAACATGATCGAACACACACACGCAAGGCCTAAACCCAACAAAGGGTATCGTGAGCCCAGTTGTGTTTCACATAATCGTAAAAATGGTTTTGCGATAGTCATAATGTATTTCTGGAAATTTTCTAAATTTTGGAAATTTAGAAGTATTTATGGAAATTTTTCAATTTTGGAAAGTCTAGAAGTATTTATGGAAATCTTCCACTTTTGGAAAGTTGGAAGTATTTATGGAAATTTATATTTTCCATAAATAAAATATTTGATTAGATTCTGGAAATTTGTTTCCTAATTTAATCATGATTTGATTTGGGAAATCAAATCTTAAAATATTTTATTTCCATAAGTAGGCTTTATGATTTAGGAAATTGGTTTCCTAAATAGATTTTCCTTAATCAAATAATTCCATGAATAAAATATGTGATTAGATTTGGAAATTTGTTTCCTAATTTAATTATGATTTGATTTGGAGAATCAAATCTTAAACATATTTTATTTCCATAAATAGTTATGACATATAAGGAAATATATACATGACATAATTGTATGCCATGTAATTGCATTAGATGCATAACATTATGCCATGCGTGTCGTGACATGTAGATGTATGTCATGTATGCCATGCCATGTAGATAATAGTTATTTGCATGCAAAGAGGATGAGACATAAAACCCTAACTCAATATTAAAGCCTACACCTTCCATTAATATGGTTAGAACAAGAGTTATGTTTCTTGTGTGGGTTGTTGGACTCACTCCAAGCCCTACTAACTGAACATGTTCAAATCCATTGGAATAGTTTAACTCTAATATGGTAAGAGCCGAGGTCAATCGTTAGTTTGGGTTGTTGGACTCCAAGCCGGGCTAATTGGTTGAATGCGCTCTAACCATATTAAAACTATTTCGCGATTAATGGGTCGGCTTTAACTTGGAGCATCGATTTGTTGGACTCACTCCAAGGTCGATGTGAAGAGAGGTGAAGTTGGGTGCTATGCATATGATGCATACTTGTTAATGTGTTAACAACCCAATGTATGTGTAAACATTCAATTAGTTGATAGCACATTGTGATAGTTACATATACATGATATGTAATCGGTATACTTGATACCCACCATCATAGCTAAGAATGGCTTGTTGGACTCACTCCAAGGTTGTTCTTATCTATGATGGATATCAGCCCATTCGGAGATGGACCTACGATCTCCCGAAGTGATTTTGGGGTTTTTGAATTCGAAAAATGAATGGGATTTATAAATGTATATTGATGCATTTTAAAATCATTTTCTCATATATGCTCGTTTTGTATTTCTAAGTTAATATATTGATCATGATGTGTTTGAATTTGCGTTCCATTTTGGATTCAAATAAATTGACTGGGCCGAACCTCTTGGACTGGCTTAGAAACTTGAGAATTGTTCTCAAGGTTGAAAAGCTTGCAAATGTCCTCGAAGCGCCTCTTCCCACCCGTCCTAGTGACGATGCAACTCTGGACCAATTGTTGGCCTATCAGAAACATGTGAGTGATTCTGAACAAATGAGTTGCATCATGCTAGCCACGATGGAACCCAAGCTACGAAAGAAGCATGAGCATATGGATGCTCATATCGTAGTCCTTCATCTCTGTGAGTTGGTTGATGAGCAAGTGAGATTCGAAAGGTTCGAAGTCTCCAAGCTCCTCTTCACCTCTGAGATGCAAGGAGGTTCATCTGGTCTTGCTCAACATGTCAAGACTGGGAGCCTTCGAGAAGCATGAGTAGGGGAGGTGTTGTTAGTTGATTCCTCAAGAAAGGTTCTAAGAGGGAGTCAAAGGAACAAAGGAAGGAAGAAGAAAAAGGCTAAAAGGCGAACTAAAAAGGGCACTTGCCATCATTATGGCAAGGAGGGTCATTGGCGAAGAAATTGCAAGGTTTATCAAGAGTCCGTGAAGAAGGATAAGGCATCGGATGCCCCATCTTCTTCAGAAATCTTCTTTATTGATTGTCATTCTATTTCCTTAGACACTTGGGTATTGGATACTGGGTGTGGCTCACATATATGTAATGACATACATGGGCTAAGGAATAGAAGAAGACTCGTCAAGGGAGAGTCAAATTTACGTGTTGGGAATGAATCAAAGGTTGCTGCACTCGCCATCGGAACGTATTTGTTGAAACTCCCTGCAGGACTTGTCTTATAACTGGACAATTGCTTTTATATTCCTTTGTTGATAAAGAACATCATTTCTATTTCTTGTTTAAATAGAAATGGTTTCCATTTGACGTTTAGTAACAATTGTTGTTACATAACTTTGAATGGGGTTCTTTATGGGACTGGAACTTTAAGCAATGGTGTTTATACGCTTGGACGATTCCAAAGGACATTTTCAATATCGGCGAGCAACAAGTGCTCGAAAGGATAATCAAATAGACTCCTATATGTGGCATTGTCGTCTTGGCCATATAGCAAGAAACGCATGTCCGAATTACACCGATGTGGAATTCGGAATCGCTTGAATTGATTCATACGATACATGCGAATCATGCTTAAAAGGCAAGATGACTAAGTTACCTTTACGAAAAGGTGAACGCAGTGGGAGAGTTACTAGGTCTAGTACATACATCGATGTATGTGGACCTATGTCAACTCAAGCTTTAGGAGGCTATAGCTACTTCATTACCTTCACCGATGATCACTCACGGTTTGGGTATGTGTTCTTGATGAAACACAAGTCCAAGCCTTTGAAAGGTTCAAAGAATTCAGAATGAAGTAGAGAAACAACATGACAAAGTATTAAAATACTTGATCGGATCGAGGTGGTGAATACTTAAGTCAAGAGTTTCTTGATTATCTAAGAGACAATGGCATATTGTCTCAATGGACTCCGCCCTATACACCACAAAGATAATGGTGTATCCGAGAGGCGAATCGGACCTTGTTGGACATGGTCGTCAATGATGAATCATGCGACTCTTCCCAAGTCCTTTTGGGGTTATGCACTTGAGACAATTGTTTACTTGTTAAATGTAATGCCTACCAAGGTAGTCTCTACTACTCCATATGAGATATGGGCTAGTAAGAAACCTCATGTATCTTACTTGAAGATATGGGGTTGTCCCGCTTATGTGAAGCGATCAGATCGCATAAATTGGATGCTAAGTCCGATAAATGTCTATTTATTGGATACCCTAAGGAAATAAGGGTTACCAATTCTATCATCCTGTGGAACAAAAGGTGTTTGTTTCAAGGCATGCTGTGTTTCTAGAGAAAGAGTTTCTCTTGCAAGAAAACAGTGGGAGTGTCGTCGAGCTTGAGGAGGCTAGAGAGACTCAAATAGACATTGATGAGATACCTGGTGAAGCACAACAGCCGACAACTCATAGTGATGAGCAATCGGCTGGACCTATTGTAACACCACATCTTCGTAGATC
Source organism: Wurfbainia villosa (assembly GCA_025175895.1). Classification (NCBI taxonomy): domain Eukaryota; kingdom Viridiplantae; phylum Streptophyta; class Magnoliopsida; order Zingiberales; family Zingiberaceae; genus Wurfbainia; species Wurfbainia villosa. The sequence continues at coordinate 75,822,088 of CM045990.1, forward strand.
TGGTAGAACACGCAATATTCCTGAGAGATATGGATTTCTCGTAAGTGAATCGAACGACGTGTTACTCATTGATGATGAAGAGCCTACCAGTTATGAAGAAGTGCTGACAAGTTCAGAAAGGGATAAGTGGCTTGGTGCCATGAAGTCGGAAATGGATTCCATGTATGAAAACCAAGTTTGGAACTTGGTTGACCCACCTGAAGGCATAAAGCCTATAGGGTGCAAGTGGGTTTTCAAGAAGAAAACCGACATGGATGGTAATGTGATTACCTATAAGGCTAGATTGGTGGCGAAAGGATATCGTCAAAAACAAGGTGTTGATTATGACGAAACCTATTCGCCTGTAGCTATGCTTAAATCCATTCGGATGCTCCTGGCCATAGCGGCTCATTATGATTATGAAATATGGCAGATGGATGTGAAAACAACTTTCCTTAATGGAAACCTGCTCGAGGACGTGTATATGATACAGCCTGAGGGTTTCACATCGGTTGATAAAACCAAGGTATGCAAATTGCGACGGTCCATTTATAGATTGAAGCAAGCATCCAGGAGCTGGAATATCCGTTTTGATGAGACAATCAAAAAGTTTGATTTCTCACAAAATCCAGACGAACCTTGTGTGTACAAGAAGGTTAGTGGGAGTGCAGTCGTGTTCTAGTATTGTATGTCGATGACATACTTACTTATAGGAAACGATGTGTCAATCTTACCGCTTAAGGTTTGGTTATCCAAGACATTCTCCATGAAAGACTCGGGAGAAGCAACCTACATCCTTGGGATTAAGATCTATAGAGATAGATCAAAGCTTTGCTTGGTCTTTCGCAGTCTACATATATAGACCGAGTGCTAAAGAGGTTTAGCATGTCGGAATCCAAGAAAGGTTATATGCCCATCAGGCATGGGGTACACCTTTCGAAGTCTATGTGTCCACGGACAGAAGACGAGAGGATTTGCATGAGTAAGATTCCCTATGCATCCGCAATAGGATCTATCATGTATGCTATGTTATGTACGAGGCCCGATGTATCGTACGCTCTGAGTGTCACGAGCAGATACCAATCCGATCCAGAAATGGATCATTGGGTGGCCGTTAAGATGATCCTTAAGTACTTGAAAAGAACTAAGGATGTGTTCCTAATATATGGAGAAGGGTACATGGTGATACGTGGGTATACGGATGCCAGCTCCAGACAGACAAGGATGATTCCATGTCTTAGTCTGGATATGTATTCACCTGGAATGGAGGCGCAATAAGTTGGAAAGGTTCCAAGCTTGACACTATAGCGGATTCTGCCACTAAGGCAGAATACATTGCAGCTTTAGAAGCAGCAAAGGAAGCGGTTTGGATCAAGAAGTTCATCTCTGAACTTGATGTGGTCTCATCAATGATCCAAACATGTGCTTCACGCTATCATCTTATCGAGAGATCATAAGTAGGAACGAAATACAAATCGAGAAAATTCCCAAAGGAACTTAGCGGATCCTTTGACTAAAGCATTACCTCAAAGTAAGTTTGAGGGTCATGTTGGTGCTTATGGTATCGATACCGTAGAGCGATTGGCATTAGGCCAAGTGGAGTCTCGTTAGTAATATATGAGAGATGTCCTAAGGCAATCGCTTTATGTATGAACCATTTATATGATAAATGAAGATTCACTATTTGAGTATACATGTTTTATGTATTTGATTGGATCTTAAACTCATTTATCAATGTCCACGATACGATTCACAAAGATGAGAGAATTTGTGATTGGATCACAACTAGTGAGTATCTCTACATGTGTAATTGTGATGTATCGGAATTATCCTAGTCGAATCGATGAATCGGACACCATCAATTCGCTGAGACTAGCACGAGGTATACTCCTTGGTGTATCCAAGCAAATGATTCTCACCGGGCCGAGACATAGTGATGTCCGGAGTTAATCGTGGATGCTAGTTATGGTAACTAGTTCATTGGAGTGACCAGCCGTAAGACTTCATATGGTTCTCTGCATATATAGATATGTCAATGAAGTTCTTACTGTGGCTTATGTGCGATGTTCCTTTGACTTGCGGTATTCAAGTCATCTTGATCATGGAGACTTATGCTTTGACATTTTAAGCAAACATCTCTAAGGAGATGTGGACCCGGGATGATTGGGTATAAGTTGAAGTGATCGAAGGTGTTTGAATAGCCTATAAAGGATTCACCACTCCTTGCGAGGAGATGTATACCCATGGCCTCTCGTCGGATTGTTACTAAAGTCTGCCAAAGCATTACATGTTTAGAGTAAGGTACTCTTCGATACATGTGGAGTAACTAGAACTGTGAGGGACGAGGAAATGATACTTGGGCTAGGTGTGACGTAGTCACCTAGTGGGGATGACACAATAGACCATGTCCTCAACCAAGTGGGTATAAGATGAGTGAAGGGAATGGGGCACGATTCATTCGAGCGCATCAAGGGTTTTAGAAATAGTTGAATCAACCGCTGATCTTTTCTTAATTGGGGATCATGATGTACTACTAGGTGCCACTCATGATCATTCTATAATTAATGGTTAATTATAGACGCCAACATAAACCGAGAACCTATTTGGTCACACGCACAACGAGTGTAATCCAAAGGATTTAAAACGAGCTTGAGAATGGGATTCTCAGACCGAGAGAAACTATGTTTGGTTGGACCAAACATAAAGCGAGCATGAAATTGTTTCAGGAGCAATGGAAGCATGGATGGGCCGTGTCTTATGAAGACATAATGGATGGACCAAAATGGTTTGGTTCTAATCCAATGGATGAGAATAAACCAAAGGGTTTGGTTTATATTAAACGAATGAACCAAAGGTTGGTTCGGTTCGTTTTAACTTAAAATAAACCATCATGGTTTGGTTTATTTTAACTTATCTTAATGGAGCGGGTTAACGGGCTTTATGGATATGATCCATTAACCATTAAGAGAATTAGTTCTCTATAAAATAGGGCTTAAACCCTAACCCTAAGGCTAAAACCCTCCACCTTGTGGTGCAGCCTTCCAACTTGTTGCCGGCGACCAACCTTCAGCCGGTGAACCTCCGCGACCCTCCGTGATCTCCTATAGGTTTGGCATCAAGGTGAGGCTTTTCTTTCCTTGGTTGGCCGGCGCTATATCCTCCACCAAGCTGTCCAGTTTTCTGGACAGCTTCTCCTCCTCCGCCGTCGCTTGACGACGGTTAGTGCTCTGACAGCGGCTAACTTATCGGGGATTTGATCTCCGGTAATCCTCTGAGGTGGAGGACGAAGGATTCGTCAAACGGTTGACGAACACCTCTCCGGAGAAGCGAGTTTTGAGAACTCGTTTTGGATCCGAATTTGGATTCGGATCGTGATCATCTCTCGATCACATCGTCTTCAACACGAGGCTAGTAACCCGTACGAAGACGAAGCTCGTGGCTTGGCGAAGTCATCCCGAGGAGCTCGGCGTGGATACGGATAGAGACGATTCTTACGAGGATCGTTCCGGTTGATGTCGTTCCCGCTACACGTCATACGAAAGGTATAACGTAGTTTAATTTCCTTTTATTGCAATTTTAATTTACGGTTATGTCTACACTTGTTGTAATAGCATGCGTGTGTTGTGTGTGTTGTAATAAATAGGAGTATTTATTATTTTTAATTGCTTCCGCTGTGCTCATGTTTACGAAACATGATCGAACACACACACGCCGCGGTGCCGGAAACCCAACAAACATGATCTACTCTGTGACACTACACACCATGTTATCTACAATGTAATGTATTAGAGAATATGCATAATCACAAATATGCAAACAATGATCATGTGATTTTTATTTCAAAATAAAGATGTTCATACAAAAGATAGACTTTTCAGTATATATCCCAACAAAAATAAACTTTGGATGTGTCCCTACTAGATCTTACAGCGACTTAAGTCGTTGTCCTAAAAACTTAAAGCGAGAAGTCGCCGTTTCGCGGAGTTTTTCTCGGTTGTTGAAGCCTACAAGTGTCCCAATACTTGTTGCTTCGACTCTTCGAGAAAAATACCCAAAAAATCTATAAAAATAGGAAATTTATAGAAACTTAAAAATCTGTATTTTTTATATCTAATACAAAAACTACAAATTTAAAACACATACATACTTCGCACGTGGCTCTGATACCACTGTTGGGTTTTTCGAGCCGCAAAAACTGCTTTTTGATTTGCGGAAACCTTGGAAGCCCGGTCACGGATCCGTGCGAAGATATAAAAAAAAATAAAAAACTACATGTATGTGTTATGGAAAAACCTAGATCTATCATAGATCTATATGTTGAGAGTGTTTCCCTCATAGCGACGCCCTTCGCTTATCCCGCTCGTCCAAATGCTTTGTCGAAACTCAAGAGTGTCAAGTGTACACTCCTCTATAGATAAGAACCTTCTACTCAAGGACGTTATTATACTTAGTTATTTGGCACCAATACAAGTAAATATAATAACCATGCCTTTAAAAATAGGAATATGATACAATAAAGTCCATACAACAATCATCACATGATTGGCTCTAGGGCTTTCACTAATAATAAGATCACATTTACACTAAATCTTGGGCGATTTAGCCAAAGCTAACTCAAGTTTTTTTTGTAAATGTGGATCTTGATCCTATAAACAAGAGTTGCATAGAGATGTAATCGATAATTTGTTACCTACTGATCATACTAAGTCTTGGGCGATTTAGCCAAAGCTAACTCAAGGCGTAGTATGATGTGAATCTTGTCCCGCGAGAAGTATAGCTAGTTTGTATGAATTTAGTAGTGTGGTTTGACCACATCCATGACTCGATTCTACAAAAGTCCTATAATTAAATGGGAGCATCATTTAATTAAAGGCCTAATTAAATGATAAATGGAATATGATATTTACTTTCTGTATTATTTATGTTGTAGATTGCCATGACGTCAAACATGAACACTCTCTCCCCGTGTTCTATCCTAGAGAAGGACAAGCTCAATGGAGCTAATTTCCTGGACTAGTACAAGAATCTAAGAATCATTCTCAAACATGAAAGAAAACTATACGTCCTGGAGCAGCCCATTCCGGAAGCACCTCCTACCACTGCCTCGTAAGCTGACCAAGATGCTTACAAGAAGTATCAAGATGATGCATTAGATGTGTCATGCCTCATGCTCGCGACCATGAACTCTGAGCTTCAGAAGCAACATGAGTTGATGAATGCTTTTGATATGGTTGAACATCTTCGTCAACTGTATCAAGGACAAGCAAGGCACGAGAGATTCGATATATCTAAGGCACTATTTCAGTGCAAGATGCAAGATAGGACTCCCGTAGGTCCATATATACTCAAGATGATTGGGTACATAGAAAACCTATAGAGGTTGGGATTCCCACTTGGCCAAGAACTGGCCACTGACTTGATCTTGCAATCCTTTCTAGAAAGTTATAATCAATTTGTCATGAATTACAACATGAATGAAATTGATAAGCCACTACCTGAGATGCTTAGCATGTTGAGAACTACTGAGCTCAACCTTAAGAAGGCAAAGCCCAACTCCATTTTGATGGTGCAAAAGAAGAAAGGCAAGGGCAAGCCTAAAAGCAAGGGAAAGTCCCAAGCCAATGGCAAAGGTAAGGAACTGAAACCTAAAGGAGGGGTTGCCAAGGAAGGTGAATAGTACCACTGCGGTCAGACCGGTCACTGGAAGCGGGACTGAAAAGGATACCTGAAAGATCTTAAGAAGAAGAGAAGTGAGACTTCTACTTCATGTATATATGTTATAGAAGTCAATCTATCTATTTCTTCATCGTGGGTATTTGATACCGGATGTGCTTCTCACATTTGTACTAATGTACAGGCACTGAGAAATAGTAGGACATTGATGAAGGGCGAGGTAGACCTATGAGTAGGCAATAGAGCAAGGGTTGCTGTTGTTGTTGTAGGAACTATTTTCTATCTCTGCCCTCTGGGCTTGTACTAGAATTAGATGAATGTTATTATGTGCCTGCTCTCACAAAGAACATCATTTTAGTTTATTGTTTAGACAAGAAAGACTTTTCATTTATAATAAAGAACAAATGTTGTTCCATTTATTTAAATGATATGTTCTATTGTCGTTCACCTCTGATGAACGAACTCTACATTCTAGACTAGTTGAACCAAACCTATCTCTGGCATTGTCGCTTAGGTCACATAAATGAGAGTCGCTTATCCCAGACACATAAGGATGGGTTGCTAGACTCATTTGATTTTGAATCATATGAGACATGTGAGTCTTGCCTTCTAGGCAAGATGACCAAGACTCCCTTTAGTGGACACTCCGAAAGAGCAAAAGACTTGATAGGACTTATACATAGTGATGTGTGTGGCCCTTTCAATGTTGCTGCTAGAGGTGGTTATAGGTACTTCATTACATTTACTGATGACTTTAGTAGATCTGGTTATGTGCATCTGATGACACATAAGTCAGAATCCTTTGAAAAGTTCAAAGAATTCAAGAATGAAGTACAAAATCAGCTTGGCAAGAGTATTAAGATACTTCGATCAGATCGAGGTGGTGAATACCTTAGCCATAAGTTTCGTGACTATCTAGCTGAGTGTGGGATTCTATCCCAACTCACTCCTCCTGGAACACCACAATGGAATGGTGTATCCGAAAGGAGGAATCGTACCCTATTCGATATGGTACGATATATGATGAGTCACACAGATCTTCCTATATCCTTTTGGAGATATGCTCTAGACACAACAGCCTTCATACTTAACCGTGTTCCATCCAAAGCTGTGATAAAAACACCATATATGATATGGAAAGTGAAAAATCCCAAGATGTCTTTCATGAGGATTTGAGGTTGTGAGGCTTACGTTCGACGTCAAGTCTCAGATAAACTGGGATCCAAATTCGATAAGTGCTATTTTTTTGGATATCCCATGGAAATAAACGGATATTACTTCTACATTCCCAGTCAACACAAAGTGTTTGTGGTAAAAACTGGGGTATTTCTAGAAAGGGACTTTGTTTCTAGAAAAACTAGTGGAAGTATGTTCGATCTTGAAGAAATTCAAGATATAGACCAAGCACTGAGGGAGAGATGGAGGTTGAACAGGAACCATAAAGTGTTGTGGATGATGAGATTGTTGTACAAAGAGTTGTGGAACAATAACCTGTTCAGATAGACCTACCTCTTCGCAGGTCTGATAGGGTACGTCGTCAGCCTGAGAGATACTCATTTCTCTTGTCTGACCATGATGACGTTATGCTCGTTGAGAATGAGCCTACCTCTTATCAGGAAGCTGTGATTAGCCCAGATTCTGAGAAATGGCTAGAGCCCATGAGATCCGAGATGAAATCCATGTACACCAACCAAGTATGGACTTTGGTTGATCCACCTGAAGGCGTTAAACCCATTGGGTGTAAGTGGGTCTTTAAGAGAAAGACTGACATGGATGGACTTACGCATATCTATAAGGGTCGATTGGTGGCTAAAGGTTTCAAGCAAATTCATGGTATTGACTATGATGAAACCTTTTCTCCAGTTACGATGTTTAAGTCCATTCGGATCATGCTTGCTATTGCAACGTACCACGATTATGAGATCTGGCAAATGGATGTAAAAATTGCATTTCTGAATGGAAACTTGCTTGAGGAACTGTACATAACACAACCTGAGGGTTTTGTAGATCCATAGCATACTGGCAAAGTATGCAAGCTACAAAGGTCCATTTATTGGCTAAAGCAAGCTTCTCGGAGCTGGAATCTTCGATTCGATGATGCGATCAAACAGTTTGGTTTCATCAAGAATGAACATGAACCTTGTGTCTACAAGAGGGTTAATGGGAACACAGTTGTCTTCCTTGTATTGTATGTGGATGACATACTACTCATTGCGAATGACATCCCTTCGCTACTGTGAAGACTTGGATGGGGAAGTATTTCTCAATGAAGGACTTTGGTGAAGCATCCTGTATTCTAGGTATCAAGATCTATAAAGATAGATCTAAGAGATTGCTTGGCCGAAGTTATAGTACATATATTAACACGGTATTTGTCACGCCTCGAGAGCATGTCGAGCCAAAAATCAAACGGACGACATCTCCCCTGTACGTGGCAACATTTCGGGTAAATTCAAGGCTCGTGGGCCCATAATAACTGTCAGTGCCTATAAGATTCACATATCTCCACAATGGTATGATATTGTCCACTTTGAGCGCAAGCCCTCATGGTTTTGTTTTTGGGCTTTACCCAAAAGGCCTCATTCCAATGGAAATATTTTTTTCATCTTATAAGCACATGATCTTTACCATGTCTTACTAATGTGGGACTTTGATTGTATTCCCTATACTTTAACAATCCACCCCTCAAATGAAGTACCACATTGACCCCCCCTCAAGCCTATCTTTCCTCGAAGGACATCCTCTGCTTGATGTCTGATCTCAACCCACCAAGACTTCTTGCCAACTGTCTGGTCCTCCTGACCCAGTTGGACTTCCTGCCAATTGTTTGGTCCTCCAGACCCAACTGGACTTCCTGTCTGGTGTTTGGTTCTCTTGATCCAAACATGGGAGCTCAACTTCCTTTGTTTGAGATTCATGGTTTGACATGGACCATGACTCTGATACCAATTGTCAGTGCCTATAAGACCCACATATCTCCACAATGGTATGATATTGTCCACTTTTGGCCCAAGCCCTCATGGTTTTGTTTTTGGGCTTTACCCAAAAGGCCTTATTCCAATGGAAATATTTTTTTCATCTTATAAGCATATGATCTTTACCATGTCTTACCAATGTGGGACTTTGATTGTATTCCCAATACTCCAACAATAACAACATAACATATAAAGTAAATACAACAACTACTCAAAGCACAGCAGAAACATAATACAACAAGCTACACAGATGCATACCGGTATGACTAACACATCCCAACAACACGAAACCTCGACAAAATCCGAATCTACAACATTGTACATCACGAAAACTCCAAATACATAATACAATGTATGGAAAGCCCAAAACAAACACGGGAGCCTCGGAGGTGAGATGAGATGTCAGCCAACGGTGCTCCAAGCCGTCACGAAAACTTCTACCTGTTACCTGGGCGACAGAAAAACCCAGGGTCCGTGGTGGTGGTGAGTAAAACTCAGCCGGTAATAGAAAAACATGTATATATGTAATATCACATGTATTTCAACAACATAATTTAAAGGTACAATAGGTATATCAACATAGTATATAAATACAAGCATATACCGTCTAACCGAATGAACAACGTAAAATGTAGACATACCTGAAGTCTGCTACGCTACTTTGATCCAACCTGAACATATATCCAACATATATATAACAGGAAGAGTAATACTAACTCATAATCTACCGTGCTACAGGTCAAGGTATCTAATGGTCTGTCCAACACATATACCAGTATCCGACACAACAGTATAACATATGCAAGAAGCATGCATGAATATGATGTACAACCAAATGAAGCAAGCATAATACAATCAAATGCAACATCACAATAAGCATATATATATATAGACTGCATCTATTTATATATTAATCTCAACCATCCATATATATATATACATGCATATATATATATATATGGTAATATGCAAAGCGCCATTAGATACGGCAATGCAGCATGCATGGTCAGGCCTGCTCACCCCTACTCGCTACCACGACCCCAGTGTGGCCTAGGTGGCACGACATGACAACTGCCCCAACTCACACCAAGCATTGCTATAGAGTGGTCGAGTGGGCAATATGATCAAGTAGCATATGAGCGTAAAGAGCTAACTACACAACGGGGGTCCCTGCTACTGGCCACTCCGACTAACACTACCAATGAGTGGTCGAGTACCACGCACCCAGGACAACTGCACGCAACTCCAACTACCACCGTCTATAGTGGCAGAGTGTGGCACAACAGATGCTCTTCCCTCACACCAGTTACTCCTCGGGGAGTGCTCTGGGAGGCAAGATGACTGACGACTCTCTCAACCCTAAGGGAGACTACGTCATCAGAATGCATGCAAATGACATGAGTATGTTGTCACACGTACAACCATCTACCACAGACTCTCTGTTCAGCAAAGAGTCATACCCATCTGATCAATACACTCTCTATCATGTAGAGAGTCATACTAGACTGATCGGCAGACTCTCTATCCTGTAGAGAGCCGTACTCAACTGATCATAACTCTCTATCCAATAGAGAGTCATACTCAACTGATCGACGCACTCTCTATTTTGTAGAAAGTCATACTCGACTGATCATAACTCTCTATCCAATAGAGAGTCATACTCAACTGATAGACGCACTCTCTATCCTATAGAGAGTTGTACCAGACTAATCATATCAGGCTGGGACCACCATTCCGTAGTGACAAACTAATCACCCTTCACCTAACCATTATACAACGTCTGGTTGGTAACAAGTATACAACATACGGGTATTGGAAATAAATCCTACATTTAGGGCATTACCTACCCATAGATGACCTTTTTGCCAATTTATAAATTAGGTCATCACCTGTACTAACATTTACACCCTACTAAACATCTAAGCCAACTTACATCACATCTATAACTCCTAAATCATGATAGGGTATATGTGATATCAACAATTGAGCATAAATACATCCAACGATAAGTTCAAGCATAAGATAATAAGTGCAAGATCAAGGTAACATGATCATATAAGATGAACATGCATCTAAATCTGTATGCATTAAAACTACCTGACCAGGGTAGGCATTACCCACCTGTTAAATAGCTTCGCTAGCTATCCACGCATACAAGAATTTGTCATTAATCAAAGTTCTGCAAGAAAACATGAACTACTATTAAGTTCTATTATACAATGAGTGATCGAATCGAATGCTACATGACTTTATATCCCGGTCAACTAGATTGATCTAGTTATTCACTTAACCTAATCAAGCCTTCATATTTATCCTCATTCAATTAATTGAAAATCAATTCACTCCCAATTATCATGCACAATATCCTACAACATACAACTAGATTTAAATCAATAAACCTCTTAACTACATTCCAACCAATCAATTCAACATACAAACTCACCTCTCGATGATATCACGACGCCAACCTTTCAACATCAAGCAACACGTAACTGAACGAAGGCCAAATTCGTTGATCTGTATCCACTATGAATCACAGTAATGGTATCCTCTCTAAATCAATGGAGTCCAATAGAGAATAACCTGTTCAAATTACCCTCAACACCTGAATCAAACAATACCCCTCCAATCACAGCTTAAATTTCCAATAGAAAATCCATTACATATGACAAAAATAGGTTAGATCGATCTTACCGGCTCTCTAATCACCACCGGCAGCCCTTCTTCGTCTCATGTTCATAGAGCAATCAAATCTCCAGTCAAGAAAACAAATCACGACACCTTTGTCATTGGCTCACTGCTACTGCAGCAGTGTCGTCGATTTGCTCGCGTGAGGGATCTCTAAGATCTCGAAAGGAAGTGGCACAGCGATGAGATCACACTGGCCAAGGGTTGCGCTGCCCACCTGGCAGATCCGACCCTGGAGCGTCGATGGCCAATAGGGGCAGTGACCACTGATCCTGGTGCATGTGATGCGCCGGGGTGGCGGCATGCGAAGTGGTATGCCCGGTGCCGGCAACGGTCGTGGAAGATCGGGGGGCGACGGTGAGGTGGGGAGGGCAACGCGCGAAGAACTGAGAGGGATCAGTTCAGCGGCTAGAGCATCAGAAACTAGGGATCGGGGAAGAGATGTCAATCGGCTCGCTGCTCCGGTAAGGCTCGATGAAGAGGGGAGAAGCGCCGGTGATGCGGATGAGAAGGAGACGGCGATGGAACGAGGAGGGGAAAGGGAGATTGGGATCGAGTGCAGGAATGGGAAGAGGAAGAAACGCTTGTTTCTTTTTTATATGCGAAGTTAAAACTGAAGTGAAACAGTAACAGACAGAAAAAAAATGGCTAGCATTAATGGGAAAATGGATCGGGTTTGGATTTAAGAGCTAACGGGTTGGTTTAATCCTGTAACCAATTAGCCCTTGGTTCAATTAAACCTAGATCCAAATAATTAAACCCAATATATTTAAACCAAGGTTTGGCTTAAATTAACCCCTAACCATGCATCATTAAATTTAGGTTATCCCAATAATTTTTTTTTCCTGTGGTATATTACATTCTCCCTCACTTAATAAAATTTGGTCCCCAAATTCATACTAGCATGCAAGAAAATTAAATTCAAGCAAGTTTCTAGATGACCACACACATATCTCAAGTGAACAGATGAGGGTATCGAGCTCGGATAGTATCCTCCAGCTCCCACGTAGCCTCCTCATCAGTATGATGTTGTCATTAAACCCTTACAAGTCGAATGATCTTATTCCTCAATGGACAATCCTTGTGACCAAGAATTTACACCATAATCTCCTCATAGGTCGCATTAGACTGAGGTAGAATTAGAACCTCATTCAGAACATGATCTGAACGTGGAACGTATTTCCTCAGCATAGAAACATGAAATACGTTGTGAACACCCGCTAGTGTCGGAGGTAAGGCCAACCGATAAACTACACCTCCAATTCTCTCCAATATCTCAAATGGTTAATGTAACGTGGAGCTAATTTTTCCTTTCAACCTAATTCGTTTCACCCCTTTCATAGGTGAAACACACAGAAATACCTATTCCCCAACTGAGAATTCCAAAGGCATTCGCCTCCGGTCTGCATAACTCTTCTGTCGTTATAGGCAGATTCCACTAAATGAATGTGGCCTCATAACTGCCTTTGAAATCCATGACACAGGATCTCAATAGATTCTCCAATGTCTGAATCATATGCTCAGACTGTCCATCTATCTACGGATGAAACATTGTACTGAGTCGAAGCTCTATGCCCATGGTCCGATGCAGACTCTACCAAAATCGTGAGGTAAATCGCGGGTCTCTATCAGATACAATAGCCTAAGGCACGCTATGCAATCTGATAATCCCTCGACAGTACAACTCTGCCAGACGATCCAACAAGTTCATTCCACGAATAGGCAGAAAGTGAGCTGATTTGGTTAGTCGATCACCCAAATTGCATCACGTCCTTTACGGGTTCTAGACAATCCCGTAACGCAATCAATCATGATATGCTCCCACTTCCATTCCGGAATTGAATTTTCTAGAGCAATCCAGCAAGTTTCTGATGTTCAGCCTTCACCTACTGGCATACTAAACATCGAGCAGCAAAATCTGCTATAACTCTCTTTATACTATTCCACCCGTATGAACGTTTCAACTCTCGGTACATCTGAGTACCACCAGGGTGAATAGCAAATCTCCAATGATATGCTTCCTATAGCGACTCTTCCTTAACTGGACGCATGCCCGGAACACACTATCCTTCTCAGAGACGGAGAATTATCTTCTCAAAAGAGAAATCTATCAACCATCCAAGGTACACTTCACCACACACTCTCTAAGTACATGGGAGACTATAGCGACAAATCTCCCTTGTTGCAACTGTTCATGTTCCAACAACTCAATAGTAGCTAGTCAAAATCCCATAAGCATTCCTGCTCCATATCACTACTACACGAGATCATATCTTTTAAAACCACATCACCTGTATAACAGCTTATCTCGTAGTTTCTTAACTGACGTAGGCATATGATACGCCTCATTCAACTGCATCGGATTCGCTCCGATCCCCGAAACGATGCATTTGCATACAACATCCTTTTGTCCACTCCGAAAGGATTAACTAATACTCGTTTAAAAGTTAATCACCATCTAGGTCCTGTAAACTGGTTTCCCCAGCTTCTGACTGAATGATTTCCATCATCACCTTTGTCAAACAAGTTCGTGGTATAGTAACGCTAAAACATTCTATCCACATCTACTCTAATAACTACATCATACAAGGCAAACCACCATCTACGGTGGTCGAGTGCGCAACTTCAACTACCACAGTCAATAGTGGCCAGGTTACGCAACTCCAACAACTACAAAATGATCCAATCGTGTTCAGGATACACGATTCTCAAAACCAGTGACGACTAAATCGTTAATTAGTCTAGCAACTTAATCAAAATTCATACAATTCATACCAAGTATGAAATTATTGTCTCCACACACCTGCATCCCCTTTACTCTACGCCGATGATATATATTAATCATCACAACACAATGATAATTGTATGACACCATGTTACTACAATATCAATGCTCCAGTCACAAATCAACCTTAGAGTATACACAGGTGTCCTTTGCTGATCTAAACAGATCATCTATCCCCAACGGAGCATATTCACTTTCAACAACTATTGTATTCATCATCGATAATCGATGCATAATCTCAAAGGTCCATCTCTCATTCAACAAAGAGTTCCGGATCTTCTTAAGAAGGAATACTGGGATAGATAAATATCCCTTCCAACATTTCCTATAATTACAACTTATATTCTTCCAATTTCTATACTGTTTAGCAACACTGATACCAACAAAACTATCACTTGATATGTGATCTTCGATACGAAAACTATTTCCGCAATCATTTCGATCGCCTACTCCACTTGCCTATGCAACGGCAAGCCTTGGAGTTCATTCAAAACTACATCCAAATACTCTCAAATTATACGCACATCCGAGAGCATATTGTACCATACTTTCAACAATTTGACCATCCATAAGGATATGTCTACAGTAAAAGTTTGTCTATCAAAGTCTAAGGGCCTCCCTTAACTTCTTAATTGTTGGTCCACTTCTCACCTAACGGTAGAGATACCACCGACCTACAAGTCGATGTAAAAGACCCTTCTAATCCGAACTAAGGATGTTCTAGACACAGATACCTATAACTACAAGCATCTCTCAATTTATTAACCTTGAGGGTAAACTAAAGTAATACCCTGAACAGTCCATTATCTGTCGATCCGATCCAAAGGTTCCCCGTAGCTCTCGACCTTTCTCCAAAGAGAATAAGATCAGATCCAATAGTCCACGATAATTCGGTCGCATTTCTGCGATGAATTCCTCGGGGATTTTTTCCTAGATCATCTGATCCCATCCCTAAATCCTACGAGCTGCAACAGTAGAATACAAAATAGATACGACCATCGTCGTATACTCTCTCCTCTGTACAAATCAAATCACATCTGGAGATAACTGTTGTTGTCTGCATGTGTCTTCTACGATGTCTTCTGCTGATACTGCTGCGTAAATCACTTCCCTTGAAGGGAAGTATCACGGAACTCCACCCATGCCTGAGGAAGTAGGTCACTGCTGATGAGATAACCCAATCTTCTATGCTGATCTCTACTGTCGAGACGGAGCATCATCCTCCCGGAATACCATCGATAGTCTTCAATGGAGTCTTCAGAGTATACCTCCTCAATTGTACTGGTTTCTTACAATAGCAACAAATGAACTGATCCAACAAAAAAATCTAACTTCGCGTGTCTTCGAGATCTGCACTGCACGCACACAATCCCTCTAGAGTCTTTGTTCTGGTTTCGCTGATGTGCATGAGAACATCCTGATGATCTGCGGTTGGTCTTCTATAATCGAAAAATAGCTCAAAGCCTATGACTCTGATCTTACTCCTTTATCCAATAGTCGGAGACTTCTGACTCTATTAAGTTGACCTGCAATATTTGATTACCGTCTCCAACTCTAAACCCTTATACGGAGTCATTTCTAAACTCCTGTCTCAATCCAACATCTTTCGACAGGATCTGGTAGAAGATCCCGACATCCTAATCCAACTATAAGCCAATAACTCTGGGCGGCTTAAATCATCCATTCATCTTCTTGAGCTATTAGGTGCTAGTAACCTTTGCAAGTCTCACGACTCTGCACAGTACACTATTACTAACCGATCGCCCTTTCTGGAAGCTCAAGAATTCCTTACAATGTGTCACTAAAAGTGACACAGGGAAATACTCTCTTTCAACATCACTAGACCATGATCAAGTGATATATTATTTCCCGAAGATTATTTTTTGCATTTAGCACCAAATACCGACTTGATCCCGATAATGGTATGCAAACAACTCTTCTTTCTCGGTATAACATGAGTTAAGTACTCAAAAGTACTCTCAAAGTTATATAACTCAGTACGAACAACTCAGGGATAAAATCCCTATGAAACATCATAACCTAGCCTTCCGCTATCTGCATCAACAATAATCTACTTATCTTGTCCATTGCCCGACAGGTAATGATCGAACTAGCATAATTAGTGAAAATCTCTAAGACTGTAGTCTCTGATTTCCATAAGAAATGTGACGACTTCACCCTTGTTTTCCGACTCAGTATCAGTCGGCTCTCAAAGGTAAATCACCTTTTTAACACAGGTTCAAGACTCATAGACTTAACAGGCCATTTCTAGGGTCAACTCATACCATGGTTACGAACAATAACCAACACACTATTGGTTATTCCCTGTTATATACACTAAAAGCATATCCAAC
Organism: Wurfbainia villosa; assembly: GCA_025175895.1. NCBI lineage: Eukaryota > Viridiplantae > Streptophyta > Magnoliopsida > Zingiberales > Zingiberaceae > Wurfbainia > Wurfbainia villosa. The sequence goes on from CM045990.1 coordinate 75,838,542, forward strand.
AAAACTGGGAGTATAAACCCTATCGGCAACTCCGGTTGGTCGCCTCGGTGGATGACCTCTACTACAAGTCTGCACAAGTGTCATAACTCTATTGTATACACCTACTGATCAAGTTTAGATAAATATCTACTAAACCATAAGTTTTTTAGGAATTCTTACCTCGTGCTGCTTGGAGCTCAGGCCGCTGTCCATCTCATCTCAAAAAACCAAAACTGGATAAATCGACTCCCGAGAATCCAAGACTCGACTCAAAAACAACATTATATGGCATCACAGAACCTTTGGCTTTGATACCACTAAAGTTGACATGCCCTGAGAGCATGCCGAGCCGAAAATCAAACGGACAACATCTCCCCTGTACGTGGCAACATTTCAGGTTAATAAGAGGCCTGTGAGCCCACAATAACAACATAACATATAAAGTAAATACAACAACTACTCAAAGTACAGCGGAAACATAATACAACAAGCTACACACATGCGTACCGGTATGACTAACACATCACAACAACACGAAACCTCGATAAAATCCGAATCTACAACATAGTACATCACGAAAACTCCAAATACATAACACAATGTACGGAAAGCCCAAAACAAACAAGGGAGCCTCGGAGGTGAGATGAGATGTTAGCCAGTGGTGCTCCAAGCCGTCACGAAGACTTCTAGCTATTACCTGGGCGGCAGAAAAACCCAGGGGCCATGGTGGTGGTGAGTAAAACTCAGCAGGTAATATAAAAACATATATATATGTAATATCATATGTATTTCAACAATATAATCTAAAGGTACAATAGGTATATCAGCATAGTATATAAATACAAGCATACATCGTCTAATCGAATAAACAAAGTAAAATGCAGACATACCTGAAGTCTGCTATGCTACTCTGATCCAACCTGAACATATATCCAACATATATATAACAGGAAGAGTAATACCAACTCATAATCTACTCATGCTACAGGTCAAGGTATCTAATGGTCTGTCCAACACATATACCAGTATCCGACACAACTATATAACATATGCAAGAAGCATGCATGAATATGATGTACAACCAAATGCAGCAAGCATAATACAATCAAATGCAACATCACAATAAGCATATATATATATAGACTGCATCTATATATATATATATTAATCTCAACCATCCATCCATATATATATATATATATATATATATATATATATATATATATATATATATATATATAAAAAAAAATATCTATATATATATGTTAATATGCAAATGCATGTGATGGTCATGTCTGCTCACCCCTACTCGCTACCACGACCCCAGTGAGGCCTAGGTGGCACGACATGACAACTGCTCCAACTCACACCAACCACTGCTATAGAGTGGCCGAGTGGACAGTATGATCAAGTAGCATATGAGCGTAAAGAGCTCGCTACACAACGGGGGTCCCTACTGCTGGCCACTCCGACTAACACTACCAATGAGTGGTTGAGTACCATGCACCCATGACAACTGCACACAACTCAACTACCACAGTCTATAGTGGTAGAGTGAGTCACAACAGATGCTCTTCCCTCACACCAGTTACTCCTCGGGGAGGGCTCTAGGAGGCAAGATGACTAACGACTCTCTCAACCCCAAGGGAGACTACGTCGTCAGAATGCATGCAAATGACATGAGTATGTTGGCACACGTACAACCATCTACCACAGACTCTCTTTTCATCAAAGAGTCATACCCATCTGATCAATACACTCTCTATCTTGTAGAGAGTCATACTCGAATGATCGACGGACTCTCTATCCTGTAGAGAGTCGTACTCAAGTGATCATAACTCTCTATCCAATAGAGAGTCGTACTCAACTGATCAACGCACTCTCTATCCTGTAGAGAGTCATACTCGACTGATCATAACTCTCTATCCAATAGAGAGTCGTACTCAACTGATCATAACTCTCTATCCAATAGAGAGTGCTACTCAACTGATCGACGCACTCTCTATCCTATAGAGAGTCGTAATAGACTAATCATATCAAGCTGGGACCACCGGTCCGTAGCGACACACTAATCACCCTTCACTTAACCATTATAAAACACTTGGTTGGTAACAAGTATACAACATACGGGTATTGGAAATAAATCCTACATTTTGGGCATTACCTACCCATAGATGACCTTTTTGCCAATTTATAAATTGGGTCATCATCTGTACTAACATTTACACCCTACTAAACTTCTAAGCCAACTTACATCACATCTATAACTCCTAAATCATGATAGGGTATATGTGATATCAACAATTGAGCATAAATACATCCAACGATAAGTTCAAGCATAAGATAATAAGAGAAGGATCAAGGTAACATGATAATATAAGATGATCATGCATCTAAATCTGTATGAATTAAAACTACCTGACCAAGGTAGGCATTACCCACTTGTTAAATAGCTCCGCTAGCTATCCACGCATACAAGCATTTGTCATTAATCAAAGTCCTGCAAGACAACATGAACTACTATTAAGTTCTATTATACAACGAGTGATCGAATCGAATGCTACATGACTTCGTATCGTGGTCAACTAGATTGATCTAGTTATTCACTGAACCTAATCAAGCCTTTACATTTATCCTCATTCAATTAATTGCAAATCAATTCACTCCCAATTATCAAGCACAATATCCTACAACATACAACTAGATTTAAATCAATAAACCTCTTAACTACATTCCAACCAATCAATTCAACATACAAACTCACCTCCCTCGGATCATCACCCACTGCCAACCTTCAACATCAAGATGGGTAGCCAAAGGAGTTGGCAAATTCGTTGATCTGTAACCACTATGAATCACAGTAATGGTATCCTCTCTAAATCAATGGAGTCCAATAGAGAATAACCTTTTCAAATTACCCTCAATACCTGAATCAAACAATACCCCTCCAATCACAGCTTAAATTTCCAATAGAAAATCCATTACATATGACAAAAATAGGTTAGATCGATCTTACCGGCTCTCTAATCACCACCGGCAGCCCTTCTTCATCTCCTGTTCATGGAGCAATCAAATCTTCTGTCAAGCAAACAAATCGTGACACCTTTGTCATCGGCTCACTGCTGCAGCAACAACGTCATTGGATCACTGAGATCCCGGAAGGAAGTGGCACAGCGATGAGATCACACTGCCAAGGGTTGCGCTGGCCGCCTGGCAAATCCGGCCCTGGAGCGTCGATGGCCAACAGGGGTAGCGACCACTGATCCTGGTGCGCGTGATGTGCCGGGGTAGTGGCACGCGAAGTGGTCTTCTCGGGGCTGGCAGCGGTCGTGGAAAATTGGGGGGCGATGGTGAGGTGGGGAGGGCAACGCGCAAAGAACCGAGAGGGATCGGTTCAGCGGCCAGAGCATTGGAAACTAGGGATCGGGGAAGAGATGTCGATCGGTTCGCTACTCCGGTAAGGCTCGATGAAGAGGGGAGAACCGCTGGTGATGCAAATGAGAAGGAGACGGCGATGGAACGAGGAGGGTAAAGGGAGATCGAGATCGAGTGCGGGAATGGGAAGAGGAAGAAACGCTCTTTTCTTTTTAATCTGCGAAGTGAAAACTGAAGTGAAATGGTAACGGACGAAAAAAAAATGGCTAGCGTTAATGGGAAAATGGATCGGGTTTGGATTTAGGAGCTAACGGGTTGGTTTAATCATGTAACCAATTAGCCCTTGGTTCAATTAAACCTAGATCCAAATAATTAAACCCAATAGATTTAAACCTAGGTTAGGATTAAATTAACCCCTAACCCTACATCATTAAATTTAGTTTATCCCAATAATTTTTTTTTCCTGTGGTATTTTACAGTATTACTACAGTTTGCCATGCATAATTCCAAGAAGAGATTTCTGTCGATGTCATATGGTGTGAGTCTTTTGAAGACTCAAAGTCCCTCTTCTAGAGAGGAAAGAGATCGCATGGATAAGATCCCTTATGCTTCTACCATAGGATCTATCATGTACGCCATGCTATGTACTCATCCTGATGTCTCGTATGCTTTGAGCATGACGAGCAGATACCAATCAGATCCAGGTGAGTATCACTGGATAGCGGTCAACAATATTCTTAAGTACATGAGAATGACTAAAGAATATTTCTTGATATTTGGAGGCGATGGGAACTAGCTGTAAAGGGTTACAGTGATGCCAACTTCCAAACTGACAAGAATGATTATAGATCGCAATCAGGGTTCATGTTTTGCTTGAATGGTGGCACTGTGAGCTGGAAGAATTCGAAACAGGACACAATTGCTGATTCTACAACAGAGGCTGAGTTTATTGCTGCATCAGAGGCAGCAAAGGTGTGAGTTTGGATCCGCAAGTTCATTACTGAGCTTGGGGTAGTTCCTAGCATAGCAGATCCAATAGAGCTCTATTGTGACAACAATGGAGCGATTGTGCAGGCTAAGGAACCTCACTCACACCAGCGGACCAAACACATACTACGGCGCTTCCATCTCATTCGAGAGATAATCGATAGAGGAGATGTAAAGATTTGTAGAGTACCCATAGAGGCTAACGTCGCAGATCCCTTGACCAAGGCTTTGGCACAGAAAAATCATGATGGTCACACTAGGTCATTGGGTATTAGATACTACAATGATTGACACTAGTGCTAGTGGGAGATTGTCAGTGAAAGCCCTAGAGTCGATCATGTGATGATTGTTGTATGGACTTGTTGTATCATATTCCTATATATATCTATAAAGGCATTGATTTATGGTTATTATACTTACTTGTATTGGTGCCAAATAACTAAGTATAATAGCGTCCTTGAGTAGAAGGTTCTTATCTATATCAATCGATTGGTTGAATCGATAATGAGATGATATAAAGAATACTACTCTTAATCATTCCTAGTCGAGTATTAATATTTAGGGACAATATTAATACGAAGAGACTAGCATGTGGGTAAACTCAATGACTTGATCTCACAAGTCATGGATATGAGATATCAAGTTGACACATGAGTATGCATTGGAGAATATATACTGAATTACCCGCCATGAGAAAGTGTCATGAATCATTATATGAGTGTCATATAATTTCTCATGTGACTCTTAGTCCTTGGACCTGAAGTCACCATGGTTCCCTACATAAGGAGTTACATACTTTGGCTTCGTCAAATATCACCCGTAAATGGGTGGACTATAAAGGCAATTACTGGGTATGTAACAAATTATGCGGAGGGATGTGAGTGATGTAGATGAGGTCTATCCCTCCTATATGACGGGAGTGATATCATGATTCTTGATAGAGTGATACCACTAAGTGCATGGCCATGCCCAAATGAGTCAATATGAGATATTGAGCTCATTTGATTAGAGTGAGTTTACTTGGAGTTCAAGAGATAGATTGTATAGAGGATGACACGGTATGTGCCTCAATTGTTCAATCTAGATGTCAAAGATAGAGGGACATTGTCACATATTGTGAGAGTCACAATTAGCAGTCACAAAGGTGATGTTGGATCTCAACATTCTTGTAACTTGGGTAGCAATGATGTGTTGCTAGATACACCTCATTGCTTATGTTTCTAAATCGGTTTAGGAGCATTGCCAACGTTACAAGAACCTATAGGGCCACACACAAAGGGAAATTAGATGGAGATTAGGTTCATATGATGGACAAAGAGGATTAGGTTCATGTGATGAACCAAATTGGATTAAGAGTAATCCAAATTAGACTAATTGAGTTGGACTCAATTTGATTCAAGTGTTGAATGAGTCTAATTTAGATTTGATTCATTGAGTCAATATAAACTAATGAATAGAGATTCATTAAATTAAATTGACTTGAATCAAAGGTTAGATTTGATCAACCATGGGAGATAAGACGTCAAGTTTGACTTGACTTGAGAGGGAAGATGAAGGGTCAAGTTTGACTTGACCAAATGCCACTTCTTGGTGACTTGGCAAAGGGGCCGGCCAATGATGATGTTCCACATCATCATGGACACATCATGTTGTGCCACCTCATGAGGAATACCAAGAGCCATTGCTCTTGGTATTACATGGATGTGTATAACCCTCATGAAAATAGCCGGCCAAAATAAATGAAGGAATTAGTGGTGAATTGATTTCATCTTCTTCCCTCTCCCTTCTTGCTCTCTCCCTTTCCTCCATTGCCATGACTTCCAAGGGTGCTAGCACACTCTAAGTGGTCTTCTCCACCTTTTGTCCGTGTGGATACGTGTAGAGGAGTGTTCTCTTGACACTCTACGAGATGCGACAACCATTTGGATGAGCAGGATAAGCGAAGGGCATCGCTACAAGGGTAACACTCTTCCATGTAGATCTAAAGTAGATCTAGTGTTTCTAAACATGTACATGAATTAATTTTTATTTATCTTCGCACGAATCTGTGGCCAGCTTCCGAGGTTTCCGCAACGCAAAAAGCAATTTTTGTGGCTCGGAGAGTCAAACAGTGGTATCAGAGCATGTCCTTCAAGGACCGATAGGCTTGAGGGGTTGAGCCTTTGATCAATTCTGATAGCATGACACTCGCTAGAGCTATAATCCCCATGCAATTGTAGATCAGAGAAGTAGGGTTTAAGGTAAATAAACTTTGGAATATTGGAGGAGTAAAAAATCCATTCCGATCTGATAAGGCAATGCCTTGGATCAGATCGTCACTCTTTTCAGCATCATGCCAGCTAGAGCTCTTATCCCTGTGCGATTGTGGATCGGAGGAGTAGGGTGACATGGACATTAGGGAGAGTCTAACAGATGGATGAGAAATAGGAAGAGGGGAATTTGATGGTCGTGGTGACATGGACATTAGGGAGGAAGCTATAGCAGAAGGTGTAAGGGTAGCCGGGGAAGATGTGATTATGGGCACCTTTTCTTCGGCCATAGAAGGGGTAATGGAGGAAAAATCAGGGATGGACCATTGACATAGGCCTTCAGAGGCCATATGAAGCTTAGCAGAATGGAGGGTATTTGGAGGGAGAGGTAATGGTTGTGGAAGGGTTGATGGAATGGAAGATGAAGGGAGCATGGTAGGGGTTGATTCCGGGGAGATAGGTAAGGAGAATGAAGAAGAGGAGCTAGCGATAGCACCATCTTCTCCCAGTTTTCGTCGATGCGCAGCTCCTCATAGCTTGGTTTGCATGTGTAGAAAGGGGGAGGTGATGCAGAGCTGCATAAAATTGAGGGCGGAGAGGATGGAAGGCTGGGGTTTGGTGACCATACCGACGGAGAAGGAGAATACATCGATACAGGCAAGAGATTTATAGCAGATGATTGAGGGTAATAGAAAATGACATTGCTAAGGTAGGAGGAGGGACGTTATGAAGGATGCGACAAAAGGAAATTCTACTGAAGTCGAAGCAGTAGGGGGGGTGCGAGGTTGACAGGCATCTGAACCAAGCTCAGCGGGGCATCTCACAGTTGTCAGGAAGCTACTTTCTATAGGTGAGCTCTCATTTTGTCAAAAGAGGATGGATTGGAGAAGATGCAAGAGAGAGGAAGAAGAATCATCACACTACACTAAAATGGGGGAAGGGTTTTTGGAGGCAGGGAGAGTGGAAGACGAAGAAGGGGAAGGCAGGAAATCAAATTTAAAGGAGGGGAGTGTATGCTTGTTGGGCAAAATAATTGGGCCTATGGGTACAGATGTGGGCCTTAAAGAAGTGTTATGCATGATTTGTTGATGGGTTGAGCCTTTGTTCAATTCTGACACCATGGCACTCGCCAGAGCTATTATCCCCGTGCAGTTGTAGATCGGAGGAGTAGGGTTTAAGGTAAATAAACTTTAGAAGATTGGAGGAGTAAAAAATTCATTCCGATCTGATAAGGCAATGCCTTGGATCAGATCGTCACTCTTTTCAGCATCACGCCAACCAGAGCTATTATCCCCGTGTGATTGTGGATTGGAGGAGTAGAGTTTAAGGTAAATACACTTTGGAAGATTGGTGGAGTAAAAAATTCATTCCAATCTTATAAGGCAAGGCCTTAGATCAGATCGTCACTCTTTTCAACATGGCACCAACCAGAGTTGTCATCCCCGTGTGGTTATGAATCGGAGGAGTAGGGTTTAAGGTAAATACACTTTGGAAGATTGGTGGAGTAAAAAATTCATTCTGATCTGATAAGGCAAGGCCTCAGATCATTTCGTCAACCTTTTAAACATGGCGCCAACCAGAGCTATTATTCCCATGCGGTTGAGGATCAGAGGAGTAGGGTTTAAAATAAAAACACTTTGGAAGATTGGTGGAGTAAAAAATTCATTCAGATCTAATAAGAAAAGGCCTTAGATCAGATCGTCACTCTTTTCAGAATGGCGCTAGCCAGAGCTATTATCCTAGTGCGGTTGCAAATCGGAGAAGTAGGGTTTAAGGTAAATGCACTTTGGAAGATTTGCGGAGTAAAAAATTTATTCTGATTTGATAAGGTAAGGCATTAGATCATATCATCACTCTATTTAGCATGGCGCCAGCCAAAGCTATTATCTTTGTGCGATTGCGGATCAGAGGAGTAGGGTTTAAGGTAAATACACTTTGGAAGAATGACGGAGTAAAAAATTCATTCTAATATGATAAGGTAAGGTCTTAGATCAGATTGTCACTCTTTTTTCACCATGCTGCCAGCCAGAGCTATTATCCCCATGCTATTGCGGATCGGAGGAGTAGGGTTTAAGGTAAATACACTTTGGAAGATTAGTAGAGTAAAAAATTCATTCCGATCTGATAAGGAAAGGCCTTAGATCAGATCATCACTATTTGTTTAGCTTGTCATCAATTCATGTCATTATCCCCGTGTGGTGGTGGATCAGAGGAGTCGGGTTCAAGGTAGATGCACTGTTGAAGATGACGAAAGAAAAAAATTTATTTCGATCTAACAAGGCGAAGCCCTACGTCAGATCGTCACTATTTTTTAGCTTGTCTTCAATTCAAACTATTATCCCTATGTGGTGGTGGATCGAAGGAGTCTAGTTCAAGGTAGATGCACTTTTGAAAATGACAGAAGAAAAAAAATTTATTCCGATCTGACTAGGCGAAGCTCTAGGTCAGATCGTCACTATTTTTTCCATCTTGTCCTTAGTTCAAGCTTTTATCCCTGTGCAGTAGCGGATCGGAAGAGTTGGGTTCAAGGTAGATGCGCTGTAGAAGATGGCAAAAGTAAAAAATTATTTCGATCTGACTGGGTGAAGCCCGTAAGTCAGGTCATCACTATTTTTATCGTGTCTTCTTTTCAAGCTATTATCCCCTCATGGTGGTGGATCGGAGGAGTTAGGTTCAAGGTAGATGCACTGCTGAAGATGAAGGAAGTAAAAAAATTTATTCCGATCTGACTAGACGATTCCCTTAGTCAAATTGTCACTATTTTTTCATCTTATCTTCAGCTCAAGCTATTATTCTCATGTTGTGGTGGATCGGAGGAGTCGAGTTCAATGTAGATGCACTATTGAAAATAATGGAAGTAAAAAATTTATTCTGATCTGACTGTGCCTCGCCCAGTCAGATCATCACTATTTTTCATCTTGCCTTCAGTTCAAGCTATTATCCCCGTGTGATGGCAGATCTGAGAAGTCGGGTTCAAGGTAGATGCACTGCTGAAGATGACGGAAGTAAAATATTTTATTCCTATCTGACTAGATGAAGCCCTTGGCCAGATCATCACTATTTTTCAGCTTGTCTTCAGTTCAAGCTATTATTCCCGTGTGGTGCCAGATCGGAGGAGTCGGATTCAAGGTAGATGCACTATTGAAGATGATGGAAGTAAAAAAAAATTATTCCGATTTGACTAGACGAAGCCCTAGGTCAGATCATCATTATTTTTTCAGCTTGTCTTCAGGTCAAGCTATTATTTCCATGTGGTGGCAGATCAGAGGAGTCGGATTCAAGATAGATGCACTGTGGAAGATGATGGAAGTAAAAAATTATTTCTATTTGGCTAGAAGCCCTAGGTAAGATCATCACAATTCTTTCAATTTGACTTCAGTTCAAGCTATTATCCCCGTGTGGTGGCGGATCAGATGAATCAGAAGGCAAGAGAAGGTTTTATGACTTTCATGAGTAGAAAGTTATTTTCTGGAAGTTGGAAACACCCGGGAGGAATGGGAGGCGTCCGCATCAGATTGGTGATTTTGTACTGCTCATTCAGCTTTGAAGAGTGATATGATGATATTTTATCCATCTCAAAATGTCAGTTTTTACCAAGAAAAAGGTACACTTTTTTATTTTCCAAAATTAGAAATATATTCTCTTTGGAAATTAATTACTTTCCAAAATAAACTATAGAGTAATTTTACATTCATTACTTCCTAAGATCAGGAAAGAAAATACATTCTAGAAAAATGGAAATTAAGGGGCTTCATGGATGATTATCTTTGGAGGTAGAATGGGGGCCCTGCGATGACTTAACTTGGTGAGGAGCTGGCTAACATGAGACTGATTAATGGACTTGAGCCTCAATAAGGCTCGTCGAGTCACTACTAGTTCTTGGCATAGCGAGTAGTTACGGGTGGAAGATCACTGCAGTCGACTCCTCAAATCTCTTACTAAGTCTTCTTGCTCTCGTAGGCGCAGTTGGTCTACCGCCAGGGGTTCGGGAAGAAGAGGTTTGTCTTCTTGCTCTAAAGAGTCTGCCATTTAAAAGGTATAAGAAGGAAGGAGTATATAGGCCAAAGGTAGAGCCAAAAATTTTATAGAGGAGAAGAGAGCATTAATTCACCTTCTTGGAAAAAGAAGGAAAGTAAAGGATGAATACTGGAAGAGCCGACAGAAGACTATCTTTCTAAGTAGGGAGGTAGAACAGCTGATGGAGGAGGAACATCAGTCGGTGGAGGAGGAACGTTAACCGGTGGAGGAGGAACATCAACTGGTGGAGAAGAAGGAACGTTAGCTGGGGGTGGAGCAGGATCCAGGGGGAGTTGCGACCGAGCTGCTGAGGGATTCCAAAAGCGGTGATCGAAGGATGAGAAGGGAGATCAGAAAGACCTCCTGGAACCTGGTGCCACTATGTTAGTAGGATTCTAAGGGGGTGGAGGTCGATAGGTCGAAGTTGATGTGGAATAAATATTTGAATCGTCTGTATCGGAGCTTATGCTAATTGGGCATGAAGGAGAGGCCATAGGGGTAGTATGAAGATGAAAGACCTGTGAAAAATATTTATAGAAGGGAAGGAGCATTAATTTTTCTTTCTTGAAAAAGAGGAAGGGTGCAGGAGGAGGAGGAAGGGGGTAACTGAAGGATTGGCGTTGGGAATAGTAGGGGCCTTGGTGGTGAAGTGACTGGTCATATTTTCACCCGGTTAAAACAATAGGGGTTAATCAGGTATGATCCCATTGCGGGATAAATTAGCCTAGCTGATGTGGATCTCATTTGTTGGAGTCATGGCTCGGGACAACATGGATATATGCTATTCTCAGACAAGCCAAAGTGGTTCCTCTAGAGGTAAAGTATCAGTCGACTGGCACCAATGATACTTCTGGCAAAAGGAAGTGGAAAACGAGAGAAGGGAGATGTTGGCTCGGCAAAAGGAACATGACTATTAAAATAGAGATAATTCTGAAATTTAAAAGAAGAAGACAAATGCCAGCCGCTTTATAGAGATACGATACATACATTGAAGTTCTTGCAGAATGATGCATTACAATTTAAAGAGAAGAGGTTCCACAGTTCAAAAACACTCTTCGAGAACTCGAATATTGCTGCTTCTACATTTAAATAACTGATGTTTGTACCCGGAGGAGGATGTCCGTGAGCTACATGTTGTTTGTTGGCTCCCTTAAACCCCAAAATGAATAGCTCCACTGCTTTGTTGCAAATTTGTCTAGCAGCTCTTCTTCTCGTTCTTTCCAACAAGTTTTTTCAGTAGCAAGAGCACTTTTTAGCTCATCTCTTTCCTTGGAAGCAGCTATAGCATGTTGGCTCATAGTGGTCAGGGTTTGAGTATGCTCCAGCTGTAATGTCTACATTTGTTGGGTTATCCCTGTCATAGTCTCAGATAGTGTAGATACCTTGGAAGAGAGACCTCATAGTTGTGTCTGACTTGATTCTCGAGAGGCCTCCAAAGTATTAATGACTGATTAAGCTTCTAGTAGTTTAACCAGAGATTCAGATTCTCTATCCTGTGCCTCCCGAAGCTGAATCTGGCATTCTGATAGTTTGTGGGCTAGAGCATTGGCATGTCGAATCTTGTCAGTTTGGAGAAATAGCTATGCTCGAACGGAGTCGATCACTTTAAGGGCCTCTTTTTCACGCCCTACTGTTATCAATTTAGTAGTCAAAGCAGCCTCCCATTGCTTACCCTTAGCTATCTGCTGGGTTAGATTTTTCTATTGCGCTTAGGAAGCACTATGGCGAGCCGCCATAGTAGGCTCATAGGCTGCTAGATGTTGAGTCGCCTCATTATAGTGTATGGGCACCTGAGTAAAGGGAAAAAGATGCTTCAGAGACTAGTTCTGGAATATAACAACTAACATGGAGTTAAAGGAAAATACCTTAGCTAAATCTTTCTGTACACGCTTAAGAGGGCCCTACACACTTAATTGGATGAAAAGTCTCACTTCTTGGGGAGTACAGATCTTCATTTGGGATCCTAGAGTAGTAGTTAAGGGGTTGAGTGGGAGAATGTCGCGTATGGGAAGAGGGAGTTCTTCTCTCTGTGAGGAAGGGTCAAGAGAGGCGGAGTCGGGAAAGGGGGAGGCAGGACGAGATGTTTCTGGGGGTGTTGGTGGTGAAGGAGTGGACACAGGGGGATCAACTTTTGTCAGGAGAGGAAGGAATTCAAGAAGAAGGTAAGATAGGAGATGGCTCTCTAGAAACTGTGGGGAGGCAACTAGAGGAATGAATACCCTCCTCGGAGGGGTCATTAAAAACAAGGTGGCGACATTGGCGGAGGAGGAGAGGAGGTGGATTGGGAGATCAGGAAGATGAGGTGGCAGGAAGAGCGGTGGAGCAAGAAGGACCCTCCTTCTTGGGCAAAGTTTTTTAGGAGATGAAGGATGGAGGACTAGAGATTTTCCCCTCGTGTGTTCCTTTGAGGGCTTGTTGGCTATAACCTTCTCTGCACTATTACTAGCCCTCTGCATCAAGTCGTCTGCAATACACAACATCTAGAATAATAGATAGCGGTAATAAGGATTAGTAGACATTACATACAAGATCTAGTTGGCACTCTACCTATGACGACGAGGTCATTCAAGTGAAAGGGGGATAGCCCATAATGGTTCAGGATGTGAGCATCAAACAAGAGTTCGGAGTTGTAGTGTTGTTTTTTCAACACCTTGTGGTCCTCATGAAAGGGGCATTGAAGCCTACAATCTTGGAAGGCGGTAATTCTAGAAGGTCAATCTTCCAGGTATCGGAGTAAGAGAGTGAAGTAGAGAGTTGGGCAAAGAAGAACAAATCCCTCCAACCTTTATGGGAGGATGCCATATTCAGTAAGAATTGACAGTCAGGATGACTAGCAAATTAAAAAATGCATTCCTTTGAAGATTTCAATTTAAAAAGGCAATGAAACATCAACGGAGATAGGAGAATTTCGAAGTGATTAAACACTGCAACGGTGCCTGCCAACACTCAGAAGGCATTGGGAGCTAACTGGTTCATAGGTAGTCTATAAAAATCTAGTAGTTCAAAGTAAATAGTGGGTACCGGAAGTCGAAGGCCATTTATTAGTTGTTCAGAGAAGAAACAATGATAGTTAGGAGGTGGAAGATGTGCTCGATAGGAAGTGGAAGAGAAAAGGCATTTTACTGAAGGGTCTATAAACAGATCTTTAGAATCTAAGAAGTAGTGGTTTCTATTTAGCTATGTAACGGTATCTTCGTACCAGGGGTTGAGCTAAGGTTTGTTGGAGAAGGAGCCATAGGAGGGAAGGTAAGGGGGCACTTACTGTTGGTTGAAGGAGAACGGTCTTTGGAAGGAAAGAGGCTCCTAGGTGCTGAAGGTTTAGGCGTACGATAGTCGCTGGCGAGAATTGTCGGGCGAAAGAAGAAGAGTCGAAATGGAAGAAGAAGAAGTTATCATATGAAGAATAGGGTGCCGAGGGTTTGGCTTTTAAACTTCCCCTCATAAAATGAAAAGGCGGGGCTCGGTAGCCCAGTAAGAGATGTAATATACTTAAAATAAGTAAAGGCGAGGAAAATCCTCGCCCAATAGGATAAATGAAACCAGTGAAGGATGAGGAAAGGGTGAGGATATGGATAAGGAAGGATGAGTAAGGAAGGTTTCACACTTGTATAGTCAAACTTAAGGCTTCGTTTGACTATTTTAGGGGGGTGGCTGATGATACTACCATAATATGACTTAGGAATCTTAGGAAAGGGAATCGTAAGGGACAAGATGGAATTGGAGGAAAGAGGTATAAGGTAAGACATGCAATCCAGCCTAGCAAGACCTGATTCGGGAAAGTAGGCCAAATTGATGATGTGGCAACTCGGGAGCGACCGGTGGGTAAAGTAAAGTCGGAGAGCAACTAGGGAAAATAAGCCGAGTCAGTGACGAAGCCACTTGGGAATTAAAGCCGAGTCAGGGTGGAGGTAAGGAAAGGTGATTAAGAGAAAGAAGGGCCCAGGGGTAAGGTGAGGGCAAATAAAAGAGGAAGGTATTTTCTACTATGCTCTATCATATGAGTTTGTTACACATTATAACAAACCAAGGCACTTAGAGGACCCCGCAGAAGATTCTCAATAACCTTCGCTCGCTAACAACACAACAGAATGATTCCTCAGGGGAGAAGGGATCTCCAAGTGGACTGTGATCCATGTAGTTTATTATGAAACAGCTGACTTTAGAAGCAGGAAGTATAAAATGAAGAGAAGGAGCAACGAAGAAGAGGATTCAACTCAACTTCATCTTCAACTTGTGGGCAGAGGAACAAAGGAGGAGGAGTTTTTTGAAGGAAGGCCAATCACCGAGGCAATAAAGGAGATTGGAGATGAAGGAAGGATGCGGACCATTACACTGATCTTACTTGTGTCTATTTTGTACACATATTTTCTCTGTAAGGGGTTTTCTCCACCTCCGAAAGTACTTCCGAGAAGGATGGATTCATACTAAAGGTGTATAGTGCCAGAGCTCACTAGCGAGCTCATCCGTGGAGTAGGAATAGAAATTTTGAACCACGTTAAATCTCCTGTTATCATTCTCTGTTACTCTCATTATCATCATTTCTTACTGTTGTGGTAGGAGAGGATCCCAAGCCTCCTTAACATTTTCATCCCGAAGGAGGTAGAAAATCCGTTGCCGCATCAGGCTAGATGTACATACTTGTACATTAACTTTCCTCATGATTCATCATTATCATTTAATAAGTTCTAAGTTGATTATGATGTAATAAATAATCACATGAACTTAACTCATTTCTTAGCATCTCACAGGTGTCTAAGGTGTATCAATACACACACATGTCAATCTAATGTTCCTCTGAGATGTGGGTTTAGTTTCTTAAGGTTTCATGCATTTTTCTAAGCAACTCTATTTGATTCCCTTATACATGAGACTTCAAATCATGTCATTATCCTTAAATCAATTTTAATTAACCTAAATGCATGAATGATGATCATGGCATAAAATGATAGCATAAATGAAGCATTGCCAATTATCATGATATCATGCCATGAAAATAAACCTAAGCATAAGCATGACACAAAAATTAAACCTATACATTATCATGACATTTTATATGATTAAAAGAAATATTATGTCATGACATGGCAAGGCAAACAAAATATGGCAAATAAAATATAAAAGAATAAGAATACCTAAATTTTAATATTAATGTCATTTGTTAGAATTAAACCCAATTTGCCATAATATCCATTTCTCAAGTGTGCCAAAAACCTAACATGACACACTATGACTTTAAAACCTAACTTGTGCCAATTTGATCAATTTTTCAAACTTCTCAAATTTAATTGGCACATCCTAAAATATTTTAGGTAATAAATTCAAACTTATTTCCAAGGTATCCCATAACCTTGAAAATGTCTTAAAGTACCAACTTTTCTAAGGTTAGGTTTGCCAAATCAAGTTGACACACCCTAACCCATCTAGCGTGAGGGAATCACGCTCCTAGGAACTCGATATCTATTGGAGCTTCTTGGATTTACTAAGTAGTCACTAGGAATATCCTCCCTCAGTACCTTCCTAATTACCCTCTTAGGCTTGGAAGCCTTGGTCATTTGGATCTTGCCAAGGTTAACTCTAGGGGTAACTCCCCTTGTAACCTTCTTAGTGGCTTCCCAAGTTTCTTTGAAACCTTGGCCACTAGGCACCTACCATGGTTAGCCTTAGGGATGACTTCCCTAGTAACCTTGATTTTCCTAGACCTAGATTTAGTTCCATAATAAAATGAAACATTGTGGTAGGTGGGTACAACCTCCTTGGACTTAGGCTTGTGACCCAAGCCTTTCCTATCCTTGGAAGGCTCTTACCTCCTAAACTCTAGATTTTTTCCATTGGACTCTATAATTGGTTTTTCCATCTTTCCTAGGGAATTTTCTAATTTCTCAAGTTTTGACCTCAAAACTTGATTTTCTACCACTAATGCCTCCAATTATGAATTTCCATTTGTTCTTGGGGCATTGTTCTTCCATTTAGGCATATGCCTACCCTTCTTAGGTTTAATGCCTAAATTGTTCTATATTTTCCTAATAGTTTCCTTAGGTAGATTGTTCTTGAGTTATTGATATGTTTGACACCTAAGCAATAATATTTGTTATTTCTAGCAGGCTTTTTATGAGCAATAGCAACCAAATTTCTAGGATGCTTCCTATCATTACGTAAAGTAAGAGCATTATTTAAATTTACCTTAGGGTTTGTTTTAGAAGCTCCCCCTACATGTGATGCTCCTCCTTTGCCCATGGTTTGTTTCCTCCCCCTAAGGCATTGGTTTATATAGTGGCCCCTTTGATTGCACTTGAAGCACACAATGTGCTCTTTGCTCTTAATTGTTGGGCCTCCGACCTCCTTGGTCTTTGGCACCACTTGTGCCATCTTCTTGACCCGTTTCGGACACTTACTCTTGTAATGTTCATTTTCCCTACACTCAAAACACATAATCGTAATGTTTATTTATTGTGCTTGAGTTATATCTAGGCCGGAATTTTGACTTTGTTCTTCATCTTTCCCGAATGTTGAAGCTTCTTCTTGCTCTTTCTCCGGCGTGGAAGATCTCTACTCCCCCTCAAACCTAGAGGTGGATACTTCCACAATTTCTTCTACATCTTCCTTGGATGTTGAGCATCTCTCAACTTCTGATTCTTCACGCTCTTGAGAGGATGATGAATTTTCTTCCTCTTCGGGCTCCTTCTCTAATTGAGCCAATGATGGATCTTCATGATGCTTGATCAACTTGCTCCATAATTCTTTAGCATCCTTGCAATCTCCTACCTTATGCAAAATGTTACTAGGCATAAAGTTAGTCAAAATTAACATTACCTTTTTATTAATTTCATATTTCTTGTTTTCCTCCTCGGTCCACTTCTTCTTGAATACTCTTCCTTTCTTGTCCTTGGGAGGATCAAAACCATCTACAATACTACACCAATAATCTATTACTTTATTTAAAAAACATTCCATTTTACCTTTCCAAATCATGAAATCTTCACCGTTGAAGAAAAGTGGAATCGTGGTGTTATCCCCCAATCTATCATTTGATAATTCCAGCTTTCTTCCTCTAGTGCTTTGCTCCCTCGGTTGTTAAGCCTTAAAGAGCGTCCTCACTCTGATACCACTTGTTAGTGCATATAAGATTCATATATCTCGACAATGACATGATATTGCCCACTTTCGGCTTAAGTCCTCATGTTTTTGTTTTTGAGCTATACTCAAAAGGTCTCATACCAATGAAGATATCTTTTTATCTTATAAGCACATGATCTTTTTCATGTCTTACCAATGTGGGATTTTGATTATATGTCCCATACTCCCAACATATATATTGGGAATCATGATCTATAGAGATAGATCTAATAGACTGCCTGGCCTACGTTAGAGTACATATAATGACAAGGTGCTTAATCATTTTTCCATGCAGAATTCAAAGAAGGGATTCCTGCCGATGTCACATGGTGTGAGCCTTTTGAAGGCTCAATGCCCTTCTTCTAAGGAAGAAAGGAATCGCATGAATTAGATTCATTATGCATCTGTTATAGGGTCTATCATGTACGCCATGTTGTGTACTCGCCTTGATGTTTTGTATGCATTAAGCATGATGAGCAGATACTAGTCAGATCCAGGTGATAGTCACTGGACAACAGTCAAGAATATTCTTAAGTACTTGAGAAGAATAAAATATTATTTCTTGCTGATTCTACTATAGAGGCCGAGTATATTGTTGTTTCAGCTACAACAAAAGAAGTTATTTGGATCAGAAAGTTTATTTCCGAGCTTGGTGTTGTTCCTAGCATACTAAGCGCCATAACCCTCTATTGTGATAACAATGGGGCTATAGAATAGGCTAAGGAACCTCGCTATCATCAGCGATCCAAACACATACTACGTCGATTCCATATCATTCGAGAGATCATCTATAGAGGCGATGTGAGAATATGTAGAATACCGACTGAAGCTAACATTGTGGATCCGTTGACTAAGGTTTTGGCACAGAGGAAGCATGATGGTCACACTAGGTCACTGGGTATTCGATATTTCAGTGATTGACACTAGTGCTAGTGAGAGATTGTTAGTATTTGCCCTTAGTGTCAATCAATTATGAGATGATTGATAAGGGAAACTCATATTTCATGATAAAGTCAAAGTTTATGGTTGTTATATTTACTTCATTGATGTGTCATTTGAATAAATATAATAATAGCCTAGGGTAGTTTATTCTAGTCTATGACATATCAAGTTAGTGACTTGATAGTGGGATATTGTATATATATATACTCATAACTATTCCTAGTCAAGTATTGATATACCAAGATAATATTAATACGTTGAGACTAGCATGTAGGTCAATATATGACTTAATCTCACAAGTCATGGATATGGATATCAAGTTGGAACATGGGTATGTATTAGAGAATACGTATCGAACTGATCCACCATGAGAATATTTCATGGATCGTCATATGAGTGTCATAAACATTCTCAAAGTGGCTACTGGTATGAATAGTCCTTAGACCAAAAATCACTACGGTTCCTTACATAAAGAGTTGTATACTTTGGTATCGATAAACGTCACCTGTAACAAGGTGGACTATAAAATCAATCACTCAGTATGCAATGAATTATACGGAGGGATGTGAATGATAGAGATGGAATCTATCCCTTCCATATGACGGAAGTAATTGTAGGAATGTCGGTAAGCGCTAGAGGGGGGTGAATGGTGCATTCTTGTCGTTGACAGAATTCAATCGTGCTTGCTACAAATGTTAGTGTACCAGCAAAATTAATAATGACAAAAACAAATACACACAATGAGCAATACCGATGATATAACGTGGTTCGGAACCATATGGTTCATACTCCACGGATTGAGCTCAAATGAGCTCTAGTGATGCATACACCCCCACTAATCAATAACACTCCTTCTTGAAAGAATCCGGAGGTGGAGAAACCTCGTACAAATGATTACAAAAGTAATACAAGAATAAAACAAGCAAATACAAAGAACTACAACTGAAATGTAAAGAACACTTTACAAACAAGGTCTTTGAATGATTTGCTTGTCGGTTGCTTGGATGATCTTGAAGACCCTGAAATGCACCTACACTTCGCCTTCAAATCGCCTCTACAACCTCTCAAAGAGATGATGGAGAAATCCTCCTTGAGTTGCTCCTTTTATGACTGCATCAGGCTCATTCTACGCTTGACAGTCGAATGCCATAAGGCCCCAGTCGACTGCCAATAGTGTCGTTGTCTCACAACGACTCGATCCATGTTGGCATCCAAGACAACGGATAAACTGCAGTCGACTGCCAATGCTCATAGGCGATTGCTCAATCAGATACCGAATGTTTTGTCCTCACGACCAACACCAAGAATCAATCTCTCCATGGCGCTCAACCGCTGCCATCAATTAATCGACAATGCTTAGCAATGATCCGACAAAGGCTCTTTTGCCTTTTGCAATAATCGCCTAATCGACTCAACCTACCGCTGGTCATAATCGCACATGACCGCTAAGAGTCAACTTTACCGGGCTATGTCGGTCAGTTAAATGACTTGACCCGACCGTCTATGATCCAATCGATACACCTCGTTATCCCAAGTATGATGACTTCATACTTACTAGACCACTCATAGCCTAGACCTAAGCCTTCTAGCTACTTCTGTCAATCTCACGCCTATCGAATCCCTCCAAGTCATCCATGACTTGTTCATCCATACGCTAGCCTTCAGGTGCTTCCATCGGCTATTATCATGCTAAGTTTACCTACACCGCCAAGGCACATTTGGGCTTACGCTGCCAAGACACACGCTTGGATTTTATGTCGCTAAACCATTGGACTTATGCTGCCAAGACTATGGCTTGGACTTTACGCCACCAATATCATCCCTTGGACTTCCCTTGCCAACCCATGTTGGACTTTCCGTTTGCCAAGACTCAAGCTTGGACTTTTCCTTGCCAAGACCCATGCTTGGACTTTCCATGTCAACCCATGTTGGACTTTACAATTGCCAAGACTCAAGCTTGGACTTTCCCTTGCCAAGACCCATGCTTGGACTTTCCATGCCAACTCATGTTAGACTTTACAATTACCAAGACTCAAGGTTGGGCTTTTCCTTGCCAAGACCCATGCTTGAACTTTCCATGCACAAGACTTGGACTTTCCATGCCAAGTACACAAGACTTGGACTTTCCATTGCTAAGTTTCCCAATTGGACTACTCCATCATATGGTCAACCCCAAGTCAACCATCTAGTCAACCTATTGTCAAACAATGGTCAACTCCTTTGTCAAACATCAAAACACTACTCGAGTTCAACTCGAGTCTGGTCAATCGTGACGTGGGTCGATTGCACCAACAATCTCCCCCTTTTTGATGTTTGATAAAAATCAAACCTTTGAGTTATAACACAAACTCAATTCATTCCATCCAATTTTCCAAATTGGGAATTCCCAAATTCTCCCAATTCTCTCCCTTTTTGACATACATCAAAAAGGCTCTCCCCAAGGGTATCAATGTCTCATATCCCAATGAGATCTTACAATCTCTCCCTTAGTCCAAAAAGATCTAGGATGCCTTCACTCTTCCTAGTGGTAAGTCCCATATGACTAAAGAGAGGCAAACCTCACTTCTCTAACGACTCAAAATTCTCTCCCTCATGAGGAAGAATACATCCATCATCCCATGATGGATAACCTCCCCCTAAAGGCTTTCTCCCCCTAGACCATTCACCAACAATGTCCTTGGAGAGTCCCTAAACCTATATGAACACTAAACGATCAAAATTAAGGTTAAAAGTTCAACCTTGAACTTTCACACACCTTAAAATTGATACACACCCTAAAAAACTCTTCTAATTCATTTTCAATGAATTTTCACCCTTTTAATGCTTTTCAAAGCATATCCTAGGGTTAGGAGAAGTTAGGGTAGCCTAACATAGCTAAAATCAGGCTAAACAGACCTTGTTTACCCAAAATCAGCATTGTCAATAGACTCTAACAGTCACCAAACGATTGACCTTGACGCCAGTTGATTGCCATCCTTGGCAGCGGACTGATATCTGCAAATGTAGAAATCTAGTTTTAAGAATTGAAATTTAAAAATACATAAGTAATTATACGTAATTTGAAAAATCTTGAAACTTCTGTTGGTGCAGTAGGCACCTAAGTCGAACCTGAGTTTTGATTATAGCAAACGATACAAAGTTAAGCTCATGTCATTATCTCACGAGCTGAATCGAGTGTGCAGAAATGCTAACCTAAGCCGAAGGTCAGTGACACTCGGAGAGAACCGTAGTGGTCGGGCGACACCGGGAGGACTTCGGAGGGAGCCGAAGGAATCAGGTGGAGACCGAAAGCAAGGCTTCAAAGGTAAATGTTGAGGTAAGCTCGTGTGAGTGAGCATAAGTAAGGTCGAGTCCTTCATACGGGGACATCCTTAGGCGACGATCCGACCAAGACTTCCCATGGAAGGTCTATGTTGAGATCGGACGGCAAGTGGTCGTCGAATTCACTTATATTTCGAGCTAACTCTTTATTACAGTCGAAAAGTCTGGAAATCAGTTCAACCGGCCAAGGATCAGTTCAACTGCTGAGCCATCAGTTCAACCGGCCAAGGATCAGTTCAACTGCTGAGCCATCAGTTCAACCGGCCAAGAAATCAGTTCAACCGATGGTCAAAAATCAGCCTCGAGGAGTCAAGCTTTATCACCATTTTTCAAGGAGTTTTGTGCCCAATTCTTATTGGTTGAAGACCCATTCGATGAGGTGCTTAAAGGCTATAAAAGGAAGGCTTCTCCTAGGGTTTTTCATCAATCTCTAAGTGCTCAAAATTCTCCACAATGCTATGACTCTCCGACGACTCTACAACGACGAAGTGCTGCCAACAACCCTACCTTAATTTATATTTACTAGTTGTTGGTATAATTTTATTTTGTCATCTCTTTTATACTGCAATTCCTTATTAAGGTTTTCTATCATTGCATTTTACATTAATAGAAGAGAGGGTGTGTCCCTCTATCTTTTGCTTTCAAAGGTTTTTGTAATCGTCTAACTCCTACCTCCAACGAGAAGGAGTGTTTTAGTGTTTTGCCCTCCGTACGTGGTCAAGGACCACTAGGGCCTTGGAGTAGTAGCCGAAGGCTACGAACCAAGTAAAAATATTTGTCTCCTTTATTTATTGCTTATCTTTCCACTGCAATTAATTATCTACTCGGGTTTTAACGAACGAACAAAAAAAAAGGTTTTATCGCTATTCACCCCCCCCTCTAGCGATCCGCTTCGATCCAACAATTGGTATCAGAGCCGGGGGCGCTTAGATTTGGTGAAACCACCAATCTAGCATTTTTTTGTTTTTTCATTCGTTTAAATTTTTCTCCCGCACTACTAATCCAAGACGAAGTCTTGGTACTCTTCGTTTGGTTTTGTTTTGCAAGTATTCGCTTTTGGAGTAGCCGACGGTAAAACGGACATAACATTTCGTACAAGTTGACCCACGAAACGGGCTACCTACCAAAACGAAGCTCTCGGAGAGATATACACTTCTTACCAAGGTAAACCCTCGTAACAAGCTGTATTCATCCCCAAAAACCATCGTTTAGTACCATTTCTGGGACATCGAAGGTTGTAAGTGCTCATCTTTTATTTTAGTTGGTTATTTCTCATTTATTCCTTTTGTTTCTTTTCATTTCCTACATTACTAATCCAAAGCGAAGTCTTGGAACCTTTTTCGTGTTTTTTTGGTATTTTTTGTGCAAGGTTTCCCTTCCAAATGGCCCATCTCGAGGGGTTTAGCACCGTCCGACCTATGTTTTACAACGGAGATGATTTCCGTTACTGGAAAGGTGGGATGGAATGCTTTCTCAAAACCCAAATTGAGATGTGGATCATAATCCAAACGGGATTCACACTTCCGACTAATGAAGTGGGTGAATCCTTGGATTATGACCAATGGACCATTGCGACAAAATGATAAGTCGAAGCCGACGCTAAGGCAACTCAAATCCTTCAATGCGGCTTGTCCAAGGAGGAGCTAAATCACGTCGGCCCCTTCATAAGGGCAAAGGACCTTTGGAAAAAGCTAGTGGAGCTACACGAAGGGACCGATGAAGCCAAGGTATGTAAGCGTGATCTTTTATTTAATAAACTATATAATCTAAAAATGCAGGAACATGAGTCTGCGACGCAACTTCACGCCCCCGTCCAAGACATAGTCAACAATCTACACGTGATCGGGCAAAAGGTCGAAAACTGCGACCTTATAAGGTATGTCTTAAACTCCTTTCCGAGGACTACCTTGTGGGCATCCATGGTCGATGCCTACAAGGTCTCCAAGGATCTTTCGAAACTTAGGTTAGATGAACTATTTTTTGATTTTGAACTTCATGAGCAGTCTAACTCGGAACCCGAGAAGGGTATAGCACTTTTTGCAGGTTCAAGGAAGAAAACCGCAAGCAAGCCACCCCCGAAGGAAGAAGAGGATTAGTCCGATTTGGAGGTCGACTCGGAAATGGAGGCCGAACTAGTCAACCTAGTTTAGAGGATAATCAAGGGCCGAAAATGAACCGTCACTCGACCCAACGAAGGTAAGCCTAAAAGTTCAAATATTAGATGTTATGAATGCAACAGGTTTGGACATATCAAGTCCGAATGCCCAAAACTCGAGCAAAGCACCAAAACACAAAAAGGCACTCAATGCTACTTGGGAAGAAGCATCCGAGGAAGAAGATAATGATCGTGTTCTCATGGCTAAACCGGTGGAATCGGAGACGGAGTCGGAACCGGAACCTGAATCAAAAACCGAAGACGAGTCGGACTGCGAAGCACTATTCAAGGCAAGCTACGGATACGCATCCAATTCAAAAGATACACTCAAGGTAAGTCGGTCTCTCATTAGTACACTTTATAGTGAAATTAAGTTTTTTACTAGAAAGTTAGCTAAGTCCGAGTCCAAGGTCGAGACCCTGGTTGAGGAAGTTAAACTCCTCAAACACGAGGTCTCCCTAACCTCTTCGACTAGTCGAGTTCAAGAGGACTCAACTCGGGTTGAAAAACTCGAAGTTGAGAACTCACTCTTGAAGAGTCAAGTCGAAGATCTTAGGAATACGTTGGAAAGGTTTACTTTGGGATCCAAAGGACTTGACCTCCTACTTGGGTCGCAAAGGGTCGTGTACAACAAGGTCGGGCTAGGGTTTAGCTCAAATACGACCAACAAGTCATATATGTCGATTGTAAGTCGACATAAAAAACATGTCCAAGCATGGGTCCCTAAGACCACCTTAATTTCAAACTTAGGATCGAACAAGTACTGGGTTCCCAAGGACCAAATCCACTATGTGGAGAGACCGAATCGATTCAACGGTCCAGGGGGAGCTAGTACGAAACTTGTTTGTGTTTTAACCTAGAAATTGCATGCTTAGGTTTTTATTTAGTTTGATTTTCCTTTTTAGAATGGTTAGATAGGACTATAACTCGTCAATACTTGATAACATAGTACCAGGATGCGGCGAGATGATAGTACGCTAGGAAAGTGGAGTCTTGTGTATTCGGGCTAGATAAGGCGTATCTAGTTCGGTACACTTGACCGAGCGGAACTAGCTGAAGCTACCTCGTCGTATCCTAGACTAGTTAGACCAAGAAGTGGTCTTAGGTGAGTCAAGTTATTATTTTCTTAAAAATGGCTTTGTCTAAGGAAGTGGTCATTGTTCCGATCAAAGAAGGCCTCTGTGCCTCGCCACGACCTGGAAGCCATGATCTTGAAAAGGTGACTTGATGAGCCTAAGGTCAAATCCGAATCTAACGCAAGGTTGACAAGTGTTTAAGTCATTATATTTAAATCAAGTAAAATTGGAAGTCATCTCACAAGAACATATAGGGTTAACGTGTTTGATCATGTAGACATGGATGAGATGATTTAGGTTAATAATTTTCAACCAATCCTTAATAAATCAAATATCCGATCCAACTACCTTGCGTGTAGGATCAATGGATGTTGGACAGTGGTTTCTCCCGACACATGACCGGGGATCAACTCAAGTTTTCGAAGCTTCGATTCAAACGACAAGGATCGGTAGCCTTCGAAAATAATGGCAAGCTTAAAATCATCAGATCAGGTGATATTGAGCTTAACTCAAATTTTGTTATTCGAAATGTTTTATTAGTAGAAAATTTTCAATTAATCTACTTAGTGTAAGCCAATTGTGTTATAATAACTATAAGGTCATATTTCTAGAAAATGAATGCATAATTAATACAAATGAAACTTCTAAAACAATTCTTAAGGGAACTAGAAATAACAATATTTACACTATTAACTTAACTAACTCCTCAACTAAGTATCTTATGACACGGCAAGAGGAATCATGGTTGTGGCACCGACGACTCGATCACTCACACCCAAGACTCATCCACAAGATGAGTCAGAGTGACTTAGTCAGAGGTTTGCCTAACCTCAATAACTTGGATAATAAAATATATAATGCTTGTCAACAAGGTAAACAACCTAGGACACAACATCAACTAACTAATCAAGAATGAACCAAAAGTGCGCTTGAGCTCCTACACATGGATCTATTTGATTCACACAGAGCTAAGTCACTTAATGGAAGTAAATTCTACTTAGTCATAATTGATGACTATTCTAGATTTACTTGGGTTAGGTTCATCAAACAGAAAAGTGATACCCTAGATCAATTAATCAATCTATTTAAATTAATAGGAAATCAACAAAGCATTAAAATCAAAAGACTTAGGACTGATCATCGTGGTGAATTCGAGAATCATAGGTTTACAAAATTCTGTAACTTAAATGGATACCACCATGAGTTCTCTTGCCCTAGAACTCCACAACAAAATGGCCTAGTAGAACGCAAAAATAGAACCCTACAAGAAGCCGCTAGGACAATGTTAAATGAGTATAACCTACCCGATAGGTTTTGGGCGGAAGCTGTGAGTACGACATGCTATGTCCAAAATAGGATCCTTATGGTAAAGAGGCACCTTAAGACCTCATACGAGATTTATCACGATAAAATACCTAACATCAAGTACTTTAGAGTATTTGGGTGTAAGGTACATATCCTAAACACTAAGGATTACCTAGGGAAATTTACATCCAAAACCATGACCAGAATCTTTCTAGGATACTCGACTACGAGTAGAGCTTATAGAGTATATAACCATGACACCCTTAGAGTCGAAGAGACTATTAATGTAGTATTTGATGAAGGACACGAACCTACAAAACCCCCGGCAACCCCAATTAGCGAGCCGATTCATACTAGACCTAACTCTGATCCAGAAATTAGGTCTAGTGTTAATCCTAATCTAAGTCAACCAAGTCACTCTAATGACCAAGTGATAGATGACTCTAACCAAACTAGAACTCAAACGAGTCATCCTATTGATCAAGTTGTAGACTCAAACCCAAATCCAACTAGGACTCAAACAAATCATCCTATCGACCAAGTGATAGGTGATCAAAGTCTAGGAGTTTGAACTAGAGCCTCATACAGAAACCTTAGTCAAATCTCCTTAATTTCCAAAATTGAATCCAAGACTATTTACCAAGCTCTTCTTGATCCCGATTGGATTATTGCAATGCAAGAAGAGTTGACTCAATTCACTAGGAACGAAGTATGGGAATTAGTACCACCACCTAAAGATAAAACAATCATTGGAACAAGGTGGGTGTTTAGAAATAAACTTGATGAAAAAGGTGAAGTGGTTAGAAATAAAGCTAGACTAGTCGCTAAAGGATTTAGTCAAGTCGAAGGTTTAGATTACGACAAGACCTATGCCCCAGTAACTAGATTAGAGTCCATTCGAATGCTATTAGCGTATGCAGCACATCGAGGATTTAAGTTGTTTCAAATGGATGTGAAATCTGCGTTCTTAAATGGATACATTAAAGAAGTAGTTTATGTTAGTCAACCCCCCCCCCCCATTTCGAAAGTTTAGACAAACCCGACAATGTCCTTAGGTTAAAGAAAGCTCTCTATGGACTTAAACAAGCTCCTCGGGCTTGGTACGAGAGACTTTCGATTTATCTTAAGTCCAAAGGTTTTAACCAAGGTGTAGTTGACCCAACTCTTTTCGTAAAATCCTTAGGTAAAGACATATTCATAGCCCAAATCTACGTAGATGATATTATTTTCGGAACCACCAACTCAATCCTACTAAATGAGTTCATTTCACTTATGGAAAGTGAATTTGAAATGAATTTAGTAGGTGAGTTAAGCTTCTTTTTAGGTCTACAAATTAAACAAACTAAAGATGGAATATACCTACATCAATGCAAATATACTAGGGAATTAATTAAATGCTTTGGAATGCAAGATGCTAAAATTATTAATACCCTAATGACAACTAATGTGAATATGGAAGAAGATGTAATTGGAAATTCAATTGTTTTGAAATACTATAGGAGCGTAATAGGGAGTCTCCTTTATTTAACTGCAAGCCGACCCGATATCTTATTTACAGTAAGTATGTGCGCAAGGTTCCAAACCTGTGCCAAGGAGTCTCACCTAACTCTAGTCAAGCGTATCCTTAGATATCTAAAGGGTACACTTAATGCCGGTATTTGGTACCCTAGATCTACCGAGTTTGAACTAACCGGCTACTCCGATTCGGACTATGCCGGTAGTAAGCTCGATAGAAAGAGTACGAGTGGTTGTTGTCAACTTCTCGGCTCGAGTCTAGTGAGTTGGTGCAGTAGGAAGCAACACTGTGTTGCCTTATCTACTACCGAAGTCGAATACATCGCGATGGGTGAGTGTGTCACTCAGCTTCTTTGGATGAAGCACACTCTCCGCGACTTTAAGTTAGACTTTACAAATACTAAACTTCACGTAGATAACATTAGTTCAATTAATCTTACTAAGAATCCGATATGTCACTCTAGGACCAAACATATAGAGGTCAAACACCATTTCATTCGAGAACATGTGGCCAACAGATCCATACAACTCGAATACGTCGAATCAAAGTCTAACTTGACAGACCTATTTAGTAAACCCCTACCCGAAGCCGAATTTAGTCTATTAAGATGAAAATTGGGCATGTGCGTAGTAGAATAGGAACTTACAAATTATATTTTCGTACTACTATTTCTTACTCTTCATTTTCATGGAACTAGCATAGGACATACCTTAGATATGATGCACTTATAGATTTAAGGAGTTAGTACATCTCACAACACATAGGACTAATGTGTTTGTGTACTTAGTCATGTAGATGGGCGTGAGATGTTAGGACATTACTCCTGGTTCAAGATGTAGAGCTAGTGCATCGCCATGAACCACGGAGTATAATCATACATACTAACCGACTCTGACTAGGACTGGTTGATCTTTCATATCAATCAAGTCAAATATGAGTCAAACATTTTATAGATGAGCTTATTTTCAGTATATTATTTTCAAAATAATGTGGAACATGCTTGGACGTTAAATTTAATACTTATTTTCCACACACCCTTCCACTTTTCGATATATGGCAAAAGGGGGAGAAAAAGGCCAAAGTTAAGGGATCAAAAGTTTTCATGGCCAAAAGTTAAGTAAATGTTTACTTAACTTTAAGTTTTACTTAAAAGGAAGTAAAGGCCAAGTTAAGAGAATTCTTAACTTAAACTTATTATTTTTTTAAACACTATGGCCAAATGCTAATGCTTTACTAAAGAAAGAGGGAGGGGCCAAGTTAAGAAGTCTTCTTAACTTAAATGTTTTACTAAGGCCCACTTTAAGTAATGTTAATTATTTAAACTCTTCCTAAATAGCAATCCTCAAGGGGAAAGACTAAGGTCTTTTTCCAAGACTCACCCTCGGTCAAGGGGGAGGTTTCCTCAAGGGGGAGTACTTGAAGAAAATTCTTACTACTCCAACTTAATCTTTATTTTTGTTTTTCATGCATGATATTTTATGCGCATTATTATTCTTCATGCATGATATTTTTATTCTTCATGCATGCTATGTTCTTAACTTTGTATGTGAGTTTGTAATAAATCAAAAAGGGGGAGATTGTTGGTGCAGTAGGCACCTAAGTCGAACCTGAGTTTTGATTATAAAAAATGATACAAAGTTAAGCTCATGTCATTATCTCATGAGCTGAATCGAGTGTGCAGAAATGATAAGCTAAGCTGAAGGTCAGCGACACTCAGAGAGAACCGTAGTGGTCGGGCAACACCGGGAGGACTTCGGAGGGAGCCGAAGGAATCAGGTGGAGACCGAAAGCAAGGCTTCAAAGGTAAATGTTGAGGTAAGCTCGTGTGAGTGAGCGTAAGTAAGGTCGAGTCCTTTATACGGGGACATCCTTAGGCAACGATCCGACCAAGACTTCCCATGGAAGGTCTATGTTGAGATCGGACGGCAAGTGGCCGTCGAATTCACTTATATTTCGAGCTAACTCTTTATTACAGTCAAAAAGTCTGGAAATCAGTTCAACCGGCCAAGGATCAGTTCAACTGTTGAGCCATCAGTTCAACCGGCCAAGGATCAGTTCAACTGCTGAGCCATCGGTTCAACCGGCCAAGAAATCAGTTCAACCAATGGTCAAAAATCAGCCTCGAGGAGTCAAGCTTTATCACCATTTTTCAAGGAGTTTTGTGCCCAATTCCTATTGGTTGAAGACCCATTCAATGAGGGGCTAAAAGTCTATAAAAGGAGGGCTTCTCCTAGTGTTTTTCATCAATCTCTAAGTGCTCAAAAGCCTCCACAATGCTATGACTCTCCGACGACTCTACAACGACGAAGTGCTGCCAACAACCCTACCTTAATTTATATTTACTAGTTGTTGGTATAATTTTATTTTGTCATCTCTTTTATACTGCAATTCCTTATTGAGGTTTTCTATCATTGCATTTTACATTAATAGAAGAGAGGGTGTGTCTCTCTATCTTTTTCTTTCGAAGGTTTTTGTAATCGTCTAACTCCTACCTCCAACGAGGAGTGTTTTAGTGTTTTGCCCTCCGTGTGTGGTCAAGGACCACTAGGGCCTTGGAGTACTAGCCGAAGGCTATGAACCAAGTAAAAATATTTGTCTCCTTTATTTATTGCTTATCTTTCCGCTACAATTAATTATCTACTTGGGTTTTAACGAACGAACAAAAAAAAAGGTTTTATCGCTATTCACCCCCCCTCTAGCGATCTGCTTCGATCCAACAACTTCGTATGTATAATACTTAAATCAATCATTATGGGTGAAAAATATTCGAAAAATAAAATACCCATAAAATAATGAGATTGACACAAAGTTCAAAACAATTGAGAAGTACAAAGTTTTGGCTCTACTTTGTATAAACTCTATAAATGGTTATTGCTATCAAAAGATAGACTTCACCAAGGTTTTCTAAAATGTTTTTAAATGCTTATATTGAACCATGGCCTATGGGCTTAGTGCACATGACTTGTACATATGTTTTCCTCATGATTCATCCATGGTATAAGATGAGTTTGAGTTTATCTAGATGCAAAAACTATGCACCTTGAACTTAACTCATTTCCTAGCATCTCACATGTGTCTAGGGTGTATGAATACACACACATGTCAATGTGATGTAAGATGTGAGTTTCATTCATCCTAAACTAAGGCCTCATGCATTTTTCTAAGGCAACACTACTTGATTCCCTTATAAATGGGACTTCAAATCATGTCATAGTCCTTAAATCAATTTTAATTAATGTATGAATGATCATGAAATAAATGATAACATAAATAAGCATGTGCCAATAATCATGATGTCATGGCATGTGCTTCTAACTTAAGCATAACATGACATTCCTAAGCATAAATCATGATATTTTTATGATTAAAAAATAAATATGATGTCATGACATGTTATATGGCAATCATGGCATGTCAAATAAGATGTGAAGGTATAAAAATACCTAAGTTTTAGTATTAATTGCCATTTGTTAGAATTATGTTCATTTTGCCATAATAACACTAATCTCCCAAGTGTGCTAAAAACCATAAATGACACACCAAGACCTCTAGACCTAATTTGTGCCAATTTGATTAATTTTATCAAAATTCTTAAATGATATTGGCACATCCTAAAATCCTTTAGGATTAAATTCTATCCACATTTCCAAAGTATCACATAACCTTGGAAATGACCTAAAGTGCCAACTTTGCTATGGTTGGGTTAACTGCCCATCCAATAAAGGTTGACACAACAAAGCCCATTTAGCGTGAATCGATCACCCTCCTAGGAACCCAATACCTATTGGAGCTCCTTGGATTTACTAGGTATTCCTTAGGGATATATTCCCTAGATACCCTCCTAATGACTCTCCTAGGCTTAGAATCCTTGGTCATTTGGGTCTTGCCTAGGTTAACTCTAGGGGTGACTCCCCTTGTAACCTTCTTAGTGGCTTCCCTAGGTTTCTTCGAAACCTTAGCCACTAGGCACTTGCCATGGTCAACCTTAGGGATGACTTCCCTAGTAACCATGGCCTTCCTAGACCTAGGTTGAGTTCCATAATCAAATGGAACATTATGGTAGGTCTCCTTGGGCTTAGGTTTGTGTCCCAAACCTTTCTTGCCTTTGAATGAACTTTGCCTCCTAGACCCTAGGTTTTGACTCTTACACCTTTGAATTTGACTTTGCATCTTCCTAAGGGTCTTTTTAAGTTTCTCAAGCCTTGACCTCAAGGCTTGGTTTTTTAACTCTAATTGCCCAATCTTTGATTTTTTTTATTTGGTCTTTGGGCATTACCATTCCTTCTAGGCATATACCTACCCTTCTTAGGGTTAATGCCTAAATGGTCTTCTACCTTCTTAATAGACTCCCTAGATAGGATTTTTCTAGGGTTATTAGTCCCAAATTTCTCCTTATTTCTAAAATTGAGACTCTTAGCACCTAGGTAATAAAATCTATTATTTCTAGCATGCTCTTTATGAACAATAGCTAGATTACTCCTAGCATGCTTTTGCTTATTACTTAAAGAAGGTGCATTACTAAAATTTACCTTAGGGTTTGCTTTAGAAGTTCCCCCTACTTGTGATCCTCCTTCTTGGCCCTTCTTCATTCCCCTAGGGCATTGAATCCTATAATGCCCCTGCTGTTGACACTTGAAGCACACCACGCGCTCCTTGTTTTTAAGTGTTAGGGGACCGAGTTCCTTGGCCTTTGGCACGACTTGGGCCATCTTCTTGACCCGTTTCAGACACTTTCTCATGTAGTATCCGGCGTCCCTACACTCAAAGCCTACAATATGAATTTTATTTTTAATTGGAATGCTTGAGTTACCTAGGTCAATGGTGGTCGGCGTCGGAGTTGGTTCTTCACTTCTTCCGGAGGTTGAAGCTATTTCTTGATTTTGCTCCGGCTCCGGTGATCTAATGTTCTCCCCCTCGATCCAAGAGGTGGAGGCTTCCTCAAATTCTTCCACCTCTTCCAATCTGGATGTTTATTCCTTATCAACCTCCGAATCCTCAAGCCCTTGGGATGAAGATGATGTGCTTTCTTCTTCTTGAACTTGGGAGGATGAGCACTCCTTCTCTTCTTCATCTTCTTGGACCAGTTGCGGGTTCTCATGAAATCTTGCCAACTTGCTCCATAGCTCCTTGGCATCCATGTAGTTCCCTAGCTTGCACAAAAATTTTTTAGGAATCAAATTTTCTAAAAGTTTTATAACCTTAACTTCGGTCTTGAATTTTTTATGTTGCTCTTGGGTCCACTTCTTCAATTTTAGGACATCTCCTTTCTTATCTCTACGGGGTTCGAAACCTTCCATGATGATGAACCAATCTTCTATGTCCATCATCAAGAATGTCTCCATTCTCACCCTCCATGCTGGAAAGTCTTCTTGATTGTAAGGTGGAGGAATGTCGATAGCGTACCCCAATCCGTCCTTAGGTAGCTCCATTTCGTCTAGCGGTTTTGCTTCTGGGTGTCAATCCGTAGAAGATCTCCAAGCTCTGATACCAATTATAGGAATGTCGGTGAGTGCTAAAGGGGGGGTGAATGGCGCATTCTCGTCGTTGACGGAATTCGATTGTGCTTGCTACAAATGTTTGTGTACACAGTGGAAATAATAATAACAAAAACAAATACACACAACGAGTAATACATGACGATATAATGTGGTTCGGAACCTTAGGATTCCAACTCCATGGATTTGTTAGGAATTGCTTCGGAGGCTCATTGGTTCCCATGTCCCCGGATTAAAATTTTCACGAATGAAAACTAATCCGGACGGGATGAGTTTCCTAAGCTCAACCAATTCATTGTCGTGCTAACAACTTGAGCGATCGCTTGAACAAACTAGTTGTTCAAGCAACACAACTCTTCTAGTTGGTTAGCCGCGGAAGAGACGACGGATGGATCACCGGTTTTTGTGTTTGTCTTTGGGGTCCATGATTATACAAATACATACAAATGAAAACTAGTATAATCAACACATAAGAACATGCTAAGATCAGAAAAAGAAAGTTGTAAAACTTTTATACCTCTCGATCTTCTACCGTATGTCCTATCCTCCTCGTGGACGTCGTGTGGGCGAAGATCCTCCATGAGTAGAAGCCTCCTAGATCACGTTCTTCCTTTCCTTGCTCTATCCGAACAAAGAGAAGAACCAAACAAAGACTCCTTCTCCTTTCTAGAACCGGCCACCAAGCCAAGGAGCTTGATATAACCGCCGGCCAAGGAGTGTCTTCTTGAGCGCCGGCCAACCTTGTGAAGTGTTGTCGCCGGCCACCAAGGAGAAGCAAGAGGGCGCCGGCCAAGAGCTCCAAAGATAAAACCTAGCCCTTGTTTCCACCGGCCAAGGAGAAAAGGATGAAGGGAAGAGCACCGGCAATGGATGAGAAGAGGATGAGGGGCGCCAGCCAAAACCCTAGGGAGAACCAAGCTTGCCGCGCACTTCTAGCCGCCCAAAACCCTAACTCCTTTAGGGTTTGTTGCCGCCCACTTTTAGATAGGCAAACCCTAATTTCCAAGCACTCTATTGCCACCCAAACCTAAGCCCTCTATTTATAGAATTGGGCTTAAGCCTCCTTTAATCTCCACCATCGGATCTAGGGATTTAATCTCCACCGTCGAATCTAGGGTTTTAATCTCCACCGTCGGATCTAGGGTTTCATCCCAACCGTCGGATCTAGGGTTTCATCCCAACCGTCGGATCTAGGCTTTCATCCCAACCGTCGTGGTCAGGATTTAATTTAATCCCAACCGTCGGATCTAGAGATTTAATCTCAATCGTCGGTTCTAGGGATTTAATCCCAACCGTCGGATCTAGAGATTTAATCTCAACCGTTGGTTCTAGAGTTTTGTTTTACATCCTTGGATCTAGACTTCATGAGGATTATATTAGGCTAGATAGGGACCATGAGGAGAAGTTGGATCTTGGCCACCCGATGGATCGGAACCACACAAACTTGATCCATCAATGATGTTCCATTCCACTAGAGGATCATCATTGAATTACCTCACCAACCCCCATAAATCAATATGGGCTCCATATATTATTTGTACATCCATCTCCCCCTGTTTAAGATATCGAATGTTCGTTATTTAATTGATTTACTGACCATCAATCAATTAACATCTACCTACTCGAGTAGTACCACTCAACCTTATCATCATGTTGACTAAGTCAACCGGCTGGGTTTACATGATGAACCTTATGAGCTCCTCAAGGGACATCATCAACCAAATATATAGGACATGGTTTCCTCCTATAATCAACGACACACCATGTAAATAATATCATTTCCCAACTTACCGGGCATATTGATTTAATCCATCTAAATCTCACCCTTTGGTAAATCAAAGAAATAAATACTAAGTACATGTGTCTGTTATTATATCGGGATTAAGAGCATGTACAACATAATATTCGAGGTCCGATTCAATTATGTAGTCAGCAATGAATTGAATCACCTCTATGTCGGTCCTGCTCAATACACCTAAGTGTACTAGTGTAACTCTATGTTCAAGATAAAACAATAACAAGCTACACTACAACCATGCCAATGGTTTGTCCAAAACCATCTTGGTCGTGAGCCTCTACTTATATTCTACAAGGGACTGATAACATGATCTTCTGTGCCACACCAAGCACCATGTTATCTACAATGTAAAATATTAGATAATATGCACACATATAATAAATATAAAGTGCAAACAATGATCATGTGATTCTTATTTCAAAATAAAAATGTTCATACAAAAAGAGCTAGGCTTTCAGTATACATTCCAATAGGATTGAGCTCAAATGAGCTCTAGTGATACATACACCACCACTAATTAATAACACTCCTTCTCGGAACAATCCGGAGGTAGAGAAACCGCATACAAATGATTACAAAAGTAATACAAAAATAAAACAAGAAAATACAATGAACTACAACTGAAATGTAAAGAACACTTTACAAACTAGGGCTTTGAATGATTTGCTTGTTGGTTGCTTGGATGATCTTGAAGGACCTTGAAATGCGTCTACACTTCGCCTTCAAATCGCCTCTACAACCTCTCAAAGAGATGATGGCAAATTCCTTCACGAGCTTCTCCTTTTATGCTTGCATCGAGCTGATTCCACGCTTGGCAGTCGACTATCATAAGGCCCCAATCGACTGCCAATAGTGTCGTTGTCTCAAAATGAATCGATCCATGTTGGCATCCAAGCCAATGGATACACTGACAGTCGAGTGTAATTATCCATCAGTCGACTGACAATGCTTTTAGCCGACTGCTTAGTTGGCTACCAAGTGTTCTGTCCTTGTAACCAACACTAGTAGTCGACTGTTAAAGCTATGAGTCGACTGTCCAATGCTGGTAGTCAACTGCCAAGGCCTTTTTCCGCAATCGAACACTAGTTGACTTGTCATAATCCCAGCCGACTTCTAAGAGTATGCTCGACTTCCAAGTGTCAAAACACTTGACCAGTAAACTGGTCCATAACCCCAGTCGACTGATACACCTCAACCATGAGGTTTATCCCAAGTATGATTTCCTCATACTTGCTAGACCACCCTTAGCCTAGACCTAAGCCTTCTAGCCATCTCTGTCAGCCTCACGCCTATTGGATCCCTCCAAGTCATCCATGATTTGTTCATCCATACGCTAGCCTTCAGGTGCTTCCATCGACTATTATCATGCTAAGATGGTCTACATTGCCAAGGCACATTTGGGCTTACGCTGCCAAGACACACGCTTGGACTTTACGCCACCAAACCATTGGACTTATACTGCCAAGACTCTCGCTTGGACTTTACGCCGCCAATATCAACCCTTGGACTTCCCTTGCCAACCCATGTTAGACTTTCCATTTGCCAAGACTCAAGCTTGGACTTTCCCTTACCAAGACCCATGCTTGGACTTTCCATGCCAACCCATGTTGGACTTTCTAATTACCAAGACTCAAGCTTGGACTTTCCCTTGCCAAGACCCATGCTTGGACTTTCCATGCCGACCCATGTTGGACTTTCCAATTTCCAAGACTAAAGCTTGGACTTTCCCATGCCAAGACCCATGCTTGGACTTTCCATGCACAAGACTTAGACTTTCCATGCTAAGTACACAAGAATTGGACTTTCCATTGCCAAGTGTCCCACTTGGACTTCTTCATCATATGGTCAACTCCAAGTCAACCATCTAGTCAACCCATTGTCAAATAATGGTCAACTCCTTTGTCAAACATCAATGTCAAATATCAAAACACTACTCAAGTCGAACTCGAGTCTGGTCAATTTGTGACCTGGGTCGATTGCACCAACAATAATATCTATAGGCCTCTTGATAAAGTAGGACTACTAAAATGCATGACCATGATCAAATAAGTGAATATGAGATATTCAGTTCATTTCATTAAGGTAGTCTACTTGGAGATTAAGAAACACAAAGATTGATAAGAGGACGACACAATCTATGCCTCATTGATCAATCTAGATATCAAGGATACAAGGATTGAGTCATACAATATAATAGTCATAGACATGCTATGTCGGATCTCGACATTCTCATCACTTGGATAGTAATGAAGCATTACTAGATGTCACTCATTGCTTATGTATCTAAAATAGTTTTTAGGTACATTGCCAACGTTACGAGAACCTAATGATTCACACACAAAGAACATGCTGTTTTGGAGATGAGTTCATTTTAGTCTAATTCAACCATTAGATTATTTAATTGGAATCATTGAGTTAGACTCAATGAAAGGACCAAATTTGAGTTAGACTCAAATTGCTGCCTGAATCTAAGTTAGACTAAAATTGGTTTAATTTGAGTTGGACTCAAAATAATTGAAGAAAAGATGAATGGATTCATCATGATCAAATTAATTGAAGAAGATGAATGGATTCAACATTATCAAATTAATCGAAGAAGATGAATGGATTCATCATGATTAATTGGATTAACTATGCATTAAAGGTGGAATACAAAATGATGCAAAACCTTTGGTATTCATGGGATGAATATAAAAGGTTCTTTGCATGATGATTTTGGTGAGATCTCTTTTGTTCTTCTTCTTCATTGTGGACGAACCTTTTCTTTGGTCAAGAAGCCTTATGTGGTGTTGCTACCACAACTTTGATTCTTCAAAGTGTGTGTCCGTGTGGATACCATAGAGGTGCGACTATTCTAATCGTGCTAAGATCCATTTGAAAAAGTTACTGTCGCGATTGCGAAGGGCTACAAGTCAAGGGTAATCTCTCAACTAGATGTAGTTGTAAAAACGATTAGTGTGTATGTATACACATGGATCTCTAGAGGGATTCAATTTCTGTTACACTTTTACAATGAGTTTTTCGCATCAGATCCCTACAAGTTATATTTTATCGCTATATTCTTGCCCTTGTTGCGATATTTGGGATTCTTGGAAAAAACTATAGCAGCTTGACTGTCACAGTAGACAGTCACTAGACTCCCACCGTCCTCAGCAATCTTCAGATGCTTCAGGAACCTTCTTAACCATACTTCTTCTTGCATAGCTGCTGAACATGCCACATATTCATCTTCCATTGTTGACAAGGCCACATAGTCCTGTTTCTTGTTGTTCTAGGAGATGATGACACCATTCGATAAGAACGCATAGCCTGATATGGATTTTCTATCATCCAGATTCTCAGCCCAATCTACATCCGAATAGATTTTCAGGCTAATATTTAATCCTCAAAAATAGAGGCAATAATTGGTCATTACTTTTAGATATCTAAATATACTCATCACTGCCTTCCAGTGTTTCGATCCTAGATTTGACTAGAATCAGCTGACTAAGCAAAAAACATAGCTGATATCGGGATGAGTACACAACATAGTGCACATCAAACTACCAATAGCATTGGCATATGAGTTTTTATTCATCTCGGCTATTTCTTTTGGAGTCTTGGGACACATACTCTTTCTAAGAACAACACCCTTCACAATAGGTGTTTGTTCTTCATTGCAATCAGACATGCTGAAATGCTATAACACCTTAGTTATATAAGACTCTTGAGATAAACCCAAAAGTCTCTTAGATCGATCCATAATCATCTCAACTCCTAAGATGTATTCAGCTTCTCCCATATCCATTATGTGAAATTCTGACGAAAGTTACTCTTTGACTTCTATCAGAAAACCTATGTCATTTCTTGCTATCAGTATATCATCAACATATAATGATAAAATAACATACTTTCCTTTTTTCCTTTTCAAGAAAATGCAATGATCCTCATTTATCATCTCGAAACCATAAGATAAAATGACTTCGGTAAATTTTATGTTCCATTATCTTGATGCTTGCTTTAGCCCATATATAGACTTTTTAAGTCTACATACTTTCTCCTCTTGGTCTTTAGCAATGAAACCTTCTGGTTGAACCATATAAATTTCCTTGTCAAGCTCACCGTTAAGGAAAATCATTTTTACATCCAACATAATTTCAAGTCATAATGCGCCACAAAAGGCAAAATAATTCGGATTGACATAAACTTCACTACGGGAGAAAATGTCTCTTCATAGTCAATACTCCCTTGTTGGGTAAATCCTTTTGCAACCAAACAAGCTTTGTATTTGTTAGTCGATCCATCAACTTTCTTCTTTATTTTGAGAATCCATTTATTCCTAATAGCCCTTTGGCCAAATGGAATATCGACTAAATCTTAAACTTGATTCTAAATCATCGACTCCATCTCTTCTTTCATTACTACTTTCCACTTTTCTCTAACTCTACATCCAAATGCTTCCTCAACAGATTGAGGTTCATCATCATCAACTGAGAGTGTCATCATTGTCTCATTCTCAATATCAAACCTCTTCTTAGGTTTGATCTTACAAACACCTTTTCGTATGTTGGGCTATTGAGAAGTCACCCTGTGACCAGGTAAATTACTCTCACTCGGTTGACTAGGCTCAGGTATCCCACTTGACACTTGTCTAGTTTAAAATGATTCATCCTCCTCAAACACAGGAAGTGTCTTATCAACCTCACCTCAGTTGGGAACTTAGTTTTGAGAAAAGTGGCATCTCTTGAATCAAATTCGGAGATGGTTCCTTTTTATTGCTCACCTATGAAAACATATCCTTTGGAGGTCTCAGAATATCTTATAAAGATAATTTTTTACCTCTAGGCCTCAGTTTTCTATATTTGTGAGAACTATCATGAACATAGGCAGCTGACTCCTAGGTCTCATATTGCTCAAATATGGTTTTCTGCCTTTCCAATGTTCATATGAGGTAAATGGAACTGACTTTGAAGGTACTTTGTTAAGTATATAGGCCACATCTAATAATACATTTCCCCAATAAAAGATTGATAAATTAGCCTGAGCCATCACAAACCTAACCATTTGAAGAAGAGTTCTATTTCTTCTTTTAGCAAACCCATTTTGCTATTGAGTTCCTGGGATTGTTAGTTGTCTAATAATCCCCTTATCATTACATATTGTCTTTAACATATCAAATAAATATTTCATCCCATGGTCAGTGCTTAAAGTCTTAACCTTACATTCTTTTTGATTCTCAACTTTGTTCAATTAATGAATGAAGCAATCCAATGCTTTAGATTTATGAGAAATCAAATACACATGACCAAAATAGAGAAATCATCTATAAATGTAATGAAATAGGAGGCTCCATATCTAGACTTCACATTCATTGGACCACAAATATTTGAATGAATTAATTGCAATGGTGACTCAACCCTAATAGCCTTACCGAATGGTTTCCTAGTTGCTTTTCCAGCAAGATAATGCCCACATATAGACAAGCTAATCTTGGCATGAGAGCCCAATAAGCCCTCTTTAGCTAACCAATTCATGTGATCTTGTCCTATATCTCCTAATCTAGCATGTCAAACTCAATTAGTTATATCTACATCACTAGTAAGAGCAATGTTTGAAAAACTACTATCAATTGCATAATTGACATTTGGTTGCACATTAAGAACCATAAAACCATTCGTTAAAAAATCATATCCGATTGACACTTTGTCAATCTTAAGTTCAACACACCGTTTATAAAAATTAATACAATACCCTAAATCATGAAGAAACGTAACAGAAACAAGATTTCGTCGAATTTCAAGAGCATACAGAACATCATGTTGAACAATGTACTTCCACCATGAAGGTTAAGTTTGCAAGTGCTGACTTCTTTGACTTCAACTCTTGCATTGTTTCCTACATAATTTTGGTGCAGGGGCACCAGATAATCAAACCTAGATTTTGATAATGGCAAAGATTCAAAGTTAATCTATTTTGTTATCTTATATGCTTTGTTGAGCGTGTAGGTAATGTATCAGGCTTTGCTAAGGTCAAAGACACCAAGAGAATCTTGGGAAGTTGAGAAACCTCGGTGGTCGAATGAACGGGCACCAGGAGAATCTCGATGGGATGAGAAACCTCGGTGGTTAGTTGAATAGGTCAAAAGACGCCAAGAGAATCTCGGAAAGGAGAAACCTCGATGGTTGAGTGATCGAAAGCTAAGTGACGGGTCAGAAGGACCAGAGGTAAGCTCTGGGTGTGGATCAATGGTAAGGATGTGTCCTCGGTAAGGGGACAATCCTAGGCATCGATCCGAACAAGGCTTCTAGAGGAATACCGAAGTCGAGATCGGACACTCAAAAAACTGTCACACTGCATGTCATTATGCATCTCTTATGCTAATCTTGTGTTGCAGGTGTCAAGTTGGATCTTCAAGTGTAGCAGTCGACCAGAGGTTTCAACAGTTGACTGGGGTAGTCGACTGATGTCAATGAATCAACCTAAAGCACTTGGTCAAAGAGTAATCAATCAATGTTGCCATCTAAAGATAAGATAAGTTGCCACCTCAAGATAAGATCCACGAGATTTGAATCTACATCTAGACTTATTCCAAGGCACCAGTATATAAAAGGAGGGGAGGACACAAACCCTAATAATGAATGAACTCCTAAGTGCTCTCGCTCTCCGACTGTGATTCCTCGTGCTATAACGCTACTCCAACCGTGCATCTTCTATTATTTATTATCGGTAAATTATTATTATTATTATTTTGTAGTTAATTTGTATAAGGACTGATAAGGTTATTACCACCCTTATCATCTTTGTAATCGTCTTATCTCTTACCTCCAATGAGGAAGAGACTTTTACTGATTGCCGTTCGGAAGCGATCAAGGATTGTAGTGCCTTGGACTAGTAGTCGTTTGGCTATGAACCAAGTAAAAACAAAGTGTCTTATTGTTTTTATCTTTGTATTGTTTTCTGCTGCGTTTAACTCGTTTTCAAAAGAAAAGAAATTTTTCAAAATACGCTATTCACCCCCCCCCCCTATAGCGTCTTTTCGATCCAACATTTGGTATCAAAGCAAGGGCGCTTAGATTTCGTGCAACCACTAGTCAAGCATTTTCTTTTCATTTTTATTTTCTTTTATTTATTATCTCTCGGACTACTAATCCAAGAACGAGTCTTGGGACATTTGTTTTGTAATTAATGGATAAATCTATTATATCAATGATTCAGGGGGAGAGTTAAGATCGGGACTCACAAGGTAACAAGTTAAATCGAAAATTTAAATTTCATATTACTTGTTTCAAGTGCAGGGAGAGAGAACACTATAAAAATAAGTGTCCTACTCATAAGACTCAAATGGTTCAACCGATGGCAAAGGAGACACCAATGCTAGAAGTCTAGAGGAACAAGGAGCACATCAAGTGCTTCAAGTGCAGAAGATTTGGTCATTAAAAAAATTGATGCCCGAAGAAAAGATGGTTAGTAAAATTAATAGTTTTGAGAATTTAAGTTTTAAAATACTTGATAATTTAGATACATTGTGTATTAAAGTTAGCAAATTATTTGATTGTTGTCAATTAGTTAACACAATTAATAATTCAACTAATAAAAAATTAAATAATTCACATTTAATTAGTTTAAATAATAATAATATTTTTGAAGAAAATGATCAAATTAATTTAACCTTTGATAAAATTAATCAAGAGCTTAATCAAAGATTTTGTTTAATCAATATAGATCTAGATCAAATAAAGAATAAAACCAACCTAGGACTTAATCAGAATAATCAAAAACTAGATCAGAATAATCAAAACCTAGGACAAAATTATCAAACACAAGATCTGATTAATCAAAATAATTCTGAATTAAAAAATTCTATTTTGAAAAGTTCAACCTTAAAAAATTTGAAATTAAATTTAAAAAATTCTAATAATTCTACTTTGAAAAGTTCTAATAATCATATCTTGAAAAATTCTAATAATTCTACTTTAAAAAATTCTAATAATCCTATCTTGAAAAATTCTAATAATTTTATTAATTCTACCTTGAAAAAAAATCTAATAATCTTATCTTAAAAAATTCTAATAATTCTAATTTGAAAAATTCTAATAATCTTATCTTAAAAAATTCTAATAATTCTACTATGAAAAATTCTAATAATCTTATCTTGAATAATTCTAATAATCTTATTTTGATAAATACTAATAATCCATATAATATTATTTTGAAAAATTCTAATAATCCTATTAAATCTATTTTAAAAACTAACTTAATTAAAAATTCAAAATTAGATAATCAAACCAATAAAATTAATTATAATAGAGTACATTTGATTATACACAAATTAATAATTTAGTAATTAAACCTTCAACTTTTAAAAATTCATCTAATAAATATATAGACTTGGGTCACAAGTATAAGTTAACCAAAAATCAAGACCCTAAAATTTGTAAACCTAATTATCATAGAGTACCTTATAACTATGGAATAAATAAAAGTCTACCCAAGAAACCAACCACTTCTTTGAATTGATTGAATATGACATGCGCATTCATACATATCATGTTTAATTAATTATCATGCTTACTTATGACATGTCATACATACTAGTCTTAAATTAACTCTCATAGAATGGTAAGATAAAAAATGGTTAATTGATTGATCATGACGTCTTTGAATTTGTAGGTCTCAGTCTAGATACGTGTTCACCTTGAATGGGGGTGCAGTGAGTTGGAAAAGTTCCAAACAAGATATTGTAGCGGATTCTACCACTGAGGTAGAATACATTGCAGCTTCGGAAGCAGCAAAGGAAGCGATTTGGATCAAGAAGTTCATTTATCAAATTGGTGTTGGGATGTATACTGAAAAATCTATTTTTTTAAGAACATCTTTATTTTGAAATAAGAATCACATGATCATTATTTTCATATTTATACGGTTATGCATATTGTCTAATACATTACATTGTATATAACATGGTGTGTAGTGTCACACGGGGATCATGTTATCGGCTCCTTGTAA
Organism: Wurfbainia villosa; assembly: GCA_025175895.1. NCBI lineage: Eukaryota > Viridiplantae > Streptophyta > Magnoliopsida > Zingiberales > Zingiberaceae > Wurfbainia > Wurfbainia villosa. The sequence continues at coordinate 75,882,855 of CM045990.1, forward strand.
AGTATAAGTAAAGGCTCACAACCGAGATGGCTTTGGATAAACCATTGGTATGGTTGTAGTGTGATTTAGTATTGGTTTGTCTTGACCATAGAATCACACTAGTACACTTTGTGTGTATTGAGCAGGACCGACTTAGAGGTGATTCGATTCATTATTGACTACATAATCGAATCGGACCTCAGGTATTATATTGTACATGCTCTTAATCCTGATATAATAACGGACACATATACTTAGTATTCATTTCTTTGATTTACCAATGGGCGAGATTTATAGATTAAATCGATAGGCTCGGTAACTTGGGAAATGATATTATTTATATAGTGTGTCGATGATTATAGGAGAAAACTGTGTCCTATATATTAGGATGATGATGTCCCCTTGAGGAGCTCATAAGGTCATCATGTAAACCCTGGAGGTGGACTTGGTCCGACATGATGATAAGGATGAGTGGTACTACTCATGGAGTTAGATGTTGATTAATTAATTAATTGATGGACATTCGAGATCTTAAACACGGGGAGAAAAATATACAAATAATATATGGAGCCCATATTAACTTATGGGGGTTAGTGATGTAGATCAATGATAATCCTTTAGTGGATTGGATTATGATTGATGGATCAGACTTTATGTGGGCTTGATCCATTGGGTGTCCAAGATCCAACTCCTCGTCATGGTCCCTATTGTATCCTATTAAAACCTCATAAAGTCAAGATCCAATGGATGAAAACAAAACTCTACATCCAACGGTAGAGATTAAATCTTTAGATCCGACGGTTGATTAAATCTCTAGATTTGACGGTTGAGATTAAATCCCTAGAACCAATGGTGGAGATTAAAACAAGGCTTATCCCTAACTCTATAAAAGAAGAGGCTAGGGTTGGCGTGGAGAGGAAGAATCAAGGGAGGGGCTAGGGTTATGGGCGGCAAGGAGCAATGGGTGTTGGGCGGCCTCAATTAAGGAAAGAATTTCCTTTCTCTTCTTCTTCTTGTTGTTGGCCGGCGCCCAAGTCTTCCTTCTCCTCTCCTTGGCCGGCGTTCAAGCCCTCCTTTTCTTCTCCTTGGCCGGTGGAAACAAAGCTTAGGGTCTTCCCTTGGAGCTCTTTGCCGGCATCCATCTTCTTCATCAAATCCTTTGGCCGACGCACACCAAGTTGGTGCTTGGTTGTTGGCGCAAGTAAGGAGAGGGAGAGTTTTGTTTCTTATTTTTCCTCTTGTTCGGAGCGAGCAAGGAAGGAAGATTGGTGATCTATGAGCTTCGACTTTTGGAAGATCGTCTCCCACACGACGTCCAAAAGGAGGAAGGACATACAATAGAAGATCAAGAGGTATAACGTTTGTTTATATTCTTTTGTAACATATCTATGTTTGTTCTTCAATCATATGTATGTTATATATTCTGTTTTGTGGCTAAAATAACTTGGACCCCGAATATAAACACAAAAGTCGGCGATCCGTACATCGTCTATTCCGCGGCTATTCGTAGAATAGAGGTTTGTGGCTTGAACAACAAGTTTGTTCAAGTGACCACTCTAATCGAATAGCACGATAATGAAACGGAAGTTTGGGTAATCCCTCTTGTCAAGGATAAATTTTATTTATCCGGGGACGTAGAAGGGATTGCCATGAACAAGCGACTGAGTTGAAGTGGGAAGCAAAGTTTCCAACCTTCAAGTGGTATCAGAGCCACAGTTTCCGGTTTTGTGTGTTGAGGATTCGGTTACTTTTATGCACTTTTCATATATTATATGTGCCGGATAATAGTAGGATGTGCGTAGGTTAACTTTTTGGTTGCAGGCATAGGATCCAACTATTATGGCCATATGTGTGTATGTGATTGTATGTGTGTAATTGTATATTTTGTTGAATCCTTGGGGTTGACGAGGCTAGTATTTAATTTTTTGTAATTAGATACGACATTGTTTAGCCACTCTTTTTATTTTAGTTTACTTTCGATCTAGATTTCATGTACACTCCCTCATGGAGTATAGGATCGATGGATGTAAATTAAAATAGTTTTTCTCAACTCGGATCTCCGGATGGCTTGTACATGGCGTAGGGAGGAGCAGACGAGATGGCGACTCGACGGGAGACATATTGAAGACAAAAGCCATAATAGTTGGAAAATATTTATTTTTCATATTTATTGCTTATTGTTTGATATGCATGTCGTAGGCTAGAAAATTCCTCAATTTCAAATTACTAAGTGGGAGATGGATATTTTTATAAATTCCCACGGCCTCCATTACGATTTGACATGTGATACAAACAAACTTGCGTGTCGTCTCTGAGTGCTTTCCTCTCCATCGGATGAGTTTGTTTGTGGATCACAAGGTCGAATATGTTTATAGGAAATTATTAAGGAGCGTGTGTACTTCCTTATCGGAAGGCACATAACCCGAGATAATTACCTTGGTACCGAGTAATGGTGAACACTTAGATGCAAATATAAGTATCCTCCCCATCGGAGTCACTGCTTTTATTTGTATGGCCGAAGAAGAACCAACTATTAATTTTACTTGTCAAAAAGTTAGGTTGACAAGATAGTAAAATAAATGGGTAAAATCTCCTCTTACAAATGTAAAATTCGTATACGTCAACACTATCGTGGCATACGATATTCTCGGTGGTTTTAGGTGTTGGTTGATTTTAAAACTTTATTGTTTGAGGAATCAATAATTTTTTGAAATCTAATGTTTTTTATCTATGTGATTCTTAGGTTTTCTTTCAAAATGACTTTCAACCCGCTTGCTGTGATACTGAAAGAAAATAAACTTGCTGGCCCCAACTATGTTGATTGGAAGAGGAATCTTTATATTATCTTAACTGCTGAGGAATACAAATATGTAATCCTCGAAGAGTGCCCTGCTAAGCCTGCGAATGATTCTAGGGAAAAGAAGAAAGAGAGTTATAAGAAGTGGGTCAAGGCCGATGAGATGGCGCAGTGTTACATTTTGGCATCTATGTCAAATGTACTGCAACATCAGCATCAAGTCATGGCCATTGCTTATGACATGATGCTCAATCTCAAAGAGCTTTTGGACACGGAATCGGGCTGCGGCGAGGAAGCCATGAGGAACTTGATGGCGACCACCATGATCGAGGAACACCGTGAGGATCATGTTCTCAAGATGATGGCTCATTTGAATGATTTGGAAGTCCTTGGTGAGATCGATGGGAAACCCGTTGATATCATTCTCCGATCTCTACCTAGGAGTTTTGGCGGTTTCACGAACTACAACATGAACAAGAGGTTGTATTCATTGGCGGAGCTTCGTGAGAACTCAGGTGGCGGAGGGCTATTTTGTCAGTGCTCGGGCTGCCATGGTTGCCCAAAGGTTTCTACTTCTAAGCGAAGGCAAGAAGAAGAAGAAACAAGTGGGAGAAGGTGGCGGGAGGAACTCGAGGAGGAGTGAAGAAGGAAAGGCAAGTGCTTCACTTATGTGGTGGACATTGGAAGAAGGGCGCTCCCAGCGGAACAAAGGTATATCTTTTGGTCTAGTCGTTGAAACATGTTTAGCGGTGTTATCTACCAGGCACTGGTGTGTAGATACGAGAGCCCTTGATCATGCTAATACTTTGCGGGGTTCGAGAAACAGAGGTTTATCGTATACTTGGGCGATGCCACGAAGGTGGCGGCTGTTGTAGTGGGAGACGTTTATTTATCTTTTGAGAAAAATAAAGTTTTGGTTATTATGAATTGCCTTTATGTACCTTTATTTAGAAAGAATTTAATTTTCATTTCTAAATTGTTTATGGATGGATATTCTATTTTTATTAATGACAGAGTTGTTATAAAAAGGAATAGGGAGATTATTTGTTCGGGTGCATTGATAAGAAATTTATATACACTAGAACCAAAAGCTCCCAGGATGCAAATAGAAGTTAATAACTCATCTTCTAATTCCAATAAGATAAAAGAACCTTCGAAGATGAACCAAACATATCTTTGGCATTTAAGACTTTGTCATATTAACCTAAGTAGAATTCAAAGGTTGATAGCTGATGGACCTCTGGGTTCATTAGTGGTGGAAGATTTCCCAACCTGTGAATCTTGCTTGGAGGGTAAAATGACAAAGAGGCCTTTTAAGGCCAAGGGGTATAGAGCCAAAGATGTGTTGGAATTGGTTCATTCTGATTTGTGTGGTCCTATGTCTATCTAGGCTAGAGGTGGTTTTGAGTATTTCGTCTCTTTTATAGATGATTATTTGAGATATGGATACATTTACTTGATGCGCCGCAAGTCTGAATGCTTTGACAAATTCAAAGAATTCAAGGCTGATGTGGAGAAACGTCAAGGTAAAAGTATCAAGACACTACGATCTGATCGTGGTGGTGAGTACCTCTTGGGAGAGTTTAGGAATTACTTATCAGAGGCTGGGATTCAATCCCAATTGTCTGCATCTGGCACACTCCAGTAGAATGGTGTAGCAGAGCGAAGGAATAGGACTCTTATGGAGATGGTTAGATCGATGATGAGTTATTCTGAGTTATCAGATTCGTTCTGGGAATATGCTCTAGATAAGGCAGTGTATATTCTGAACTTGGTACCATCTAAATCAGTGCCTTCTACTCCCACGGAATTGTGGACTGGGCGAAAGCCTAGTCTAAGACATATTCGGATTTGGGGGAGTCCAGCACATGTGCTGAAGGCAGATGCTGGTAAGTTGGAACCTCGTACAGAAGTGAGCATGTTCGTTGGCTATCCTAAAGGAATGAAAGGTGGTTTGTTCTATAGTCCTAGAGATCAGAGGGTGATCATTTGCACGAACGCCAGATTTCTAGAGGAAGACTATGTGATGAACCACAAGCCCATGAGTAAGATTGTTCTAGAGGAATTAAAAGGGGAAGTCACTTCTTCAGTACCATCGGTACAAGAGGATATACCACAAGTCACTGCACTGCATGTCACAGAGGATACACAGGTGATACCTCATCGTAGTGGGAGGGTTGTGAGACAACCTGAAAGATTCATGTTCTTGGGAGAATCTTCTGATTTGGTCCCTGGCGAACATGAACCTGATCCCTGGACATATGACGAGGCAATCCAAGATAAAGATGCAGCATCTTGGCAAAATGCGATTAATACTGAGATTGAATCTATGGATTCAAATCAGGTCTGGGAGCTAGTAGAACCACCCGATGGTGTAAAAACCATTTGATGCAAGTGGATCTACATAAGAAAGAGAGGAATAGACAGGAAGGTTGAGACCTTCGAAGCAAGGCTTATTGCGAAAGGGTATACTCAGAAAGAGGGTATCGATTATAAGGAAACTTTTTCGCCGGTAGCCATGCTTAAGTCTATCCGGATTCTCTTATGCATTGCTACTCATATGGATTTTGAGATATGACAGATGGATGTCAAGACAGCTTTCCTTAATGGAAGTTTTGAAGAAAACATCTATATGAAGCAACCAGAGGGATTCATTGCAAAGGGCAAAGAGCATCTTGTGTGTAAGCTTAATCGATCCATTTATGGATTGAAGCAAGTTTTGAGATCTTGGAACATCTGCTTTGATGAGGTAATCTAGTCTTATGGATTTATTCAAAGTCCGGATGAGTCTTGTGTATACAAGAGATGTGACAGAAACGTAGTGGTATTTCTTGTACTATACATAGATGATATTTTGCTAATTGGCAACAATATCAAGTTGTTATCGGACGTAATGGTATGGTTGTCCAAACAGTTTAATATGAAGGACTTGGGAGAAGTTGGACACATCCTTGGGATCAAGGTTATAAGGGATCGCAAGAAAAGGATGTTGTGCTTATCTCAAGCTTCATACATAGACACCATTATGGATCATTTTAGCATGCAAAACTCCAAGAAAGGTTTTCTACCTTTCAGGCATGGAGCTCCTTTATCTAAGGAGATGTGTCCTAAAACATCTGAGGAGATAGAGGACATGAAGGCGGTTCCTTATGCTTCGACAGTAGGAAGCCTCATGTATGCTATGTTATGTACGAGATCGGATATATGATTTCCCATCAGCATGGTTAGCAGATATCAGAGTAATCCAGGATAGGGACATTAGACTGCGGTGAAGCATATATTGAAGTACCTGAGAAGGACTAGGGATTATATGCTAGTTTACCAAGCAGACCAATTACTCCCTATGGGTTACACGGATTTCAACTTCCAATCAGATAGGGATAACAGTAAGTCTACCTCAGGTTTTGTGTTTACTTTGGGAGGTGGAGCCACTGTATGGAGGAGTGTCAAGCAGAAATGTGTGGCGGACTCCACCATGGAAGCTGAGTATGTGGCAGCCTTTGAGGCGGGCAAAGAAGCTGTGTGGCTCAGGAACTTCTTGATGGACTTGGATGTGATTCCTGGTTTGCCCAGAACTATCACAATTTATTGTGATAATAGTGGTGCAGTTTCAAACTCGAAGGAACCACGAGCCCAAAAGGCAAGTAAACACATAGAGCGCAAGTACCACCTAATACGAGAAATCGAAAAGAGAGGAGAAGTTGCTGTGGCCAAGATTGCATCAGAGGATAACCTGGCAGATCCTTTGACTAAGGCCCTTCCAGCGAGAGCTTTTGATAGGCATGTGGAGGGAATGGGAATCAGATGTATGTCAGTTTAAGGATAGCATAGTCTTTTAGTATAAGTGAGAGATTGTTGGGATGTATACTGAAAAGTCTATTTTTTATGAACATCTTTATTTTGAAATAAGAAACACATGATCATTGTTTGCATTTTTATGGTTATGCATATTGTCTAATACATTACATTGTAGATAACATAGTGTGTGGTGTCACACGGGAGATCATGTTATCGGCTCCTTGTAAAGTATAAATAAAGGCTCACAACCGAGATGGCTTTGGACAATCCATTGGAATGGTTGTAGTGTCATTTGATATTGGTTTGTCTTGACCATAGAATCACACTAGTGCACTTTGTGTGTATTGAGCAGGACCGACTTAGAGGTGATTCGATTTATTGCTGCCTTCATAATCGAATCGAACCTCAGATATTATATTGTACATGCTCTTATTCCTGATATAATAACGGGCACATATACTTAATATTCATTTCTTTGATTTACCAATGGGCGAGATTTATAGATTAAATCGATAGGCTCGGTAAGTTGGGAAATGGTATTATTTATATGGTGTGCTGTTGATTATAGGAGGAAACCGTGTCCTATATATTAGGATGATGATGTCCCGTTGAGGAGCTAATAAGGTTCATCATGTAAACCCTGCAGGTGGACTTGGTCCGGCATGATGATAAGGATGAGTGGTACTACTCATGGAGTTAGATGTTGATTAATTAATTGTCAGTACATTAATTAATCGACGGACGTTCGAGATCTTAAACACGGGGAGAAAAATGTACAAATAATATATGGAGCCCATATTAACTTATGGGGGTTGGTGAGTTAGATCAATGATAATCCTTTAGTTGATTGCATTATTATTAATGGATCGGACTTTATGTGGGTTTGGTCCATTGGGTGGCCAAGATCCAACTCCTCCTCATGGTCCCTATTGTAGCCTATTAAAACCTCATGAAGTCTAGATCCAATGGATGAAAACAAAACTCTAGATCCAACTGTAGAGATTAAATCTCTATATCCGACGGTTGAGATTAAATCTCTAGATCCGACGGTTGAGATTAAATCCCTAGAACCAATGGTGGAGATTAAAACAAGGCTTATCGCCTGAGGGAAGAGAAAAACTGCTGCATAAAACTCAAAAAGATTATCGCCTGAAGACCTAGTCATCCACACAAACAAATACAATGAGAAACAAATATAGATAATAAGAAAGACAATAATAAGAAAAGAAAAAGAAAACAAACAAACAAACTACAGTTTAATGACAAAAGAACCCATTAAAGTTCCCCGGCAATGGTGCCAAAATTTGATCGAACAATTTTTATTTGTCGCAATACCATTCCCAAATTATTTACCGATCCCCCTAACTACACTAATGCAGTAAAGGACTGACTCGGGTCATCTCCCAACGAACCTAATGGTTAGACGTTTGTTTTTAAACAGAAGTAAATATGGGGGTTTTTATAATTATCAAAATAATTAAAATGCAAAATCAAAAACAAACATGAGAATTAAACATGCAAAAAGTAAACCTAACTACCAATTATTAATTGCCAGGAAACTAACCTAATGCAAAAACGATCCAACCTTGCACCGCACTATCACTATACGATACAATGGTCAAACAATTCTGGTAAACAAACAAACATGGAAATTAAAGCTGCAGGAAGTAAATCTAACTACCAAACAACAAGTAACAAGTCACTATCTTAATGCGCAAAAGTAAGTGATCACGCACCGCACTGTCACTATATGGTACAATGATCAAACAAATGTGAACAATTCAACCAAGCACCACACTGTCACTATATGACACAATGATCAAACAGTCACTGAAAAACTAAACTAACAGACAGAAAAGAAATCGACCAAGCACCGCACTGTCATTATACGGTACAATGATCAAACAAATGTGAACAATCCAACCATGCACCGCACTATCACTATACGACACAGTAGTCAAACAGTCACTAAAAACTGCAATAAACGAAATGCAATAAATGAAAGCAATTCAACCAAGCACCGCACTGTCACTATACGACACATTGGTCGAATGAAAATGAAACTATCCTAACAACTAAAGCATAACACAAAAAAACTCTAACTACGACTCGAATTAAACAAAAGTTAGAATACAGAATAAAATACAAGGTAAACCGTAGATTAAAACACACAGTAAAATACTAGTGAAAACACAGGTTATGAACACTAGTAAAAACACAATTCAAGGCCACTGGTGAAACCACATATTAAAAACACTAGCGAAAACACAATTGAAAACACTAATGCAAACACAATGGAATAACACCAGTGACAACACAAATGAAAACACAAGTGTAAATACGAAGGAAAACACAAGTGCAAATACAAATGAAAACACAGTATGAACCATAGAATAAAATCACAAACTGAAGCACAGACTAAAAATTAACCAATTCTCATCCACAACTCCCGGAAAGGAACAACCCTCTCCGGTTACCCACGACAGATTTAGACAACTCCTATGGCTTCAATGGCATGGATCTTTCGTCAGAATAATCCTCCGACAAAAGTTGGAATTGGTGGAACGGATCACTGCTCCAGTGATGGACTTCGAGACTGCCGCTACCATGACAATAGAAGGGATCAAATCTATGATCGTCTACGAGTCTTCACTGATGTTGGAAATAGGGTTATGGTGTCAGAATTTAGGAATTGAAGGGTCGTCGGAATCTGGAAATACATCTTTGCTTCTACGCAGCGATGAAGGTCACTGACCTTTGCGACCACGTCCAGCTGGGGTAGCTCAGCTCCGATCACCAATCGTGAAAAGAACGCCGGTGAAGATGGATGAAAACCCCTCTGCTCGGCAAGGCCACCATTTTCCCAACTTCAGAACTTGACTCCGCCGACCAAGGGAAGGATCTTCGGATGGATGGAGATGAAGGGGACGCCGCTAGAGTTGCCGGAAAATCGCCGCCGGAATCGCTGTGGAAGAAGTCGTCGCTGCCGCACGTGAAAAAGGGGAAACAGCTGCTCGATGAAGATGAGGGAATAGGAAATAGGAAATGTCACCACCGGCCTTGGTGGAGGAAGGGACCGGCTGGTGGTACTTCAGGTGGTGGCGTGGAGAAGAAACGTCGGCGGCGTGCGATTGGGGAGGAGGATGCGCTGCGGATTCGGGAAGAAAGAAATTGTCGTTGATGTTTATGCACATGAAGAAGATGATTAAAGGCTTTTTCTGAACATTCCGATCATTTCACGCATTGATCTCAACTATCAATTTGAAGCTAGGGCTTGATTAAGCAATTAATCCATTACGAAGGCTGTGATCCAACGGCTGTGATTCCTCCGATTTTGAATGGATGGATCTGATCCATTTGAAAGGATAATTACGATCGGTCGAATCTGGAGGAAGGGCTCAGATGTTCAGATCAAAATGTATGGACTAGATCTCTCCATATCTGAATAGATGGCTCAGAATCAACTACTTTCATCCAACGGTCCATAATGCTCAGATCTAATTCCTTGATCAATTTTCCTTTGATCACGATGAAAGACCCAGATTAATCCAGTTTGGAATGATCCTTCTAGTCCTAGATGAAGTCATATTTGATCCAACTTGAGTCTAGTCAAGTGGCTCATCTCGATCTCCTACAAATAAAGATAAATTTTACATATAAGTCCAAAATATAAGAGAATTTACAATTAGATCCAAAAGATGATCCAACTCATAAAATATGTAAATAATCAACAATTAAACACACGAGAGAATTAAAACGATGATATTAATGACCGAAATAATACAACAAAATGATAGTTATCAACTCCCCCACACTTATTCTTGCGCGTCCCGAGCAATAATAAAAATAAAGAAACACTGACTCAATCAATCATTCCCCAAACAATACCCAGATCAATAATTCAGAGATAGGAAAAATAAGTTACTTAGGATCACCAAATAGGTCCGGATCTAGGGTAGTCAAAAGATCCGACTCCTATAACAGTCAACATGTATGATGATTTACAATCAAATTAATTAGACTAAGCCTGATACAAAACCTCCCAAAAATGGATAAATGCATTGATGCTCACATAATAAACGTAGGAGTGGGGCGCCCTCAAAACAACATGCAATCCTGTACTACCATATGCTTTCTTATCATCTACTTCTCTATTTCTATGAATGCATCTCATACATTAATCAAAAGGATTTATCATGAATCAGAATAAGATCAAAAGTAGATTACAGATAAAGTATGCAAAGAGAAGTACAAGACAAAGGTACAATGAATAGGGAATAATAGAAGAATTGGAGAAATAAACCTGATGAGTTGCTCTATGAAATACTCAGCAACCAGCAATACGGGAAGAGGCTAAGACAATTGGAAACTTTAGAATTGGATTCAGGATCAAATGACTCTATCCAACACATTACAATTCCATTTGTCTGCAATACAATTGCACTTTTTTTTTTACAAAAGAAACATCAATGGCGCCTTTTTTTTATTTTTTTTTTTGTGTGCAGAAAATCAAGTACTAATCACAGGCAAATATATCTCAGGACCAATGACCTCTGAAAACTATGCCTTCCATATCATGTTTCCAACAAAAATAATATAGCTCCTCCCCCACACTTAAAAATTTTGTCCGTCTCGGACAATACAACCCATCAAACTATTCCTCCAATATGGAAAATAATAGATATGAAAAAGATAATCCACAAAGATACAAAAACAATGGATAGAAATGAAGAGATAAGACAAGTAAGAAATGGAAGATGGAAGTATCAAGTGGATTAGACAATCAAACCAAGTCAGAAAAAGAGTCAAGAATGAAATCCTTCATCATATTCATGCAAGTAAATGTTACTGCAGTTTTGAAAAGACTCAAAGCAAGTTCTAGAGTAACAAGAATCACATGTGTTATCACACAAAAGTGGATAGATGATAAGAATGGATTGCAACCTCACTAGGTGAATCAAAATCAAGCTTAGTCTATCAATAAAAAGTTCACCATCATAACAAGTGACTGCATGCAGGTGAAGTCTCCTATCATACACAAAAATCCACAATTTGATGATCAAACTTAACTAATTTTTACCACCTCTGAAATGATACTAAGGCATGCACAGGGAATATTATTTGACTCAACAACAATACTAAACAAACCTAGGTAAACAGGCAAACAAGCAATCAACCACACAAATTATTCCAAACATGAAAGGAAGAAAATAAATGTAGTAAATAAAAGAACACACTCCCCTTTCAAGTCGGAGAAGAAGCATCATCATGTTCGACCCCACCGTATTCTCCAAAATAGACTTGATCTCTTTGCTCGAGACTTCATGAGTCTGATGCAAAAGTGAGACCCTTGATCGCTAATGATCTCCTTGGGAACTCAAAATCTGCAAAATATGTGAGACCTAACAAAATTCACAACAACTAGAGAATCATCAGTCCTAGTGGGGATGGGCTCCACCCATTTAGAAACATAATCATATGCCAAAAGAATATATGAAAATCCAAAAAATACAGGACACGAACCCATAAAATTAATACCCCAAATATCGAAAATCTCACAGAATAACAAAAGTTGTTGAGGCAATTCATTTCTACATTCTATGTTCCCTGTTCGTTGACATCACTCACAAGACTTGTAGAATTCAAAGGCATCATGAAATAAGGTGGGCCAATACAAACTAGACTATACAACTTTTCTAGCAGTCCTTTGGGGTCCAAAATACCCCCCATAAGCCAAAGAATAACAAAAAGTAAGTACGTATATAATGAAACTCATAATCTAGTCCACATTATCTAATAATCTGATCACTACAAAATTTTCAATGATAAAGATCATCCCATACATAATACTTAGCATCACTTTTCAATTTCTGAACTTGTGCATGAGTAAAATGTGAAGGTACAACACAGCAACTAAATAAATAGCATGATATGCATACCATGGTGTCTTACCCTACAAGTGAAAAAGTTGCTCATCTGGAAAAGAATCTGCTATGGGGGTTGACTTGATCTCCCTCACAATCCTGGTCAAACTGAAATACCACCTCCTTCTGCAACAAGTTGGTCAAGGGTAGAGCAATCTGACTGAAGTCTTTGATAAAATGTTTGTAGAAACCTGCATGACCTAGAAAAGCACAAACTTCCCGCATAGAAGCGGGGTAAGATAAAGAAGATATAACATGAATTTTAGCAGGATCTACTTCAATACCATACACAGAGAAGATATGACCTAAGACTATCCCATGCTTGACCATGAAATGACATTTCTCACAAACATCTGATGGAAGTGATCCTTGGGGCATCACCTGAAGCGTGCAAGTCCCTACACATTCCATATCCCTGTCTACAATAAAGAGGGCCCACAGATAGGTCCTAACAACAAATCATTATCAACATCAGAATCAACAGAATCAATAAAATCATAACAAAATATAAAAGATGCAGAGATATCCAAATGAAAAATAGACTAAGAAATAAAGTTCATGCAGTCCAGCTCATCAGCTATATCCCCGCTAAGAATACAATGATGCTCCATTGGGTGATTCATAGCATCCAAAATACTGAACAGAAGTACAGTATCTCCTACCTCCATAGAAAGAGTACAACTTCTAGTGAACACATAAATCTTTCAGAAACTCAGCATATTTGGGAATCTGCTAGCTCTTGGAATTCCCGAGCCTTTACTTCAACAACCCCCTTCCTAGGCTGCGCCTCTGAGGGAAGAGAAAAACTGCTGCATAAAACTCAAAAAGATTATCGCCTGAAGACCTAGTCATCTACACAAACAAATACAATGAGAAACAAATATAGATAATAAGAATGACAATAATAACAAAAGAAAAAGAAAACAAACAAACAAACTACAGTTTAAAGACAAACGAACCCATTAAAGTTCCCCGACAACGGTGCTAAAATTTGATCAAACGATTTTTATTTGTCGCAATACCGTTCCCAAATTATTTATCGAATCCCTAACTACACTAATGCAATATAGGACTGACTCAGGTCATATCCCAACGAACCTAATGGCTGGACGTTTGTTTTTAAACAGAAGTAAATATGGGGGGTTTTATAATTATCAAAACAATTAAAATGAAATATCAAAAACAAACATGAGAATTAAACATGCAAAAAGTAAACCTAACTACCAATTATTAATTCCCGAGAAACTAACCTAATGCAAGAACGATCCAACCTTGCACCGCACTGTCACTATACGATGCAATGGTCAAACAATTCTGGTAAACAAACAAACATGGAAATTAAAGCTGCATGAAGTAAATCTAACTACCAAACAACAAGTAACAAGTCACTATCCTAATGCGCAAAAGTAAGTGATCACGCACCGCACTGTCACTATACGGTACAATGATTAAACAAATGTGAACTATTCAACCAAGCACCGCACTATCTGTAATGCCCGTAAAATTTCTAGCAATTTTACAAAAATTTTTGGTTGATTATGATGGGCTTTATGTGGGCTCTTTCAAAAAAAAAAGAAAATGAGCCAAAAAGGATGCAAGGCCTAGGAATTGAACCCTAAACCTCTAGAGATAGCCAAGCCCTATAGATGCATCCAATAACCAGAAGCCCAGCAGGGTTGTACTATTAGAGGAATATGGGAAATTATAGTTAGGGGTAAGGGAGACTAAGGGACTCTTCAAGTGAATAAATAAAGGGAATGAGGAGACATGAGTGATCAAATTGCTTTTCTCTCCTCTCATCTTCTTCCTCACCGAGATCCATTTCCCCTCCCTTTTCATCCTTTGTCCGAAAGTCATCCAAGCAAGAAGAAGGCTAGGTTTGCTTCCCTTAGGTCATCTTCCAACCAAAAAGCAAAGCGAAGGATGTAAGTATCCCCTCACCTGCATACAAGTAGCTTTCCGATTGAAGTTTTGTATCAAACCCTCCATGAACCATTCGACCAACCTTTGATTTTGATGTTTCAATGAAGTTCTATACCCTATTTTATATGCATATGATGATGTTAGGATGTTAAATGGATTAGGTAAAAGTTCAACCCTAAAAGCATCCATGAACCATTCGGCCAACCTTTGTTTTTGATGTTTCAATGAAGTTCTATACCCTACTTTATATGCATATGATGATGTTAGGATGTTAAATGGATTAGGTTAAAAGTTCAACCCTAAAAGCCTCCATGAACCATTCGGCCAACCTTTGATTTTGATGTTTCAATGAAGTTCTATACCCTATTCTATATGCATATGATGATGTTAGGATGTTAAATGGATTAGGTTAAAAGTTCAACCCTAAAAGCCTCGATGAACCATTTGGCCAACCTTTGATTTTGATGTTTCAATGAAGTTCTATACCATATTTTGTATGTATATGATGATGTTAGGATGTTAGATGGATTAGGTTAAAAGTTTAACCCTAAAAACCCCCCATGAACCATTCGGCCAAACATTGTTCTTGAGTTTTCAATGAAATTCTATACCATATTTTGTATGTATATGATGATGTTAAGATGCTAGATGAAGATAACATGCTCTAGGTTAGTGTTTGTTTCCTCTTGATGTTTATACTTTATGCCATGCCCTATATATGTGTGATATTAAGATATGTTATGAAATGAATATGATATGATTATGAAATGAAAAATGATATGTTCATGAAAGGAAACATGATATGATTATGAAGTGAAATATGACATGTTATGAAATGAAGTATAATATGTTTATGAAATGAAACATGATATGATTATGAAGTGAAATATGACATGTTATGAAATGAAGTATGATATGTTTATGAAATGAAATATGACATGTTCATGAAGTGGAATATGATATGTTATGAAATGAAGTATGACATGTTTGCGAAATGAAATAAGATATGTTATAATAAAAAGCATATAAGTATTTTACATACATGGCTTTGCATGCCAGACCTAACAAGGTCCAAAGAGATGGGCTCCTAAGATGCCCTAGGCCGACGGACTAAGATCGGGCCTAGGATGGGCTTCTATGTATGATTGTCCCTAGGTCGACGGACTAAGATCGGGCCTAGTACGGGATGGGCTCCCAGATGCCGTAGGTCGATGGACTAAGATCGGGCCTAGGATGGGCTTCTACGCTATGACGATGGCCCCTAGGTCGACGGACTAAGATCGGGCCTAGTAACCTAGTAGGTTCGAGACTTGCTACCTCGGGTCTATTTAGGGATGCACGCTATGATGATGATGATGTGGTACAATGTCGGGCCCAATATGTTGAGATTTATGTTTACGTACCTATAATATATGTTTTCAAAGAGCATCCTGCATATGTTTATATGATATGATTGTTTTGTTCATATGTTATGATTGTTATGTTTACATGCTATGTTGCTATGTTATATATGTTGCATGTTATGTTTGATTATGCCATATATGTACATGATATGTTGCTATGATATATATGTTTGCATGTTATGTTTGATTATGTCATATATGTACATGATATGTTGCTATGTTATATATGTTGCATGTTATGTTTGATTATGCCATATATGTACATGATATGTTGCTATGATATATATGTTGCATGTTATGTTTGATTATGTCATATATGTACATGATATGTTGCTATGATATATATATGTTGCATGTTATGTTTGATTATGTCATATATGTACATGATATGTTGCTATGATATATATGTTGTATGTTATGTTTGATTATGCCATATATGTACATGATATGTTGCTATGTTATATATGTTACATGTTATGTTTGCTTAGGTTACTTATGCTAATTGTTATGTTTGCTTACGTCATATATGTTAAATGTTATGTTCCTTATATGTTATTAATGTTACATGTCATGCTTAATGTCGATGTATGGTTTTTGTGAGTAGGACAGGATCTTACTAAGCCTATGTGCTTATAGTTTATTTTTCCCTTGTACAGAAGATAAGGGTAAGGGATGGATAAATTAAAGGGAGCAGCAGGAGAGGCAAAGTGTGTGTGGTAGTGGCATGGTGGAAGAGATCTGTTATGTCCCTTATGCATGTTTTCCTTTAGATGTTTTGTTTATGGTTTTGAATTAAGCACTAAGTACTTATGAAATAATGATGCATGCGCTATGTTTTTACCTTCTGCATGGCTTGTACCAGGACCCTAACAAGGTCCAAAGAGATGGGCTCCTAAGATGCCCTAGGCCGACGGACTAAGATCGGGCCTAGGATGGGCTTATATGTATGATTGCCCCTAGGTCGACGGACTAAGATCGGGCCTAGTACGGGATGGGCTCCCAGATGCCCTAGGTCGATGGACTAAGATCGGGCCTAGGATGGGCTTCTACGCTATGACGATGGCCCCTAGGTCGACGGACTAAGATCGGGCCTAGTAACCTAGTTGGTTCGAGACTTTCTACCTCGGGGCTATTTAGGGATGCGCGCTATGATGATGATGATGATGTGGTACAATGCCGGGCCCAATATATTGAGATTTATATTTACGTACCTATAATATATGTTTTCAAAGAGCATCCTGCATATGTTTACATGATATGATTGTTCTGTTCACATGTTATGATTGTTATGTTTATATGTTATGTTTGATTATGTCATATATGTACATGATATGTTTCTATGTTACATATGTTGTATGTTATGTTTGATTATGTCATATATGTACATGATATGTTGCTATGTTACATATGTTGTATGTTATGTTTGATTATGTCATATATGTACATGATATGTTGCTATGTTATATATGTTACATGTTATGTTTGCTCATGTTACTTATGCTACATGTTATGTTTGTTTACATCATATATGTTACATGTTATGTTGCTTATATGTTATGAATGTTATATGTCATGCTTAATGTCGATGTATGGTTTTTGTGAGTAGGACAGGATCTTACTAAGCCTATGTGCTTATAGTTTATTTTTCCCTTGTACTGCAGAAAAGGGTAAGGGATGGATAAACCCCTTCGACTTGGCGGTATTCAAGTCATCTTGATCATGGAGACTTATGCTTTGACATCTTAAGCAAACATCTCCGAGGAGATGTGGACCCGGATGATTGGGTATAAGTCAAGTGATCAAGGTGTTTGAATAGCCTATAAAGGATTCACCACTCCTGCGAGGAGATGTATACCCATGGCCTCTCCGGATTGTTACTAAAGTCTTTGCCAAAGCATTACATGTTTAGAGTAAGGTACTCTTCGATACATGTGGAGTAACTAGAATCAGAGGACGAGGAAATGATACTTGGGCTAGGTGTGACGAGTCACTAGTGGGGACTGACACAATAGACCATGTCCTCAAACCAAGTGGGTATAAGATGAGTGAAGGGAATGGGGCACGATTCATTCGAAGCATCAAGGGTTTCGTAAATAGTTCGATCAACTGCTGATCTTTTCGTTAATTGGGGATCATGATGTACTACTAGGTGCCACTCATGATCGCTTCTATAATTAATGGTTAATTATAGACGGCCAACATAAACCGAGAACCTATTTGGTCACACGCACAACGAGTGTAATCCAAAGGATTTAAAACGAGCTTGAGAATGGGATTCTCAGACCGAGAGAAACTATGTTTGGTTGGACAAAACATAAAGAGAGCATGAATTTGTTTCTGTCGAAATGGAAGGGTGGATGGGCTGTGTCTTATGAATACATAATGGATGGACCAAAATGGTTTGGTTCTAATCCAATGGATGAGAATAAACCAAAGGGTTTGGTTTATATTAAACGAATGAACCAACGGTTGGTTCGGTTCATTTTAACTTAAAATAAACCATCATGGTTTGGTTTATTTTAACTTATCTTAATGGAGCGGGTTAACGGGCTTTATGGATATGATCCATTAACCATTAAGAGAATTAGTTCTCTATAAAATAGCGCCTAACCCTCCGCCTAGCCAACTCTTGTGCCGCCTCCAACCCTTGCCGGGCACAATCTTCAGCCGTGAACCTCCGCGACCCTCCGTGATCTCCTATAGGTTTGCATCAAGGTGAGGCTTTTCTCTCCTTGGTTGGCCGGGCGCCTACTTCTCCACCAAGCTGTCCAGTTTTCTGACAGCTTCTCCTCCGTCGCCGAGCCGCTTGACGACGGTTAGTGCCCGACAGCGCTAACTTATCGGGATTTGATCTCCGTAATCCTCTGAGGTGGAGGATTTGGCGATCTGGCCAAACGTTGACGAATACCTCTCCGGAGAAGCGAAGTTTTGAGAACTCGTTTAGGATCCGAATTTGATTCGATCGTGATCATCTTCGATCACGCCGCCTTCAACACGAGGCTAGTAACCCGCATTTAAGACGGCTCGTGACTTAGCGGTGTCATCCCGAGGAGCTCGGCGTGGATACGGATAGAGACGATTCTTACGCAGGATCGCTCCGCTGATGCCGTTTCCGCCACACGCCATACTAAGGTATAACGTAGTTTAATTTCCTTTTATTGCAAATTTTAATTTACGGTTATGTCTACACTTGTTGTAATAGCATGCGTGTGTTGTGTGTGTTGTAATAAATATAGATTTATTATTTTTAATTGCTTCCACTGTGCTCATGTTTACGAAACATGATCGAACACACACACGCCGCGGTGCCGGAAACCCAACAGTGGTATCAGAGCCCAGGTTGTGTTTCGACATAATCGTAAAAATGGTTTTGAGATAGTCATAATGTATTTCTGGAAATTTTCTAATTTTGGAAATTTAGAAGTATTTATGGAAATTTTTCAATTTTGGAAAGTCTAGAAGTATTTATGGAAATCTTCCACTTTTGGAAAGTTGGAAGTATTTATGGAAATTGATATTTTTCATAAATAAAATATTTTATTAGATTCTAGAAATTTGTTTCCTAATTTAATCATTATTTGATTTGGGAAATCAAATCTTAAAATATTTTATTTCCATAAGTAGTTTTAATGATTTAGGAAATTGGTTTCCTAAATAGATTTTCCTTAATCAAATAATTCCATGAATAAAATATGTGATTAGATTTGGAAATTTGTTTCCTAATTTAATTATGATTTGATTTGGAGAATCAAATCTTAAACATATTTTATTTCCATAAATAGTTATGACATATAAGGAAATTATATACATGACATAATTGTATGCTATGTAATTGCATTAGATGCATAACATTATGCCATGCGTGTCGTGACATGTAGATGTATGCCATGTATGCCATGCCATGTAGATAATAGCATAGGATGAGACATAAAAACCCTTAATCAATATTAAAGCCTACACCTTCCATTAATATGGTTAGAACGAGTTCTGTTTCTTGTTTGGGTTGTTGGACTCTCTCCAAGCCGGCTCGAACACAGATATGTTCAAACCATGGAATAGTTTAATACTAATATGGTAAGAGTCAGAGGTCAATCGTTAGCTTTGGTTGTTGGACTCTCTCCAAGCTGGGCTAATTGGTTGAATGCGCACTAACTATATTAAAACTATGTCCTGATTAATGGGTTGGCTTTAACCTGGAGCATCGGCTTGTTGGACTCTCTCCAAGGTCGATGTAAAGGGAGGTGAAGTTGGGTGCTATGCATATGATGCATACTTGTTAATGTGTTAACAACCCGATGTATGTGTGAACATTCAATTAGTTGATAGCACATTGTGATAGTTGCATATACGTGATATGCAATCGGTATAGAAGATACCTACCGTCGTAGTTATGAATGGCTTGTTGGACTCTCTCCAAAGTTGTTCATAACTATGATGGATATCAGCCCATTCGGAGATGGACCTACAATCTCCCGAAGTGATTTTGGGGTTTTTGAAATTCGAAAAATGAATGGGATTTATAAATGTATATTGATGCATTTTAAAAATCATCTTTCTCATATATGCTCGTTTTGTATTTCTAAGTTAATATGTTGATCATGATGTGTTTGAATTTGCGTTCCATTTTGGATTCAAATAAATTGACTGGGCCGAACTTCTTGGACTAGCTTAGAAACTTGAGAATTGTTCTCAAGGTTGAAAAGCTTGCAAATGTCCTCGAAGCGCCTCTTCCCGCCCGTCCTAGTGACGATGCAACTTTAGACCAATTGTTGGCCTATCAGAAACATGTGAGTGATTCTGAACAAATGAGTTGCATCATGCTAGCCACGATGGAACCCAAGCTACGAAAGAAGCATGAGCATATGGATGCTCATATCGTAGTCCTTCATCTTTGTGAGTTGGTTGATGAGCAAGTGAGATTCGAAAGGTTCGAAGTCTCAAAGCTCCTCTTCACCTCTGAGATGCTAGGAGGTTCATCTGTGGTACTGCTCAATATGCTGAAGGCTGTGGAGTCTTCTGAGAAGCATGAGCAGGGGACGGTGCTGTTAGTTGATTCCTCGAAGAAAGGTTCTAAGAGGAAGTCAAAGGAACAGCAGAAGGGAAAGAAGAGAAGGGCTAAGAAGGTAGAACTAGCACAAAAGGAAACTTGCCATCATTATGGCAAGGAGAGCCATTTGCGAAGAAAGTACAAGATTTATCTTGAGTCCGTGAAGAAGGATAAGGCATCGGATGCCCCATCTTCTTCAGAAATCTTCTTTATTGATTGTCATTCTATTTCCTCAGACACTTGGGTATTGGATACTGGGTGTGGCTCACATATATGTAATGACATACATGGGCTAAGGAATAGAAGAAGACTCGTCAAGGGGAGAGTCAAATTTACGTGTTGGGAATGGAGCAACGGTTGCTGCACTCGCCATCGGAACGTATTTGTTGGAACTCCCTGTAGGACTTGTCTTAGAACTGGACAATTGCTTTTATGTTCCTTCGTTGATAAAGAACATCGTTTCTATTTCTAGTTTAAATAGAAATGGGTACCATTTGACTTTTAGTAACAATTGTTGTTACATAACTTTGAATGAAGTTCTTTATGGGACTGGAACTTTAAGCAATGGTGTTTATACGTTGGACGTATCCAGTGACATTTTCAATATCGAAGCTTGCAACACACGTGCTCGAAAGGATAATCAAATAGACTCCTATATGTGGCATTGTCGTCTTGGCCATATAAGCAAGAAATGCATGGCCGAATTACACCAATGTGCAATTCTGGAATCGTTTGAATTGGATTCATACGATACATGCGAATCATGCTTAAAAGGCAAGATGACTAAGTTACCTTTTACTGGAAAAGGTGAACGAGTGGGAGAGTTACTAGGTCTAGTACATACTGATGTATGTGGACCTATGTCAACTCAAGCTTTAGGAGGCTATAGCTACTTTATTACCTTCACCGATGATCACTCACGGTTTGGGTATGTGTTCCTGATGAAACACAAGTCTGAAGCCTTTGAAAGGTTCAAAGAATTCAGAAATGAAGTTGAGAATCAACATGTCTAGTGTATTAAAATACTTCGTTCGGATCGAGGTGGTGTATTCTTGAGTCAGGTGTTTCTTGTTTATCTAAGAGACAATGGTATATTGTCTCAATGGACTCCGCCATATACACCACAGCATAATGGTGTATCTGAGAGGCGTAACCGGACCTTGTTGGACATGGTCAGGTCAATGATGAATCATGCGATTCTTCCCAAGTCCTTTTGGGGCTATGCATTTCAGACAACTGTTTACTTGTTAAACAGAATGCCTACCAAGGTAGTCTCAACTACTCCATATGAGATATGGAATGGTAAGAAACCTCATGTATCTTACTTGAAGATATGGGGTTGTCCTGCTTATGTGAAGCGGACTGTATCAGACAAACTGGATGCTAAGTCTGATAATTGTCTATTTATTGGATACCCTAAGGAAACAAGGGGTTACCAATTCTATCATCCTGTGGAACAAAAGGTGTTTGTTTCAAGGCATGCTGTGTTTCTAGAGAAAAAGTTTCTCTTGCAAGAAAACAGTGGGAGTGTCGTCGAGCTTGAGGAGGCTCGAGAGACTCAAATAGACATTGATGAGATACCTGGTGAAGCACAACAGCCGACAACTCATAGTGATGAGCAATCGGCTGGACCTATTGTAACACCACATCTTCATAGATCCGGTAGAACACGCAATATTCCCGAGAGATATGGATTTCGTAAGTGAATCGAGCGACGTGTTACTCATTGATGATGAGAGCCTACCAGTTATGAAGAAGTCTTGACAAGTTCGAGAAAGGGATAAGTGGCTTGGTGCCATGAAGTCGAAATGGAATCCATGTACGAAAACCAAGTTTGGAACATCGTTGACCCACCTGAAGTCATAAACCCTATAGGGTGCACATGTATATAAAAGAAGAAAACTGAAATGGATGGTAATGTGATTACCTATAAGGCTAGAATGGTGGCGAAAGGATATCGTCAAAAGCAAGGTGTTGATTATGACGAAACCTATTCGCCTGTAGCTATGCTTAAATCCATTCGGATGCTCCTGGCCATAGCGGCTCATTATGATTATGAGATATTGCAGATGGATGTGAAAACAGCTTTCCTTAATGGAAACCTGCTCGATGACGTGTATATGATACAGCCTGAGGGTTTCACATCGGTTGATAAAACCAAGGTATGCAAATTGCGACGATCCATTTATGGATTGAAGCAAGCATCCAGGAGCTGGAATATCCGTTTTGATGAGACGATCAAAAGGTTTGATTTCTCACAAAATCCAGACGAACCTTGTGTGTACAAGAAGGTTAGTGGGAGTGCAGTCGTGTTCCTAGTATTGTATGTCGATGACATATTACTTATAGGAAAGCGATGTTTCAATCTTACTGATCGATTGAAGGTTTGGTTATCCAAGACATTCTCCATGAAAGACCAGGAGAAGCAACCTAGATCCTCGATTAAGATCTATAGAGATAGATCGAAACGGTTGCTTGGTCTTTCGCAGTCTACATATATAGACCGAGTGCTAAAGAGGTTTAGCATGTCGGAATCCAAGAAAGGTTTCTTACCCATCACGCATGGGGAACACCTTTCGAAGTCTATGTGTCCACGCACAGAAGACGAGAGGATTTGCATGAGTAAGATTCCCTATGCATCCGCAATAGGATCTATCATGTATGCTATGTTATGTACGAGGCCCGATGTATCGTATGCTCTGAGTGTCACGAGCAGATACCAATCCGATCCAGGAATGGATCATTGGGCGGCTGTTAAGACGATCCTTAAGTACTTGAGAAGAACTAAGGATGTGTTCCTAATATATGGAGAAGGGTACATAGTGATACATGGGTATACGGATGCCAGCTCCAGACAGACAAGGATGATTCCATGTCTCAGTCTGAGTATGTATTCACCGGGAATGGAAGCGCAATAAGTTGGAAAGGTTCCAAGCTTGACACTATAGTGGATTCTGCCACTAAGGCAGAATACATTGCAGCTTTGGAAGCAGCAAAGGAAGCGGTTTGGATCAAGAAGTTCATCTTTGAACTTGATGTAGTCTCATCAATGATCCAAACATGTGCTTCGCCGCTATCATCTTATCAGAGAGATCATCAGTAGGAACGAAATACAAATCGAGAAAATTCCCACTGAAAGGAACTTAGCGGATCCCTTGACTAAGACATTACCTCAAAATAAGTTTGAGGGTCATGTTCGAGCTTATGGTATTGGATACCGTAGCGATTGGCATTAGGCCAAGTGGGAGTCTGTTAGTAATATATAAGAGATGTCCTAAGGCAATCGCCTTATGTATGAACCATTTATATGATAAATGAAGATTCACTATTTGAGTATACATGTTTATGTATTTGATTGGATCTTAAACTCATTTACTGAATGTCCACGATACGATTCACAGCATGAGAGAATTTGTGATTGGATCACAACTAGTGAGTATCTCTACATGTGTAATTGTGATGTATCGGAATTATCCTAGTCGATGAATTGATGGATCCGACACCATCAATTTCATGAGACTAGCACAGGTATACTCCTTGGTGTATCCAAGCGGTGATTCTCCTGGAGACATAGTGATGTCGGAGTTAATCGTGGATGCTAGTTATGGTAACTAGTTCATTGGAGTGACCGGTAGTAAGACTTCATATGGTTCTCTGCATATATAGATATGTCAATGAAGTTCTTACTGTGGCTTAAGTGCGATGTTCCTTTGACTTGCGGTATTCAAGTCATCTTGATCATGGAGACTTATTCTTTGACATCTTAAGCAAACATCTCCGAGGAGATGTGGACCCGGGATGATTGGGTATAAGTCGAAATGATCGAAGGTGTTTGAATAGCCTATAAAGAATTCACCACTCCTTGCGAGGAGATGTATACCCATGGCCTCTCGTCGGATTGTTACTAAAGTCTTTGGCCAAAGCATTACATGTTTAGAGTAAGGTACTCTTCGATACATGTGGAGTAACTAGAATCCGTAGGACGAGGAAATAATACTTGGGCTAGGTGTGACGTAGTCAGCCTAGTGGGGACTGACACAATAGACCATGTCCTGAACCAAGTGGGTATAAGATGAGTGAAGGGAATGGGGCACGATTCATTCGAGCTACTGAAGGGTTTCAGAAATAGTTCTGGATCAACCGTTGATCTTTTCGGTTAATTGAGGATCATGATGTACTACTAGGTGCCACTCATGATCGTTCTATAATTAATGGTTAATTATAGACGGCCAACATAAACCGAGAACCTATTTGGTCACACGCACGAGTGTAATCCAAAGGATTTAAAACGAGCTTGAGAATGGGATTCTCAGACCGAGAGAAACTATGTTTGGTTGGACCAAACATAAAGCGAGCATGAAATTGTTTCAGTCGCAATGGAAGCATGGATGGGCAGTGTCTTATGAAGACATAATGGATGGACCAAAATGGTTTGGTTCTAATCAAATGGATGAGAATAACCCAATGGGTTTGGTTTATATTAAACGAATGAACCAAAGGTTGGTTCGGTTCGTTTTAACTTAAAATAAACCATCATGGTTTGGTTTATTTTAACTTATCTTAATGGAGCGGGTTAACGGGCTTTATGGATATGATCCATTAACCATTAAGAGAATTAGTTCTCTATAAAATAGGGCTTAAACCCTAACCCTAAGGCTAATCAACCTTGGCCGCCCAACATCTTGTTGCCGCCCAGCTTGTGGTGCAGCCTTCCAACTTATTGCCGGCGACCAATCTTCAGCCGGTGAACCTCCGGCGACCCTCCGGTGATCTCCTATAGGTTTGGCATCAAGGTGAGGCTTTTCTTTCCTTGGTTGGCCGGCGCCTACTCCTCCACCAAGCTGTCCAGTTTTCTGGACAGCTTCTCCTCCTCTCGTCGGAGCGTCGTTTAGACGACGGTTAGTGCTCCGACAGCAGCTAACTTAGCGGGGATTTGATCTCCGGTAATCCTCTGAGGTGGAGGACGAAGGATTCGTCAAACGGTTGACGAACACCTCTCCGGAGAAGCGAGTTTTGAGAACTCGTTTTGGATCCGAATTTTGATTCGGATCGTGATCATCTCTCGATCACGTCGTCTTCAACACGAGGCTAGTAACCCGTACGAAGACGAAGCTCGTGACTTAGCGAAGTCATCCCGAGGAGCTCGGCGTGGATACGGATAGAGACGATTCTTACGAGGATCGTTCTGGTTGATGCCGTTCCCGCTACACGTCATACGGAAGGTATAACGTAGTTTAATTTCCTTTTATTGCAAATTTTAATTTACGGTTATGTCTACACTTGTTGTAATAGCATGCGTGTGTTGTGTGTGTTGTAATAAATATAGATTTATTATTTTTAATTGCTTCCGCTGTGCTCATGTTTACGAAACATGATCGAACACACACACGCCGCTGTGCCGGAAACCCAACACATCCTGCATATGTTTACATGATATGATTGTTTTGTTCACATGTTATGATTGTTATGTTTATATGTTATGTTTGATTATGTCATATATGTACATGATATGTTTCTATGTTACATATGTTGTATGTTATGTTTGATTATGTCATATATGTACATGATATGTTGCTATGTTACATATGTTGTATGTTATGTTTGATTATGTCATATATGTACATGATATGTTGCTATGTTATATATGTTACATGTTATGTTTGCTCATGTTACTTATGCTACATGTTATGTTTGTTTACGTCATATATGTTACATGTTATGTTGCTTATATGTTATGAATGTTATATGTCATTCTTAATGTCGATGTATGGTTTTTGTGAGTAGGACAGGATCTTACTAAGCCTATGTGCTTATAGTTTATTTTTCCCTTGTACTGCAGATAAGGGTAAGGGATGGATAAACTAAAGGGAGCAGCGGGAGGGGCCAAGTGTGTGTGGTAGTGGCATGGTGGAGGAGATCTGTTATGTCCTTATATATGTTTCCTTATGATGATGATGTTTATGGACTTGAACTAAGCACTAAGTACTTATGAAATAATGATGCATGCTCTATGTTAAGAAGAAGTATCTATAAATGACGATGCATGTTTATGTTTAAAAGAAGAAAAAAAATTATGTCTAAAGTCTTCCGTTGTAAGTAGTACGATGAATGTATGTACGGTCGCGTCACGCGCTGCCCTTCCGAACCCTAGGAAAGGGCGGGCGTGACACTGTCACTATACGGCACAATGATCAAACAATCACTGAAAAACTGAACTAATAGACAGAAAAGAAATCGACCAAACACCGCACTGTCACTATATGGTACAATGATCAAACAAATGTGAACAATCCAACCATGCACCGCACTGTCACTATACGGCACAGTAGTCAAACAGTCACTAAAAACTGCAATAAACGAAATGCAATAAACGAAAACAATTCAACCAAGCACCGCACTGTCACTATACGGCACATTGGTCGAATGTAAATGAAACTATCCTAACAACTAAAGCATAACACAAATAAAACTCTAACTACAACTCGAATTAAACACAAGTTAGAATACAGAAAAAAATACAAGGTAAATCGCAGATTAAAACACAAAGTAAAATACTAGTGAAAACACAGGTTACGAACACTAGTAAAAACACAATTCAAGGCCACTGGTGAAACCACACATTAAAAACACTAGCGAAAACACAATTGAAAACACTAATGCAAACACAATGGAATAACACCAGTGACAACACAAATGAAAACATAAGTGTAAATACGAAGGAAAACACAAGTGCAAATACAAATGAAAACACAGTATGAACCATAGAATAAAATCACAAACTGAAGCACCAACTAAAAAATAACCAATTCTCATCCACAACTCCCGGAAAGGAACCACCCTCTCCGGTTACCCACGACAGATTTAGACAGCTCCTATGGCTTCAATGGCACAGATCTTTCGTCAGAATAATCCTATGACAAAAGTTGGAATTGGTGGAACGGATCACTGCTTCAGTGATGGACTTCGAGACTGTCGCTACCACGACAGTAGAAGGGACCGAATCTGTGATCATCTACGAGTCTTCACCGATGCTAGAAATAAGGTTCTGCCATTAGAATTTAGGAATTGAAGGGCCTCGGAATCTGGAAATACATGTTGCCGCTACCATGACAGTAGAAGGTCACCCCCAGCCTTCTGCGACCACGTCCAACTAGGGTAGCTCAGCTTCGATCGACAGGCGTGAAAAGAACGCCGGTGAAGATGAATGAAAACCCCTCTGCTCGGCAAAGCCACCGTCTACCCACCTTCAGAACATGACTCCGCCGACCAAGGGAAGGATCTTCGAATGGATGGAGATGAAGGGGACGCCACTAGTGTTGCCGGAAAACCGCCGCTGGAATCGTTGTGGAAGAAGTCGTCGCCGCCGCGCGTGAAAAAGGGGAAACAACTGCTCGGTGAAGATGAGGGAATATGAAATAGGAAATGCCATCGCTGGCCTTGGTGGAGGAAGGGACTGGCCGGCGGTGCTTCGGGCGGTGGCGTTGAGAAGAAACACCGACGGCATGCGATTGGGGAGGAGGATGCGCTGCGGATTCGGGAAGAAAGAAACTGTCGTTGATGTTTCTGCACGTGAAGAAGATGATTAGAGGCTTTTTCTGAGTCGTCCGATCATTTCTCCTATTGATCTCAACTGTCCATTTGAAGCTAGGGCTTGATTAAGCAATTAATCCATTAAGAAGGTTGTGATCCAACGGTTCTGATTCCTCCAATTTTGAATGGATTGATCTGATCCATTTGAAAGGATAATTACGATCGGTCGAATCTAGAGGAAGGGCTCAAATGTTCAGATCAAAATGTATGGACTGGATCTCTCCAGATCTGAATAGATGGCTCAGAATCAACTGCTTTCATCGAACGGTCCATAATGCTCAGATCTAATTCCTTGATCGATTTGCCTTCGATCACGATGAAAGACCCAGATTAATCCAGTTTGGAATGATCCTTCTAGTCCTAGATGAAGCCATATTTGATCCAACTTGAGTCTAGTCCAGTGGCTCATCTCGATCTCCTACAATTAAAGATAAATTTTGCATATAAGTCCAAAATATAAGAGAATTTACAATTAGATCCAAAAGATGATCCAACTCATAAAATATGTAAATAATCAACAATTAAACACATGAGAGGATTAAAACGATGATATTAAGGACCAAAATAATACAACAAAATGGCAGTTATCACTTATCCCTAACTCTATAAAAGGAGAGGCTAGGGTTGGCATGGAGAAGAAGAATCAAGGGAGGGGCTAGGGTTTTGGGCGGCAAGGAGCAAGGGGTGTTGGGCGGCCTCAATTAAGGAAAGAATTTCCTTTCTCTTCTTCTTCTTGTTGTTGGTCGGCGCCCAAGTCTTCCTTCTCCTCTCCTTGGCCGGCGGTCAAGCCCTCCTTCTCTTCTCCTTGGCCGGTGGAAACAAAGCTTAGGGTCTTCCCTTGGAGCTCTTGGCCGACATCCATCTTCTTCATCCAATCCTTTGGCTGGCACACACCAAGTTGGTGCTTGGTGGTTGGCGCAAGTAAGGAGAGGGAGAGTTTTGTTTCTTATTTTTCCTCTTGTTCGGAGCGAGCAAGAAAGGAAGATTGGTGATCTAGGAGCTTCGACTTTTGGAAGATCGTCGCCCACACGACGTTCAAAAGGAGGAAGGACATACAATAGAAGATCAAGAGGTATAACATTTTTTTTATATTCTTTTGTAACATGTCTATGTTTGTTCTTCAATCATGTGTATGTTATATATTCTGTTTTGTTGCTAAAATAACTTGGACCCCGAATATAAACACAAAAGTCGGCGATCCGTACATCATCTATTCCGCGGCTATTCGTAGAATAGAGGTTTGTGGCTTGAACAACAAGTTTGTTCAAGTGACCACTCTAATCGAATAACACAACAATGAAACGGGGGCTTGGGTAATCCCTCTTGTCAAGGATAATTTTTTTTATCCGGGGACGTAGAAGGGATCGCCATGAACAAGCGATCGAGTTAAAGTGGGAAGCAAAGTTTCCTACCTTCACTTGGTGTGGTTCCAGCCATTGTTGAAGTAATACCGGTCTACTGTGACAACAATAGAACAATTGCACAAGCAAAAGAGCTAAGGTCTCATCAACGATCCAAACATGTGCTTCGCCGCTATCATCTTATCAGAGAGATCATTAGTAGGAAGGAAATACAAATCGAGAAAATCCCCACTAAAAGGAACTTAGCAGATCCTTTAACTAAGGCATTACCTCAAAGTATGTTTGAGGGTCATGTTTGAGCTTATGGTATTGGATTTCGTAGTCATTGGCATTAGCCCAAGTGGGAGTTTGTTAGTAATATATGAGAGATGTCCTAAGGCAATCCCCTTATTTTTGAACCATTTATATGATAAATGAAGATTCACTATTTGAGTATACATATTTTCATATATTTGATTAGATTTTAAACTCATTTACTGAATGTCCACGATACGATTCACAGCATGAGAGAATTTGTGATTGATCACAACCAGTGAGTATCTCTACATGTGTAATTGTGATGTATTGGAATTATCCCTAGTCGATGAATTGATGGATTTGGACAACATCAATTCTGTCGAGACTAGCACGAGGTATACTCCTTGGTGTATCCAAGTAGCTGATTCTCACTGGTTGGAGACATTGTGATATCCGGAGTTAATCGTGGATGCTAGTTATGGCAACTAGTTCATTGGAGTGACCAGCCGTAAGACTTCATATGGTTCTCTGCATATATGGATATGTCCATGAAGTTCTTATTGTAGCTTAAGTGTGATGTTCCTTTGACTTGCGGTATTCAAGTCATCTTGGTCATGAAGACTTATGCTTTGTCATCTTAAGCAAGCATCTCTGAGGAGATGTGGACCCGGGATGATTGGGCATAAGTCGAAGTGATCGAAGGTGTTTGAATAGTCTATAAAGGATTCACCACTCCTTGCAAGGAGATGTATACCCATGGCCTCACGTCGGATTGTTACTAAAGTCTTTGGCTAAAGCATTACATGTTTAGAGTAAGGTACTCTTGGATACATGTGCAGTAACTAGAATATGTAGGACGAGGAAATGATACTTGGGCTAGGTGTGACGTAGTCAACTTATTGGGGACTGACACTATAGACCATGTCCTGAACCAAGTGGGTATAAGATGAGTGAAAGGAATGGGGCACGATTCATTGTAGCTGCTGAAGGGTTTCAGAAATAGTTCTGGACCAACCGTTGATCTTTTCGATTAATTGGGGATCATGATGTACTACTAGGTGCCACTCATGATCGTTCTATAATTAATGGTTAATTATAGATGGCCAACATAAACTGAGAACCTATTTGGTCACATGCACAATGAGCGTAATCCGAAGGATTTAAAACGAGTTTGAGAATGAGATTCTCAGACCGAGAGAAACTAGGTTTGGTTGGACCAAACAAGGAGCGAGCATGAAATCGTTTCAGTCGTAATGGAAGCGTGGATGGGCCGTGTCTTATGAAGACATGATGGATGAACCAAATTGGTTTGGTTCTAATCCAATGGTGGAGAATAAACCAAAGGGGTTTGGTTTATTTTAAACGAATGAACCAAAGTTGGTTCGGTTCGTTTTAACTTAAAATAGACCAAATCGGTTTGATTTATTTTAACTTAAATTAATGGAGCGGGTTAACGGGTTTTGGTTATGAACCAATAACCATTAGGAGAATTTGTTCTCTATAAAATAGGGCTCAAAGGTTTAATGAGAGCTCTAATTCAAAGTTATAGCCCCTCTCCCTCTTCTCCTCTTGTGGTCGGCGCCCAAACCCTAGCCACCACCCACCTCTTGTGCCTCCGTCCAAGTTGTCTCCAGCATCCAAGCTTCAGCCGGCGACCCTCCGGTGATCTTCCTTGGCTCCGGCGACAAGGTGAGCATCTAGCTTCCTTATTTGGCCGGCGCTAATCCTCCACCAAAGCTGTCCAGTTTTCTAGATAGCTTGTTTACTTCGTGTCGGAGCATCGTTTGGACGATGTTTGGAGCTCTGAAAGTGGCTTCCTTGCCAGGGATTCGATCTCCGGTAATCCTCTAGGTGGAGGACAAAGGATTCGTCAAATGATGGGTGAATACCTCTCCGGAGAAGCGAGTTTTTGAGGATTCGTTTTGAATCCGAATTTTGATTCGGATTGTGATCTTCTCTCGATCACATCGTCTACGACACGAGGCTAGTGACTCGTACGAAGACGAGGCTCGTGACTTTGTGAAGTCATCCCGAAGATATCGATGTGGATATGGATAGAGGCGATTCTAGCGAGGGTCGCTCCGGTTGATGCCTTTACCGCTACACGTGATACGTCAGGTATACGTAGAATAAATTTCCTTTTATTGCAAAATTTGAAACTATGGTTATGTCTACATATGTTGTACTATGCATGCGTGTGGTGTGTGTGATGTAATAAATTAGATTTATTGCTTTTTATTTATTCTGCTGCGCACATGTTTACGATACATATTCGAACACACACTCGTCGCGGTGCTGGAAATCCAACAGTGGTATCAGAGCCCAGATTGTGTTTCAACATAATCATAAAATTGTTTTGCGATAGTCGTAATTGTATTTATGGAAATTTTCTACTTTTGAAAAGTTAGAAGTATTTATAGAAATTTTTAGTTTTGGAAAGTCTAGAAGTATTTATTGAAATCTTCTACTTTTGGAAAGTTAGAAGTATTTATGGAAATTAACATTTTCCATAAATAAAATATTTGATTACATTTGGAAATTTGTTTCCTAATTTAATCATGATTTGATTTGGGAAATCAAATCTTAAATATATTTTATTTCCATAAATAGTTTTTACAATTTAGGAAATTTGTTTCCTAAATTAAATTTGACTTTCCTTAATCAACCCTTTCCACAAATAAAATATGTGATTAGATTTAGAAATTTGTTTCCTAATTTAATCATGATTTGAATTGAAGAATCAAATCTCAAACAAATTTTATTTCCATAAATACTTATGACATATAAGGAAATTTTGTACATGTCATAATTGTATGTCATGTAATTGCATTAGATGCATATCATTATGCCATGTGTGTCGTGACATATAGATGTATGTCATGCCATGTAGATAATAGTTATTTGCATGCAAAGAGGATGAGACATAAAAACTCTTACTCAATATTAAAGCCTACGCCTTCCATTAATATGGTTAGAACCAGAGTTCTATTTCTTGTTTGGGTTGTTGGACTCTCTCCAAGCCCAGGTCGAACCCGAACATGTTCAAACCATGGAATAGTTTAATACTAATATGGTAAGAGTTAGAGGTCGATCGTTAGCTTTGGTTGTTGGACTCTCTCCAAGCTGGGCTAATTTGTTGAATGTACTCTAACCATATTAAAACTATTTCTCGATTAATGGATTGGCTTTGACCTGGAGCATCGGCTTGTTGGAATATCTCCAAGGTTGATGTGAAAGGAGGTGAAGTTTGATGCTATGCATATGATGTATACTTGTTAATGAGTTAACAACTCGATGTATGTGTGAACATTCAATTAGTTGATAGCACATTGTGATAGTTGCATATATGTGATATGCAATCGGTATATTTGATACCTACCATCGTAGCTATGAATGGCTTGTTGGACTCTCTCCAAGGTTGTTCATATCTATGTTGGATATCATCCCATTCGGAGATGGACCTACGATCTCCCGAAGTGATTTTGGGGTTTTTGAAATTCAAACAAAGAATGGGATTTATAAATGTATGTTGATGCATTTTAAAATCATTTTCTCATATATGCTCGTTTGTATTTCTAGAATAATCGATTGATCATGACGTCTTTGAATTTGTGCACTATTTTGGATTCAAATAAATTGACTGGGCCTAACTTCCAAGACTGACTTAGAAACTTGAGAATTGTTCTCAAGGCGGAAAAGATAGCGTATATCCTTGAAGAGCCTCTTCCCAACCGTCCTAGGGACGATGCAACTCCAGACCAATTGTTGGCCTATCAGAAACATGTGGCAAATTCTGAACTGGCGAGTTGCATCATGCTAGCTGCGATGGTACCTGAGCTGCAAAAGCAGCATGAATATATGGATGCTAATACCAGAGTCTTCCATCTTCACGAGTTGTTTGATGAGCAAGCGAGATCCGAAAGGTTCGAAGTCTCCAAGCTCCTCTTCACCTCTAAGATGCAAGAAGGTTCGTCTGTAGTGCAGTTTGTGCAAAATATGAATGGGTACATCGAGCGACTGGCCACCCTCGGATTTGTGATGGATCATGAATTACGTATTAACTTAATTCTGCATTGTTTGCCCAAGAGTTTCTCACAATTTGTGATGAACTATCAGATGAACAAACTATAATCCACTATTCCTGAGCCCCTCAATATGCTGAAGATTGTGGAGCCTTCTGTGAAGCATGAGGAGAAGGTGGTTCTGTTAGTTGATTCCTCGAAGAAAGGTTATAAGAGGAAGGAAAAGGTACAGAAGAAAGGGAAGAATAAGAAGGCTAAGAAGGCAGAACCAGCACAAAAGGGTGTTGGTGCAACAATGCCCCAAGCATTTATATGTTTTGATGTTTGTATAATCATCTAAGTTAGGCAATATTTTGTGATCTAATTGTGAATGTGTTCAAGTGACAGGGAAATCCACGTATGATAAAGGCAAAGTCCAAGTATGATCTTGGCAAGAGAAGTCCAAGGAAAAGGTTTGGCGGCATAAGACCAAGCATGTTTTCTTGGCGGCATTAAGTCCAAACGGACCTTGGCAAAGGAAGTCCAAAGGCAAGTCTTGGCATCGTAAGTCCAAACATGTAGAATTGGCAGCATAAAGTCCAAGCACACTTTGGCAAAGGGAAACCCAAGACATGACAAAACCGAAGGAAGCTCTTGGAAGCAAGCGCAAAGGATGAACAAGTCGCAGACTCAGTGGGATCCTGGAGGTGCAAGGCTTAAGGAAGAGCAAGAAGGTTGAGTCTAGGTATAGGGAATCAAAGTCAAATATGAATTATTCATACTTGACGAGTATCAGTCGACTGATACGATATATCAGTCGACTGGTCAGGTGCTCGACTGAGTCAGGATGAAACCCTGACGATCAGTCGACTTCTTAGTCAAGGCAGTCGACTGATGTTGCAATCAGTCGACTGCCAAAAAGTGGCAGTCGACTGATCAAGTTAAACACGAGCACAGAATGGAGTCTCGCTCGACTGCGGCTTATTATCACTCGACTGATCACTCCATCAGTCGACTGATGAAAGTACAATTGGAGGTAACGACTCTGAATCTCGCAAATCCGGCTATTCAAAAGTCGTTAACTGCGCCAACAGTCGACTGATGTTGTACATCAGTCGACTGATGGTGCTTTAACGGAAAAATCAGCCCTCTCTCTATAAAAAGAGAGCTTGTGGTGGTTTTGAGGGCTAATGTTTATTCTCTGATCATACTATCAAGCCTCCACGATTTTTCAAGCTTTCTAGTGCTTTTAAATCCCCTCCTCCTCTCTAAGCTCCATCTTCATCCTATAGGGATGTAAACTGAAAAGTCTATCTTTTGTATGAACATCTTTATTTTGGAATAAGAATTACATGATCATTGTTTGCATATTTTTATGGTTATGCAATATTGTTTAATACTTTACATTGTAGATAACAAGGTATGTGGTGTCACACAGGAGATCATGTTATTGGCCCCTTGAAAAGTATAAGTAAAGGCTTACAACCGAGATGGCTTTGGACAAACCATCGGAATGGTTGTAGTGTAATTTGGTATTGGTTTGTCATTACCATAGAATCACACTATTACACTTTGTGTGTATTGAGCAGGACCGAATTAGAGGTGATTTGATTTATTGCTGACTACATAATCGAATCAGACCTCAGATATTATTTAGTACATACTCTTAATCCCGATATAATAACGGGCACATATACTTAGTACTCATCTCTTTGATTTACCAATGGGCGAGATTTATAGATTAAATCGATAGGCTCAGTAAGTTGGGAGATGATATTATTTATATGG
The DNA here is from genome assembly GCA_025175895.1 of Wurfbainia villosa. NCBI lineage: Eukaryota > Viridiplantae > Streptophyta > Magnoliopsida > Zingiberales > Zingiberaceae > Wurfbainia > Wurfbainia villosa. The sequence continues at coordinate 75,918,703 of CM045990.1, forward strand.
TGTGCCGTTGATTATAGGAGGAAACCGTGTTCTATATATTAGGATGATGATGTCCCCTTGAGGAGCTCATAAGGTTCATCATGTAAACCCTGCACGTGGACTTGGTCCGGCATGATGAAAAGGTTGAGTGGTAATACTAAAGGAGTTAGATGTTGATTAATTAATCGTTAGTAAATTAATTAATCGACGGATATTCGAGATCTTAAATACGGGGAGAAAATGTACAAATAATATATGGAGCCCATATTATCATATGGGGGTTGGTGAGGTAGATCAATGATGATCCTTTAGTGGATTGGATCATCATTAGTGGATCGGACTTTATGTGGGCTTGATCCATGGGTGGCCGAGATCCAACTCCTCCACATGGTCCCTAATGTAGCCTATTAACACCTTATGAATCTAAGATCCAATGGATAGAAATAAAACTCTAAGATCCATAGATAGAGATTAAATCTCTAAGATCCGACGGTTGAGATTAAATCTCTAGATCCGACGGTTGAGATTAAATCCCTAGAACCAATGGAGGAGATTAATTCATGACTTATCCCTAACTCTATAAAAGGAGGGCATGGGAGTTGGCGTGAACTATCATCAAGAGAGCTAGGCTTTGGGCGGCAAGAGAGGGAATCCTAGTTGAGATAGGATTAGGGTTAGGGTTTGGAGGCTAGGGCGGCACCAAATAAGGAAGGTGTTCTTTTCTTCTTCCTTCTCCATTGGCCGGCATCCAGCTCTTTTCCAGCCCCTTCCCAGCCCTTGGTCGGCACCCAAAAGCTCTCTTCTTCTTCTCCTTAGGTGGTGGAAACAAGATATAGGGCTTCCCTTTGTGTCTTGGTTGTTTTCCATCATCTTCTCCTCCTTCTAGTTGGCCGGCGGCAAGGAGTTTGTGTGATCCATGTTGGTTGGTTTTAGGGAGGAGAAAAACCTTGTTTTTATTCTTCCTCTTGCTTTGGAAGAACAAGGAAGGAAGATTTGCGATCTAGGAGCTTCGACTTTTGGTAGATCGTCGCCCACACGACGTCCGAAAGAAGGAAGGTCATACATTAGAAGATTGAGAGGTATATCGATTCTCTAATTTTTATATGTTACATGTTTGTATTTATTTTTCAACTATGAGCATGATATAAATCTGAACATGGCTAAATAATACTTGGATCCCGAGCTTAAACACAAAAACCGGCGATCCGAACATCATCTATTCCGCGGCTACTCGTAGAATAGAGGTTGGTCGCTTGAACAACTTGTTTGTTCAAGTGACCTCTCTAAACGAATAGCACGATGATGACTTGGTTGTTTGGGCAATCCCTTTTGTCTAGGATTAAATTTTTAATCCGGGGAGATCGAAGGGATCGCCATGATTAAATGACCGAGGTGAAGTGGGAAGCGAAGTTTCCCCTCACGGACTCAAGAAGCAAAACCATTAAATTGGTATGAGAGCTTCCGGGGCAAAACCCTTCAATTGGTATCAGAGCCAAGGTTTTTGGTTTTGTGTGTTTAGGATTCGATTAATTTTTTTGCACTTTTTCATATATTATATGTGCCGGATAATAGTAGGATATGCGTAGTTTAACTCTTTGGTTGCAGGCATAAGATCTAACTATTATGGTCATATGTGTGTATGTGATTGTATGTGTGTAAATATTTATTTTGTTGAATCCTCGGGGTTGACGAGGCTAGTATTTAGTTTTTATAAATTAAATACGGCATTGTTTAACCACTCTTTATTTTATTTTACTTTCGATCTAGATTTCATGTACACTCCCTCGTGGAGTATAGGATCGATGGATGTAAATTAAAATAGGTTTTAGTCTCGGCTCGGATCTCCGGATGGCTCGTACATGGCGTAGGAGGAGCGGACGAGATGGCGATACGACGGGAGTCATATTGAACACAAAAGCCATAATAGTTGGAAAATAATTTATTTTTCATATTTATTGCTTTTTGTTTGATATGCATGTCGTAGGCTAGAAAATTCCTCATTTTTAAATTACTAAGTGGGAGAGGGATATTTTTATAAATTCCCACGGCCTCCATTACGATTTGACAAGTGATGCAAACAAACTTGCGCGTCGGCTCTGAGTGCCTTCCTCCCCATCGGATGGGTTTGTTTACGGATCACAAGATCAAATATGGTTATAGGGAATTATCAAGGAGCGTGTGTACTTCTCCATCGTAAGGCACATAACCCGAGATAATTTCCTTGGTACCAAGTAATGGTGAACACTTAGATACAAATATAAGTATCCTCCCCATCGGAGTCACTGCTTTTATTTGTAGGGCCGAAGAGAAACCAACTATTAATTTTACTTGTCAAAAAGTTAGGTTGACAAGATAGTAAAATTAATGGGTAAAACCTCCTCTTACAAATGTAGAATTCGTATACATCCACACTATCGTGGCATACGATATTCTCGGTGTTTTAAGGTGTTGGTTTATTTCAAAATTTTATTGTTTGAGGAATCAATAATTTTTTGAAATCCAAAGTAATGATCTATGTGATTCTTAGGATTTTCAAAATGACTTGCAGTCCACTTGCTATGATATTAAAGGAAAATAAACTTACTGTACATAATTATGATGATTGGAAGAGGAATCTAGATATTGTCTTAACTGCTGAGGAGTACAAATATGTACTTTTCAAAGAGTATCCTCCTAAGCCCGTGAATGAGCTGGAAGTCCTTGGAGCTGAGATCGATGGGGAAACCCAAGTCGATATCATTCTCCAGTGGAGAGAAAGGCTTGCTTAGGCTAAGGCCATGGTTGCTCAGAAAGTTTCTACTTCTAAGCCAAAAGGCAAGAAGAAGAAGAAACAAGGTGGAGCAAAGGTGGTGGGAGGATCTCAGGGAAGAGAGAAGAAGCCGAAAGGCAAGTACTTCACTTGCAAGCAGACTGGACATTGCAAGAAGGACTATCCCAATCCAAAGCAGAACAAAGGAATATCCTTTGGTCTAGTCGTTGAAACATGGTTAGCGGTGTTATCTACCAGCACCTGGTGTGTAGATACGGGAGTCTCTGATCATGTCTGCAATACTTTGCAGGGGTTCCAAGAAACCCGATGACAAGCTGAGGGAGAGATTACCGTTTACTTGTGCAATGCCATGAAGGTGGCGGCTATTGCAGTGAGAGATGTTTTATTTATCTTTTGAGAAAAATAAAACTTTGGTTCTGGAAAATTCCCTTTATGTACCTTTATTTAGAAAGAATTTAGTTTCAGTTTCTAAATTGTTTATGGATGGATATTCTATTTCTTTTAATGACAGAGCTGTTATAAAAAGGAATAGGGAGAATATCTGTTCAGGTACATTGATAGGAAATTTGTATACACTTGAACCAAAACCTCCCACGATGCAAATTGAAGCTTATAACTCATCTTCTAATTCCAATAAGAGAAAATAACCTTCGAAGATGAACCAAACATATCTTTGGCATCTTAGGCTTGGTCATATTAACCTAAGCAGAATTCAAAGGTTGATAGCTGATGGACCTTTGGGTTCATTAGTGGTGGAGGATCTCCCAACCTGTGAATCTTGCTTAGAGGCTAAGATGACCAAGAGGCCTTTTAAGGACAAGGGGTATAGAGCCAAAGATGTGTTAGAATTGGTTCATTCTGATTTGTGTGGTCCTATGTCTATCCAAGCTAGAGGTGGTTTTGAGTATTTCATCTCTTTTATAGACAATTACTCAAGATATGGATACATTTATCTGATGCGCCGCAAGTCTGAATGCTTTGACAAGTTCAAAGAATTCAAGGATGATGTGGAGAAACGTCAAGGTAAAAGTATCAAGACACTACGATCTGATCGTGGCGGTGAGTACCTCTTGGGAGAGTTTAGGAACTACTTATCAGATGTTGGGATTCAATCCCAATTAACTGCACCTGGCACACCCCAGCAGAACGGTATAGCAGAGCGAAGGAATAGGACTCTTATGGAGATGGTTAGATCGATGATGAGTTATTCTGACTTGCCAGATTCATTCTGGGGATATGCTCTAGATACAGCGGTGTACATTCTAAACTTGGTTCCATCTAAATCAGTGCCTTCTACTCCCACAGAGTTGTGGACTGGGCAAAAGCCTAGTCTAAGACATATTCGGATATGGGGGAGTCCAGCACATGTGCTGAAGGCAGATGCTGGTAAGTTAGAACCTCGTACAGAAGTATGCTTGTTCGTTGGCTATCCTAGAGGAACGAAGGGTGGCTTGTTTTATAGTCCTAGAGATCAGAGGGTGATCGTTAGCACGAACACTAGATTTCTAGAGGAAGACTATGTGATGAGCCACAAGCCTAAGAGTAAAATTGTTCTGGAGGAGTTAAAAGGGGAAGTCACTTCTTTAGTACCACCGGTACAAGAGGATATACTACATGTCACTGCACTGCGTATCATAGAGGATACACAGGTAATACCTTGTCGTAGTGGGAGGGTTGTGAGACAGCCTGATAGATTCATGTTCTTGGGAGAATCTTCTGATTTTGTCCCTGGCAAACATGAACCTGATCCCTGGACATATGATGAGGCAATCCAAGATAAAGATGCAGTATCTTGGCAAAGTGTAATGAATGCTGAGATTGAATCTATGGATTCAAATCAGGTCTGGGAGCTAGTAGAACCACCCGATGGTGTAAAAACTATTGGATGCAAGCGGATCTACAAGAGAAAGAGAGGAAAAGATGGGAAGGTTGAGACCTTCAAAGCGAGGGTTGTTGCGAAGGGGTATACTCAGAAAGAGGGTATCGATTATGAGGAGACCTTTTCGCCGGTGGTCATGCTTAAGTCTATCCGGATTCTCTTATGCATAGCAGCTCATATGGATTATGAGGTGTGGTAGATGGATGTCAAGATAGCTTTCCTTAATGGAAGTCTTGAGGAAAACATCTACATGAAGCAACCAGAGGGATTCATTGCTAAGGGCAAAGAGCATCTTGTATGTAAGCTTAATCGGTCCATTTATGGATTGAAACAAGCTTCAAGGTCTTGGAACATCCGCTTTGATGAGGTGATCCAGTCTTATGGATTTATTCAAAGTACGGATGAGTCTTGTGTATGCAAGAGATGTGACGGAAACGTAGTGGTATTTCTTGTACTATAAGTAGATGCCATTTTGTTGATTGGCAACAATATCAAGGTGTTATCGGACGTAAGAGTATGGTTGTCCAAACAATTTGATATGAAGGACTTGGGAGAGGTGGGACACATCCTTGGGATCAAGGTTATAAGGGATCGCAGGAAAAGGATGTTGTGCTTATCCCAAGCTTCATACATAGATATGATTATGGAGCGTTTTAGCATGCAGAACTCCAAGAAGGGTTTTCTACCTTTCAGGCATGGAGTTCCTTTATCTAAGGAGATGTGTCCTAGATCATCTGAGGAGATAGAGGAGATGAAGGCGGTTCCTTATGCTTCAGCTGTAGGAAGCCTCATGTATGCGATGCTCTGTACGAGATCAGATATCTGCTTTGCCGTGGGCATGGTCAGCAGATATCAGAGTAATCTAGGACAGGGACATTGGACTGCGGTAAAACATATATTGAAGTTCCTGAGAAGGACTAGGGATTATATGCTGGTTTACCGAGCAGACCAATTACTCCCTGTGGGTTACACGAATTCTGACTTCCAATCTGATAGGGATAACAGTAAGTCTACCTCAGGTTTTGTGTTTATTTTGGGAGGTGGAGCCATTGTATGGAGGAGTGTCAAGCCGAAGTGTGTGGCGGACTCCACCTGGAAGCTGAGTATGTGGTGGCCTCTGAGGCGGCCAAAGAAGTTGTATGGCTCAGGAACTTCCTGATGGACTTGGATGTGATTCCTGGTTTGCCCAGAACTATCACAATTTATTGTGATAATAGTGGTACAGTTGCAAACTCGAAGGAACCACAAACCCATAAGGCTAGTAAACACATAGAGCGCAAGTACCACCTGATATGAGAAATCGTAAAGAGAGGAGAAGTTGTTGTGGCCAAGATTGCATCGGAGGATAACCTGGCAGATCCTTTCACTAAGGCCCTTCCGGCGAGAGAATTTGATAGGCATGTGGAGGGAATGGGGATCAGATGTATGACACTTTGAGGACAACATAGTCTTTTAGTATAAGTGGGAGATTGTAGGGATGTATTCTAAAAAGTCTATCTTTTGTATGAACATCTTTATTTTGGAATAAGAATCACATGATCATTGTTTGCATATTTTTATGGTTATGCAATATTGTCTAATACTTTACATTGTAGATAACATGGTGTGTGGTGTCACACAGGAGATCATGTTATCGACCCCTTGAAAAGTATAAGTAAAGGCTCACAACCGAGATGGCTTTGGACAAACCATCAGAATGGTTGTAGTGTGATATGGTATTGGTTTGTCTTGACCATAGAATCACACTAGTGCACTTTGTGTGTATTGAGCAGGACCGACTTAGAGGTGATTCGATTTATTGCTGACTACATAATCGAATCGGACCTCAGATATTATTTAGTACATGCTCTTAATCTCGATATAATAACGGGCACATATACTTAGTACTCATCTCTTTGATTTACCAATGGGCGAGATTTATAGATTAAATCGATAGGCTTGGTAAGTTGGGAGATGATATTATTTATATGGTGTATCATTGATTATAGGAGGAAATCGTGTCCTATATATTAAGATGATGATGTCCCCTTGAGGAGCTCATAAGGTTCATCATGTAAACCCTGCAAGTGGACTTGATCCGGCATGATGAAAAGGTTGAGTGGTACTCAAGGAGTTAGATGTGGATTAATTAATGGTCAGTAAATTAATTAATCGACGGACATTTGAGATCTTAAACACGGGGAGAAAATGTACAAATAATATATGGAGCTCATATTATCATATGAGGGTTGGTGAGGTAGATCAATGATGATCCTTTAGTGGATTGGATAATCATTAGTGGATCGGACTTTTTGTGGGCTTGATCCATGGGTGGCCAAGATCCAACTCCTCCACATGGTCCCTAATGTAGCCTATTAACACCTCATGAATCTAAGATCCTATGGATAGAAACAAAGCTCTAAGATCTATAGGTAGAGATTAAATATCTAAAATCCGATGGTTGAGATTAAATCTCTAGATTCGACGGTTGAGATTAAATCCCTAGAACCAATGGAGGAGATTAATTCATGACTTATCCCTAACTCTATAAAAGGAGGGCATGGGAGTTGGCGTGAACTATCATCAAGAGAGCTAGGCTTTGGGCGACAAGAGAGGGAATCCTAGTTGAGATAGGATTAGGGTTAGGGTTTGGAGGCTAGGGAGGCACCAAATAAGGAATGTGTTCTTTTCTTCTTCCTTCTCCATTGGCTCTTTTCCAGCCCCTTCCCAGCCCTTGGACGGCACCCAAAAGCTCTCTTCTTCTTCTCCTTAGGTGGTGGAAACAAGATATAGGGCTTCCCTTGGTGTCTTGGTTGTTTTCCATCATCTTCTCCTCCTTCTAGTTGGCCGGCGGCAAGGAGTTTGTGTGCTCCATGTTGGTTGGTTTTAGGGAGGAGAAAAACCTTGTTTTTATTCTTCCTCTTGCTTTGGAAGAACAAGGAAGGATGATTTGCGATCTAGGAGCTTCGACTTTTGGTAGATCGTTGCCCACACGACGTCCGAAAGGAGGAAGGTCATACATTAGAAGATTGAGAGGTATATCGATTCTCTAATTTTTATATGTTACATGTTTGTATTTATTTTTCAACTGTGAGCATGATATAAATCTGTACATGGCTAAATAATACTTGGATCCCGAGTATAAATACAAAAACCGGCGATCCGGACATCGTCTATTCCGCGGCTACTCATAGAATAGAGGTTGGTCGCTTGAACAACTTGTTTGTTCAAGTGACCTCTCTAAATGAATAGCATGACGATGACTTGGTTGTTTGGGCAATCCCTTTTGTCTAGGATTAAATTTTTAATCCGGGGACATAGAAGGGATCGCCATGATCAAACGACCGAGGTGAAGTGGGAAGCGAAGTTTCCCCTCACGGACTCGAGAAGCAAAACCATTAAATTGGTATGAGAGATTCCGGGGAAAAACCCTTCACATCCTTTGTAAGAAGAGGAGGGTTGTTGTAAAGGAAAGCTTCATAGTGATATTGATTAGGGTTGATCCACCTCAAGGATCACCATGGAGTAGGAGCGCTATCTCCGAACCACATAAAGGAATTGTGTTAGCATTGTTTTCATTTGTGTTATTATTATTTTTTGTTGTGCTTCCACTAATCATTTTTGTAGAAACAAAAACAAGCTATTCACCCCCCTCTAGCTTCCAACGATCACCTACAAGTGGTATTAGAGCCCGGATCACATCGAAAGATCTAACAATCAACTGGAGCAAGATGACTTTCCAAGAGGGGTATAGCACGACGAGGTCTCCGTTCTTCGACGACAATGACTTCGGCTCCTGGAAAGGTAAGATGGAGTATTATCTTATGAATGATATTGAAAATTGGTTTAGCGTTGTAGATGGTTTCGAGAATCCGGTCGATGAACACGGAGTGCCCATACCGACCAAGGATTGGTCGAGAGACATGGCCAAGAAGGCTCAAGCCAATGCCATGGCAACAACCACACTTCAATGTGGGTTGTCAAAAGAGCAACTAAGCAAGGTGGGTCCATTTGAATCAACGAAGGAGCTTTGGGAGAAGTTGATAGAGCTCAACGAGGGATCCAAGGAAACAAGAAGAGCCAAGAGAGATCTCCTAATTGGCCAACTTCAAAGTTTCTCCATGAAGACCAATGAGACCGTGAGCCAAATGCACTGTTGCTTCAAAGAAGTAGTCAACGGACTACATGTAATAGGTGAGAAGGTCGACAACCGAGACCTTGTAAGGTATGTGCTCCAAGCCTTCCCTAGAACAACCTTATGAGCTTCAATGGTAGATGGCTATAAGGTCTCTAGGGATCTCTATTTGGTTAAGTTAGATGAGTTATTTTGTGAATTTGAATTGCATGAACAAGCTAACACTTCATCCAAAGTGAAGGGTATATCTCTTTTTGTAGGAAAGAAGGATAAAAAGAAGAAGGAGAAGAAAGAAGTGTCCTCCTCATCCGAATCCGAGGAAGACTCATCTAGTAGTGAAGATGAGCTATCGGCAAGCGAGGTGGCTCATTATGTCAAGAAGTTTGGGGGGAAGTCTAGACAACTCACCAAGAAAGATGTGAGGAGGATGTTCCAATCCTCAAGAGGTAAGTCTTCAAATAGTTCAAATTCTACACCTAACATAACTTGATATGGTTGCAACAAGAAAGGGCATATCAAGCCAAATTGCCCGGAACAAAAGAAGATGGAGGAGAAGGAAAAGAAAAAGAAGGAAAAGAAGAAGGAGGAGGAGGAGGCAATGGTGGCACAAACATGGGACACCCTAAGCATGGAGAACTCTTCCGATGATGAAGAAGTGTGTCATGCCACCCGGAATCTAGCCCTCATGGCCTTGGAGGAAGAAGCCGGGAGCTCAAGTGAGGAGTCTTCATCCTATTCCTCAAGCGACGAATCATCATCAAGTGATGATGATGAGGTAAACAACTCCCCTAGGGTAGATTTACTTTACAAGACAATTGCATGCCTTCAAAATGCATTGAATAGATCAAAAACTAGGATTAAGGATTTAAAAGTAGAAATTAAATCACTTAAGAATGTAGAACCATCTTGTGATAAATTATCTTGTGATGATGCATGTACCCTTAGAGATGAAAATGATGAATTGAGAAAAGAAATAGGTAATCTAAGAGCATGTTTAGAAAAATTTACTAATGGTTCTAAATATCTAGACATGATAATTAAGGATCAAAGGGCTATTTACAACAAGGACGGACTAGGATATAGGCCTAAGGAAAAGAAGGTAGCATTTACATCTCTTGTTAGTAGAAGATCCATAATTAGAAGCAAGGGTAGAAAGGCTTGGGTCCCTGAGAAATTTCTAATTGATGCTAGTGGTCCTAAAATTTGGATGCCTAAGGCTTGTATTTTTCATGTGATATAGGTAGAAGAACCAAGCTTGTGGATTGTTGATAGTGGGTGTTCAAAACACATGACCGATGATGAGAGAAAATTCTCCACTATCAACCACACTAGCAAGGGAAAGGTATCATTTGGTAATAGTGGCAAACATAAGATTCTAGGAAAGGGCACAATTGAGGTATCCCCCAACCTTGCCATTCATAAAGTGTTATTAGTTAAAAATATGAAATTTAATTTACTTAGTGTAAGCCAACTATGTGATGCAAATTTTGATGTTCATTTTGATTCTTCAAAATGTTTTATAAGACACAAAACTCTAAATGATTGCATGCTAGTAGGTTTTAGGAAATCAAATATATATTATGTTGATTTAACCTATGCTACTAATGCCTCTACTAAGTGTCTTATTGCAAAAGAGGAAGAGAGTTGACTTTGGCATAGGAGGCTAGGACACATAAACATGAAGAACATAGCCAAAATAGCAAAAATGAAGTTAGTCAAAGGGTTGCCTAAAGTCAAATTTCTCAAGGACAAAATGTGTGATGCATGCCAAGAAGGGAAACAATCAAAAACATCACACAAAGGTAAAACTTTACTTAGTACCGCTTTACCTTTAGAACTATTGCATATGGACTTATTTGATTGTCATAGTACCCCTTCCATGATTGGTAGTAAATATTGCTTAGTAATAGTAGATGACTTCTCTAGATTTACTTAGGTATTTTTCATGAAAAATAAGGATGAAATTGTTAGTAATATATGAGAGATGTCCTAAGGCAATCGCCTTATGTTTGAACCATTTATATGATAAATGAAGATTCACTATTTGAGTATACATGTTTTCATATATTTGATTAGATCTTAAACTCATTTACCGAATGTCCACAATACGATTCACAGCATGAGAGAATTTGTGATTGGATCACAACTAGTGAGTATCTCTAAATGTGTAATTGTGATGTATCGGAATTATCCCTAGTCGATGAATTGATGGATTTGGACACCATTGATTCTGTCGAAACTAGCATGAGGTATACTCCTTGGTGTATCGAAGCAGTTGATTCTCACTGGCTGGAGACATTGTGATATTCGGAGTGAATCGTGGATGCTAGTTATGGTAACTAGTTTGTTAGAGTGACCAGCCGTAAGACTTCATATGGTTCTCTGCATATATAGATATGTCAATGAAGTTCTTACTGCAGCTTAAGTGTGATGTTCCTTTGACTTGCAGTATTCAAGTCATCTTGATCATGGAGACTTATGCTTTGACATCTTAAGCAAGCATCTCTGAGAAGATGTGGACCCGGGATGATTGGGTATAAGTCGAAGTGATCGAAGGTGTTTGAATAGCCTATAAAGGATTCACCACTACTTGCGAGGAGATGTATACCCATGGCCTCTAGTCGGATTGTTACTAAAGTCTTTGGCCAAAGCATTACATGTTTAGAGTAAGGTACTCTTCGATACATGTGCAGTAACTAGAATCCGTAGGACGAGAAAATGATACTTGGGCTAGGTGTGACGTAGTCAGCCTAGTGGGGACTGACACTATAGACCATGTCCTGAACCAAGTGGGTATAAGATGAGTGAAGGGAATGGGGCACGATTCATTCGAGCTGCTGAAGGGTTTCAGAAATAGTTCTACCGTTGATCTTTTCGGTTAATTGGGGATCATGATGTACTACTAGGTGCCACTCATGATAGTTCTATAATTAATGGTTAATTATAGATGGCCAACATAAATTGAGAACCTTTTGGGTCACACGGACAACGAGCATAATCCGAAGGATTTAAAAACAAGCTTGAGAATGAGATTCTCAGACCGAGAGAAACTAGGTTTGGTTGGACCAAACATGGAGCGAGCATGAAATCATTTCAGTCGCAATGGAAGCGTGGATGGGCCGTGTCTTATGAAGACATGATGGATGAACCAAATTGGTTTGGTTCTAATCCAATGGAGGAGAATAAACCAAAGGGTTTGGTTTGTTTTTAAACGAATGAACCAAAGTTGGTTCGGTTTGTTTTAACTTAAAATAAACCATCATGGTTTGGTTTATTTTAACTTAAATTAATGGAGCGGGTTAACGGGCCTTTGGTTATGATCCGATAACCATTAAGAGAATTTGTTCTCTATAAAATAGGGCTTAAGGGTTTTTGTTAAACCCTAATCCAAAACCAAGCAACCCTAATTGTTTGGCCGCCCACCCTCTCCCTCTTCTCCAAGTGGTCGGTGCCAACCTCCTTGCTGCCGCCTAGCTCCTTCAACCGGTGTCCAGCTGCTGCCGACCATTTGTCTTGCAGGCATCGAGCTGCTACCGGAGGAGCTCCGGTGATCTTCCTTGGCTCCGGCGACATGGTGAGCACATTGCTTTCCTTATTTGGCTGGCGCAAGGTCTCCACCAAAGCTGTCCAGTTTTCTGGACAGCTTGTTTCCCTCTTGTCGGAGCATCGTTTGGACAACGTTTGGAGCTCCGACAGCGCTTTCCTTACCGGGGATTCGATCTCCGGTAATCCTCATAGGTGGAGGACGAAGGATTCGTCAAACGGTTGACGAATACCTCTCCGGAGAAGCGAGTTTTTGAGGACTCGTTTTGGATCCGAATTTTGATTCGGATTGTGATCTTCTCTCGATCATGTCGTCTTCAACACGAGGCTAGTAACCCGTACGAAGACGAGGCTCGTGACTTCGTGAAGTCATCCCGAAGATACTCGGTGTGGATACGGATAGAGACGATTCTAGCGAGAATCATTCCGGTTGATTCCTTTCCCGCTACACGTGATACGTCAGGTATACGTAGTTTAAGTTTCCTTTTATTGCAAAATTTGAATTTACGGTTATGTCTACACATGTTGTACTATGCATGCGTGTGATGTGTGTGTTGTAATAAATTAGATTTATTTTTTTATTCCTTCCGCTGTGCACATGTTTATGAAACATGTTCGAACACACACTCGCCGCGGTGCCAAAAACCGAACAGAAATCCTAGGAATAATTATAGGATTTAGCAAGAGCGTAGAGAATGAAAGAAAACTCAAAATCAACCGGATCCGTAGTGATCACGGTGGAGAATTTGAGAATTCTAATTTCTCAACCTTTTGCTTAGAACAAGGGTACAAGCACGAGTTTTCTTGTCCTAGAACACCCCAACAAAATGGGGTTGTGGAAAGGAAAAATCGTGCCCTACAAGAAGCGACTAGGACTATGCTAAATACATATTCTTTACCTAGCTACTTGTGGGCGGAAGCGGTTAACACCGCTTGCTATATCCAAAATAGAGTTTTAATTCATAGGTTTTTAGGAAAAACTCCATTTGAATTATGGAATGGTACAATTCCAACAATTCACTATTTTAAGGTCTTTGGATGCAAAGTTTATATTTTAAACACCAAAGATAACCTGGGCAAATTTGAGTCCAAAGCGGATGAGGGAATCCTAGTTGGATACTCATCCACTAGTGTAGGATATAGAGTTTATAATAAAAGGACTCAAAAGATTGAGGAATCTTCAAATGTCTAATTTGATGAAACTTCCAATACATACCCTAGGAAATCCCCTATTGATGATGATATTAATAATGAAAATCAAGAAATTCCCCAATAATTTCAAGATTTAACTTTAGGGGGTAATGATCAAGGGGGAGGTTTGAATCAAGGGGGAGTAAGAGGTGATTTCGATGATGAGCAAAGGATTGAGATTAATTATGATCAAACTCAAATTAATACACCTCCTAGAACCATAAGAGTTCATCAAAATCACCCCTTAGATCAAATTGTGGGTGAATTATCTCAAGGTGTTAGGACTAGGTCATTTCATAGGGATCCCACTAGTCATATAGCTCTAATTTCTCAAATTGAGTCCAAAACAATCAAAGATGCATTACTTGATCCGGATTGGATCTTAGCAATGCAAGATGAATTGGCTCAATTTGAAAGGAATCAAGTATGAGAGTTAGTTCCTAGACCTAATGACAACACCATTATTACCACAAGATGGGTCTTTAGGAACAAACTAGATGACCAAGGAAATATTACTAGGAATAAGGCAAGGTTAGTTGCAAGGGGTTTTAATCAAGTTGAAGGACTTGACTATGATGAAACATATGCTCCAATTGCTAGATTAGAGTCTATTAGGATCCTATTAGGGTATGCCTCTTATATGGGTTTCAAACTCCATCAAATAGATGTCAAATCGGCATTCTTAAATGGGTTCATTAAGGAAGAGGTATATGTAGAACAACCTTCCGAGTTTGAGAGTATAGAATATCCAAACCATGTATACAAGCTTAGGAAAGCCTTATATGGTTTGAAACAAGCTCCCTGGGCTTGGTATGAAAGATTATCATCTTTCTTAATCTCTAAGGATTTTAAGAGGGGTAGTGTAGATCAAACTCTTTTTATAAAGTCAATATCAAAGGAAATCTTTGTAGCCCAAGTATATGTTGATGACATTATCTTTGGGTCAACAAATGATGATCTTCTTCAAGACTTTATCAAGAATATGGAAAATGAGTTTGAGATGAGTCTAGTTGGGGAACTAAATTTCTTCCTAGGACTACAAGTCAAATACACAAGTGAAGGAATTTATATTTACCAAACCAAATATGCTAAGGAAATAATTAAGAAATTTGGTTTGAAAAATGCTAAAGTAGTGTCAACCCCTATGGAAACTAATACAAAAATAGATAGTGATAATGAAGGAAAACAAATTGACCTTACACTCTATAGGAGTATGATTGGTAGCCTTTTGTACCTAACCGCTAGTAGACCCGATATATTATTTGCAGTAGGTATGTGTTCTAGGTACCAATCATGTGCCAAAGAATCACATTTAGTTGTCGTTAAGTGAATCCTAAGATATATTAAAGGCACACTAAATGTAGGACTATGGTACCCTAGGACTAGATCTTTTGATTTGGTCGGGTACACCGATTCCGATTATGCCAGTTGCAAATTGGATCGGAAGAGTACTAGTGGTGGATGTCAATTCCTTGGGTCCTCCCTAGTTAGTTGGAGTAGTAGGAAGCAACCTTGTGTTGCCCTATCCACCACCGAGGCCGAGTATGTGGCTATGGGTGGTTGTGTAGCTCAACTACTATGGATGAAACATACCTTAGAGGATTATGAGCTATCTTACTCCAACATGAAAGTATTTTGTGATAAAGTGAGCACCATAAATTTGACCAAAAATCCAGTGCATCACTCTAGGACCAAGCACATTGAAGTGAAACATCACTTCATTAGAGATCATGTGGCTAAGGGGGACATTGAGCTTAATTACATTGAATCCAAGTCCAACCTAGCCGACATATTTACCAAGGCTCTCCCCGAGGTAGAATCTTCATCACTTAGGAGAGAACATGGGATGTGCTTGGTTGAATGAAGGTGTAGGTTTGCATGATTCTATAGAAATCCTAGGATTTATACCTTTAAGCATCTCACAAAATACCTAAGAAACCATGATTTTTGTATTGAGCCACTTAGACAACATGTGAGATGTTAGGAAGATGCACTTGGTTCATCATGCTTGTTATGATGCATTATTATGGACCAAAGTGTCATCTAGAGACATTAATCCTTCATTTGACCAATCATTGGGAAGGCTTATACACAATTGATGTGCATATAGCTCCAAGAACATGATTGGAAATGTCAAATAAAACATATTTTAAAGTATGTTTATCATATTTTAAAAAATAGTTTTCAAGTGGAACACAAAAGTGATACAAAGTTTGCAAAAATATTAGAACTTTTGTTAGTTTCCAAGTTTGTATCAATCTTGAAATCTGGAAAACATATATTTTACAAATTATTTTTCCTTGATAGATAATGATTTCAGAAATGTGTACGCCAAATTTCGTGATTTTTCGAGATTTCTAGATTAGATTAGGTTCATATGATGAACCATGAGGATTAGGTTCATGGGATGAACACAATTGGATTAAGAGTAATCCAAATTAGACTAATTGAGTTAGACTCAATTTGATTCAAGTGTTGAATGAGTCTAATTTAGATTTGATTCATTGAGTCAATTTAAATTAATGAATAGAGATTCATTAAATCAAATTGACTTGAATCAAGTGGTTAGATTTGATCAACCATGGGAGATAATAGGTCAAGTTTGACTTAACTTGAGAAGGAAGATGAATGGTCAATTTTGACTTGACCAATTGTCATGTCATGGTGACTTGGCATGGGGGCCGGCCAATGATGATGTTCCACATCATAATGGACTTATCATAGGGTGCCACCTCATGGAATTACATGCATGCATGTAACCCCCCAAATAGAAGTGGCCGACCACTTTGCATTAGTGAGAGAAGTTATTGGAATTAACTTGATCTTCTTCTTCCTTGCTCCTCTCAAGCTCTCTCCCTCATCATTTTCTTGCCGAGATTCCTCAAGGGTGCTAGCACACTCTAAGGTGTCTTCTCCACCATTTGTCCGTGTGGATACTTGTAGAGGAGTGTACACTTGACACTCTTGGAGATCCGACAAAGTGTTTGGATGAGCGGGATAAGCGAAGGGCGTTGCTACGAGGGTAACGCTCTCATCACGTAGATCTAAGGTAGATCTAGGTTTTCATAACACATACATGAATTTATTTTTATATATCTTCGCACAGATCCATGGCCGGGCTTCCGAGGTTTCCGCAATGCAAAAAAAATGATTTTTGCCGCTCGGATAGTCCAACAGTGGTATTAGAGCCACGTGCGAAGCTTGTATGTGTTTATATTTTGTAGTTTTTGTATTAGATATAAAAATTATAGATTTTTAGGTTTCTGTAAATTTTCTATTTTATAGATTTTTTGGGTATTTTTCTCGAAGAGTTGATGCAACAAGTGTTGGGACACTTAAAGGCTTCAACCACCGAGAAAAACTCTCAGAAACGGCGAGTTCTCGCTTTAGGTTTTTGGGACACCGACTTAAGTCACTATAAAATCATGATGGTACACTCACAAAGTTTATTTTGTGAGTGGGGGTGCTGCCCCTAACCCCGAAAGGGGCATTATCCCGAGATCGCCTCCGGAAATCGCTTAGCGGGACCGTTATGGAGATATGACTCATAAAATTGAAAAAAATAGAAAAAATTATAGAAATCTATGTAATATACATAATTTAGAATTATGTATAATTCTGTGATGGTCATGGCCCATGAACCCCAATATGATTGGATGATAAATGTGTTGTAATTCATAATACGGCATGCACGTCGTTTTTGTGGTTGTGCATGTTGTATAGGGTATGCGACCTACGCGTCGTACCTCTTCTTTTAAAATTCTAGTTGTAAATAGTTTTAGACTCGAATGTAACTCGAGTTTCATGTTTGTAATGTACAAAATGGAGCGGTGGAAGGTCCACTAGTAGATGGAGTTACGAGAAGGGTGTCGATGACACATTGCGGTCAAAGGAGGCGCTTGGAGAAGCCGCTAACCCTAGGTTGACCATCCAATCTTCTCATTGTCTTGAGAAGATCGTAGTATAGTCATGACCACATCACAATTAATTTATATATATATATATATATATATATGTTGATTTCTTCCGCACTAGGGTTTTTTAAAATATTTTCAAAATGTTTTTGAAACCTTTAATTCATTTTCCCTAAACATCTCACTTGTATCTAGATGTGTAAAACACATACAAGTCAATTAATCTAGTGAGATGTGGGTTTTTGTTTTTTAATGGTCTCATGCATACTTCTAGGCAATATTCTTTGATTCCCATCATTATACCATGGTCCTTAATTCCATTTTATTTTATGCATGATGATGATTATGGCATAAATATGATATAGATAAAAGCATATGCCAAAATCATGATGTCATGACATGTGAATGACATTTTAGCATACATGACATCTAAAAATAATTCTAAACATGATCATGACATTTTTATAGATAAAAAAGAAAATGATGTCATGGCATGGCAAGACAAATAAATCATGGCAAGTAAAATATGCTAAGGTATAGAATACTTAAGTGTTGAATCAAAATGCCATTTCTAGGGTTAAGTCCATTTTTGCCTTAATACCATCATTCCCCCTAGTGTGCCAAAAACTCAAAATGGCACACCAATACCTCTAAGACCTAATTGTGCCAATTTAATCATTTTTCAACTTCTCAAAGCATATTGGCACAGCCTAATGTGTCAACTCACCATGGCTAGGTTAACTACCCATCCATTTAGGGTTGACACACCTTAACCCATCTAGCATGAATCGATCACGCTTCTAGGAACCCAATACCTATTGGAGCTCCTTGGGTTAACAAGGTATTCACTAGGGATAACCTCCCTAGATACCTTCCTAATGACCCTTTTTGGCTTTAAAGGCATAGCCTTTTGGGTCTTTCCTAGGTCAACTCTAGAGGTGACTCCTCCTTTGACATTCTTAGTGACTTTCTTGGTTTTCCTTAAGTCCTTAGCCACAAAGCAAATACCATGGCTAGTCTTAGGGATAACTTCCCAATTAGCCTTGGTTTTTATAGACCTAGAAATTATTCTATAATTAAATGGAACATTATGATGTCTTCTTGGGCTTAGGTTTGTGACCCAAACCTTCCCTGCCCTTAGACTGTTTTTGAACCCTAGGTCTTGACTTTTGGGCATTTGACCCTAGAATTGAATTTTCTATGATTCTAAGGGTTTTCTCCATTTTCTTAAGTCTTGACCTCAAGACTTGATTTTCCACCTCTAATCTTCCCAATTTTGAATTTTCATCCTTTCTTTGGCAATGACTCTTTCTAGGCATATGCCTAGATTTCTTGGGGTTATAATTCAAATTTTCTTTAATTCTCCTAATGGACTCCTTTGGTAAAATATTTCTAGAATTATGAGTCCTAGGTTTGTCCTTAGTTACATGAACATGCTTGGCACCTAGGCAAAAATATTTATTTCTACTAGCATGTTTTTCATTTATAGTTGCAAGAGAACTAAAATAATTCTTAGCATGCTTTTTAACTTTAGGAATTGAAGGTGCATAATTTAAATTTACCTTAGGGTTAGCTTGGGAAGCTTCCCCTACATAAGATACACCTTCTTGCCCTTTCTTCCTCCCCTTAGGGCATTGGCTTCGGTAGTGTCCCTTTTGATTGCATTTAGAGCACACAATATGCTCTTTGCTCTTAATTGAGGGGACTCCGGCATCCTTTAACTTTGGGTTGAGTTTTGGTGTCGATGCCTTTTCCTTAGCCAATTTAGGGCATTTACTCTTGTAATGCCCTTTCTCCCTACACTCAAAGCATATTATGTGATTTTTATTTAAAATAACAACACTTGAGTTACCTAGGGAGGTAGAGGATTCTTCTTGATCACATCTTCCGGAGGTAGATGCTTTGTTTTGACTTTGCTCCGGAATAGAAACCCTTTCCTCCCCCTCAATGCTAGAGGTGGAGGTCT
The DNA here is from genome assembly GCA_025175895.1 of Wurfbainia villosa. NCBI lineage: Eukaryota > Viridiplantae > Streptophyta > Magnoliopsida > Zingiberales > Zingiberaceae > Wurfbainia > Wurfbainia villosa. The sequence goes on from CM045990.1 coordinate 75,938,059, forward strand.
CCACCAAGTCATCAACATCTTCAAATGTGATGGGTGCTTCTTCCTCGGCATTCTCCTCTACTTGTGCCGATTGGGAATTTTCTTGGAATTTCATTACTTTATCCCATAATACCTTTGCATCCCTAAAATTACCCAACCTAGACCAAATATTGTTAGGAATCAAATCACTAAGTAATTCAATTACCTTGAGATTTGTCTCAAAGTCCTTGATTTAGTCTTGGGTCCACCTTGACTTCTCAATTTGTCTATTTCTTTCATCCCTAGGCAATTCGAAACCGTTTTCTAAGATTAGCATAAAATCAAAATCAGTTTCTAGATATACCTCCATTTTTCTTCTCCACCATAGAAAATCTCCTTCGAACTTTGGTGGTTGAAGGTTGTAGCCGACCATTTTGTAGTGCTTGTGTCGGCGGTTAGTCCTCAACAAGCGCCTTGGCTCTGATACCACTTGTAGGGTCGATGAAGTGTAGATGTTGGCCGGCTAGAGGGGGGTGAATAGCCCTCAATCATACGATGGTGGAATTTTCTCGTTCTCTTTGCGTTGCTTTCCTACGATTGTCGTTAGCGCAGCGGAAACAATAATAATACTAACAACAATACAAGCATAAGCAGACACACACGATATATGTGGTTCGGAACCGAATGGTTCCTACTCCACGGGCGAGCTCACCGAGCTCTAGTTATGCGCACGACACTAACTAAACTCCTTCTCAACTATACGTCGGAGGTGGAGAAACCTCGTACAAGCTATTACAATAGTAATACTACAAGAAATACAATGACACAAGAAATACAAGTAAAGAACACTTTACAACTCTTTACTTTGAACTCTTTCTTGTTGCTTGCTTTGGATGGCTCTTGAAGGACTGGAATGAAGCAGCAATTCCCCTCAAATCGCTTCCTTAAAGTCTTGGCGAAATCCTCCCATTTGAGCTCCATTTATAACCTGTATCAAGCTATTTTCGCGCCCAGCAGTCGACTGCCAAAAGGCACCAGTCGACTGCCCCTGTAGTCGTTGTCTCACAACGGCCAGATCCACGTTGGATAAGTTCCAACAGATCACCTACCAGTCGACTGCCAGTCCATGGCAGTCGACTAGTGACCTAGTAGTCGACTGCCCAGTCAGCTACGGAGCATTCTGTGCTCACGACAGTCCCATCAGTTGACTGCCATCCCTCGGTAATCGGCTGCTGTCGACATCAGTCGACTTCCAGTTCATGGCAGTCGATTGCTAAGCACAAAACTACAGTCTAACACCAGTCGAACCCTAGTCGACTTGGACCAGTCGACTGCTGTCGGGCAAAACCTCAAACACCAAGTTGTTTGAGCATCCGACCGTCGGGTAAACCCTCAAACATCAAGTTTGAGCCTCTGACACTCAGTCTTAGACACTTGGCCAAGTCCACCTTATCCCTCATGGAGTTCCTCACCGAAGCTCTCTTCCCTCGGCGTACGTCCCTCAGATACGCCAAGCGCACAGCTTCGCAATGCCACCCTTCGCGTCTCATGCCCTCGAAGTATGCTTCCCTTGGGCCTCACTCCATTCGCTCCCCGTCCGGCGGTCCCTCGGATGTACCAAGAGCATGGCTTCACAATGTCATCCTTCACCGAATCAAGGACCCTGAGCCTAGTGAACTTACCAAGTCCTCAAGACTTCCCACATGCACCAAGCGCACGGCTTCGCAATGCATTTCTCACCAAGCACCAAGCGCACAGCTTCGCAATGCTTTGGACTTTTCCCACACCAAGATCCATCCTTGGATTTTCCATGCCAACTCCATGTTGGACTTTCCCATGACAATTCCATGTCATGAGTTTTGTCTATCATCAAAATACTATCAAGGTACTGCTCGAGTCAAACTCGAGTCAACCTGGGCTGAATGCACCAACATTAGATACCGAATGTGCATCTCACATTTGTACCAATGTACAGGCGCTGAGAAACAGTAGGGCATTGACAAAGGGCGAGGTGGACCTACGAGTAGGCAATGGAGCAAGAGTTGATGATGTTACTGTAGGAACTTATGATCTATCTCTGCCCACTAGGGTTGTACTAGAACTAGATGAATGTTGTTATATGCCTGCTTTAACTAAGAACATAATTTCGGTTTCTTGTTTGGACAAGAAAGGATTTACATTTATAATAAAGAACAAATGTTGTTTTGGGATGTATACTGAAAAGTCTATCTTTTGTATGAACATCTTTATTTTGAAATAAGAATCACATGATCATTGTTTGCATATTTTTTTATGGCTATGCATATTTTCTAAAACATTACATTGTAGATAACATGGTGTGTGGTGTCACACGGGAGATCATGTTATCAGCTCCTTGTAAAGTATAAGTAAAGGCTCATAACCGAGATGGCTTTGGACAAACCATCGGAATGGTTATAGTGTGATTTGGTATTTGTTTGTCTTGACCATAGAATCACACTAGTGCACTTTGTGTGTATTGAGCAGGACCGACTTAGAGGTGATTCGATTTATTGCTGACTACATAATCGAATCAGACCTCAGATATTATATTGTACATACTCTTAATCCCGATATAATAGCGGGCACATATACTTAGTATTCATTTCTTTGATTTACCAATGGGCGAGATTTATAGATTAAATCGATAGGCTCAGTAAGTTGGGAAATGATATTATTTATATGGTGTTCCATTGATTATAGGAGGAAACCGTGTCCTATATATTAGGATGATGATGTCCCCTTGAGGAGCTCATAAGTTTCATCATGTAAACCCTACAGGTGGACTTGGTCCGGCATGATGAAAAGGTTGAGTTGTACTACTCATGGAGTTAGATGTTGATTAATTAATTGTCAGTAAATTAATTATAGTAGATTGGATTATCATTAATGGATCGGACTTTATGTGGGCTTGATCCATGGGTGGCCAAGATCCAACTCCTCCTCATGGTCCCTATTGTAGCCTATTAACACCTCATGAATCTTATATCCAATGGATAGAAACAAAACTCTAGATCCAAAGGTAGAGATTAAATGTCTAGATTCGACGGTTGAGATTAAATCTCTAGATCCGACGCTTGAGATTAAATCCCTAGAACCAATGGTGGAGATTAAAACGAGGCTTATCCCTAACTCTATAAAAGGAGAACAAGGGGTTGGCATGGAGAACAATTGAGAGAGCTAGGGTTTTTGGAGGTTGGCGGCAAGAAGCAAGGGCTAGGGTTTGGAGCATTGGCGGCACCAAATAAGGAAACAACTTCCTTGTTTGTCTTCTTCCTCAAGCTTGTCGATGCCCATTGAAGCCCTTCTAGCCCTTGGCTGGCGTCCAAACTGTCACGCCCCGAGGTAGACTCTGTCCGGCCAACGGACGGCACCCCCTTATGACAATTCCAATACGGTACAAAGTCGCAGCCAGTATAACACATATCGAAAATGTATAACAACACAGAAAAACGTATAACATCAATAGCGGAAGCCAACACATGGAAATACAACCTCGTCAACATAAGTACATCGGTATATCCGTCCATACTAGAATAAAATCCATACTGAATAACAAAAGAGAAACATACAGCATGATCTCCAAAACAATAAGAGTCCATATAAAGATACATGCGATGGGAAGCAAAAACCCTCGGAAACACGGCGAGATGGGATCGGGTGGCAATGCTCCAAGTCCATGCCGAAGTCTTCTATCTACTACCTGGGCGACAGGAAACCCAGGGTCCAGGGTGGTGAGTATAAAACTCAGGGGTAATATATAGAAGTGCATGAACAACATACAGGGGAAGAGATCTACAAGTATACATGTGAAGATCTACAGGTATGCAGCATGAGTCCAACAGACATACAGTACTAAGCATAGTAATCAGTAATCACATATATGTCCTACTCATAGCATAAACTGAACTGATCAACTTACATAAAGTAATGTACATACCTAACGGTCTGTCCTCCATATGATCTATAACATCCTGAACAGGTATATCATGACATAATCCAAATAGTACACACTCATGCTCAACACATGCACAACGGTATATAAAATATGCAAAAGGCATGTAGCATGATGTACAATCATATGCAGCAATCAAATGCAGCATCTCACAGGCATATGTAAAACATATATCAAATACATGCATACATATATATCAGCAATGCATATGCATGGTCACTGTCTGCGGACCCGTCCAACCACGACCCAGTGGCGTGGTGGCACGACAAATGACAACTAGCCCGACTCTACCTACCACTACTCTCGAGTGGCCGAGTTGGGTAGTATGAATGAGTAGTCTATAAGTGTAAAAAGCTAACTACTCCTAGGGGTCCCTTCTGCAAGCCACGTCGTCCCTACCCATGAGTAGACAAGCAACGCACACAGGACAACTACACGTCATAACAACCACCATCTATAGTGGGTGAGTACTAACACTACTCGCGCGTGGTCGGATCTCCAGCTACCACCATATATAGTGGTCGAGCGCGGCACATCTAATGCTCTGCCCTCAACCCTACTACCACTACCCCGAGTGGCCGGGGAGGCAGGATGACCGATGACCCGTCTCTTCCACAAGGAAGACCTAGTCGTCATCATGCATGCAAATGTAATGATGCATAGCTCACACATACATCCCCACAACACTCCCTAATCCACCAGGAGATCTAATCAACAAAAGTCAACCATGCAAGGACGATTGATCCGTAACCCCAACTTAATTACCTATGTACAGATAAATAGGTTCATCAAGTTAACTCACTAATATATGTACGGTACAACGAATCTATAATTTGGACTCATCACCTAAACTAGTGATGGAACCCTAACCCCATCTAAGTCCACACTAGTGACTACGCATTTAATCAATACCTATCGGCTAACATACAACCGAGTTATAATTTCTATCCGAGATAAAGGTATGATAGATTAACAGCAATATCTCAAAGATCGCAGGTTAAGTACAAGCACAAGATACAATATGAGTGGATCTAAGGTAAACAAGAATAACCATATGTAAAAATGTCATGCACTAGAATTGATCAAACTACCGGACCAGGTAGATATTACCCACCTGATACGAAGCTCGAATAATCCTCACGGCCGCGGGCCTGCTTCGTATCCCAAACCTGCACATAATCACAAATTAGGATTTAGCATAACACTCCAATAATAATACGAATAAATACTATTTTATATTCGTATTCTTTTCCCGTCTACGAATAAGAACCCTACTTATCCCAACACTAAAATCTCCAAATCAAAACATACTCTAATGAACTAACCCCCCAACCACCCTTCGGCGGCTTACCATCACATTAATCCATAGCAATTACCAACTACAGTTTCTCTTCCCCACTCACACACACAGACGGCACAATCGACTTGCAATCACAGAACTTAAATCAACACCGGATCAGACCTTACCACTCCAATCACAGCCTAATTCCCAAATTGAAGTCTATCACAAGCACTCAAATTCCCGATTGAAACTTATCACAGGTTATTCTCCAAATCACAGCTACGATTCTCAACCCACCGCACACAACCGATCTTTGATTCAAACACTACACTATAGCTGAACAATTGAAATATTAACGTTACTGATCAAATCCTTACCAACTCATAACGTATCAAGCCTTAGCTAATAATGATCTAAACATATCAAACATTAACAAGAAATTCACGAGCAAAAATACTCGAATCAACAATCTCCATTACTAATCGGCAACTCAAATTTACCCGAACAAACCAAATCCAACAATCACACTTTAACAGAACACAAATCAATTGATACCACAACTGATAGTATTGGGTTAGATCCAACTTACCGAGATCAACCTTCACCGGCGGCGTTATTTTCCAAATCCCGACTGCTCGCCAAATCAATCCAACTCCCAACAACCGGCAAGACAACCCAGCAAGCACCGATCGACGGAAATCCTCAGTCTGCCGGGGTAAAGCCAACCTCCGATCAAATACAGTAGATCTACGAAGTCCTCGATGGAACTCTAACCCTAGATAGACTGCTTACCTCGATGGGCAGCTCGCTGCCACGACAACGGCGTCGCTGTCCACTGGGAGTGTCGCCGCGACTTCTTTCCCGACGAGAACCCTCCCTTGATCGCCCGGCCGGAGATCTACCAAATGGCGGCGCCGTCATTTGCTCGCCGGATCGCAAGCGAGATCGGCGAGAAAGAGCGCGGCGAAAAGCGTTGCGAAGAACAGAAGCAGGATCACGATGGAAATGAGACGATCAGTGTTCGGCCGGCTTTTAAATGTTGTTCAATTAATCCGGTTAACCTAGCCCTGCCCGAATCCGGTTCAATCCCGATTTCAGCCCAATCTCAAATCCAGTTCAAGCCCGATTTCAGCCCAATTTCAAATCCGGTTCAAGCCCGATTTCAGCCCAATTTCAAATCCGGTTCAAGCCCAATTTCAGCCCACTAATTAAGCCTAATTAATCCCTTAATTAATCCCAATTAATTACGGTTTAATCCATTTTTTTTTCGTATACTACATTCTCCCCCACTTAATAAAATTTGGTCCCCAAATTTCCGTACTTATATGCAGTAATCAACATAAGAAATTTCTTGAATTACTACATACCTCACGTGAACAGATGAGGGTATCGAGCTCGGATGATATCCTCCAGCTCCCATGTAGCCTCCTCATATGTGATCGCCATCCAACCTTTACCAAAGTGATGGTTTTATTAATCGACGCTCTTTGCGACCCAGAATCCGCACAGGAACCTCCTCATATGTCGCGTTAGGCTGGAGTGGAACTGGCACCTCCGTCAAAACATGATCCGGATGCGGTACGTATTTCCTCAGCATAGAAACATGGAATACGTTATGAACGCTCGCAAGCGTCGGAGGTAGAGCCAACCGGTATGCTACACCTCCAATCCGCTCCAATATCTCGAATGGTCCAATGTAGCGTGGTGCTAACTTTCCTTTAATTCCGAATCTCTTGAATCCTTTTGTAAGTGATACTCGTAGGAATACATGATCCCCTATATAAAACTCCAGGGGTCTTCGCCTCCGATCCGCATAACTTTTCTGTCTGTCCTGAGCCTCTGACAATCGTCGTCTGATAACACGAACTAACTCTGCATCGTGCTGAATACTCTGAGGGCCCAATAACTGTCGCTCCCCAACATCCTCCCACAATACTGGAGATCTGCAGGGTCGACCATACAAAGCCTCAAAGGGAGCCATCTGAATGGAAGAGTGATAACTATTATTATACGCGAACTCCACCAAGTGAACGTGATCCTCCCAGCTGCCTCCGAAATCCATGACGCAAGATCTCAATAAGTCCTCCAGAGTCTGAATAGTACGCTCCGACTGTCCATCCCTGTGAAATCGCGATCTTGAGACGAAGCTCGGTGCCCATAGCATGCTGAAGACTCTGCCAGAATCGTGAAGTAAAATGCGGATCTCTGTCAGATATGATACTCAAGGGTACTCCGTGCAGTCTGACAATCTCTCTACAGTATAGCTCAGCTAGTCGATCCAATGGATGAGTCTCACGAATCGGAAGGAAATGAGCGGATTTGGTTAACCTATCCACAATCACCCAAATCGCATCATGTCCTTTATGGGTTCTGGGCAACCCCGTAACAAAATCCATCGTAATATGTTCCCACTTCCATTCCGGAATTGGGATTCTTTGTAGCAATCCGACGGGTTTCTGATGTTCAGCCTTTACCTGCTGGCAGACCAAACATCGAGTGACGAAATCCGCAATATCTCTCTTCATACCGTCCCACCAGTATGAACACCTCAAATCCTGATACATCCGGGTACCGCCAGGATGTATAGAAAATCTCGAGTGATGTGCCTCTCGTAATAACTCCTCCTTAATCGGATGTGTGTCTGGAACACATAATCTCCCTCTGAATCGTGAGGACTCAGTCCTCGCATGAAAAATGCATCATCCCGAGTCCAGTGTTGCATAAGAACCGCATATGCGATCACTAGCTTGCCTCCTTGATCCTCTCAATAATATCGATGGCAACCATGGATACCAATATCCTCGGGATGTTTGACCTGCTCGACAACCCCAACTCGAGAACTCGAACAAGATCGCCATCATAAATGATCGCGTAATCCCACGGGACTTCTGCTCGATTGCATCGGCTCACGACGTTAGCTTTACCCGGATGATACTTGAATGGTGCAATCATAATCCTTTAAGTATTCCATCCATCGTCTGTCTAAGGTTCAATTTCTTTCGAGTAAAAGGTATTTCAAACTCTTATGGTCCAGTATAGATCTCAAAAGTAATCCCATACAGATAATGTCTCCATATCTTTAGCATAAAAATAATGGTGCTAACTCCGGATCGTGTACCGGATAATTCCTCTCATGATCCTTAAGCCGACGGAGGCATAAGATACTACACTACGAATCGCATCAAAATCGCTCCCAATCCTTGGAAAGAAGCATCGATATCTGATGCATCATCCCATCGCAAGAAGAAGGAATCACCAATACCGGTCTGAGAAACTGACGCTTAAGCTCCCGGAAACTGGACTCACACGCCTCGATTACAAACTTGACCCCTTTCCGGGTCAAGCGAGTAAGTGGTGTGGCTATACGGGAAAATCCCTCCACAAATCTACGGTAATACCCGGCCAATCCAAGAAAACTACGGATTTCCTGAACTGACTTTGGCTGCTCCCAACTGGTAATCGCTTCGATTTTCTGGGGATCAACTGAAATACCTCTGCGCAAGAAATCAACTGAGATACCACATGTCCAAGAAATCCCACAGAAGATAACCAGAAAGTGCACTTACTAAATTTGGCATATAAATGCTCTCGTCGCAATGTCTCCAATACAATCCGAAGATGGTGCTCATGCTCCTCCTCAGAACGAGAATATATCAAGATATCATCTATGAATACGATGACAAACTGATCTAAGTACCTCAAGAATACCCGGTTCATCAAATCCATAAATGCAGCTGGAGCATTAGTAAGACCAAATGGCATCACTAGAAACTCGTAATGTCCATAACGCGTGCGGAACGCTGTCTTCTGAACATCCTCGTCTCTTACCCTCAGCTGATGATAGCCTGATCGCATTGGAATACACGCAAGTATCCTTGAGCTGATCAAACAAATCCTCTATCCTCGGCAGTGGATATTTGTTCTTAACGGTCACTGCATTAAGTTGTCGGTAATCAATACATAACCGCAGAGATCCATCTTTCTTTTTAACGAACAGCACCGGAGCTCCCCAAGGTGAAACACTAGGACGCACAAAACCCCTATCCAATAACTCTTGCAGCTGTATCTTTAGCTCACTTAACTATTTCGGTGCCATCCTAAGATGGAGCTTGACACCTGCGTGCACTGAATCACCTCTATCGCGAATTCCACTTGCCTCGGAGGTGGCAAGCCCGGAAGTTCATCTGGAAATATATCCGGATACTCACGAACTACCCGTACGCTGGAAAGAGGTGGTATCTCCTCACTCTCCACTTTGACCAACGAGAATAAGTAACCCTGACAACCATGCGACAATAATCTCCGAGCCTGAAGTGCAGATATAACGGACACTCCATCTGTTAGTAATATATGAGAGATGTCCTAAGGCAATCGCCTTATGTATGAACCATTTATATGATAAATGAAGATTCACTATTTGAGTATACATGTTTAATGTATTTGATTGGATCTTAAACTCATTTACTGAATGTCCATGATACGATTCACAGCATGAGAGAATTTGTGATTGGATCACAACTAGTGAGTATCTCTACATGTGTAATTGTGATGTATCGGAATTATCCCTAGTCGATGAATTGATGGATTTGGACACCATCAATTCTGTCGAGACTAGCACGAGGTATACTCCTTGGTGTATCCAAGCAGCTGATTCTCACTGGCTGGAGACATAGTGATGTCCGGAGTTGATCGTGGATGCTAGTTATGGTAACTAGTTCATTGGAGTGACCAGCCGTAAGACTTCATATGGTTCTCTGCATATATAGATATGTCAATGAAGTTCTTACCGTGGCTTAAGTGCGATGTTCCTTTGACTTGCGGTATTCAAGTCATCTTGATCATGGAGACTTATGCTTTGACATCTTAAGCAAACATCTCTGAGGAGATGTGGACCCGGGATGATTGGGTATAAGTCGAAATGATCGAAGGTGTTTGAATAGCCTATAAAGGATTCACCACTCCTTGTGAGGAGATGTATACCCATGGCCTCTCGTCGGATTGTTACTAAAGTCTTTGGCCAAAGCATTACATGTTTAGAGTAAGGTACTCTTCAATACATGTGGAGTAACTAGAATCCGTAGGACGAGGAAATGATACTTGGGCTAGGTGTGACGTAGTCAGCCTAGTGGGGACTGACACAATAGACCATGTCCTGAACCAAGTGGGTATAAGATGAGTGAAGGGAATGGGGCACGATTCATTCGAGCTACTGAAGGGTTTCAGAAATAGTTCTGGATCAACCATTGATCTTTTCGGTTAATTGGGGATCATGATGTACTACTAGGTGCCACTCATGATCGTTCTATAATTAATGGTTAATTATAGACGGCCAACATAAACCGAGAACCTATTTGGTCACACGCACAAGGAGTGTAATCCAAAGGATTTAAAACGATCTTGAGAATGGGATTCTCGGACCGAGAGAAACTATGTTTGGTTGGACCAAACATAAAGCGAGCATGAAATTGTTTCAGTCGCAATGGAAGCGTGGATGGGCCGTGTCTTATGAAGACATAATGGATGGACCAAAATGGTTTGGTTCTAATCCAATGGATAAGAATAAACCAAAGGGTTTGGTTTATTTTAAGCGAATGAACCAAAAGTTGGTTCGGTTCGTTTTAACTTAAAATAAACCATCATGGTTTGGTTTATTTTAACTTATCTTAATGGAGCGGGTTAACGGGCTTTATGGATATGATCCATTAACCATTAAGAGAATTAGTTCTCTATAAAATAGGGCTTAAACCCTAACCCTAAATGCTAATGAAGTTGTTGCCGCCCAACATGGTGTTGCCGCCAACTTCATGGAGCTGCTGCCACCTCCTTGCCGCCGGCATCCAAGCTTCAGCCGGCGATGCTCCGGCGACCCTCCGGTGATCTCTTTTGGGTTCGGTGATAAGGTGAGCTTCCATCTTTCCTTAGCCGGCCTCTATTCCTCCACCAAAAGCTGTCCAGTTTTTCTGGACAGCTTGTTTCTTTGTTGTCAGAGCGTCGTTTGGACGACGGTTAGTGCTCCGACAGAGGCTAACTTACCGGGGATTTGATCTCCGGTAATCCTCTGAGGTGGGGGACGAAGGATTCGTCAAACGGTTGACGAATACCTCTCCGGAGAAGCGAGTTTTTGAGAACTCGTTTTAGGATCCGAATTTGGATTCGGATCATGATCATCTCTCGATCACGTCGTCTTCAACACGAGGCTAGTAACCCGTACGAAGACGAAGCTCGTGACTTAGCGAAGTCATCCCGAGGAGCTCGGCGTGGATACAGATAGAGACGATTCTTACGAGGATCGTTCCGGTTGATGTCGTTCCCGCTACACGTCATACGAAAGGTATAACGTAGATAAATTTCCTTTTATTGCAAATTTAAATTTACGGTTATATCTACACTGGTTGTAATAAATATAGATTTATTATTTTTAATTGCTTCCGCTGTGCTCATGTTTACGAAACATGATCGAACACACACACGCCGCGGTGCCGGAAACCCAACAGTGGTATCAGAGCCCAGGTTGTGTTTCGACATAATCGTAAAATTGGTTTTGCGATAGTCATAATGTATTTCTGGAAATTTTCTAAATTTTGGAAATTTAGAAGTATTTATGGAAATTTTTCAATTTTGGAAAGTCTAGAAGTATTTATGGAAATCTTCCACTTTTGGAAAGTTGGAAGTATTTATGGAAATTGATATTTTCCATAAATAAAATATTTGATTAGATTCTGGAAATTTGTTTCCTAATTTAATCATGATTTGATTTGGGAAATCAAATCTTAAAAATATTTTATTTCCATAAGTAGTTTCAATGATTTAGGAAATTGGTTTCCTAAATAGATTTTCCTTAATCAAATAATTCCATGAATAAAATATGTGATTAGATTTGGAAATTTGTTTCCTAATTTAATTATGATTTGATTTGGAGAATCAAATCTTAAACATATTTTATTTCCATAAATAGTTATGACATATAAGGAAATTATATACATGACATAATTGTATGCCATGTAATTGCATTAGATGCATAACATTATGCCATGCGTGTTGTGACATGTAGATGTATGCCATGTATGCCATGCCATGTAGATAATAGTTATTTGCATGCAAAGAGGATGAGACATAAAAACCCTTAATCAATATTAAAGCCTACACCTTCCATTAATATGGTTAGAACCAGAGTTATGTTTCTTGTTTGGGTTGTTGGACTCTCTCAAGCACTCGAAACGAATATGTTCAAACCATGGAATAGTTTAATACTAATATGGTAAGAGTCAGAGGTCAATCGTTAGCTTTGGTTGTTGGACTCTCTCCAAGCTGGGCTAATTGGTTGAATGCGCTCTAACCATATTAAAACTATGTCCCGATTAATGGGTTGGCTTTAACCTGGAGCATTCGGCACTCTCTCCAAGGTCGATGTAAAGGGAGGTGAAGTTGGGTGCTATGCATATGATGCATACTTGTTAATGTGTTAACAACCCGATGTATGTGTGAACATTCAATTAGTTGATAGCACATTGTGATAGTTGCATATACGGGATATGCAATCGGTATAGAAGATACCTACCGTCGTAGTTATGAATGGCTTGTTGGACTCTCTCCAAGGTTGTTCATAACTATGATGGATATCAGCCCATTCGGAGATGGACCTACGATCTCCCGAGGTGATTTTGGGGTTTTTGAAATTCGAAAAATGAATGGGATTTATAAATGTATATTGATGCATTTTAAAATCATCTTTCTCATATATGCTCGTTTTGTATTTCTAAGTTAATATATTGATCATGATGTGTTTGAATTTGTGTTCCATTTTGGATTCAAACAAATTAGTGGGCGAACTTCTCTTTTGAGAATTGTTCTCAAGGTGAAAAGCTTGTAAATGTCCTCGAAGCGCCTCTTCTCGCCCGTCCTAGTGACGATGCAACTCTGGACCAATTGTTGGCCTATCAGAAACATGTGAGTGATTCTGAACAAATGAGTTGCATCATGCTAGCCACGATGGAACCCAAGCTACGAAAGCAGCATGAGCATATGGATGCTCATATCGTAGTCCTTCATCTTTGTGAGTTGGTTGATGAGCAAGTGAGATTGAAGGTTGAAGTCTCAAAGCTCCTCTTCACCTCTGAGATGCTAGAAGGTTCATCGTGAGTCTTGCTCAATATCTTTGAAGGCTGTGGAGTCTTACGAGAAGCATGAGCGAGGGGACGGTGTTATTAGTTGATTCCTCGAAGAAAGGTTCTAAGAGGAAGTCAAAGGAACAACGAGAAGGAAAGAAGAGAAAGGCTAAGAAGGTAGAACTAGCACAAAGGAAACTTGCCATCATTATGGCAAGGAGAGCCATTCTTGAAGAAAGTGCAAGATTTATCTTGAGTCAGTGAAGAAGAATAAGGCATCGGATGCCCCATCTTCTTGAATATCTTTGTTATTGATTGTCATTCTATTTCCTCAAACACTTGGGTATTGGATCTGGTGTGGCTCACATATATGTAATGACATACATGGGCTAAGGAATAGAAGAAGACTCGTCAAGGAAAGTCAAATTTACGTGTTGGGAATGGAGCAAAGGTTCTTTGCACTCGCCATCGGAATGTATTTGTTGAAACTCCTGCGGGACTTGTCTTAGAAGGGACAATTGCTTTTATATTCCTTCGTTGATAAAGAACATCATTTCTATTTCTTGTTTAAATAGAAATGGGTACCATTTGACTTTTAGTAACAATTGTTGTTACATAACTTTAAATGGAGTTCTTTATGGGACTGGAACTTTAAGCAATGGTTTTTATACGTTGGACGTATCCAGTGACATTTGCAATATCGAAGCGAGCAACAAGTGTGCTCGAAAAGATAATCAATTAGACTCCTACATGTGGTATTGTCGTCTTGGCCATATAAGCAAGAAACGCATGTCCGAATTACACCGATGTGGAATTCTGGAATCGTTTGAATTGGATTCATACGATACATGCGAATCATGCTTAAAAGGCAAGATGACTAAGTTACCTTTTACTGGAAAAGGTGAACGAGTGGGAGAGTTACTAGGTCTAATACATAATGATGTATGTGGACCTATGTCAACTCAAGCATTAGGAGGCTATAGCTACTTCATTACCTTCACCGATGATCACTCACGGTTTGGGTATGTGTTCTTGATGAAACACAAGTCTGAAGCCTTTGAAAGGTTCAAAGAATTCGAAATGAAGTAGAGAAACAACATGACAAGAGTATTAAAATACTTGATCGGATCGAGGTGGTGAATACTTAAGTCAAGAGTTTCTTGATTATCTAAGAGACAATGGTATATTGTCTCAATGGACTCCGCCCTATACACCACAGCATAATGGTGTATCTGAGAGGCGTAACCGGACCTTGTTGGACATGGTCAGGTCAATGATGAATCATGCGAACCTTCCCAAGTCCTTTTGGGGTTATGCACTTCAGACAGCTGTTTACTTGTTAAACAGAATGCCAACCAAGGTAGTCTCTACTACTCCATATGAGATATGGAATAGTAAGAAACCTCATGTATCTTACTTGAAGATATGGTGTTGTCCTGCTTATGTGAAGCGGACAGTATCAGACAAATTGGATGCTAAGTCTTATAAATGTCTATTTATTGGATACCCTAAGGAAACAAGGGGTTACCAATTCTATCATCCTGTGTAACAAAAGGTGTTTGTTTCAAGGCATGCTGTGTTTCTAGAGAAAGAGTTTCTCTTGCAAGAAAACAGTGGGAGTGTCGTCGAGCTTGAGGAGGCTCGAGAGACTCAAATAGACATTGATGAGATACCTGGTGAAGCACAACAGCCGACAACTCATAGTGATGAGCAATCGACTGGACCTATTGTAACACCACATCTTCGTAGATCTAGTAGAACACGCAATATTCCTGAGAGATATGGATTTCTCGTAAGTGAATCGAACGATGTGTTACTCATTGATGATGAGGAGCCTACCAATTATGAAGAAGTGGTGACAAGTTCAGAAAGGGATAAGTGGCTTGGTGCCATGAAGTCAGAAATGGATTCCATGTATGAAAACCAAGTTTGGAACTTGGTTGACCCACCTGAAGGCATAAAGCCTATAGGGTGCAAGTGGGTTTTCAAGAAGAAAACCGACATGGATGGTAATGAGATTACCTATAAGGCTAGATTGGTGGCGAAAGGGTATCGTCAAAAACAAGGTGTTGATTATGACGAAACCTATTCGCCTGTAGCTATGCTTAAATCCATTCGGATGCTCCTGGCCATAGCGGCTCATTATGATTATGAGATATGGCAGATGGATGTGAAAATAGCTTTCCTTAATGGAAACCTGCTCGAGGACGTGTATATGATACAGCCTGAGGGTTTCACATCGGTTGATAAAACCAAGGTATGCAAATTGCGACGGTCAATTTATGGATTGAAGCAAGCATCCAGGAGCTAGATATCCGTTTTGATGAGACAATCAAAAGGTTTGATTTCTCACAAAATCCAGACGAACCTTGTGTGTACAAGAAGGTTAGTGGGAGTGCAGTCGTATTCCTAGTATTGTATGTCGATGACATACTACTTATAGGAAGCGATGTTTCAATCTTCTGATCAGTTTAGGTTTGGTTATCCAAGACATTCTCCATGAAAGACCTGGGAGAAGCAACCTACATCCTCGGGATTAAGATCTATAGAGATAGATCGAAACGGGTGCTTGGTCTTTCGCAGTCTACATATATAGACCGAGTGCTAAAGAGGTTTAGCATGTCGGAATCCAAGAAAGGTTTCCTACCCATCAGGCATGGGGTACACCTTTCGAAGTCTATGTGTCCGCGCACAGAAGACGAGAGGATTTGCATGAGTAAGATTCCCTATGCATCCGCAATAGGATCTATCATGTATGCTATGTTATATACGAGGCCCGATGTATCGTATGCTCTGAGTGTCACGGCGGATACCGATCCGATCGGGAATGGATCATTGGGTGGTATTTCCTTAAGTACTTGAGAAGAACTAAGGATCGTTCTAATATATGGAGAAGGGTACATGGTGATACGTGGGTATACGGATGCGACTCCGAACAGACAAGGATGATTCCATGTCTTAGTCAGGTATGTATTCACCGGAATGGAGCGCAATAAGTTGGAAAGGTTCCAAGCTTGACACTATAGCGGATTACGCCACTAAGGCGAGAATACATTGCGCTTTAGGAAGAAAGGAAGCGGTTTGGATCAAGAAGTTCATCTCTGAACTTGATGTGGTCTCATCGATGATCAAACATGTGTAGCCGCTATCATCTTATCGGAGAGATCATCATAGGAGCGAAATACAAATCGAGAAAATTCCCCTTTGAAAGGAACTTAGCGGATCCTTTGACTAAAGCATTACCTCAAAGTAAGTTTGAGGGTCATGTTAGAGCTTATGGTATTGGATACAGTAGCGATTGGCATTAGGCCAAGTGGGAGTCTGTTAGTAATATATGAGAGATGTCCTAAGGCAATCGCCTTATGTATGAACCATTTATATGATAAATGAAGATTCACTATTTGAGTATACATGTTTATGTATTTGATTGGATCTTAAACTCATTTCTTGAATGTCACGATCGATTCACGGCATGAGAGAATTTGTGATTGGATCACAACTAGTGAGTATCTCTACATGTGTAATTGTGATGTATCGGAATTATCCTAGTCGATGAATTGATGGATTTGGACACCATCGATTACATCGAGTTCTTCGAGGTATACTCCTTGGTGTATCAAGCGGTGATTCTCACTATTTGAGACATAGTGATGTCGGAGTTGATCGTGGATGCTAGTTATGGTAACTAGTTCATTGGAGTGACCAGTAGTAAGACTTCATATGGTTTTCTGCATATATAGATATGTCAATGAAGTTCTTACTGTGGCTTAAGTGCGATGTTCCTTTGACTTGCGGTATTCAAGTCATCTTGATCATGGAGACTTATGCTTTGACATCTTAAGCAAATATCTCCGAGGAGATGTGGACCCGGGATGATTGGGTATAAGTCGAAGTGATCGAAGGTGTTTGAATAGCCTATAAAGGATTCACCACTCCTTGCGAGGAGATGTATACCCATGGCCTCTCGTCGGATTGTTACTAAAGTCTTTGGCCAAAGCATTACATGTTTAGAGTAAGGTACTCTTCGATACATGTGGAGTAACTAGAATCAGTAGGGGCGAGGAAATGATACTTGGGCTAGGTGTGGCGTGAGTCGACCTAGTGGGGTGACACAATAGACCATGTCACTGAACCAAGTGGGTATAAGATGAGTGAAGGGAATGGGGCACGATTCATTCGAGCTCTTGAAGGGTTTGAGAAATAGTTCTGGATCAACCGTTGATCTTTTCGGTTAATTGGGGATCATGATGTACTACTAGGTGCCACTCATGATCGTTCTATAATTAATGGTTAATTATATACGGCCAACATAAACCGAGAACCTATTTGGTCACACGCAGGCATAATATATCCCTGAGAGCCGGCCGGTAGATATCACTGAGTAGGTGGTCCGGAATAATAACTCTCTGAGTCAGTATAATGAATCATTCTTTGGCATCCCGGAAGAATCACTCCCATGTATATATGATATATCTAGGTAGGGGTAGTGTCTATCTCGACCATGCATCTGCGTCCTAGGTCTTGGATGAGAATAAACCAAAGGGTTTGGTTTATATTAAACGAATGAACCAAAGGTTGGTTCGGTTCGTTTTAACTTAAAATAAACCATCATGGTTTGGTTTATTTTAACTTATCTTAATGGAGCGGGTTAACGGGCTTTATGGATATGATCCATTAACCATTAAGAGAATTAGTTCTCTATAAAATAGGGCTTAAACCCTAACCTAAATGCTAATGAAGTTGTTGCCCAACATGGTGTTGTAACTTCATGGAGTCACCACCTCCTTGCCACGGCATCCAAGCTTTAGATGCTCGATGCGACCCTGATCTCTTTTGGGTTCGGTGATAAGGTGAGCTTCCATCTTTCCTTAGCGGCCTCATTCCTCCACCAAAGCTGTCCAGTTTTACGGACAGCTTGTTTCTTTGTTGTCGGGCGTCTTTTGGGCGACGGTTAGTGCTCGACAGCGGCTAACTTACTGGATTTGATCTCGGTAATCCTCTGAGGTGGGGGACGAAGGATTCATCAAACGGTTGACGAATACCTCTCCGGAGAAGCGAGTTTTTGAGAACTCATTTTAGGATCCGAATTTGGATTCGGATCGTGATCATCTCTCGATCACGTCGTCTTCAACACGAGGCTAGTAACCCGTACGAAGACGAAGCTCGTGACTTAGCGAAGTCATCCCGAGGAGCTCGTGGAATCTGGATAGAGCGATTCTTTCGGGATCGTTCGATGCCGTTCGCTACACGTCATCTGAAAGGTATAACGTAGATAAATTTCCTTTTATTGCAAATTTAAATTTAATATGTATGTATGCTGGTATATATGTAATGCGTGTGTTGTGTGTGTTGTAATAAATATAGATTTATTATTTTTAATTGCTTCCGCTGTGCTCATGTTTACGAAACATGATCGAACACACACACGCCGCGGTGCCGGAAACCCAACACCATCATCACGGGTACCCACGAATTCCCATGCAGGTTGATCGGGTGGTCGGAAGGTCACTACTCTCGCTCTACAATCCACTGTAGCATAATATGTAGCCAACCAATCCATTCCGAGTATAATGTCGAATTCCACCATCTCTAGCACCTGAAGGTCCACCGTAAGTATATGTCCCTCGAAATCCAATGGACAACCCTCGATTACTTGATGACTGGTCAAAACCTCGCCCGATGGTAATGATATCGCTAATCCACAAGAACGAATCATAGGGATTCTCCCAATTTTACTCATAAATATACTTGAAATAAAGGAATGCGAGCTACCAGTATCAATCAATGTATCAGCAGGTATAGAATAAACCAAAATCATACCCCGAATGATCGATCCTTGCTGAAGCCCTCCTCTTGGTAATGGCATAAACTCGCTCCCCACATCGACTACGCTCCAAATATAATAGTAGAATGCCTCCACTCCGGATGGATCTGTGCGATGATCTTTGAGTCACTCTGCGCAGCATAATATATCCTCGAGAGCCCGGTAGATATCACCGAGTAGGTGGTCGGAATAATAACTCTCGAGTGGGGTATAATGAATCATTTGTTGGCATCCGGAAGAATCACTCCCATGTATATGATATATCTGGGCTGTAGGGGGTAGTGTCTGTCTCTGACCATGCATCTGCGTCCTAGGTGCTGATCTCTGCGATGATCGGATCTCTTTCCCTTCTTTGGAATTGCACGAACCCTCCCGTGCCTTCAGAGTACACTCTCGACTAGTATGCCCTGGATGCTTGCAGTAATAACAAACATCTCGATCCAGGGGACACTCGGGAACACTATGATTTCCGGACCCACATCTACGACATCTAGTCATGTATCCACTCTTATGGTTCTTTTGAGAACCGCCAGATCGGCCCGTAAGTCGCTTCCCTTTACTGCCCCTAGATGATCCCTCTGCGGTACCTCGAGAAGCCCCACTCGATTACCGCTTCTTACGAGTCTCCGTGGTCGTATCCTCGCCTGATTGCTTTTCAGGACATCCGCCTCTACCTCCTTCTCCTTTGCAATTTCTTTGAGAAGTCATCTCAATAAAGAGCCCTATCCGATTGCCTCTCGATGCAGAGTAAATGGAGGATCCAGACATTCTTACTCGAATATAGGCTGCCAAACCCTGTTTGAATTGTAACATCCGGTCCTCATCCTGTGCTACCAGACGCGGACAGAATTCCGCTAATCGAGTAAACTCTGCATTGTATTCCATAACTAATCGATCCTCGCAAGGCTTAAGAACTCGAGGTAGAGAACGCGAAGGAAAATACACGCTCGAATATATCTCTAAAAGCCCGGGTGATGTTCTGCTCTCCCATCAAGGTCTTCTGCATTTTCCACCACATAACTGCCTGCTCCCGAAGATGATAAGCTGCTAGACCCACCTTCTCCTCATCGGTGCAACTCATGAACTCAAATGTATCCTCCAAATTGTCTAACCAAGTCAGCAATCGGGATCAGACTCACCTCGAATAGCGTGAATCGGTCCTTAGGTGGCCGTGCTAACAGATACGTGCATTGACTCGACCCAGAACTGGAGTAATCGGGCGTAGTCAAGGGTACATCATGCTCTGGAGGTTCAGAACCTCGTAGGAGGCTGCCGTGGCTCCTCGATCAATCAGTCCTCCTCAGAGTAGGTTTAGAGGGTCGACCTCTCTTACGAGTCTGAACAGGTGCCATAATATCGTCTGTTCACACCTGTTGAACGACTTCCATAAATATTTAACCAGAAAATATTAAGTGTTAAGATTTCTTACTTCGGACAACTTGGAGCTCATGCCTCTGTCAATCCCATCTTACCAAAAATCGAAATCAAATCAAATCAAAACGATTTCCGAGGTCCCAAAATCCGACAAAACATTATTGCATGGCATCGCAACCTAGAGCTCTGATACCAATAAAATTGTCACGCCCCGAGGTAGACTCTGTCCGGCCAACGGACGGCACCCCCTTATGACAATTCCAATACGGTACAAAGTCGCAGCCAGTATAACACATATCGAAAATGTATAACAACACAGAAAAACGTATAACATCAATAGCGGAAGCCAACACATGGAAATACAACCTCGTCAACATAAGTACATCGGTATATCCGTCCATACTAGAATAAAATCCATACTGAATAACAAAAGAGAAACATACAGCATGATCTCCAAAACAATAAGAGTCCATATAAAGATACATGCGATGGGAAGCAAAAACCCTCGGAAACACGGCGAGATGGGATCGGGTGGCAATGCTCCAAGTCCATGCCGAAGTCTTCTATCTACTACCTGGGCGACAGGAAACCCAGGGTCCAGGGTGGTGAGTATAAAACTCAGGGGTAATATATAGAAGTGCATGAACAACATACAGGGGAAGAGATCTACAAGTATACATGTGAAGATCTACAGGTATGCAGCATGAGTCCAACAGACATACAGTACTAAGCATAGTAATCAGTAATCACATATATGTCCTACTCATAGCATAAATGAATCGATCAACTTACATAAAGTAATGTACATACCTACGCCTGCATTCATCCTCCATATGATCTATAACATCCTGAACAGGTATATCATGACATAATCCAAATAGTACACACTCATGCTCAACACATGCACAACGGTATATAAAATATGCAAAAGGCATGTAGCATGATGTACAATCATATGCAGCAATCAAATGCAGCATCTCACAGGCATATGTAAAACATATATCAAATACATGCATACATATATATTAGCAATGCATAGTCTGCGGACATCGACCCACGACCCCAGAGTGGCCAGGGTGGCACGACAAATGACAACTAGCCCGACTCTACCTACCACTACTCTCGAGTGGCCGAGTTGGGTAGTATGAATGAGTAGTCTATAAGCGTAAAAAGCTAACTACTCCTAGGGGTCCCTGCTGCAAGCCACGCCGTCCCTACCCATGAGTAGACAAGCGCCGCACACAGGACAACTGCACGTCATAACAACCACCATCTATAGTGGGCGAGTGCTAACACCACTCTACACAGTGGCCAGGTGCACATCTCCAGCTACCACCATATATAGTGGTCGAGCGCGGCACATCTAATGCTCTGCCCTCAACCCTGCTACCACTACCCCGAGTGGCGGGAGGCGGGATGATCGATGACCATCTCTTCCACAAGGAAGACCTAGTCGAGCACATGCATGCAAATGTAATGATGCATAGATCACATACATCCCCACAACACTCCCTAATCCACCAGGAGATCTAGTCAACAAAAGTCAACCATGCAAGGACGATTGATCCGTAACCCCAACTTAATTACCTATGTACAGATAAATAGGTTCATCAAGTTAACTCACTAATATATGTACGGTACAACGACCGACCCTATAATTTGGACTCATCACCTAAACTAGTGATGGAACCCGGTAACCCCATCTAAGTCCACACTAGTGACTACGTGCATTTAACTGAATACCTATCAGCTAACATACAACCAGGGTTATAATTTCTATCCGAGATAAAGGTATGATAGATTAACAGCAATATCTCAAAGATCGCAGGTTAAGTACAAGCACAAGATACAATATGAGTGGATCTAAGGTAAACAAGAATAACCATATGTAAAAATGTCATGCACTAGAATTGATCAAACTACCGGACCAGGTAGATATTACCCACCTGATACGAAGCTTGAATAATCCTCACGGCCCGCCAGATCCCAAACCTGCACATAATCACAAATTAGGATTTAGCATAACACTCCAATAATAATACGAATAAATACTATTTTATATTCGTATTCTTTTCCCGTCTACGAATAAGAACCCTACTTATCCCAACACTAAAATCTCCAAATCAAAACATACTCTAATGAACTAACCCCCCAACCACCCTTCGGCGACTTACCATCACATTAATCCATAGCAATTACCAACTACAGTTTCTCTTCCCCACTCACACACACAGACGGCACAATCGACTTGCAATCACAGAACTTAAATCAACACCGGATCAGACCTTACCACTTCAATCAGAGCCTAATTCCCAAATCAAAGTCTATCACAAGCACTCAAATTCCCGATTGAAACTTATCACAGGTTATTCTCCAAATCACAGCTACGATTCTCAACCCACCGCACACAACTGATCTTTGATTCAAACACTACACTATACCTAAACAATTGAAATATTAACGTTACTGATCAAATCCTTACCAACTCAGAATGTATCAAGCCTTAGCTAATAACGATCCAAACATATCAAACATTAACAAGAAATTCACGAGCAAAAATACTCGAATCAACAATCTCCATTACTAATCGGCAACTCAAATTTACCCGAACAAACCAAATCCAACAATCACACTTTAACAGAACACAAATCAATTGATACCACAGCTGATAGTATTGGGTTAGATCCAACTTACCGAGATCAACCTTCACCGGCGGCGTTATTTTCCAAATCCCGACTGCTCGCCGAATCAATCCAACTCCCAACAACCGGCAAGACAACCCAGCAAGCACCGATCGACGAAAATCCTCAATCTACCGGGGTAAAGCCAACCTCCGATCAAATACAGTAGATCTACGAAGTCCTCGATGGAACTCTAACCCTAGATAGACTGCTTACCTCGATGGGCAGCTCGCTGCCACGACAACGGCGTCGCTGTCCATTGGGAGTGTCGCCGCGACTTCTTTCCCGACGAGAACCCTCCCTTGATCCCCCGGCCGGAGATCTACCAAATGGTGGCACCGTCGAGCTGCTCGCACCGGATCGCCGACGAGATCGGCGAGGAAAGCGCGCGGCGAAGAAACGTTCGGCGCGGAGAAGAACAGAAGCAGGATCGCGATGGAAATGAGACGATTAGCATTCGGCCGACTTTTAAATATCGTTCAATTGATCCGGTTAACACAGCCCAGCCCGAATCCAGTTCAAGCCCAATTTCAGCCCAATCTCAAATCCGGTTCAAGCCTGATTTCAGCCCAATTTCAAATCCGGTTCAAGCCCGATTTCAGCCCAATTTCAAATCCGGTTCAAGCCCGATTTCAGCCCAATTTCATCCCACTAATTAAGCCTAATTAATCCCTTAATTAATCCCAATTAATTACGGTTTAATCCATTTTTTTTCGTATACTACACAAACTCCCTCTTCTCCTTCTCCTTGGTTGGTGGAAACAAGATTTAGGGCTTTCCCTTGGTGTCTTGGCCGATTTCCACCCTAATCTCGTCTTCCTTATTGGCCGGCGGCAAGCTCCAACATTGGATGTTGGTGTTTTGTTGAAAGAAGAAAAGGAACTTTGTTTCTATTCTTCCTCTTGCTCGGAACGAGCAAGGAAGGAAGATTGGCGATCTAGGAGCTTTAACTTTTGGTAGATCGCCGCCCACACGACGCCCGGAAGGAGGAAGGTCATACATTAGAAGATCGAGAGGTATATCGATTCTCTATTCTCTTTTGTAACATGTTTGTTTTTGTTTTTCAATTATGCGCATGATATATTCTATTTATGGATAAATAATACTTGGATCTCGAACATAAACACGAAAATCGGCGATCCGAACATCGTCTATTCCGCGGCTACTCGTAGAATAGAGGTTGGTCGCTTGAACAATAAGTTTGTTCAAGTGACCTCTCTAAATGAATAGCACGACGATGACTTGGTTGTTTGAGCAATCCCTTTTGTCTAGAATTATTTTTTTTTAATCTGGGGACATCGATGGGATTGCCATGAACAAGCGACCGAGGTGAAGTGGGAAGCGAAGTTTCTCCTCACGAATCAATGAAACCAAACCCTTCATGTTGTTCAGTTTATTTAAATGATATGTTCTATTGTAGTGCACCTCTAATGAACGGACTCTACATTCTAGACTTAGAGAGCCTCATCTATAACATAGGTACTAAAAGGTTCAAGTCAAATGAGTTGAACCAAACCTATCTCTGGTATTGTCGCTTAGGTCACATAAATGAGAGTCGCTTATCCCAGCTCCATAAGAATGGGCTGCTGGACTCATTTGATTTTGAATCATATGAGACATGCGAGTCTTGCCTTCTAGGCAAGATGACCAAGACTCCCTTTAGTGGACACAGCGAGAGAGCAACAGACTTGTTAGGACTTATACATAGTGATGTATGCGGTCCTTACAATGTTGCTGCTAGAGGTGGTTACAGGTACTTCATTACATTTACTGATGACTTCAGTAGATATGGTTATGTGTATCTGATGACACATAAATCTGAATCCTTTGAAAAGTTCAAAGAATTCAAGAATGAAGTACAAAACCAACTTGGCAAGAGTATTAAGATACTTCGATCAGATCAAGGTGGTAAATACCTTAGCCATGAGTTTCGTGACTATCTAGCTGAGTGTGGGATTCTATCCCAACTCACTCCTCCTAGAACACCACAGTGGAATAGTGTATCCGAAAGAAGGAATCGTACCCTATTAGATATGGTACGATCTATGATGAGTCACATAGATCTTCCTATATCCTTTTGGGGATATGCTCTAGACACAGCAACCTTCACACTTAACCGTGTACCATCCAAGGCTGTGATAAAGACACCATATACGATATGGACAGAGAGAAATCCCAAGATGTCTTTCATGAGGATTTGGTGTTGTGAGGCTTATGTTCGACGTCAAGTTTTAGACAAACTGGGACCCAAATTCGATAAGTGCTATTTTGTTGGATATCCCAAGGAGACGAAGGGATATTACTTCTACATTCTCAGTCAGCACAAAGTGTTTGTGGCAAAGACTGGGATATTTCTAGAAAGGGATTTTGTTTCTAGAAAAACTAGTGGGAGTACGTTCGATCTTGAAGAAATTCAAGATAATGACCATAGCACTGAGGCCTTGATGGAGGTTGAATAAGAACCACAAAGTGTTGTGGGTGATGAGATTGTTGCACAAAGAGTTGTGGAATAACCAACTGTTCAGGTATACCTACCTCTTCGCAGGTATGATAGGATACGTCGTCAGCCTGAGAGATACTCATTTCTCTTGTCTAACCATGATGACGTTATGCTCATTGAGAATGAGCCTACCTCCTATCAGGAAGTTGTGATGAGCCCAGATTCTGAGAAATGGCTAGAGGCCATGAAATCTGAGATGGAATCCATGTACACCAACTAAGTATGGACTTTGGTTGATCCACCTAAGGGCGTCAAACTCATTGGGTGTAAGTGGGTTTTTAAGAGAAAGATTGACATGGATGGACTTACGCATACCTATAAGGGCCGATTGGTGGCTAAAGGTTTCAAGCAAATTCATGGTATTGACTATGATGAAACCTTTTCTCAAGTGGCGATGTTTAAGTCCATTCGAATCATGCTTGCTATTGCAGCGTACCATGATTATGAGATCTGGTAGATGGACATCAAAATCACGTTTCTGAATGGAAACTTGCTCGAGGATGTATATATGACACAACCTGAGGGTTTTGTAGATCCACAACATACTGGGAAAGTATGCAAGCTGCAAAGGTTTGTAGGGTATCGATTGGCCGGCTAGAGGGGAGTGAATAGCCCTCGTTCGATGGATGTCGTATTTTGCTCGTCTACAAAATGTTAGCATAAGCGGAATATGCAAATATAAATAAAGACAAAGAAAAAGATAAACAAAACAATACAAACACCAAGATGTAACATGGTTCACGGCTACGCCGCTAATCCACGGTCCGATTTGTCCACGGTGAATCACTCCGCCAAAGCCAATCACTATTAGTCTCTCCTTTGCACCAAGCTAGGTGGAGGTAACCTTTACAATCAAGATCACTCTTCTTACAATAAGATTGAAGTAAAAACAAGAAGAGTAGGGAATCGTGTATGGCACTTTGGGAGAAGTTTAGAGCTCAAGCATTAGCCTTTTAAAGCCCCACCCCCTTCCTTTTTATAGAGGAAGAGTGACCACTTTCCACGTTGGATTCCATCCAACGGTATTGGCATCAGTCGACTGATGGTACCATCAGTCGACTAGTGCTCGATTAGTCGAGTCCTCAACGAGGTCGACTCCACTCTGTGCCCGTGCGGTGACATCGATCATTAGTCATGGCGCGGCCGATGATCATCAATCGATCATTGCCCGGTCAAAGCGATCGCTAATCAAATGCCCATGAGTGGACACGGTCGAACCAAAATTGACTGAGCTATGATCGGCATGTCGGGAAATCCCATCCGACACTTAGCCAAATGGACAAGTTTCACCTAAGAGCTACCCCTTCCCAGGTTACATTCGCTCACTCTCATCCCTCGGAGTCCCTCCCCTTCGAAGTTCTCTTCGTTCGTGGCCATGTCCCTCGGCAGCATCAGGCACACGGCTCTGCAATGCTCCTTCACGTCTCTTGCCTCGAAGTCTACGTCCTCCGGCTTCACTCCAAGCTCTTCGTCCGACGGTCCCTCGGATGCTCCAAGCGCACGACTTCCGCAAAGCTATCCTTCACCGACTCAAGGCCCGAGTCATGAGATGTGAAACTTACCACGGCTCCATGTGCAAATTACTAAGTCCTGCACGACTTCAACGCACATATCAAATCACAATAACAACCTAACTTAAACCCTTTGCCACACCATCAAAACCATATTACGGCAAGAGATTGCCCTAACAATCTCCCCCTTTTTGATGTGTGACAATCCGTTTAAGTTAGGTAAAAACATTTGATTAAAAATTTCTAAGGTAAGAAAGCATGTAAACATAAACATGATATAGCAACATGCAACTCCCCCTTAATCCATGAAATTCTCTCTACAAATTCTCCCCCTATCATAATTAACTTAAACGTAATATTTTCTCTCCCTTTGACACCATCAAAAAGATTAACACTAAGTTATGGCATCAAGTCTAATAGAAGGAAAATACCAAACATTAGTCTAAAACTAGAATTCGGCCTTTTGATTGAGGCCATCGTTCGTTGAACTACCGATCCGCACGAATTTCAGAACTTTCTGATTTTTGGACTGAATTTCAGAAATGCATTAAAAATTCCAAAAAATTCGAAAAATCATGAAATTTGGGGAACATATTTCTTGTAAGATCCTTTATCAGTGAAAAATAGGTCTTTATGAAAAATCATTATATTTTCATGTATTTGCCAAAAATTCCAAAATTTAAAACTACTAGGTTTTGATCATGATAGTATCAAGTTTAACACCTAGTTTTGCATCCAATTGTTTCAAAACATGAATACATGTATCCACTCTTTTAAAGATGATTTCTAAAAGACCGCAGATACTACGCTTAGATGTACCGCCACGCTATGTGGTAGCACATGTAACTGAACCTCATGATTGGTCTATTATTGCTATTTTGACACTTTAAATGACCATCTAAATGCCATAAGCATTAGTGGACATTTGTATCATCCTAACATCTCACCCATGCTATGTTAAAAATCAAAGTAGCCTATGGTGAGTGTGAGATGCATCCTAGAGGGTATTTGTATATACTTAACCATTATATTCATACAATTCTATCAAGGTTAAGTATCATCCTAACACTCAACATGATCATAAAGATATATATGGCTTAATTTCACATTATGATAATGAAACTCATGTATTCATTGAATTGTTATCATGCATTGGGTATTATATCATGATAATAAGCAAAATATCACCTAAGGCATGATTTAAACCCTATTTCTCATGATGACGTGCCAAATCTCAAAATCATAAATCATGATTACAAACATACATAGAAATTACATTAATCATCATGATTTAAGCATTATTAACTATTTCTAGGCATGTTATCATCACCTAACACTATTTAAAAATGTTGTCCCACCATCCTAAGTCAACCAAAATATGATATAGGTCAATTGCATATGGTTGACTACCCTAGGGTTATCCTAACCCTTAAGGATGGATTTTGGAACCCAAAATAAGTTCTTGCCTATGGGGTTCACTAGATACTCCTTAGGAATCCATTTCCTAGCAATTACCTTCTTCTTATCTTGTCCCCTAGCAATTAGGCATTTGTAGGCCTTTTCATTTTTCTTTTCTTTGTATCCTAGGCCTTTCTTATTGAAGCTAGCTCTTTGGCTCCCTATAATCTTGTTCAAGGTGTTTGAGCCAATAGTAAACTTTTCTAGGGCTTTGGTTAAATAATCTACTTTCTCTCTTAAAGCCCTATTTTCATCCATGCATGCATCACTAACATTAAATGACATATATTCATGTGATCATGCATCATCATGGCAAGAAGAAATATTATCATCATTTAAGCATGCTTTTTCTAGTTTATTTTCTAAGTCCTTAACTTGATCTAGCATGCTCTTATTTTTCTTCTTTGCTCTAAATAAATCCCTAGTTAAGCTAGAAACCATGGAAACTATTTTCTTAGGAGTTAGATTCGTTACCATAGTTTCCATGTCCTCTTCTTCTTCTTCAGATGAGGAGGATGTAAAGGCTCCCCCTTCACTTGAGCTCTCTCCACTTGAGCTTGATTCTTCATTTTCGGTGGAGGAGCAATCCAAGTCATCGAAGGCCATCAATGCAAGGTTGGAATACACTTGTTCCTCTTCTTCGGATGAAGAAGAGGAAGAAAGGTTATCCCATGTCTTTGCTTTGAATGCCTTAGCTTTCTCCTTTTCCTTTGCCTTCTTCTCCTCTTTCTTCTTGCTCCCCTTTTTCTTCTTATTTTCTTCTTTCTTCTTTCTTTCTTCCTTGCTCTTGTTTAGGAGGGGACAATTATCCCTTATATGTCCCTCTCCTTGGAAATTGTAACAAATCACCTTTCCTCTTGGTCTTCTCCTCCTATCATTAGATTTATTAAAATGAAAACCTTTTAAAGCACGTCTTACCCTCCTTACCATATAGGCTTCTTCGGTGCTATCCATGGAGGAGGAGGAAGACGCTTCGTCATCGGAGGAGGAGGGGATCTCTATCTTCTTCTTCCCCTTGTTTGCTATCAAAGCTACTCCTCTTGAAGTTGGAAACTTTGGCTCTTCTTGTATTCCTTCAAGCCTTGTTTCGTGGAGCTCCATTGTTGAGAAAAACTCCTCCAAGGTACTTACTTCCAAGTTCTTGGAGATGTAAAATGAGTCCACCATGGATCTCCATCTTGAGGACCGGGGAAAGGCATCTATGGCCTTCATTACCATATCCTGGTTTGATAACTTCTTACCTACACTTGACAAACCGGTTATAATTTCCTTGAAATGAGAATGTAAGGAAAGTACCTTTTCTCCCTTTTCTAGTTTACTGTTGTTGAGTTGGGAGCGGAAGACATCTCTCCTTGCTAGCTTGGCCTCGGATGTTCCTTCATGGAGTTCTACAAGCTTCTCCCACATCTCTTTGGCGCTAACACATTCTCCGATCCGGTTGATCTCTTGTTGAGGGAGCACATTGTAGAGGTGGTGCTTGGCCTTTGAATTTGCCAAATACTCCTCTCTTTGTCTTTTGCTCCATCTCGATTTCTCCAATGGCTCCCCATCTTCATTCCTAGGCAACTCGAAACCGTTTTCCATAATTCATAATATTTCAAAGTCGGTTTCGAAGAATACCTCCATTCGCTTCTTCCACCAAGAGAATTCGCCGTCGAACTTCGGTGGGTGAATGTTTGAGCCGGCCATCTTTTTGTAGTTCTCTCGCGGAGGTTAGTCCTTAAAGAGCGACCTTAGCTCTGATACCACTTGTAGGGGATCGATTGTCCGGCTAGAAGGGGGGGTGAATAGCCCTCGTTCGATGGATGTCGTATTTTGCTCGTCTACAAAATGTTAGCGCAAGAGGAATATGAAAATATAAATAAAGACAAAGCAAAAGATAAACAAAACAATACAAACACCGAGATGTAACGTGGTTCACGGCTACGCCGCTAATCCACGGTCTGATTCATCCACGGTGAATCACTCCACCAAAGTCAATCACTATTGGTCTCTCCTTTGCACCAAGCTAGGTGGAGGTAACCTTTACAATCAAGATCACTCTTCTTACAATAAGATTGAAGTAAAAACAAGTAAGAAGAGTAGGGAATCGTGTATGGCACTTTGGGAGAAGTTTAGAGCTCAAGCATTAGCCTCCCAAAGCCCCACCCCCTTCCTTTTTATAGAGGAAGAGGGTTTCTTCCTCGATACGGATCACCGCCATCGATGCCTCAATCACCGACTAATCCGCAGCCGCTGCCAATAACGGTCGCTTTCCATGTTGGATTCCATCCAACGGTATTGGCATCAATCGACTGATGGTACCATCAGTCGACTAGTGCTCGATCAGTCGAGTCCTCAACGAGGTCGACTCCACTCTATGCCCATGCACGCGATTGACGATCTCGTCCTTGGGAGTCGACATCGATGTCGACATCACGATCGCCGCGTAGTCGACCGCTGGGCCAAAGGCCCATGAGTCGATGACACCGAATCCAATCGACTAACGACTCGCGATCATTCCATGACAGTCGACTGGTGTCGGGAAATCTCATCCGACACTAAGCCAAATGGACAAGTTTCACCTAAGAGCTACCCCTTCCCGGGTTACATTCGCTCACTCTCATCCCTCGGAGTCCCTCGCCTTCGAAGTTCTCTTCGTTCGCGGCCACGTCCCTCGGCAGCATCAGGTGCACGGCTCTGCAATGCTCCTTCACGTCTCTTGCCTCGAAGTCTATTCTTCCGGCTTCACTCCAAGCTCTTCGTCCGGCGGTCCCTCAGATGCTCCAAGCGCACAGCTTCCGCAAAGCTATCCTTCACCTACTCAAGGCCCGAGTCATGAGATGTGAAACTCGCCACGGCTCCATGTGCGAATTACTAAGTCCTGCACGACTTCAACGCACATATCAAATCACAATAACAACCTAACTTAAACCCTTTGCCACACCATCAAAATCATATTACGACAAGAGATTGCCCTAACAAGTTTCATTTATGGGCTAAAGCAAGCTTCTCGGAGCTAGAATCTTCGATTCGATGATGCGATCAAATAGTTTGGTTTCATCAAGAATGAAGATGAACTCTGTGTCTACAAGAGGGTTAATGGGAACACAGTTGTCTTCCTTGTATTGTATGTGGATGACATACTACTCTTTGGGAATGACATCCCTTCGCTACAGTTTGTGAAGACTTGGCTAGTGACGTGTTTCTCAATGAAGGACTTAGGTGAAGTAGCCTGTATTCTAGGCATCAAGATCTATAGAGATAGATCTAAGAGATTGATTGTCCTAAGTCAGAATACATAAATTGACACGGTATTACTACGATTTGCCATGAAGGGACTTAATGTCACATGGTGTGAGTCTTTCGAAGACTCAAAGTCCCTCTTTTAGAGAGGAGAGAGACTGCATGGATAAGATCCCTTATGCATCTGCTATAGAATCTATCATGTACGTCATGCTATGTACTCGTCCTGATGTCTCGTATGTTTTGAGCATGATAAGTAGATACCAGTCAGATCCAGGTGAGCATCACTGGATAGCAGTCAAGAATATTCTTAAGTACTTGAGAAGGACTAAAAAATATTTCTTGATATTTGGAGGCGATGAGGAGCTGTAAGAGGTTACAGTGATGTCACTTCAAAAAGTTTGATGATTATAGATCACAGTCAGGGTTCGTGTTTTGCTTGAATAGTGGCACTGTGAGCTGGAAGAGTTCGAAGCATGACATAGTTGCTAATTCTACAATAGAGCCCGAGTATATCACTGCATCTGAGGCAGCAAAGGAGACAGTTTGGATCCACAAGTTCATTACTGAGTTGGGGTGATTGGCACTAGTGCTAGTGGGAGATTGTTAGTGAAAGCCCTAGAGCCAATCATGTGATGATTGCTGTATGGACTTTATTGTATCATATTCCTATTTATAAAGGCATGGTTATTATATTTACTTGTATTGGTGCCAAATAAACTAAGTATAATAACGTTCTTGAGTAGAAGGTTCTTATCAATATCAATCGATTGGTTGAATCGATAATGAGATGATATAGAGAACACTACACTTAATCATTCCTAGTCAAGTATTAACATTCAGGGACAATGTTAATGCGTAGAGACTAGCATGTAGGTCAACTCGATTACTTGATCTCACAAGTCATGGATATGAGATATCAAGTTGACACATGGGTATGCATTAGAGAATGTATACTGAATGACCCGCCATGAGAAAGTATCATGGATCATTATATGAGTGTCATATACTTTCTCATGTGACTATTAGTATGACTATTAGTCCTTGGACCTGAAGTCACCATGGTTTCCTACATAAGGAATTGCATACTTTGGCTTCGTCAAACGTCACCCGTAAATGGGTGGACTATAAAGGCAATTACTGGGTATGTAACAAATTATGCAGAGGGATGTAAGTGATGTAGATGGGATCTATCCCTCCTATATGACAAGGGTGACATCGTTATTCTTGATAGAGTGAGACCACGAAGTGCATGGCCATGCCCAAATGAGTCAATATGAGATATTGAGCTCATTTGATTAGAGTGAGTCTACTTGGAGTTCAAAATATAGATTGTACCGAGGATGACACGGTCTATGCCTCAATTGGTCAATCTAGATGTCAAGGATAGAGGGACATTGTCACATATTGTGATAGTCACGATTAGTAGTCACACAAAGGTGATGTTGGATCTCAACATTCTTGTAACTTGGGTAGCAATGATGTGTTGCTAGATACCGCTCATTGCTTATATTCCTAAATCAATTTAGGAGCATTGCCAACGTTACAAGAACCTATAGGGTCACACACAAAGGGCAATTAGATGGAGATTAGGTTCATATGATGAACCATGAGGATTAGGTTCATGGGATGAACCAAATTGGATTAAAAGTAATCCAAATTAGACTAATTGAGTTAGACTCAATTTGATTCAAGTGTTGAATGAGTCTAATTTAGATTTGATTCATTGAGTCAATTTAAATTAATGAATAGAGATTCATTAAATCAAATTGACTTGAATCAAGTGGTTAGATTTAATCAACCATGGGAGATAATAGGTCAAGTTTGACTTGACTTGAGAGGGAAGATGAATGGTCAATTTTGACTTGACCAATTGCCATGTCTTGGTGACTTGGCATGGGGGTCGACCAATGATGATGTTCCACATCATCATGGACTTATCATAGGGTGCCACCTCATGAGGGAGACCAAGAGCCATTGGCTCTTGGAGTTACATGCATGCATGTAACCCCCCAAATAGAAGTGGCCGACCACTTTGCATTAGTGAGAGAAGTTATTGGAATTAACTTGATCTTCTTCTTCCTTGCTCTTCTCAAGCTCTCTCCCTCATCCTTTTCTTGCTGAGATTCCTCAAGGGTGCTAGCACACTCTAAGGTGTCTTCTCCACCATTTTTCCGTGTGGATACTTGTAGAAGAGTGTACACTTGACACTCTTCGAGATCTGACAAAGTGTTTGGATGAGAGGGATAAGTGAAGGGCGTCGCTACGAGGGTAAGTCTCTCATCACGTAGATCTAAGGTAGATCTAGGTTTCCATAACACATACATGAATTTATTTTTATATATCTTCGTACGGATCCATGTTCGGGCTTTCGAGGTTTCCGCAACGCAAAAAAAGTGATTTTTGCGGCTCGGATAGTCCAACATTCCGATCTTATTCCACCTCCTCTAGAACCACTTCCCAATCCCTTTCTTCCTCTTGATACTTCCCTCCTCTCAAAACCTTCTTCCTCAGCTCTTCCTCCAGAATCTTTACCCCCTTCTGATACAACCGTTCACAGTCCACCACCTGATACTTCTTATGATCTTATTGAACTTTCATCGTCTCTTTCTTCCTCCTCTTCTATCGATGACATCCCACTAGCCTCCTTATTCCCTACTAGATACCAATAACAACCATTACCTCCCTCCAATCCTATAATTCCAGAATTCCCAACTTCCTCTCCTCTAGACCTTCTGATACAAGCTGTATCAAACTCTTACCCTAGCCACCTCCTCTCTTCACTTCCAACACTCCCTATACCTCATTTTGTCCTAGACTCTCCTCCTACACCTCCTTCCCCAATCATCCACTCTGATACTCTTCCCCCTATACTAGATCATGTACAACCACAGACTACCCCCCCCCTTTACTCCTGAAATCCCTTTGATCTTAGAAGAATTGTAGCAAAGTCTCCAGATAGTAAGTTTTCTCATTCTACTAACTAACTTTACTTGTACAAATAAACTTACCCATATTACTTTTATTCATTTTTCAGAGTACCTCCAAACTCCAGAAATTTGACCAATGGTTTGCTGAATTTCAGAACCAACAATATAAACCCTCAACCTCCTACACAGAAATGCCTCAACCTACTATGACAACACTTGCCCCCTCAATTTCCACAAAGGGTGTCTAGACCAGCCCTGATGCACCTTCCACCTCTTCGTTGGGATTACAGATGAGTCCTCTTACCTCTCCTGACCGGACTACAAAAGAAACTGAATACCAGCAAAAACAACAAGAATTACAATTTCAGATACCAACCTTAACTGTAGAGCGGGCTCAATTTATAGCAGAGAAAAAGGAAATTTTTATTCAACATAAGCAGGATTTGCAAAAAATCAAAGGGGAACTTTCTCTCAAAGATACAAATATTAGACTGCTGCGAGAATACAAGGAGCTACTAGACCAACAAATAGTCTCTCAACACTCATAAATTCAGAAATGGATACAAAAAGAGAGGGACTGGCACTTCCAATCAAGCCAATGTTTCCAATCTATGCAAGACCTCATTGATGCCTTTGATCAATTCAAGGACAAAACCTTTAACAGTCTAGATGAATTCAACTTCCATTTTGATATACTAAAGTAGCATTTTTATGGGCTGGCAAATGTTGCCAATGAATAAACTGTCCAAGTAGCTCAACTTCGCCAGGAGCTATCCCAACTTAAAGAAACAAAAGTCGAGTGCTCGACATCCTAACAATCCAAGATCTTAACTCAAACGGCCAAGAGCTATGCAAAATATTTCCAAAAAGGCTTCGAAGGTGCACTGCAAACAACTAATGAGAAGAACCTTTTTGTTCCTGGTTTGCCCAGCCTTAAGCTTGACATAGAAGAGGCTTATAAGAAATTCTCATTGGAGGCTTTTAACACTGACTCAGATACCAACTCTGAGTCATATGTTTGTATTTAGTATTATCTGTAATGAACAATTTCAACCTTTTGTAATGAACTTATCATATTCTATGAATGAATGCTCAACTTTCTTGTAAATGTCTTCTGTACTTAAACAACTTTGCAATGATCAATCTAACCCATTATTTCTGTATTTGTGTTATGTGTACCGAGTGTATGTTTGCTTCCATAAGATTTATACATTTGTACTGTATACACTACCCATTAATTTTCCTGTTCCCTATCATATTACCCTTTCTTATGATAAATGCTTTATTCCCAAGTCTATACTATGACCATCCACTTCCCCAATTCACCCTGTGATTTATACCTGTGCCTTACAACAGAACTCCTATAAACTGATACACTATTTTAAAAAACATCACTACTGCATATGCCTTAACAGAAGTTTAATACCCCATTCTTACCTTATCAAAGACTGAATTCCTTACTCACCCATTATTTTCACCCTAACAAACTAATGTCATATGATTCCATACTTCCACTTCTCCAAGACTAAGTAGGAAAAGTTATTATTTCCCTCCTTTTTCCTCCCCCTTCTTCCCTAGAAATACAGAAGCAATTCTTCCTGATTTCCACTCCCTATTTTCAAGAAGACGCAACCCCTTTCTCTAGTCCCCCATCCATGGTTATCTTCCACTCGCTCCAAAGTCACAGAAGAACAAAGTCGATCCCTCTCTTCTCGATTACAACTTGTCGCAGGCTTTCATATAGTTGTAGCTACCTCCACCGAGCGCCCCCATCTACCCCTTGTTAGTAATATATGAGAGATGTCCTAAGGCAATTGCCTTATGTATGAACCATTTATATGATAAATGAAGATTCACTATTTGAGTATACATGTTTTCATGTATTTGATTGAATCTTAAACTCATTTACTGAATGTCCACGATATGATTCACAGCATGAGAGAATTTGTGATTGGATCACAACTAGTGAGTATCTCTACATGTGTAATTGTGATGTATCGGAATTATCCCTAGTCGATGAATTGATGGATTTGGACACCATCAATTCTGTCGAGACTAGCACGAGGTATACTCCATGGTGTATCCAAGCAGCTGATTCTCACTGGCTGGAGACATTGTGATGTCCAGAGTTAATCGTGGATGCTAGTTATGGTAACTAGTTCATTGGAGTGACCAGCCGTAAGACTTCATATGGTTCTCTGCATATATAGATATGTCAATGAAGTTCTTACTGTAGCTTAAGTGCGATGTTCCTTTGACTTGCAGTATTCAAGTCATCTTGATCATGGAGACTTATGCTTTGACATCTTAAGCAAGCATCTCTAAGGAGATGTGGACCCGGGATGATTGGGTATAAGTCGAAGTGATCGAAGGTGTTTCAATAGACTATAAAAGATTCACCACTCCTTGCGAGGAGATGTATACCCATGGCCTCTCATCGGATTGTTACTAAAGTCTTTGGCCAAAGCATTACATGTTTAGAGTAAGGTACTCTTCGATACATGTGCAGTAACTAGAATCTGTAGGACGAGGAAATGATACTTGGGCTAGGTGTGACGTAGTCAGCCTAGTGGGGACTGACACTATAGACCATGTCCTGAACCAAGTGGGTATAAGATGGCTAAAGGGAATGGGGCACGATTCATTCGAGCTGCTGAAGGGTTTCAGAAGTAGTTCTGGATCAACTATTGATCTTTTCGGTTAATTGGGGATCATGATGTACTACTAGGTGCCACTCATGATCGTTCTATAATTAATGGTTAATTATAGACGGCCAACATAAACCGAGAACCTATTTGATCACACGCACAACGAGCGTAATCCGAAGGATTTAAAACGAGCTTAAGAATGGGATTCTCAGACCGAGAGAAACTAGGTTTGGTTGGACCAAACAAGAAGCGAGCATGAAATCGTTTCAGTCGCAATGGAAGTATGGATGGGCCGTGTCTTATTAAGACATAATGGATGAACCAAAATGGTTTGGTTCTAATCCAATGGAGGAGAATAAACCAAAGGGTTTGGTTTATTTTAAACGAATGAACCAAAAGTTGGTTCGGTTCGTTTTAACTTAAAATAAACCATCATGGTTTGGTTTATTTTAACTTAAGTTAATGGAGCGGGTTAACGGGCCTTATGGTTATGATCCAATAACCATTAAGAGAATTAGTTCTCTATAAAAGAGGGCTTAAGGGTTTGTTAAGCCCTAATCCAAAACCCTAACCTAAGAGTTGCCGCCCACCTCCCCTTGGTGATTTCGGCGCCAACCCTCCTCCTTGCCGCCGCCCACCTTGAAGCTCCTTGGCCGGCGTCCAGAAGGTGCTGACCTTCATTCTTGCCAGCATCGAGCTATTGCCGGAGGAGCTCCGGTGATCTCCATTGGGTTTGGCATCAAGGTGAGCTTCATCCTACCTTTTTGGCCGACCCTAATTCCTCCACCAAAGCTGTCTAGTTTTCTGGACAGCTTGTTTCCCTCTCGTCGGAGCATCGTTTAGACGATGGTTGGAGCTCCGACAGCGCCTAACTTACCAGGGATTCGATCTCTGGTAATTCTCATAGGTGGAGGACGAAGGATTCGTCAAACGATTGACGAATACCTCTCCGGAGAAGCGAGTTTTGAGGACTCGTCTTTGGATCCGAATTTGGATTCGGATCGTGATCCTCTCTCGATCACGTCGTCTTCAACACGAGGCTAGTAACCCATACAAAGATGAAGCTCGTGACTTTGTGAAGTCATCCCGAAGATACTCGGCGTGGATACGGATAGAGACGATTCTAGCGAGAATTGTTCCGGTTGATGTCGTTCCCGCTACACGTGATACGAAAGGTATACGTAGTTAAATTTCCTTTTATTGCAAATTTAAATTTATGGTTATGTCTACACATGTTGTACTATGCATGCGTGTGATGTGTGTGTTGTAATAAATGTAGATTTATTATTTTTATTTCTTCCGTTGTGCACATGTTTACGAAACATGTTCGAACACACACTTGCCGCGGTGCCGGAAACCCAACAGTGGTATCAGAGCCTAGGTTGTGTTTCGACATAATCGTAAAATTATTTTGCGATAGTCATAATGATATTTCTGGAAATTTTCTACTTTTGGAAAGTTAGAAGTATTTATGGAAATTTTTCAATTTTGGAAAGTCTATAAGTATTTATGGAAATCTTCCATTTTTGGAAAGTTGGAAGTATTTATGGAAATTGATATTTTCCATAAATAAAATATTTGATTAGATTTTAGAAATTTGTTTTCTAATTTAATCATGATTTGATTTAGGAAATCAAATCTTAAAATATTTTATTTCCATAAGTAGTTTTGATGATTTATGAAATTGGTTTCCTAAATTGACTTTTCTTTAATTAACTATTTCCACAAATAAAATATGTGATTAGATTTGGAAATTTGTTTCCTAATTTAATCATGATTTGATTTGGAGAATCAAATCTTAAATATATTTTATTTCCATAAATAGTTATGACAAATAAGGAAATTATGTACATGACATAATAGTATGCCATGTAATTGCATTAGATGCATATCATTGTGTCATGTGTGTCGTGACATATAGATATATGTCATGTATGCCATGCCATGTAGATAATAGTTATTTGCATGCAAAGAGGATGAGACATAAAACCCTTACTCAATATTAAAGCCTACACCTTCCATTAATATGGTTGGAACCAGAGTTCCGTTTCTTGTTTGGGTTGTTGGACTCTCTCCAAGCCCAGCTCGAACCCGAACATGTTCAAACCATGGAATAGTTTAATACTAATATGGTAAGAGTCAGAGGTCAATCGTTAGCTTTGGTTGTTGGACTCTCTCCAAGCTGGGTTAATTGGTTGAATGCGCTCTAACCATATTAAAACTATTTCTCGATTAATGGGTTGGCTTTAACCTAGAGCATCGGCTTGTTGGACTCTCTCCAAGGTCGATGTAAAGGGAGGTGAAGTTGGGTGCTATGCATATGATGCATACTTGTTAATGTGTTAACAACCCGATGTATGTGTGAACATTCAATTAGTTGATAGCACATTGTGATAGTTGCATATACGTGATATGCAATCGGTATAGTTGATACCTACCGTCGTAGTTATGAATGACTTGTTGGACTCTCTCCAAGGTTGTTCATATCTATGATGGATATCAGCCCATTCGGAGATGGACCTACGATCTCCCGAAGTGATTTTGGGGTTTTTTTAAATTCGAAAAATGAATGGGATTTATGAATGTATATTGATGCATTTTAAAATCATTTTCTCATATATGCTCATTTTGTATTTCTAAAATTGATCATGATGTCTTTGAATTTGCGTTCCATTTTGGATTCGAATAAATTGACCGTGCCGAACTTCTTGGACTGGCTTAGAAACTTGAGAATTGTTCTCAAGGTGAAAAGCTTGCGTATGTCCTCGAAGCGCCTCTTCCCGCCCGTCCTAGTGACAATGCAACTCTGGACCAATTGTTGGTCTATCAGAAACATGTGAATGATTCTGAAATGGTGAGTTGCATCATGCTAGCCACGATGGTACCTAAGCTGCGGAAGCAACATGAGCATATGGATGCTCATACCATAGTCCTTCATCTTTATGAGTTGGTTGATGAGTAAGTGAGATTCGAAAGGTTCAAAGTCTCCAAGCTCCTCTTCACCTCTGAGATGTAAGAAGGTTCATCTGTGGTACTGCTCAACATCTTTGAAGGCGTGGAGCCTTATGAGAAGCATGAAGCGTGGACGGTCTTGTTAGTTGATTCCTCGAAGAAAGGTTCTAAGAGGAGTCAAAGGAACAAGAAGGAGAAGAAGAAAAAGGCTAAAAAGGCAAAACTCAAAGGGCACTTGCCATCATTTATGGCAAGGAAGGCCATTTGAAGAAATTGCAAGATTTATCTTGAGTCCGTGAAGAAGAATAAGGCATAAGATGCTCCATCTTTTTCATATATCTTCGTTATTGATTGTCATTCTATTTCCTCAGACACTTGGGTATTGGATACTGGGTGTGGCTCACATATATGTAATGACATACATGGGCTAAGGAATAGAAGAAGACTCGTCAAGGGAGAGTCAAATTTGCGTGTTGGGAATGGAGTAAAGGTTCTTTCGCCATCGGAACTTATTTGTTGAAACTCCCTGCAGGACTTGTCTTAGAACTGGACAATTGCTTTTATGTTCCTTCGTTGATAAAGAACATCATTTCTATTTCTTGTTTAAATAGAAATGGTTTCCATTTGACGTTTAGTAACAATTGTTGTTATATAACTTTGAATGGCGTACTTTATGGAACTGGAACTTTGAGCAATGGCATTTATACGTTGGACGTATCCAGTGACATTTTCAATATCGAAGCGAGCAACAAGCGTGCTCGAAGGGATAATCAATTAGACTCCTACATGTGGCATTGTCGTCTTGGCCATGTAAGCAAGAAGCATGTCAGAATTACAGATGTGGAATTCTAGAATCGTTGAATTGGATTCACGATACATGTGAATCATGCTTAAAAGGCAAGATGACTAAGTTACCTTTCTTTGGAAAAGGTGAGCAGTGGGAGAGTTACTAGGTCTAGTACATACTGATGTATGTGGACCTATGTCAACTCAAGCTTTAGGAGGCTATAGCTACTTCATTACCTTCACCGATGATCACTCACGGTTTGGGTATGTGTTCTTGATGAAACACAAGTCTGAAGCCTTTGAAAGGTTCAAAGAATTCAGAAATGAAGTAGAGAAACAACATGACAAGAGTATTAAAATACTTCGATCGGATCGAGGTGGTGAATACTTAAGTCAAGAGTTTCTTGATTATCTAAGAGACAATGGTATATTGTCTCAATGGACTCCGCCATATACACCACAGCATAATGGTGTATCTGAGAGGCGTAACCGGACCTTGTTGGACATGGTCAGGTCAATGATGAATCATGCGAATCTTCCCAAGTCCTTTTGGGGCTATGCACTTGACTATTTGTTTACTTGTTAAGCAGAATGCCTACAGGTAGTCTCTACTACTCCATATGAGATATGGAATAGTAAGAAACCTCATGTATCTTACTTGAAGATATGGGGTTGTCTGCTTATGTGAAGCGGACTGCATCAGACAAATTGGATGCTAAGTCTGATAAATGTCTATTTATTGGATACCCTAAGGAAACAAGGGGTTACCAATTCTATCATCCTGTGGAACAAAAGGTGTTTGTTTCAAGGCATGTTGTGTTTCTAGAGAAAGAGTTTCTCTTGCAAGAAAACAATAGAGTGGAGCTTGAGGAGGCTCGAGAGACTCAAATAGACATTGATGAGATACACGGTGAAGCACAGCGACAACTCATAGTGATGAGCAATCGGCTGGACCTATTGTAACACCACATCTTCGTAGATGTGGTAGAACACGCAATATTCCTGAGAGATATGGATTTCTCGTAATTGAATCGAATGACGTGTTACTCATTGATGATGAGGAGCCTACCAGTTATGAAGAAGTGCTGACAAGTTCAGAAAGGGATAAGTGGCTTGGTGCCATGAAGTCGGAAATGGATTCCATGTATGAAAACCATGTTTGGAACTTGGTTGACCCACCTGAAGGCATAAAGCCTATAGGGTGCAAGTGGGTTTTCAAGAAGAAAACCGACATGGATGGTAATGTGATTACCTATAAGGCTAGATTGGTGGCGAAAGGATATCGTCAAAAGCAAGGTGTTGATTATGACGAAACCTATTCGCCTGTAGCTATGCTTAAATCCATTCGGATGCTCCTAGCCATAGTGGCTCATTATGATTATGAGATATGGCAAATGGATGTGAAAACAGCTTTCCTTAATGGAAACCTGCTCGAGGACGTGTATATGATACAGCCTGAGGGTTTCACATCGATTGATAAAACCAAGGTATGCAAATTGTGACGGTCCATATATGGATTGAAGCAAGCATCCAGGAGCTGGAATATCCGTTTTGATAAGACAATCAAAAGGTTTAATTTCTCACAAAATCCAGATGAACCTTGTGTGAACAAGAAGGTTAGTGGGAGTGCAGTCGTGTTCCAAGTATTATATGTCGATGACATATTACTTATAGGAAACGATGTTTCAATCTTACAGTCAGTTAAGGTTTGGTTATCCAAGACATTCTCCATGAAAGACCCTTGAGAAGCAACCTACATCCTCGAGATTAAGATCTATAGAGATAGATCGAAACGGTTGCTTGGTCTTTTACAGTCTACATATATAGACCGAGTGCTAAAGAGGTTTAGCATGTCAGAATCCAAGAAAGGTTTTCTACCCATCAGGCATGGGATACACCTTTCGAAGTCTATGTGTCCACGTACAGAAGACAAGAGGATTTGCATGAGTAAGATTCCCTATGCATCCGGAATAGGATCTATCATGTATGCTATGTTATGTACGAGGCCCGATGTATCGTATGCTCTGAGTGTCACGGCGGATACGATCCGATCGAGGAATGGATCATTGGGTGGTTATTAAGATCCTTAAGTACTTGAGAAGAACTAAGG
Organism: Wurfbainia villosa; assembly: GCA_025175895.1. NCBI lineage: Eukaryota > Viridiplantae > Streptophyta > Magnoliopsida > Zingiberales > Zingiberaceae > Wurfbainia > Wurfbainia villosa. The sequence continues at coordinate 75,981,376 of CM045990.1, forward strand.
ATGTGTTCCTAATATATGGAGAAGGGTACATGGTGATACGTGGGTATACGGATGCCAGCTCCAGAACGACAAGGATGATTCCATGTCTCATGCAGGTATGTATTCACCTAGAATGGGCGCAATAAGTTGGAAAGGTTCCAAGCTTGACACTATAGCGGATTACGCCACTAAAGGCGAGAATACATTGCAACTTTAGGCGACAAAGAGGCGGTTTGGATCAAAGTTCATCTCGAACTTGATGTGGTCTCATCGATGATCCAAACATGTAGCCGCGCTATCATCTTATCGAGAGATCATCGGTAGGAAGCGAAATACAAATCGAGAAAATTCCCCTTTGAAAGGAACTTGCGGATCCTTTGACTAAGCATTACCTCAAAGTAAGTTTGAGGTCATGTTAGAGCTTATGGTATTGGATACTAGTAGCGATTGGCATTAGGCCAAGTGGGAGTCTGTTAGTAATATATGAGAGATGTCCTAAGGCAATGCCTTATGTATGAACCATTTATATGATAAATGAAGATTCACTATTTGAGTATACATGTTTTATGTATTTGATTGGATCTTAAACTCATTTCTTGAATGTCACGATCGATTCACGGCATGAGAGAATTTGTGATTGGATCACAACTAGTGAGTATCTCTACATGTGTAATTGTGATGTATCGAAATTATCCTAGTCGATGAATTGATGGATTTGGACACCATCGATTACAGCCGAGACTAACGAGTATACTCCTTGGTGTATCAAGCGGTGATTCTCCTTTGTTGGAGACATTGTGATGTCCGGAGTTAATCGTGGATGCTAGTTATGGTAACTAGTTCATTGGAGTGACCAGTCGTAAGACTTCATATAGTTCTCTGCATATATAGATATGTCAATGAGGTTCTTACTGAAGCTTAAGTGCGATGTTCCTTTGAATGCGGTATTCAAGTCATCTTGATCATGGAGACTTATGCTTTGACATCTTAAGCAAGCATCTCTAAGGAGATGTGGAGCCGGGATGATTGGGTATAAGTCGAAGTGATCGAAGGTGTTTGAATAGCCTATAAAGGATTCACCACTCCTTGCAAGGAGATGTATACCTATGGCCTCTCGTCGGATTGTTACTAATGTCTTTGGCCAAAGCATTACATGTTTAGAGTAAGGTACTCTTCGATACATGTGTAGTAACTAGAATCCGTAGGACGAGGAAATGATACTTGGGCTAGGTGTGACGTAGTCAGCCTAGTGGGGACTGACACTATAGACCATGTCCTGAACCAAGTGGCTATAAGATGGCTGAAGGGAATCCGGCACGATTCATTCGAGCTGCTGAAGGGTTTCAGAAGTAGTTCTGGATCAACCGTTGATATTTTCAGTTAATTGGGGATCATGATGTACTACTAGGTGCCACTCATTATCGTTCTATAATTAATGGTTAATTATAGACGGCCAACATAAACCGAGAACCTATTTGGTCACACGCACAACGAGCGTAATCCGAAGGATTTAAAACGAGCTTGAGAATGGGATTCTCAGACCGAGAGAAACTAGGTTTGGTTGGACCAAACAAGAAGCGAGCATGAAATCGTTTCAGTCGCAATGGAAGCGTGGATGGGCCGTGTCTTATGAAGACATAATGGATGAACCAAAATGGTTTGGTTCTAATCCAATGGAGGAGAATAAACCAAAGGGTTTGGTTTATTTTAAACGAATGAACCAAAAGTTGGTTCGGTTCGTTTTAACTTAAAATAAACCATCATGGTTTGGTTTATTTTAACTTAAGTTAATGGAGCGGGTTAACGGGCCTTATGGTTATGATCCAATAACCATTAAGAGAATTAGTTCTCTATAAAAGAGGGCTTAAGGGTTTGTTAAGCCCTAATCCAAAACCCTAACCTAAGAGTTGCCGCCCACCTCCCCTTGGTGATTTCGGCGCCAACCCTCCTCCTTGCCGCCGCCCACCTTGAAGCTCCTTGGCCGGCGTCCAGAAGGTGCTGACCTTCACTCTTGCCGGCGTCGAGCTATTTCCGGAGGAGCTCCAGTGATCTTCATTGGGTTTGGTATCAAGGTGAGCTTCATCCTACCTTTTTGGCTGACCCTAATTCCTCCACCAAAGCTGTCCAGTTTTCTGGACAGCTTGTTTCCCTCTCGTCAGAGCGTCGTTTAGACGACGGTTGGAGCTCCGACAGTGCCTAACTTACCTGGGATTCGATCTCCGGTAATCCTCATAGGTGGAGGACGAAGGATTCGTCAAACGGTTGACGAATACCTCTCCGGAGAAGCGAGTTTTGAGGACTCATCTTTGGATTCGGATCGTGATCCTCTCTCGATCACGTCGTCTTCAACACGAGGCTAGTAACCCGTACGAAGACGAAGCTCGTGGCTTTGTGAATTCATCCCGAAGATACTCGGCGTGGATACGGATAGAGACGATTCTAGCGAGGATCGTTCCGATTGATGCCGTTCCCGCTACACGTGATACGAAAGGTATACGTAGTTAAATTTTCTTTTATTGCAAATTTAAATTTATGGTTATATCTACACATGTTGTACTATGCATGCATGTGATGTGTGTGTTGTAATAAATGTAGATTTATTATTTTTATTTCTTCCGCTGTGCACATGTTTACGAAACATGTTCGAACACACACTCGCCGCAGTGCCGGAAACCCAACACCCCCGAGTGCACAAAAGCCTTCTTCACTTAACAGAAAGAAGCTGGTTTATTCTTCCCTTTTCATCCTTTCTTTTTAGAAGTATATACATATTTTTCTATTCTTTTAAACCAGCTAAGTCCTAATTCTTTCCGCTTTATGTTAGGATTCTATCTTATCACATCCTTCTTATCAAGTACTCCTTCGGCCTTTCTCTTTCACTATTTTTTCTAAGCAAAATCATTAGAAACAAGTATTTTTTATTTCTAGGTTCGGTCAGACTTCCAATTCCTGACCATCATCCCCTCCTCACACAAAGGATGGAAAGAGCATTACTTCTTTGTACACTCCCCCTCCCCATTTACTTTTTCCTCCACTTGGTTAACTACACTTCCTCCTCGCCCTTCCCTATGGCTCTATCGAGATAATGACTATTGGTGCAATCGACCCAGGTCACGATTGACCGAACTTGAGTTTGACTCAAACTGTATTTTGATGTTAGAAAAAACGTATGACATGTGATTGTCATGGGAAGTCCAAGCATGGGGCTTGGCATTGGAAGTCCAACATGGAGTTGGCATTGGAAGACGAAGTGGGCAGCCTTTGCCACGTAAGTCCAAGTGTGAAGCCTTGGCGATGAAAGTCCAACATGGGTTGGCAAGGGAAAGTCCAAGCTTGAGTCTTGGCATTTGGGTAGCTTGATAAAGCATTGGTAAGTTCAATGTCTCATGGCTCGGGTCCTTGAGTCGGTGAAGGATGGCATTGCGGAAATCGTGCGCTTGGTGCATCCGAAGGACCGCTGGATGAGGAGCGAATAGAGTGAAGCCAAAGGAAGTAGACTTCAGACCGAGACGCAAAGGATGGCATTGCGAAGTCGTACGCTTGGTGCCTTTGAGGGACGTGGCCGGACAAAGAGAGCTTCAGTGAGGGACTCCACAGGGAGATGAGAGTTGAGCTTGGCCAAGTGGCTGAGATCGAGTGTCGGATGCTCAAACATTGGTGTTTGAGGTTTACCCGACGGTCGGATGCTCAAATAAGTATTTGTTTGAGGTTTTACTCAATAATAGTCGACTGGTATAGGTGTCAGTCAACTAATTTGAGTCAACTAAATGTCGACCGGTGTTCGATTGAGGTGCTTCTGGCCCAGCAGTCGACTGCTAGGGTTTGGCAGTCGACCGATGCACCATCAGTCGACTGCCAAGGGACGGCAGTCGACTGATGAAGGGTGTTGCGGACACAGAAGGGTTGAAAGTTGACTGATTGCCTGCATCACTCGACTGATGGTTAAATCAGTCGATTGATGGGCATGATCAGTCGACTGATGGAGGATCCGTTGGAACTTGTCTAGCGTGGATCGAGTCGATGTGAGACAACAACTATAGGAGCAGTCGACTGATGGTCTCGATCAGTCGACTGATTAGCGTGAAATCAGCTCGATGCAGGTTATTTAAGGAGCTCGAGATGGAGGATTTTGCAACCATTTTTGGGGCGATTTTAGTGGGGAATTGCTGCTGCATTCCAGACCTTCAAAAGCAATCCAAAGCAAGTAACAAGCAAGTGATCAAAGCAAAGTTTTGTAAAGTGTTCTTTACTTGTATTTCATCATGTCTTTGTATTTTTCTTGTACTTTTGTATTGCATCTTGTAATTGCTTGTACGAGGTTTCTCCACCTCTGACTTATTGTCAAGAAGGAGTTTGTTAGTGTCGTGCGCATAACTCGAGCTCATTGAGCTCACCCCATGGAGTAGGAACCCTAAGATTCCGAACTACGTATATCACTGTGTATTTGTGTGTTCTTGTATTGTTGTTTAGTATTTTATTGTTTCCGCTGCGCTAACGACAATTGTAGACAAGCGACATGCATGAACTATCGATTTCCATCATCTACGCGAATTGGGCTATTCACCCCCCTCTAGCTGGCCACCGATCTTCCGACATGCACAACATCAAATGATGACCCTACTACTGTCAAAAGAACAATTTAACTTAAATCAGCTATTAACCAAATCGACACTATCATTAATCAGAACTATCCATCCCCTGTAGTCGACTGGCACACTCAGTAATAATTCTTCTAACCATGTCCCTACATACTTTTATAATAGATAAAAGATTTACTTATGTTTCTTTTTCAAAATCACTTCTACTACAAGCTTCCAGCAACATCCCACCTCCTTCACGCATAAATCCCCTTCAGCTTCACCCTCACAACTCCACACCTCCCCTTCAACCCCCAATTTCATACCCATCTCCACAAAACCTCCTTTCTTCCCCCTCATCCTAGAACTTACCAGATTCCCTCTTAGCCAGCATTAACAAGGTTAGTGTATAAAATCTTCCTCAATTTTCACTTGATACTAATACATACCTTTTACAGGGCATTACCAGCATAACTCATTTAAACAACCAATGGGCTCAATATACTAATACTCTAAAGAAAGAGCTACAAGAATGTCAGACCAGAGAACTAACATTACAACAAGCTTACCAGAGACTCAAGAGAGAACTACAAGCTTCCTATATAAAAGTGCAAGCCGATCGAGCAGAACTCTCATCCCTTCACTTTCAAACTACCTACCTACAAAACACCTTAGACATTTTAAAAGCTCGACCATCCCATGAAGGAACTAGTGCTACCCATGAAACTTTCTGGATGTCAGCCACCATCAACGACATGTTCCTAGACAGGTTTTTGCTTTCCTGCAATGGGGTTTCCAAGACTGTATTAATCAATTCTGAGTAGTAGGCTATCCACCTCCTGGGCATTCCACTAATTTTTTAGACATAGACAATACAATTGACTGTACTCCACTGGACTTGCTATCTTTTCCTTTTCCATCCAATGTTGAAAAAATATAACAATTTGTATTCAGTATAACATTTGCAATACAGTATGTGTCTTATCCTACATTGTAATATTTTTAAAAGAAAAAATACAAATTTTACAACTTTTACCTACTGAATAAGAGCGCAAGCGATACACATTCCATGATCTTGCTACAAGCCTTCCTTGAGCGTCTTTTAAGTAATAAGCTCCCATTGTCGCTCGACTTTCCACTTGAAAAGAGCCTTCCCCCTTGAGTCCTAGCTTACCTTTGCATCCCTCGAGCAGCACTTTCCACAATACTAAGTCCCCTACCTGAAAAGTACGAAGAACCTTTTTTTATTATAAACTTTTTATTACCTGTGACTCATAGCACCCAGCATAACATAGAACAAGATACCTCTTCTCTTGCGCCAAGTCTAACTCCATGTGTCGAGCCACCCTGTCATCGCTCGGGATATAGGTCATCACTCAGGCAAACTCCATCCCGATCCCTCAGACAGCATGGTTTCCAAACGTATTTCATTCTCAATCAACCATTATAAGATGTTTCCCGAGATGAGTATATTGACTCTTCCACTAACTCAATTTAACTCTTTGAATTCCCTTATAATCATGCTTAACCATAGGAAGTACTTAATTCACTTCGTCTTCTCCCCCAACTTCTCTATAAAATTTAAACTCTACCATTTCCCTCCCCTCATCTCTACTCTATCTCTTTTCATGGTGTTCCCCTCACACCCTATCTGCATAAGCACTAATACCACCCTGAACTTCTGATTCAGACACTTATTCCACATCAACCTCGGCAAACCGACCACTTACCCTAGAAAATGCAGTGGTTCCAGCCCAAAGAGGACCCTTTCGATCCCCTTTTCCTTCCTTCGACAATCGTTTGTTCAATCCTCCAGCTCTCCAATGACAACTCCAGATGGCTCCCCCTCCTCCACCAGCTATCCTCCCTCCCCCTTCGATAATTCCACCACCTTTCTTAGAAGGAGAGTCTTCTATGGATTATTCTCCCCTTTGGCCCTTGCAAATAAGAATATTCTCCTTATATCATCTATATTTTCAGTCAGTTTATATAAAGAATCATATATTCTCCTCATATGCATACTAAGTATTATAAATAAAAAAGAAATATCAAGTAATGGAAACAAAAGAACACCCTCATGGGGTATAAGAATCAAACCGACAACTATATGAGTTAAACTATGGAAAACCATTTTCCTTTAGCCCATCTCTGAAATTAAGGAAGGACCACTACCAATAACTATCTCTTAACAATATCCCACTGATAGCTACTTCAGAAATACCACAGAATACCCCTCGTGCCAAACTTAACCAAAGAAATCTTTATTTGCAGAAATCAGACTCAACATTCTTCCCCCGGATGATACATACTATGCTCTCATATGGACTAGATTTCTAAAAAGATTTACCAATAAATTTTCCCATCTGCCCCATTCGGATAGTATCAACATAACACCTCCGAGAAAGCTGCTGACCACTTTTAACTTCTCCCACTTCATTTCCAACAAGAAACTTAATTTTCTTATGATAAGGAGAAGCCACTGCTTGTAAACTGACTAGAACAGGTCTGCCCAAGATAGCATTATAGGAAGAAGGCATGTCAACTATTGTAAAATTGATAAGTAATGTTCTTCTCCTTGGATCATCTCCTAATGACATAGGCAATTTTATTTGACCCATGGGTTGCACCTCATGCCTAGAAAACCCAAATAAAGATATGTTGACTGGCTGTAAGTCATTTATACTAACTCTCATTTGCTCCAATGTCGACCAATATAGAATATCCACTGAGTTGCCCGGGTCTACAAAAACCCTTCTTATATCAAAATTAGCTATAAGGGCTCGGATAACTAAGGAATCAGTGTGAGGGGTCATTACTCCCTCTAAGTCACTAGGGTCGAAAACTAGAAGAGGTCCTTCTACTCTAGGTAGAGTGGTTATAGATGCACACTCCTCTCGACTATGTCTTTTCTGAGCTGTTTTTGAATCTTCTTAGTGGAACCATCGGAAATCATATTAATAGAGCCTCTTACAGGAGGTTGACTAGCAGGCACTATCCTTTCAGAAGCTATCTCCCTTGGCTGAGCAGGCTGTATAGGTTGGTTCATAAGAGGCCTCATTGGATTTCCTCTACCATAGTTTCTTCCTCCAAACCTCTACTGATATGGAGCCGGATTCATAACCATATTCCGAATATGTGGATGAGCCCCCATAATTCTCTGCAGTTTAAATTCTAACTGCTGATAGTCCTCAGTATTGTGCCCATACTCTTAATGATAAGAACAAAAAGTAGGAGATGGTAACCTCCTAGGCCCTCTAGCAGCTCCAAAGGGTATTCTCAATAATTGCTGCTCTTCACATATATTCATAGCCCTCTCCTTAGAAAACCTTAATTAAAGAGCATATAGAGATCTGTCTTCTGAAGGTCGGCCGGATCTTAACCATTCATCCCTCCTCTCTGGAATTTCTACCATTCTATAATACCGAGAAGTTTTCCGAGACTTCTGAGCATCCTCGAGATTAATAAACTTCTCTGCTCAGGATAATAAATCATCAAAATTTAAAGGAGGCCTTTTAGCTAAAGATTTAAAGAAATCCCCTTCTCTGAGCCCTTGAGTGAAGGCTCCTAACATTATACCAGACTCCATAGTGGGAATTTCTCACGCTGACTATGTAAATCTCTGCACATATTGCCATAAACTTTCTTGCTCTCTCTGTTTAAGATCAAAAAGACTCAAAGGTTGAGGAAAATATTTTTTAGAGCTAGAAAAATGCCTTAAAAATAATGTCGAGAAATCGTTAAAGGAAGCAATACTTTGCGACTTCAAATCATTAAACCATTGTTATGCTAGTCCTACTAATGTAGTATGAAACACCCAACATTTAATCCCATCAGTATAGAAATATAATAAAGTAGAATTTTCAAATCTACTCAAATGATCATTAGGATCAGAGGAACCAGCATACTTAGGCATCTGAGGAATTTGGAAGTGTCGAGGTAACTCTTCTTTCAGAATATCCTCTGTAAAGGGATTTAATTCCTCTCCTTTCAAAATGGTACTTACAAAAGGAACATCCCCCTTAGGTTGTGCACTCTCAAGAGGAGCTACACACTTCTTTTTCTTCCCCTTTGCTTGCTTGCAGACGCGAGAGGAATCATTCTTCGGGCGAGAGACTGTGACTACCTCTTCTTCAGAGTCATCATCGGATGCATCATCCTCCTTCACCTTCTTTGGGGTGACCCTCTGTGACATCTGATCCATCACAAAGCCCACCACTTACATAAGATCCTCCTTGTACAAGGGGTCATGACGCCTTCTGCTGGTTCCCCCTTTAGAAGTACTGGATATAGATTTTTTCTCCTTTATCGGCTCCTTCAGCGTTCTCCTAGTATTCACCATCACGATTTTTTATTCAGGTTCCCACAGACGGCGCCAATTTGATGGTATTCACTTCTTCAGCCTGCCAAGATCTCCCTCCCCCTTCTTGTGGATCTCCTCTAATCACCTCAGATCCAGAAGCTCCTAGCTAGATTTGTCACCAAAGAATGATAGGAATGAAATAATGGATAGCTTCTTCTTTAATCACCTTGTATCCTCAGAATAAATACTAGATCTGCCACTTCACAAGAGAGTGTTAGAGATGGGTTGGCTTCCCGGCATGGCCCCTCCGACACTCAAGTCAGAAATAATAGGATGAATAGAGTAGAAGTGCAGAAAGAATGAAGAAGTGAGAAGAAAATCTTTGAGGTACCGAATAACGAAGAAACAACCATCCTCTGCTTCCTTCCACCTCCACCCCTTTTATAGATGATTTATCCCGCCTTCTCCTTGAATTTGAATTTACTTCAATACCCTTGCCTAGCTATCATATGTAACCGCTTTTCTCGCTTTTTTTCAAAATATCTCCTTTGAATCTCTTATATGCTTTATATTTTCTTGCCAAGTATTAATTAAATAAAATATATAAACAAATGACAAAATTATTAGTGCATATAAGATTCATATATCTCCACAATACCATGATATTGTCCACTTTGGGTCTAAGCCCTCATGGTTTTTGTTTTAGGTCTTTAACCAAAAGGCCTCATGCCAATGGAGATATATTTTTATCCTATAAGCACATGATCTTTTTCATGTGTTACCAATGTGGGACTTTGATTGTATTCCCCATACTCCCAACAATCCCCTCCCCCTCAAACGAAGGACCACATTGAGGCCCCCTCAAGCCTATCCATCCTCGAAGGACTTCCTCTACTTGATGTTCGATCCTCAACCCACTAGGACTTCCTGCCAACTATCTGGTTCTTCTGACCTAGCTGGACTTCCTGACAATTGTCCAACCCTTCTAGCCCAAATAGACTTTCTGCTAGTTGTTCGGTCCTTCTGACCCAACTGGACTTCCTGCCTGGTGTCTGGTTCTCTTGATTCGGACATGGAAGTTCCACTTCCTTCGTTAAAGGTTCATGGCTTGACATGGACCATGGCTCTGATATCAATTGTTAGTGCATATAAGATTCATATATCTTTACAATGGCATGATATTGTCCACTTTGGGCCTAAGCCCTTATGATTTTTGTTTGTGGGCTTTACCCAAAAGGCCTCATGCTAATCGAGATATATTTTTATCTTATAAGCACATGATCTTTTTCATGTCTTACCAAGGTGGGCCTTTGATTGTATTCCCTATACTCCCAACAGAAATGTCTTATATTAATCACACTTATCATCCCCAAACCCCTCCTGCTACTCCCCATACTCTAGAACATTCATTCCTCCTTATTTCACCAAATTCAAAAAAAACCCTCAGAACTCATACTGTTGCGATGTATACTGAAAAGTCTATCTTTTGTATGAACATCTTTATTTTTCAAATAAGAATCACATGATCATTGTTTGCATATTTATGGTTATGCATATTGTTTGATACCTTACATTGTAGATAACATGGTGTGTAGTGTCACATGGGAGATCATGTTATCAGTTCCTTGTAAAGTTTAAGTAGAGGCTCATAACCGAGATGGTTTTAGACAAACCATTGGTATGGTTGTAGTGTAATTTGGTATTGGTTTGTCTTGACCATAGAATTACACTAGTACACTTTGTGTGTATTGAGCAGGACCTACTTAGAGGTGATTCGATTTATTACTGACTACATAATTGAATCGGACCTCGGATATTATAGTGTACATGCTCTTAATCCCGATATAATAACGGGCACATGTACTTAGTATTTATTTCTTTGATTTACCAATGGACGAGATTTATAGATTAAATCGATAGTCTCGGTAAGTTGGGAAATGATATTATTTACATGTGTGTCATTGATTATAGGAGGAACCTGTGTCCTATATATTAGGATGATGATGTCCCCTTGAGGAGCTCATAAGGATCATCATATAAACCCTGCAGGTGGAATTGGTCCGGCATAATGATAAGGTTGAGTGGTACTACTCATGGAGTTAGATGTTGATTAATTAATTATCAGTAAATTAATTAATTGATGGACACTCGAGATCTTAAACATGGGAAGATATTTGTAATGCCCGTAAAATTTCTAGAAAATTTTATAAGAATTTTGCATGATTATAATGGGATTTTATGTGGGTTCTTTCAAAAATAAAAGAGAATAGAGCCAAAAAGGATGCATGGCCCAGGGTTTGAACCCTGAACCTCCATGCAAGTAACTAAACCTTAAGGTTGTGTTTGGTAGGACGTAATGTAATCCAAGTTGTAATGTAATCCAAGTTATAATGGAATGCAATGTAATCTTGATTACATTACTATGTTTGGATACAAATTATATGTAATCTTGGATTACAAAGGTCATTACATTCTTTTGTTTGGTGTCCATTACAAAGACGATAGGAATGAATCGCACGGCCGACCGCTATCCGGCGTGGCCGATCGACCGTCGATCATCGATGGGTCGCCACCGCCGTCGATCGGCTACCAGCCAACGATCGCCGATCGGGCGCCGTCGATCGGCCGATCGGCCGTCATCGGCCGATCACGCCGATCGATCGATCACCCGTCGGCTACCTGTCGCCGATCGATCGCCGACCGACCATCGCCGATCGCCAAATGCAACCTAATTTCCATTTACATGCAATAAATCACATTTGCATGCATGCAATAAATAACATTTGCATGCATGCAAATGTAATTTATTGCATGCAAATGGAAAACTTGTAATGTAATCTGGATTACATAGGTTTTGCTTTGTAATCCAGATTATAAAACTTTAGTGTCTTTTGTAATCCAGATTACATTACATTACAATTCTAAGGCAGTAACAAACAAAGGAATCTGCCTTATAATGTAATCCAGATTACATTACATGGCAGATTACGGCGTACCAAACATAGCCTAAGATGCAAGTGATAACCAGAAGTCCAGCAGGGGTGTGCTGTTAGAAGGGTAAGGGAAATGATAGATAAAGGTAGGGGAGGCAAAGGGACACCTTCACTTGAATAAATAGGAGTAATGAGGAGACAAGAGAACACCAATTCATCATTCTCTTCTTCCTTTCTTCTTCCTCCACTAAAAACCATCCCTCTCCCTTCTCCCATTTCCAAAACCTTAAGAAGAAAAGAGGAGGCTTTGTCTTGGCTCCAAGGGTATAGTTCTATTAGTAAACCAAGCGAAAGGATGTAAGTAATCCCCTCACCTGCAGTACAAGTTGTTTCGATTGTTTGAATTCTTAAAAACCCCCTTGGAAGTTTCGGCCAAGACCATGTTTGGGCTACTAATGATCTTCTATGTCATGCTACATGTTTATAAGATGTTAACATGATGTAGTTAGCCTTTGTGTAAGTTGTTTGAGTATTTGAATCCTTAAAACCTCTATTAGGGTTTTGGCCAAGACCATGTTTGGGCTACTAATGATCTTCTATGCCATGCTACATGTATATATGATGTTAACATGATGTTAGTTAGACCTTGTACAAGTTGTTTTAGGGTTTGAATTCTTAAGATCCCTCCCTTGGATGTTTCAGCCAAACCATGTTCATGCTCACCAATGATCTTCCATGCCATTATATATCTATATATGATGTTAACATGTTGATAGTTAGACTTTGTGCAAGTATGTTTGAGTGTTTGATTTCCTAAGACCTTCCCTTGGATGTTTCGGCCAAACCATGTTCATGCTCACCAATGATCCTCCATACCATGCTATATGTATATATGATGTTAACATCATGTTAGTTAGGCCTTGTGTTAGTATGTTTGAATGTTTGTTTTCTTAAAACCTCCATTAAGGGTTTCATCCAAGACCAAGAATTAGGGTTAGGAAGAGATTCCAAGCCCCTCTATGGTTGCTAAGAATCCCCCATGTTAGGTAGTATGTGATGGTATTTGTTATCATCCTTAAAACATGCTTATGCTTACTAATGATTTTCCATGCCATGATGTATATGTATATATGATGTTGACATGATGATAGTTAGACTTTATAATAGCATGATTTGTTTATGCCACTACCTTATGTCCATGTTAATTGTATTAATTTATGCTTATGTTATGCTCATTGCATCATGATGTACAAGTATGTATGATGAAATGCCTAAATTGTATTAATGTATGCTTATGTTATGCTCATTGCGTCATGATGTACAAGTATGTATGATAAAATGCCTAAGAGACGCTTCCCTATGAATGGGGACTAAGAGCACTCTTTATGTTATGAAAAGGAACATGATATGTTATGATAAAGAACATGATATGTTATGATAAGGAACATGATATGCTATTTTACTTTTGTATGGCTTGTACCGGACCGTAGCAAGGTCCATGGGATGGGCTCTTATGTGCCCCTAGGTCAACGGTCATAGTACGGACCTAGTACGGGATGGGCTCCTACATTGCCCCTAGGTCGACGAACATAGTACCAGCCTAGTACCCTCGTAGGTTCGGGATTAGCTACCTCGGATCTATTTAGGAATGTGCACAAAATGATGTATGTGGTACAATGTCGGGCCCTCATGTTGAGATTTATGTTTAAGTACCTATAAAATATATGTTTTCAAAGAACATCTTGCATATACCCATTTCATGTCTATGTGATTATCGTGTTTTATGAATTCTAGTCTTATGTTCCTAAATGATCATGTCAAGACTTTTATATGAATGCTATGCTTATATGTTGTTTAGATGAACATGTCAATGTTTTATGAATTCTAGTCTTATGTTCCTAAATGATCATGTCATGACTTTTATATGAATGCTATGCTTATATGTTGTCTAGATGAACATGTCACTACTCTATGTCTAATACCTGATGTATGGCTTTTGTGAGTAGGAAAGGATCTTACTAAGCCTATGTGCTTATAGTTTCAAGTAAAAGGGTAAAGAATGGCTAAACTAAAGGGAGCAGCAGGAGGGGCAAAGTGTGTGTGGCAGTGGCATGGTGGAAGCGATCTGTTTTATGTTCCAAGACTTATGCATGTTTTAAAGTTTTGCATGTTAGTTGTTAAGAGTTGATCACTACTTGATGTTTTGATGGTTGCTACTTAGTGTTAACCTAGACTTGTTTTGAGGGTTGAACTATACTCGTTATATTTTATGAAACCTTGGCATGTTAAGCACTTGATTTAGTTAAAGAATTGCTAAGAACCTTCTTATCCTGATTAAATTGTTAAGTGATAGAGAACTATGTACCTAGATGATACTTTGAATGCCTCATTGACGTCCATGTACTCTATACCTGTATTTAGGCTCCCATAACCCCATTATGTTGATTATCATGAACTTGAACCAAGTAGTGTCCTTATGAAATGATTATGCATGCTTAGTAAATGTTCACCTGTTACATGGTTAAGAATGTTGAGTTATTTGCATGGTCGAAGGTAAATGCATGTTCCATGTTTTATGTTTATTTCTAAAGTTTAAATTATTCCATTGTATATGCACGCATGTATTATTGCGTCGCGCCGCCCTTCCTCCCCCTCTAGATTACGGGGAAGGGCGGGCGTGACAGGTTGGTATCAGAGCAGATCTGTCTTTCCACTACACACACATCAAGCTCCTATCCTGCCGCTCCAAGTAAGAAATTCTATGCCTACTCTGTTTCTTTTATGTATGATAAGGAATGCTTTTAGTTTAAATATGCATGAATATATGTATGATAATCTTATGCTAGCCTTATTATAATATATGAAGATAAGCATGGCTGGAAGACGCAGTAATAGAGTTGATGAGATAGCACCCCCACCTGATCTTATGCATGTGGTTACTGAACTCCAACATCAAATCACAGAGCAGCAGCAAGTGATAAATGCTTTAATAAACCAGCGAGGAAACCCTACCGCCCCACCAACAGGCCCTGGCCCGATAGTTCGACAAGAAACTTACCTAATCCAGTGGCAGAGGCTGAAGCCAGAAAATTTCTCTGGTACTGGTGAACCATGGGACGCCCAGGCCTGGTTCAAGACTGTGGAAAGCATCGTAGAGCTACTAGATTGGCCCGAATATTAAAAGATTAAGTGTGCATCGTTTTTCTTTTCGGGAGATGCCCAAATGTGGTGGGAAAGGGTTAAAGCAAAGAGGCAAGTGAATCAAATGAGATGGACGGACTTCGAATATGAATTTTTCAAAGAATTCTTCCATATGCGGGTGACAAACAAGCATTACGACGATTTCACTGGGTTCCAGCAAGGTGACCTCTTAGTTAATGAAGCTGTGAAAAGATTCAACTGGCTTGTGCGCCTATGCCCAGAGTTGGTCAGTACAGAAAGAGAAAGGGTCAGACTCATGCTGAAGATGCTCCGACCCGAGATAGCTCTGAATGTGGCTGGCGGAGTTAATATACCGCAGAAGAGCTGTTCAGTACTGCCCTGATCACCGAGCACTACCTGAACAATATTAACCAACAAAAGAAGGCACTGAGTGAAGGCAAGAGTCAAGCCCAGTTAGGAGGTCAGAAAACCCAGAGTAATTGGAAAGGAAACCACAATGGCAAGAGAAAGCAATGGAATGACTCTAAGGGTGGTCCAGCGAACAAGCAGCCCAAGATCCCTCAGTGTACTACATGCGGGAAGATACACCCCGGAGTGTACTACAAGGGCACGAATAGATGCTTCAACTATGGACTGGAAGAGCATAGAGTCAAGGATCATGCCTACTCGTGTTCAGTGCACCTCCTTAGCAAGATACCCAAGACAGGGGTGCCTCCACTACACTCAGATGCATAGTCAGAATCAAGGTACTCCGATAAGCCAAGGGAGATTGGAAGCCCCACCAGTTACGACGAATGCCAGGGTATTCTCTCTCACCAAAGAAGATGTGGCGAGTGCTTCTACGGTTGTCATAGGCCAGATATTTATTTTCTGTCAGTATGCTACTATATTATTTGATACTGGGGCAACACACTCGTTTGTCTCTACACCTTTCATGAAGAAGATGAACATGCCACCACAAGCTCTGGATCGCAAGTTCTTAACGACACTGCCCTCGGGAGAAGTGATGCCATCTACTCATATGCTACGAGCCACACCCATCAGAATCACAGATAGAGAAATCTACTTTGATCTGATAGTACTTGACATGCAGGATTATGATATCATATTAGGCATGGATTTCTTAAGTAAGTATGGTGCTTTGATCGAGTGTCGTAAAAGAAAAGTGGTCTTCCAACCGGAGGCAGAAGCTGTGTTTGAATTTATTGGAGAGCCAAGGAAAAGAATCGATAAATTTTTATCAGCTCTAAAGGCACGCAAGATGTTAGACAGTGGATGCACTGGGTTTCTAGCACATGCAGTTGATACAAGTCAAGCCGAGGACCAGAAGCTAGAAGATGTCAGGGTTGTATGCAACTACCAGAGTATTCCCGGATGAACTACGAGTTAGTAGATAGAAATTGAATTTGAGATCGAATTGATTCTTGGTACTAACCCGATCTCTAAAGCACCTTACCGTATGGCGCCGACTGAATTGAAGGAACTTTAGGGACAACTACAGGAATTACTCGACAAGGGACTTATACGCCCAAGTCGCTCTCCATGGGGAGCTCCAGTACTGTTGGTAAAGAAGAAAGATGAGTCTATGTGAATGTGCATAGACTACCGAGCGCTAAATAATGTGACGATCAAGAACAGGAACCCTTTACCACGGATTGATGACCTATTTGACCAGTTAAAGGGTGCCATCGTCTTCTCTAAGATTGATCTGAGGTCTGGCTATCATCAAGTGAAAGTGAAACCAAATGATATACCGAAGATGGCTTTCCGAACAAGATACGAACATTATGAGTTCGTAGTTATGCCTTTCGGAGTGACGAATGCACCTGCTATGTTCATGGATCTGATGAATCAGGTATTCTCGGCATTCCTCGATAAATTTGTGATCATTTTCATCGATGATATACTGATATATTCTAGAACCCAAGAAGAGCACACCGAACACCTGAATATGGTATTGCAGATTCTTCAGGAAAAGCAGTTGTATGCAAAGTTCTCCAAATGAGAGTTCTAGCTCGATCAAGTATCATTTTTGGGTCACGTTATATCCAAGCACGGAGTGATGGTAGACCCAATAAAGATTGAAGTTGTGAGTAACTGGAACAGGCCAAAGAATGCCAAATAAATCGAGCTTTCTGCTGGAAGCTACTCTGAGAAGTTTGTAGAGGACTTCTCTAGAATTGCAGCCCCTATGATAGTTCTCACCGGAAAGAACAAAAAGTATGAATGGACGGACGCCTGTGAGAATGTTGGGTTTCCGGCACCGCGGCGTGTGTGTGTTCGATCATGTTTCGTAAACATGAGCACAGCGGAGCAATTAAAAATAATAAATCTATATTTATTACAACACACACAACACACGCATGCTATTACAACAAGTGTAGACATAACCATAAATTAAAATTTGCAATAAAAGAAAATTATCTACGTTATACCTTTCGTATGACGTGTAGCGGGAACGGCATCAACCGGAACGATCCTCGTAAGAATCGTCTCTATCCGTATCCACGCCGAGCTCCTCGGGATGACTTCGCTAAGTCACGAGCTTCGTCTTCGTATGGGTTACTAGCCTCGTGTTGAAGACGACGTGATCGAGAGATGATCACGATCCGAATCCAAATTCGGATCCTAAAACGAGTTCTCAAAACTCGCTTCTCCGGAGAGGTATTTGTCAACCGTTTGACGAATCCTTCGTCACCCACCTCAGAGGATTATCGGAGATCAAATCCCCGGTAAGTTAGCCGCTGTCGGAGCACTAACCGTCGTCCAAACGACGCTCCGACGAGAGGAGGAGAAGCTGTCCAGAAAACTGGACAGCTTGGTGGAGGATATAGGCGCCGGCCAACCAAGGAAAGAAAAGCCTCACCTTGATGCCAAACCTATAGGGGATCACCGGAGGGTCGCCGGAGTGTTCACCGGCTGAAGCTTGGTCGCCGGCAATGACTTGGACGGCGGCACAAAGGCTGGGCGGCGACACACCTAGGGTTGGCGCCGACTAGTGGAGGAGAGGGAGGGGGCGGCACAACTAGGTTGGGCGGCAACTCCTTCATTAGGGTTTTTGGATTAGGGTTTAAGCCCTATTTTATAGAGAACTAATTCTCTTAATGGTTAATGGATCATATCCATAAAGCCCGTTAACCCGCTCCATTAAGATAAGTTAAAATAAACCAAACCATGATGGTTTATTTTAAGTTAAAACGAACCGAACCAACCTTTGGTTCATTTGTTTAATATAAACCAAACTCTTTGGTTTATCGTCCTCCATTGGATTAGAACCAAACAATTTTGGTTCATCCATTACGTCTTCATAAGACACGGCCCATCCACGCTTCCATTGCGACTGAAACAATTTCATGCTCGCTTTATGTTTGGTCCAACCAAACATAGTTTCTCTCGGTCTGAGAATCTCATTCACAAGCTCGTTTTAAATCCTTTGGATTACACTCGTTGTGCGTGTGACCAAATAGGTTCTCGGTTTATGTTGGCCGTCTATAATTAACTATTAATTATAGAACGATCATGAGTGGCACCTAGTAGTACATCATGATCCCCAATTAACCGAAAAGATCAACGGTTGATCCAGAACTATTTCTGAAACCCTTCAGTAGCTCGAATGAATCGTGCCCCATTCCCTTCACTCATCTTATACCCACTTGGTTCAGGACATGGTCTATTGTGTCAGTCCCCACTAGGCTGACTACGTCACACCTAGCCCAAGTATCATTTCCTCGTCCTACGGATTCTAGTTACTCCACATGTATCGAAGAATACCTTACTCTAAACATGTAATGCTTTGGCCAAAGACTTTAGTAACAATCCGACGAGAGGCCATGGGTATACATCTCCTCGCAAGGAGTGGTGAATCCTTTATAGGCTATTCAAACACCTTCGATCATTTCGACTTATACCCAATCATCCCGGGTCCACATCTCCTCGGAGATGTTTGCTTAAGATGTCAAAGCATAAGTCTCCATGATCAAGATGACTTGAATACCGCAAGTCAAAGGAACATCGCACTTAAGCCACGGTAAGAACTTCATTGACATATCTATATATGCAGAGAACCATATGATGTCTTACGGCTGGTCACTCCAATGAACTAGTTACCATAACTAGCATCCACGATTAACTCCGGACATCACTATGTCTCCAGCCAGTGAGAATCAGCTGCTTGGATACACCAAGGAGTATACCTCGTGCTAGTCTCGACAGAATTGATGGTGTCCAAATCCATCAATTCATCGACTAGGGATAATTCCGATACATCACAATTACACATGTAGAGATACTCACTAGTTGTGATCCAATCACAAAGTCTCTCATGCTATGAATCGTATCGTGGACATTCAGTAAATGAGTTTAAGATCCAATCAAATACATAAAACATGTATACTCAAATAGTGAATCTTCATTTATCATATAAATGGTTCATACATAAAGAGATTGCCTTAGGACATCTCTCATATATTACTAACAGACTCCCACATGGCCTAATGCCAATCGCTATGGTATCCAATACCATAAGCTCTAACATGACCCTCAAACTTACTTTGAGGTAATGCTTTAGTCAAAGGATCCGCTAAGTTCCTTTCAGTGGGAATTTTCTCGATTTGTATTTCGTTCCTACTGATGATCTCTCTGATAAGATGATAGCGGCGAAGCACATGTTTGGATCATTGATGAGACTACATCAAGTTCATAGATGAACTACTTGATCCAAACCGCTTCCTTTGCTGCTTCCAAAGCTGCAATGTATTCTGCCTTAGTGGCAGAATCCGCTATAGTGTCAAGCTTGGAACCTTTCCAATTTATTGCGCCTCCATTCTAGGTGAATACATACCCAGACTGAGACATGGAATCATCCTTGTCTGTCTGGAGCTGGCATCCGTATACCCACGTATCACCATGTACCCTTTCTCCATATATTAGGAACACATCCTTAGTTCTTCTCAAGTACTTAAGGATCGTCTTAACAGCCGCCCAATGATCCATTCCTGGATCAGACTGGTATCTGCTCGTGACACTCAGAGCATACGATACATCGGGCCTCATACATAACATAGCATACATGATAGATCCTATTGCGGATGCATAGGGAATCTTACTCATGCAAATCCTCTCGTCTTACGGCGGACACATAGACTTGAAGGTGTACCCCATGCACGATGGGTAGGAAACCTTTCTTGGATTCTGACATGCTAAACCTCTTTAGCACTCGGTCTATATATGTAGACTGCGAAAGACCAAGCAACCGTTTCGATCTATCTCTATAGATCTTAATCCCAAGGATGTAGGTTGCTTCTCCCAGGTCTTTCATGGAGAATGTCTTGGATAACCTAACCTTAACTGACTGTAAGATTGACACATCGTTTCTATAAGTAATATGTCATCGACATACAATACTAGGAACACGACTGCACTCCCACTAACCTTCTTGTACACACAAGGTTCGTCTGGATTTTGTGAGAAATCAAAATTTTTGATCGTCTCATCAAAACGGATATTCCAGCTCCTGGATGCTTGCTTCAATCCATAAATGGATCGTCGCAATTTGCATACCTTGGTTTTATCAACCGATGTGAAACCCTCAGGTTGTATCATGTACACGTCCTCGAGAAGGTTTCCATTAAGGAAAGCTGTTTTCACATCCATCTGCCATATCTCATAATCATAATGAGCCGCTATGGCCAGGAGCATCCGAATGGATTTAAGCATAGCTACAGGCGAATAGGTTTCGTCATAATCAACACCTTGTTTTTGACGATATCCTTTCGCCACCAATCTAGCCTTATAGGTAATCACATTACCATCCATGTCGGTTTTCTTCTTGAAAAACCCACTTGCACCCTATAGGCTTTATGCCTTCAGGTGGGTCAACCAAGTTCCAAACTTGGTTTTCGTACATGGAATCCATTTCCGACTTCATGGCACCAAGCCACTTATCCCATTCTGAACTTGTCAGCACTTCTTCATAACTGGTAGGCTCCTCATCATCAATGAGTAACACGTCGTTCGATTCACTTACGAGAAATCCATATCTCTCAGGAATATTGCGTGTTCTACCAGATCTACGAAGATGTGGTGTTACAATGTCCGTAGATTGTTCATCACTATGAGTTGTCATTTGTTGTACTTCACCGGTATCTCATCAATGTCTATTTGAGTCTCTCGAGCCTCCTCAAGCTCGACGACACTCCCCCTTTGTTTTCTTGCAAGAGAAACTCTTTCTCTAAAAACCGCATGCCTTGAAACAAACACCTTTTGTTCCACAGGATGATAGAATTGGTAACCCCTTGTTTCCTTAGGGTATCCAATAAATAGACATTTATCGGACTTAGCATCCAATTTATGCGTCTGATCCGCTTCACATAAGCGGGACAACCCCATATCTTCAAGTAAGATACATGAGGTTTCTTACCATTCCATATCTCATATGGAGTAGTTGAGACTACCTTAGTAGGCATTACTCTGTTTAACAAAAGTAAGCAGTATAAAAGGACTTGGGAAGAGTCGCATGATTCATCATTGACGACCATGTCCAACAAGGTCGATTATGCCTCTCGGATACACCATTATCTTTGTGGTGTATAGGCGGAGTCCATTGAGACAATATGCCATTGTCTCTTAGATAATCAAGAAACTCTTGACTTAAGTATTCACCACCTCGATCCGTCGAAGTATTTTAATACTTTTGTCATGTTGTTTCTCTACTTCATTTCAATTCTTTGAACCTTTCAAAGGCTTGGACTTGTGTTTCATCAGAACACATACCCAAACCGTGAGTGATCATCGGTGAAGGTAATGAAGTAGCTATAGCCTCCTAAAGCTTGAGTTGACATAGGTCCACATACATCAGTATGTACTAGACCTAGTAACTCTCCCACTCGTTCACCTTTTCAAGTAAAAGGTAACTTAGTCATCTTGCCTTTTAAGCATGATTCGCATGTATCGTATGAATCCAATTCAAACGATTCCAGAATTCCACATTGGTGTAATTCGGACATGCGTTTCTTGCTTATATGGCCAAGACGACAATGCCACATATAGGAGTCTATGTGATTATCCTTTCGAGCACGCGTGTTGCTCGCCCGATATTCAAATGTCGTCCTTTGGATCGTCCAGCGTATAAACACCATTGCTTAAAGTTCGGTCCATAAAGAACCCCATTCAAGTTATGTAACAACAATTGTTACTAAAGTCAAATGGAAACCATTTCTATTTAAACAAGAAATAGAAATGATGTTCTTTATCAACAAAGGAATATAAAAGCAATTGTCGATTCTAAGACAAGTCTGCGGAGTTTCAACAAATACGTTAGATGGCGAGTGCAGCAACCTTTGCTCCATTCCCAACACGTAAATTTGACTCTCCCTTGACGAGTCTTCTTCTATTCCTTAGCCCATGTATGTCATTACATATATGTGAGCCACACCCAGTATCCAATACCCAAGTGTCTAAGGAAATAGAATGACAATCAATAAAGAAGATTTCTGAAGAAGATGGGGCATCAGATGCCTTATCCTTCTTCACGGACTCATGATAAATCTTTGCAATTTCTTATATGGCCCTCCTTGCCATAATGATGGCAAGTGCCCTTTTGAGCTGGTTCTGCCTTTTTAGCCTTTTTCTTCTTCCCCTTCTGTTGTTCCTTTGACTCCCTCTTAGAACCTTTCTTCGAGGAATCAACTAATAGCACCGTCCCCTGCTCATGCTTCTCAGAAGACTCCACAGTCTTCAGCATATTGAGCAGTACCACAGATGAACCTCCTAGCATCTCAGAGGTGAAGAGGAGCTTTGAGACTTCGAACCTTTCGAATCTCACTTGCTCATCAACCAACTCACAGAGATGAAGGACTACGATATGAGCATCCATATGCTCATGCTGCTTTCGTAGCTTGGGTTCCATCGCGGCTAGCATGATGCAACTCATTTGTTTAGAATCACTCACATGTTTCTGATAGGCCAACAATTGGTCCAAAGTTGCATCGTCACTAGGACGGGCGGGAAGAGGCGCTTCGAGGACATACACAAGCTTTTCACCTTGAGAACAATTCTCAAGTTTCTAAGCCATTCCAAGAAGTTCGAACCAGTCAATTTATTCGAATCCAAAATGGAGCATAAATTCAAACACATCATGATCAATATATTAACTTAGAAATACAAAGCGAGCATATATGAGAAAGATGATTTTAAAATGCATCAATATACATTTATAAATCCCATTCATTTTTAATTTCAAAAACCCAAAATCACTTGGAGATCGTAGGTCCATATCCGAATGTGCTGATATCCATCATAGATAAGAACAACCTTGGAGTGAGTCCAACAAGCCATTCTTAGCTATGATGGTGGGTATCAAGTATACCGATTACATATCATGTATATATAACTATCACAATGTGCTATCAACTAATTGAATGTTTACACATACATTGGGTTGTTAACACATTAACAAGTATGCATCATATGCATAGCACCCAACTGCACCTCTCTTACATCGACCTTGGAGAGAGTCCAACAAATCGATGCTCCAAGTTAAAGCCGACCCATTAATCGCGAAATAGTTTTAATATGGTTAGAGCGCA
The DNA here is from genome assembly GCA_025175895.1 of Wurfbainia villosa. Lineage (NCBI taxonomy): Eukaryota > Viridiplantae > Streptophyta > Magnoliopsida > Zingiberales > Zingiberaceae > Wurfbainia > Wurfbainia villosa. The sequence continues at coordinate 76,004,912 of CM045990.1, forward strand.
TTCAACCAATTAGCCAGGCTTGGAGTGAGTCCAACAACCCAAACTAATGATTGACCTCTGACTCTTACCATATTAGAGTTAAACTATTCCAATGATTTGAACATGTTCAGGTTCGAGCCGGGCTTGGAGTGAGTCCAACAACCCAAACAAGAAACAGAACTCTGGTTCTAACCATATTAATGGAAGGTGTAGGCTTTAATATTGAGTTAGGGTTTTATGTCTCATCCTCTTTGCATGCAAATAACTATTATCTACATGGCATGGCATACATGGCATACATCTACATGTCACGACACGCATGGCATAATGTTATGCATCTAATGCAATTACATGGCATACAATTATGTCATGTACATAATTTCCTTATTTGTCATAACTATTTATGGAAATAAAATATGTTTAAGATTTGATTCTCCAAATCAAATCATAATTAAATTAGAAAACAAATTTCCAAATCTAATCACATATTTTATTCATAGAATTATTTGATTAAGGAAAATCTATTTAGGAAACCAATTTCCTAAATCTTTAAAACTACTTATGGAAATAAAATATTTTAAGATTTGATTTCCCAAATCAAATCATGATTAAATTAGGAAACAAATTTCCAGAATCTAATCAAATATTTTATTTATGGAAAATATTAATTTCCATAAATACTTCCAACTTTCCAAAAGTGGAAGATTTCCATAAATACTTCTAGACTTTCCAAAATTGAAAAATTTCCATAAATACTTCTAAATTTCCAAAATTAGAAAATTTCCAGAAATACATTATGACTATCCCAAAACCATTTTTACGATTATGTCGAAACACAACCTGGGCTCTGATACCACTGTTGGGTTTCCGGCACCGCGGCGTGTGTGTGTTCGATCATGTTTCGTAAACATGAGCACAGCGGAAGCAATTAAAAATAATAAATCTATATTTATTACAACACACACAACACATGCATGCTATTACAACAAGTGTAGACATAACCGTAAATTAAAATTTGCAATAAAAGAAAATTAAATCTCGTTATACCTTTCGTATGACGTGTAGCGGGAACGGCATCAACCGGAACGATCCTCGTAAGAATCGTCTCTATCCGTATCCACGCCGAGCTCCTCGGGATGACTTCGCTAAGTCACGAGCTTCGTCTTCGTACGGGTTACTAGACTCGTGTTGAAGACGACGTGATCGAGAGATGATCACGATCCGAATCCAAATTCGGATCCTAAAACGAGTTCTCAAAACTCGCTTCTCCGGAGAGGTATTCGTCAACCGATTGACGAATCGCCGTCCTCCACCTCAGAGGATTACGGAGATCAAATCCCGGTAAAGTTAGCCACTGTCGGAGCACTAACCGTCGTCCAAGCGACGCTCCGGCAAGGAGGAGAAGCTGTCCAGAAAACTGGACAGCTTGGTGGAAGGATATAGGCGCCGGCCAACCAAGGAAAGAAAAGCCTCACCTTGATGCCAAACCTATAGGGATCACGGAGGGTCGCGGAGGTTCACGGCTGAAGCTTGGCGCGGCAATGACTTGGGCGGCACAAAGGCTGGGCGGCACACAAGGGTTAGCGCCGACTAGTGGAGGAGAGGGAGGCGGCACAACTAGGTTGGGCAGGGTTTAAGCCCTATTTTATAGAGAACTAATTCTCTTAATGGTTAATGGATCATATCCATAAAGCCCGTTAACCCACTCCATTAAGATAAGTTAAAATAAACCAAACCATGATGGTTTATTTTAAGTTAAAACGAACCGAACCAACCTTTGGTTCATTCGTTTAATATAAACCAAACCCTTTGATTTATTCTCATCCATTGGATTAGAACCAAACAATTTTGGTTCATCCATTATGTCTTCATAAGACACGACCCATCCATGCTTCCATTGCGACTGAAACAATTTCATGCTCGCTTTATGTTTGGTCCAACCAAACATAGTTTCTCTCGGTCTGAGAATCCCATTCTCAAGCTCGTTTTAAATCCTTTGGATTACACTCGTTGTGCGTGTGACCAAATAGGTTCTCGGTTTATGTTGGCCGTCTATAATTAACCATTAATTATAGAGCGATCATGAGTGGCACCTAGTAGTACATCATGATCCCCAATTAGCGAAAAGATCAGCGGTTGATCGAACTATTTACGAAACCCTTGATGCTTCGAATGAATCTTCACTCATCTTATACCCACTTGGTTGGGACATGGTCTATTGTGTCGGTCCCCACTAAGTGACTCGTCACACCTAGCCCAAGTATCATTTCCTCGTCCTCACAGTTCTAGTTACTCCACATGTATCGAAGAATACCTTACTCTAAACATGTAATGCTTTGGCCAAAGACTTTAGTAACAATCCGACGAGAGGCCATGGGTATACATCTCCTGAGTGGTGAATCCTTTATAGGCTATTCAAACACCTTCATCGCCGACTTATACCCAATCATCCGGGTCCACATCTCCGGAGATGTTTGCTTAAGATGTCAAAGCATAAGTCTCCATGATCAAGATGACTTGAATACAAGTCGAAGAACATCGCACTTAAGCCACGGTAAGAACTTCATTGACATATCTATATATGCAGAGAACCATATGAAGTCTTACGGTGGTCACTCAAATGAACTAGTTACCATAACTAGCATCCACGATTAACTCGGACATCACTATGTCTCCGGCCGGTGAGAATCGGTGCTTGGATACACCAAGGGTATACCTCGTGCTAGTCTCGATTGATGGTGTCCAAATCCATCAATTCATCGACTAGGGATAATTAGATACATCACAATTACACATGTAGAGATACTCACTAGTTGTGATCCAATCACAAATTCTCTCATCTTTGTGAATCGTATCGTGGACATTGATAAATGAGTTTAAGATCCAATCAAATACATAAAACATGTATACTCAAATAGTGAATCTTCATTTATCATATAAATGGTTCATACATAAGCGATTGCCTTAGGACATCTCTCATATATTACTAACGGACTCCCCACTTGGCCTAATGCCAATCGCTACGGTATCCAATACCATAAGCTCTAACATGACCCTCAAACTTACTTTGAGGTAATGCTTTAGTCAAAGGATCCGCTAAGTTCCTTTCGATTGAATTTTCTCGATTTGTATTTCGTTCCCTCATGATCTCTGATAAGATGATAGCGGCGAAGCACATGTTTGGATCATTGATGAGACCACATCAAGTTCATAGATGAACTACTTGATCTAAACCGCTTCCTTTGCTGCTTCCAAAGCTGCAACGTATTCTGCCTTAGTGGCAGAATCCGCTATAGTGTCAAGCTTGGAACCTTTCCAACTTATTGCGCCTCCATTCTAGGTGAATACATACCCAGACTAAGACATGGACTCATCCTTGTCTGTCTGGAGATGTCATCCGTATGCCCACGTATAACCATGAACACTTCTAAATATATTAGGAACAAAACCTTAGTTCTTCTCAAGTACTTAATGATCGTCTTATGACCGCCCAATGATCCATTCTGGATCGGTTGAGTATCTGCTCGTGACACTCGGGCATACGATACATCGGGCCTCGTACATAACATAGCATACATGATAGATCCTATTGCGGATGCATAGGGAATCTTACTCATGCAAATCCTCTCGTCTTAAATGCGTGCGGACACATAGACTTGAAAGGTGTACCCCATGCACGATGGGTAGAAACCTTTCTTGGATTCCGACATGCTAAACCTCTTTGCTTTTCGGTCTATATATGTAGACTGCGAAAGACCAAGCAACCGTTTCGATCTATCTCTATAGATCTTAATCCCAAGGATGTAGGTTGCTTCTCCCAGGTCTTTCATGGAGAATGTCTTGGATAACCTAACCTTAACTGACTGTAAGATTGACACATCGTTTCCTATAAGTAATATGTCATCGACATACAATACTAGGAACACGACTGCACTCCCACTAACCTTCTTGTACACTCAAGGTTAAATGCGGATTTTGTGAGAAATCAAACTTTTTGATCGTCTCATCAAAGCGGATATTCGACTCTGGATGCTTGCTTGATCCATAAATGGATCGTGCAATTTACATACCTTGGTTTTATCAACCGATGTGAAACCCTCGGTTGTATCATATACACGTCCTCGGCGGAGTTTCCATTAAGGAAAGCTGTTTTCACATCCATCGCCATATCTCATAATCATAATGAGCGCTATGGCGGGAGCATCGAATGGATTTAAGCATAGCTACTGAGCGAATAGGTTTCGTCATAATCAACACCTTGTTTTTGACGATATCCTTTCGCCACCAATCTAGCCTTATAGGTAATCACATTACCATCAATGTCAGTTTTCTTCTTGAAAACCCACTTGCACCCTATAGGCTTTATGCCTTCAGGTGGGTCAACCAAGTTCCAAACTTGGTTTTCGTACATGGAATCTATTTCCGACTTCATGGCACCAAGCCACTTATCCCTTTCTGAACTTGTCAGCACTTCTTCATAACTGGTAGGCTCCTCATCATCAATGAGTAACACGTCGTTCGATTCACTTACGAAATCCATATCTCTCGGGAATATTGCGTGTTCTACGGATCTCTGAAGATGTGGTGTTACAATAGGTCCGATTGCTCATCACTATGAGTTGTCAATTTGTTGTGCTTCACCAGTATCTCATCATGTCTATTTGAGTCTCTCGAGCCTCCTCAAGCTCGACGACACTCCCATGTTTTCTTGTAAGAGAAACTCTTTCTCTAGAAAATACACTTGAAACAAACACCTTTTGTTCCACAGGATGATAGAATTGGTAACCCCTTGTTTCCTTAGGGTATCCAATAAATAGACATTTATCGGACTTAGCATCCAATTTATGCGTCTGATCCAGCTTCACATAAGCAGGACAACCCCATATCTTCAAGTAAGATACATGAGGTTTCTTACTAGCCCATATCTCATATGGAGTAGTAGAGACTACCTTGGTAGGCATTCTGTTTAACAAGTAAACAGCTGTCTGAAGTGCATAACCCCAAAAGGACTTGGGAAGAGTCGCATGATTCATCATTGACCTGACCATGTCCAACAAGGTCGATTCGCCTCTCGGATACACCATTATCTTGTGGTGTATAGGGCGAGTCCATTGAGACAATATGCCATTGTCTCTTAGATAATCAAGAAACTCTTGACTTAAGTATTCACCACCTCCGATCAGTATTTTAATACTTTTGTCATGTTGTTTCTCTACTTCATTTCTGAATTCTTTGAACCTTTCAAAGGCTTGGACTTGTGTTTCATCAAGAACACATACCCAAAGCGTAGTGATCATCGGTGAAGGTAATGAAGTAGCTATAGCCTCCTAAAGCTTGAGTTGACATAGGTCCACATACATCAGTATGTATTAGACCTAGTAACTCTCCCACTCGTTCACCTTTTCCAGTAAAAGGTAACTTAGTCATCTTGCCTTTTAAGCATGATTCATGTATCGTATGAATCCAATTCAAACGATTCGAATTCCACATCGGTGTAATTCGGACATGCGTTTCTTGCTTATATGGCCAAGGCGACAATGCCACATATAGGAGTCTATTTGATTATCCTTTCGAGACAGCGTGTTGCTCGCCCGATATTGAAAATTCCTTTGGATCGTCCAGCGTATAAACACCATTGCTTAAAGTTCGGTCCCATAAAGAACCCCATTCAAAGTTATGTAACAACAATTGTTACTAAAAGCGTCAAATGGAAACCATTTCTATTTAAACAAGAAATAGAAATGATGTTCTTTATCAACAAAGGAATATAAAAGCAATTGTCGATTCTAAGACAAGTCCTGCGGGAGTTTCAACAAATACGTTCGATGGCGAGTCACGGCAACCTTTGCTCCATTCCCACACGTAAATTTGACTCTCCTTGTGAGTCTTCTTCTATTCCTTAGCCCATGTATGTCATTACATATATGTGAGCCACACCCAGTATCAAATACCCAAGTGTCTGAGGAAATAGAATGACAATCAATAAAGAAGATTTCTGAAGAAGATGGGGCATCAGATGCCTTATCCTTCTTCACAGACTCTAGATAAATCTTGCAATTTCTTCGCCAATGGCCCTCCTTGCCATAATGATGGCAAGTGCCCTTTTGAGCTGGTTCTGCCTTTTTAGCCTTTTCTTCTTCCTTACATTGTTCCTTTGACTCCCTCTTAGAACCTTTCTTGAGGAATCAACTAACAACTCCCCTACTCATGCTTCTCGAAGGCTCCACAGTCTTGACATGTTGGCGATACCACAGATGAACCTCCTTTCATCTCGGAGGTGAAGAGGAGCTTGGAGACTTGAACCTTTGAATCTCACTTGCTCATCAACCAACTCACAGAGATGAAGGACTACGATATGAGCATCCATATGCTCATCTTTGCTTCGTAGCTTGGGTTCCATCGCGGCTAGCATGATGCAACTCATTTGTTTAGAATCACTCACATGTTTACGATAGGCCAACAATTGGTCCAGTTGCATCGTCACTAGGATGGCGGGAAGAGGCGCTTCGAGGACATACGCAAGCTTTTCCACCTTGAGAACAATTCTCAAGTTTCTAAGCTAGTCCAAGAAGTTCGGCCCAGTCAATTTATTTGAATCCAAAATGGAGCGCAAATTCAAACACATCATGATCAATATATTAACTTAGAAATACAAAGCGAGCATATATGAAAGATGATTTTAAAATGCATCAATATACATTTATAAATCCCATTCATTTTTGAATTTCAAAACCCAAAATCACTTGGAGATCGTAGGTCCATCTCGAATGGGCTGATATCCATCATAGATAAGAACAACCTTGGAGTGAGTCCAACAAGCCATTCTTAGCTATGATGGTGGGTATCAAGTATACGATTACATATCATGTATATGTAACTATCACAATGTGCTATCAACTAATTGAATGTTTACACATACATTGGGTTGTTAACACATTAACAAGTATGCATCATATGCATAGCACCCAACTTCACCTCTCTTTACATCGACCTTGGAGTGAGTCAACAAATCGATGCTCCAAGTTAAAGCCCATTAATCGGAAATAGTTTTAATATGGTTAGGCGCATTCAACCAATTAGCCGGCTTGGGTGAGTCCAACAACCCAAAGCTAACGATTGACCTCGGCTCTTACCATATTAGTTAAACTATTCCATGATTTGAACATGTTGAGGTTAGTAGGGCTTGGAGTGAGTCCAACAACCCAAACAAAGCAGAACTCTGGTTCTAACCATATTAATGGAAGGTGTAGGCTTTAATATTGAGTTAGGGTTTTATGTCTCATCCTCTTTGCATGCAAATAACTATTATCTACATGGCATGGCATACATGGCATACATCTACATGTCACGACACGCATGGCATAATGTTATGCATCTAATGCAATTACATGGCATACAATTATGTCATGTACATAATTTCCTTATTTGTCATAACTATTTATGGAAATAAAATATGTTTAAGATTTGATTCTCCAAATCAAATCATAATTAAATAGAAACAAATTTCCAAATCTAATCACATATTTTATTCATGGAATTATTTGATTAAGGAAAATCTATTTAGGAAACCAATTTCCTAAATCATTAAAACTACTTATGGAAATAAAATATTTTAAGATTTGATTTCCCAAATCAAATCATGATTAAATTAGGAAACAAATTTACAGAATCTAATCAAATATTTTATTTATGGAAAAAATCAATTTCCATAAATACTTCCAACTTTCCAAAAGTGGAAGATTTCCATAAATACTTCTAGACTTTCCAAAATTGAAAAATTTCCATAAATACTTCTAAATTTCCAAAATTTAGAAAATTTCAGAAATACATTATGACTATCAAAACCATTTTACGATTATGTCGAAACACAACCTGGATCTGATACCACTGTTGGGTTTCCGGCACCGCGGCGTGTGTGTGTTCGATCATGTTTCGTAAACATGAGCACAGCGGAAGCAATTAAAAATAATAAATATATATTTATTACAACACACACAACACACGCATGCTATTACAACAAGTGTAGACATAACCGTAAATTAAAATTTGCAATAAAAGAAATTATCTACGTTATACCTTTCGTATGACGTGTAGCGGGAACGGCATCAACCGGAACAATCCTCGTAAGAATCGTCTCTATCCGTATCCACGCCGAGCTCCTCAGGATGACTTCGCTAAGTCACGAGCTTCGTCTTCGTACGGGTTACTAGCCTCGTGTTGAAGACGACGTGATCGAGAGATGATCACGATCCGAATCCAAATTCGGATCCTAAAACGAGTTCTCAAAACTCGCTTCTCCGGAGAGGTATTTGTCAACCGTTTGACGAATCCTTCGTCCCCCACCTCAGAGGATTACCGGAGATCAAATCCCCGGTAAGTTAGCCGCTGTCGGAGCACTAACCGTCGTCCACACGACGCTCCGACGAGAGGAGGAGAAGCTGTCCAGAAAACTGGACAGCTTGGTGGAGGATATAGGCGCCGGCCAACCAAGGATAGAAAAGCCTCACCTTGATGCCAAACCTATAGGGGATCACCGGAGGGTCGCCGGAGTGTTCACCGGCTGAAGCTTGGTCGCCGGCAATGACTTGGACGGCGGCACAAAGGCTGGGCGGCGGCATACCTAGGGTTGGCGCCGACTAGTGGAGGAGAGGGAGGGGGCGGCACAACTCATTAGGGTTTTTGGATTAGGGTTTAAGCCCTATTTTATAGAGAACTAATTCTCTTAATGGTTAATGGATCATATCCATAAAGCCCGTTAACCCGCTCCATTAAGATAAGTTAAAATAAACCAAACCATGTTGGTTTATTTTAAGTTAAAACGAACCGAACCAACCTTTGGTTCATTCGTTTAATATAAACCAAACCCTTTGGTTTATCGTCCTCCATTGGATTAGAACCAAACCATTTTAGTTCATCCATTACGTCTTCATAAGACACGGCCCATCCACGCTTCCATTGCGAATGAAACAATTTCATGCTCGCTTTATGTTTGGTCCAACCAAACATAGTTTCTCTCGGTCTGAGAATCTCATTCTCAAGCTCGTTTTAAATCCTTTGGATTACACTCGTTGTGCGTGTGACCAAATAGGTTCTCGGTTTATGTTGGCCGTCTATAATTAACTATTAATTATAGAACGATCATGAGTGGCACCTAGTAGTACATCATGATCCCCAATTAACCGAAAAGATCAACGGTTGATCCAGAACTATTTCTGAAACCCTTCAGTAGCTCGAATGAATCGTGCCCCATTCCCTTCACTCATCTTATACCCACTTGGTTCAGGACATGTGTAGGGGATCGGTATGGCCGGCTAGAGGGGGGTGAATAGCCCTCGTACGTTGGACGTCGTAAATTGCTCGTCTACAAAAGATTAGCGCAAGCGGAATATACAAATACAAAGCAAAAGACAAACAATAAAACAAACGCTAACACGATGGTATAACGTGGTTCACGGCTACGCCGCTAATCCACGGTCCCTGATTCGTCCTCGGTGAATCACTACGTTAAACCAATCCACTAAATGGTCTCTCCTTTGCACCAAGCTAGGTGGAGGTAACCTTTACAACCAAGATCACTCTTCTTACAATAGGATTGAAGTAAAGACAAGTAAGAAGAGTTTAGAGCTTGTGGGGCACTAGGAAGATCGTTTGAAGTATGAGCATTAGCCTCTCAAAGGCTCACACCCTCTCTTTTTATAGAGAGGGTTGTTTTCTTCCCGTTGGCCGCCATCAGTCGACTGCCGCCCTTGGCAGTCGACTGCCATCACTACAACGGCCTCCGAACACGTCGGATCCCGACCATTGTAGTCCAACGGAACTCTTAGCGATCGGTGATGGACCTCTTGATCGGTGCCTCATCGTCGGCGCCCGATCGGCTACGAAACGGTTCGTGGCGAAACCCTATTGATCGATCATGCGCCTTGGGATCGGTGATGGTAAGGCGATCGCGTATGGCGATCATTGCTGGCCCTAATCCGATCGATCGTATACGGTCGAACTCACTCGACTCGGGCGATCGATTGCCATGACATGGCGATCGGCGTGTCGAGAAAACCCATCCGACACTTGGCCAAATGGCCAAGTTTCACCTAAAACTACCCTTCACAGGGTTACAATCGCTCACTCTCATTTCTGAGTCCCTCGCCTTGAAGTTCTCTTCGTTCTCGGCCCGTCCTCGGCGGCCATCGGCGCCGGCTCTGCGCAATGCTCCTTCGGCGTCTCTTGCCTCGAAGTCTACTTCCTCGGCTTCACTCCAAGCTTCTCGTCCGGCGGTCCCTCGGATGCTCCAAGCGCCGCGGCTTCGCAAAGCTATCCTTCACCGACTCAAGGCACGAGTCATGAGATGTGAAACTCGCCCACGGCTCCATGTGCGAATTACTAAGTCTGCCGCGACTTTGCGCACATATCACATCAACATATCAAACTAACTTAAACCCTTTGCCACACCATCAAAACCATATTACGGCAAGAGATTGCCCTAACAATCTCCTCCTTTTTGATGTGTGGCAATCCGTTTAAGTTAGGTAAAAACATTTGATATAAATTCTAAGGTAAGAAAGCATGTAAAGATAATCATGATATAACAACATGCAATTCCCCCTTAATAAATTTTCTCCCCCTATCATATATTTCTCCCCCTAAAATATATTTCTCCCCCTAAAGTGATTAACTTAAACATACTTATTTCTCCCCCTTTGACACTATCAAAAAGATTAACACTAAGTTATAAGCTCATGGCATCAAGTATAATGGAGGGAAAATATTACCACTTGTAGGTTTACAAACTGAATTCAATGTTCATATCTGATTTACGATCATTACAAACTGATATGGCAATCGATGAAAATCATTTTTGATTTTCTGGACGAATTTTAGAAATGCATTATAAATTCCAGAAAATTCTAAAAATCATGAAATTTTGGGAACATATTTCTTTTAAGTATATCTATCAATGAAAAATAGTTTTTCATGAAAACTCATTATATTTTCTTGTTTTTGCCAAAAATCCAAAAGCTCTAAAAACCACTAGGTTTTTGATCATTCTAGTATCAAGTTAGCTACCTAGTTTTGCATCCAATTGTTTCAAAACATGAATACATGTATTTTAAGGTAAGAAATTGTTTTGAAAACATATGAAATATCCAACCATGATCTTTGGGCAATATGTCTATGAATTAAACATAAGCCTTCCCCATGATTGGTCTATTATTGCTATTTTGATACTTTAAATGACCATCTAAATGCCATAGGCATTAGTGGACATTTGTATCATCCTAATATCTCACCCATGCTAAGTTTGCAATCAAGTTAGCCTATAGTGAGTGTGAAATGTATCCTAGGGGGTATTTGTATATACTTAACCCATATATTCATGCAATTTTATCATGGTTAAGTATCAACCTAACATTCTACATGATCATAATGACATATATCAATCAATTCTACATTATGATCATGAAACTCATGTATCCATCAAATAATAGTCATGCATTAGGTATTATACAATGATAATAAATAAATTATCACCTAAAACATGATTTAAACCTATTTCTCATGATAACATGCCAAATATCAAAATCATAAATCATGATTTAAAACATACATAGGAATTACATCAATCATCATGATTTAAGCATTATTACCTATTTATGGGCACGTTATCATCACCCAACACTATCTAAAAAATGTTGTCCCGTCATCCTAAGTCAACCAAAATATGATATAGGTCAAGTTCATATGGTTGACTACCTAGGAGTTATTCTAACCCTTAAGGATTTTGGAACCCAAAATAAATTCTTTCCTATTGGGTTCACTAAATACTCCTTGGGGATCCATTTCTAGCAATTACTTTCTTTTATCTTGTCCCTAGCTATTAGGCATTTATAGGCCTTTTCATTTTTTTTTTCTTTGTATCCTAGGCCTTTCTTGTTGAAACTAGCTCTTTGGCTCCTAAGATCATGTTCAATGTGTTGGAGCCAATAGTGAATTTCTCTAGGGCTTTGGTTAAATAATCTACCTTTTCCCTTAATGCCCTATTTTCCTCTGCATGCATCATTAACATCAGGCATATAATCATGAGGCATGCTTCATTTGAGCTAGAAGAAATACTATCATTTAAGCATGCATTTTCTAGTTTATTTTCTAGGTCCTTAATTTGATCTAGCATGCTTTTGTTTTTCTTCTTAGCTCTAAATAAATCTCTAGTTAAGCTAGAAACCATGGAAACTATTTTCTTAGGAGTTAGATTTGTTACCATAGTTTCCATGTCCTCTTCTTTTTCTTGTGGATCCTTCATTGAGCTCTCCCATTTGAGCTTGATCCTTCATTTTGGATGAAGAGCAATCCAAGTCATCAAAGGCCATCAAGGCCAAATTGGTGACAAAGGCATTCTCCTCATCCGATGATGAGGAGGAGGATGAGGATGGATCATCCCAAGTCCTTGCCTTGAGAGCCTTAGCCTTTCCCTTCTCCTGTGTCTTCTTCTCCTCTTCCTTCTTTTTCTTGCTCCCCTTTTTCTTCTTCTTTTCTTCTTTCTTTTTCCTTTCTTCCTTGCTCTTGTTTAGGAGAGGACAATTGTCCCTTATGTGCCCTTCTCCTTGGCAATTGTAGCATATGACTTTCCCCTTGGTCTTCTATTCCTATCATTTGATTTATCAAATCTAAAATTCTTAAATGCGTCTTACCCTCCTTACCATATACCTGTGCTTTATATCCATGGAGGAGGAAGATGCCGTCATCGGAGGAGGAGGAGTGATTTCCATCTTCTTCTTCCCTTATTTGCCAATAATGCTACTCCTCTTGAGGGTTGAATTTTAGGCTCCTCTTGTATTCCCTCAAGCCTAGTTTAGAGTTCCATTGTTGAGAAGAACTCCTCCAAGGTGCTCACTTCTAAATTCTTTGAGATATAGAATGAGTCCATGGAGAGAGCTCCACTTTGAGGAATAGGGAAGGCATCTATGGCCTTCATTACCATATCCGGTTTGATAGCTTCTCACCACACTTGTTAGCCCAATTAAAATTTCTTTAAACCTAGAGTGTGGAGGTTACCTTTTCTCCCTTTTCTAGTTTTATATTGGATAGTTGGGAGCGGAGGAGGTCTCTCCTTGCTAGCTTGGCCTCGGATGTGCCTTCATGGAGTTCTATAAGCTTCTCCCACATCTCTTTGGCTAGCATTCTCCGATCCGGTTGATCTCTTGTTGAGGGAGCACATTGTAGAGATGGTGCTTGGCTTTGGAGTTTGCAAGGTGCTCCTCTCTTTGCCTCTTGGTCCACCTAGATTTCTCTATTGGCTTCCCTCTTCATCCCTAGGCAAATAAAACAAGATTCCATTGTAATCATTATATCAAAATCGTTTGAAAAAACATACCTCCATTCGCTTCTTCCACAATAATTCTCCTTCAAACCGGAGGATGAATGTTTCTGTCCATTTTGAAAATTGCTTGTTGGCGGTTAGTCCGACAAGCTTTCCTCTCTCGATACCACTTGTAGGGATCGGTATGGACTAGAGTGAATAGCCTCGCCTCGTTGGGCGTCGTAAATTGCTCGTCTACAAAAGATTAGGCGCATGAATATACAAATACAAAGCAAAGACAAACAATAAAACAAGCTAACACGATGGTATAACGTGGTTCACAGCTCGCTAATCCACGGTCCCGATTCATCTCGGTGAATCACTCAAAACCAATCCACTAAATGGTCTCTCCTTTGCAAGCTAGGTGGAGGTAACCTTTACAACCAAGATCACTCTTCTTACAATAGGATTGAAGTAAAGACAAGTAAGAAGAGTTTAGAGCTTGTGGGCACGGAAGATCATTTGGAGTATGAGCTAGCCTCTCAGGCTCACACTCCTCTCTTTTATAGAGAGGGCTGTTTTTTCCGTTGGCGCCATGTCGGCTATTGCGCCGCCAGCGATCGGCCCCTAGGCCTCCAACACGTCGGATCCGGCCGGGTGTCAGCGAGAACTCTTAGCGATCGTGATGGTCCTCGGCCGGTCTATCGTGTCGCCCGATCATTCGAGCCGTCGAAACCTATTGATCGATCATTTGCGCCGATCGATCATCTTCTTGATCGGCCTTCGTATGGAAATCGGCTACCAATCGATCGTATACGATCAACTCACCGACTCGATCGGTGGCGACCGGATCGGCCCATTGGAACCCCAAACCCTTGGCCCAATCGATATCACTAAAGCTACCCTTCCCTGGGTTACAATCGCTCACTCTCATTTCTCGAGTCCCTCGGCGTTCTCTTCGTTCTCGGCGCGTCCTCGGCGGCGCGACACGGCTCTGCGCCACTCTTCTTGCCTCGAAGTCTACTTTGGATCGCTCTCCAAGCTTCTCATCCGGTCCCTCGGATGCTCCAGCATCAACCCATAAGCTATCCTTCACCGACTCAAGGCACGAGTCGAGATGTGAAACTCACGGCTCCATGTGCGATTACTAAGTCTGCGCGACTTGCATCATATCACAAACCCTTGATATCAAACTAACTTAAACCCTTTGCCACCATACATAGGCAAGAGATTGCCTAACAACATGGTCTATTAGCCAGTCCCACTAGTGACTCGTCACACCTAGCCCAAGTATCATTTCCTCATCTCTGGATTCTAGTTACTCACATGTATCGAAGAATACCTTACTCTAAACATGTAATGCTTTGGCCAAAGACTTTAGTAACAATCAAGGCGAGAGGCCATGGGTATACATCTCCTCGCGAGTGGTGAATCCTTTATAGGCTATTCAAACCTTGATCATTTGACTTATACCCATCATCCACAGTCCATCTCCTGAGATGTTTGCTTAAGATGTCAAATAAGTCTCCATGATCAAGATGACTTGAATACCGCAGTCGAGGAACATCGCACATAAGCCACGGTAAGAACTTCATTGACATATCTATATCGAGAGAACCATATGAAGTCTTACGGTGGTCACTCGATGAACTAGTTACCATAACTAGCATCACGATTAACTCCGGACATCACTATGTCTCCCGAGGAAGAATCTGCTTGGATACACCGAGAGTATAGTGCTAGTCTCTTGATGGTGTCAAATCCATCAATTCATCAGGGATAATTAGATACATCACAATTACACATGTAGAGATACTCACTAGTTGTGATCCAATCACAAATTCTCTCATGCTGTGAATCGTATCGTGGACATTCAGTAAATGAGTTTAAGATCCAATCAAATACATAAAACATGTATACTCAAATAGTGAATCTTCATTTATTATATAAATGGTTCATACATAAGGCGATTGCCTTAGGACATCTCTCATATTACTGTTTCACGGAATTGATTGGGACTCGAGTTGTACTGGTCCATGAAAGGAATTATCCACTCACGATCTATTATCTATATGGAGCTTAGTGTAGGATTTATGAGTCTAAAATATTTCTTCACAAAACATGAGACAATGCGGATGGCTTAAGCTAGTCAAGGACTAAGATCTTCTACCATCCAAACTGGCCGTATTATCGGGGTTGAAATTATTTAGGATATCTTTCTACCATGATGATATCACCGTTGGATATATTAGAAAATGACCCAAGCATCCTCCTAGAAGGAAAGGATGATGGATTTGTATCTTAGGGATCGGATATTTGTTATATGTTAGTAATATATATTTGATTGGATCTTAAACTCATGGAGACTTATGCTTTGACATCTTAAGCAAACATCTCGAGGAGATGTGGACCCGGGATGATTGGGTATAAGTCGAAGTGATCGAAGGTGTTTGAATAGCCTATAAAGGATTCACCACTCCTTGCGAGGAGATGTATACCCATGGCCTCTCGTCGGATTGTTACTAAAGTCTTTGGCCAAAGCATTACATGTTTAGAGTAAGGTACTCTTCGATACATGTGGAGTAACTAGAATCCGTAGGACGAGGAAATGATACTTGGGCTAGGTGTGACGTAGTCAGCCTAGTGGGGACTGACACAATAGACCATGTCCCAACCAAGTGGGTATAAGATGAGTGAAGGGAATGGGGCACGATTCATTCGAGCTCTTGAAGGGTTTTGAAATAGTTACGGATCAACCGTTGATCTTTTGGTTAATTGGGGATCATGATGTACTACTAGGTGCCACTCATGATCGTTCTATAATTAATGGTTAATTATAGGCGGCCAACATAAAACCGAGAACCTATTTGGTCACACACAGCGAGTGTAATCCAAAGGATTTAAAGCGAGCTTGAGAATGGGAATTCTCGGCCGAGAGAAACTATGTTTGGTTGGACCAAACATAAAGCGAGCATGAAATTGTTTGATGCAATGGGCGTGGATGGGCGTGTCTTATGAAGACATAATGGATGGACCAAAATGGTTTGGTTCTAATCCAATGGATGAGAATAAACCAAAGGGTTTGGTTTATTTTAAGCGAATGAACCAAAAGTTGGTTGGTTCGTTTTAACTTAAAATAAACCATCATGGTTTGGTTTATTTTAACTTATCTTAATGGAGCGGGTTAACGGGCTTTATGGATATGATCCATTAACCATTAAGAGAATTAGTTCTCTATAAAAAGTGGGCAGGGATTGTTAAACCTAACTAATCATCAAAACCTAATCCTTTTTGGCGCCCAACCTAGTTGCCGCCCACCCTTGTGATTTGCCCAACTGCCTCGCCACCTTGACTTTGTGCGCCGTCCAAGACCCTTGCGGCGTCAAGCTCAGCCGGTGAACCTCCGGCGACCCTCGGTGATCTCCTATAGGTTTGGCATCAAGGTGAGCTTTTCTCTCCTTGTTTTGGCGGCGCCTATCCTCCACCAAGCTGTCCAGTTTTCTGGACAGCTTCTCTCGTCGGGCGTCGTTTGGGCGGCGGTTGAGTGCTCGACAGCGGCTAACTTACGAGATTTGATCTCCGGTAATCCTCTGAGTGGAGGGGCGAAGGATTCGTCAAGCGGTTGTGAATACCTCTCGGAAGCGAGTTTTGAGAACTTCGTTTTGGATCGAATTTGGATTCGGATCGTGATCATCTCGATCACGTCGTCTTCAACACGAGGCTAGTAACCCGTCTGAAGGCGAAGCTCGTGACTTAGCGAAGTCATCGAGGAGCTCGGCGTGGATCACGGATAGAGCGATTCTTACGAGGATCGTTCCGGTTGATGCCGTTCCCGCTACACGTCATACGGAAGGTATAACGTAGTTTAATTTCTTTTATTGCAATTTTAATTTACGGTTATATCTACACTTGTTGTAATAGCATGCGTGTGTTGTGTGTGTTGTAATAAATAGGAGTATTTATTATTTTTATTGCTTCCGCTGTGCTCATGTTTACGAAACATGATCGAACACACACACCTTGTGTCGGAAACCAACGATGGTATCGAGCCCAGGTTGTGTTTGACATAATCGTAAAAATGGTTTTGCGATAGTCATAATGTATTTCTGGTTTTCTAAATTTTGGAAATTTAGAAGTATTTATGGAAATTTTCAATTTTGGAAAGTCTAGAAGTATTTATGGAAATCTTCCACTTTTGGAAAGTTGGAAGTATTTATGGAAATTGATATTTTCCATAAATAAAAGATTTGATTAGATTCTGGAAATTTGTGTCCTAATTTAATCATGATTTGATTTGGGAAATCAAATCTTAAAATATTTTATTTCCATAAGTAGTTTTAATGATTTAGGAAATTGGTGTCCTAAATAGATTTTCCTTAATCAAATAATTCCATGAATAAAATATGTGATTAGATTTGGAAATTTGTTTCCTAATTTAATTATGATTTGATTTGGAGAATCAAATCTTAAACATATTTTATTTCCATAAATAGTTATGACATATAAGAAATTATATACATGACATAATTGTATGCCATGTAATTGCATTAGATGCATAACATTATGCCATGCGTGTCGTGACATGTAGATGTATGCCATGTATGCCATGCCATGTAGATAATAGTTATTTGCATGCAAAGAGGATGAGACATAAAACCCTTAATCAATATTAAAGCCTACACCTTCCATTAATATGGTTAGAACCAGAGTTCTGTTTCTTGTTTGGGTTGTTGGACTCTCTCCAAGCCCGGCTCGAACCTGAATATGTTCAAACCATGGAATAGTTTAATACTAATATGGTAAGAGTCAGAGGTCAATCGTTAGCTTTGGTTGTTGGACTCTCTCCAAGCTGGGCTAATTGGTTGAATGCGCTCTAACCATATTAAAACTATGTCCTGATTAATGGGTTGGCTTTAACCTGGAGCATCGGCTTGTTGGACTCTCTCAAAGGTCGATGTAAAGGGAGGTGAAGTTGGGTGCTATGCATATGATGCATACTTGTTAATGTGTTAACAACCCGATGTATGTGTGAACATTCAATTAGTTGATAGCACATTGTGATAGTTGCATATACGGGATATGCAATCGGTATAGATGATACCTACCATCGTAGTTATGAATGGCTTGTTGGACTCTCTCCAAGGTTGTTCATAACTATGATGGATATCAGCCCATTCGGAGATGGACCTACAATCTCCCGAAGTGATTTTGGGGTTTTTGAAATTCGAAAAATGAATGGGATTTATAAATGTATATTGATGCATTTTAAAATCATTTTCTCATATATGCTCATTTTGTATTTCTAGGTCAATAAATTGATCATGACGTCTTTGAATTTGCGTTCCATTTTGGATTGAACAAATGGTAGGCTAACTTCTGGGTGGCTTAGAAACACGAGAATTGTTCTCAAGGCGGAAAAGCTTGCATATGTCCTTGAAGAGCCTCTTCGACCGTCCTAAGGATGATGCAACTCGGACCAAATGTTGGTCTATCGAAACATGTGGCGGTACTGGCGAGTTGCATCATGCTAGCGGCGATGGTACAAGCTGCGAAGCGACATGAGCATATGGATGCTAACACTATGGTGTTCCATCTTCATGAGTTGTTCGATGAGCGCGAGATCCGAAGGTTCGAGGTCTCTAGGCTCCTCTTCACCACGAAGATGCAAGAAGGTTCTCTGTAGTGCGGTTTGTGCTAAAGATGAGCGGTACATCATCGCTAGCTACCCTCGGTTTTGTGATGGATCATGAGTTAAGTATTGACTTAATTCTGCATTGTTTGCCCAAGAGTTTCTCGCAATTTGTGATGAACTATCGAATGAACAAATTGGAATCCACCATTCGAGCTCCTCAATATCTTTGGCTGTGGAGCCATGAAGCATGAGGAAAGGCGGTTACATTAGTTGATTCCTCGAAAGGTTCTAAGAGGAAGGCAAAAGAAGCAGAAGAAAGGAAAGAAAAAGGCAAAGAAGGCGGAACCAGTAAAGGGCACTTGCCATCACTTTGCAAGGAAGGCCATGGCGAAGAAAGCTGCAAGATTTATCTTGAGTCCATGAAGAAGAAGAAGGCATCAGATGCCCCATCCTCTTGTATCTTCGTTATTGATTGTCATTCTATTTCCTTAGACACTTGGGTATTGGATCTTTGGGTGTAGCTCACATATATGTAATGACATACATGAGGGCTAAGGAATGAAGAAGACTTGTCGAGGAGAAGTCAAATTTGCGAGTTGGCAATGGAGCAAAGGTTCTTGCTTCGCCATCGAACTTATTTCTTTGAAGCTCCTAGTGGACTAGTCTTGGAAGACAATTGCTATTATGTTCCTTCTCTAATAAAGAACATTGTTTCTATTTCTGCTTAAATAGAAATGGTTTCCATTTAACGTTTAGTAACAATTGTTGTTATATAACTTTGAATGGCGTACTTTATGGGCTGGAACTTTGAGTAATGGCATTTATCGTTGGGCGTATCCGGTGACATTTTCAATATCGGCGAAGCGAGCAACAGCGTGCTCGAAAGGATAATCACATAGACTCCTATATGTGGCATTGTCGTCTTGGCCATATAAGCAAGAAACGCATGTCCGAATTACACCGATGTGGAATTCTGGAATCGTTTGAATTGGATTCATACGATACATGCGAATCATGCTTAAAAGGCAAGATGACTAAGTTACCTTTCTGGAAAGGTGAGCAGTGGGAGAGTTACTAGGTTTAGTACATCTTGATGTATGTGGACCTATGTCAACTCAAGCATTAGGAGGCTATAGCTACTTCATTACCTTCACCGATGATCACTCACGGTTTGGGTATGTGTTCTTGATGAAACACAAGTCTGAAGCCTTTGAAAGGTTCAAAGAATTCAGAAATGAAGTAGAGAAACAACATGACAAGAGTATTAAAATACTTCGATTGGATCGAGGTGGTGAATACTTAAGTCAAGAGTTTCTTGATTATCTAAGAGACAATGGCATATTGTCTCAATGGACTCCGTCCTATACACCACTGACATAATGGTGTATGAGAGGCATCTTAGGACCTTGTTGGACATGGTCGGTCAATGATGAATCATGCAACTCTTCCCAAGTCCTTTTGGGGTTATGCACTTGAGACATTTGTTTACTTGTTAAGCGGAATGCCTACAAGGTAGTCTCAACTACTCCATGAGATATGGAATGGTAAGAAACCTCATGTATCTTACTTGAAGATATGGGGTTGTCACCTTATGTGAAGCGGTATGTCGACAAATTGGATGCTAAGTCGATAAATGTCTATTTATTGGATACCTAAGGAAACAAGGGGTTACCAATTCTATCATCTGTGGAACAAAAGGTGTTTGTTTCAAGGCATGCTGTGTTTCTAGAGAAAGAGTTTCTCTTGCAAGAAAGCAGTGGGAGTGTCGTCGAGCTTGAGGAGGCTCGAGAGACTCAAATAGACATTGATGAGATACCTGGTGAAGCACAACAGCCGACAACTCATAGTGATGAGCAATCGGCTGGACCTATTGTAACACCACCTCTTCGTAGATCTGGTAGAACACGCAATATTCCTGAGAGATATGGATTTCTCGTAAGTGAATCGAACGACGTGTTACTCATTGATGATGAGGAGCCTACCAGTTATGAAGAAGTGCTGACAAGTTCAGAAAGGGATAAGTGGCTTGGTGCCATGAAGTCGGAAATGGATTCCATGTACGAAAACCAAGTTTGGAACTTGGTTGACCCACCTGAAGGCATAAAGCCTATAGGGTGCAAGTGGGTTTTCAAGAAGAAAACCGACATGGATGGTAATGTGATTACCTATAAGGCTAGATTGGTGGCGAAAGGATATGCGTCAAAAGCAAGGTGTTGATTATGGCGAAACCTATTACTTTGTAGCTATCTTAAATCCATTCGGATGCTCCACGGCCATAGCGGCTCATTATGATTATGAGATATGGCAGATGGATGTGAAAACAGCTTTCCTTAATGGAAACCTGCTCGAGGACGTGTATATGATACAGCCTGAGGGTTTCACATCGGTTGATAAAACCAAGGTATGCAAAGTGCGACGATCCATTTATGGATTGAAGCAAGCATCCAGGAGCTGGAATATCCGTTTTGATGAGGCGATCAAAAAGTTTGATTTCTCACAAAATCCAGACGAACCTTGTGTGTACAAGAAGGTTAGTGGGAGTGCAGTCGTGTTCCTAGTATTGTATGTCGATGACATATTACTTATAGGAAACGATGTGTCAATCTTCTGATCGATTAAGGTTTGGTTATCCAAGACATTCTCCATGAAAGACACAGGAGAAGCAACCTACATCCTTGGGATTAAGATCTATAGAGATAGATCGAAACGGTTGCTTGGTCTTTCGCAGTCTACATATATAGACCGAGTGCTAAAGAGGTTTAGCATGTCGGAATCCAAGAAAGGTTATCTGCCCATCAGGCATGGGGTACACCTTTCGAAGTCTATGTGTCCGCCGCGAGAAGGCGAGAGGATTTGCATGAGTAAGATTCCCTATGCATCCGCATAATAGGATCTATCATGTATGCTATGTTATGTCACGAGGCCCGATGTATCGTATGCTCACGAGTGTCACGGCGGATACCGGTCGATCGAGGAATGGATCATTGGTGGCTATTAAGGCGATCCTTAAGTACTTGAGAAGAACTAAGGATGTGTTCCTAATATATGGAGAAGGGGACATGGTGATACTGCGGGTATCTGGATGCGACTTCGAGACGGACAAGGATGATTCCATGTCTCGATGCGGATCGTGTTCACCTTGAATGGGCGCGATGAGTTGGAAAAGTTCCAAACAAGAGGCGTGGCGGATTTACCGCGAGGCGAGAATATATTGCCGGAGGCGACAAAGGCGGTTTGGATCAAGAAGTTCGTTCATGAACTTGGTGTGATTCGGCCATTGTTGAAGCAATCAGGTCTCTGCGACAACAATGGAGCAATTGGAAAGAGCCAAGGTCTCATCAGCGATCCAAACATGTAGCCGCGCTATCATCTTATCGGAGAGATCATAAATCGAGAAAATTCCTTTGAAAGGAACTTAGCGGATCCTTTGACTAAAGCATTACCTCAAAGTAAGTTTGAGGTCATGTTAGAGCTTATGGTATTGGATACCGTAGCGATTGGCATTAGGCCAAGTGAGTCTGTTAGTAATATATGAGAGATGTCCTAAGGCAATCGCCTTATGTATGAACCATTTATATGATAAATGAAGATTCACTATTTGAGTATACATGTTTAATGTATTTGATTGGATCTTAAACTCATTTCTTGAATGTCACGATCGATTCACGGCATGAGAGAATTTGTGATTGGATCACAACTAGTGAGTATCTCTACATGTGTAATTGTGATGTATCGGAATTATCCTAGTCGATGAATTGATGGATTTGGACACCATCAATTAGCTGAGACTAGCACGAGGTATACTCCTTGGTGTATCCAAGCGGTGATTCTCAGCGGTGGAGACATAGTGATGTCGGAGTTAATCGTGGATGCTAGTTATGGTAACTAGTTCATTGGAGTGACCGGTAGTAAGACTTCATATGGTTCTCTGCATATATAGATATGTCAATGAAGTTCTTCTTGTGGCTTAAGTCGATGTTCCTTTGACTTGCGGTATTCAAGTCATCTTGATCATGGAGACTTATGCTTTGACATCTTAAGCAAACATCTCTAAGGAGATGTGGACCCGGAGATGATTGGGTATAAGTCGAGTGATCGAAGGTGTTTGAATAGCCTATAAAGGATTCACCACTCCTTGCGAGGAGATGTATACCCATGGCCTCTCGTCGGATTGTTACTAAAGTCTTTGGCCAAAGCATTACATGTTTAGAGTAAGGTACTCTTGATACATGTGGAGTAACTAGAATCAGTGGGGACGAGGAAATGATACTTGGGCTAGGTGTGGCGTGAGTCGACCTAGTGAGGGCCCGACACAATAGACCATGTCACTGAACCAAGTGGGTATAAGATGAGTGAAGGGAATGGGGCACGATTCATTCGAGCTCTTGAAGGGTTTTGAAATAGTTACGGATCAGCAGTTGATCTTTTGGTTAATTGGGGATCATGATGTACTACTAGGTGCCACTCATGATCGTTCTATAATTAATGGTTAATTATAGGCGGCCAACATAAGCGAGAACCTATTTGGTCACCACGCTGAGTGTAATCCAAAGGATTTAAAGCGAGCTTGAGAATGGGATTCTCGGCGAGAGAAACTATGTTTGGTTGGACCAAACATAAGCGAGCATGAAATTATTTGATGCAATGGGCGTGGATGGGCGTGTCTTATGAAGACATAATGGATGGACCAAAATGGTTTGGTTCTAATCCAATGGATGAGAATAAACCAAAGGGTTTGGTTTATTTTAAGCGAATGAACCAAAAGTTGGTTGGTTCGTTTTAACTTAAAATAAACCATCATGGTTTGGTTTATTTTAACTTATCTTAATGGAGCGGGTTACGGGCTTTATGGATATGATCCATTAACCATTAAGAGAATTAGTTCTCTATAAAATAGGGCTTAAGGGATATTAAACCCTAATCATCAAAACCCTAATCCTTTTTGGCGCCCAACCTAGTTCGCCCACCCTTGGTGATTTGGAAGCTGCCCAACCCGCGCCCCGACTTTGTGCCTCCGTCCAAGAGGTGAACCTCGGCGACCCTCTGATCTCCTATGTGAGCTTTTCTCTCCTTGTTTTGGCGGCGCCTACTCCTCCACCAAGCTGTCCAGTTTTCTGGACAGCTTCTCTCCTCTCGTCGGGCGTCGTTTGGACGACGGTTAGTGCTCCGACAGCGGCTAACATACCGGGGATTTGATCTCCGGTAATCCTCTAAGGTGGAGGACGAAGGATTCGTCAAACGGTTGACGAACACCTCTCCGGAGAAGCGAGTTTTGAGAACTCGTTTTGGATCCGAATTTGGATTCGGATCGTGATCATCTCTCGATCACGTCGTCTTCAACACGAGGCTAGTAACCCGTACGAAGACGAAGCTCGTGACTTAGCGAAGTCATCCCGAGGAGCTCGGCGTAGATACGGATAGAGACGATTCTTACGAGGATCGTTCCGGTTGATGCCGTTCCCGCTACACGTCATACGGAAGGTATAACGTAGTTTAATTTCCTTTTATTGCAAATTTTAATTTACGGTTATGTCTACACTTGTTGTAATAGCATGCGTGTGTTGTGTGTGTTGTAATAAATATAGATTTATTAATTTTAATTGCTTCCGCTGTGCTCATGTTTACGAAACATGATCGAACACACACACGCCGCGGTTCCGGAAACCCTACACTATATGGGTGATTGTGGACAGATTGACGAAGTTTGCCCACTTCTTAGCAATCAAGATGACCTACTCGACTGAGCAACTAGCTCAATTATATGCTAGCTAAATTATCAGACTACCTGGGATTCCTAAGACCATCATTTCTGATAGAGATGGTCACTTTATTTCCCATTTCTGGGAATGTGTTTAGAAGGCCCTTGGCACGAAGCTATTATTCAGTACTGCCTTTCATCCTCAGATCAATGGACAGACAGAAAGGGTGAACCAAGTATTGGAGGATATGTTACGAGCTTGCGCCTTGGATTTCAAAGGGAGCTGGTGTCGATACTTATGCTTGGCAGAATTAGCCTACAATAATAGCTACCAAGCTACTATTAGAATGGCGCCCTACGAGGCTCTATACGGGAGGATATGTAGATCTTCTATATGATAGTACGAGGGTGGTGAAAAGAAGGGGATGTGACTCCAAACAGATTTCATTGACGACACCACCCTAGTTATACAGAACATCTGCCAAAGAATTGAAACTGCTCAGAGCCGGCAAAAGAGCTATGCGGATATGCAGCGTAGACTGTTGGAATTCGAAGTCAGGGATTCGGTATTCCTCAAGGTAGCCCCTATGAATGGAGTGATGAGATTCAGAAGGAAGGGTAAGCTAAGCCCGCACTATGTGGGACCGTATCCGATAATGAAGAGAGTCGGAAAGGTAGCCTACGAGCTAGAGCTGCCTCAAGAGATGTCGGCTATTCACAACATGTTCCACGTTTCGATGCTCAAGAAGTGCATTTTCAGTATAGATCAAGTGATTGAGCCACAAACAGTGCAAGTTCAAGGGGACCTAAGTTATGAAAGTTAACCTATCCAGATACTAGACCGAGAAGTCAAAAGACTAAGGAATAAAGAGGTGGCCTTAGTGAAGGTCCTGTGGCAAATTCAACAGTACGAAGAAGCCACCTGGGAATGCGAGGAGGACATGAAACAGAAGTATCCAGAGTTGTTCTAAGTTTCGAGGATGGAACTTTTAAAAGGTATGAAGGACTGTAACGGCCGTAAAATTTCTAGCAAATTTTATAAGAATTTTGCATGATTATAATGGGCTTTTATGTGGGCTCTTTCAAAAATAAAAGAGAATAGAGCCAAAAAGGATCCATGGCCTAGGGTTTGAACCCTGAACCTCCAAGCAGGTAACTAAACCTTAAGATGCATGTGATGACCAGAAGCCCAGCAGGGGTGTGCAATTAGAAGGGTAAGGGATATGATAGATAAGGGTAAGGGAGGCAAAGGGACACCTTCACTTGAATAAATAGGAGTAATGAGGAGACAAGTGAACACCAATTCATCATTCTCTTCTTCCTTTCTTCTTCCTCCACCGAAAACCATCCCTCTCCCTTCTCCCATTTCCGAAACCTCAAGAAGAAAAGAGGAGGCTTTGTCTTGGCTCCAAGGGTATAGTTCTATTAGTAAACCAAGAGAAAGGATGTAAGTAATCCCCTCACCTGCAGTACAAGTTGTTTCGATTGTTTGAATTCTTAAAAAACCCCTTGGAAGTTTCGTCCAAGACCATGTTTGGGCTACTAATGATCTTCTATGCCATGCCACATGTTTATAAGATGTTAACATGATGTAGTTAGGCTTTGTGTAAGTTGTTTGAGTATTTGAACCCTTAAAACCTCTATTAGGGTTTCGGCCAAGACCATGTTTGGGCTACTAATGATCTTCTATGCCATGCTACATGTATATATGATGTTAACATGATGTTAGTTAGACCTTGTACAAGTTGTTTTAGGGTTTGAATTCTTAAGATCCCTCCCTTGGATGTTTCGGCCAAACCATGTTCAAGATCACCAATGATCTTCCATGCCATGATATATCTATATATGATGTTAACATGTTGATAGTTAGACTTTGTACAAGCATGTTTGAGTGTTTGATTTCCTAAGACCTTCCCTTGGATTTTTCGGCCAAACCATGTTCATGCTGACCAATGATCCTCCATACCATGTTATATGTATATATGATGTTAACATGATGTTAGTTAGGCCTTGTGTTAGTATGTTTGAATGTTTGTTTTCTTAAAACCTCCATTAAGGGTTTCGGCCAAGACCAAGAATTAGGGTTAGGAAGAGATTCCAAGCCCCTCTATGGTTGCTAAGAATCCCCCATGTTAGGTAGTATGTGATGGTATTGGTTATCATCCTTAAAACATGCTTATGCTTACTAATGATTTTCCATGCCATGATGTATATGTATATATGATGTTGACATGATGATAGTTAGACTTTATAATAGCATGATTTGTTTATGCCACTACCTTATGTCCATGTTAATTGTATTAATGTATGCTTATGTTATGCTCATTGTGTCATGATGTACAACTATGTATGATGAAATGCCTAAATTTTATTAATGTATGCTTATGTTATGCTCATTGTGTCATGATGTACAAGTATGTATGATAAAATGCCTAAGAGATGCTTCCCTATGAATGGGGACTAAGAGCACTCTTTATGTTATGAAAAGGAACATGATATGTTATGATAAGGAACATGATATGTTATGATAAGGAACATGATATGCTATTTTACTTTTGTATGGATTGTACTGGACCCTATCAAGGTCCATGGGATGAGCTCCTATGTGCCCCTAGGTCGACTGTCATAGTATGGACCTAGTACGGGATGGGCTCCTACATTGCCCCTAGGTCGACGGACGTAGTATGGGCCTAGTACCCTAGTAGGTTCGGGATTAGCTACCTCGAATCTATTTAGGGATGCACGAAAAATGATGTATGTGGTACAATGTCAGGCCCTCATGTTGAGATTTATGTTTAAGTACCTATAAAATATATGTTTTCAAAGAACATCTTGCATATACCCATTCCATGTCTATGTGATTATAGTGTTTTATAAATTCTAGTCTTATGTTCCTAAATGATCATGTCAAGACTTTTATATGAATGCTATGCTTATATGTTGTTTAGATGAACATGTCAATGTTTTATGAATTCTAGTCTTATGTTCTTAAATGATCATGTCATGACTTTTATATGAATGCTATGCCTATATGTTGTCTAGATGAACATGTCACTACTCTATGTCTAATACCTGATGTATGGCTTTTGTGAGTAGGAAAGGATCTTACTAAGCCTATGTGCTTATAGTTTCATGTTTCCCTTGTACTGCAGAAAAGGGTAAAGAATGGCTAAACTAAAGGGAGCAGCAGGAGGGGCAAAGTGTGTGTGGCAGTGGCATGGTGGAAGCGATCTGTTTTATGTTCCAAGACTTATGCATGTTTTAAAGTTTTGCATGTTAGTTGTTAAGAGTTGATCACTACTTGATGTTTTGATGATTGCTACTTGGTGGTAACCTAGACTTGTTTTGAGGGTTGAACTATACTCGTTATGTTTTATGAAACCTTGGCATGTTAAGCACTTGATTTAGTTAAAGAATTGCTAAGAACCTTCTTATCCTGATTGAATTGTTAAGTGATAGAGAACTATGTACCTAGATGATACTTTGAATGCCTCATTGACGTCCATGTACTCTATACCTGTATTTAGGCTCCCATAACCCCATTATGTTGATTATCATGAACTTGAACCAAGTAGTGTCCTTATGAAATGATTATGCATGCTTAGTAAATGTTCACCTGTTACATGGTTAAGAATGTTGAGTTATTTGCATGGTCGAAGGTAAATGCATGTTCCATGTTTTATGTTTATTTCTAAAGTTTAAATTATTCCTTGTATATGCACGCATGCATGATCGCGTCGCGCCGCCCTTCTTCCCCCTTTAGATTACGGGGAAGGGCGGGCGTGATAATATTTGTACAATTAATATATGGAGCCCATATTTTTTTATGGGGGTTGGTGAGGTAGATCAATGATAATTCTCTAGTTGAATCGATTATCATTAATGGATCGGACTTTATGTGGGATAGATCCATTGGGTGGCCAAGATCCAACTTCTCCTCATGGTCCTTATTGTAGCCTATTAAAAACCTCATGAAGCCTAGATCCGATGGTGGAAAATGGAAGTCTAGATCTGACGGTGGAGGTTAAATCTCTAGATCCGATGGTGGAGATTAAATCTCTAGATCCAACGGTGGAGATTGAAAGGAGGCTTAAGACTAGATCTATAAAAGGAGGGCTAAGTGTTGGAATGTATACTAAAAGCCTAGCTCTTTTTGTATGAACATTTTTATTTTGAAATAAGAATCACATGATCATTGTTTGCACTTTATATTTATTATATGTGTGCATATTGTCTAATATTTTACATTGTAGATAACATGGTGCTTGGTGTGGCACAGAAGATCATGTTATCAGTCCCTTGTAGAATATAAGTAGAGGCTCACAACCAAGATGGTTTTGGACAAACCATTGGCATGGTTGTAGTGTAGCTTGGTATTGTTTTATCTTGAACATAGAGTTACACTAGTACACTTAGGTGTATTGAGCAGGACCGACATAGAGGTGATTCAATTCATTGCTGACTACATAATTGAATCGGACCTCAGATATTATGTTGTACATGCTCTTAATCCCGATATAATAACGGGCACATGTACTTAGTATTTATTTCTTTGATTTACCAAAGGGTGAGATTTAGATGGATTAAATCAATATGTCCGGTAAGTTAGGAAATGATATTATTTACATGGTGTGTCGTTGATTATAGGAGGAAACTGTGTCCTATATATTAGGTTGATGATGTAGACTTGAGGAGCTCATAAGGTTCATCATGTAAACCCAGCTGGTTGACTTAGTCAACATGATGATAAGGTTGAGTGGTACTACTCGAGGAGGTAGATGTTAATTGATTGATGGTCAGTAAATCAATTAATTAATGGACATTCGATATCTTAAACATAGGGAGATGGATGTACAAATAATATATGAAGCCCATATTGATTTATGGGGGTTGGTGAGGTAATTCAATGATGATCCTCTAGTTGAATGGAACATCATTGATGGATCAATTTTGTGTGGTTCTGATCCATCGGGTGGCCAAGATCCAACTCCTCCTCATGGTCCCTATCATAGCCTAATATAATCCTCATGAAGTCTAGATCGAAGGATGTAAAATAAAACTCTAGAACCAACGGTGGAGATTAAATCTCTAGATCCGATGGTTGGGATTAAATTCCTAGAACCGATGGTTGAGATTAAATCCCTAGAGCCGACGGTTGGGATCAAAGCCTAGATCCGACGGTTGGGATGAAACCCTAGATCCGACGGTTGGGATGAAACCCTAGATCTGACGGTGGAGATTAAATCCCTAGATCCGACGGTGGAGATTAAAAGAGGCTTAAGCCCAATTCTATAAATAGAGGGCTTAGGTTTGGGCGGCAATGGTGTGCTTGGAAATTAGGGTTTGCCTATCTAAAAGTGGGCGGCAACAAACCCTAAAGGAGTTAGGGTTTTGGGCGGCTAGAAGTGGGCGGCAAGCTTGGTTCTCCCTAGGGTTTTGGCCGGCGCCCCTCATCCTCTTCTCATCCATTGCCGGTGCTCTTCCCTTCATCCTTTTCTCCTTGGACGGTGGAAACAAGGGCTAGGTTTCATCCTTAGAGCTCTTGGCCGGCGCCCTCTTGCTTCTCCTTGGTGGCCGGCGGCAACACTTCACATGGTTGGCCGGCGCTCAAGAAGACACTCCTTGGCCGGCGGTTATATCAAGCTCCTTGGCTTGGTGGCCGGTTCTAGAAAGGAGAAGGAGTCTTTGTTTGGTTCTTCTCTTTGTTTGGATAGAGCAAGGAAAGGAAGAATGTGATCTAGGAGGCTTCTACTCATGGAGGATCTTCGCCCACACGACGTCCATGAGGAGGATAGGACATACAGTAGAAGATCGAGAGGTATAAAAGTTTTACGACTTTCTTTTTCTATTCTTAGCATGTTCTTATGTGTTGATTATACTAGTTTGCATTTGTATGTATTTGTATAATCATGGACCCCAAAGACAAACACAAAAACCGGCGATCCGTCCGTCGTCTCTTCCGCGACTAACCAACAAGAAGAGTTGTGTTGCTTGAACAACTAGTTTGTTCAAGTGATCGTTCAAGTTGTTAGCATGATGACGAATTGGTTGAGCTTAGGAAAATCATCCCGTCCAGATTAGTTTTCATTAGTGAAAATTTTAATCCGGGGACATGGGAACCAATGAGCCTCCGAAGCAATGACCAACAAGTGGTATCAGAGCCACGGTTTCCGGTTTTGTGTGTTTTGGATTCGGTTACTTTCATGCACATATCATATATTGAGTATGTCGGATAATAGTAGGATGTGCGTAGGCTAACTTTTTGGTTGCAGGCATAAGATCCGACTATTATGGCTTTTTGTGTGTATGTGATTGTTTTGTGTGTGATTGTATGTATATTATTTGAATCCTCGGGGTTGACGAGGCTAGATTAGTATTTAATTTTTGTAGTTAAATACGGCATTGTTTAGCCACTTATTTTAGTTTACTTTCGATCTAGATTATTTGTACACTCCTTCGTGGAGTATAGGATCGATGGATGTAAATTAAAATAGCAATACGTAACCGGAACGAAGTTGGTGACTTGCAGCGGGAAAGATGGAGCGGACGAGAGGTGGCGACACGACAGGATCGTGTTGGAGAACAATGTCATAATAGTTGGAAAAATTCTGATTTTTCCATATTTATTGCTGATTTGTTTTATATGCATGTTGTGTGTGCTTGAAAATTCCTCATTGTCAATTTACTAAGTGGGAGAGGGACATTTTAATTAATTCCCGCGTCCTCCATTACAATTTGACGTGTGATGCAACAAACTTACTTGCGTTGGCTCAGTGCCTTCCTCCCCATCGGATGGGTTTGTTTGTGGATCACTAGGTCAAATAATGGTTATAGGAAATTATTTAGGAGCGTGTGTACTTCCCATCGGTAAGGCACATAATCGAAATAATTCCCTTAGTATCGTGTAATGGTGCACACTTAGATGCAAATAAAAGTATCCTCCCCATCAGTCACTTTGTTTATTTGTAGGGCCAAAGAGGAACCAACTATTAATTTTATTTGTCAAAAAGTAAGGTTGACAAGATAATAAAATTAATGGGTAAAACCTCCTCTTACAAATGTAGAATTCGTATACGTCCACACTATCATGGCATGCGATATTCTCGGTGTTTTGAGGTGTTGGTTGATTTCGGAATTTTATTGTTTTGAGGAATCAATAATATTTGAAATCTAATGTTTTGATCATTGTAATCTTAGGTTTTTCAAATGGCTTTCAACCCACTTGCTGTGATATTAAAAGAAAATAAACTTACTGGGATAAATTATATTGATTGGAAAAGAAATTTGGATATTGTCTTAACTGCAGAGGAGTACAAATTTGTACTCTTCGAGGTCTGTTCTCCTAAGCCCACCGATGAATCTGATGAAAAGGAGAAAGAACGTTATAAGAAATGGATCAAGGCAGATGAGATGGCGCGGTATTACATTTTGGCATCTATGTCAAATGTGCTGCAACATCAACATCAGGCCATGGCCACAGCTTATGACATGATGTTCAATCTCAAGGAACTTTTCGGACATCAGAGTAGGGCGGCTAGATAGGAGGCGATGAGAAACTTGATGACGACCACCATGATCGAGGGAACACCCGTTAGGGATCATGTTCTCAAGATGATGGCTCATCTTAATGAGATGGAAGTCCTCGGAGATGAGATCGATGGGGGAACTCAAGTCGATATCATTCTCCAGTCTCTGCCTAGGAGTTTTGAGCAGTTTCGCCTCAACTACAACATGAACAAGAGGTTGTATTCGTTGGTGGAGCTTCTGAAAGAACTCTAGGCGACAGAGGGGCTTTTTCGTCAAAGCGCTCAAGCCATGGTTGCTCAGAAGGTTTCTTCTTCTAAACCGAAAGGTAAGAAGAAGAAGAAGAAGAAGCAAGGTGGAGCAAAGAAAGTGGCAGTAGGACCTCAGGCAGGAGTGAAGAAGCCGAAAGGCAAGTGCTTCACTTGCAAGCAGACTGGACATTGGAAGGCGGACTGTCCTCGCCGAAAGAACAAAGGTATATCTTCTTGTTTAGTTGTTGAAACATGTTTAGCGCTGTTATCTACGTTGCACGGTGTGTAGATACGAGAGCCACGCGATCATGTCTGCAATACTTTGCGAGGTTCGAAAGCGACTAGATGAGGGAGAGATTACCGTCTTCATGGGCAATGCTTCAAAGGTAGCGGCTATTGCAGTGGGAGACGTTTATTTATCTTTTGATAGGAATAAAGTTTTGGTTTTGAGAAATTGTCTTTATGTACCTACTTTTAGAAAGAATCTAATTTCAGTTTCTAAATTATTTATGGATGGATATTCTGTTTCTTTTAATGACAAAGTGGTTATAAAAAGGAATAGGGAGATTATCTGTTCTGGTACATTGGTTGGCTATTTGTACACTCTTGAACCGAAAGCTCCCACGATGAATATAAAAGTAAATAACTCCTCTTCTAAGTCTAATAAGAGAAAAGAACCTTCGAAAATGAACCAGACATATCTTTGGCATCTAAGGCTTGGTCATATTAACCTGAGTAGAATTCAAAGGTTGATAGCTGATGGACCTTTGGGTTCATTAGTGGTGGAGGATCTCCCAACCTGCGAATCTTGCTTGGAAGGTAAAATGACCAAGAGGCCTTTCAAGGCCAAGGGGTATAGAGCCAAAGATGTGTTAGAATTGGTTCATTCTGATTTGTGCGGTCCTATGTCTATCCAGGTAAGAGGTGGTTTTGAATATTTCGTCTCTTTTATAGACGATTATTCAAGAAATGGATACATTTACTTGATGTGCCGCAAGTCTGAATGCTTTGACAGGTTCAAAGAATTCAAGGCTGATGTGGAGAACTGTCAAGGTAAAAGTATCAAGACACTACGATCTGATCGTGGTGGCGAGTACCTCTTGAAAGAGTTTAGGAGTTACTTATCAGAGGCTGGGATTCAATCCCAATTGTCACTTTGGCACACCCAGGAATGGTGTGGCGGCGAAGGAATAGGACTCTTATGGAGATGGTTAGATCGATGATGAGTTATTACGAGTTACGATTAGTTACGGGGTTTGCTCTGGAAGCAGCTGACACACATTGAACTTGGTTCCATCTAAGTCGACCTTACTCCCCTACTGTGTGGGTGGGCGAAAGCTTAGTCTAAGACGTATTCGAATTTGGGGTAGTCCATCACATGTGCTGAAGGGAGATGCTGGTAAGTTGGAATCTCGTACAGAAGTACGCTTGTTTGTTGGCTACCCTAAGGGAACGAAGGGTGGTTTGTTCTATAGTCCTAGAGATCAGAAGGTGATCGTGAGTACGAATGTCAGATTTCTAGAGGAGGACTATGTGATGAACCACAAGCCCACGAGTAGGATTGTTCTTGAGGAGTTGACAGGGGAAGTCCTGACTTTAGTACCACCGTACAAGAGGAGATACCACAAGTCACTGCACCGCGTGTCACAGAGCATACACAGGAGGCACCTCGTCGTAGTGGGAGGGTTGATAGACAGCCTGATAGATTCATGTTCTTGGGAGAGTCTTGGACTTAGTCCACAGTGAACATGAACACTGATCCTGGACATATGACGAGGCACTCCAAGATAGAGATGCGGTATCTTGGCAAATAGTGATGAATTCAGAGATAGAATCTATGGATTCTAATCATGTCTGGGAGCTAGAAGAACCACCCGATGGTCTAAAAGCCATTGGATGCAAGTGGATCTACAAGAGAAAGAGAGGAGTAGACGGGAAGGTTGAGACCTTCAAAGCTATGCTTGTTGCGAAAGGGTATACTCAGAAAGAGGGTATCGATTATGAGGAGACTTTTTCGCCAGTAGCTATGCTTAAGTCTATCCCGATTCTCTTATCTATAGCTTCTCATATGGATTATGAGATTTGGTAGATGGATGTCAAGATAGCTTTCCTTAATGGAAGTCTTGAGGAGAACATCTATATGCGGCAACCAGAGGGATTCATTGCTAAAGGCAAAGAGCATCTTGTATGTAAGCTTAATCAGTCCATTTATGGATTGAAGCAAGCTTCTAGATCTTGGAACATCCGCTTTAATGAGGTAATCCAGTCATATAGATTTATTCAAAGTCCAGATGAGCCATGTGTATACAAAAGATGTGATGGAAACGTAGTGGTATTTCTTGTACTATACGTAGATGACATTTTGTTAGTTGGCAATAATATCAGAGTGTTATCAGATGTAAGGGTATGGTTATCCAAACAGTTTGACATGAAGGACTTGGGAGAAGTGGGACACATCCTTTGGATCAAAGTAATAAGGGATCGCAAGAAAAGGATGTTGTGCTTATCTCAAACTTCATACATTGACACTATTCTTGCTCATTTTAGCATGCAGAACTCCAAGAAAGGTTTTCTACCCTTTAGGCATGGAGTTCCTTTATCTAAAGAGATGTGTCCCAAAACATCAAAGGAGATAGAGGATATGAAGGCGGTTCCTTATGCTTCGGCAGTAGGAAGCCTCATGTATGCTATGCTATGTACGAGAATAGATATCTGCTTTGCCATGGGCATGGTTAGTAGATATCAGAGTAATCCTGGACAGGGACATTGGACTGCAGTAAAGCATATATTGAAGTACCTGAGAAGGACTAGGGATTATATCTTTGGTTTACTGGCGGATCAATTAGTCCTGTGGGTTACACGGATTGATTTCCAATCGGATAGAGACAATAGTAAGTCTACCTCGGGGTTTGTGTTTACTTTTGGAGGTGGAGCCATAGTATGGAGGAGTGTCAAGAAAAAATGCGTGGCGGACTCTACCATGGAAGCTGAGTATGTGGCAGCCTTTGAGGCAGCCAAGGAAGTTGTATGGCTCAGGAACTTCTTGATGGACTTGGATGTGATTCCTGGTTTTCCCAGATCTATCACAACTTATTGTGATAACAGTGGTGCAGTTGCAAACTCGAAGGAACCACGAGCCCATAAGGCGAGTAAACACATTGAGCGCAAGTATCACCTGATACGAGATAAATAAGCGAGGAGAAGTGATTGTCGCCAAGATTGCATCGAGAGGATAACTGGCGGATCCATTCACTAAGGCCCTTCCAGTAGCGTTTGATAGGCATGTGGAGGACATGGGGATCGGATGTATGGCGGTGTGATGTGACATAGTCTTTTAGTATAAGTGGGAGATTGTTGGAATGTATACTGAAAGCCTAGCTCTTTTTGTATGAACATTTTTATTTTGAAATAAGAATCACATGATCATTGTTTGCACTTTATATTTATTATATGTGTGCATATTATCTAATATTTTACATTGTAGATAACATGGTGCTTGGTGTGGCACAGAAGATCATGTTATCATTCCCTTGTAGAGTATAAGTAGAGGCTCACGACCAAGATGGTTTTGGACAAACCATTAGCATGGTTGTAGTGTAACTTGGTATTGTTTTATCTTGAACATAGAGTTACACTAGTACACTTAGCTGTATTGAGCAGGATCGACATAGAGGTGATTCAATTCATTGGTGACTACATAATTGAATCAGACCTCGGATATTATGTTGTACATGCTCTTAATCCCGATATAATAACGGGCACATGTACTTAGTATTTATTTCTTTGATTTACTAAAGGGTGAGATTTAGATGGATTAAATCAATATGCCCGGTAAGTTGGGAAATGATATTATTTACATGGTGTGTCGTTGATTATAGGAGGAAACCGTGTCCTATATATTAGGTTGATGATGTCCCCTTGAGGAGCTCATAAGGTTCATCATGTAAACCCAATTTGGTTGACTTAGTCAACATGATGATAAGGTTGAGTGGTACTACTCGAGAGTTAGATGTTAATTGATTGATGGTCGATAAATCAATTAATTAATGGACATTCGATATCTTAAACACGGGGAGATGGATGTACAAATAATATATGGAGCCCATATTGATTTATGGGGGTTGGTGAGGTAATTCAATGATGATCCTCTAGTGGAATGGAACATCATTGATGGATCAAGTTTGTGTGGTTCTGATCGATCGGGTGGCCAAGATCCAACTCCTCCTCATGGTCCCTATCGTAGCCTAATATAATCCTCATAAAGTCTAGATCCAAGGATGTAAAACAAAACTCTAGAACCAACGGTGGATATTAAATCTCTAGATCCGACGGTTGGGATTAAATTCCTAGAACCGATGGTTGAGATTAAATCCCTAGAGCCAACGGTTGGGATGAAAGCCTAGATCCGACGGTTGGGATGAAACCTTAGATCCGACGGTTGGGATGAAACCCTAGATCTGACGGTGGAGATTAAATCCCTAGATCCGACGGTGGAGATTAAAGGAGGCTTAAGCCCAATTCTATAAATAGAAGGCTTAGGTATGGGCGGCAATGGTGTTCTTGGAAATTAGGGTTTGCCTATCTAAAAGTGGGCGGCAACAAACCCAAAAGGAGTTAGGGTTTTGGGGGGCTAGAAGTGGGTAGCAAGCTTGGTTCTCCCTAGGGTTTTGGTCGGCGCCCCTCATCCTCTTCTCATCCATTGCCGGTGCTCTTCCCTTCATCCTTTTCTCCTTGGCCGGTGGAAACAAGGGCTAGGTTTTATCCTTAGAGTTCTTGGCCGGCGCCCTCTTGCTTCTACTTGGTGGGGTTATATCAAGCTCCTTGGCTTGGTGGCTGGTTCTAGAAAGGAGAAGGAGTCTTTGTTTGGTTCTTCTCTTTGTTTGGATAGAGCAAGGAAAGGAAGAACGTGATCTAGGAGGCTTCTACTCATGGAGGATCTTCGCCCACACGACGTCCACGAGGAGGATAGGACATACGGTAGAAGATCGAGAGGTATAAAAGTTTTACAACTTTCTTTTTCTGATCTTAGCATGTTCTTATGTGTTGATTATACTAGTTTGCATTTGTATGTATTTGTATAATCATGGACCCCGAAGACAAACACAAAAACCGGCGATCCGTCCATCGTCTCTTCCGCGGCTAACCAACTAGAAGAGTTGTGTTGCTTGAATAACTAGTTTGTTCAAGCGATCTCTCAAGTTGTTAGCACGACGATGAATTGGTTGAGCTTTGGAAACTCATCCCGTCCGGATTAGTTTTCATTTGTGAAAATTTTAATCCGGGGACATGGGAACCAATGAGCCT
This sequence comes from Wurfbainia villosa, assembly GCA_025175895.1. Classification (NCBI taxonomy): domain Eukaryota; kingdom Viridiplantae; phylum Streptophyta; class Magnoliopsida; order Zingiberales; family Zingiberaceae; genus Wurfbainia; species Wurfbainia villosa. Next base: position 76,042,591 of record CM045990.1, read on the forward strand.
CCGAAGCAATGACCAACACTAAGGACTTGGGCGTGGATTATCTTTGGGAGATTAGGGTTTTTGGCTTGGGCGGCTAGGGTTTGGGGAAGGGCTTGGGCGACAACAAGTTGGAAGGATTAGGGTTTGTTTCCTTCTCTTCCTACGGTGTAGCCGGTGCCCATCTTCTTCCTCCTTGCTTTGGTCGGCACCCATACCTCCTCTTATTCTTCTCCTTGGCTGGTGGCAACAAGGGTGAAGGTTCTTTCTTTGGAGCTCTTTGCCGGCACCCATTATTCCTTCTCCCTCTCCTTGGTGCCCGGCAGCAACTGTTGGGTTTCCGGCACCGCGACGTGTGTGTGTTCGATCATGTTTCGTAAACATGAGCACAGCGGAAGCAATAAAAATAATAAATCTATATTTATTACAACACACACATCACACGCATGCTTAGTACAACATGTGTAGACATAACCGTAAATTTAATTTTTGCAATAAAGGAAATTTAACTACGTTATACCTTTCGTATTACGTGTAGCGGGAACGGCATCAACCGGAATGATCCTCGCTAGAATCGTCTCTATCCGTATCCACGCCGAGTATCCTCGGGATGACTTCGCTAAGCCACGAGCTTCGTCTTCGTACGGGTTACTAGCCTCGTGTTGAAGACAATGTGATCGAGAGATGATCACGATCCGAATCCAAATTCTGATCCTAAGACGAGTCCTCAAAACTCGCTTCTCCGGAGAGGTATTCGTCAACCGATTGACGAATCCTTCATCCTCCCCTCAGAGGATTACCGGAGATCGAATCCCCGGTAAGTTAGCCACTGTCGGAGCTCTAACCGTCGTCCAAACGACTCTCCGACGAGAGGAGAACAAGCTGTCCAGAAAACTGGACAGCTTTGGTGGAGGAGATAGGCGCCGGCCAACCAAGGGAAGATAAAGCTCACCTTGATGCCAAACCTAAAGGAGATCACCGGAGCAACAACCGGAAGTAGCTCGACGCTGGCGAGGGGGAAGGAAGGCTCCTTCTGGACGCCGGTTGGAGGAGAAGATGGGGCGGCAATGGAGTTGGCGCCGACTCCTTCAATGGGGTGGGCGGCAACTCTAGCTAGGGTTTTGGATTAGGGATTAATTATCCCTTAAGCCCTCTTTTATAGAGAACTAATTCTCTTAATGATTATTGGATCATAACCATTAGGCCCGTTAACCCGCTCCATTAAGATAAGTTAAAATAAACCAAACCATGATGGTTTATTTTAAGTTAAAACGAACCGAACCAACTTTTTGTTCATTCATTTAAAATAAACCAAACCCTTTGGTTTATTCTCCTCCATTGGATTAGAACCAAACCATTTTGGTTCATCCATTATGTCTTCATAAGACACGGCCCATCCACGCTTCCATTGCGACTGAAACGATTTCATGCTCGCTTCATGTTTGGTCCAACCAAACCTAGTTTCTCTCCGAGAATCCCATTCTCAAGCTCGCTTTAAATCATTTGGATTACTGATTACGCGTGTGACCAAATAGGTTCTCGGTTTATGTTGGCCGTCTATAATTAACCATTAATTATAGAACGATCATGAGTGGCACCTAGTAGTACATCATGATCCCCAATTAACCGAAAAGATCAACGGTTGATCCAGAACTATTTCTGAAACCTTTCAGCAGCTCGAATGAATCGTGCCCCATTCCCTTCACTCATCTTATACCCACTTGGTTTAGGACATGGTCTATAGTGTCAGTCCCCACTAGGCTGACTACGTCACACCTAGCCCAAGTATCATTTCCTCGTCCTACGGATTCTAGTTACTCAACATGTATCGAAGAGTACCTTACTCTAAACATGTAATGCTTTAGCCAAAGACTTTAGTAACAATCCGACGAGAGGCCATGGGTATACATCTCCTCGCAAGGAGTGGTGAATCCTTTATAGGCTATTCAAACACCTTCGATCATTTCGACTTATACCCAATCATCCCGGGTCCACATCTCCTTAGAGATGCTTGCTTAAGATGTCAAAGCATAAGTCTCCGTGATCAAGATGACTTGAATACCGCAAGTCAAAGGAATATCGCACTTAAGTTACAGTAAGAACTTCATTGACATATCTATATATACAGAGAACCATATGAAGTCTTACGGCTAGTCACTCCAATGAACTAGTTACCATAACTAGCATCCACGATCAACTCCGGACATCACAATGTCTCCAGCCAGTGAGAATCAACTGCTTGGATACACCAAGGAGTATACCTCGTGCTAGTCTCGACAGAATTGATGGTGTCCAAATCCATCAATTCATCGACTAGGGATAATTCCGATACATCACAATTACACATGTAGAGATACTCACTAGTTGTGATCCAATCACAAATTCTCTCATGCTGTGTATTGTATCCAGGACATTCAGTAAATCAGTTTAAGATCCAATCAAATACATAAAACATGTATACTCAAATAGTGAATCTTCATTTATCATATAAATGGTTCATACATAAGGCGATTGCCTTAGGACATCTCTCATATATTACTAATAGATTCCCACTTGGCCTAAGGCCAATCGCTACAGTATCCAATACCATAAGCTCTAACATGACCCTCAAACTTACTTTGAGGTAATGCTTTAGTCAAAGGATCCGCTAAGTTCCTTTCAGTGAGAATTTTCTCGATTTGTATTTCATTCCTACTGATGATCTCTCTGATAAGATGATAGCGGCGAAGCACATGTTTGGATCGTTGATGAGACCTTGGCTCTTTCGCCTGTGCAATTGCTTCATTGTTGTCGTAGTAGACCGGTATTACTTCAACAATGGCCGGAATCACACCAAGTTCATAAACGAACTTCTTGATCCAAACCGCCTCTTTGTCGCTCGGCCGCAATGTATTCTCGCCTCGTGGTAGAATCCGCCATGTGTCTTGTTTGCAACTTTTCCAACTCATCGCACTCTATTCAAGGTGAACACGATCCGATCGAGACCTAGAATCATCCTTGTCCATTCGAAGTCGCATCCGTGATACCCGCATATCACCATGTCCCTTCTCCATATATTAGGAACACATCCTTAGTTCTTCTCAAGTACTTAAGGATCGCCTTAATACCACCCAATGATCCATTCCTCGATCGATCGTATCCGCCATGACACTCAGAGCGTACGATACATCGGGCCTCGTACATAACATAGCATACATGATAGATCCTATTGCGGATGCATAGGGAATCTTACTCATGCAAATCCTCTCGTCTTCTGTGCGTGGACACATAGACTTCGAAAGGTGTTCCCCATGCCTGATGGGTAGGAAACCTTTCTTGGATTCCGACATGCTAAACCTCTTTAGCACTCGGTCTATATATATAGACTGCGAAAGACCAAGCAACCGTTTCGATCTATCTCTATAGATCTTAATCCCGAGGATGTAGGTTGCTTCTCCCAGGTCTTTCGTGGAGAATGTCTTGGATAACCAAACCTTAATTGACTGTAAGATTGACACATCGTTTCCTATAAGTAATATGTCATTGACATACAATACTAGGAACACGACTGCACTCCCACTAACCTTCTTGTACACACAAGGTTCGTCTGGATTTTGTGAGAAATCAAACTTTTTGATCGTCTCATCAAAACGGATATTCCAGCTCCTGGATGCTTGCTTCAATCCATAAATGGACCGCCACAATTTGCATACCTTGGTTTTATCAACCGATGTGAAACCTCAGTTGTATCATATACACGCCCTCGAGCAAGGTGTTTCCATTAAGGAAAGTTGTTTTCACATCCATCTGCCATATCTCATAATCATAATGAGCCGCTATGGCCAGGAGCATCCGAATGGATTTAAGCATAGCTACAGGCGAATAGGTTTCGTCATAATCAACACCTTATTTTTGATGATATGCTTTCGCCACCAATCTAGCCTTATAGGTAATCACATTACCATCCATGTCGGTTTTCTTCTTGAAACCCCACTTGCACCCTATAGGCTTTATGCCTTCAGGTGGGTCAACCAAGTTCCAAACTTGGTTTTCATACATGGAATCCATTTCCGACTTCATGGCTTCAAGCCACTTATCCCTTTCTGAACTTGTCAGCACTTCTTCATAACTGATAGGCTCCTCATCATCAATGAGTAACACGTCGTTCGATTCACTTACGAGAAATCCATATCTCTCAGGAATATTGCGTGTTCTACCAGATCTACGAAGATGTGGTGTTACAATAGGTCCAGCCGATTGCTCATCACTATGAGTTGTCGGCTGTTGTGCTTCGCCAGGTATCTCATCAATGTCTATTTGAGTCTCTCGAGCCTCCTCAAGCTCGATGACACTCCCACTGTTTTCTTGCAAGAGAAACTATTTTTCTAGAAACACAGCATGCCTTGAAACAAACACCTTTTGTTCCACAGGATGATAGAATTGGTAACCCCTTGTTTCCTTAGGGTATCCAATAAATAGACATTTATCAGACTTAGCATCCAATTTGTCTGATACTGTCCGCTTCACATAAGCAGGACAACCCCATATCTTCAAGTAAGATACATGAGGTTTCTTACTATTCCATATCTCATATGGAGTAGTTGAGACTACCTTGGTGGGCATTCTGTTTAACAAGTAAACAACTGTCTAAAGTGCATAACCCCAAAAGGACTTGGGAAGAGTCGCATGATTCATCATTGACCTGACCATGTCTAACAAGGTCCGGTTCCGTCTCTCAAATAGACCATTATGCTGTGGTGTATAGGGCGGAGTCCATTGAGACAATATACCATTGTCTCTTAGGTAATCAAGAAACTTCTGACTCAAGTATTCACCACCTCGATCCGATCGAAGTATTTTAATACTCTTGTCATGTTGTTTCTCTACTTCATTTCTGAATTCTTTGAACCTTTCAAAGGCTTCAGACTTGTGTTTCATCATGAACACATACCCAAACTGTGAGTGATCATCGGTGAAGGTAATGAAGTAGCTATAGCCTCCTAAAGCTTGAGTTGACATAGGTCCACATACATCAGTATGTATTAGACCTAATAACTCTCCCACTCGTTCACCTTTTCCAGTAAAAGGTAACTTAGTCATCTTGCCTTTTAAGCATGATTCGCATGTATCGTATGAATCCAATTCAAACGATTCCAGAATTCCACATCGGTGTAATTCGGACATGTGTTTCTTGCTTACATGGCCAAGACGACAATGCCACATGTAGGAGTCTAATTGATTATCCTTTCGAGCACGCTTGTTGCTCGCTTCGATATTGAAAATGCCACTGGATACGTCCAACGTATAAACACCATTGCTTAAAGTTCCAGACCCATAAAGAACTCCATTCAAATTTATGTAACAACAATTGTTACTAAAAGTCAAATGGTACCCATTTCTATTTAAACAAGAAATAGAAATGATGTTCTTTATCAACGAAAGAACACAAAAGCAATTTTCCAGTTCTAAGACAAGTTTTGCAGGGAGTTTCAACAAATACGTTCCGTTGGCGAGTGCAGCAACCTTTGCTCCATTCCCAACACATAAATTTGACTCTCCCTTGACGAGTCTTCTTCTATTCCTTAGCCCATGTATGTCATTACATATATGTGAACCACACCCAGTATCCAATACCCAAGTGTCTGAGGAAATAGAATGACAATCAATAACGAAGATATGTGAAAAGATGGAGCATCTTATGCCTTATTCTTCTTCACGGACTCAAGATAAATCTTGCAATTTCTTTGCCAATGGCCCTACTTGCCATAATGAATTGCAAGTGCCCTTTTGAGCTGGTTCTGCCTTTTTAGCCTTTTTCTTCTTCCCCTTCTGTTGTTCCTTTGACTCCCTCTTAGAACCTTTCTTCGAGGAATCAACTAACAACACCGTCCCCTGCTCATGCTTCTCAGAAGGCTCCACAGTCTTCAGCATGTTGAGCAGTACCACAGATGAACCTTCTTGCATCTCAGAGGTAAAGAGGAGCTTGGAGACTTCAAACCTTTCGAATCTCACTTGCTCATCAAACAACTCATAAAGATGAAGGACTACGATATGAGCATCCATATGCTCATGTTGCTTTCGTAGATTTGGGTTCTATCGCGGCTAGCATGATGCAACTTGTTAGTTCAGAATCAGTCACATGTTTCTGATAGACCAACAATTGGTCCGGAGTTGCATCGTCACTAGGATGGGCGGGAAGAGGCGCTTCGAGGACATACGCAAGCTTTTCACCCTTGAGAACAATTCTCAAGTTTCTAAGCCAGTCCAAGAAGTTCGGCCCAGTCAATTTATTCTAATCCAAAATGGAACGCAAATTCAAAGACATCATGATCAATTTTAGAAATACAAAGCGAGCATATATGAGAAAATGATTTTAAAATGCATCAATATACATTTATAAATCCCATTCATTTTTCGAATTTCAAAAACCCCAAAATCACTTCGGGAGATCGTAGGTCCATCTCCGAATGGGCTGATATCCATCATAGATATGAACAACCTTGGAGAGAGTCCAACAAGCCATTCATAACTACAACGGTAGGTATCAACTATACCGATTGCATATCACGTATATGCAACTATCACAATGTGTTATCAACTAATTGAATGTTCACACATACATCGGGTTGTTAACACATTAACAAGTATGCATCATATGCATAGCACCCAACTTCACCTCCCTTTACATCGACCTTGGAGAGAGTCCAACAAGCCGATGCTCCAGGTTAAAGCCAACCCATTAATCGAGAAATAGTTTTAATATGGTTAGAGCGCATTCAACCAATTAGCCCATCTTGGAGAGAGTCCAACAACCAAAGCTAACGATTGACCTCTGACTCTTACCATATTAGTATTAAACTATTCCATGGTTTGAACATGTTCGGGTTTGAGCCGGGCTTGGAGAGAGTCCAACAACCCAAACAAGAAACGGAACTCTAGTTCTAACCAAATTAATGGAAGGTGTAGGCTTTAATATTGTTTAAGGGTTTTATGTCTCATCCTCTTTGCATGCAAATAACTATTATCTACATGGCATGGCATACATGACATACATCTACATGTCACGACACGCATGGCATAATGTTATGCATCTAATACAATTACAAGGCATACAATTATGTCATGTACATAATTTTCGTATATGTCATAATTATTTATGGAAATAAAATATGTTTAAGATTTGATTCTCCAAATCAAATCATAATTAAATTAGGAAACAAATTTCCAAATCTAAACACATATTTTATTTAAGGAATTATTTGATTAAGGAAAATCTATTTAGGAAACCAATTTCCTAAATCATTAAAACTACTTATGGAAATTAAAATATTTTAAGATTTGATTTTCCAAATCAAATAAAGATTAAATTAGGAAACAAATTTCCAAAATCTAATCAAATATTTTATTTATGGAAAATATCAATTTCCATAAATACTTCCAACTTTCCAAAAGTGGAAGATTTCCATAAATACTTCTAGACTTTCCAAAATTGAAAAATTTCCATAAATACTTCTAAATTTCCAAAATTAGAAAATTTCCAGAAATAACATTATGACTATCGCAAAACCATTTTACGATTATGTCTAAACACAACCTGGGCTCTGATACCACTGTTGGGTTTCCGGCACCGCGGCGTGTGTGTGTTCGATCATGTTTCGTAAACATGAGCACAGCGGAAGCAATAAAAATAATAAATCTATATTTATTACAACACACACATCACATGCATGCATAGTACAACATGTGTAGACATAACCGTAAATTTAATTTTTGCAATAAAGGAAATTTAACTACGTTATACCTTTCGTATTACGTGTAGCGGGAACGGCATCAACCGGAACGATCATCGCTAGAATCGTCTCTATCCGTATCCACGTCGAGTATCCTCGGGATGACTTCGCTAAGCCACGAGCTTCGCCTTCGTTCGGGTTACTAGCCTCGTGTTGAAGACGATGTGATCGAGAGATGATCACGATCCGAATCCAAATTCTGATCCTAAGACGAGTCCTCAAAACTCGCTTCTCCAGAGAGGTATTCGTCAACTGATTGACGAATCCTTCGTCCTCCACCTCAGAGGATTACCGGAGATCGAATCCCCAGTAAGTTAGCCGCTGTCGGAGCTCTAACCGTCGTCCAAACGACGCTCCGACGAGAGGAGAACAAGCTATCCAGAAAACTGGACAGCTTTGGTGGAGGAGATAGGCGCCGGCCAACCAAGGGAAGATAAAGCTCACCTTGATGCCAAACCTAAAGGAGATCACCGGAGCAACAACCGGCAGCAGTTCGACGCCGGCGAGGGGGAAGGAAGGCTCCTTCTGGACGCCGGTTGGAGGAGAAGATGGGGCGGCAATGGAGTTGGCGCCGACTCCTTCAATGGGGTGGGCGGCAACTCTAGCTAGGGTTTTGGATTAGGTATTAATTATCCCTTAAGCCTTCTTTTATAGAGAACTAATTCTCTTAATGGTTATTGGATCATAACCATTAGGCCCGTTAACCCGCTCCATTAAGATAAGTTAAAATAAACCAAACCATGATGGTTTTGTAAAGCCCGCAAAATTCTAAACTATGCAAAGTAATTATATAGGTTTTAAGGCCATAAAAGGTTTAAAATAAAATAAAATAAAATAAATGGTTATAGGTAGGATTTGAACCCTGAACCTCCTAATAGGGAGGTAGCCTTGACACCACTAGACCCTAGGATAATTTATGGATAAGATATATAAAGAATGTACAAGACCATAGGATGATTCATGGATAAGATATATAAAGAATATACAAAGAATATATATGGGAAGGATGAAGAGTGTTCATTCTCTAGGTATTAAAGAGGAGAATTAAGAGAAGAGAGGAATTAAAACCCCACTTTCCTTCTTCATTCTCCTTCTTCCTCATCCTTGGCCGAATTCCCCATTTCCCTTCCTTCCTTTTTCATCCCAAGCTCTAGAAATTTTATAAGAAATTTTGTATGATTATAGGGACTTTATGTGGGCTCTTTCAAAAATAAAAGAAAAGGAGCCAAAAAGGGATGCAAGGCCTAGGAATTGAACCCCAAACCTCTAGAAGTAATCAAACCCTATAGATGCATCCACTAACCAGAAGCCCAATAGGATTTTATTATTAGAAGGATATGGGTAATTATAGTTAGGTGTGAGGAAGATTAAGGGACTCTTTAAGTGAATAAATAGGGGTGGATGAGGGGGCATGAGTTAGCAAATTTGTTTTCTCCTTCTCTTCTTCTTCCTCACCGAATCCTAGAGCTCTCCCTCTCCATTTTCATCCCTTGGCCGAAACTCATCCAAGCAAGAAGTAAGGACTAGGTTTTGTGTCCTTAGGTTATCTTCACACTACAAGCAAAGCGAAGGATGTAAGTATCCCTCACCTGCATATGAGTAGCTTCGATTGATATTTTGTAAAAGAAATCCATATGATATATTCGGCCACCCTTGGTTTTTATGTTTCAATGAAGTTTTATACAATGTTTTATATGCATATGAAGTTGTTAGTATGTTAATTGGACTAGGATTAAAAGACTAACCCTAAGAACCCCTTGAACCATTCGGCCACCTCTCTATTTTGATGACTCCATGAAGATTTAATCCATGTTTTATATGCATATGAAGTTGATAGTATGTTAATTGGATTAGGTTAAAAGACTAGCCCTAAAAACCTACAAGGACCATTCGGCCACCCCTCTTGTATGGATGCTCCAATGAAGTTTTATTCCATGTTTATATGCATATGATGTTGTTAGTATGTTAATTGAATTAGGTTAAAAGACTAGCCCTAAAAACCTACATGGACCATTCGGCCAACCATTGTCCTTTAACATGCTCTAGGTTAGGTTAACATGTGCTTTATGTTGGGTGAATTCATGTTGACTTGTGATATTAAATGATGCTAGATGAAGATAACATGCTTTAGGTTAGTGTTTACTTACTCTTGATGTTTATGCCTTATGCCATGCCCTATGTGTATGTGATATTTAAGATATGCTATGAAAGGAAATACGATATGATTATAAAATGAAAAACGATATGTTCATGAAATGAATATGATATGATTATGAAATAAACTATGATGTGTTTATGAAATGAAATATGATATGTTCATGAAGTGAAACATGACATGTTTTGAAATGAAGTATGATGTGTTTATGAAATGAAAGATGATATGTTCATGAAGTGAAATATGATATGTTATGAAATGAAGTATGCTATGTTTCCAAAATGAAATAAGCTATGTTATAATAAAAGAATATAAGTATTTTACCTTCTGCATGGCTTGTACCAAGACCTTAACAAGGTCCAAAGGGATGGGCTCCTAAGATGCCCTAGGTCGATGGAGTAAGACTCGGGCCTAGGATGGGCCTCTATGTATGATTGCCCCTAGGTCGATGGACTAAGATCGGGCCTAGTACGGGATGGGCTCCAAGATGCCCTAGGTCGATGGAGTAAGACTCGGGCCTAGGATGGGCTTCTACGCTATGACGATTGCCCTAGGTCGACGAACTAAGATCGGGCCTAGTAACCTATTAGGTTCGAGACTTGCTACCTCGGGCCTATTTAGGGATGCGCGCTATGATAATGAAGAAGTGGTACAATGCCGGGCCCAAATATGTTGAGATTTATGTTTGCGTACCTATAATATATGTTTTCAAAAGCATCCTGCATATGTTACATGATTAGATTGTTATGTTCACATTCTATGTTGATATGTTACATATGATGTAGGTTATGTTTGATATGCCATGTTTATGCCACTATGTTACATATGATGTAGGTTATGTTTGATATGTCATGTTTATGCCACTATGTTACATATGATGTAGGTTATGTTTGATATGCCATGTTTATGTCACTATGTTACATATGATGAAGGTTATGTTTGATATGCCATGTTTATGCCACTATGTTACATATGATGTATGTTATGTTTGATATGTCATACATATATGTTGTATGTTATGTTGATTTTCTATGTTACGTATGTTATATATTATGTTTAATTAAGTCATATATTTACATGATATGCTGCTATGTTATAGATGATACATGTTATGCTGCCATGTTATGGATGATACATGTTATGTTTACTCACGTTACTTATGCTACATGTTAAGTTGATTACGCCATGTATGTTACATGTTATATTGCTTATATGTTATGAATGTTACATGACATGATTAATGTCGATGTATGGTTTTTCTGAGTAGGATAGGATCTTACTAAGCCTATGTGCTTATAGTTTATCTTTCCCTCGTACTGTAGATAAGGGTAAGGGATGGATAAACTAAAGGGAGCAGCAGGAGGGGCCAAATGTGTGTGGTAGTGGCATGGTGGAGAGGATCCGTTAGGTCTATATATATATGTTTACCTATGATGATGATGTCTATGGATGTCCTTACTTATGTCTCCTTATGACGATGATGTTTATGAACCTGAACTAAGCACTAAGTATCTATATATATGATGCATGCTCTGTGTTGATAATAAGAAGTAAAGAAGAAGTAAGAAGAAGTATCTATACATGTTATAAAGCATACTTTATGTTAAAAAGAAGAAGTACATATATATATATGTATATATATATGTCAATGCATGTTTATGTTTAAAAAAAAAATAGGTCTAAAGTCTTCCGCTGTAAGAATTAAGAAGTATGTATAAAGTCTTCCGCTGTATGTAATGTATGTATGTACGGTCGCGTCACGCACTGCCCCTCCGAGTTCTGGGTCCGAAAAGGGCGGGCGTGACAGGTTTATTTTAAGTTAAAACGAACCGAACCAACTTTTGGTTCATTCGTTTAAAATAAACCAAACCCTTTGGTTTATTCTCCTCCATTGGATTAGAACCAAACCATTTTGGTTCATCCATTATGTCTTCATAAGACATGGCCCATCCACGCTTCCATTGCGACTGAAACGATTTCATGCTCGCTTCATGTTTGGTCCAACCAAACCTAGTTTCTCTCGGTCTGAGAATCCCATTCTCAAGCTCGTTTTAAATCCTTTGGATTACGCTCGTTATGCGTGTGACCAAATAGGTTCTCGGTTTATGTTGGCCGTCTATAATTAACCATTAATTATAGAACGATCATGAGTGGCACCTAGTAGTACATCATGATCCCCAATTAACCGAAAAGATCAACGGTTGATCCAGAACTATTTCTGAAACCCTTCACCAGCTCGAATGAATCGTGCCCCATTCCCTTCACTCATCTTATACCCACTTGGTTCAGGACATGGTCTATAGTGTCAGTCCCCACTAGGCTGACTACGTCACACCTAGCCCAAGTATCATTTCCTCATCCTACGGATTCTAGTTACTCCACATGTATCGAAGAGTACCTTACTCTAAACATGTAATGCTTTGGCCAAAGACTTTAGTAACAATCCGATGAGAGGCCATGGGTATACATCTCCTCGCAAGGAGTGATGAATCCTTTATAGGCTATTCAAACACCTTCGATCATTTTGACTTATACCCAATCATCCCGGGTCCACATCTCCTTAGAGATGCTTGCTTAAGATGTCAAAGCATAAGTCTCCATGATCAAGATGACTTGAATACCGCAAGTCAAAGTAACATCACACTTAAGCTACAGTAAGAACTTCATTGACATATCTATATATGCAGAGAACCATATGAAGTCTTACGGCTGGTCACTCCAATAAACTAGTTACCATAACTAGCATCCACGATCAACTTCGGACATCACAATGTCTCCAGCCAGTGAGAATCAGCTGCTTGGATACACCAAGGAGTATACCTCGTGCTAGTCTCGACAGAATTTATGGTGTCCAAATCCATCAATTCATTGACTAGGGATAATTCCGATACATCACAATTACACATGTAGAGATACTCACTAGTTGTGATCCAATCACAAATTCTCTCATGCTGTGAATCGTATCGAGGACATTCAGTAAATGAGTTTAAGATCCAATCAAATACATAAAACATGTATACTCAAATAGTGAATCTTCATTTATCATATAAATGGTTCATACATATGGCGATTGCCTTAGGACATCTCTCATATATTATTAACAGCAACAACAAAGAGGAGAAGGTGGCTTGATCTTTCTCCAAAGGGATTGTGTCCAAAACTAGATAGAGAAGCTTCATCTCTTGGAGTATCGTTGCCCACACAACGTCCAAGAGGAGGATAGGACATACAATAGAAGACCTTGAGGTAAACAAGCGGTATAATTCTTGTTTTGATTTCCTTTTGTTTCTTTGTATTATGTATGTAATTGCATGTGGTTAATTTACTTGGACCCCGAAGACAAACACAAAAACCGGCGATTCGTACATTGTCTATTCCATGGCTAATCGAAAAAAAGAGGTAGTTGCTTGAACAACAAGTTTGTTCAAGTGACCACTCTAATCGAATAGCATGATGATGGATCGGTTGCTTGGGTAATCCCTCTTCGTCAAGTATTAATTTTTTTTAATCTGAAGACGTAGATGGGATTGCCATGCATAAGCAACTGAGGTGAAGTGAGAAGCGAAGCTTCGTCCCTTCAATTGGTATCAGAGCCACAGTTTTCGGTTTTGTGTGTTTAGGATTTGGTTACTTTTATGCACTTATCATATATTATATGTGTCGAATGATAGTAGGATGTGCGTAGGCTAACTTTTTGGTTTCAGGCATAAGATCCAACTATTATAGCTATATGTGTGTGTATGTGATTGGATGTGTGTAATTGTATTATTATTTGAATCCTTGAGGTTGACGAGGCTAGTATTTAATTTTTATAATTAAGTACGACATTGTTTAGCCACTCTTTTATTTTAGTTTACTTTCAATCTAGATTTCATGTACACTGCATCATGGAGTATAGAATCGATGGATGTAAATTAAAATAATTTATCTCGGCTCGGATCTCCGGATGGCTTGTACATGGCGTAGGGAGGAGCGGACGAGATGGCGATACGACGGAAGGCATATTAGAGAACAAAAGCCATATTAGTTTGAAAATATTTTTTTTCATATTTATTTCTTTATGTTTGATATGCATGTCATGTGCTAGAAAAATTCCTCAATTTTAAATTACTAAGTGGGAGAGGGATATTTTTTATAAATTCCCACGGCCTCCATAACGATTTGACATGTGATGCAAACAAACTTGCGCGTCGGCTCTGAGTGCCTTCCTCCCCATCGGATGAGTTTGTTTTGCGAATCACAGGGTCGAATATAGTTATAGGAAATTATTTAGGAGCGTGTGTACTTCTCCATCGGAAGACACATAACCCAAGATAATTGCCTTGGTACCAAGTAATAGCGCACACTTAGATGCAAATAGGAGTATCCTCCCCATCGGAGTCACTGCTTTTATTTATAGGGCTGAAGAGGAACCAACAATTAATTTTATTTGTCAAAAACTTAGGTTGACAAGATAGTAAAATTAATGGGTAAAACCTCCTCTTACAAATGTAGAATTCGTATACGTCCACACGATCGTGGCATACGATATTCTCGGTGTTTTGAGGTATTGGTTGATTTTAAAATTGTATTGTTTGAGGAATCAATAATTTTTTGAAATCTAATGTTTTGATCTATGTGATTCTTATGTTTTTCAAAAATGACATTCAACCCGCTTCCTGTGATACAAAAAAAGAATAAACTTACTGGACCCAATTATGTTGATTGGAAAAGGAATCTTGATATTGTCTTGACTGGTGAGGAGTACAAGTATGTACTTTTCGAAGAGTGTCCTCCTAAGCCTGTGGATGATTCTAGGGAAAAGGAGAAAGAGAGTTATAAAAAGTGGATTAAGGCTGATGAGATGGCACGGTGTTACATTTGTTGAGATGTATACTGGAAAGTCTATCTTTTGTATGAACATCTTTATTTTGAAATAAGAATCACATGATCATTGTTTGCATATTTTTATGGCTATGGATATTGTCTAATACATTATATTGTAGATAACATGGTGTGTGGTATCACACGGGAGATCATGTTATCAGCTCCTTGTAAAGTATAAGTAAAGGCTCACAACCGAGATGGCTTTGGACAAACCATCGGAATGGTTGTAGTGTGATTTTGTATTTGTTTGTCTTGACCATAGAATCACACTAGTGCACTTTGTGTGTATTGAGCAGGACCAACTTAGAGGTGATTTGATTTATTGCTGACTACATAATCAAATCGAACCTCAGATATTATATTGTACATACTCTTAATCCCGATATAATAACGGACACATATACTTAGTATTCATTTCTTTGATTTACCAATGGACGAGATTTATAGATTAAATCGATAGGCTCGGTAAGTTGGGAAATGATATTATTTATATGGTGTGTCGTTGATTATAGGAGGAAACCGTGTCCTATATATTAGGATGATGATGTCCCCTTGAGGAGCTCATAAGGTTCATCATGTAAACCCTGTAGGTGGACTTGGTCCGGCATGATGAAAAGGTTGAGTGGTACTACTCATGGAGTTAGATGTTGATTAATTAATGGTCAGTAAATTAATTAATCGACGGACATTCGAGATCTTAAACATGGAGAGAAAATGTACAAATAATATATGGAGCCCATATTAACTTATGGGAGTTGGTGAGGTAGATCAATGATAATCCTCTAGTGGAATGGATAATCATTAATGGATCGGACTTTATGTGGGCTTGATCCATTGGGTGGCCAAGATCCAACTCCTCCTCATGGTCCCTATTGTAGCCTATTAACACCTCATGAAGCTTAGATCCAATGGATGAAAACAAAACTCTAGATCCAACGGTAGAGATTAAATCTCTAGATCCGACGGTTGATATTAAATCTCTAGATCTGACGGTTGAGATCAAATCCCTAGAACCAATGGTGGAGATTAAAACAAGGCTTATCCCTAACTCTATAAAAGGGTGGATTAGGGGTGGGCGGCAACAAGATTGATGAGGCTTAGGGTTTGCTTCCCTTGGCCGGCAAGCAATCCTAGTTGGGATAGGATTAGGAGTGGGCGGCTAGGGTTAGGGTTTGGGTGTTGGTGGTGGGCAGCAACAAGTGGAGGAAGCTTCTTCTTCTTCTTCCTAAGGTTTGGCCGGCACCTATTCTTCCTCCCTCTACCTTGGCCGGTGCTCAACCTATTCTTCTTCCCCTCATCCTTGGCCGGAAATTAGGAGAGTTAGGTTTAGGGTTTGGGCGGCAACAAGGTGAAGGATTGCTTTCCTTTCTCTTCTCCAAGTGTTGGCCGGCGCCCATGCTCTCATGTTTTCTCCTTTGGCCGATTCCCATACTCCGTGTTCTCTTCCTTGGCCGGCGGCAACATCGAGTCTATTGACTTGGTGGTCGTTTCTAGATAGGAAGAAGAGTTTTGTTTGATGATCTTTCTTTGTTCAGAGTGAACAAGGAAAGGAAGATTGGTGATCTAGGAGGCTTCAACTTTTGGAAGATCGTCGCCAACACGACGTCCAAAAGGAGGAAGGACATACAATAGAAGATCAAGAGGTATAACAAGAGGTATAATCTTGTTTATTTTGATTAGTCTTCCTTTGTATTATGTTTATAATTGCTTTTCAATTATATGCATATTTTATGTGGATGTTTACTTTATGTATGTGGCTAAATAATACTTGGATCCCGAACATAAACACAAAAGTCGGCGATCCGGACATCGTCTATTCCGCAGCTACGCGTAGAATAGAGGTTGGTCGCTTGAACAACAAGTTTGTTCAAGTGACCTCTCTAAATGAATAGCACGACGATGACTTGGTTGTTTGGACAATCCCTTTTGTCTAGGATTATTTTTTTTTTAATCTGGGGACATCGGTGGGATCGCCATGAACAAGCGACCGAGGTGAAATGGGAAGCGAAGTTTCCCCTCACAGATCAATGAGATCAACCCTTCAACATTTTGGCTTCTATGTCAAATGTATTGCAACATCAGCATCAAGTCATGTCCACTGCTTATGACATGATGCTCAATCTCAATGAACTTTTCGGACACCAGAATCAGGCTGCGAGGCAGGAAGCCATAAGGAACTTGATGATGACCACCATGGTTGTGGGAACACCCATGAGGGATCATGTTCTCAAGATGATGGCTCATTTGAATCAGTTGGAAGTCCTTGGAGCTGAGATCGATGGGGAAACCCAAATCGATATCATTCTCCAGTCTCTACCTATTAGTCTAGTCGTTGAAGCATGTTTAGCGGAGTTATCTACCGGCACCTGGTGTGTAGATACGGGATCCACTGATCATGTCTGCAATACTTTGTCGGGGTTCCAGGAAACCAAACGACTAGCTGAGGGGGAGATTACCGTTTACATGGGCGATGCCACGAAGGTGGTGGTTGTTGTAGTGGGAGATGTTTATTTATCTTTTGATAGGAATAAAACTTTGGTTCTAGAAAATTGCCTTTATGTACCTTTATTTAGAAAGAATTTGATTTCAGTTTCTAAATTATTTATGGATGGATATTCTATTTCTTTTAATGACAAAATTGTTATAAAAAGGAATAGGGACATTACCTATTCTAGTGCATTGATAGGAAATTTATATACCCTTGAACCAAAAGCTCACACGATGCAAATAGAAGTAAATAACTCATCTTCTAAATCTAATAAGAGAAAAGAAGCTTCGAAAATGAATCAAATATATCTTTGGCATCTAAGGTTAGGTCATATTAACCTAAGTAGAATTCAAAGGTTGATAGCTGATGGACCTCTGGGTTCATTAGTGGTCGAGGCATTCCCAACCTGCGAATCTTGCTTGGAAGGTAAAATGACCAAGAGGCCTTTTAAGGCCAAGGGGTATAGAGCCAAAGATGTGTTGGAATTGGTTCGTTCTGATTTGTTTGGTCCTATGTCTATCCAGGCTAGAGGCGGCTTTGAATATTTTATCACTTTTATAGATGATTATTCAAGATATGGATATATTTACTTGATGCGCCACAAGTCTGAATGCTTTGACAGGTTCAAAGAATTCTAGGCTGATGTGGAGAAACATCAAGGTAAAAGTATCAAGATACTACGATCTGATCGTGGTGGTGAGTACCTCTTGGAAGAGTTTAGGAATTACTTATCAGAGGCTAGGATTCAATCCCAATTGTCTGCACCTGGCACACTCCAGCAGAATGGTGTAGCGGAGCGAAGAAATAGGACTCTTATGGAGATGGTTAGATCAATGATGAGTTATTCTGAGTTGCCAGATTCGTTCTGGGGGTATGCCTTGGATATGGTAGTGTATATTCTGAACTTGGTACCATCTAAGTTAGTGCCTTCTACTCCCACAGAATTATGGACTGGGCGAAAGCCTAGTATGAGACATATTCGAATTTGGGGGAGTCCAACACATGTGCTGAAGGCAGATGCTGGTAAATTGGAACCTCATACAAAAGTGCGCATGTGCGTAGGCTATCTTAGAGGAACGAAAGGTTGTTTGTTCTATAGTCCTAGAGATCAGAGGGTGATTATTAGCACAAACGCCAGATTTCTAGAGGAAGACTATGTGATGAACCACAAGCCCATGAGTAAGATTGTTCTAGAGGAATTGAGAGGGGAAGTCACTACATCAGTACCACCGGTATAAGAGGATATACCACAAGTGACTGCACCGCGTGTCATAGAGGATACACAGGTGATACCTCGTCATAGTGGAAGGGTTGTTAGACATCCTGATAGATTTATGTTCTTGGGAGAATCTTCTGATTTGGTCCTTGCGAACATGAACCTGATCCCTGGACCAATGACAAGGCCATCCAAGATAAAGATGCAGTATCTTGGCAAAGTGCAATGAATTCTAAGATAGCATCTATTGATTCAAATCAGATATGGGAGCTAGTGGAACCACCCAATAGTGTAAAAACCATTGGATGCAAGTGGATATACAAAAGAAACAGAGGAATAGATGGGAAGGTTGAGACCTTCAAAGCAAGGCTTGTTGTGAAAGGGTTTACTCAGAAAGAGGGTATCGATTTGTTAGTAATATATGAGAGATGTCCTAAGGCAATCGCCTTATGTATGAACCATTTATATGATAAATGAAGATTCACTATTTAAGTATACATGTTTCATGTATTTGATTGGATCTTAAACTCATTTACTGAATGTCCACGATACGATTCACAGCATGAGAGAATTTGTGATTGGATCACAACTAGTGAGTATCTCTACATGTGTAATTGTGATGTATCAGAATTATCCCTAGTCGATGAAATGATGGATTTGGACACTATCAATTCTGTCGAGACTAGCACGAGGTATACTCCTTGGTGTATCCAAGCAGCTGATTCTCACTGGTTGGAGATATTGTGATGTCCGGAGTTAATCGTGGATACTAGTTAAGGTAACTAGTTCATTGGAGTGACCAGCCATAAGACTTCATATGGTTCTCTGCATATATAGATATGTCAATGAAGTTCTTACTGTAGCTTAAGTGCGATGTTCCTTTGACTTGCGGTATTCAATTCATCTTGATCATGGAGACTTATGCTTTGACATCTTAAGCAAACATCTCTAAGGAGATGTGGACCCGGGATGATTGGGTATAAGTCGAAGTGATCGAAGGTATTTGAATAGCCTATAAAGGATTCACCACTCCTTGCGAGGAGATGTATACCCATGGCCTCTCGTCGGATTGTTACTAAAGTCTTTGGTCAAAGCATTACATGTTTAGAGTAAGGTACTCTTCGATACATGTGTAGTAACTAGAATCCGTAGAACGAGGAAATGATACTTGGGCTAGGTGTGACGTAGTCAGCCTAGTGGGGACTGACACTATAGACCATGTCCTGAACCAAGTGAGTATAAGATGAGTGAAGGGAATGGGGCATGATTCATTCGAGCTGCTAAAGGGTTTCAGAAATAGTTCTGGATCAACCGTTAATCTTTTCGGTTAATTGGGGATCATGATGTACTACTAGGTGTCACTCATGATCGTTCTATAATTAATGGTTAATTATAGATGACCAACATAAACCGAGAACCTATTTGGTCACACGCACAACGAGCGTAATCCGAAGGATTTAAAACGAGCTTGAGAATGGGATTCTCAGACCGAGAGAAACTAGGTTTGGTTGGACCAAACAAGAAGCGAGCATGAAATCATTTCAGTCGCAATGGAAGCGTGGATGGGTCGTGTCTTATGAAGACATAATGGATGAACCAAAATGATTTGGTTCGAATCCAATGGAGGAGAATAAACCAAAGGGTTTGGTTTATTTTAAACAAATGAACCAAAAGTTGGTTCGGTTCGTTTTAACTTAAAATAAACCATCATGGTTTGGTTTATTTTAACTTATATTAATGGAGCGGGTTAACGGGCCTTATGGTTATGATCCAATAACCATTAAGAGAATTAGTTCTCTATAAAAGAGGGTTTAAGGGTTTGTTAAGCCCTAATCCAAAGCCCTAGCTTGTGGTTGCCGCCAACCTCTCCATCCTCTCCTTGGATTTTCGGCGCCAACCCTAGGTTGCCGCCCAGCCCCTTGTGCCGCCGTCCAACTCCTTGCCGGCGTCCAAGCTTCAGCCGGTGATCCTACGGCGACCCTCCGGTGATCTTCCTAGGCTTCGGCGATAAGGTGAGCACTTGGCTTCCCTTGCTTGGCCGGCGCCTACTCCTCCACCAAAGCTGTACAGTTTTCTGGACAGCTTGTTTTCTTCTCGTCGGAGTGTCGTTTGGACGACGGTTAGAGCTCCGACAGTGCCTAACTTACCGGGGATTTGATCTTCGGTAATCCTCTGAGGTGGAGGACGAAGGATTCATCAAACAGTTGACGAATACCTCTCCGGAGAAGTGAGTTTTGAGGACTCGTCTTTGGGTCCGAATTTGGATTCGGATCGTGATCATCTCTCGATCATGTCGTCTTCAACACGAGGCTAGTAACCCGTACGAAGACGAAGCTCGTGGCTTAGCGAAGTCATCCTAAGGATACTCGG
Organism: Wurfbainia villosa; assembly: GCA_025175895.1. Lineage (NCBI taxonomy): Eukaryota > Viridiplantae > Streptophyta > Magnoliopsida > Zingiberales > Zingiberaceae > Wurfbainia > Wurfbainia villosa. The sequence goes on from CM045990.1 coordinate 76,063,431, forward strand.
TGTGGATACGGATAGAGACGATTCTAGTGAGGATCGTTCCGGTTGATGCCGTTCCCGCTACACGTGATACGAAAGGTATACGTAGTTAAATTTCCTTTATTGCAAAATTTAAATTTACGGTTATGTCTACACATGTTGTACTATGCATGCGTATGTTGTGTGTGTTGTAATAAATGTAGATTTATTATTTTTATTTCTTCCGTTGTGCACATGTTTACGAAACATGTTCGAACACACACTCGCTGCGGTGCCGGAAACCCAACAGTGGTATCAGAGCCCAAGTTATGTTTCGACATAATCGTAAAATGGTTTTGTGATAGTCATAATGTTATTTCTGGAAATTTTCTAATTTTGGAAATTTAGAAGTATTTATGGAAATTTTTCAATTTTGGAAAGTCTAGAAGTATTTATGGAAATCTTCCACTTTTGGAAAGTTGGAAGTATTTATGGAAATTGATATTTTCCATAAATAAAATATTTGATTAGATTCTGGAAATTTGTTTCCTAATTTAATCATGATTTGATTTGGGAAATCAAATCTTAAAATATTTTATTTCCATAAGTAGTTTTGATGATTTAGGAAATTGGTTTCCTGAATTGATTTTCCTTAATCAACTATTTCCATAAATAAAATATCTGATTATATTTGGAAATTTGTTTCCTAATTTAATCATGATTTGATTTGGAGAATCAAATCTTAAACATATTTTATTTCCATAAATAGTTATGACAAATAAGGAAATTATGTACATGACATAATTGTATGCCATGTAATTGCATTAGATGCATATCATTATGCCAAGCATGTCGTGACATGTAGATGTATGTCATGCCATGTAGATAATAGTTATTTGCATGCAAATAGGATGAGACAAAAAACCCTAACTCAATATTAAAGCCTACACCTTCCATTAATATGGTTAGAACCAGAGTTCCTTTTCTTGTTTGGGTTGTTGGACTCTCTCCAAGCCCGGCTCGAACCCGAACATGTTCAAACCATGGAATAGTTTAATACTAATATGGTAAGAGTCAAAGGGCAATCGTTAGCTTTTGTTGTTGGACTCTCTCCAAGCTGGGCTAATTGGTTGAATGCGCTCTAACCATATTAAAACTATTTCTCGATTAATGGGTTGGCTTTAACCTGGAGCATCGGCTTGTTGGACTCTCTCCAAGGTCGATGTAAAGGGAGGTGAAGTTGGGTGCTATCCATATGATGCATACTTGTTAATGTGTTAACAACCCGATGTATGTGTGAACATTCAATAAGTTGATAGCACATTGTGATAGTTGCATATACGTGATATGCAATCGGTATAGTTGATACCTACCGTCGTAGTTATGAATGGCTTGTTGGACTCTCTCTCCAAGGTTGTTCATATCTATGATGGATATCAGCCCATTCGGAGATGGACCTACGATCTCCCGAAGTGATTTTGGGGTTTTAAAATTCAAAAAATGAATGGAATTTATAAATGTATATTGATGCATTTTAAAATCATTTTCTCATATATGCTCGTTTTGTATTTCTAGGTCAATAAATTGATCATGACGTCTTTGAATTTACGCACTATTTTGGATTCAAACAAACTGACTGGGCCTAACTTCCTGGACTGGCTTAGAAACCTGAGAATTGTTCTCAAGGCGGAAAAGCTTGCATATGTCCTTGAAGAGCCTCTTCCCAACCGTCCTAAGGACGATGCAACTCCAGACCAAATGTTGGTCTATCAGAAACCTGTGGCAGATTCTGAGCTGGCGAGTTGCATCATGCTAGTGGCGATGGTACCTAAGCTGCAAAAGCAGCATGAGCATATGGATGCTAATACTATGGTCTTCCATCTTCATGAGTTGTTCGATGAGCAAGCGAGATCCGAAAGGTTCGAGGTCTCTAGGCTCCTCTTCACCACGAAGATGCAAGAAGGTTCATCTGTAGTGCAGTTTGTGCTAAAGATGAACGGGTACATCGAGCGACTAGCTACCCTCGGGTTTGTGATGGATCACGAATTAAGTATTGACTTAATTCTACATTGTTTACCCAAGACTTTCTCACAATTCGTGATGAACTATCGGATGAACAAATTAGAATTCACTATTCCCGAGCTCCTCAATATGCTGAAGACTGTGGAGCCTTCTGTGAAGCATGAGGAGAAGGTGGTTCTGTTAGTTGATTTCTCAAAGAAAGGTTCTAAGAGGAAGGCAAAAGAACAGAAGAAAGGGAAGAACAAAAAGGCAAAGAAGGCGGAACCAGCGCAAAAGGGCGCATGTCCGAATTACACCGATGTGGAATTCTGGAATCGTTTGAATTGGATTCATACAATACATGGGAATCATGCTTAAAAGGGAAGATGACTAAGTTACCTTTTACTGGAAAAGGTGAACGAGTGGGAGAGTTACTAGGTCTAATACATACTGATGTATGTGGACCTATGTCAACTCAAGCTTTAGGAGGCTATAGCTACTTCATTACCTTCACCGATGATCACTCACAGTTTGGGTATGTGTTCTTGATGAAACACAAGTCTGAAGCCTTTTAAAGGTTCAAAGAATTCAGAAATGAAGTAGAGAAACAACATGACAAAAGTATTAAAATACTTCGATCGGATCGAGGTGGTGAATACTTGAGTCAGGAGTTTCTTGATTATCTAAGAGACAATGATATATTGTCTCAATAGACTCCGCCATATACACCACAACATAATGGTGTATCTGAGAGGCGTAACCGGACCTTGTTGGACATGGTCAGGTCAATGATGAATCATGCGAATCTTCCCAAGTCCTTTTGGGGCTATGCACTTCAGACAGTTGTTTACTTGTTAAACAGAATGCCTACCAAGGTAGTCTCTACTACTCCATATGAGATATGGAATAGTAAGAAACCTCATGTATCTTACTTGAAGATATGGGGTTGTCCTGCTTATGTGAAGCGGACAGTATCAAACAAATTGGATGCTAAGTCTGATAAATGTCTATTTATTGGATACCCTAAGGAAACAAGGGGTTACCAATTCTATCATCCTGTGGAACAAAAGGTGTTTGTTTCAAGGCATGCTATGTTTCTAGAGAAAGAGTTTCTCTTGCAAGAAAAAAGTGGGAGTGTCGTCGAGCTTGAGGAGGCTCGAGAGACTCAAATAGACATTGATGAGATACTTGGTGAAGCACAACAGCGACAACTCATAGTGATGAGCAATCGACTGGACCTATTGTAACACCACATCTTCGTAGATCTAGAAGAACACGCAATATTCCTGAGAGATATGGATTTCTCGTAAGTGAATCGAACGACGTGTTACTCATTGATGATGAGGAGCCTACCAGTTATGAAGAAGTGCTGACAAGTTCAGAAAGGGATAAGTTGTTGGGAGGTCGGATCGAATCGATTGGCCGGCTAGAGGGGGGTGAATAGCCCTCTTACGATGGATGTCATAATTCGTTCATTCTCGTTGCGTGCTCGTCTACAATTCTTGTTAGCGCAGCGGAATAACAATAATAATACTAACAAGAAACACAAATACACACAAGCACATGCAATACACAAAGATATACGTGGTTCGGAACCGAATGGTTCCTACTCCACGGGCGAGCTCCTCGAGCTCTAGTTATGCGCACGACACTAACTATAACACTCCTTCTCAACAACATGTCGGAGGTGGAGAAACCTCTCACAAGCAATTACAATGTAATATAGAAATACAAGCAAATACACAAATACAATACACAAGAAAACTTTCACCGATTGCTTTGATCGCTTTGCTTGTTGCTTGCTTTGATTGGCTCTTGAAGGACTGGAATGCAGCAGCAATTCCCCTCCAATAGCTCCACGAAAGACTTGGCGAAATCCTCCAACTCGTGCTCCATTTATAACCTACATCAAGCTGTTTTCGCGCCCATCAGTCGACTGATAGTGACCATCAGTCGACTGGTCCCGTAGCCGTTGTCTCACAACGGCCAGATCCACGTTGGTTAAGTTCCAACGGATCACACATCAGTCGATGGCATCCATCGCCGATCGATCATCCATCACCGAGGCCGCGAGCTCGACTCCATTCTGCGTGCGGTGTCATTAGTCATCATCAACCGTCCCTTGGCGGTCGATCGATGTTCTCCCAACGATCGCTTCTCCTCCTCGTGATCGATCACCGAACTTGATTGATTCGAACACCGGTCGAACCATACGACCTAGAAGCCGATCGGCACGGCGCCGATCGATGTCAACTAAAACCTCAAACATAACGATGTTTGAGCTTCCGACACTCAGTCTTAGCCACTTGGCCAAGTCCACCTTATCCCTCATGGAGTTCCCCACCGAAGCTCTCTTCCCTCGGCCTACGTCCCTCGGATGCGCCAAGCGCACGGCTTCGCAACGCCATCCTTCGCGTCTCATGCCCTAGAAGTATGCTTCCCTTTGGGATCACTCCATTCGCTCCCCATCCGGCGGTCCCTCGGATGCACCAAGCGCACGGCTTCGCAATGCCATCCTTCACTGACTCAAGGACCCCGAGCCTAGTGAACTTACCAAGTCCTCAAGACTTCCCAAATGCACCAAGCGCACGGCTTCGTAATGCATTTCTCACCAAGCACCAAGCGCACGGCTTCGCAATGCTTTGGACTTTCCCATGCCAAGCACATGTTGGACTTTCCCATGACACTCCCATGTCATGAGTTTTGTCTATCATCAAAATATCATCAAGGTACTGCTCGAGTCAAACTCGAGTCAACCTAACCTGGGCCGATTGCACCAACAATCTCCCCCTTTTTGATGATTGACAAAACTACCATCTCAAGTCTACCAATTCTCCCATATTGGCAATTCTCATATCCCAATGAGAATTCCAACGAATCCTAATTGGTAACTTGGTAACTTCTTCCCCTTTTTGACATTACATCAAAAAGGTCCTCCCCAAGGGTATGAATATCTCATATCTCAATGAGATCTTACAATCTCTCCCTTGGAGGAACACATGCCTACCATCTTTCTAGTGATCCCATATCACTTAAAGAGAGGCAACCCAATTTTCCTCCCATGAGGAAATACACATCCATCTTCCCATGATGGATACCTCCCCCTAGAGGCTTGCTCCCCTTTGACCATTGCACCAACAATGTCCTTGGAGAGTCCCTAAGCCAATAGGAACATTAACCAAATCAAAATTAAGGCAAAGTTCAACAATGAACTCTCTTCCACCTTAAAATTGATACTCACCCTCAACCTAACTCCTAATCCATATCCAATGGATTTCCACCCTCTCTAATGCTCTCCCAAGCATATCCTAGGGTTAGGAGTGGTTAGGGGACCAAAACATGGCTAAACATGGGCCTAACTATCAAGTTTACCCGAAATCATTGTGCCGACTACGACTCATCGATACTACGATCGTGGACTTACCATCGATCGTACATTATAGCGATCGATAATCTCTGATTTTGATTTGAAAATGGATTTTCGAAATCCATAAGTAAATATACGTAATTTTAAAAATCTTGAAAATGCATACGTATAATACTTATCCTAAACACTATGGGTGAAAAATATTGGAAATTTATTTTACCCATTAAATTAGGAGATTGATACAAAGTTCAAAATTTAAGAAAAGCTTCAATAAAGAGCCATCTTTGTATCATCCCATTCAATGGTGATAGCTATCAAAAGATAGGCTTCACTAAGGTTTTTCAAAATGTTTTTCAAACCTTTATTTTCTTTTTCCTAAGCATCTCACCAATATCTAGATGTGTAAAACACATTCAAGGCAATTAATCTAGTGAGATGTGGGTTTTGTTTTGTTTATGTTTTCATGCATATTTCTAGGCAACATTATTTGATTCATTTCAAATTATGCCATAGTCCTTAACTCCATTTTAATTCATGCATGATATGATTATGGCATAGATATGATATAGATAAAAACATATGCCAATATCATGATGTCATGGCATGTGAATGAAACTTAAGCATACATGACATCTAAACATAAATCTAAACATGATCATGACATTTTTATAGATGAAAATGAAAATGATGTCATGACATGGTAAGGCAAACAAATCATGGCAAGTAAAGTAAACTAAGGTATAAAATACCTAAGTGTTAAAATCAATTTGCCATTTCTAGGGATTAAATTCATTTTGCCTTAATGCCATTATTTCCTTAGTGTGCCAAAAACCCAAAATGGCACACAAATACCTCTAAGACCTAATTGTGCCAATTTAAATCATTTTTAACTTCTCAAACCATATTGGTACACCCTAATGTGTCAACTCACAATGGCTAGGTTAACCACCCATCCACTTAGGGTTGACACACCCTAACCCATTTAGCGTGAATCGATCACGCTTTTAGGAACCCAATACCTATTGGAGCTCCTTGGGTTAAGAAGGTATTCCCTAGGGATAACTTCCCTAGATACCTTTCTAATGACCCTTTTTGGTTTTAAAACCATAGTCTTTTGGGTCTTACTTGGGTCAACTCTAGAGGTGACTCCTCCATTGACCTTCTTAGTGGCCTTCTTGGTTTTTCTTAAGTCCTTGGCCACTAAACATACACCATGACTAGACTTAGAGATAACTTTCCTATTAGCCTTGGTTTTTCTAGACCTAGATGTGGTTCCATAATTAAATGGAACATTATGGTAGGACATAGGTTTGTGACCCAAACCCTTCTTGCCCTTAGACCATTTTTGAACCTTAGGTCTTGACTTTTGGGCATTTGACCCTAGAATTGAATTTTCTATGATTCTAAGGGCTTTCTCCATTCTCTAAAGTCTTGACCTCAAGACTTGGTTCTCTAGCTCTAATTTTCCCATTTTTGAATTTTCATTAGGTTTTTGGGAAGGCCTCTTCTTCTTAAGCATATGCCTAGACTTCTTGGGATTGACACTTAGGTGGTTTTCGATTCTCCTAATGGACTCCCTAGGTAATATAGGTCTAGTGTTTTGGGTCCTAGGTTTGTCCTTAGTTATATGAACATGCTTGGCACCTAGACAATACACCTTATTATTTCTCTTAGCATGCTTTTCATTGATAATTGCAAGAGAGCTAAAATAATTTTTGGCATGCTTTTTGACACTAGGAATTAAAGGTGCATTATTTAAATGTACCTTAGGGTTAGCTTTAGGAGCTCCCCCTACATGAGTTGCACCTTCTTGCCCTTTCTTCCTCCCCCTAGGGAATTGGCTTCGGTAGTGTCCCTTTTGATTGCATTTGAAGCACACAATATGCTCTTTGCTCTTGATTTTGGGAACACCGGCATCGTTTGACTTTGGGTTGACTTTTGGTGTCGATGCCTTCTTCTTAGCCAATTTAGGGCATTTTCTCTTATAATGCACTTTCTCCCTACACTCAAAGCATATTATGTGATTTTTATTTAAAATAATAACACTTGAGTTACCTAGGGAGGTGGTGGAGGCCTCTTCACTTCTTCCAGAGGTAGAAGCTTCATCTTGATCTTTCTCCGGAGTAGAAACCCTTTCCTCCCCCTCAATGCTAGAGGTGGAGGTCTCCACCAAGTCATCCACATCTTCAAAAGTGGATGGTGATTCTTCTTCAGCATTCTCCTCTACTTGTGTCGATTGGGAATTTTCTTGGAATTTCATTACCTTATTCCATAATTCCTTTGCATCCCTATAATCACCCAATCTAGACCAAATAGTATTAGGTAACAAATCACTAATCAACTTGATTACCTTGAGATTTGTCTTGAAGTCTTTGATTTGGTCTTGGGTCCATTTTGACTTCTCAATTGGCTTATTGTACTTGTCCCTAGGCATTTCAAAACCATTTTCTATAATAATCATAAAATCAAAATCGGTTTCTAGGTATACCTCCATCCGTTCCTCCACCAAGAAAAATCTCCATCAATTTTGGTGGATGGATGAAGCCCATCTTGTAGTGCTCTCATGGCGGTTAGTCCTTGAAGAGCGACCTCGGCTCTGATACCACTTGTTGGGGATCGGTACGGCCGGCTAGAGGGGGTGAATAGCCCTCGTTCGTTGGATGTCGTAATTCGATCGTTCTCGTTCGTTGCTTGTCTACAATTATCGTTAATTGTGGAATAACAATAATAATACTAACAATAACAACAATACAGCACACAAAACACAAGATATCGTGGTTGAACCAAATGGTTCCTACTCCATGAGCTCCTCGAGCTCTAGTTATACACGGCAATAACTAAACTCCTTCTACGACAACCGTCGGAGGTGGAGAAACCTCTCACAAGCAATTACATGTAATATGAAATACAAACAAGAATACAAATACAATACAATACAAAGAGAACACTTTTCACGATTGCTTTGATCGCTTGTTGCTTGCTTTGATTGGCTCTTGAAGGTGGAATGCAGCGGCAATTCCCCTCCAATAGCTCCACAAAAAGCCTTGGCAAAATCCTCCAACTCGTGCTCCATTTATAACTTGCATCAAGCTATTTTGCGCCCATCGTCGTGATCGTGACCATCGATCGGTAGTCCCACCAGTTGTCTCTAGCGGCCGGATCCACGTTGGTTAAGTTCCAGCGGATCACATCGATCGTGATGGCACCCATCGATCGGTGATCATCCATCGATCGAGTCTTTGGCCGAGCTCGACTCCGATGCATGCGTGCACGCGGTGTCATCGATCATTCGCCATCCCTCGGCGGTCGTGATTCTCAACGATCATTGCCCTCCCTCGGCGGTCGGTGATCGGGAACTTGGTTGATCGAACCAGTCGAACCCATGCGACCTAGAAGCGGTCGATGGCACCTATATGCGATCGGTGATGTCGGCTAAAACCTCGAACAAAGTTGTTTGAGCCTCAGGCATTCGATCTTAGCCACTTGGCCAAGTCCACCTTATCCCTCTGGAGTTCCCACCGAAGCTCTCTTCCCTCGGCCTCGTCCACCGGATCGCCAAGCGCCGCGGCCATAGCGCCATCGCTTCGCGTCTCATGCCTAGAAGTATGCTTCCCTTTGGGCTCACTCCATTCGCTCCCCGTCCGTGGTCCCTCGGATGCACCAAGCGCGCGCCGCAATGCCATCCTTCACCGACTCAGGACCCGAGCCTAGTGAACTTGCCAAGTTCTCAAGACTTCCCAAATGCACCAAGCGCCGCGGCCGCAATGCATTTCTCACCAAGCACCAAGCGCGCACGGCCATAATGCTGGACTTTCCCATGCCAAGGCTTCCCCCTTGGACTTCCACACCAAGCTCCATGCTTGGATTTTCCATGTCAACCCATGTTGGACTTTCCCATGACAATCCCATGTCATGAGTTTTGTCTATCATCAAAATACTATCAAGGTGCTCGAGTCAAACTCAGTCGATTTTATTGCACCAACATAAGTGGCTTGGTTCCATGAAGTCGGAAATGGATTCCATGTATGAAAACCATGTTTGGAACTTGGTTGACCCACTTGAAGGCATAAAGCTTATAGGGTGTAAGTGGGTTTTCAAGAAGAAAACCGACATGGATGGTAATGTGATTACCTATAAGGCTAGATTGGTGGCAAAAGGATATCGTCAAAAGCAAGGTGTTGATTATGACGAAACCTATTCCCCTGTAGCTATGCTTAAATCCATTCGGATGCTCCTGGCCATAGCGGCTCATTATGATTATGAGATATGGCAGATGGATGTGAAAATAGCTTTCCTTAATGGAAACCTGCTCGAGGACGTGTATATGATACAGCCTAAGGGTTTCATATCGGTTGATAAAACCAAGGTATGCAAATTGCGACGGTCCATTTATGGATTGAAGCAAGCATCCAGGAGCTGGAATATCCGTTTTGATGAGACAATCAAAAGGTTTGATTTCTCACAAAATCCAGACGAACCTTGTGTGTACAAGAAGGTTAGTGGGAGTGCAGTCGTGTTCCTAGTATTATATGTCGATGACATATTACTTATAGGAAACGATGTTTCAATCTTACAGTCAGTGAAGGTTTGGATATCCAAGACATTTTCCATGAAAGACCTGGGAGAAGCAACCTACATCCTCGGGATTAAGATCTATAGAGATAGATCGAAATGGTTGCTTGGTCTTCACTCATATATAGACCGAAAAGCAAAGAGGTTTAGCATGTCAATCCAAGAAAGGTTACTTACCCATCGTGCATGGGGTACACCTTTCAAGTCTATGTGTCCGCAGTAAGGCGAGAGGATTTGCATGAGTAAGATTCCCTATGCATCCGCAATAGGATCTATCATGTATGCTATGTTATGTACGAGGCCCGATGTATCGTATGCTCTGAGTGTCACGAGCAGATACCAGTCTGATCCAGGAATGGATCATTGGGTGGCTGTCAAGATGATCCTTAAGTACTTAAGAAGAACTAAGGATGTGTTCCTAATATATGGAGAAGGGGACATGGTGATACGCGAGTATACGGATGCCAGCTTCCAGACAGACAAGGATGATTCCAGGTCTCAGTCTGGATACGTGTTCACCCTGAATGGGGGCACAGTGAGTTGGAAAAGTTCCAAACAAGACACTGTAGCGGATTCTACCACTGAGGCAGAATACATTGCAGCTTCGGAAGCAACAAAGAAAGCGGTTTGGATCAAGAAGTTCGTTTATGAACTTGGTGTGATTCCGGCCATTGTTGAAGCAATACCGGTCTACTGCTTTGACAATAGAGCGATTGCACAGGCGAAAGAGCCAAGGTCTCATCAACGATCCAAACATGTGCTTTGTCGCTATCATCTTATCAGAGAGATCATCAGTAGGAACGAAATACAAATCGAGAAAATTCCCACTGAAAGGAACTTAGCAGATCCTTTGACTAAAGCATTACCTCAAAGTAAGTTTGAGGGTCATGTTAGAGCTTATGGTATTGGATACCGTAGCGATTGGCATTAGGCCAAGTAGGAGTCTGTTAGTAATATATGAGAGATGTCCTAAGGCAATCGCCTTATGTATGAACCATTTATATGATAAATGAAGATTCACTATTTGAGTATACATGTTTCATGTATTTGATTGAATCTTAAACTCATTCACTGAATGTCCACGATACGATTCACAGCATGAGAGAATTTTTGATTGGATCACAACTAGTGAGTATCTCTACATGTGTAATTCTGATGTATCAGAATTATCCCTAGTCGATGAATTGATGGATTTGGACACCATCAATTCTGTCGAGACTAGCACGAGGTATACTCCTTGGTGTATCCAAGCAGCTGATTCTCACTGGCTGGAAATATAGTGATGTCCAGAGTTAATCGTGGATGCTAGTTATGGTAACTAGTTCATTGGAGTGACCAGCCATAAGACTTCATATGGTTCTCTGCATATATAGATATGTCAATGAAGTTCTTACTATAGCTTAAGTGCGATGTTCCTTTGACTTGCGGTATTCAAGTCATCTTGATCATGGAGACTTATGCTTTGACATCTTAAGCAAACATCTCTAAGGAGATGTGGACCCGGGATGATTGGGTATAAGTCGAAGTGATCGAAGGTGTTTGAATAGTCTATAAAGGATTCACCACTCCTTGCGAGGAGATGTATACCCATGGCCTCTCGTCGGATTGTTACTAAAGTCTTTGGCCAAAGCATTACATGTTTAGAGTAAGGTACTCTTCGATACATGTGCAGTAACTAGAATCCGTAGGACGAGGAAATGATACTTGGGCTAGGTGTGACGTAGTCAGCCTAGTGGGGACTGACACTATAGACCATGTCCTTAACCAAGTGGGTATAAGATGAGTGAAGGGAATGGGGCACAATTCATTCGAGCTGCTGAAGGGTTTCAAAAATAGTTCTGGATCAACCGTTGATCTTTTCGGTTAATTGGGGATCATGATGTACTACTAGGTGCCACTCATGATCGTTCTATAATTAATGGTTAATTATAGATGGATAACATAAACTGAGAACCTATTTGGTCACACGCACAACGAGCGTAATCCGAAGGATTTAAAACGAGCTTGAGAATGGGATTCTCAGACCGAGAGAAACTAGGTTTGGTTGGACCAAACAAGAAGCGAGCATGAAATCATTTCAGTCGCAATGGAAGCGTGGATGGGCCGTGTCTTATGAAGACATAATGGATGAACCAAAATGGTTTGGTTCTAATTCAATGGAGGATAATAAACCAAAGGGTTTGGTTTATTTTAAACGAATGAACCAAAAGTTGGTTCGGTTCATTTTAACTTAAAATAAACCATCATGGTTTGGTTTATTTTAACTTATATTAATGGAGCGGGTTAACGGGCCTTATGGTTATGATCCAATAACCATTAAGAGAATTAGTTCTCTATAAAAGAGGGCTTAAGGGTTTGTTAAGCCCTAATCCAAAGCCCTAGCTTGTGGTTGCCGCCCACCTCTCCATCCTCTCCTTGGATTTTCGGCGCCAACCCTAGGTTGCTGCCCAGCCCCTTGTGCCGCCGTCCAACTCCTTGCCGGCATCCAAGCTTCAGCCGGTGATCCTCCGGCGACCCTCCGGTGATCTTCCTAGGCTTCGGCGATAAGGTGAGCACTTGGCTTCCCTTGCTTGGCCGGCGCCTACTCCTCCACCAAAGCTGTCCAGTTTTCTGGACAGCTTGTTTTCTTCTCGTCGGAGTGTCGTTTGGACGACGGTTAGAGCTCCGACAGCGCCTAACTTACCGGGGATTCAATCTTCGGTAATCCTCTGAGGTGGAGGACGAAGAATTCGTCAAACAGTTGACGAATACCTCTCCGGAGAAGCGAGTTTTGAGGACTCGTCTTTGGGTCCGAATTTGGATTCGGATCGTGATCATCTCTCGATCACGTCGTCTTCAACACAAGGCTAGTAACCCGTACGAAGACGAAGCTCGTGGCTTAGCGAAGTCATCCTAAGGATACTCGGCGTGGATACGGATAGAGACGATTCTAGCGAGGATCGTTCCGGTTGATGTCGTTCCCGCTACACGTGATACGAAAGGTATACGTAGTTAAATTTCCTTTATTGCAAAATTTAAATTTACGGTTATGTCTACACATGTTGTACTATGCATGCGTGTGTTGTGTGTGTTGTAATAAATGTAGATTTATTATTTTTATTTCTTCCGCTGTGCACATATTTACGAAACATGTTCGAACACACACTCGCCGCGGTGCCGGAAACCCAACACGATTATGAGGAGACCTTTTCGCTGGTAGTCATGCTTAAGTCTATCCGGATTCTCTTATGTATTGCTGCTTATATGGATTATGAGGTGTGGCAGATGGATGTCAAGACAGCTTTCCTTAATGGAAGTCTTGAGGAAAACATCTATATGAAGCAACCAGAGGGATTCATTGCAAAGGGCAAAGAGCATCTTGTGTGCAAACTTAATCGGTCCATTTATGGATTGAAGCAAGCTTCAAGATCTTGGAACATCCGCTTTGATGAGGTAATCCAGTCTTATGGATTTATTCAAAGTCCAAATGAGTCTTGTGTATACAAGAGATGTGATAGAAACGTAGTGGTATTTCTTGTACTATACATAGATGACATTTTGTTAATTGGCAACAATGTCAAGGTGTTATCGGACGTAAGGGTATGGTTGTCCAAACAGTTTGATATGAAGGACTTGGGAGAAGTGGGACACATTCTCGGGATCAAGGTCATAAGGGATCGCAAAAAAAGAATGTTGTGCTTATCTCAAGCTTCATACATACACACCATTTTGGCTCATTTTACAATGTAGAACTCCAAGAAAGGTTTTCTACCTTTCAGGCATGGAGTTCCTTTATCTAAAGAGATGTGTCCTAGAACATCAAAGGAGTTAGAGAAGATGAAGGATGTTACTTAAGCTTCGATAGTAGGAAGCCTCATGTATGTTATGTTATGTACGAGGTCGGATATCTGCTTTGGCGTGGGCATGGTTAGAAGATATCAAAGTAATCCAGGACAAGGACATTAGACTGCGGTAAAGCATATATTGAAGTACCTGAGAAGGACTAGGGATTATGTGCTAGTATACCAGGCAGATCAATTACTCCCTATGGGTTACACAGATTCTGACTTCCAATCAGATAGGGATAATAGTAAGTCTACCTCGGGTTTTGTGTTTACTTTGGGAGGTGGAGCCATTGTATGGAGGAGTGTTAAGCAGAAATGTGTGGTAGACTCTACCATGAAAGCTGAGTATGTAGTAGCCTCTGAGGCGGCAAAAGAAGTTGTATGCCTCAGGAACTTCTTGATGGACTTGGATGTGATTCTTGGTTTGCCCAGAACTATCACAATTTATTGTGATAACAGTGGTGCAGTTGCAAACTCGAAGGAACCACGAGGTCATAAGGCAAGTAAACACATAGAGCGCAAGTACCACCTGATACGAGAAATCGTAAAGGAGGTAAAAGTTGTTGTCGCCTAGATTGCATCTGAGGATGACCTGGTAGATCCTTTCACTAAGGCCCTTCTAGCGAGAGCTTTGATAACATAGATGAGTTGACTTCCCCGTGTTAAATCGACTTCCATTGTAGCAATGATGGATCGGATTATACGACCTACTCAAGAAATAATTCCCATGCAACCATCAGAGGTCAGTAGCCAAAATCTAATGGACGGAAGAATATCTGTTAGCTTTCATAACTATTCTACAACAGTAACTACTCCAGTAGAATATGATGATAAAGACGAGGAAGAACTGCGTGAACACATCATCTCCGTCTTAGTACAAGAAGAAGATGTTGGAGAGGTCTGGGACACTTTGGGGCAGCCAAGCAGCAAATTTGACTATTATGTTCGATATACACCACCAAAACAACCAGAATATGATATGAGTCTCATAAAACCTTCTTGGGGTGATTCTGATGATGAGGATGATGCTTATCTCTCTTCAAAAACAACAGTAGAAGATACTTTACCACCACCACAAACGGAAGATATTTTTCAAAAATTATTACCCAAAGAAATTCCACAATCATCAAGACAGCTACAACCAGAAAGATCGCAAATACGAGCAGAAGTGGAACTTTTGATTGCTAACTTTCTGTCCCAATTAAACCATGCAGAGGATACACGCCTAGGGGCCACTGTACCTCAGTCCATTGGCTTAAGTGTGGACGCAGAAGGTTATCATAACAATTTTACAGAAGATGATGAATATGCTGATCATGATTATTATGAGGAGGAATTCTTGGCAGTAGCAGAAGAAGTACCAGAAGGTGGATGGGAATTGGAGTACCCACAACTGGCACAATGTACAGAACATATATATTCCTCTTCTGCGGTTTCTAACTACCGACCTCCTCCTGACACTACCATGGGACCATCAAATTATCCTCCCGCCACAAACTTAGAAGCAGGACCAAGCTCTCGTCCCACATTTGAAGGATATCATGGCGGACGATTTCGACGAAAGGAACAAAATGAATGGTGGAACTTACCTTCAGCATTTCACCAAACTGGTGCTATATTCATTATTCCCACTCAACTTGGACTTTTTGATGAAGTATTTATGCGATGGGAATCTATTACCAAAAATTTAGTATCTATCCAAAATTTCACAGATGCTCAGACCAAAGTTGAATTTATTGAAAATTTATTAGGGGAAGCTGAAAAATTAGCCTGGATACAATGGTGTATGAGCTTTCCTGAAGAATATCAACTTCTTCTCAACAACACTGATGGAGCAGGAGGCACTCAAAATATTTTATCTCAGATTCGAATGGTGTTCAAATTAGAAGATCCCTTTCAAGGATATACACATATGCAAGATGAAGCTTATAAAGATTTAGAACGACTAACTTGCAACAATCTGAAGGATATATTATCTTTTCTTAATGACTATCTCCGTATTTCAGCAAAAATAGGACGACTATTCACCTCTCCAGAATTATCTAAAAAATTATGGGCTAAAATGCCAGGTGACCTCGGGAGTCATATTAAGCAAGCATTTCAAGATCAGTATCAAGGCAACACTGTGGGTGTTTTCCCTCGAATATTATTTGCTTACAGATATCTGAAAAATGAATGCAAAGATGCTGCCTTCAAACGAGCTCTGAAAGATTTATCCTTTTGCAGCAATATTCCTATTCCTTGCTATTATAAACGTCCTGATAAACGAATAGGAGTTCGTAAATCCTGAACTTTTTGTGGCAAACCTCATCCGTCCCATGCTCGGATCGAGCGACACAAGCATCTTATTAAAAACAAGAAGTGCCGATGTTTTCTCTACGGTGAAGGTCATTTTGCTCGGGAATGTCCCAATGACCGTCGCAATATTAAATGCATCGCTATGTTTGAACAACTCCACCTCCCAGATGATTATGATATTGTCTCCGTACAGAATGGTGAAGATCCTAGTGATGCCATCTTTAGTCTTTCTGAAGATGAAGGCCTGGATGACCTTCAACAAACTTTGAACCCGTTATTTTCCGAATCAATTTTTATGCTCCGAGAAAGCGGGAAGACGTGGTGGATAGGCCCTAACACTGGCTATCGCAGTATGGTACAAGTTTCGCAACAACAATATGAATGCCATCATATATGGGAGATCAACGAAGACATTAATAGCCAACATGAAGGATACAAATGTTGTAAACAACCAACTCAACGGCGACATCGGCGTCATTGCCCTTTATGCAAAATGACTACCTGTGGCATGTGCAGTCTTTATTATTACAACAAAATAACTCCAGTGGCCACAACACCAATCAGGTATGATACTTCCAATTTAGTTTGTGAACAACAAAACTACATTAAGCAATGTGAAGCAGAGATTAAACGCCTGCAAAGTCAACTAGATGATCAAGAACGAGAAAAAGTAGAGTGTAACCAAATACGACTGGATGATGTTCAAGTGGCCCAGGAAAATCAACAATTGCAAAGAGAAAAGCAAGAATTATTGGTCAATTATCAAGAACTCATTCAAGAAAATATGGAATTTGACAGACTCATCTTAGAAAAAGAAAGAATAAGGAAGGAGATACGACAATTGCAACAACAAAAATAGAAGGAAATTCTTTCTATTGAAGAAGACCTTAATGTACTTCTCCAAGAATACAAAGTATGCTCACTTCTTGAACAACCAAGATAGGCTAAAAGCGGAAGAAATAAGTTATACAACCTGAAGGTTAGTTTTGAGATAAATTCTTTACCTGCCTTTCAACTCAATGCTATTCTCGACACAGGAGCCACAACATGTGTCGTAGATCAGGATTCTGTCCCTACGGCTGCATTAGAAGAAAATCCATTCGTTGTTCATTTCAACGGTATTTCCTCAAAGGCTATAGCCAAGAAGAAGCTAAAGGGAGGGAAAATGATGATTGGATATAATACATTCAGAATTCCTTATACCTATTCTTTTCCTATGAAACTTGGGGAAAATATTCAAATGATCCTCGGATGTAACTTCATTCGAGCTATGCAAGGAGGCCTCCGCATTGAGGGTAATCAGGTAACATTTTATAAGAATTTGACAACAATAGAAACATCCCCTTATGTTTCTGCTGCAGCTATTCCTGAGCAAGAATTAGAAGGAAATGAATATATTCAGATCCAAGATATGATTATCTATACAGCTCAAAACACAAAAGGCATTCTCCAAAAATTTCAAAAAATTATTTCTGAACTTAAGCAGCAAGGCTATATTGGGGATGATCCTCTCAAACACTGGAATAAAAACAAAGTCCTCTGCCATCTGGACATTACTAATCCTGATCTAACTATTGAAGATCGACCACTCAAACATATAACTCCAGCTGTCAAAGATGCCTTCACCAGACATATTAAAGCTCTATTATCCATTGGAGTTATCAGACCAAGTATGAGCCGTCACCGAACTACAGCTATAATAGTTCACTCAGGTACTTCTATTGATCCAAAAATTGGTCAGGAAGTCAAAGGAAAAGAGCATATGGTGTTTAATTACAAGCGACTAAATGATCTGACCCACAAAGATCAATATAGTCTCCCTGGAATTAATACCATCCTCAAGAGAGTCAGTAATAAACGAAGTTTTTCCAATTTTGACCTCAAATCCGGTTTTCATCAAGTTGCTATGCACCCAGATTCAATTCCATGGACTGCCTTTTAGGTCATTGATGGTTTATATGAATGGATTGTTATGCCTTTTGGTCTCAAAAATGCCCCTGCTATTTTTCAACAAAAGATGGATAATTGCTTCTCAGGTACTGAAGCTTATATTGTTGTATATATTGATGACATTTTGGTATTCTCTGATTCAGAAACCGAGCATGAAAAGCATCTACAATCTATGCTTGAGATTTGTAAGAAACATGGGCTAGTCTTAAGCCCTACCAAGATGAAGATAGTAGTCAAAGAAATAGACTTCCTCGGAGTTGTCTTAGGAAATAATAGAATTAAGCTCCAGCCCCATATTATCAAAAGGGTTGCTAATTTCAAAGACGAAGACCTTTTAAGCTTAAAGGGAATGCGGTCCTAGTTGGGATTACTTAACTATGATCGAACTTACATACCAAATCTTGGTAAATTGCTAGGACCACTTTATGCCAAAACCAAATCTAATGGGGAAAGGCGAATGAATGAGAAAGATTGGGAGTTAGTCAGAAATATTAAAAGACAAGTTCAAAACCTCCCTGATCTAGAGATACCACCAGAAATCTGTTTTATGATACTCGAAGTTGATGGCTGTATGACTGGCTGGGGGGGTATTTGTAAATAGAAGACCCACAAATATGACCCTAAAAGCACAGAAAAAATATGTGCTTATGCAAGTGGAAGATTTAACCCAGTCAAATCCACTATTGATGCTGAAATTAATGTTGTCATAAAGACTATGGAAGCTCTTAAAATATATTATTTAGATAAAAAAGAGCTGTTAATCAGAACAGACTGCCAAGCAATCATTAGCTTTTTTAATAAAACTGCAGTCAACAAACCTTCACGAGTCCGATGGATTTATTTTGTGGATTACATTACTGGGAGTGGCCTAACAGTCACATTTGAACACATAGATGGCTCTCATAATCAGCTGGCGGATGCCCTCTCTCGACTAATTAATGTGTTAATTTTGTCAGGATGGCAGGAGCAGCATCTGAGCACTCTTGGACAACTGGCGGGAGTAGCACAAGAGATAATCAATCGAGCAAGCCACCAAGTGAGGACTCACTTTGCCTTAGTGATCAACAAGTTCCTGACCTTGTTTCCCATTATCAGGATCAACTCAACCGAATGCGACATTGGCGACAAAAGGGACTCAACCTTGCTGAAGAGCACTCAATTGAAGCCCATATGCGACTTATCCAGAAGGAAGCCGCCCAACAGGCTATCCAAGCCCTACAGCAATACCGAGCAATCCACCCCATTAAACTGGAGGAAGTTCGAAGATGCTCCACTCGATGCAATTAGTATGGTGACTGGCTACCCGTGATCCAGCAACAGGACAAACAGTTGGAAGATGCTTTGGCTTTAGTGATGGACACCGCCCACAGAGCAACAAGCTTTGGCTTCTAACTACTTTCTGTCATATCCTTAGCTGCCTTATTGTACTATAGGACCAGTGTGAGCTGCATGTTGGTGCAGTGAGGCACCGAAATCGAACCTGTGTTTTGATTATAGCAAAGACACAAAAGTTAAGTCTATTTTATTTTCTCACGAGCTGAATCGAGTGTGCAGAAGATTGATATAGCTGGAGCTGAAGGCTAGCGACACCCGGAGGAAGCCGCGGTGGTCGGGCGATACTCGAGTTACTTCGGAGGGAGCCGAAGGAATCGAGTGGAAGGCCGGAAGCAAAAGCGACACATAAGTATCGAGGTAAGCTCGTGTGTGCGAGAGTAAGTAAGGTCGTATCCTCTTTACGGGGATGATCTTAAGCGTAGATCCGACCAAAGACATCTTATAGATGGTCTAGGTCGAGATCGGATGGTCGACGACCATCAAAATTATGTTTTTATTGAGCTAACTTTGACTTGCAGCAAGCATCGGTCATCGGCTTGGAGGACTCGATTGCGTGTATCGATCATTCGCCGAAGGTCATCAATCGATGATCTTGCCATCGATCGGGATGATGGCCATCGATCGATGGTCAATGATCATCAAGAGTCAAGGCTTATCACTCCACCTCAAAGCGGTTTGGTGTCCATTTGTGATTGGTTGAAGACCCACTCGAAAAGGGGCTCAAAGGCTATAAAAGGAGGGCCAAACCTAGGGTTTTGACAACAATTCTAAGCTTCCAAAAAGTCTCCGCAAAGCTACCGACAACAACGTGCTCCGACGTCTAGGTTTCATTTCCTTTATTTTTATGCGTCGGTTTTAATTTTAGTGTCGTTGCTCATTTACATTCTTCAAGCTATTTTCTATCGTAACGAGGAGAGAG
Source organism: Wurfbainia villosa (assembly GCA_025175895.1). Classification (NCBI taxonomy): domain Eukaryota; kingdom Viridiplantae; phylum Streptophyta; class Magnoliopsida; order Zingiberales; family Zingiberaceae; genus Wurfbainia; species Wurfbainia villosa. The sequence continues at coordinate 76,083,652 of CM045990.1, forward strand.
TGTCCTCTACCTCAAGTTTTTTATATCGATTAACTCCTACCTCCAACGAGGAGGAGTTTGTTTAGTGATTTGCCCTCCGTGCGTGGTCAAGGACCACTAGGGCCTTGGAGTAGTAGCCTTCGGCTACGAACCAAGTAAATATCTTGTTTCTATTGTCTTCTTTACTTTTTGTTTTGCTTATCTTTCCGCTGCGTATATTTGTCTTGAAACGAATTCGAAAAAGTTTTTTCTTTCGCTATTCACCCCCCCCTCTAGCGAACCGCATTGATCCAACAATTGGTATCAGAGCCGGGGGCGCTTAGATTTGGTGAAACCACCAATCTAACTTTTTTTCACAGATTTGTTTTTCGTTCGTTTAAATTTTTCTCCCGCACTACTAATCCAAGACGAAGTCTTGGTACTCTTCGTTTGATTTTGTTTTGCAAGTATTCGCTTTTGGAGAAGCCGACGGTCAAACGGGCATAACTTTTCGTACAAGTTGACCCACGACACGGTCTACCTACCAAATCGAAGCTCTCGCAGAGATCTACACTTCTTATGGGGGTTTACCCCCGTAACAAGCTGTTTTCATCCTCAAAAAACGACGTTTAGTAGCCTTTCGGGGACATCGAAGGTTGTGAGTACTTACTTTTTATTTAGTTTCTTATTTCTTTGCTTAACTTTCTATTTTTCGTTTATTTCTTTTTATTTCCCGCACTACTAATCCAAGACGCAAGTCTTGGTACTTTCGTGTGTTTTTGTTGTTGCTAGGTTTTCATTTTAGTCTCCTTGTCTTTTTGTTCTAATGGCCCATCTCGAGGGTTTTAGCACCGTCCGACCTCCGTTTTACAACGGAGATGATTTCCGTTACTGGAAAGGTCGGATGGAATGCTTTCTCAAAACCCAAATTGAGATGTGGATCATAATTCAAACGGGTTTCACACTTCCGACCAATGAAGTGGGTGACTCCTTGGATTATGATCAATGGACCGTTGCAACAAAACGACAAGTCGAAGCCGACGCCAAGGCGACACAAATCCTCCAATGTGGCCTATCCAAGGAGGAGCTAAATCGCGTCGGCCCCTTCATAAGCGCAAAGGATCTTTGGACAAAACTAATCGAGTTACACGAAGGATCGGATCAAGCTAAGGTTTGCAAACGTGATTTGTTATTCAATAAATTGTACACACTAAAAATGCAGGAACACGAGTCCGCGACGCAACTCCATGCCCGTGTCCAAGACATAGTCAACAACCTACATGCAATCGGGCAAAAGGTCGAAAATCGCGACCTTATAAGGTATGTCCTAAACTCTTTTTCGAGGACTACCTTATGGGCATCCATGATCGATGCCTATAAGGTCTCCAAGGACCTTTCTAAAATTAGGTTAGATGAACTCTTTTCGGATTTTGAACTTCATGAGCAGTCTAACTCGGAGCCCAAGAGGGGTATAGCCTTGTTTGCAGGTTCAAAGAAGAAGAAAATCGCAAGCAAGCCACCACCAACCGAGGAGGAAGACGAGTCCGAAGAAGAAGTTGACCCGGAGTTGACTGCCGAACTAATGAACCTAGCTCGAAGGATAGCCAAGGGACGAAAGCGAACCACGACTCGACCCAACCAAGGTAAGTCTAAAAGTTCTAACATTAGGTGTTATGAGTGTAACAGGTTTGGACACATCAAGTCCGAGTGCCCCAAGCTCAACCACCAAGCACCTAAGCACAAGAAGGCCCTCAACGCGACATGGGAAGAAGCGTCATCCGAAGAAGACGAAGACCACGTCTTCATGGCGAAATCGATTGAGTCAGACACGGAGACCGAACCTGAACTTGAGTCAGAACCTGAGGATGACTCGGACTACGAAGCTACCTTCAAGTCAAGCCACGGATACGCATCCGGTTCAAAAGATACCCTTAAAGTAAGTCGAAATTTATTTAATACTTTACAAAATACCGTTAGGTTTTTGTCTAGGAAATTAGTTAAATCCGAGTCCAAGGTCGAGACCCTAGTTGAGGAAGTTAAACTCCTCAAACACCAGGTCTCCCTAACCTCTTCGACTAGTCGAGTTCAAGAGAAGGACTCAACTCGGGTTGAAAAACTCAAAGTTGAGAACTCTCTCTTGAAAAGTCAAGTCGAAGATCTTAGGAACACGTTGGAAAGGTTCACTTCGGGATCCAAAGGACTTGACCTCCTACTTGGATCTCAAAGGGCCATGTACAACAAGGCTGGACTCGGGTTTAACTCAAACACGACTAATAGGTCGTATATGTCGATTGTAAGTCGACATAAGAAACATGTCCAAGCATGGGTCCCTAAGACCACTTTGATTTCAACTCTAGGATCTAACTCGTACTGGGTTCCCAAGGACCAAATCCACTATGTGGATAGACCGAACCGATTCAACGGTCTAGGGGGAGCCAGTACAAAATATGTTTGTGCTTTAACTTAGAAATTGCATGTTTTAACTTAGAAAGTTTGTGCTTTAACTTAGAAATTGCATGTTTTAACTTAGAAAGTTTGTGCTTTAAAACTTGTGAACTCTCTTAGAACACGTACATAACCAACTAAAATTCTTGAAAGATTGAGCCTCGGGAGCCTCTTTTCAAATAACTAACTAAAATCCTTTGAAAAGATTGAGCCTCGGGAGCCTCTTTTCAAAAATAACGTTAGACTAGGAAATGATCTTAGGTGAGTCAAGTCATCATTTTCTTGAAAATGGCTTTGTCTAAGGAAGTGGTCGATGATCCGATAAAAGAAGGCCCTGTGCCTCGCGACACAGGAAGCCATGATCTTGAAAAGGTAAACTTGACAAGCCTAGGTTAAATCCAAATCTAACATAAAATTACTTGAACCTAAATCCACTTAATCAACTTAATTAGAAGTCATCTCAAAATAAACACATAAGTATAACATGCTTGATCATATAGACTCCGGTGAGATGACCTAGGGTTAACAACTTACAACCAATTTTCTTAACAAAAATCTAACATCCAATCCAACCACCTTGTGTGTAGGATCAATGGATGTTGGACAGCGGTTGCTCCCGACACATGACCGGGGATCAACTCAAATTCGCAAAGCTTCGATTCAAACGACAAGGATCGGTAGCCTTTGGGAATAACGGCAAGCTCAAAATCATCGGATCAGGTGATATCGAGCTTAACATGAATTTTGTTATTAAAAATGTATTACTTGTAGAGAATTTTGAATATAACTTACTTAGTGTAAGTCAATTGTGTGATAATAACTATAAGGTTATATTTCTAGAAAATGAATGCATAATTAATACCAACGAAACCTCTAAAACAATTCTTAAAGGAACTAGAAATAACAACATTTATACGATCAATTTAACCAACTCCTCAACTAAGTGTCTTATGACACGGCAAGAGGAATCATGGTTGTGGCACCGACGACTCAGTCACTCACACCCAAGACTCGTCCACAAGATGAGTCAGAATGGCTTAGTCAGAGGCTTACCCAACCTCAACAAACTGGTTAATAAAATCTGTAATGCTTGTCAACAAGGAAAACAACCTAGGACACAACACAAGTTAACTAACCAAGAACGAACCTCAAGAGTACTTGAGCTCCTGCATATGGATCTATTCGATTCACATGGAGCCAAGTCACTCAATAGAAGTCAATATTGCTTAGTCATAATTGACGACTACTCCAGGTTTACCTGGGTTAGGTTCATCAAACATAAAAATGATATCCTAGATCAATTAATCAATTTATTCAAATTAATCGAGAATCAAAAAGACCTTAAGGTTAAAAGACTTAGAAGCGATCATGGTAGTGAATTAGAAAATCAAAGGTTCATCGACTTCTGTAACCTAAACGGATACCACCATGAATTCTCTTGCCCTAGGACCCCTCAACAAAATGGCCTAGTGGAGCGGAAAAACCGAACTCTACAAGAAGCCGCTAGGACCATGTTGAACGAATACGACCTACCCAATAGGTTTTGGGCAGAAGCCGTTAGCACGGCTTGCTATGTCCAGAATAGGATCCTTATGGTAAAGAGGCACCTTAAGACCTCGTACGAGATTTATCACGATAAAATACCTAACATCAAGTACTTTAGGGTATTTGGGTGTAAGGTACATATCCTAAACACTAAGGATTACCTAGGGAAATTTACATCCAAAACCACGACCGGAATCTTTCTAGGATACTCGACTACAAGTAGAGCTTATAGAGTATATAACCACGACACCCTTAGAGTTGAGGAGACTATCAATGTAGTATTCGATGAAGGACATGAACCTACAAAACCCCCGGCAACCCCAATTAGCGAGCCGATTCATACTAGACCTTACTCTGATCCGGAGATCAGGTCTAGTGTTAATCCTAACCTAAGTCAACCTAGTCACTCTATTGATCAAGTGATAGATGACTCCAACCAAACTAGTGTTCAACCAAGTCACCCTATTGATCAAGCATTAGGTGACACAAACCCAACCCAATCTAGCACTCAGACTAACCACCCTATCGATCAAGTGATAGGAGATCCTAATCTAGGAGTTCGAACTAGAGCATCCTATAGGAACCTTAGTCAAATTTCCTTAATTTCAAAGATAGAACCCAAATCAATTGAACAAGCTCTTCTTGATCCCGATTGGATTATTGCAATGCAAGAAGAGCTAGCTCAATTTACTAGGAATGAAGTGTGGGAATTAGTACCACCACCTAAAGACAAAACGATAATTGGAACAAGGTGGGTGTTTCGAAATAAGCTTGATGATAAAGGTGAAGTAGTTAGAAACAAGGCTCGGTTAGTCGCCAAAGGATTTAGCCAAGTCGAAGGCTTAGATTACGTGAAACCTATGCCCGATAGCTAGACTCGAATCCATTAGAATGTTGCTAGCTTATGCCGCACATCGAGGATTTAAGCTATTTCAAATGGATGTTAAGTCGGCATTCCTAAATGGATACATTAAAGAAGAAGTTTATGTTAGCCGTATTCGAAAATCTAGATAAACCCGACCATGTTCTAAAACTTAAGAAAGCTCTCTATGGACTTAAACAAGCTCCTCGAGCTTGGTACGAGAGACTTTCAATCCATCTTACGTCAAAAGGGTTTAACCAAGGCTTAGTTGACCCAACTCTCTTTGTAAAAACCTTAGGTAAAGAAATATTCATAGCTCAAATTTACGTAGATGATATAATTTTTGGAACCTCTAACTCAGCCTTACTAAACGAGTTCGTTTTGCTCATGGAAAGTGAGTTCGAAATGAACTTGGTAGGCGAGTTAAGTTTCTTTTTAGGTCTACAAATTAAACAAACTAAGGATGGTATATACCTATATCAACAAAAATACACTAAGGAGTTAATTAAAAGATTTGGAATGCAAGACGCTAAGGTAATAACCACCCCAATGGCGATAAATGTTAACATAGGAGAAGACCTAGAAAGTAAGTCCATTGACTTAAAGTACTATAGGAGCGCGATAGGAAGTCTCCTATACTTAAGCACAAGTGACACGATATCTTATTTGCAGTAAGTATGTGCGCCAGATTTCAAACATGTGCCAAGGAGTCTCACCTAACCCTAGTTAAGCGTATCCTTAGATATCTAAAGGGTACACTTAATGTCGGTATTTGGTATCCTAGATCTACTGAGTTCGAACTAATCGGCTACTCCGATTCGGATTATCGTAGTAAACTCGATAGAAAGAGCACAGTGGTTGTTGTCAACTACTCGGCTCGAGTCTAGTGAGTTAGTGCGAGGGAAGCAACATTGTGTTGCCTTGTCTACCACCGAAGCCGAATACATCGCGATGGGTGAGTGTGTCACTCAGCTTCTTTGGATGAAGCACACCCTCCGTGACTTTAAGTTAGACTTTACGAATACTAAACTTCACGTAGATAACATTAGTTCAATTAATCTTACAAAGAATCCAATATGTCACTCTAGGACAAAGCATATAGAGGTAAAACACCATTTCATTCGAGAACATGTAGCCAACGGCTCCATACAACTCGAATATGTTGACTCGAAGTCTAACCTAGAAGACATATTTACTAAACCACTACCCGAAGCCGAATTTAGTCTCTTGAGACGAAAATTAGGCATGTGCCTAATAGAATAGGAACTTACAAATTATATTTTCTTACTACTATTTCTTACATTTTGATGGAACTAGCATAGGACATACCTTAGATATCATGCACCTATAGATTTAAGGAGCCAGTACATCTCACAACACATAGGACTAATGTGTTTGTGTACTTAGCCACGTAGATGGGCGTGAGATGTTAGGACCCTACTCCAGGTTCCAAGATGTAGATCAAGTGCGTCAATATGAACCTTGGAGTATAAATATGCAACTAATATTAACCAACTCTAATCAGGACTTGTTGATAATATCATTTCAATCAAGTCAAACTAGAGTTGAACATTTAGATGAATTATTTTCACATACTATTTTTAAAATCATCATGCTTGGACTTAGGGTTTTCTTAAAACCCCCCCACTTTTTCCTTGATTTATGTCCAAAGGGAGAAAAGGCCAAAGTTAAGGTTCAAGAAAAGCCAAAGTTCAATTTCAAATTTTTGAAATTGATAACTTAACAAAACTTTGATTCTGGCCTAAGTTAAGGGGGAGTAAGGTTTAGGTTTCAACTCTTCGGAATTGAAAACTTTAAAGGCCCAAGTTAAGAAATCAAAAGTTAAACCTTTTGAATAATTAACCTTTTGACTTAACTTTTGATTACTTAACTTGCACTTATTTTTGACTCTAAGAAGCCTAACTTAACTTTTGTGTTTGGAGAAATAAAAGTCTTTTTCAAGTACTCACCCTCGGTCAAGGGGGAGGGTTCCTCTAAGGGGAGAACTTGAGAAATATTTTTACTACTCCTACTTTTGCTTCTTGTCTTTCTTTGTTTCATGCACTTAATTTCCTTAACTTTGTGTGTTTTGCCATATATCAAAAGGGGAGATTGTTGGTGCAGTGAGGCACCGAAATCGAACCTGTGTTTTGATTATAGCAAAGACACAAAAGTTAAGTCTATTTTGTTTTCTCACGAGCTGAATCGAGTGTGCAGAAGATTGATATAGCTGGAGCTGAAGGCTAGCGACACCCGGAGGAAGCCGCGGTGGTCGGGCGATACTCGAGTTACTTCGGAGGGAGCCGAAGGAATCGAGTGGAAGGCCGGAAGCAAAATCGACACGTAAGTATCGAGGTAAGCTCGTGTGTGCGAGAGTAAGTAAGGTCATATCCTCTTTACGGGATGATCTTAGCGTAGATCCGACCAAAGACATCTTATAGATGGTCTAGGTCGAGATCGGATGGTCGACGACCATCAAAATTATGTTTTTATTGAGCTAACTTTGACTTGCGGCATCGGTCATTGCCGGCTTGGAGGACTCATTGGTGTATCGATCATTAGAAGGTCATCAATCGATCGATCGCCATCGATCGATGATGCCATCGATCGTGATGGGCAATGATCAGATTCGAAGAGTCAAGGCTTATCACTCCACCTCAAAGCGGTTTGGTGTCCATTTGTGATTGGTTGAAGACCCACTCGAAAAGGGGCTCAAAAGCTATAAAAGGAGGGCCAAACCTAGGGTTTTGACAACAATTCTAAGCTTCCAAAAAGTCTCCGCAAAGCTACCGACAACAACGTGCTCCGACGTCTAGGTTTCATTTCCTTTATTTTTGTACGTCGGTTTTAATTTTAGTGTCGTTGCTCATTTACATTCTTCGAAGCTATTTTTCTATCGTAACGAGGAGAGGGGGAGTGTCCCTCTACCTCAAGTTTTTTTGTATCGATTAACTCCTACCTCCAACGAGGAGGAGTTTGTTTAGTGATTTGCCCTCCGTGCGTGGTCAAGGACCACTAGGGCCTTGGAGTAGTAGCCTTCGGCTACGAACCAAGTAAATATCTTGTTTCTATTGTCTTCTTTACTTTTTGTTTTGCTTATCTTTCCGCTGCGTATATTTGTCTTGAAACGAATTCGAAAAAGTTTTTTCTTTCGCTATTCACCCACCCCCTCTAGCGAACCGCATTGATCCAACACTGCATTATTGTACTATAGGACCAGTGTGAGCTGCATTATTGTACTATAGGACCAGTGTGAGCTGCATTATCTACAGTGTGCTAGTGACATGGATTGAGCCCCGGGGAGCCATCCATATCACTTTGTGTCTCAAAGGGAATCTAAGTGATTGATATGAAGATAAGAATGCGATGGGGCCCCTTGTGCACCTGGTTCTTATCCCTTCATCCTCACTCTATAAATTCCCTTGCCTTCTACTCTTGCAAGGCATCAGTCGTTCGCTGAAGTCTTACTTGAGTTCAGAGTTTGAAGTCCTGTAAGTTCTACTTTTAATACAAGTCTGTATATTTGCTATAGTTCTTTCTATACTTATCTTGTATTATGAAAACAAACGAAAACACTTCCTTCCTCTTGGTATCAGAGGAGGAACCGCAGAAGAGGAATATATATGTTCTGTACATTGTGCCAGTTGTGGGTACTCCAATTCCCATCCACCTTCTGGTACTTCTTCTGCTACTTCCAAGAATTCCTCCTCATAATAATCATGATCAGCATATTCATATTCAGCATATTCATCATCTTCTGTAAAATTGTTATGATAACCTTCTGCGTCCACACTTAAGCCCATGGACTGAAGTACAGTGGCCCCTAGGCGTGTATCCTCTGCATGGTTTAATTGGGACAGAAAGTTAGCAATCAAAAGTTCGGATGAGGTTTGCCATGAAAAGTTCGGGATTTACGAACTCATATTTGTTTATCAGGACGTTTATAATAGCCAGGAATAGGAATATTGCTGCAGAAGGATAAATCTTTCAGAGCTCGTTTGAAGGAAGCATCTTTGCATTCATTTTCCAGATATCTGTAAGCAAATAATATTCAAGGGAAAACACCCACAGTGTTGCCCTGATCTAGAGATACCATTAGAAATCTGTTTTATGATACTCGAAGTTGATGGTTGTATGACTGGCTGGGGGGTATTTGTAAATGGAAGACCCACCAATATGACCCTAAAAGCACAGAAAAAATATGTGCTTATGCAAGTGGAAGATTTAACCCAGTCAAATCCACTATTGATGCTGAAATTAATACTGTCATGAAGACTATGGAAGCTCTTAAAATATATTATTTAGATAAAAAGGAGTTGTTAATCAGAACAGACTGCCAAGTCATCATTAGCTTTTTTTAATAAAACTGCAGTCAACAAACCTTCACGAGTCCGATGGATTTCTTTTGTGGATTACATTACTGGGAGTGGCCTAACAGTCACATTTGAACACATAGATGGCTCTCATAATCAGCTGGCGGATGCCGTCTCTCGACTAATTAATGTGTTAATTTTGTCAGGATGGCAAGAGCAGCATCTGAGCACTCTTGGACAACTGGCGGGAGCTGCACAAGAGATAACCAATCGAGCAAGCCACCAAGTGAGGACTCACTTTGCCTTAGTGATCAACAAGTTCCTGACCTTGTTTCCCAATATCAGGATCAACTCAACTGAATGCGACATGGGCGACAAAAGGGACTCAACCTTGTTGAAGAGCACTCAATTGAAGCCCATATGTGACTTATCTAGAAGGAAGCCGCCCAACAGGCTATCCAAGCCCTACAGCAATACCGAGCAATCCACCACATTAAACTGGAGGAATACCGAAGATGCTCCACTCGACGCAATTGGTATGGTGACTGGCTACCCGTGATCCAGCAACAGGACAAACAGCTGGAAGATGCTTTGGCTTTAGTGATGGACACCGCCCACAGAGCAACAAGCTTTGGCTTCTAAATGTCATATCCTTAGCTGCATTATTGTACTATAGGACCAGTGTGAGCTGCATTATTGTACTATAGGACTAGTGTGAGCTGCATTATTGTACTATAGGACCAGTGTGAGCTGCATTATCTACAGTGTGCTAGTGACATGGATTGAGCCCCAGGGAGCCATCCATATCACTTTGTGTCTCAAAGGGAATCTAAGTGATTGATATGAAGATAAGAATGCGATGGGACCCCTTGTGCACCCGGTTCTTATCCCTTCATCCTCACTCTATAAATTCCCTTGCCTTCTACTCTTGCAAGGCATCAGTCGTTCCCTGAAGTCTTACTTGAGTTCAGAGTTTGAAGTCCTGTAAGTTCTACTTTTAATACAAGTCTGTATATTTTCTATAGTTCTTTCTATACTTATCTTGTATTATGAAAACAAACGAAAATGCTTCCTTCCTCTTGGTATCAGAGCTTTTATTCAAGAAGAAAGTTTTAATACGGGGAATCAACTTGAATGCAAATATCAAGAACTCATTCAAGAAAATATGGAATTTGACAGACTCATCTTAGAAAAAGAAGGAATAAGGAATGAGATACGACAATTGCAACAACAAAAACAGAAGGAAATTCTTTCTATTGAAGAAGACCTTAATGTACTTCTCCAAGAATACAAAGTATGCTCACTTCCTGAACAACCAAGACAGGCTAAAAGCGAAAGAAATATGTTATACAACCTGAAGGTTAGTTTTGAGATAAATTCTTTACCTGCCTTTCAGCTCAATGCTATTCTCGACACAGGAGCCACAACATGTGGCGTAGATCAGGATTCTATCCCTACGGTTGCATTAGAAGAAAATCCATTCGTTGTTCATTTCAACGGTATTTCCTCAAAGGCTATAGCCAAGAAGAAGCTAAAGGGAGGGAAAATGATGATTGGATATAATACATTCAGAATTCCTTATACCTATTCTTTTCCTATGAAACTTAGGGAAAATATTCAAATGATCCTCGGATGTAACTTCATTTGAACTATGCAAGGAGGCCTCCGCATTGAGGGTAATCAGGTAACATTTTATAAGAATTTGACAACAATAGAAATAGCCCCTTATGTTTCTGCTGCAGCTATTCCTGAGCTAGAATTAGAAGAAAATGAATATATTCAGATCCAGGATATGATTAACTATACAGCTTAGAACACAAAAGGCATTCTCCAAAAATTTCAAAAAATTATTTCTGAACTTAAGCAGCAAGTCTATATTGGGGATGATCCTCTCAAACACTGGAATAAAAACAAAGTCCTCTGCCATCTGGACATTACTAATCCTGATCTAACTATTGAAGATCGACCACTCAAACATATAACTTTAGCTGTCAAAGATGCCTTCACCAGACATATTAAAGCTCTATTAACCATTGGAGTTATCAGACCAAGTATGAGTCGTCACCGAACTACAGCTATAATAGTTCACTCAGGTACTTCTATTGATCCAAAAACTGGTCAGGAAGTCAAAGGAAAAGAGCGTATGGTGTTTAATTACAAGCGACTAAATGATCATACCCACAAAGATCAATATAGTCTCCCTGGAATTAATACCATCCTCAAGAGAGTCAGTAATAAACGAATTTTTTTTCCAAATTTGACCTCAAATCCAGTTTTCATCAAGTTGCTATGCACCCAGATTCAATTCCATGAACTGCCTTTTGGGTCCCTGATGGTTTATATGAATGGCTTGTTATGCCTTTTGGTCTCAAAAATGCCCCTGCTATTTTTCAACGAAAGATGGATAATTGCTTCTCAGGTACTGAAGCTTATATTTCTGTATATATTGATGACATTTTGGTATTCTCTGATTCAGAAACCGAGCATGAAAAGCATCTACAATCTATGCTTGAGATTTGTAAGAAACATGGGCTAGTCTTAAGCCCTACCAAGATGAAGATAGCAGTCAAAGAAATAGACTTCTTCGGAGCTGTCTTAGGAAATAATAAAATTAAGCTCCAGCCCCATATTATCAAAAGGGTTGCTAATTTCAAAGACGAAGACCTTTTAAGCTTAAAGGGAATGCGGTCCTGGTTGGGATTACTTAACTATGCTCGAACTTACATACCAAATCTTGGTAAATTGCTAGGACCACTTTATGCCAAAACCAGCTCTAATGGGGAAAGGCGAATGAATGAGAAAGATTGGGAGTTAGTCAGAACTTTTAAAAGACAAGTTCAAAACCTCCTTGATCTAGAGATACCACCAGAAATCTATTTTATGATACTCGAAGTTGATGGCTGTATGACTAGATGGGGGGGGGGGTATTTGTAAATGGAAGACCCACCAATATGACCCTAAAAGTAGAGAAAAAATATGTGCTTATGCAAGTGGAAGATTTAACCTAGTCAAATCCACTATTGATGCTGAAATTAATGCTGTCATGAAGACTATGGAAGCTCTTAAAATATATTATTTAGATAAAAAAGAGTTGTTAATCAGAACAGACTGCCAAGCCATCATTAGCTTTTTTTAATAAAACTGCAGTCAACAAACCTTCACTAGTCCGATGGATTTCTTTTGTTGATTAGATTACTGGGAGTGGCCTAACAGTCACATTTGAACACATAGATGGCTCTCATAATCAGCTGGCGGATGCCCTATCTCGACTAATTAATGTGTTAATTATTTCAGGATGGCAGAAGCAGCATCTAAGCACTCTTGGACAACTGGCGGAAGCTGCACAGGAGATAACCAATCAAGAAAGCCACCAAGTGAGGACTCACTTTGCCTTAGTGATCAACAAGTTTTTGACCTTGTTTCCAAGTATCAGGATCAACTCAACTGAATGCGACATGGGCGACAAGATGGACTCAACCTTGCTGAAGAGCACTCAATTGAATCCCATATGCGACTTATCCAGAAGGAAGCCGCCCAACAGGCTATCCAAGCCCTACAGCAATACCGAGCAATCCACCACATTAAACTGGAGGAATACCGAAGATGATCCACTTGACGCAATTGGTATGGTGACTGGCTACCCGTGTTCCAGCAACAGGACAAACAGCTGGAAGATGCTTTGGCTTTAGTGATGGACACCGCCCACAGAGCAACAAGCTTTGGCTTCTAAATGTCATATCCTTAGCTGCATTATTGTACTATAGGACCAGTGTGAGCTGCATTATCTACAGTGTGCTAGTGACATGGATTGAGCCCCAGGGAGCCATCCATATCACTTTGTGTCTCAAAGGGAATCTAAGTGATTGATATGAAGATAAGAATGCGATGGGGCCCCTTGTGCACCCGGTTCTTATCCCTTCATCCTCACTCTATAAATTCCCTTGCCTTCTACTCTTGCAAGGCATCAGTCGTTCCCTGAAGTCTTACTTGAGTTCAGAGTTTGAAGTCCTGTAAGTTCTACTTTTAATACAAGTCTGTATATTTTCTATAGTTCTTTCTATACTTATCTTGTATTATGAAAACAAACGAAAACGCTTCCTTCCTCTTGGTATCAGAGCTAGTTTATAATGGCTGAGTAAAACACATTAGGTCAGGATAGGATAGGAAGAAGTCCCTGTGTTTTTCTATGCCACCTCATTTTGCCTAATTCTCACTATTTGGCCATTCCCCTATACAGAAAGTCCCGAGGGTGGCAGGCAACTGAGTTCGTAAGACCTTAAGTCCATTGGCAAGACCTATGTATAGTAATGTCTAAAAAAATGGGAAGAAGCTATTGAAGAATGGTATACTAAATCGCATACTTCAAACCTTGAATATCTTGACCTTGCTGAAATATCAAAGCCATCATCAAAAGAACTAGCTCATAACCTTAGTATCGTATATGACCGAGTATGTCTGTCCAGTAGGGTTCACTTGAAAAACTTCAAAACCATACTTGAAAAGACAACCAACCTTGAACGGGAACTCCACCAATTACGATCTTCACTCCAGAATCTCAATACTCTATTATTAGAAAATAAGCCCTTAACCAAACCAGAGCTAAAGGAGTTAATAACTAGTATTACTAAACAACCTAGACTTGTTGAAGAAGAAGCTTTACGGATTACTTCCAATCTGAACCTCAAACTTTAAAGGATAGAAAAGCTCCTTGAAAAGGTGGAAGGCTTCATGCGCGGATGAACTACGTTACAATCAAAGGAACAGAATCTTATACCGAAGCTATTCAAGAAGTTGAAAATATTGAACCTCCAGCACTTGGATTTCTCAGACCAAGTGAATTTCAAGGCGTAGCAAGCACCACTGGTGCTCTTATTAAGCAAAATAATTTGCAAATTCAATTGTTAACACAGATAGCTGAAGAAGTAAAAGGCATCCGCAGTGATTTGAAAACTCTCCTGGAGCGACAACAAGCAAGTACTAGAGTTCTTCCTGAAGCATTATTAACAAAACTCCAAAATTTGACACTTGGACCAAAAGAAGCTCCTAAAGAAGCAAGAGGGAAAATTTTGGTCTTCAAAGATCCCCTAAAGATCCTTGCTGAAGAAAAACAAAAGGCTCGAAAATGATGAACAATACATCAACTAGAACGGCTGCTCCAACACCCTTGATTGAAGATCAAATTCGTGATTACAGACGAGGGCAACGAAGAATCTACAACGCTCAGCAAGCCGCTAGACGAATTGGCAGATTCATTACTAGACGACCTACAGCGGCTAATACCCTCGAACAGCAAATTGATCCCCAGGTACAATTGCAACTTTCTATGCAGAAGCAAGCTACAATAGCACCAGCTGAGGTTCTCTACCATTCCCGACAAGATGATGTTCATCATCGAGTCTATATGCATAGATCTGAGGAACCCATCTTATGTACCTCCAATCAATTGTCGTATTAAGCAAGCATTTCAATATCGGTATCAAGGCAACACTGTGGGTGTTTTCCCTTGAATATTATTTGCTTACAGATATCTGGAAAATGAATGCAAAGATGCTGCCTTCAAACGAGCTCTGAAAGATTTATCCTTCTACAGCAATATTCCTATTCCTGGCTATTATAAACATCCTGATAAACGAATAGGAGTTCGTAAATCCTGAACTTTTCTGGCAAACCTCATCCGTCCCATGCTTGGATCGAGCGATGCAAGCATCTTATTAAAAACAAGAAGTGCCGATGTTTTCTCTGCGGTGAAGAAGGTCATTTTGCTCGGGAATGTCCCAATGACCGTCGCAATATTAAACGTGTCACTATGTTTGAACAACTCCACCTCCCAGATGATTATGATATTGTCTCCGTACAGGATGGTGAAGATCCTAGTGATGCCATCTTTAGTCTTTCTGAAGATGAAGGCCTGGATGACCTTCAACAAACTTTGAACCCGTTATTTTCCGAATCAATTTTTATGCTCCAAGAAAGTGGGAAGACGTGGTGGATAGGCCCTGACACAAATTTGCCGCTTGGCTGCCCCAAAGTGTCCCAGACCTCTCCAACATCTTCTTCTTGTACTAAGACGGAGATTATGTGTTCACGCAGTTCTTCCTCGTCTTTATCATCATATTCTACTGGAGTAGTTACTGTTGTAGAATAGTTATGAAAGCTAACAGATATTCTTTCGTCCATTAGATTTCGGCTACTGACCTCTGATGGTTGCATGGGAATTATTGCTTGAGTAGGTCATATAATCCAATCCATGTTGCGTAATTGTTCTGTTGAATACCGTCTTTCGGGGAGTGCATTTACACCATGGCTTGTCAGGTAGTCAACGACTCCCTGTACTTCATATGCAAAAGCAACATTCGGGGTGTTAGAAAGTCGCCCTATAAGACCTCTTGTTATTAATAAATTGGCTTCACCGTTACGCCAAGAGTCATATCCACGGGTTTGTATGGTTAATTGAATATTTCTAAAGAAATCACCAATGGTCATCATAATATCAGGAATAACATAGATGAGTTGACTTCCCCGTGTTAAATCGACTTCCATTGTAGCAATGATGGATCGATCATCTTGCCATCTGTTGTCTCAAAAGAGAATAAGCTCTACTGTTGATCTTTGCATTCATCTTCCGTTTGTGGTGGTGGTAAAGTATCTTCTACTGTTGTTTTTGAAGAGAGATAAGCATCATCCTCATCATCAGAATCACCCCAAGAAGGTTTTATGAGACTCATATCATATTCTGGTTGTTTTGGTGGTGTATATCGGACATAATAGTCAAATTTGCCGCTTGGCTGCCCTAAAGTGTCCCAGACCTCTCCTACCCAAAGAAATTCCACAATCATCAAGACAGCTACAACTAGAAAGATCGCAAATACGAGCAGAAGTGGAACTTTTGATTGCTAACTTTCTGTCCCAATTAAACCATGCAGAGGATACACGCCTAGGGGCCACTGTACCTCAGTCCATGGGCTTAAGTGTGGACGCAGAAGGTTATCATAACAATTTTACAGAAGATGATGAATATGCTAAATATGAATATGCTGATCATGATTATTATGAGGAGGAAGTCTTGGCAGTAGCAGAAGAAGTACCAGAAGGTGGATGGGAATTGGAGTACCCACAACTGGCACAATGTACAGAACATATATATTCCTCTTCTGCGGTTTCTAACTACCGACCTCCTCCTGACACTACCATGGGACCATCAAATTATCCTCCCGCCACAAACTTAGAAGCAGGACCAAGCTCTCGTCCCACATTTGAAGGATATCATGGCGGACGATTTCGATGAAAGGAACAAAATGAAATGTGGAGGGAATGAGAATCAGATGTATGGCAGTATGAGGACAGCATAGTCTTTTAGTATAAGTGGGAGATTGTTGGGATGTATACTGAAAAGTCTATCTTTTGTATAACATCTTTATTTTCAAAATTAGAATTACATGATCTTTAATTGCATATTTATGGTTATGCATATTGTCTGATACCTTACATTGTAGATAACATGGTGTGTAGTGTCACATGGGAGATCATGTTATTAGTTCCTTGTAAAGTATAAGTAGAGGCTCACAACCGAGATGGTTTTGGACAAACCATTAGTATGGTTGTAGTGTAATTTGGTATTGATTTTTCTTGACCATAGAATTACACTAGTACACTTTGTGTGTATTGAGCAGGACCGACTTAGAGGTGATTCGATTTATTGTTGACTACATAATTGAATCGGACCTCGAATATTATGGAGTACATACTTTTAATCCCGATATAATAACTGGCACATGTACTTAGTATTTATTTTTTTGATTTACCAATGGGCGAGATTTATAGATTAAATCGATAGGCTCGGTAAGTTGGGAAATAATATTATTTACATGGTGTGTCGTTGATTATAGGAGGAAACCGTGTCCTATATATTAGGATGATGATGTCCCCTTGAGGAGCTCATAAGGATCATCATGTAAACCCTGCAGGTGGACTTGGTCAGGCATGATGATAAGGCTGAGTGGTACTACTCATGGAGTTATATGTTGATTAATTAATTATCAGTAAATTAATTAATTGACGGACATTCGAGATCTTAAAAATGGGGAGATATTTGTACAATTAATATATGGAGCCCATATTTATTTATGGGGGTTAGTGAGGTAGATCAATGAAAATCCTCTAGTGGAATGGATTATCATTAATTGATCGGACTTTATGTGGGCTAGATCCATTGGGTGGCCAAGATCCAACTCCTCCTCATGGTCCCTATTGTAGCCTATTAAAACCTTCATGAAGCCTAGATCCGATGGTGGAAAATGGAAGTCTAGATCCGACGGTGGAGGTTAAATCTCTAGATCCGACGGTGGAGATTAAATCTCTAGATCCGATGGTGGAGATTGAAAGGAGGCTTAAGCCTAGCTCTATAAAAGGAGGGCTAAGGGCTTTGGCGTGGAACATCTTTGGGAGATTACGGTTTTTGACTTGGGCGGC
Source organism: Wurfbainia villosa (assembly GCA_025175895.1). Taxonomy (NCBI): domain Eukaryota; kingdom Viridiplantae; phylum Streptophyta; class Magnoliopsida; order Zingiberales; family Zingiberaceae; genus Wurfbainia; species Wurfbainia villosa. Next base: position 76,101,244 of record CM045990.1, read on the forward strand.
TAGGGTTTGGGAAAGGGCTTGGGCGGCAACAAGTTGGAAGGATTAGGGTTTGTTTCATTCTCTTCCTAAGGTGTAGCCGGCGCCCATCATCTTCCTCCTTGCTTTGGCCGGGGTCCATACCTCCTCCTATTCTTCTCCTTGGCCGGCGGCAACAAGGGTGAAGGTTCTTCCTTTGGAGCTCTTGGCCGGCACCCATTATTCCTTCTCCCTCTTCTTGGTGGCCAGCGGCAACAACAAAGAGGAGAAGGTGGCTTGATCTTTCTCCAAAGGGATTGTGTCCGGAACTAGATAGGAGAAGAAGGGAGCTTATTATCTTCCTTTGTTCGGAGCGAACAAGGAAAGGAAGATATGTGATCTAGGAGACTTCATCTCTTGGAGGATCGTTGCCCACACAATGTCCAAGAGGAGGATAAGACATACAATAGAAGACCTTGAGGTAAACAAGAGGTATAATTCTTGTTTTGGTTTACTTTTGTTTCTTTGTATTATGTATGTAATTGCATGTGGTTAATTTACTTGGACCCCGAAGACAAACACAAAAACCGGCGATTCGTACATCGTCTATTCCATGGCTAATCGAAGAAAAGAGGTAGGTTGCTTGAACAATAAGTTTGTTCAAGTGACCACTCTAATCAAATAGCACGACGATGGATCGGTTGCTTGGGTAATCCCTCTTCGTCAAGGATTATTTTTTTTTTAATCTAGAGATGTAGATGGGATCGCCATGCACAAGCAACCGAGGTGAAGCGAGAAGCGAAGCATCATCCCTTCACATACATGGCTCGGGAAATACATAAACTACCCACTAAACCCTTTAAGTAATCAGAAAACCCCGACCCCATCAGTAACCTTGGACCTAAATGGGAGGGTCCTTTCCAGGTAGATAGCTGAGCGGGAATTGGAGCTTATTACTTGAAGGATGCTCAAGAAAGGCTTTTAGCAAGACCATGGAATGTATATCATTTGCGTCCTTATTTTAGTGGATGAATGTTGTGAAGTTTGTGTTTTTGCTCCTTTAGAAGAATACAATGTAATGTGAATAGTCTATTGTATTTCAAGTTTTGCATTGAATACAAATCGTTATATTTTCTCAGTATTGGGTGGGAAAGGAAAAGACAGTAAGTCTGGTGGAGTGCAATCAATAGTATTGCCTAAGACTATAAAATTGGTGGAATGTTCTGAAGGTGGATAGCCTGCTGCTCGGAATTAGTTGATGCAATCTTGGAAGCCCCATTGTAGAAAAGCAAAGCCTCGATCAAGGAACATATCGTTAATTTCAGCAAAAGTCTTGAATGTTTCTTGTGTGGTACTTGTTCCTTCTATGGAGGATGGTCGAGTTCGTAGAGTATCTAAAGTGTTTTGTAAGTAAGTCATTTGAAAATGAAGGGTTGAAAGTTCTGCCTTGTCATCTAGAGCTTTTATATAAGAGGCCTGAAGTTCTTTCTCAAGTCTTTGATAACCATGTTGTAATGATAATTCCCAAGTTTTGTTGGAGGATCGGAGGGCGGCTAGAGGGGGGTGAATATCCCAATTCGCATAGACGATGGAATTTGTTCACTCATCATGTGCTTGTCTACAATATTCGTTAATATGCAGCGGAAATACAAATAACAAATACGAATGCAAGAGACAATCACAACACACGTAATACATGACAATATACATGGTTCGAAACCTTAGGGTTCCTACTCCAGGGGGTGAGCTCAACGAGCTCGAGTTATGCGCACGACACTAACCAAACTCCTTCTCGACTACAAGTCGGAGGTGGAGAAACCTCATACAAGCAATTGTAATAGTAATACACAAAGGTACAAGCAAAATACAAAGACAAGATGAAATACAAGTAAAGAACACTTTACAAAACTTTGCTTTGATCACTTGTTTGTTGCTTGCTTTGGTTTGCTCTTGAAGGACTGGAATGAAGCAGTAATTCCCCTCCAAAATCGCCCCAAAAACCTTGGCGAAATCCTCTATCTCGAGCTCCATTTATAACCTGCATCGAGCTAATTTTGCGCCAATTAGTCGACTGCTCCTATAGCCGTTGTCTCACAACAATTCGATCCACGCTGGACAAGTTCCAACGGATCGATTGCTGGGACTGCTGGGCCAGAAACCACCAGTCACACACCAGTCGATGCCATCGACTTCGATCAGTCCAACCGACAACTATACCAGTCAACTAATGTCGGGTAAAACCTCAAACAAATACTTGTTTGAGCATCCGACCATCGGGTAAAATCTCAAAAACCATGTTTGAGCATTCGACACATTGTCTTAGCCACTTGGCCAAGTCCACCTCATCCTCTCATGGAGTTCCCCACAGAAGCTCTCTTCCCTCGGCCTACATCCCTCGGATGCACCAAGCGCACAGCTTTGCAATGTCATCCTTCACGTCTCTTGCCCTCGAAGTTTGCTTCCCTTAGGCCTCACTCATTCGCTCGCCGTCCGATGGCCCCTCGAATGCACCAAGTGCATGGCTTCGCAATGCCATCCTTCACCGACTCAAGGACCCCGAGCCTACGAGACTAGTGACCTTGCCAAGTCCTCAAGACTTCCCATTGCCAAGGCTACACACTTGGACTTACCAACACCAAGTCCCATGCTTGGATTTACCAACACCAAGCCCTATGCTTGGATTTTCCCAACACCAAGCCCCTATATTTGGATTTTCACCGCCAACATTCTAGACTTAGAGAGCTCCATCTATAACATAAGTACCAAAAGGTTCAAGTCAAATGAGTTGAACCAAACCTATCTCTGACATTGTCACTTAGGTCACATAAATGAGAGTCGCTTATCCCAGCTCCATAAGGATGGGTTGCTGGACTCATTTGATTTTGAATCATATGAGACATGTGAGTCTTGCCTTTTAGGCAAGATGACCAAGACTCCCTTTAGTGGACACAACGAGAGAGCAACAGACTTGTTAGGACTTATACATCGTGATGTATGCGGTCCTTTCAATGTTGCTGCTAGAGGTGGTTACAGGTACTTCATTACATTTACTGATGACTTCAGTAGATATGGTTATGTGTATCTGATGACACATAAATCTGAATCCTTTGAAAAGTTCAAAGAATTCAAGAATGAAGTACAAAACCAACTTGGCAAGAGTATTAAGATACTTCGATCAGATCAAGGTGGTGAATACCTTAGCCATGAGTTTCATGACTATCTAGCTGAGTGTGGGATTCTATCCCAACTCACTCCTCCTGGAACACCACAGTGGAATGGTGTATCCGAAAGGAGGAATCGTACCCTATTAGATATGGTACGATCTATGATGAGTCATAAAGATCTTCCTATATCTTTTTGGGGATATGCTCTAGACACAATAGCCTTCACACTTAACCGTGTACCATCCAAGGTTGTGATAAAGACACCATAAATGATATGGACAGGGAGAAATCCCAAGATGTCTTTCATGAGAATTTGGGGTTGTGAGGCTTACATTCGACGTCAAGTCTCAGACAAACTGGGACCCAAATCTGATAAGTGCTATTGTGTTGGATATCCCAAGGAGACGAAAGGATATTACTTCTACATTCCCAATCAACACAAAGTGTTTGTGGCAAAGACTGGGGTATTTCTAGAAAGGGATTTTGTTTCTAGAAAAACTAGTGGGAGTACGTTCGATCTTGAAGAAAATTAAGATAAGGACCATAGAACTGAGGCCTTGATGGATGTTGAACAGGAACCACAAAATGTTGTGGGTGATGAGATTGTTGCACAAAGAGTTGTGGAACAACAACCTGTTCAGGTAGACCTACCTCCTCGCAGGTCTGATAGGGTAAGTCGTCAGCCTGAGAGATACTCATTTCTCTTGTCTGACCGTGATGACGTTATGCTCATTGAGAATGAGCCTACCTCCTATCAAGAAGCTGTGATGAGCCCAGATTCTGAGAAATGGCTAGAGGCCATGAGATCCGGGATGGAATCCTTGTACACCAACCAAGAATGGACTTAGGTTGATCCACTTGAAGGCCTCAAATCTATTGGGTGTAAGTGGGTTTTTAAGAGAATGACTGACATGGATGGAGTTACGCATACCTATAAGGGTCGATTGGTGGCTAAAGGTTTCAAGCAAATTCATGGTATTGACTATGATGAAACCTTTTCTCCAGTGGCGATGTTTAAGTCCATTCGGATCATGCTTGCTATTGTAACATACCACGATTATGAGATCTGGCATATGGATGTCAAAACTATATTTCTGAATGAAAACTTGCTCGAGGATGTGTACATGACACAGCCTGAGGGTTTTGTGGATCTACAGCATACTGGGAAAGTATGCAAGCTGCAAAGGTCCATTTATGGGCTGAAGCAAGGTTCTCGGAGCTGGAATCTTCAATTCGATGAGGCGATCAAACAGTTTGGTTTCATCAAGAATGAAGATGAACCTTGTGTCTACAAGAGGGTTAATGGAAACACAGTTGTCTTCCTTGTATTGTATGTGGATGACATACTACTCTTTGGGAATGGCATCCCTTCGCTACAGTCTGTGAAGACTTGGCTGGGGACGTGCTTCTCAATGAAGGACTTAAGTGAAGCAGCCTGTATTCTAGGCATCAAGATCTATAGAGATACATCTAAGAGATTGCTTGGCCTAAGTCAGAGTACATATATTCACACGATTTTACTACGGTTTTCCATGCAGAATTCCAAGAAGGGACTTCTGCCGATGTCGCATGGTGTGAATCTTTCGAAGACTCAAAGTCCCTCTTCTAGAGAGGAGAGAGGTCACATGGATAAGATCCCTTATGCATCTACTATAGGATCTATCATGTACGTCATGCTATGTACTCATCTTGATGTCTCGTATGCTTTGAACATGACGAGTAGATACCAGTCAGATCCAAATGAGCATCACTGGATAGCACTCAAGAATATTATTAAGTACTTGTGAAGGACTAAAGAATATTTCTTGATATTTGGAGGCAATGAGGAGCTAGCTGTAAAGGGTTACAGCGATGTTAGCTTCCAAACTGACCAGGATGATTATAGATCACAATCAGGGTTCGTGATTTGCTTGAATAGTGGCACTGTGAGCCTGAAAGAGTTTGAAGTAGGACATAGTTGTTGATTCTACAACAAAGGCTGAGTATAACGCTGCATCAGAGGCAGCAAAGGAGGCAGTTTGGATCTGCAAGTTCATTACTGAGCTTGGGGTGGTTCCTAGCATAGCAGATCCTATAGAGCTCTATTGTGACAATAATGGAGCAATTGCGTAGGCTAAGGAACCTCACTCACCCCAACGGACCAAACACATACTACGGCACTTCCATCTCATTCGAGAGATTATCGATAGAGGAGATGTGAAGATTTGCAGAGTACCCACAGAGGCTAACATCGCAGATCCCTTGACCAAGGCTTTGGCACAGAAAAAGCATGATGGTCACACTAGGTCATTGGGTATTAGATACTACAGTGATTGGCACTAGTGCTAGTGGGAGATTGTTAGTGAAAGCCCTAGAGTCAATCATGTGATGATTGTTGTATGGACTTTGTTGTATCATATTCCTATTTATAAAGGCATGGTTATTATATTTACTTGTATTGGTGTCAAATAACTAAGTATAATAATGTCCTTGAGTATAAGTTTCTTATCTATATTAATCGATTAGTTGAATCGATAAAGAATGATATAGAGAACACTACTCTTAATCATTCCTAGTCAAGTATTAACATTCAGGGACAATGTTAATGCAAAGAGACTAGCATGTAGGTCAACTCGATGACTTGATCTCACAAGTCATGGATATGTGATATCAAGTTGACACATGGGTTTGCATTGGAGAATGTATACTGAATGACCCACCATGAGAAAGTATCATGGATCGTTATATGAGTGTCATATACTTTCTCATGTGACTATTAGTCCTTGGACCTGAAGTCACCATGGTTCCCTACATAAGGAGTTGCATTCTTTGGCTTCGTCAAATGTCACCCGTAAATGGGTGGACTATAAAGGCGATTACTGGGTATGTAACAAATTATGCGGAGGGATGTGAGTGATGTAGATGGGATCTATCCCTCCTATATGACGGGAGTGACATCGTTATTCTTGATAGAGTGAGATCACTAAGTGCCTAGTCATGCCCAAATGAGTCAATATGAGATATTAAGCTCATTTGATTAGAGTGAGTCTACTTGGAGTTCAAGATATAGATTGTACCGAGGATGACACGGTCTATGCTTCAATTGGTCAATCTAAATGTCAAGGATAAAGGGACATTGTCACATATTGTGAGAGTCACAATTAGTAGTCACAAAGGTGATGTTGGATCTCAACATTCTTGTAACTTGGGTAGCAATGATGTGTTTCTAGATACTGCTCATTGCATATGTTCCTAAATCGGTTTAGGAGCATTGCCAACGTTACAAGAACCTATAGGGTCACACACAAAGGGCAATTAGATGGAGATTAGGTTCATATGATGAACCATGAGGATTAGGTTCATGGGATGAACCAAACTGGATTAAGAGTAATCCAAATTAGACTAATTGAGTTGGACTCAAGTTGATTCAAGTGTTGAATGAGTCTAATTTAGATTTGATTCATTGAGTCAATTTAAACTAATGAATTGAGATTCATTAAATCAAATTGACTTGAATCAAATGGTTGGATTTGATCAACCATGGGAGATAAGAGGTCAAGTTTGACTTGACTTGAGAGGGAAGATGAATGGTCAATTTTGACTTGACCAATTGCCATGTCATGGTGACTTGGCATGGGGCCGGCCAATGATGATGCTCCACATCATCATGGACACATCATGGGGTGCCACCTCATGCGGGAGACCAAGAGCCATTGGCTCTTGGAGTTACATGCATGCATGTAACCCCCTTATAGTTGTTGGCCACTATTGATGGGTTATGAAAGTGTGGAGTTAAGTTGTGTAACTTCATCTTCTTCCTCCTCTCTTCCCTCAAGCTCTCTCTTCCACATCTTTCTGTGATCCTCTAAGGGGTGATATCACACTCTAAGTTTCTTTTCTCCACCTATTTCTTGTGTGGATACCGATAGAGGAGTGTACACTTGACACTCTCGAGTTCCGGCAAGCCGTTTGGATGAGCGGGATAAGCGAAGGGCGTTACATCATGGGTAAACTCTTAACATGTAGATCTAGAGTAGATCTAAAGTTTTTAAACACATACATGTAGTTTTATTTAATTTCGCACGGATCCGTGGCCGACTTCCGGGGTTTTCGCAATGCAAAAAGCGGTTTTTGCGGCTCGGATAGTCCAACAGTGGTATCAGAGCCACGTGTGAAGCATGTATGTGTTTAATTTTTGTAGTTTTATATTATATATAAAAATTACAGATCTATAAGTTTATTTAAATTTCCTATTTTTATAGATTTTTTGGGTATTTTTCTCGAAGAATAGAAGCAACAAGTGTTGGGACACTTGTAGGCTTCAACCACCGAGAAAAACTCTCCGAAACGGCGAGTTCTTGCTTAAGGTTTTTGGAAAAGTGACTTAAGTTTCTGTAAGATCAAGATGGAACACTCGCAAAGTTAATTTTGCGAGTAGGGGCATTGCCCCTATCCCCGAAAGGGGTCTTGTCCCGTGATCGCGCCCGGAAATCACTTAGCGGGACCGTTACGGAAATGTTACTCATAAAATTGAAAAAAAAAAATAGGAAAAATTATAGAATTTTCTGTAAAATACATAATTTATAATTATGTATAATTCTACAATGGTCATGGCCCAAGTTCCCTGATGTGATTGGATAAATGTGTTATAATTTATAATATGGCTTGTGCGTCGTTTTTGTGGTTGTGCATGTTGTATAAGGTATGTGACCTGCGCATCGTGCCTCTTCTTTTAAAATTCTAGTTGTAAATAGTTTTAGACTCAAATGTAACTCGATTTTCATGTTTGTAATGTACAAAAATGGAGCGGTGGAGGGTCCACTAGTAGACGGAGTTACAAGGAGAGAGTCGACGACACATGGCGGTCAAAGGAGGCACTTGGAGAAGCCGCTAACCCTAGGTTGACTGTCTGATCTTCTCATTGGTTTGAGAAGATCGTAGTAGGGCCATGACCTCATCACAATTAATTTATATATATATATATATATATATTTATTTATTTATTTTTCTTGTATGTATGTGATGTATGCTAGTAAATTTTCCTTGTATGTATATGATGCATGCTAGTAAATTTTGCTTGTATATATATGATGCATGCTAAGATATTTTGCTTGTATATATATGATGCATGCTAGTATATTGCTTGTATGTATGTGATGCATGCTAGTGTAGGGTAATAAAGGCCTTAATGCATATATGATACACATTCACGATTAGATTAGATCTTAATCGAATCAACTCAAAAATGCCTACCAAGTTTTGATACCCATCACTACCTCGATCATTTGTTATTGTTGAATCTGCCAAAGCAGAGCAACGCATATTATCTTGGTAGGGTATGGAGGGACAATCTTGGTCCCGCCTATCACGGCTTGGGTGAGAATAAGCTCAATTAGATTGAGTAAAACTAGTTAACTCAATTGGATTTAGTAAAACTATAGGCATATTCCAACCGTTGGAAAGGTAGGATAAGGTTACATTTACACTAAATCTTGGGTGATTTAGCCAAAGCTAACTCAAGGTCTTTTGTAAATGTGGATCTTGATCCTATAAACAAGAGTTGCATAGAGATGTAATCGCTAATTTGTTACCTACCGATCATACTAAGTCTTGGGCGATTTAGCCAAAGCTTGCTCAAGGCGTAGTATGATGTGGATCTTGTCCCGCAAGAATTATAGCTAGTTTGTATGAATCTAGTAATGTGGTTTGACCACATCCATAACTCGATTCTACAAAAGTCATATAATTCAGTGGGAGCATCATTTGATTAAAGGTGTAATTAAATGATAAATGGAATGTGATATTAATTTTCTGCATTGTGTATGTTGTAGATTACCATGTCGACAAACACGAACACTCTCTCCCTGCGTTCTATCCTTGAGAAGGAAAAGCTCAATGGAGTTAATTTCCTGGACTGGTACAGGAACCTGAGAATCATTCTCACCCAAGAAAGGAAACTGTACGTCCTGGAGAAGCCTATTCCGGAGGCACCTCCTGCCACTGCCTTGCGAACTAACCGTGATGCTAATAAGAAGCATCAAGATGATGTATTAGATATGTCATGTCTCATGCTCGCGACCATGAATCTGAGCTTCAGAAGCAACACGAGTTCATGAATGCTTATGATATGGTTGAACATCTTCGTCAACTATATCAAGGACAAGCAAGGCACGAGAGATATGAGATCTCTAAGGCATTGTTTCAGTCCAAGATGCAAGATGGGACTCCCGTAGGTCCATATGTACTCAAGATGATTGGGTACATAGAAAACCTACAGAGGTTGGGATTCCCACTTGGCCAAGAGCTGGCCACTGACTTGATTTTGCAATCTTTGCCACAAAGCTAAAATCAATTTGTCATGAATTACAACATGAATGAAATTGATAAGCCACTGCCTGAGATGCTTAGCATGTTGAGAACTGTTGAGCTCAACCTTAAGAAGGGAAAATCTGACTCCATTTTGATGGTGAAAAATAAGAAAGGCAAGGTCAAGCCTAAAGGTAAGGGAAATTCCCAAGCCAAGGGCAAAGGGAAGGAACTGAAATCGAAAGGAGGGGTGTCCAAAGAAGGGACTTGCTTCCATTGCAAGGAAGCTGGACTCTGGAAGCGTAACTGCAAAGCATACCTAGAAGATCTTAAGAAGAAGAGAAGTGAGACTTCTACTTCAGGTATAAATGTTATAGAAATCAATCAATCTATTTCTTCATCATGGGTATTAGATACCGGATGTGCATCTCACATTTGTACCAATGCGCAAACATTGAGAAATAGCAGGGCATTGACAAAGGGCAAGGTTGACCTACGAGTAGGCAATGGAGCAAGAGTTGCTATTGTTGCTATAGAAACTTATTATCTATCTCTGCCCTCTGGGCTTGTACTAGAACTAGATGAATGTTGTTATGTGCCTGCTTTGACTAAGAACATAATTTCGGTTTCTTGTTTGGACTAGAAAGGATTTACATTTATAATAAATAACAAATGTTTTTCAGTTTATTTAAATGTTATGTTCTATTGTAGTGCACCTCTAATGAACGGACTCTACATTCTAGACTTAGAGAGCCCCATCTATAACATAAGTACCAAAAGGTTCAAGTCAAATGAGTTGAACCAAACCTATCTCTGACATTGTCGCTTAGCTCACATAAATGAGAGTCGCTTATCCCAGCTCCCTAAGGATGGGCTGCTAGACTCATTTGATTTTGAATCATATGAGACATGCGAGTCTTGCCTTTTAGGTAAGATGACCAAGACTCCCTTTAGTGGACACAACGAGAGAGCAACAGACTTGTTAGGACTTATACATAGTGATGTATGTCGTCATTTTAATGTTGCTGCTAGAGGTGATTACAGGTACTTCATTACATTTACTGATGACTTCAGTAGATATGGTTTTTGTGTATCTAATGACACATAAATCTGAATCCTTTGAAAAGTTCAAAGAATTCAAGAATGAAGTACAAAATCAACTTGGCAAGAGTATTAAGATACTTCGATCAGATCGAGGTGGTGAATACCTTAGTCATGAGTTTCATGACTATCTAGCTGAGTGTGGGATTCTATCTCAACTCACTCCTCCTGGAACACCACAGTGGAATGGTGTATCCGAAAGGAGGAATCGTACCCTATTAGATATGGTACGATCTATGTTGAGTCACAAAGATCTTCCTATATCTTTTTGGGGATATGCTCTAGACACAGTAGCCTTCACACTTAACCGTGTACCATCCAAGGATGTGATAAAGACACCATATACGATATGGACAGGGAGAAATTCCAAGATATCTTTTATGAGAATTTGGGGTTGTGAGGCTTACGTTCGACGTCAAGTCTCAGACAAACTGGGACCCAAATCCGATAAGTGCTATTTTGTTGGATATCCCAAGGAGACGAAGGGATATTACTTCTACATTCCCAATCAACACAAAGTGTTTGTGGCAAAGACTGGGGTATTTCTAGAAAGGGATTTTGTTTCTAGAAAAACTAGTGGGAGTACGTTCGATCTTGAAGAAATTCAAGATAAGAACCATAGCACTGAGGTCTTGATGAATGTTGAACAAGAACCACAAAGTGTTGTGGGTGATGAGATTGTTACACAAAGAGTTGTGTAACAATAACCTGTTAAGGTAGACCTACCTCTTCGCAGGTCTGATAGGGTACATCGTCAGCCTAAGAGATACTCATTTCTCTTGTCTGACCATGATAACGTTATGCTCATTGAGAATTAGCCTACCTCCTATCAGGAAGCTGTGATGAGCCCAGATTCTAAGAAATGGCTAGAGGTCATTAGATCCGAGATGGAATCCATGTACACCAACCAAGTATGGACTTTGGTTGATCCACCTGAAGGCCTCAAAACCATTGGGTGTAAGTGGGTTTTTAAGAGAAAGACTGACATGGATGGACTTACGCATACCTATGAGGGTTGATTGGTGGCTAAAGGTTTCAAGCAAATTCATGGTATTGACTATGATGAAATCTTTTCTTCTGTGGCGATGTTTAAGTCCATTCGGATCATGCTTGCTATTGCAGCATACCACGATTATGAGATCTTGCAGATGGATGTCAAAACCATATTTCTGAATGGAATCTTGCTCGAGGATGTGTACATGACACATCCTGAGGGTTTTGTGGATCCACAGCATACTGGGAAAGTATGCAAGCTGCAAAGGTCCATTTATGGGCTAAAGCAAGCTTCTCAGGGATGGAATCTTCAATTCGATGATGCAATCAAACAGTTTGGTTTCAACAAGAATGAAGATGAACCCTGTGTCTATAAGAGGGTTATAGACACAGTTGTCTTCCTTGTATTGTATGTGGATGACATACTACTCATTGGGAATGACATCCCTTCGCTACAGTCTGTGAAGACTTGGTTGGGGACGTTCTTCTCAATGAAGAACTTAGGTGAAGCAGCCTGTATTCTAGGCATCAAGATCTATAGAGATAGATCTAAGAGATTACTTGGCCTAAGTCAGAGTACATATATTGACACGGTTTTACTACGGTTTGCCATGCAGAATTCCAAGAAGGGACTTCTGCCAATGTCACATAGTGTGAGTCTTTCGAAGACTCAAAGTCCCTCTTCTAGAGTGGAGAGAGACCGCATGGATAGATCCCTCTTTTATAGGATCTATCATGTGCACCATGCTGTGTATTCGTCCTGATGTCTCGTATGCTTTGAGCATGACGAGTAGATACCAGTCAGATCCAAGTGAGCGTCACTGGATAGCAGTCAAGAATATTATTAAGTACTTGAGAAGGACTAAAGAATATTTCTTGATATTTGAAGGCAATGAGGAGCTAGCTGTAAAGGGTTACAGCGATGTCAGCTTCCAAACTGACCAGGATGATTATAGATCACAGTCAAGGTTCATGTTTTTCTTGAATGGTGGCACTGTGAGCCTGGAAGAGTTCGAAGCAGGACACAGTTGTTGATTCTACAACAGAGGCTGAGTATATCACTGTATCAGAGGCAGCAAAGGAGGCAGTTTGGATCTGCAAGTTCATTACTGAGCTTGGGGTGGTTTCTAGCATAGCAGATCCTATAGAACTCTATTGTGACAACAATGGAGCGATTGTGCAGGCTAAGGAACCTCGCTCATACCAGCGGACCAACACATACTATGGCACTTTCATCTCATTCAAGAGATTATCGATAGAGGAGATGTGAAGATTTGCAGAGTACCCACAGAGGCTAACATCGCAGATTCCTTGACCAAGGCTTTGGCACAGAAAAAGAATGATGGTCACACTAGGTCATTGGGTATTAGATACTACAGTGATTGGCACTAGTGCTAGTGGGAGATTATTAGTGAAAGCTCTAGAGTCAATAATGTGATGATTGTTGTATGGACTTTGTTGTATCATATTCCTATTTATAAAGGCATGGTTATTATATTTACTTGTATTGGTGTAAAATAACTAAGTATAATAATGTCCTTGAGTATAAGGTTCTTATCTATATCAATCGATTAGTTGAATCGATAAAGAATGATATAGAGAACACTACTCTTAATCATTCCTAATCAAGTATTAACATTCAGGGACAATGTTAATGCAAAGAGACTAGCATGTAGGTCAACTCGATGACTTGATCTCACAAGTCATGGATATGTGATATCAAGTTGACACATGGGTATGCATTGGAGAATGTATACTGAATGACCCGCCATGAGAAATTATCATGGATCGTTATATGAGTGTCATATACTTTCTCATGTAACTATTAGTATGACTATTAGTCCTTGGACCTTAAGTCACTATGGTTCCCTACATAAGGAGTTGCATTCTTTGGCTTCGTCAAATGTCACCCGTAAATGGGTGGACTATAAAGGCGATTACTGGGCATGTAACAAATTATGCGGAGGGATGTGCGTGATGTAGATGGGATCTATCTCTCCTATATGACGGGAGTGACATCATTATTCTTGATAGGGTGAGATCACTAAGTATCTGACCATTCCCAAATGAGTCAATATGAGATATTAAGCTCATTTGATTAGAGTGAGTCTACTTGGAGTTCAAGATATAGATTGTACCGAGGATGACACGGTCTATGCTTCAATTGGTCAATCTAAATGTCAAGGATAGAGGGACATTGTCACATATTGTGAGAGTCACAATTAGTAGTCACAAAGGTGATGTTGGATCTCAACATTCTTGTTACTTAGGTAGCAATGATGTGTTGCTAGATACCGCTCATTGCTTATGTTCCTAAATCGGTTTAGGAGCATTGCCAACGTTACAAGAACCTATAGGGTCACACACAAAGGGCAATTAGATGGAGATTAGGTTCATGGGATGAACCAAATTGGATTAAGAGTAATCCAAATTAGACTAATTGAGTTGGACTCAAGTTGATTCAATTGTTGAATGAGTCTAATTTAGATTTAATTCGTCGAGTCAATTTAAACTAATGAATTGAGATTCATTAAATCAAATTGACTTGAATCAAATGGTTGGATTTGATCAACCATGGGAGATAAGAGGTCAAGTTTGACTTGACTTGAGAGGGAAGATGAATGGTAAATTTTGACTTGACCAATTACCATGTCATGGTGACTTGGCATGGGGGCAGCCAATGATGATGCTCCACATCATCATGGACACATCATGGGGTGCCACCTCATGAGGGAGACCAAGAGCCATTGGCTCTTGGAGTTACATGCATGCATGTAACCCCCTTATAGTGGTTGGCCACTATTGATGGGTTATGAAAGTGTGAAGTTAAGTTGTGTAACTTCATCTTCTTCCTCCTCTCTTCCCTCAAGCTCACTCTTCCTCATCTTGCCGTGAGCCTCTAAGGGGTGCTAGCACACTCTAGGTTTCATTTCTCCACCTATTGCTTGTGTGGATACCGATAGAGGAGTGTACACTTGACACTCTCGAGTTCGGGCAAGCCGTTTGAACGAGCGGGATAAGCGAAGGGCATCGCATCGAGGGTAAACTCTTAACATGTAGATCTAGAGTAGATCTAAAGTTTTTAAACAGATACATGTAGTTTTATTTACCTTCGCACGGATCTGTGGTCGACTTCCTATTGGGTTGATCCGAGTCCATGAGAGGAAACTTCGCTTCCCACTTCAACTCGATCGCTTGTTCTGACGCAGTATCCTAGATCCCTTCTTTTAAAATGCCTGATTAAATCAATCTATTACCATCCGGCGAATCGATAGCAATACGTAAATTCGTTTAGAGTTGTCATTTGAACAAACTTATTGTTCAAGCAACCTACCTCTATTCTACGAGTAGCCGCGGAAAAGATGATGTACGGATCGCCGGTTTTTGTGTTTATGTTCGGGATCCAAGTATTATTTAGCCACATACATAAAGTAAACATCCACATAAAACATGCATATAATTGAAAAGCAATTATAAACATAATACAAAGGAAGACTAATCAAAATAAACAAGATTATACCTCTTGTTATATCTCTTGATCTTCTATTGTATGTCCTTCCTCCTTTCGGATGTCGTGTGGGCGACGATCTACCAAAAGTTGAAGCTCCTAGATCACCAATCTTCCATTCCTTGTTCATTCTGAACAAAGGAAGATCATCAAACAAAACTCTTCTTCCTATCTAGAACCAGCCACCAAGTCAATAGACTCGATGTTGCCACCGGCCAAGGAAGAGAACATGGGTATGGGAACCAGCCAAAGGAGAATCAATGAGGGCATGGGCACCGGCCAACACTTGGAGAAGAGAAAGGAAAGCAATCCTTCTCCTCATTGCCGCCCAAATCCTAAACCTAGCTCTCCTAATTTCCGGCCAAGGATGAAGGGAAGAAGAATAGGTTGAGCTCCGACCAAGGTAGAGGGAAGAAGGATAGGAGCCGGCCAAACCTTGGAAGAAGAAGAAAAGGTCTTCTCCTCATGTTGCCGCCCACAACCAACACCCAAACCCCTAAACCTAGCCGCCCACTCCTAATCCTAATCTAATTAGGATTGCTTGCCGCCCAAGGGAAGCAAACCCTAACCCTCATCCATCAAGTTGCTGCCCACCCCTAATCCATCCTTTTATAGAGTTAGGGATAAGCCTTGTTTTAATCTCCACCATTGGTTCTAGGGATTTAATCTCAACCGTCGGATCTAGAGATTTAATCTCAACCGTCGGATCTAGAGATTTAATCTCTACCGTTGGATCTAGAGTTTTGTTTTCATCCATTGGATCTAAGCTTCATGAGGTGTTAATAGGCTACAATAGGGACCATGAGGAGGAGTTGGATCTTGGCCACACAATGGATCAAGCCCACATAAAGTCTGATCCATTAATGATTATCCATTCCACTAGAGGATTATCATTGATCTACCTCACCAACCCCCATAAGTTAATATGGGCACTGTATATTATATGTACATTTTCTCCCCGTGTTTAAGATATCGAATGTTCGTCGATTAATTAATTTACTGACCATTAATTAATCAACATCTAACTCCATGAGTAGTACCACTCAACCTTTTCATCATGCCAGACCAAGTCCACCTGCAGGGTTTACATGAGAACCTTATGAGCTCCTCAAGGGGACATCATCATCCTAATATATAGGACACAGTTTCCTCCTATAATCAACGGCACACTATATAAATAATATCATTTCCCAACTTACCGAGACTATCGATTTAATCTATAAATCTCGCCTATTGGTAAATCAAAGAAATGAATACTAAGTATATGTGCCCGTTATTATATCGGGATTAAGATCATGTACAATATAATATCTGAGGACCGATTCGATTATGTAGTCAGCAATAAATTGAATTACCTCTAAGTCGGTCCTGCTCAATACACACAAAGTGTACTAGTGTGATTTTATGGTCAAGACAAACCAATACCAAATCACACTACAACCATACCAATGGTTTGTCCAAAGTCATCTCGGTTGTGAGCCTTTACTTATACTTTACAAGGAACCGATAACGTGATCTCCCGTGTGACACCACACACCATGTTATCTACAATGTAATGTATTAGACAATATGCATAGCCATAAAAATATGCAAACAATGATCATGTGATTCTTATTTCAAAAATAAAGATGTTCATACAAAAGATAGACTTTTCAGTATACATCCCAATAATCTCCCACTTATACTAAAAGACTATGTTGTCCTCATACTGCCATACATCTGATTCCCCTTCCCTCCACATGCCTATCAAAGCTCTCGCTAGAATGACCTTAGTGAAAGGGTTTACCAGGTCATCCTCTGATGCAATCTAGGCGACAGCAACTTCTACCTCTTTTACGATTTCTCGTATCAGGTGGTACTTGCTCTCTATGTATTTACTTACCTTATGGGCGCGTGGTTCCTTCGAGTTTGCAACTGCACCATTATTATCACAAAAAATTGTGATTGTTCTGGGAAAACTAGGAATCACATCCAAGTCCATCAGGAAGTTCCTGAGCCACACAGCTTCTTTGGCTTACTCAGAGGCTGCCACATACTCAGCTTCCATGGTGGAGTCCGCCATGCATTTCTGCTTGACAGTCCTGCATACAATGGCTCCACCTCCCAAAGTAAACACAAAACCTAATGTAGACTTACTGTTATCTGTTGGATCGAGAAGCGTCTCTAGAGGGGGAGTGAATAGCGATCGTAAATCTTTTAGATGTTTCGTTCGTGTAGATAATTAAATGAGTAAGAGCAGTGGAAAAATAAAGAGACACATTTATTTTTACTTGGTTCACAACCCAGCGGTTGCTACTCCAAGGCCCTATCAGTCCTAGACCACGTACGGAGGGCAAAGCACTATAACGTCTCCTCCTCGTTGGAGGTAGGAGACAACGATCACAAAATCGAAAGTACGAGGATGAGGCAACAAGCCTACCTCACCTTGTTACGATTAAAACAAAGAATACAATAAAAACAATTACTTGTTACTGCTGCCGACGAAGGAGATTTGAACTTGTCGTCGCGTCGGCGTTATGACGGCGTTGGAGCGTTGTCGTTGTAGGAGCACTTGAGAATAAACTTGATGTGATTTGGAGTTGGAATCCTCCCCTCCTTTTATAGATTTTGGCCTCTGAATATGTCTCCTTTTTTTTCGGAACATATCACGAAGTTGTAATAAATTTTATCGTGAAGTGGCCGCATCAAACCTTATCCATTTTAACCTAGCGCAAAGGCTGATTCATCGCCATCACCAATCGATGATTCCCATCACGATCGATGAGCATCGACGATCGCCTAATGTCCAAAGAAGCTTGGATCACACCGCTACTTCCTCGCAAAGTAAGAGGTTAGCTCGAAAAATGATAAATGCGAAGGTTTCTAACCGTCCGATCTGGACCTAGACCTTCCACAGGAAGTCTTAGTCGGATCGCCACCTACGGTCATCCCCGTAAAGAGGACACGACCTTACAATCTCTCACTCACACGAGCTTTCCTCAATACTTGCCTTGTAGCTCTCGCTTCTGGCCTTCCACTCGATTCTTTCGGCTCCCTCCGAAGTCACTCGAGTGTCGCCTGACCACCGTGGCTTCCTCCGTGTGTCGCTAACCTTCAGCTCCAGCTTTAGTACTTTTCTTCACACTCGATTTAGCTTGTGAGATAATGATGTAAACTTAACTTTGTGTCTTTGCCATAATCAAAACACAGATTCAATTATCTGGTGCCCCTGCACCAACAATCTCCCCCTTTTTGATCTATGGCAAACCAACACAAAGTTAAGGGAAATTAAAGCATAAAACAAGTATAGTAAATGATGAATGTCATTTTCAAAAACTCCCCCTTAACCCTACGTGAGTTTTGAAAGAGATACTTTAGTTTTCAAAATTAAATAAATTTTGTGTTACTCCCCCTTAACTCCCCCTTAACTTTTGCTCTTCTCCCCCTTTTGCCATAAATCAAAACAAATGTTGGGTTTTGTTATGTAAAATTGAAGTTTGTTATATAAAATAGGGGTTTAAAAACAATATGGTATATGCATGCATCAAGATAAATCAACTATGAGTCCAAGCATGCGTCTAGCAGTAATTAGATAGATTGGTTCGAGGTGTGTCCCTCTGCACCAATAATCTAAACGTTTGTAATATAACCCTTATGGTTAGTTTGCTTTCCCCCTTAATCAAATATATGAAGTATAAGAGATGTAGGGGGCGCTAAACTTTGGCCTAAGAGTTGTTAAGTACAATAGTTGTGAAAATAAGTAGTATTTTGAAGATTGTTTTAAGTATATTTCAATTATCCTTAACATCTCACCCATTCTATGTGTCTCAGAATTTGTTCACCTTATATGTTTTGTGAGATGATTTTAAATTGATTAAAGATAGTCAACCTTGGGTTAGATTCGGATTTAACCTTTAGATCATTAAGTAACTTTTCGAGAAATTGGCTTTCAGGTCGTGGCGAGGCACAGGGGCCTTCTTTGATCGGAACAACGACCACTTCCTTAGACAAAGCCAAATTCAAGAAAATATCACTTAAGTCACTTAGGGTTACTTTCTGGTCTAACTAGTTTAGGATACAGTGAGGTAGCTTCAGCTAGTTCCACTCGGTCAAGTGCACCAAGCTAGATACGCCTTATCTAGCTCGAATACATGAGACTTTGTTTCCCTA
The DNA here is from genome assembly GCA_025175895.1 of Wurfbainia villosa. NCBI lineage: Eukaryota > Viridiplantae > Streptophyta > Magnoliopsida > Zingiberales > Zingiberaceae > Wurfbainia > Wurfbainia villosa. The sequence goes on from CM045990.1 coordinate 76,120,399, forward strand.
ACGTACTATCATCTCACCGTGTCCTGATACTATGTTGTCAAGAGTTGACTAATTATTTTCCCTATCTAGTCGTTCTACAAATTAAAGTAAAATATTCAATGATTTTGCTAAGTAAGCGGGTATACTATTTTAGTGTTAGCTCCCCCTGAACCATTGAACCAATATGGTCTATTCAAATAATGAACTTGATCCTCGGGAATCCAAAACTTATTAGTCCTTATATGTGAGTTCAATAAAACCTTTGGAACCCATGCTTGGACTCTTTGATCACTACGATTTACAATAGACATATATGACTTATTCGTAGTCGTTAACCTAAATCCGAGTCTGGCTTTGTTATACACGGCTCTTTGGGTTCCAAGTAGTCGGTTAAGATTCTTAGATCCCAACGTGAACCTTTCCAACGTAGCCTCAACCTCTTGAACTCGGTCTTTCAAGAGAGAATTCTCTTCCTCGAGTTTTTCAATTTGAGTTGAGTTTCCCTCTTGAACTTGACTAGTTGAAGTGATTAGAGTAGCCTCTTGCTTGAGGGTTTCAACCTCCTCAAGTAACGACTCAACCCTAGACTCGGACTTAGTTAATTTCCTATTGAGCATTTTAATTGTATTGTAAAGCGTATGAATTTGTGAGCGGCTAACCTTAATTTTCTCTTTTGGTCCGGCTTTGAGTTGCTTCTCGAAGTAGTCCTCGAGTTCGGAGTCAGTGTTGTAATTGTATTCGGATTTGGACTCTGACTCAGACTCTTTAGGTCTTGCCATGCATGCTATGTCGTCGCCTTCTTCGTTGTCCCATGTTGCATGAAAAGCCTTCTTTTGATTCTTTAGTAGCCTCCTTTCCCTCCGAATGATCTTCCGCACTACGTTCACTATTGCTTCCACCTTTTCGAATTCGGACTCTAATTCGTCATCGGGTTTGAGTCCATCTTCTTTCCTGGTAGGTGGCTTGCTTCTTTGTCCTGCAAGTAGAGCAATACCTCTCTCGGCCCGGACCACGTTAGTTTGCTCGTGAAGTTCAAACTCGAAAAATAATTCATCTAACCTAAGCTTCGAAAGGTCCTTAGAGACCTTGTAGGCATCGACCATGGATGCCCACAAGGTAGTCCTAGGAAATGAATTAAGAACGTACCTTAGTAGGTCACGATTTTTGACCTTGTGTCCGATGGTGTGCAAGCCGTTGACAATGTTCTGGACGCGGGCGTGTAGTTGCGTCACCGTCTCGTGTTCCTGCATCTTCAGGTTATACAACTTATTGAAAAGAAGGTCACATTTACATACCTTAGCATCGGACGTTCCTTCGTGTAGCTCGATTAATTTGTTCCATAGGTCCTTGGCGCTAATGAATGGTCCGATGCGGTTGAGTTCCTCCTTGGACAAGCCGCATTGCAATATTTGGGTTGCTCTTGCATCGGCTTCGATTTGCCTCTTGGTTGCATTTGTCCACTTGTTGAAATCCAAGGGCTCTCCTTGACCATTGGTGGGTAGAGCAAAGCCAGTTTGGATTATTATCCAAGTCTCGACTTGTGTTTTCAAGAAACACTCCATCCGACCTTTCCAATAACGGAAATCATCTCCGTTAAAGAACGGAGGTCGGGTGGTGTTATACCCCTCAATGTGAGCCATTAAGTATCTTGCAAAACACGAATAAAAACCAAAGGGAATTCCAAGACTTGATCTTGGATTAGTAATGCGAGAAATAAATAGGAAATAAACAGAATTAAATGAGAAAAATAAGAAACTAACCAAAACTAACAACTTACGACCTTCGATGTCCCCGAAAGGGTACTAGACGTTTGATTTTGGGTCTGGAAATTGCTTGTTACCAAGGTAAACCCTAATAAGAAATGTAGATCTATTAGAGAGCTTCGATTTGGTAGGTAGATTGTTATGTGATTCCACTTGTGTGAAAAGTTATGGTCGTTTTACCGTCGGCTACTCCAAGAGAGAATATTTGCAAGCACACAACCAAAAGAAACGTACCAAGACTTCGTCTTGGATTAGTAGTGCGGGAGCAAAAAGACCAAAAAAAAATACGAATTGAAAAATACGAACAGAAAACCAAAACATGCTAGATCGGTGGTTTCACCAAATCTTAGCGCCCCCGCTCTGATACCAATTGTTGGATCGAGAAGCGTCGCTAGAGGGGGGTGAATAGCGATCGTAAATCTTTTCGATGTTTCATTCGAGTAGATAATTAAATGAGTAAGAGCAGCGGAAAATAAAGAAACACATTAATTTTTACTTGGTTCACAACCCAGCGGTTGCTACTCCAAGGCCCTATCGGTCCTAGACCGCGTACGGAGGGCAAAGCACTATAACGTCTCCTCCTCGTTGGAGGTAGGAGACAACGATAACAAAACCGAAAGTACGAGGATGAGGCAACAAGCCTACCTCACCTCATTACGATTAAAACAAAGAATACAATAAAAACAATTACTTGCTACTGCTGCCGACGAAGGAGATTTGAACTTGTCGTCGCGTCGGCGTTATGACGACATTGGAGCGTTGGCGTTGTAGGAGCACTTGAGAATAAACTTGATGTGATTTGGAGTTGGAATCCTCCCCTCCTTTTATAGATTTTGGCCTCTGAATAAGTCTCCTCTTTTTTTGGAATATATCACGAAGTTGTAATAAATTTTATTGCGAAGTGGCCGCATCAAACCTTATCCGTTTTGACCTAGCGCAAAGGCTGATTCGTCGCCATCACCGATGATGACTCCATCACCGATCGATGAGCATCAATGTCGCCCAATGTCCAACAGTCGACTACCAGCCTGGCCACTTCCCTGCAGTAAGAGGTTAGCTCAAAAAATGATAAATGTGACGGTTTCTAACCATCCGATCTCGACCTAGACCTTCCACATAAAGTCTTAGTCGGATCACCACCTACGGTCATCCCCGTAAAGAGGACACGACCTTACAATCTCTCACTCACATGAGCTTTCCTCGATACTTGCCTTGTAGCTCTCGCTTCCGGCCTTCCACTTGATTCCTTCGGCTCCCTCCGAAGTCACTCAAGTGTCGCCCGACCACCGCGGCTTCCTCCGGGTGTCGCTAATCTTTAGCTCCAGCTTTAGTACTTTTTTGCACACTCGATTTAGCTCGTGATATAACGAACTTAACTTTGTGTCTTTGCCATAATCAAAACACAAGTTCGATTATCTGGTGCCCCTGCACCAACATTATCTCTATCAAATTGGAAGTCAGAATCCGTGTAACCCACAGGGAGTAATTGGTCTGCCTGATAAACCAGCATATAATCCCTAGTCCTTCTCAGGTACTTCAATATATGCTTTACTGTAGTCCAATGTCCCTGTCCTGGATTACTCTGATATCTGCTGATCATGCCCACGGCAAAGCAGATATCTGGTCTCGTACATAGTATCGCATACATGAGGCTTCCTACTGCCGAAGCATAAGGAACCACCTTCAGCTCCTCTATCTCCTCAGATGTTCTAGGACACATCTCCTTAGATAAAGGAACCCCGTGCCTGAAAGGTAGAAAACCCTTCTTGGAGTTCTGCATGCTAAAACGATCCATAATCGTGTCTATGTATGAAGCTTGGGATAAGCACAACATCCTTTTCCTGCGATCCCCTATAACCTTGATCCCAAGGATGTGTCCCACTTCTCCCAAGTCCTTCATATCAAACTATTTGGACAAACATACCCTTACGTCCGATAACACCTTGATATTGTTGCCAATCAACAAAATGTCATCTACGTATAGTACAAGAAATACCACTATGTTTCCGTCACATCTCTTGTATACACAAGACTTATTCGGACTTTGAATAAATCCATAAGATTGGATTACCTCATCAAAGCGAATGTTCCAAGACCTCGAAGCTTTCTTCAATCCATAAATGGACCGATTAAGCTTACATACAAGATGCTCTTTGCCTTTAACAATGAATCCCTCTGGTTGCTTCATATAGATGTTTTCCTCAAGACTTCCATTAAGGAAACCTATCTTGACATCCATCTGCCACACCTCATAATCCATATGAGTTGCAATGCATAAGAGAATCCGGATTGACTTAAGCATGGCTACCGGCGAAAAGGTTTCCTCATAATCGATACCCTCTTTCTGAGTATACCCCTTCGCAACAAGCCTCGCTTTGAAGGTCTCAACCTTCCCATCTATTCCTCTCTTTCTTTTGTATATCCACTTGCATCCAATGGTTTTTACACCATCGGATGGTTCCACTAGCTCCCATACCTAATTTGAATCCATAGATTCAATCTCAGTATTCATTGCACTTTGCCATGATGTTGCATCTATATCTTGGATTTCCTCGTCATATGTCCAGGGATCAGGTTCATGTTCGCCAGGGACCAAATCAGAAGATTCTCCCAAGAACATGAATCTATCAGGCTGTCTCATAACCCTCCCACTACGATGAGGTATCACCTGTGTATCCTCTGTGACACGCAGTGCAGTGACTTGTGGTATATCCTCTTATACCAGTGGTACTGAAGAAGTGACTTCCCCTTTTAATTCCTCCAGAACAATTTTACTCTTGGGCTTGTGGCTCATCACATAGTCTTCCTCTAGAAATCGGGCGTTCGTGCTAACGATCACCCTCTGATCTCTAGTACTATAAAACAAATCACTCCTCGTTCCTCTAGGATAGCCAACGAACATGCGTACTTCTGTACGAGGTTCCAACTCACCAGCATCTGCTTTCAGCACATGTGCTGGACTCCCCATATCCGAATATGTCTTAAACTAGGCTTTCGCCCAGTCCATAATTCTGTGGGAGTAGAAGGCACTGATTTAGATGGAACTAAGTTCAGAATGTACACCACCGTATCAAGAGCATATCCCCAGAACGAATCTGGCAACTCTGAATAACTCATCATCGATCTAACCATCTCCATAAGAGTCCTATTCCTTCGCTCTGCTACACCGTTCTGCTGGGGTGTGCCAGGTGCAGACAATTGGGATTGAATCCTAGCCTCTAATAAATAATTCCTAAACTCTCTTAAGAGGTACTCGCCACCACAATCAGATCGTAGTGTCTTGATACTTTTACCTTGACGTTTCTCCACATCAGCCTTGAATTCTTTAAACTTGTCAAAGCATTCAGACTTGCGGTACATCAGGTAAATGTATCCATATCTTGAATAATCGTCTATAAAAGAGATGAAATACTCAAAACCACCTCTAGCCTGGATAGACATAAGACCACACAAATCAGAATGAACCAACTCCAACACATCTTTGGCTCTATACCCCTTGGCCTTAAAAGGCCTCTTGGTCATTTTACCCTCCAAGCAAGATTCACAGGTTGGGAAATCTTCCACCACTAATGAACCCAGAGGTCCATCAGCTATCAACTTTTGAATTCTGCTTAGGTTAATATGACTAAGCCTAAGATGCCAAAGATATGTTTGGTTCATCTTTGAAGGTTCTTTTCTCTCATTGGAATTAGAAGATGAGTTATAAACTTCAATTTGCGTCGTGGGAGGTTTTGGTTCAAGTGTATATAAATTTCCTATCAATGTACCTGAAAAGATATTCTCTTTATTCCTTTTATAACAACTCTGTCATTAAAAGAAATAGAATATCCATCCATAAACAATTTAGAAACTGAAACTAAATTCTTTCTAAATAAAGGTACATAAAGGGAATTTTCCAGAACCAAAATTTTATTTTTTTCAAAAGATAAATAAAACGTCTCCCACTGCAATAGCCGCCACCTTCATGGCATTGCCCAAGTAAACGATAATCTCCCCATTGGCTAGTCATCGGGTTTCCTGGAACCCCTATAAAGTATTGCAGACATGATCAGTGGCTCCCATATCTACTCACCAGGTGTCGATAGATAACACCGCTAACCATGTTTCAATGACTAGACCAAAGGATATACCTTTGTTCTGCTTCGGATTGGGATAGTCCTTCTTCCAATGTCCAGTCTGCTTGCAAGTGAAGTACTTGCCTTTCGGCTTCTTCACTTCTCCCTGAGATCCTTCCACCACCTTTGCTCCACCTTGTTTCTTCTTCTTCTTGCCTTTCGGCTTAGAAGTAGAACCCTTCTAAGCAACCATGGCCTGAGCCTGAGCAAGCCTTTCTGTCGACTGGAGAATGATATCGACCTGGGTTTCCCCATCAATCTCAGCTCCAAGGACTTCTAGCTCATTCGTAGGCTTAGGAGGACACTCTTCGAAGAGTACATACTTGTACTCCTTAGCAGATAAGACAATATCTAGATTCTTTTCCAATCAATATTATTTGGGTACAGTAAGTTTATTTTCCTTTAGCATCATAGCAAGTGGACTAAAAGTTATTTTTGAAAATCCTAAGAATCACATAGATCATTACTTTAGATTTCAAAAAATTATTGATTCCTCAAATAATAAAATTTTAAAATCAACCAACACCTCAAAACACCGAGAATATCATATGCCACGATAGTGTGGACGTATACGAATTCTACATTTGTAAGAGGAGGTTTTACCCATTAATTCTACTATCTTGTCAACCTAACTTTTTGACATGTAAAATTAATAGTTGGTTTCTCTTCGGCCCTACAAATAAAAGCAGTGACTCCTATGGGGAGGATACTTATATTTGTATCTAAGTGTTCACCATTACTTGGTACCAAGGTAATTATCTCGGGTTATGTGTCGTACGGTGGGGAAGTACACACGTTCCTTAATAATTTCCTATAACCATATTCGACCTTGTGATCCGCAAACAAACTCATCCGATTGGGAGGAAGGCACTCAGAGCCGACGCGCAAGTTTGTTTGCATCACTTGTCAAATCGTAATGGAGGTCGTGGGAATTTATAAAAATATCTCTCTCCCACTTAGTAATTTGAAAATGAGGAATTTTCTAGCCTACAACATGCATATCAAACAATAAGCAATAAATATGAAAAATAAATTATTTTCCAACTATTATGGCTTTTGTCTTCAATATGTCTCCCGTCGCATCACCTTCTCGTCCGCTCCTCCTACGCCATGTACGAGCCATCCGGAGATCCGAGCCGAGACTAAAATCTATTTTAATTTACATCCATCGATCCTATACTCCACGAGGGAGTGTACATGAAATCTAGATCGAAAGTAAACTAAAATAAAAAGAGTGGCTAAACAATGTCATATCTAATTTACAAAAAATTAAATACTAGCCTCGTCAACCCCGAGGATTCAACAAAATAAACATTTACACACATACAATCACATACACACATATGGCAATAATAGTCGGATCTTATGCCTGCAACCAAAGAGTTAACCTACGCATATCCTACTATTATTCGGCACATATAATATATGAAAAGTGCATAAAAATTAACCGAATCCTAAACACACAAAATCGAAAACCTTGGCTCTGATACAAATTGTTGGGTTGATACGAGTCCGTGAGAGGAAACTTCGCTTCCCACTTCTACTCGGTCGCTTGTTCATGGTGATCCCATCGATGTCCCCGGATTAAAAATTTAATCCTAGACAAAAGGGAACACCCAAGCAACCTTGTCATCGTCGTGCTATTCGTTTAGAGTGGTCACTTGAACAAACTTGTTGTTCAAGCGACCTACCTCTATTCCACGAGTAGCCGCGGAATAGACGATGTACGGATCGCCGGTTTTTGTGTTTATGTTCGGGATCCAAGTATTATTTAGCCACATACATAAAGTAAACATCCACATAAAACATGCATATAATTGAAAAGCAATTATAAACATAATACAAAGGAATACTAATCAAAATAAACAAGATTATACCTCTTGTTATACCTCTTGATCTTCTATTGTATGTCCTTCCTCCTTTCGGACGTCGTGTGGCTGACGATCTACCAAAAGTTGAAGCTCCTAGATCACCAATCTTCCTTTCCTTGTTCACTCCGAACAAAGGAAGATCATCAAACAAAACTCTTCTTTCTATCTAGAACCGGCCACCAAGTCAATAGACTCGATGTTGCCGCCAGCCAAGGAAGAGAACATAGAGTATGGGAACCGGCCAAAGGAGAATCAATGAGGGCATGGGCGCCGGCCAACACTTGGAGAAGAGAAAGGAAAGCAATCCTTCTCCTCGTTGCCGCCCAAACCCTAAACCTAGCTCTCCTAATTTCTGGCCAAGGATGAAAGGAAGAAGAATAGGTTGAGCTTCGGCCAAGGTAGAGAGAAGAAGGATAGGAGCTGGCCAAACCTTGGAAGAAGAAGAAAAGGTCTTCTCCTCATGTTGCCGCCCACAACCAACACCCAAACCCCTAAACCTAGCCGCCCACTCCTAATCCTAATCTAATTAGGATTGCTTGCCGCCCAAGGGAAGCAAACCCTAACCCTCATCCATCAAGTTGCCGCCCACCCCTAATCCATCCTTTTATAGAGTTAGGGATAAGCCTTGTTTTAATCTCCACCATTGGTTCTAGGGATTTAATCTCAACCGTCGGATCTAGAGATTTAATCTCAACCGTCGGATCTAGAGATTTAATCTCTACCGTTGGATCTAGAGTTTTGTTTTCATCCATTGGATCTAAGCTTCATGAGGTGTTAATAGGCTACAATAGGGACCATGAGGAGGAGTTGGATCTTGGCCACCCAATGGATCAAGCCCACATAAAGTCTGATCCATTAATGATTATCCATTCCACTAAAGGATTATCATTGATCTACCTCACCAACCCCAATAAGTTAATATGGGCTCCATATATTATATGTATATTTTCTCCCCGTGTTTAAGATCTCGAATGTCCGTCGATTAATTAATTTACTGACCATTAATTAATCAACATCTAACTCCATGAGTAGTACCACTCAACCTTTTCATCATGCTGGACCAAGTCCACCTGCAGGGTTTACATGATGATCCTTATGAGCTCCTTAAGGGGACATCATCATCCTAATATATAGGACATGGTTTCCTCCTATAATCAACGGCACACCATATAAATAATATCATTTCCTAACTTACCGAGCCAATCGATTTAATCTATAAATCTCGCCCATTGGTAAATCAAAGAAATGAATACTAAGTATATGTCCCCATTATTATATCGGGATTAAGAGCATGTACAATATAATATCTTAGGTCCGATTCGATTATGTAGTCAACAATAAATCGAATCACCTCTAAGTCGGTCCTGCTCAATACACACAAAGTGTACTAGTGTGATTTTATGGTCAAGACAAACCAATACCAAATCACACTACAACCATACCAATGGTTTGTCCAAAGTCATCTCGGTTGTGAGCCTTTACTTATACTTTACAAGGAACCGATAACATGAACTCCCGTGTGACACCATACACCATGTTATCTATAATGTAATGTATTAGACAATATGCATACCCATAAAAATATGCAAACAATGATCATGTGATTCTTATTTCAAAAATAAAGATGTTCATACAAAAGATAGACTTTTCAGTATATATCCCAACACTTCCGGAGTTTCCGCAATGCAAAAAGCGGTTTTTGTGACTCGGATAGTCCAACATGTTTTATGTTTAAACTCTAGAGAATGTGTATGCTTAGATATGTTAAGAACTTGTGTAATATCCCTGTGTCAACATTTCATTATAGTTGATTTATTTCTTTAGCTTCCACTGTTTCAAGTTAAGAGTTTGATTTATGATACTTGTTTAGAAACTATGTTTAGATCTTGTTACGAGTTGTTGATAATCTTTTGTTAAAATTTGGTATTAATTAGTTTATAAATAGTGTAAGTGGGTTTATGGAAGAATTGAGTCATGTTTGGCTTCTTGACATAAAGAAAGAGATAAAGTATGATGGTAACACCTCCTTGACTAGAGTAAAGAGAGGGGGGTGTTACAGGATGGTTCTTTCTTCTCTATTCGGTACCTCAAATATCTCTTCTCACTTCTTCTTCTACATTCTACTTTTTCACTCTTCCGTTTCTAACTTAAGCATCGGAGGGGACATGCCGGGAAGCCAATCCACCCTTAACATTCTCTTTTAAGTGACAGATCTAGCTTGTAGTGGGAGGTGTAGGAACGGTTGGCGTCGCTAGATGGGGTGAATTGTGATTTCTCATGGTTTGATGGATTTGATCGTGTTCATGTTGTGCTCATCTATAAAAGCATTATACGCAGTGGAATATACAATACAAAATACAAATAGAAATATACAAGCACAATAAGGCAATATAACGTGGTTCGGAGCCTAGGGTTCCTACTCCACGGGTCGAGCTCAAGTGAGCTCTAGTGATGCACACCACCACTAATAAACCTCTTCTTCTCGGAAAATACTCCGGAGGTGGAGAAAATCTCTTACAATAATTCTTACAACAATAAGAATAGGATACAAGCAATTACACTAAGCAAATGAATACAAGTAAAGAAAACACTTTACAAATGTGAACTTTTGAATGCTTGATTTTTGGTTGTTTTGGAATGCCCTTGAAGGTCGGGAATGCAGCAGCAATTCCCCTTCAAATTGCCCTTAACCATGGCAAAAATCCTCCTTCTTGAACTCCTTTTATAACCTACATCAAGCTATTTTCGCACCTAGCAATCGACTTCCAAAAAAGCCCCAATCGATTGCCTATAGTGTCATTGTCTAACAACGACCCAATTCATGCTGGAAACACTCCAACGGATACACTAGCAATCACCTACCCTTACTAGCAGTCGACTACTGGCCCGATAGTCGACTGATCAATTGACTACAAAAGCTTCTATGGTTGTTTCCACTTAAATCAGTCGACTGCCAGACCCTAGCAGTCGATTGCTTGTGGACCAGTCGACTGTTAAACCATAGCAATCGATTGCTAAGGCCACAGACCAGCAGTCGAGCCTCAGTCGACTAGTCATAATCTCAGTCGACTGATCCAAGTTGACTAGGCTGCTAATTGTCAAACACTCAGTTAATTGATTGATCCATAACCCAGTCAACTGATAAACCTCAAACATGGGATTTAACTCATGTATAATCCCTTCATACTTGATAGACCACCCTTAGCCTAGACCAAAGCCTTCTATCCACCTCTATCAGCCTCATGCCTATCGGATCGCTCCAACTCATCCATGACTTGTTCATCTATAGGCTAGCCTTCAGGTGCTTCCATCATCTATTGGCATGCTCTACTTTGCCGAGGTACATTTGAACTTACGCCGCCAAGACAAACGCTTGTACTTTACGTCGCCAAACATTGGACTTATTCCGCCAAGATTACATCTTGGACTTTACACCGCCAATATCACACCCTTGGACTTCCCAAATGTCAAGTATGGATCCATACTTGGACTTTCATCGCCAAAGTTCACTTGGACTTTACACTGCTAAGACTTCAACTTGGACTTATGCTACCAAGACTATACCGTTGGACTTTCCTTGCCAAGTACCTATGACTTGGACTTTTTCTTTGCCAAGACCCATGCTTGGACTTTCCAATTGCCAAGTTCCCATGACTTGGACTTTCCATTGCCAAGTGCACATGACTTAGACTTCCCAAATGCCAAGACCATTCTTGGACTTCCCATGACAATCACATTGTCAATCATTTTGTCGAACATCAAAATACTACTCGAGTCAAACTCAAGTCCGGTCAATCGTGACCTGGGCCGATTGCACCAACAATCTCCCCCCTTTTGATGTTTGGCAAAACCTTTGAGTTAGGATACCTAACTCAAGCCATCAATTCTCCCCCTTTTTGAAATACATCAAAAAGTCTCTCCCCAAGGGTATCAATGTCTCATATACCAATGAGATATTACATTCTTCCCCTTGGTCCAAAAACATTTAGGATGCCTTCACTCTTCCTAGTGATAAATCACATATCACTAAATGAGAGGCAATCCTCACTATTATCTAATTTTCCCTTTTTTTAAAAAAAAAACTCATCCAGCATCCCTTGATGGATAACCTCCCCTAAAGGCTTGCTCTCCCATGACTATTGCACCAACAATGTCCTTGGAGAGATCCTAAGCCAATAGGAACTCTGAACAATCGAAATTAAGGGTAAAGATTTAACATTGAACTTTCACCTCCCTTAATATTCGATTTTCACCCTAAACACCCTCCTAATTCATTTCCAATGAATTTTCACCCTTCCAATGCTTTACAAAGCATATCCTAGTGTTATGAGACATTAGGGTACCTAGGGATGGCTAAAAATGGGCTAAACAAACCTTGTTTACTCAAAATTAGCACAGCAGTCGATTTGATCAACATCAGTCTACTGTCAAACTGAAACAGTCGACTGCTATCTAATTTTCATAAATCAAATTTTTAGAAACGAATTTGGAAAATGCATAAGTAAAAATATGTATTTCGAATAATATTGAAAATTCATAGGTACATTACTTACATGAAATACAATGGGTGAAAAATAGTTTTGTATGAAAATACCCATTAAAATGAGAGATTGATACAAAGTTCAAAACCCTTGAAACTTTCAATATTTTTGACCTACTTTGTATCAACTTCTTCAATGGTGATTTCCATCAAAATATAGACTTCACCAAGGTTTTCTAAAATTATTTTAAAATATTTTGAAAACTTATTTTGAACCATGGGCTATGGGCTAGATGCACATGACTTGTACATTAGCTTTCCTCATGATTCATCATTATCATTTAATGAGTTCTAAGTTCATTATGATGTAATAAGTAAGCACATGAACTTAACTCATTTCCTAGCATCTCACATGTGTCTAAGGTGTATGAAAACACACACAAGTCAATCTAATGTTTTTGTGAGATGTGGGTTAAGTTTCTTAGGGTTTCATGCATTTTTCTAGGCAACTCTATTTGATTCCCTTATACATGAGACTTAAAATCATATCATTGTCCTTAAATCAATTTTAATTAACCTAAATGCATGAATGATGATCATGGAATAAAATGAAAGCATGTGCCAATGATACGTGATGTCATGGCATAAAGATATAACTTAATTATAAGCATGACATTTATAAAAATATACTCATGACATATTAAAATAACCATAAGAAGTATGATAACATGATATATATGGATTTCATGGTTGAAATAGAAGCTATAGCTTATACACGATGACATGGCATAATAGTAATGAATGAACATACACATCAAACACCTGTGATAAGCAAAACAATACACATTATCACAACCAAACAACATAGGGTAAATAATACACAATTTGCAAAAGAAAACATTTCATTCATTTTAAAAATTATCCATACAAGTGATAGACAAATGTTTGGACCCTCAACCTCACTACAAAATAAAAAAAAAACATAATCGTAGTCCTAACTACCATCCACCAGTGTCATCGGCCGAAGGTGGTGGAGGAGGTGGAGGCTGCTGGCTCAGAGTCCAGCTCCGCATCATCTCGTACATCTCGAGCTGACGCTGCTCCATCTGACTCAGCTGCTGAGCCATGGAGGATTGTTCTCGCTAGATCAAGGACACCTGGTAAGCAATGGAGGACTGCTCTAAGCTGAGCTCCTCAAAATGGGTGTCGATCTCCTCATGAAAGTCCTCGAATCTGGACTCTAGTCGTGCAAAGTGAGCAGAGAGACCCTCAACCGATGCATCTGGTAATACAGGGGCATCCTCCTCTGCTGCTTCCTCTCCAGCCTCCCTAGCTAGCTGAGGCTAATCTAGCCATTCCATCCTTCCAAAGCCTGTCCATATGTTGGTTAATGCAAAATGCCTCAGAGTGATGTGGTCATATGAGTCAGATAGTGGCCTCAAAGTCCCCCTGGAGATATTTATGCCCCTAGATGTTAACCATGCAATAATGATATGGCCAAAGGGAATATGAATCTTCCCTTGGGAAGGGGACACGAAGTGGATGATGCAATGAAAAACATTTAATGCCAGATTGACATCTAATAGATTACGCATTGCATACATCAAAAATAAATGAGGAGGTCGGACCATGGCTTAACCCCTAGTGACTATAGGTAATATGCATGCAATAATGACCTTATAGAGGACATTATCTAGAGCTGATAGGTCATTGATTGAAAATAAGTTTTGACCTAAATGATGAGGTCTGTGAAAGAAATGTTGATGCATATGATCCAGAGTGATATGATCAAAAGGTGCAGAGGGTTATTGATCTAGGACAAGATAAAACACAAAAGTGGCATCCGATGGTCGACACTCCAGAAATTCCCATAGGATCTCCAGAGTAAAATCCAGATTGTGTTTTGCAATGCAAGTATGATACATTGAACCATCCCTGACTCTCCTAAGATTTGAGTAAAACTCCATGAGAAGGTCAACATTTACAGGATGCGTGAAAAATACCAACTTAGCTAATTGGTAATGCAAGAGAATATGAATAACATCCCCACAATGACTCCTAAAGAATGGTTCATCTAGGTATCGCACGAGCATGGACTAATATGTTCGAGAAGGAGCTTGGGATCCTTCACCAGGCTCTGCCCTACGTTTTTGTATGCATGAATGCAATGCAATGCAATTAATGAACATAAGAATTTGATTAGATTATGACAAAAGCATGAATAATGAGTGGTTTAGGGTTTTAGGGTCGTTACTTTGCCACCATTTTGATGTGAAGTTGTAGAAGACGGCAGGAATAGTCAAATGTCAGAGAAGAACGACAGGAAGTGAATTCTTGAGCCTAGAACCCTAATTTGCCCGGAATCGATAAAAATAGGAAAGAAAAGGGCTATTAGCTTGATAGAGAGAAAGAATAGGGTAAAAAAAGGTTAGGCTTGAAGATCTAGAGCTTACCAAGGGCTGGAATCGTCGGCGAAAACTCGGACAAGAGGAAACAAGATCGTCGGAAGAAGGAGTGTCGTGAAGAAGTCGAATCGCTAGGGTTCGAGCTTATAAAATCACGACCATCAGTCGACTACCATCCCAAAGCAGTCGACTGCTCAAGGTTATGTGGTCGGGTTACAATGCTAGTAGTCGACTGCTAGGGTATGGCAGTCGACTACTCGACTCTCTGTGTCGTGCTATAGTAACTTCAGTTAACTGCTGTCCTGAAGCAGTCGACTGATATCTGATTATTTGGCTGAATTTTTTGAGGATTTGATTTTTTTAGCTAATTTATTTTGTATGTGTACTAATTATATCAGTATTATTCTTTTATTTGTGTATTTTGTTAATATATTTTGATATTTTATTCTATTTTCACAAGCATTAATAGCCAAGGATTTTATTCCTAGCATCTCACCCTTTCTAGATGTTGAAATACACAATCAAGGTAAGCCCTATATTCTTGTGAGATGCAATACATCATAAACACACCTTTCATGCAAACATATGATATGACATATGAAGCATGGCAAGTGTATGAAATACAAAGGTATATAATACCTAAGTATTAGGCCCAATTGCCATTTTCTAAAATTAAAGCAATTTTTCCTTAAACCCAATTCTACCAGGTGTGCCAAAAAATCAAAATAGTACACCATGACCTGTAAACCTAATTGTATCAATTTTGATCAATTTTCCATACTTTTCAGATTTATTGGCACATCCTAAAATCCTTTAGGATTAAGTTTCAATTTCATTTCCAAAGTATCACATAACTTTGAAAATGCCCTAAAATGTCAACTTTACTATGATTAGGTTAACTACCCATCCATTCAAGTTGACACACCCTAATCCATCTAGCGTGAGAGAATCACGCTCCTAAGAACCCAAAATCTATTTGAGCTCCTTGGGTTTACTAGGTACTCACTAGGGATATCCTCCCTTAGTACCTTCCTAATGACCCTCTTAGGCTTAGAAGCCTTGGTCATTTGAGTCTTGTCAAGGTTAACCTTAAGTGTAACTCCCCTTGTAACCTTCTTGGTGACCTTCCTAGGTTTCTTTGAAACCTTAGTAACTAGACACACATCATGGCCAACTCTAGGGATGACCTCCCTTGTAACCTTGACTTTTCTAGACCTAGACTTGGTTCCATAATCAAATGGAACATTTTGATAGGTAGGCCTATCTACCTTGGACCTAGACTTGTGACTCAAGTCTTTCTTGCCCATAGATGAACCTTGCCTATTAACCCCTAGATTTTGTCCATTAGACTCTAGAATCATATTTTCCATCTTCTTAATCTCCATTTTCTCAGACTTTGACCTCAAAGCTTGATTTTTCAACTCCAATTGTCCAATTTTTTAATTTTCATTCATTCTTTGGGCATTGTTCTTTCTTTTAGGCATATGCCTACCCCTCTTAGGGTTAATTCATAAATAGTTCTCTACCTTCCTAATAGCTTCCTTAGGTAGAGTAGTCTTAGGGGTAGTTGTTCTAGAACTATCCTTAGTCCTAATTTCATATAATTTATCCCTTAAGCAATAAAATTTATTTCTAGCATGCTTTTCATGATTATGCACAATTGCAAGTGAATTAAAGGCATGCTTTTTGTTATAACATAAAGAAGAAAAATTATTTAGATTTACCTTAGGGTTTGCCTTAGCTCCCCCTACATGTGTAACTCCTCCCATGATCTTGGTTCGCTTCCTCCTCTTAGGGCATTGAGATCGATAATGTGTTAGTATGAGCCCTTAGTGTCAATTATGAGATGATTGGTGAGGGAGACTTTTGTATTATATTCTTGCATTAATAAAGGCAAAGATTGATTATTATATTTCTTTATGCGTGTGCCAGCTAAATAAATATAATAATGCCCATGAATAGTAGGTTATTATCTATAGTATATCAATTGGTAGAATTGATTATGAGAAGCTGTAGAGAACACTATTCTTAAATATTCCTAGTCGAGTATTGTATTAATTTACAAGGGCTATATTGATACATTGAGACTAGCATGTAGGTCAATGGATGACTTGATCTCACAAGTCATGGATATGTGATATCACATTGATACATGGGTATATATATAGGAGACTATATATACTGAATTGACCCACCATGAGAAAGTATCATGGATCGTTATATGAGTGTCATATACTTTCTCATGTGACTATTGGTGTGAATAGTCCTTAGACCTGAAGTCACTACGGTTCCCTACATAAGGAGTTATGTACTTTGGTATCGTCTAACGTCACACCGTAATTGGGTGACTATAACGGCGATCACTGAGTATGTAACGAATTATGTGGAGGGATGTGAGTGATGTAGATGGGATCTATCCCTCCCATATGACGAGAGTGATATCTTTGGCCTCTTGATAGAGTAGGACCACGAAATACATGGCCATGCTCAAATGAGTCAATATGAGATATTGAGCTCATTTGTTTGAGTGAGTCTTCTTGGGGATCAAGAAAAAAATAAAGATTGATAAGAGGGTGACACGGTCTATGCCTCATTGATCGATCTGAGATATCAAGGATAGAAGGACACTGTCATATGATAATAGTCACGGAAGAGGTTGTCGGATCTCGACATTCTCATCACTTGGGTAGCAATGATGTATTGCTAGATGTCGCTCATTGCTTATGTATCTAAAATGGTTTTGGATACATTGCCAATGTTATGAGAGCCTATAGGGTCACACACAAAGAACATATTATTTTGGAGAGGAAATCATTTTGGTTTGACTAAAATGAATTATTAGTTAATTGGATTAACTAGAATGAGTAAGACTCATTACTTGGCTAAATTTGAGTTGGACTCAAATTGGTTTATGTTGAGTTAGACTCAAGTCAAACCAAGAGAAGAAGGCTAAAATGATTAATCATAATTAATCATGTAATACACGAATTAATCATGTAATACACTAATTAATAATGTAATACACGAATTAATAAATGGGGTTTTAAATGGGATTTAAAAGCTCATTAATGTGCATTTAATGAGCATTAATTGACTTCCTTTCTTTTACCATGGAGAATAAGGTAGTGCATTTAATGTCTCATTAAGGTGTATTATTGTTTCTTCTTCTTCTTCAACGTGAGAATGAAAAACAAATAAGATTTGATTTTATTTTGTTCTCAAAAAGCCAAGTATAGAGTGAAAAGAGAGACCTTGGCGTGGTTGCTAGCACAACCGAAAGGGTTTACCTCTTCTCTCCAAGATCGTGTGTGTGTGCACCGTAGAGGCGTGGACATTCTGACCACGCTGAGATCCGCAAGTGTTGCTGACTGGAATTCGAAGGGCACGCTTCGAAGGTAATCTCGATTCCTATAGGATAGAATCGATAATAGAAATGAGTATGTTTTTTTTTCTTGGATCTCTGGAGGGATCCTAAGTTTTCCGCTGCGAATTTTCTTTATCGCTCGGGATCCCTACAGTGGTATCAGAGCCACTTGTGAAAAAAAATGGTACATGTTTTTTTTTTATGTTTTATGTGATATAAACATGAGATTAGTTTTATTATGTTTTTTTTTTGCCGACTCGGTATATGTCCGAGTTGATTTAGCCAAGCAGATAGTCTGCCGAGTGGGCTGAATCAAGTTGGATGGTGCCGACTCGGTCTATGTCCGAGTTGATTTAGCCAAGCAGATAGTCTACCGAGTGGGCTGAATCAAGTCGGATGGTGCCGACTCAGTCTATGTCCGAGTTGATTTAGCCAAGCAGATAGTCTGCAGAGTGGGCTGAATCAAGTCGGATGGTGCCGACTCTGCCTGTGTCCGAGTTGATTCAGCCAAGCAGATGGTCTGCCAAGTGGGTTGGTTCAAGTCGGGCGGTGCCGAACACACCTGGCCATCTGGAGGTCTCGGGTTCATAGAGATGGAAAAAATGGGCAGCGACTCATAAGATGAACGCCCCTTCAAGGGGCGCTGCCCCTTGACCCCGCCCACTAACCGGCTAGCGGGACCACCATGGTGTTGCGGCTAATCGGCATAGAGGCTTAAAAAAAATTGCACATAATAAAACTGATAAATAAAATAATTTATTAAATCATTGTGAATGATTTGTATATGGTGCATGGTTATGGCCTAGGACCCAATATGATTGTGGTTATGTGTTGTAATTCATAATACAGTCTGCGTGTCGTCATATGTATGTGGGTGTTGTAATTTTTTTTTTACACGGCCTGCGTGTCGTGCCTTCACTTCTATTTTCTAGTTGTAAAATAGATTTAGACTCGAATGTAACTCGAGTGTTCTCATTTTGTAATGTACAAAATAAATAAGCAATGAAAGTCCATTGAAGGTGGATGTTACAAGGACGATGCTGACAACACATGCTGACCAAAGGAAGCGCTTGGAGAAGATGCTATCCCTAGGGTAACCAATCGATTTTCTCATTGGCTTGAGAAATCGGAATAAGGGCCATAACCATGTCACATTTAGCGTATATGTGATATATTTTGTGTGTATGTGATGCATGCTAGATAATTTGTTATCTTAAAATTAAGTCAAATGAATATGCCTACCAAAGTTTGGTACTCATAAACTACCTCGATCATTTGTGTTGGGTTTGCCAAAGCAAAGCAGTGCATTTTATCTTGGTAGAGTGCGAGAGGACAATTGTGATGTCCCGCTATCAAACTTTGGATGAGACTTCACTAAGTGTCTCAATTAGATTGAGAAATACTTAGAGGCATTTCCTAATAGTTAGGAGACATGGATAAGAGAACATTTATACTAAGTCTTGGGCGATTAGCCAAAGCTAACTCAAGATGATGTATAATGTGAATCTTAATCCTTTATTCCAAGAGTTGCATACGATGCAATTGATAAAATGTTACCTACCTAGTGATACTATATCTTGGTCGATTAGCCAAAGCTAACTCAAGGTGAGGTATGATGTGGATCTTATCCCACATGAACTTGAAGCTCAATAGAACTGGTATGACTAGCTCCTATTGAAGCTAAAGGAATCAGTGGGAGTCTCATTTAATTAAAGGCCTAATTAAATGATTTCAGATATAATACTCAATTTTGCATATTATTTCTGTTGTAGATTACTATGTCTTCAAATACATCAAATACCCTCTCTCTGCGATCGGTCCTTGAGAAGGACAAACTTAATGGAGCAAACTTCATTGACTGGTTCAGAAATTTGAGAATAGTTCTCAAATAGGAGCGAAAACTCTATGTCCTAGAGCAACCCATTCCTGAACCACCCACCAATAATGCTACTCGTACAGATAAGGATGCATACAAGAAGCATCAAGATGATGCATTAGATGCATCATGCCTTATCCTTGCAACCATGAACTCTGAGCTTCAGAAACAACATGAGAACATGGATGCCTTCGATATGGTTGCACACTTGAAGCAACTATATCAAGGGCAGGCGAGGCACGAGAGATCTGAGGTATCTAAGGCATTATTTTCATGCAAAATGCAAGAAGGAACACCCGTAGGAACTCATGTACTCAAGATGATTGGGTATGTTGAGAACCTTGAAAGATTGGGGTTTCCTTTAGGCCAAGAGTTACACGACCTTATTCTATATTCACTGCCTAGAGGCTTTAGTCAATTTGTCATGAATTATTACATGAGCGAAATTGACAAACCATTGCCTGAGCTCTTAAGCATGTTGAGAACTACTGAGAGCAATCTTAAGAAGATGCAACCTGGTACTAATGATGTACTTATGGTTAAAAAGGGCAAGGGTAAGAAAAAGTCTAAAGGCAAGGGTAAGACCCAGAATAAAGATAAGGACAAAGCATTGAAGCCTAAAGGTGGGGTGGCCAAGGAAGGGACTTGCTTCCACTGCAAGGAAGCTGGACATTAGAAGAGGAACTGCAAAAAGTACCTCGAGGAAGTTCAGAAGAAGAAAGGAAGTGAGACTTCCACTTCAGGTATACATGTTATAGAAGTCAATCTATCTATTTCTTCCTCATGGGTATTGGATATTGGTTGTGCTTCTCACATTTGTACCAATGTGCAGGGCTTGAGAAGAAGTAGATCTTTACAAAAGGAGAAGCGTGTTGGCAATGGCGCAAGAGTTGCTGCTATAGTTGTAGGAACATATTCCTTATCATTACCCAGTGGTTTAATTCTAGAACTTGAAGAGTGTTATTTCGTACCTGCAATAACTAAGAACATTATGTCTATGTCTTGTTTGGACAAGAAAGGTTTTTCATTTATAATTAAGGACAAGTGTTGTTCTGTATATTTAAATGAAATGTTCTATTGTAGTGCACACTTGATGAATGGACTCTATGTTCTAGACCTTGAAAACCCAGTCTATAACATAAATACCAAACGATTCAAATCTAATCATTTGAATCAAACGTATCTTTGGCATTGTCGCTTGGGTCACATAAATGAGAGTCGCATAGCCCAGCTCCATAAGGATGGATTACTGGACTCATTTGATTTTGAATCATATGAGGTATGTGAATCTTGTCTAGGCAAGATGACCAAGACTCCATTTAGTGGACAAGGCGAACAAGCGACAGATTTGTTAGGCCTTATACATAGTGATGTATGCGGTCCTTTCAAAGTCGCAGCCAGAGGAGGTTATCAGTACTTCATCACATTTACTGATGATTTCAGTAGATATGGATATGTGTATCTTATGAGACACAAATCAGAATCCTTTGAAAAGTTCAAAGAATTCAAGAATGAAGTACAGAACCAACTTGGTAAGAGTATTAAGATTCTTCGATCAGATAGAGGTGGGGAATACCTAAGCCAAGAGTTTAGTGACTATCTAGTTGAGTGTGGGATAAGATCTCAGCTCACTCCACCTGGAACACCATAGTTGAATGGTGTATCCGAGAGGAGAAATCGTACTCTATTAGATATGGTACGATTAATGATAATTCATACAAAACTTCCTCCTTCCTTCTGGGGATATGCTCTAGAGACCGCCGCTTTCACACTTAACCGTGTTCCTTCTAAGGCAGTCGTAAAGATACCATATGAGATATGGACTGGGAAGAGTCCGAAGATGTCTTTTATGAAGATTTGGGGTTGTGAGGCTTACGTACGACGTCAAGTATCAGATAAACTAGGCCCTAAATCAGATAGATGCTATTTCGTTGGATATCCCAAGGAAACTAAGGGATATTACTTTTACAACCCCACACAAGGCAAAGTGTTTGTTGCCAGAAATGGTGTTTTTCTAGAAAGGGAATTTATTTCTAGAAAAATAAGTGGGAGTAAAATTGATCTTGAAGAAGTTCAAGATACACAAAATAGCACTAATACCTTAATGGAACAAGAATACCATCACAAGGAGTGGTGATACAACTGCTCAGTAGACCAAGCTCACAAGCAGGTCTGATAGGATACGTCATCAACCTGAGAGATATTCTTTTCTCTTGGATGACAACGATGGTATCATGCTTGATGAGCTGACATCCTATCAGGAAGCTGTAATGAGCCCAGATTCTGAGAAATGGCTCGAGGTCATGAGATCCGAAATGGAATCCATGTACACTAACCAAGTTTGGACTTTGGTTGATCCATCTGAAGGGGTCAAACCCATTGGGTGTAAGTGTGTTTTTAGGAGAAAGACTGACATGGAAGGTAATGTGCATACCTATAAAGGGTGATTGGCAGCAAAAAGATTCAAGCAGATTCATGGTATTGACTATGATGAAACCTTTTCTCCAGTTGCAATGCTCAAATCCATTCGGATCATGCTTGCTATTGCAGCTTACTATGACTATGAGATCTGGCAGATGGATGTCAAAATAGCATTTCTTAATGGAAATCTACTCGAGGATGTGTATATGACACAACCTGAGGGTTTTATCGATCCAAAGGATGCTAGAAAGGTTTGTAAGTTGCATAGGTCCATATATGGTTTAAAGCAAGCTTCTAGAAGCTGGAATCTTCGTTTCAATAATGCGATCAAAATGTTTGGTTTCATTAAGAACGAAGATGGACCTTGTGTCTACAAGAAGATTAGTGGGAGCTCAATTGTTTTCCTCATATTATATGTAGATGACATACTGCTCATTGGAAATGATATCCGATTGTGTGAAGACTTGGCTTGGGAATTGTTTTTCAATGAAAGACTTAGGTGAAGCAGCCTATATTCTAGGCATCAAGATCTATAGAGATAGATATAAGAGATTGCTTGGCTTGAGTCAGAGTACATATGTTGACAAGGTGCTTAAGCGTTTTGCCATGCAGAATTCCAAGAAGGGATTTTTGCCAATGTCACATGGTATGAGTCTTTCAAAGACTCAATCTCCCTCTTCTAAGGAGGAGAGAGATTGCATGGATCAGATCCCTTATGCATCAGCTATAGGATCTATCATGTACGCCATGATTTGTACTCGGCCCGATGTCTCGTATGCTTTAAGCATGACGAGCAGGTACCAGTCAGATCCCGGTGAATGTCACTGGACAGCTGTCAAAAATATTCTTAAGTACTTGCGAAGGACAAAAGAATATTTCTTGATATTTGGAGGCGATGAGGAGCTAGCTGTAAAGGGTTACAGTGATGCGAGCTTCCAAACTGACAAGGATGACTCCAGATCGCAGTCAGGGTATGTATTTTGCTTGAATGGTGGCGTGGAGTCGGAAGAGTTCAAGGCAGACACAGCTTGTAGATTCTACAATGCCGAGTATATTGGCTTCGCAGCAAAGGAGGCCGCTTTGGATCCAAAGTTCATCATCGACTTGAGGTGGTTCCTAGCATAGAGCACCCAATAGACTCTATTGTGACAACAATGGGGCTATTGCTCAAAGCTAAGGAACCTCGCCTCATCAGAGGACCAAACACATACTCATGGCTGTATCACCTCATTCGAGAGATCATTAATAGAGGAGATGTTCAGATATGCAGAGTAGACACTGATGCTAACATTGTGGATCCCTTGACCAAGGCTTTGGCACAGAGGAAGCATGATGGTCACACTAGGTCACTGGGTCTTAGAGATTACAGTGATTGGCACTAGTGCTAGTGGGAGATTGTTAGTATGAGCCCTTAGTGCCAATTATGAGATGATTGGTGAGGGAGACTTTTGTATTATATTCTTGCATTAATAAAGGCAAAGATTGATTATTATATTTCTTTATGCGTGTGCCAGCTAAATAAATATAATAATGCCCATGAATAGTAGGTTATTATCTACAATATATCAATTGGTAGAATTGATTATGAGAAGCTGTAGAGAACACTATTCTTAAATATTCCTAGTCGAGTATTGTATTAATAGACAAGGGCTATATTGATACATTGAGACTAGCATGTAGGTCAATGGATGACTTGATCTCACAAGTCATGGATATGTGATATCACATTGATACATGGGTATATATATAGGAGACTATATATACTGAATTGACCCACCATGAGAAAGTATCATGGATCGTTATATGAGTGTCATATACTTTCTCATGTGACTATAGGTGTGAATAGTCCTTTAGACCAAGTCACTACTTCCTACATAAGGAGTTATGTACTTTGGTATCGCCTAACGCCACACCAGTAATTGGGTGACTATAACGCATCACAGAGTATGTAACGAATTATGCGGAGGGATGTGAGTGATGTAGATGGGATCTATCCCTCCCATATGACGGGAGTGATATCTTTGGCCTCTTGATAGAGTAGGACCACGAAATGCATGGTCATGCTCAAATGAGTCAATATGAGATATTGAGCTCATTTGTTTGAGTGAGTCTACTTGGGGATCAAGAAAAAAATAAAGATTGATAAGAGGGTGACACGGTCTATGCCTCATTGATCGATCTAAGATATCAAAGAGAGAAGGACACTGGCCATATGATAATAGTCACTAAGAGGTTGCGGATCTCGACATTCTCATCACTTGGGTAGCAATGATGTATTGCTAGATGCCGCTCATTGCTTATGTATCTAAAATGTTTTTGGATACATTGCCAACGTTATGAGAACCTATAGGGTCACACACAAAGAACATATTATTTTGGAGAGGAAATCATTTTGGTTTGACTTAAATGAATTATTAGTTAATTGGATTAACTAGAATGAGTAAGACTCATTACTTGGCTAAATTTGAGTTGGACTCAAATTGGTTTATGTTGACTTAGACTCAAGTCAAACCAAGAGAAGAAGGCTAAAATGATTAATCATAATTAATCATGTAATACACAAATTAATCATGTAATACATGAATTAATAATGTAATACACGAATTGATAAATGGGGTTTTAAATGGGATTTAAAAGCTCATTAATGTGCATTTAATGAGCATTAATTGACTTCCTTTCTTTTACCATGGAGAATAAGGAAGTGCATTTAATGTCTCATTAAGGTGTATTATTGTTTCTTCTTCTTCTTCAACGTGAGAATGAAAAACAAATAAGATTTTATTTTATTTTGTTCTCAAAAAGCCAAGTATAGAGTGAAAAGAGAGACCTTGGCGTGGTTGCTAGCACAACCGAAAGGGTTTACCTCTTCTCTCCAAGATCGTGTGTGTGTGCACCGTAGAGGCGTGGACATTCTGACCACGCTGAGATCCGCAAGTGTTGCTGACTGGAATTCGAAGGTCACACTTCAAAGGTAATCTCGATTCCTATAGGATAGAATCGATAATAGAAATGAGTATGTTTTTTTTTGCTTGGATCTCTGGAGGGATCCTAAGTTTTTCGCTGCGAATTTTATTTATCGCTCGGGATCCCTACATAATGACCCTATTGTTGACACTTGAAGCACACCACGTGCTCCTTACTCTTCGGTCTTTGGGGTCTGGCTATCTTGAGCTTCTCATTGGTCTTCGGTGGTACTTGCGCTTTCTTCTTGGCCAATTTTGGGCACTTGCTCTTGTAATGCCCATGTTCCTTATACTCAAAACAAATAATATGATGTTTTATCTTTAATCACTATGTTTGAGTTACCTTCCTTGGTAAGGGAATTTTGGATTTCTTCTTCCTTTCTCCCGGATGTAAAAGCTTCTTCTTCCTCTTCCTCCGGTGTGAAAAGTCTCTCCTCCCCCTTAATCCTTGAAGTGGAGATATCTTCAACCTCTTCTTCCTCCTCGGATGTCGAACACCTCTCGACGTCCGAATTATCACATTCTTGAGCCGATGAGCATTCTTCGGCTTCTTGGGATTTTTCTTCACTTGAGGCTAGTGAGGGATTTTTGTGGAAGTCGACCAACTTATTTCACAATTCCTTAGCATCCCTATAATCTCCTAATCTAGACAAGATATCATTAGGAACCAAATTTAATAGCATGCTTTTTCCCTTGTTGTTTCTTTCAAATTCTTTTAGTTGCTCCTCCGTCCATTTCTTCATCTTAAGAATTTTACCCTTCTTGTCCATTGGGGCTTCAAATCCTTGCATCAAAATAAACTGTTGGTGCAACAATGCCCCAAGCATTTATGTATTTTGATATTTGGATAATCATTTATAATTAGGCAATATTTGTGATATAACCATAAATGTGTTAAGTGATAGGAAAATCCAAGTGTGAAGACTTGGTAAAGAAAACTCTAAGTGTGATCTTGGCAAGGGAAGGTCTTGGCAGCATAAGTCCAAGCATATAGTCTTGGCAGTGTAAAGTCCAAGCGAACCTTGGCAAAGGAAGTCCAAAGGCAAGGTTTTGGCAACATAATTCCAAGCATGTAGTCTTGACGCCATAAAGTCAAAGCATACTTTGGCAAAGGAGAAACCTGAAACATGACGAAACTGAGGGAAGCTTTCGAAGGCAAGCACAAGGATGAAGGAGGTGCAGACTCGGAGGGATCCAGGAGGCGCAAGGCTAAAGGAAGAGCTATAAGGTTGAGTCTAGGTCTAGGGTGTTAGTTTCAAGTATGAATTGATCATACTTGAAGTATGCCAGCCGACTGGGGTCATGTCCCAGTCGACTGGTCTCGAGTTCTCGACACTCAAGGGTCCAGAAGGCTTGAACAGTCGACTGGGGTTACGACCCAGTCGACTGGTCGAGCAGTCGACTGAAGACTGTGGTTGTGTGCCACCAGCAGTCAACTGCCAGCCTTGGGCAATCAACTACCATGGAGGACAGTCGACTGATTGAGGTGGACACGGGAATAGAAACATTTTGAGTCAACTGATTGCTTGGAGCAATCGATTGATGGATCGATTAGCCGAATGCTAGTGTGATCAATCGAATGATTAGAGTTCCGTTGAGCCGTGATGACCACAGATCAAGCCTTGTCAGCAGCCGTTGGAATAGGTCAACAATAGCAGCAGTCAACTGATGGTATACAACAGTCGACTACTACAAGCTCAATGGGAAAAACAACCTTGTCTCTATAAAAGGAAACCTTGGGGAGCTTGAGAGGGCTAATGCTCTCATTCCAAACTTTACTCTCAAGCTTTCTAGTGTGTTTTAATCTCTTCTTCTCTAATTTACTTCCATCATCTTGTAAGAAGAAGAGTTGATTGTAAGAAGGCTTCTCCACCTTGGTGTGATCATCAAAAGGAGATTTTTAATGAAGGCTTGCTAGGGTTAATCCACCTTACGGATTGTCGTCGAGTAGGAGCGTCATCTCCAAACCACATTAAACTCCTTTGTTTGCATTGTTTTTTTATTTCCTTTTAAATTGCATTATCATTTTGCTTCCGCTAACATCTTATAGAAATCAAAAGAGGTTATTCACCCCCCCCCCTCTCGCCATCCAAGGATCCCCTACATAAACAAATTTTCTATTTCACACAATAGAAAATGTTTCATCCTCACTTTCCAATGATCAAATTCTTTAGCTCCATAAAGTTCATATGGAGGAGGCACATTGATGTCCCATCCCAATCTAAGACTTGGCTCCTCTATCTTCCTTCTTCCCTCTAGAACTTTCTCCCTAGGCGGTTAGTCCATTTGAAGAGCACCTAGCTCTGATACCACTTGTAGGAACGGTTGGCATCGCTAGAGGGCTGAATAGCGATATCTCATCGTTTGATGGATCCAATCGCGTTCGTATCGTGCTCGTCTACAAAAGCGTTATATGCAGCAAAATATACAATACAAAATACAAATAGAAAGACACAAGAACAACAAGGCAATATAACGTGGTTCAGAACCTAGGGTTCCTACTCCATGGGTCGAGCTCCAGTGAACTCTAGTGATGCACACCACCACTAATAAACCTCTCCTTCTCAAAAAACACTCCAGAGGTGGAGAAAACCTTTTACAATAATTCTTACAATGATAAGAACATGATACAGGCAATTACACTAAGTAAATGAATACAAGTAAAGAAAATACTTTACAAATGTGAGCTTTTGAATGCTTGATCTTTGGTTGCTTTGGAATGCCCTTGAAAGTCTGGAATACAACAACAATTCCCCTTCAAATCGCCCTAAGAACCATGGCCAAAATTCTCCTTCTCGAGCTCCTTTTATAACCTGCATCGAGCTGATTTCACACTAAGCAGTCGACTGCCAAAAAGTCCCTAGTCGACTACTTATAGTGACGTTGTCTCACAACGGCTCAATCCACACTAAAAACATTCCAACGGATATACTAGCAGTCAACTGCCCTTACCAGCAGTCGACTGTTAGCTCGACAGTCGACTACCAAAGCTTTTGTGTTTGTGTTCACTTAAATCAGTCGACTGCCAGACCCTAGAAGTTGATTGCTTGTGGACCAGTCGATTACTAAGGCCACAGATCAGCAGTTGAGCCTCAGCCAACTGGTCATAATCCTAGTCGACTGATCCAAGTTGACTAGGATGTCAAGTATCAAACACTCAGCTAGTCAACTGATGCAAAACTCTAATCGACTGATAAACCTCAAACATAAGGTTTAACTCAAGTATGATCCCTTCATACTTGATAGACCACCCTTAGCCTAGACCTAAGCCTTCTAGCCACTTCCATCAGCCTCAATCCTTTAAAATCCCTCCAAGTCATCCATGACTTGTTCATCCATACGCTAGCCTTCAGGTGCTTCCATCAACTATTGTCATGCTAACCGGGTCTAATTTTCCAAGGTACATTTGGACTTACGCTGCCAAGATAAATACTTGGACTTTGTGCTGCCAAGACTACAGCTTGGACTTATGCTGCCAAGACTATAGCTTGTACTTATGCTGCCAAGACTATACCTTTGGACTTTCCTTGCCAAGTACCTATGACTTGGACTTTCCAATTGCCAAGTACCAATGACTTGGACTTTCCATTTCCAAGTACACATGACTTAGACTTTCCAAATGCCAAGACCATTCTTGGACTTCCCATGACAATCACATTGTCAATCATTTTGTCGAACATCAAAATACTACTCGAGTCAAACTCGAGTCTGATCAATCGTGACCTAGGCGAATTACACCAACAGGTGGATCCAAGGTAATTAGAGAGGGTGCTTAAGAGGGGAGAAGAGGACCTAAGTATGTCGAAGAAGAGGACACCATCAGTTTCGAAGAAGCCTAGCAAAGTCACTAAGAAGGTCACAAGAGAAGTCATTCCTAGAGTTGACCTAGACAAGATCACAATGACCAAGGCCTCTAAGCCTAGGAGGGCCATCAGGAAGATACTAAAGGAGGTTATCCCTAGTGAGTACCTAGTAAACCCAAGGAGCTCCAATAGATATTGGGTTCCTAGGAGCGTGATCCCATCACGCTAAATGGGTTAAAAGTGTGTCAACCTTGAATGGATAGGTAGTTAACCTAACCATGGTAAAGTTGATACTTTAGGAAATTTTCAAGGTAATGTGATACCTTGGAAATGAGATTAGATGATAACCCTAAAAGATTTTAGAATGTGCCAATTAGAATTATGAAGTTTGAAAATTTGATCATAATTGACACAATTAGGTCAGATGTATGGTGTGCCAAAATTTGGAGATTTGGCATACTCAAGGGGTTAAATTGTACTTATGTCAAATTTGATATTTGGCATAATCCTAGATTATGACAATTAGAATTATGGCTTATACAATCTTGTTGTACTTCGTACACTCGCCATGCTTCATATGCCATGTCGTATGTTTGGACGAAATGTGTGTTTTTGATGTATTGCATCTCACACAATATAAGGCCTACCTTGATTGTGTATTTCAATATCTAGATAGAGTGAGATGCTAAGAATAAATTCTTGGTTGAAGAATGCTTGTGAAAACCAAACAAAATGTCAAAACATATCGACAAACACACAAATATGAGCATGATACTATTCCAATTAGTATACATGAAATAAACACACAAAATCTAACAATATTGGGTTTGAATAAATCAATTTTCAGAATTACAATCGAAAACTCATGTACGAGTCAACTGTTTTAGATAAAAAGTTGACTAACATGATTGTAGCTTTCTATAGAATGTTTAGTAGTCGACTGATGATCCCGAGTGACTACTACTACTACCTAGACACGAAAGTTTTGCGATCGACTAATGATACCTGTCGATCGACTACTAGTGTTACACACACAAGAGGTCGTAGTCGATCATTCAAGCACAACACCGACTGATGGAGGCGATGTTTAAAAGATCAAGCCCTAGCCACTTGACCTTTCACGCAATTAACTTCTTCCCAAACTCGTCACCCATCATTCGCAGTGTCTCTTCCAATGATCTCTCTCTCTCTAGTAAGCTGTGAAACCCTAAATCTAGGTATTTTAGGTTAACCATTACCCCTATCAACCTAATCTGAGCCTTCTCTTCCTCTTGTTTTGGTTGACTCTGCTCATTTTTAGGGTTCTGGCTTCACTTTCAGTTCCGGCCATCTTTCCTATGCTGCTCTTCCCTTTCAGCATTTTCTATAACCTCTCATCCAAAATGTCACCAAAGTAACGACTATAATGCCTTAACCCTAGCTATTTATTAGTATATGATCATTCTTTAATAAATTGTTTGTGCATTCATCATCGTTGCATTACATTTCATTCATATTATACAAAAACGTAGGTTGGATTCGGGTTATGGATCCACGAGGAATCGAGCATCCTCGGATCCTAAAGCTCCAGGTGCTAATCCTAATCCACCTCAGGCATCTCAGCTTATACTCGCTTGTTATCTGGATGAGTCGTTCTTTAGGAACTATTGTGGGGGCCTCATTCAGATCATCAAACATTATCATTTAGAAAAGTTAGTCTTTTGTAATCATCCCATAAATATCGATCTTCTATCTGAATTTTACACAAACATTAGGAAAGTCTGAAATGGTTTGACATATCAGACGCACATTGCAAAATGCAATCTGGAGTTTACTCTAGAGATCCTACAAGAATTTCTATAGTGTCAACCATCTGATGACACATTTGTCTTTTATCCTACTTTAGATGAGTCACCCCCAATACCTTTTGATCATATCACGATAGATCATATGCATGAGCATTTCTTTCACCGACCCCATTGCTTAGGTCAAAAACTATTTTCCATCAATGACTTATTAGCTCCTGACATTGTTCTTTACAAAGTCATTGTCAAATGTCTTTTACCTATAGTGGCACAGGGTCAAGCTATGATCTGACCACCTCACCTTTTCATGATGTACGCAATGCGTAATTTTCCATATATCAATATATTGGTGCAATTGACCCAGGTCATGATTGACTGGACTCGAGTTTAACTCGAGTAGTGTTTTGATGTTTGACATTGATGTTTGACAATGTGTTGGGGAGATTGTTGGTACAATCGAACCAGGTCATGATTGATGTTTGACGATGGTTTGACCATTGTCATGGGAAAGTCCAAGCTTGAGTCTTGGCAATTGGAAAGTCCAACATGGGTTGGCATGGAAAGTCCAAGCATGGGTCTTGGCAAGGGAAAGTCCAAGCTTGAGTCTTGGCAAATGGAAAGTCCAACATGGGTTGGCAAGGGAAGTCCAAGGGGAAATATTGGCGGCGTAAAGTCCAAGAACAAATATTGGCGGCGTAAAGTCCAAGGGTGGAGTCTTGGCAGCATAAGTCCAATGGTTGGCGGCGTAAAGTCTAAGCGGAGTCTTGGCAGCGTAAGCCCAATGTGCCTTGGCGGTATAGATCAACCTAGCATGACATAGTCGATGGAAGCACTTGAAGGCTAGCGTATGGATGAACAAGTCATGGATGACTTGGAGGGATCAGATAGGTTTGAGGATGATGGAGGTGGCTAGAAGGCTTAGGTCTAAGCTAAGGGTGGTCTAGCAAATATGAGAGCATCATACTTGGGGTAAAACCTCATGTTTGAGGTGTATTAGTCGACTGGGACTATTATCAGTCGACTAATGTGAGTCGATTGGTAATCGACTGTAGGAAATGGCCTAGCAGTCGATTGTTAGAATTGTGCCATCAGTCGACAGCTAGGGTATAGCAGTTAACTGATGCTTCGACCACGAGCACAGTAAGCTCTCCAGTCGAGTGATCAGCCCGACCACTCGACTGATTGAGCCATCAGTTGACTGATGGGTATTAACAGTTGAGTGATGGTCTATCCATTGGAACTTATCTAATGTGGCTCATGCCATTGTGAGACAATGGCTACAGGAGCAGTCAACTGATGGCCTCGATCGGTCGACTGCTAGGTGAAAATCATCCCAAGTTACAGGTTTAAAAGGAGCACGAAGGGAGGATTTTTGGCAGCGGTTACTAGGGCTATTTGGGGCGATTTGTTGGTGCATTTCTGGTTCTCCAAGTGCATCTCAAGCAACCAAACAATAAAGCAATCAAAAGCACTTTGTAAAGTGTTTTTCCTTTACTTGTAGTGTATTTCATACTTGTATTAGCTTACATTTGTTGTATTACTTTTGTAATCATTGTAAGAGGTTTCTCCACCTCCGACTTATTGTCAAGAAGGAGTATTTGTGATTAGTGGTGTGTGTTTGCATCGCTAGGGCTTTTAGAGCTCAATCCGTGGAGTAGGAACCATACGGTTCCGAACCACATTATATCTTGGTGTTGATCTTGTGATTATTGTTATTTGTATTCTTGTTATTATTATTTCCGCTACACTAACACGATTTGTAGAAACGAACGATCAATTTCCATCTCCGCCGACAATCGCTATTCACCCCCCCCCTAGAGAGCGCACAGGTCCTAACAAGTGGTATGCATGGTTAGAGTCCATCGGCATCAACATATCCAGGGGATCACTGAGGCCTTTATCAAAAGCATATGACTGCATCATAGTGCAGAACTTTACACTAGCTGGGATGCGGACTAGACCTGGACTGATGGAGTGGGTGGCTCAGCCTCAACCCATGGAGCATGAGGAGCTAGCTATAGAGCCTGGCGAGCCCGCGGCAGAGGATGAGGGGCCGACTGCTGAGGAGGATGACCCTATTGTTGGAGATCGGATGGCCGGCTAGAGGGGGGTGAATAGCCCTTTTCGTTTGGATGCCGATATTTGCTCGTCTACAAAACTAATTAGCGTAAGCGGAAGACTAATAAAGACAAACAAATAGAAATACGAGAAAACAAACGCTAACAAAGAATGTAACGTGGTTCACGGCTACGCCGCTAATCCACGGTCCCCGATTCATCCTCGGTGAATCACTCCGCTAAACCAATCCACTAAATGGTCTCTCCTTTGCACCAAGCTAGGTGGAGGTAACCTTTACAATCAAGATCACTCTTCTTACAAATAGAATGGAGTAAAAGCGAGTAAGAAGAGTTTAGAGCTTATGGGGCACTAGGAAGATCACTTGGAGCATAAGCATTAGCCTCTTAAAGGCTTACACCCTCCCTTTTTATAGAGAGGGTTGTTTTCTTCCCGTTGGCCGCCACCCGATCGCCACCCTTGGCGCGATCGCCGTCTACTAGCGGCCTCGAACACGTCGGATCCCGACCGTTGTAGTCCAACGGAACTCTTAGCGATCGTGATGGACCTCATCACGATCGGCTCTGCCTCGTAGTCGATCGCCGCCCGATCGGCTCGAGCGATTCTATGATCACCGATCCCTATGGCCGATCGGTGCTTAGCGATCGGCCCACGATGGGCGATCGCTGGCCACAATCCAGTCGTATACCAGTCGAACTCACTCGACTCGAAGGGCCGATCATTGCCATGTCATGGCGATCGACTGGTGTCGGGAAAACTCATCCGACACTTGGCCAAATGGCCAAGTTTCACCTAAGAGCTACCCCTTCCCGGGTTACAATCGCTCACTCTCATCCCTCGGAGTCCCTCGCCTTCGAAGTTCTCTTCGTTCATGGCCACGTCCCTCGGCAGCATCAGGCGCACGGCTCTGCAATGCTCCTTCGCGTCTCTTGCCTTGAAGTCTACTTCCTCCGGCTTCACTCCAAGCTTCTCGTCCGGCGGTCCCTCGGATGCTCCAAGCGCACGGCTTCCGTAAAGCTATCCTTCACCGACTCAAGGCACGAGTCATGAGATGTGAAACTCGCCACGGCTCCATGTGCGAATTACTAAGTCCTGCACGACTTCAACGCACATATCAAATCAACATATCAAACTAACTTAAACCCTTTGCCACACCATCAAAACCATATTACGGCAAGAGATTGCCTTAACAATCTCCCCCTTTTTGATGTGTGGCAATCCGTTTAAGTTAGGTAAAAACATTTGATATAAATTCTAAGGTAAGAAAGCATGTAAAGATAAACATGATATAACAACATGCAACTCCCCCTTAATCCATGAAACTCTCTATACAGATTTTCTCCCCCTATCATATATTTCTCCCCCTAAAGCAATTAACTTAAACATAATTATTTCTCCCCCTTTGACACCATCAAAAAAGATTAACACGAAGTTATAAACTCATGGCATCAAGTATAATGGAGGGAAAATACCAAAAACATGATGAAAATCTGAAATCAGAAAATTGCAGGCTGATTTTCAGGTGAGCGATCGCTATCGATGGCAATGATCGCACAATTGATTCCTAAATTCTGATTTTCTGGGCAAATTTCAGAAATGCATTAAAAATTCTAGAAAATTCGAAAAATCATGAAATTTGAGGAGCATATTTCTATTAAGTATATCTATCAAGGAAAAATAGATTTTCATGAAAAATCATTATATTTTCCGAGATTTGCCAAAAATCCAAACACTTGAAAAACCACTAGTATTTGAGCATGTTAGTATCCATTTTAACACCTAGTCTTGCTTTGAATTGTTCCAAAACATGAATACATAGATTTTAGATTAAGGAATTGTTTTGAAAACATATGAAATATCCAACCATGATCTTTGGGCAATATGTCTATGAATTAAACATAAGCCTTCCCCATGATTGGTCTATTATTGCTATTTTGATACTTTAAATGACCATCTAAATGCCATAGGCATTAGTGGACATTTGTATCATCCTAATATCTCACCCATGCTAAGTTTGCAATCAAGTTAGCCTATAGTGAGTGTGAGATGCATCCTAGGGGGTATTTGTGTATACTTAACCAATATATTCATGCAATTCTATCAAGGTTAAGTATCAACCTAATAATCCTCATGATCATAAAGGCATATATGAATGAATTCTACATTATGATCATGAAACTCATGTATTCATTGAATTGTTCTCATGCATTAGGTATTATATCATGATAATAAGCAAAGTATCACCTAAAGCATGATTCACTCCTATTTCTCATGATTACGTGTCAAATATTAAAATCATAAATCATGATTTCAAACATACATAGAAATTACGTTAATCATCATGATTTAAGCATTATTATCTAATTATGGGGACGTTATCATCACCCAACACTATCTAAAAAATGTCGTCCCGTCATCCTAAGTCAACCAAAATATGATATAGGTTAGGTCCATATGGTTGACTATCCTAGGGGTTTTCTAACCCTTAAGGATGGATTTTGGAACCCAAAATGAGTTCTTTCCTATTGGGTTCACTAGGTATTCCTTGGGGATCCATTTCCTAGCAATTACTTTCTTTTTATCTTGTCCCCTAGCTATTAGGCATTTGTAGGCCTTTTCATTTTTCTTTTCCTTGTATCCTAGGCCTTTCTTGTTGAAACTAGCTCTTTGGCTCCCTAAGATCATGTTCAAAGTGTTGGAGCCAATAGTGAATTTCTCTAGGGCTTTTGTCAAATAGTCTACCTTTTCCCTTAAAGTCCTATTTTCCTCTATGCATGCATCATTAACATCCAAAGGCATATAGTCATGTGAGCATGCATCATCATGGCAAGAAGAAACATTATCATTATTATTTAAGCATGCATTTTCTAGCTTATTTTCTAATGCCTTAATTTGATTAAGCATGCTTTTATTTTTCTTTTTCATTCCAAATAAGTCCTTAGTTAAACTAGAAATTATGGAAACTATTTTCTTAGGAGAAGCTTTCGTTACCATAGTTTCCATATCTTCTTCTTCTTCTTCGGATGAGGAGGATGTAGAAGCTCCCCCTTCACTTGAGCTCTCTCCTCTTGAGCTTGATCCTTCATTTTCGTAGGAAGAGCAATCCAAGTCATCAAAGGCCA
This sequence comes from Wurfbainia villosa, assembly GCA_025175895.1. Lineage (NCBI taxonomy): Eukaryota > Viridiplantae > Streptophyta > Magnoliopsida > Zingiberales > Zingiberaceae > Wurfbainia > Wurfbainia villosa. The sequence continues at coordinate 76,156,421 of CM045990.1, forward strand.
TCAAGGCCAAATTTGTGACAAAGGCATTCTCCTCATCCGATGATGATGAAGAGGATGAGGATGGGTCATCCCAAGTCCTTGCCTTTAGGGCTTTGACCTTTCCCTTTTCCTTTGTTTTCTTCTCCTCTTCCTTTTTCTTCTTGCTCCCCTTTTTCTTCTTCTTTTCTTCCTTCTTTTTCTTTTCTTCTTTGCTTTTGTTTAGGAGGGGACAATTATCCCTTATGTGCCCTTCTCCTTGGCAATTGTAGCATATGACCTTCCCCCTTGGTCTTCTATTCCTATCATGAGATTTATCAAATCTAAAATTCTTAAATGCACGTCTTACCTTCCTTACCATGTAGGCTTCTTCCGTGCTATCCATGGAGGAGGAAGACGCTTCATCATCGGAGGAGGAGGAGATCTCTATCTTCTTCTTCCCCTTATTTGCCAACAATGCTACTCCTCTTGAGGGTTGAATTCTAGGCTCCTCTTGTATTCCTTCAAGCCTAGTTTCGTGGAGCTCCATTGTTGAGAAAAATTCCTCCAAGGTACTTACTTCCAAGTTCTTGGAGATGTAGAACGAATCCACCATGGAGCTCCACTTTGAGGACCGGGAAAAGGCATCTATAGCCTTCATGAGCATGTCCCGGTTTGATAGCTTCTCACCTACACTTGTTAGCCCAATTAAAATTTCTTTAAACCTAGAGTGTAGTGAGGTTACCTTTTCTCCCTTTTCTAGTTTTATATTGGATAGTTGGGAGCGGAGGAGGTCTCTCCTTGCTAGCTTGGCCTCGGATGTGCCTTCATGGAGTTCTATAAGCTTCTCCCACATCTCTTTGGCGCTAGCACATTCTCCGATCCGGTTGATCTCTTGTTGGGGGAGCACATTGAAAAGATGATGTTTTGCCTTTGAGTTCGCAAGGTGCTCCTCTCTTTGCTTCTTAGCCCATCGTGATTTTTCGATTGGTTCACCCTTTTCATCCCTAGGCAACTCGAACCCATTTTCCATTATTAGCATAATATCAAAATCGGTCTCGAAGAATACCTCCATTCTCTTTTTCCACCAAGAGAATTCGTCGTCGAACTTCGGTGGGTGGATGTTTGAGCCGGCCATTTTGAGTGTTGCTTGTTGTGGCGGTTAGTCCTTGACAAGCTTTCCTTGGCTCTGATACCACTTGTTGGAGATCGGATGGCCGGCTAGAGGGGGGTGAATAGCCCTTTTCGTTTGGATGCCGGTATTTGCTCGTCTACAAAACTAATTAGCGCAAGCGGAAGACTAATAAAGACAAGCAAATAGAAATATGAGAAAACAAACGCTAACAAAGAATGTAACGTGGTTCACGGCTACGCCGCTAATCCACGGTCCCCGATTCATCCTCGGTGAATCACTCCGCTAAACCAATCCACTAAATGGTCTCTCCTTTGCACCAAGCTAGGTGGAGGTAACCTTTACAATCAAGATCACTCTTCTTACAAATAGAATGGAGTAAAAGCGAGTAAGAAGAGTTTAGAGCTTGTGGGGCACTAGGAAGATCACTTGGAGCATAAGCATTAGCCTCTTAAAGGCTTACACCCTCCCTTTTTATAGAGAGGGTTGTTTTCTTCCCGTTAGCGCCACGATCGATTGCCGCCCTTGGCGATCGGCTGATCGTCTCTAGCGGCCTCCGAACACGCGTCGGATCCGACGTTGTAGTCAGCGGAACTCTTGGCGATCGGATGGACCTCATCGATCACGCTCCGTAATCGTCGCCGCGATCGGCTACGAGCGGTCTAATGGCAAAACCCTATTGACCCGATCATTGCCTTGCCGATCGGTGATGTCTTAGCGATCGGCGCTTACGTATGGCGATCGGCTGCGCCACAATCGATCGATCGTATACGGTCGAACTCACTCGACTCGGAAGCGATCATTGCCATGTCATGGCGATCGGCGGTGTCGAAAACCCATCCGACACTTGGCCAAATGGATAAGTTTCACCTAAGAGCTACCCCTCCCCGGGTTACAATCGCTCACTCTCATCTCTCGGAGTCCCTCGCCTTCGAAGTTCTCTTCGTTCTCGTCCACGTCCCTTGGCAGCATCAAGCGCACGGCTCTGCAATGCTCCTTCGCGTCTCTTGCCTCGAAGTCTACTTCCTCCGGCTTCACTCCAAGCTTCTCGTCCGGTGGTCCCTCGGATGCTCCAAGCGCACGGCTTCCGTAAAGCAATCCTTCACCGACTCAAGGCACGAGTCATGAGATGTGAAACTCGCCACGGCTCCATGTGTGAATTACTAAGTCCTGCACGACTTCAACGCACATATCAAATCAACATATCAAACTAACTTAAACCCTTTGCCACACCATCAAAACCATATTACGGCAAGAGATTGCCCTAACACCTATGATACCAGATGCACCAGCAGCAGGTCTCTTAGAGCGGATTGCACATCTAGAGGCCAATTTTGAGGCCAGGTTTGAGGAGTACCAAGGGAAGGTTGACTCGAGGTTGGAGGAGCTCAGACTGGAGTAGTCTTCCATTGGTCAGCAGCTCAGCAGGGTAGAGTAGCGTCAGATCGACCTAGTCGAGATGGTGCGGACTTGGACGCTGAGCCAGCAGCCTCCACCTCCTCCACCATGTTAGTAATATATGAGAGATGTCCTAAGGCAATCGCCTTATGTATGAACCATTTATATGATAAATGAAGATTCACTATTTGAGTATACATGTTTTATGTATTTGATTGGATCTTAAACTCATTTACTGAATGTCCACGATACGATTCACAGCATGAGAGAATTTGTGATTGGATCACAACTAGTGAGTATCTCTACATGTGTAATTGTGATGTATCGGAATTATCCCTAGTCGATGAATTGATGGATCTGGACACCATCAATTCTGTCGAGACTAGCACGAGGTATACTCCTTGGTGTATCCAAGCAGCTGATTCTCACTGGCTGGAGACATAGTGATGTCCGGAGTTAATCGTGGATGCTAGTTATGGTAACTAGTTCATTGGAGTGACCAGCCGTAAGACTTCGTATGGTTCTCTGCATATATAGATATGTCAATGAAGTTCTTACTGTGGCTTAAGTGCGATGTTCCTTTGACTTGCGGTATTCAAGTCATCTTGATCATGGAGACTTATGCTTTGACATCTTAAGCAAACATCTCTAAGGAGATGTGGACCCGGGATGATTGGGTATAAGTCGAGTGATCGAAGGTGTTTGAATAGCCTATAAAGGATTCACCACTCCTTGCGAGGAGATGTATACCCATGGCCTCTCGTCGGATTGTTACTAAAGTCTTTGGCCAAAGCATTACATGTTTAGAGTAAGGTACTCTTCGATACATGTGGAGTAACTAGAATCCGTGGGGCAGGAAATGATACTTGGGCTAGGTGTGGCGTGAGTCGACTAGTGGGGTGACACAATAGACCATGTCACGAACCAAGTGGGTATAAGATGAGTGAAGGGAATGGGGCACGATTCATTCGAGCTCTTGAAGGGTTTCAGAAATAGTTCTGGATCAACTGTTGATCTTTTCGGTTAATTGGGGATCATGATGTACTACTAGGTGCCACTCATGATCATTCTATAATTAATGGTTAATTATAGACGGCCAACATAAACCGAGAACCTATTTGGTCACACGCAACGAGTGTAATCCAAAGGATTTAAAAGCGAGCTTGAGAATGGGATTCTCGGGCCAGGAGAAACTATGTTTGGTTGGACCAAACATAAAGCGAGCATGAAATTGTTTCAGTCGCAATGGAAGCGTGGATGGGCCGTGTCTTATGAAGACATAATGGATGGACCAAAATGGTTTGGTCCTAATCCAATGGATGAGAATAAACCAAAGGGTTTGGTTTATATTAAACGAATGAACCAAAGGTTGGTTCGGTTCGTTTTAACTTAAAATAAACCATCATGGTTTGGTTTATTTTAACTTATCTTAATGGAGCGGGTTAACGGGCTTTATGGATATGATCCATTAACCATTAAGAGAATTAGTTCTCTATAAAAGTGGGCTTAAGGGATTGTTAAACCCTAACTAATCCAAACCCTAGCCCCCCCTTGAGTTGCCACCCACTCCTTGGAGGAGTTAATCGGCGCCAACCCAAAAAGCCGCCGCCCAGCTTTGTGCCGCCGTCCAAGACCCTTGCCGGCGTCCAAGCTCCAGCCGGTGAACCTCCGGCGACCCTCCGATGATCTCCTATAGGTTCGGCATCAAGGTGAGCTTTTTCTCTCCTTGTTTTGGCCGGCGCCTACTCCTCCACCAAGCTGTCCAGTTTTCTGGACAGCTTCTTCTCCTCTCGTCGGAGCGTCGTTTGGACGACGGTTAGTGCTCCGACAGCGGCTAACTTACCGGGGATTTGATCTCCTATAATCCTCTGAGGTGGAGGACGAAGGATTCGTCAAACGGTTGACGAATACCTCTCCGGAGAAGCGAGTTTTGAGAACTCGTTTTAGGATCCGAATTTGGATTCGGATCGTGATTATCTCTCGATCACGTTGTCTTCAACACGAGGCTAGTAACCCATACGAAGACGAAGCTCGTGACTTAGTGAAGTCATCCCGAGGAGCTCGGCGTGGATACGGATAGAGACGATTCTTACGAGGATCGTTCCGGTTGATGCCGTTCCCGCTACACGTCATACGGAAGGTATAACGTAGTTTAATTTCCTTTATTGCAAATTTTAATTTACGGTTATGTCTACACTTGTTGTAATAGCATGCGTGTGTTGTGTGTGTTGTAATAAATATAGATTTATTAATTTTAATTGCTTCCGCTGTGCTCATGTTTACGAAACATGATCGAACACACACACGCCGCGGTGCCCATAACCCAACACACCATCTGCAGGAGATGATCCTAGCTAGGTGCACATTTTGTATTTTGTTTTCATAGTAAGGTCGAGAGCATGTTGGACATCTATCTTAATTGTAGAACTAAATTTATATTGAATGAAATATTTTGTTTGTACAAAACCATGTGTCTTTATCTGGTTGTGTGTGTGTTGATTTATCTATAAAATTCATTTTGCCATGTCATGACATCATATCTCCTTTTATCATATTAAATGTCATGCTATTGTTTAGGGTTAATTTATATGTCATGTGCATGTTTAAAGTTTAATTATAAGCCATGACATCATGATTATTGGTCATGCTTATTTATGTTATCATTTATGCCATGATCATTCATGCATTAATAAAATTGATTTAAGGACAATGGCATGATTTGGAGTCTCATGCATAAGGGAATCAAATAGAGTTGCCTAGAACATGCATGAAGCCATAATAACCCTAATTCCACATCTCACAATTACATTGACTTGTGTGTGCTTTATGCGCCTTAGATACATGTGAGATGTTAGGAAAATGAGTTAAGTTCAAGGTGCATATATGTTGCATCTAGATGAACTTAAACTTATTTCAATCACAAATATGGATTATGAGGAAAGCTAATGTACAAGTCATGTACATCTAGCCAATAGTCCATGGTTCAAAATAGGTTTTCACAATCATTTTAAAATCCTTTTAGAAAATCTTGGTGAAGTCTATCTTTTGATAGCAATCACCATTGAAGAAGTTGATACAAAGTAGATCAAAAATATTAAAGTTTTAATGGTTTTTGAACTTTGTATCAATCTCTTATTTTAATGGGTATTTTATTTTCAAACTATTTTTCACCCATTATATTCCATGTAAGTAATGTGCGTATGAAATGTCAAAAAATTTTGAAATACATATATTTACTTACACATTTTCAAATTTTATTTCTGAAAACCTGATTTTTGAAAATCAGGGATCAGTTGACTGTTATAGTTTATCAGTCGACTGATGGTGATTTCAGTCGACTGTTATATGGAAGAGTCAACTGATAGGCTAATTTCGAGTAAACAAGGATGTTTAGCCCATTTTTTAGCTATGTTAGGCTACCCTAACCACTCCTAACCCTAAGATATGCTTTGGAAAGCATTAGAAAGGGTGAAAATCCATTGGATATGGATTGGGAGAGTTGTTTAGGGTGTGTATCAATTTAAGGTGTGTGGGAGTTCATGTTTGAACTTTTACCCTTAATTTTGATGGTTTAGTGTTCCTATGGGCTTAGGGACTCTCCAAGGACATTGTTGGTGCAATGGTCAAGGGGGAGCAAGCCATTAGGGGGAGGTATCCATCATGGAATGGTGGATGTTTTCTTCCTTATGAGGGGGAGAAATGGGAATGTGAGATGCCCAATTTGAAAATTGGGAGAGTTTATAGAAAGTCTCTCTTAAGTGATATGGGATTTATCACTAGGAAGAGTGAAGGCATCCTAGGTACTTTTGGACCAAAGGGGAGATTGTAAGATCTCATTGGGATATGAGACATTGACCTCCTTGGGGAAAACCTTTTTTATGTATGTCAAAAAAGGGGAGAATTAATGGGAGAAAGTGAAATTACCAATTTGGGACAATTGGTAAGGAGATTTGAATTAGGGTTTAGGCCTAACTCAAAGGTGTTTGGTTTTTGTCAAACATCAAAAAGGGGGAGATTGTTGGTGCAATTAGCCCAGGTCATGATTGACTGGACTCGAGTTTGACTCGAGTAGTATTTTGATGTTTGACAATGTGTTGGGGAGATTGTTGGTACAATCGACCCAGGTCATGATTGATGTTTGACGATGGTTTGACCATTGTCAAGGGAAAGTCCAAGTTTGAGTCTTGGCAATTGGAAAGTCCAACATGGGTTGGCATGGAAAGTCCAAGCATGGGTCTTGGCAAAGAAAAGTCCAAGCTTGAGTCTTGGCAAATGGAAAGTCCAACATGGGTTGGCAAGGGAAGTCCAAGGGGAAATATTGGCGGCGTAAAGTCCAAGGGTGGAGTCTTGGCAGTATAAGTCCAATGGTTGGCGGCATAAAGTCCAAGCGGAGTCTTGGCAGCATAAGTCCAATGTGCCTTGGCGGTATAGATCAACTTAGCATGACATAGCCGATGGAAGCACCTGAAGGCTAGCGTATGGATGAACAAGTCACGGATGACTTGGAGGGATCTGATAGGCGTGAGGCTGACGGAGGTGGCTAGAAGGCTTAGATCTAGGCTAAGGGTAGTCTAGCAAGTATGAGGGCATCATACTTGGGGTAAAACCTCATGTTTGAGGTGTATCGATGGCAGGACTATTATCGGTCCAGCGATGTGAGTCGATTAATGTCGACTATAGAAAATAACCTGCGATCGACTACGAGTGGGCGTCGGTGATGGTACCATCGATCGATGCTAGGGTATAGCGATCGGTGATGCTTCGGCCACGAGCACAGTAAGCTCTCCAATCGAGTGATCGACCCGAGCACTCGACTGATTGAGCCATCAGTTGACTAATGGGCATTACCAATCGACTAATGGTCTATCCATTGGAACTTATCCAACATGGCTCATGTCGTTGTGAGACAACGGCTACAAGAGCAGTCGACTGATGGCCCCGATCAGTCAACTACTAGGCAAAAATCAACCCAAGTTGCAAGTTTAAAAGGAGCACGAAGGGAGGCTTTTTGGCAGCAATTACTAGGGCTATTTGGGGTGATTTGCTATTGCATTTCAGGTTCTCCAAGTGCAGCTCAAGCAACCAAACAAGCAAGCATTCAAAAGCTCTTTGTAAAGTGTTTTTCCTTTACTTGTAGTGTATTTCATACTTGTATTAGCTTGCATTTATTGTATTACTTTTGTAATCACTGTAAGAGGTTTCTCCACCTTCGACTTATTGTCGAGAAGGAGTATTTGTGATTAGTGGTGTTTGTTTGCATCGCTAGGGCTTGTAGAGCTTAATCCGTGGAGTATGAACCATACGGTTCCAAACCACGTTATATCTTGGTGTTGATCTTGTGATTGTTGTTATTTGTATTCGTGTTATTATTATTTCTGATGCGCTAACACAATTTGTAGAAACGAACGATCAATTTCCATCTCCGATGACAATCGCTATTCACCCCCCCCCCATCTAGCAGGCGCACAGGTCCTAACACAATATTAAATTAAACATCTTTCATTGCATAGTCTATTTTGTCTCCCCTGTTCAACAGAAGCTCCATATGCCCTTAGGCCACATCATCACTGCATGGTTGGCATTGATAGGCATTAATATCACCAGGGGTAACCCGACACATATGATCGCATTACCCTAAGGCACTTCGCATTGGTGGGGATGGTTAAAGGCTATGGACGGATGGAGTGATCAGAGTAGCAACAACCAACTGACGTAGCTAAAGAGGTCGCTAAAAAGGACGATGTCCCAGTATTACTTGACCCATCACATATGGATTTATCAGATCGAGTAGCATGCTTAGAGTCTCAGTACGAGGAGCTCCATTAGAGTATCGACGCACGATTTGAGGAGCTCAGTCTCAAGCACTCCTCCATGACTCACCACCTGACATAGATCGACTCTCACATCCACACATTCGAGCAGTGTCAGCTCGAGATGTACGAGATGATGCAAGCTTTGACTCTGAGTCAACAGTCTCCACCTCCTCCACCACCTCCGATCGACAACACTGGTCGCTGGTAGCCATGAATTTAGTCATGTATTTTCTTTTCCTTCTTAGTGTGTTGAGGGTCAAAATGTTGTGTTTACAACTTGTATGAACAACTTTTGAGAATGAATGGAATTATTTTTCTTCTAAATTTTCTAGTATATACATTGTAATGTTTGATTGTAAAATTGTGTGTTCTATTGTTCATAACATGTTGTTGTGTATCATTCCCATGTATGCCATGTTTTTGCTCAGATTATTTTTATCTATGTCATGACATCATGCTCATATTATTATTTAAAATGTCAAGATAATGCTAAGGTTAATATCATGCTATGATATCATGCATCATTGGCAAATATGCTTAAATTATGCAAATCATTTATGTCATGATCATATCATGCATTAGGATGCATTAAAATTGAATTTAAAGACAATGGAATTATTTGATGTCATAGATAAAGGAATCAAATGGATTTGCCTAGATATAATGCATGAACCCTTAAATTTAGGGAAGAACACATCCACATCTCACAAAACCCATAGGATGACATGTGTGTGTATTGATACACCTTAGAGATGTGAGATGATAGGAAATTGAGTTAAGTTCAATGTGCTCATATGGTACATCAAAATGAACTTAGAACTCATTAAATCATAAGGATGAATCATGAGGAAAGCTAATGTACGAGTCATGTGCATTGAGCCCATTGACCATGATTCAATATAAGATTTAAAAACTATTTCAAAAATTATTTTGAAAACACTTGGTGAAGCCTATCTTTTGATAGAAACCACCATTGACAAGATTGACACAAAGTTAGGCAAAACATTGAAGGTTTCAATGCTTTTGAACTTTGTATCCTTATTTGAAATTAATGGGTATTTTAATATAAAACTATTTTTCATCCATTGTACTTAGCATAAGTAATATGTTTATGAAATTTCATGATTTTTGAATTTCATATCTAAAAAATTATTTTCTACAATTGCAGAAACCAGTCGACTGATAGTGGTGCAGTCGACTAGTTTATGATTTCCATCGACTGTCATGTCTGATATTGGATGAACAAGGTTTGTTTAGCTAATTATCAAGAACCCTAGGTACCCTAACCTCTCCTAACCCTATGAAATGATTGTATAAACATTGGAACGGTGAAATAGTCATTGAAAATGAATTAGAGAGTTGATTAGGGTGGAGATCAAATTTTAAGGGAGGTTAAAGTTCAAGTTTGAACTCTTATCCTTATTTTTGATGGTTTAGATTTCCTATTGGCTTAGGAACTCTCCAAGGACATTGTTGGTGCAATGGTCAAGGGGGAGTAAGCCTTTAGGGGGAGTTTGTCCATCAAGGGATGATAGATGTTTAAAAGGGGGAGAATGAGGATTGCCTCTCATTTAGTGATAAGGGTTATATCACTAAGAAGAGTGAAGGCATTATAAATGATTTTGGACCAAGGGGGAGAATTAAAGATCTCATTGAAGATGAGACATGGAAATCCTTGGTAGACTTTTTGATGTATGCCAAAGGGGGAGAAATGAGGGTTTAAGTTAGGTAAACCTTCATTATGCTTTGGCATAAGAAGAGTTGGGTTGGGCTTATGGGATAGACTAACTTAAAGGTGTTGTCAAACATCAAAAAAGGCAAAGATTGTTAATGCAATCGACCTAGGTCACAATTGACCAGACTCAAGAGGGACTCGAGTAGAGTTTTGATGTTTGACAATGGGTTTGACAATGGAATTGTCAATGTGTTTATCAATATGATTTGACCATATAACAAGTGGATGTCTGGGATATCCAAGGTCATATGAGGGAGATGTTAGGAGGTGATTATTGGAACAATCGGCCTCAGGTCAAGGTTGACCTAGCTCGAGTGAGATTTGAGTGGAAGTCCATGTTTGGAGACTTGGCAAGAAAAGTCCAAGTATGGATACTTGGCAAGGAAAAGTCCAAGGGTGAAGTCTTGGCAAGGGAAAGTCCGAGTATGGATACTTGGAAAAAGAAAAGTCCAAGAGTATAGTCTTGGTCATATAAGTCCAAGTGTATAGTCTTGGTGGTGAAAGTCCAAATATGGATATTTGGCAAAGGAAAGTCCAAGGGTGTAGTCTTTTCACGTAAGTCCAAGTATGTAGTCTTGGCAATGAAAGTCCAAGCCTCTTGGCAAAGTAGATCCAATGGCATGACATAGTCGATGGAAGCACCTAAAGGATAGCGCGAAGGGTGAACGAGTCATGGAGGACTCGGATGGATCCTAAGGGCGTGATGCTGATGGAGGTGCCTAGAAGGCTTAGGTCTAGGCTAAGGGTGAATATCAAGTATGAGGAGATCATACTTGGGTTAAACCTCATGTTTGAGATTTACCAGTCGACTGGTTGAGTGCATGACACTCGGGAGACCTAGTTGACTCAAGCAGTTGACTAGGGTTATGACCCAGTCGACTAGTCGTGTAGTCGATTTAGGCTCGACTGTGACCTATGGCTCTGGCAGTTGACTGTTAGGTTTAGTAGTCGACTAGTCACTGGAAATTGACTGCTAGAGTTAAGCAGTTGATTAGTTTCAGTGGACAAGGGAACAGAAGGTTTGGCAGTCGACTACTAGCCTATGACAGTAGATTGGTGGTTTTCGATAGTCGACTACTGAGTAAGGGCAGTTGATTGATTGGCCCTAATCCTACATGGATTAGTCCATTGTGAGACAACGGTACTATGGGAAGTCGACTAAGGCCTTTTGGCAGTCGACTACTAGGCAAAAATTCAACCTGAGTGAAGCCTTTAAATGCAGGTTGTGGGAGAAGGAGAAAGTGTGGTTCTTGGGTGATTTTGAGGCGAAGTAATGCTGCATTCAGGTCTTCAAAGGCATCCAAAGAAACCAAAAGATCAAGCAATCAAAAGCTCGAATTTGTAAAGTCTCTTCACTTCTTTGTTTCCATTTGCTTTTGTATCTTGTTTTGGTGGTTGTATTTGTGTTGTAAGCACTTGTAAGAGGTTTCTCCGCCTCTGGTGTCATATCGAAGAGGAGAAGTTCATAGTGAGGGTAGATCACTAGAGCACCGTCGTAGAGTAGGAACCATAAGTTCCGAACCACGTGTATGTTGGTTCAATTGACTCAGGTCACGATTGACCAGACTCGAGTGGGACTCGAGTCAGATTTTGATGTTTGATAATGGGTTAACAATGGATTTGACCATTGTTTGACAATATGATTTGACCAAATGACTAGTGGATGATTGGGATATCCAAGATCATATAGGGGAGATTGTGATGAGGCGACTGTTGGAGCAATCGGCCTTAGGTCATGGTTGATCAAGCTCGAGTGAGACTCGAAGGAAAGTCCAAGTATGGGTACTTGGCATTTGAAAGCCCAAGATTGGATTCTTGGCAATGGAGAAATCTATTGGTGCAATCGGCCCAGGTCACGATTGACCATACTCGAGTTTGACTCGAGTGATGTTTTGATGTTTGACATAGGATGTTTGACAAAGTGGTTTGACATTGATGTTGGACATTGATGTCGGTTAATATGTTGGGGAGATTGTTGGAGCAATCGACCCAGGTTATAATTGACCAGACTCGAGTTTGACTCGAGGGAGATCTTGATGGTTGACTAGGGTTGATCATGTGATTAAGGGAAAGTCCAAGCATGGATCTTGGCAAGGTAATGTCCGAGTCATGGGTACTTGGCATGGGAAGTCCAAGTGGGACACTTGGCATTTGGAAAAGTCCAAGTCTTGAGTACTTGGCACAAGGAAAAGTCCAAGCATGGGTCTTGGCATGGGAAGTCCAACATGGGTTGGCAAGGGAAAGTCCAAGCTTGAGTCTTGGCATTTGAGAAGTCCAAGAGGATTGATATTGGTGGCGTAAAATCCAAGGGTGAAGTCTTGGCAGCATAAGTCCAATGGTTGGCGGCGTAAAGTCCAAGCGGAGTCTTGGCGGCGTAAGTCCAATGTGCCTTGGCGGTGTAGACACCGTTAGCATGACATAGCCGAGGGAAACACCTTGAGGCTAGCGCGATGGATGAACAAGTCATGGATGACTTGGAGGGATCCGAGAGGCGTGAGGTTGATGGAGGTGGCTAGAAGGCTTAGGTCTAGGCTAAGGGTGGTCTAGAAAGTATGGGGGCACCATACTTGGGTTAAAACCTCATTTTTAAGGTTGGCAATCGACTGGCATTATGGTCGGTTCAACTGCCGAGAGTCGACTAGAGTTCGACTGCCGTTTAGAGCTGGAAATGCTTTGGCGATCATTGCTCATTGGAGAGCAATCGATCGTGTCGACGATAGTCGATCGCCAAGGGTTGGCGATCGCCGATTAGGTTGGCTGCAGACCTCGAGTGCTCGTGGCCGTGGCTCGGCTATGGCGAGCGATCGGCCAATGTTGGCGGCGCCAAGAGATCCATTGGAGTTTTTCCAGCGTGGATCGAGTCGTTGTCTCACGACAACAGTGGCATCAGTCGACTGTTGACTTATGGCAGTCGACTGATGGGCAGAAATCCAAGTCGCGCGCAAGGATAAAAGGAGCTCGACGGGAGGGTTTTTGGCAGCGATTTCTTGGACGTTTTTGAGGCGATTTGTTGCTGCAAATCAGGGTCTTCAACCACGATTCAAGCGATCAACAAGCAAGCAATCGAAAGGCATTTGTAAAGCGTTCTCTTTACTTATATTGCATTGTATCTCATTTTATTTGCTTGTTGTTATTTGATTATAGTTGTAATCTTATTGTAAGAGGTTTCTCCACCTCTGACCAGTGTCGAGAAGGAGTATTTATCATAGTGGTGTGTGATTGGCATCGCTAGGGTTCGTACGAACCCAATCCATGGAGTAGGAACCGTTTTGGTTCCGAACCACGTTATATCCTTGTGTTAGCGTGTTGTTCATTTCGTTATCGTTATTACTTTTCTATTTCCACTGTGCTAACGAAATTGTAGAGACGAACACGCGATCAAATTCCGGCTATTCACCTCTAGCGGCACACAGTGTCCCAACAAGTGGTATCGAGCCGGTGGCTCTTCTACGGATTAACAACCCGGAGTCAAGACGCTAGAGGGAAAGATAGAAATCCAAGGACATTTGGGATGGGATATCAACACACCTATCCCCTATACCTTCTATGGACAAGAAGGGTTTAAGCAATGGAAGTCAAGAATTGAAGACTTCCTAATGATGAGGGACTTCGAAGAATGTTCTATCTTGATGGAGGGTTTTAGCTATCCAATCGGACCAAAGGGAGGGTTCCTCAAGCAAAAGAAGTGGAGTGAAGATCAACTCCAAGCCTTCACGAAAAACATGAAGGTAGTAAAATTTATTCTTGATTTGGTCCCTAATGAAATTGTGTGTATGGTAGGGGACTATATAGATGCTAATGAGTTGTGGAGCCAAGTGGCAAAGCTTCATGAAAATCCATCATCAATCCAAGAAGAAGAAGAAGAAGAGGAGTGTTCACCCTCTCAAGCTCAAGCAAGTACATCATCATCTAAAGAGCTTGAGGATTCGTAGGTTGATAGGGAGTCAGCTTCCGGATCGGTGGAGGAAGTGGAAGAAGCATCCACTTCAAGGACTGAGGGGGAGGAGAGAACTTCCACACCGGAACATCAAGAAGAAGCTTCGACATTCGGTCAAGATGAAGAAGCCCAAAGTCCAATTCCGGTCTCCATTGACCTAGGTAACTCAAACATATGTGTTAATAATAAAATGCATATAATATGTTTTGAGTGTGTTAGTAATATATGAGAGATGTCCTAAGGCAATCGCCTTATGTATGAACCATTTATATGATAAATGAAGATTCACTATTTGAGTATACATGTTTAATGTATTTGATTGGATCTTAAACTCATTTACTGAATGTCCACGATGCGATTCACAGCATGAGAGAATTTGTGATTGGATCACAACTAGTGAGTATCTCTACATGTGTAATTGTGATGTATCAGAATTATCCCTAGTCGATGAATTGATGGTTTTGGACACCATCAATTCTGTTGAGACTAGCACGAGGTATACTCCTTGGTGTATCCAAGCAGCTGATTCTCACTGGCTGGAGACATAGTGATGTCCGGAGTTAATCGTGGATGCTAGTTATGGTAACTAGTTCATTGGAATGACCAGCCGTAAGACTTCATATGGTTCTCTGCATATATAGATATGTCAATGAAGTTCTTACTGTGGCTTAAGTGCGATGTTCCTTTGACTTGCGGTATTCAAGTCATCTTGATCATGGAGACTTATGCTTTGACATCTTAAGCAAACATCTTTGAGGAGATGTGGACCCGGGATAATTGGGTATAAGTCGAAGTGATCGAAGGTGTTTGAATAGCCTATAAAGGATTCACCACTCCTTGCGAGGAGATGTATACCCATGGCCTCTCGTCGGATTGTTACTAAAGTCTTTGGCCAAAGCATTACATGTTTAGAGTAAGGTACTCTTCGATACATGTGGAGTAACTAGAACTGTAGGACGAGGAAATAATACTTGGCTAGGTGTGACGTGAGTCGACTAGTGGGATGACACTATAGACCATGTCCTGAACCAAGTGGGTATAAGATGAGTGAAGGGAATGGGGCACGATTCATTCGAGCTACTGAAGGGTTTCAGAAATAGTTCTGGATCAACCGTTGATCTTTTCGGTTAATTGGGGATCATGATGTACTACTAGGTCCCACTCATGATCGTTCTATAATTAATGGTTAATTATAGACGGCCAACATAAACCGAGAACCTATTTGGTCACACGCACAACGAGTGTAATCCAAAGGATTTAAAACGAGCTTGAGAATGGGATTCTCAGACCGAGAGAAACTAGGTTTGGTTGGACCAAACATAAAGCGAGCATGAAATCGTTTCAGTCGCAATGGAAGCATGGATGGGCCGCGTCTTATGAAGACGTAATGGATGAACCAAAATGGTTTGGTTCTAATCCAATGGATGAGAATAAACCAAAGGGTTTGGTTTATTTTAAACGAATGAACCAAAAGTTGGTTTGGTTCGTTTTAACTTAAAATAAACCATCATGGTTTGGTTTATTTTAACTTATCTTAATGGAGCGGGTTAACGGGCTTTATGGATATGATCCATTAACCATTAAGAGAATTAGTTCTCTATAAAATTGGGGTTAAACCCTAACCCAAAAACCCTAAAAAAGTTTTGGGCCGCCCAACCCTAGCCTCCTTTTGTTGTTGCCGCCCAACATGGTGTTGCCGCCAACTTCATGGAGCTGCTGCCCCCTCCTTGCCGCCGGCATCCAAGCTTCAGCCGGCGATGCTCCAGCGACCCTCCGGTGATCTCTTTTGGGTTCGGTGATAAGGTGAGCTCCACATCTCCTTTGGCCGGCCTCTATTCCTCCACCAAAAGCTGTCCAGTTTTTCTGGACAGCTTGTTTCTTTGTTGTCGGAGTGTCGTTTGGACGACGGTTAGTGCTCCGACAGCGACTAACTTACCGGGGATTTGATCTCCGGTAATCCTCTGAGGTGGAGGACGAAGGATTCGTCAAACGGTTGACGAATACCTCTCCGGAGAATCGAGTTTTGAGGACTCGGTTTTGGATCCGAATTTGGATTCGGATTGTGATCATCTCTCGATCACGTCGTCTTCAACACGAGGCTAGTAACCCATACGAAGACGAAGCTCGTGGCTTAGCGAAGTCATCCCGAGGAGCTCGGCGTGGATACGGATAGAGACGATTCTTGCGAGGATCGTTCCGGTTGATGTCGTTCCCGCTATACGTCATACGAAAGGTATAACGTAGATAAATTTCCTTTTATTGCAAATTTTAATTTACGGTTATGTCTACACTTGTTGTAAAATGCATGCGTGTGTTGTGTGTGTTGTAATAAATAGGAGTATTTATTATTTTTAATTGCTTCCGCTGTGTTCATGTTTACGAAACATGATCGAACACACACACGCCGCGGTATCGGAAACCCAACAGAGTGTAGGGAAACCGGGCACTATAAGAGCAAGTGCCCAAAGAAGGTTAGGAAAGCTCCACCGGCACCAAAAGTCAAGGATGCCGGTGCCCCAAGTCAAAAGAGCAAGGAGCACATCATATGCTTCAAGTGCAATTCAAAGGGGCATTATCGGAGTCAATGCCCTAGGGGGAATAAGAAGGGGCAAGGAGGAGCATTACAAGTAGGGGGAGCTTCTATAGCTAACCCTAAGGTATATTTAAATAATGCACCTTCTAAATTTAAAAGACAAAAGCATGCTAGAAATTTTAATTCTCTCGCAATTCACCATGAAAAGCATGCTAGAGATAAATAGATTTGTTTAGGAGCTAAAAGTGTTAACTTCAAAAGTAAGGAGAAATTTGGGACTAATGTCCCTAAAAACAAGTTATCTAAGGATAAACCTAGGTCAAATAACTCAAGACCAATCCTACCTAGGGAGACAATTAGGAAGGTACAAGAACATCTAGGTCTAAACCCTAAATGGACTAGGCATATGCCTAGAAAGTCCCATGCCCAAGAATTTAATCAAAATTCAATTGGGCAATTGGAATTAGAAAACCAAGCCTTGAGGTCAAGGCTTGAGAAACTAGAAAAGACCCTTAGGAACATACAAAAGCAATTTAAAGGGTCTAATGGTCAAAGTCAAAGGTCCAAAAGTCAAAGTCAACACCAAGGACCTAAGAGTCAAAAGTCAACCAAGGGCAAGCAAGGTTTGGGTCACAAACCTAAGCCTAAGGTAGCTTACCATAGTGTTCCATTTGATTATGGGACACAAACTAGGTCTAGGAAGACCAAGGTCAATAGGGAAGTCATCCCTAAGGTTGACCAAAGGTTGTGCCTAGTGGCTAGGGTTTCTAGGAAACCTAGGGTGGCCACCAAGAAGGTTGCAAGGGGAGTTACCCCTAGAGTCAACCTAGGCAAGACCCAAGTGACCAAGGCTAATAAGCCTAGAAGGGTCATTAGGAAGGTATCTAGGGAGGTTATCCCTAAGGAATACCTAATTAACCCTAGGAGCTCAAATCAATTTTGGGTTCCTAAGAGCGTGATTGATTCACGCTAAGATGGGTTTAGGGTGTGCCAACCTTGATTGGATGGGTAGTTAACTCAACCATGGCAAAGGTGGCATTTTAGGTCATTTTCAAGGTTATGGATACCTTGGGATGTGGTTAGATTTGAATTCTAAATGATTTTAGGATGTGTCAATATTAATTGAGAAGTTTTGATAAAATGATCAAATTGGCACAAGTTGGGTTTAGAGGTTAGTGTGCCATTTTGGGTTTTTGGCACACTAGGGAGATTAGGTTAATATGGCAAAATATGATTAATCCCAACAAATGGCAATTAATATTAAAATTTAGTTATTATTATACCTATATATTTTATATGTCATGCTTTGTTTGCCATATAACATGCCATGACATCATGCTTACTTTTAATCATTTTATATGTCATGTTCATGTTTTAGGATTAAGATTTTAAATGTCATGTGTTTTCAGATTTCATCTTATGCCATGACATCATGATTATGAGCATATGTTTATTTATATCATCATTAATGCCATAATCATTCATGCATTTAAGAAAATTTCGATTGAAATTGATTTAAGGACTATGGCATGACTTGGAGTCCCATTCATAAGGGAATCAAGTAGGGTTGCCTTAGAAGATGCATGAAACCCTAGTTTAAATGAACCAAAACCCACATCTCACATCCAATTGACATGTATGTGTATTTATACACCCTAGATACATGTGAGATGCTAGGATATTAGTTAAGTTCAAGGTGCATAGTTTTTGCATCTAGATGAACTAAAACTCATCTAATTTTAATTGTGGATCATTGGGAGAGCATGTATACAAGTCATGTACATAGAGCCCAAGGAATATGATCCAAAATAAGGTTTTGAAAACATTTTAAAATCATTTTGAAAAACCTTGGTGAAGTCTATCTTTTGATAGCAATCACCATTGATAGAGTTTGATACAAAATAGGGCCAAAACATTGAAAATTTCAATGGTTTTGAGTTTTGTATCAAACTCACTATTTTATGGGTAAAATAATTTTTAAATATTTTTGACCCATTGTATTGACTATAAGTAATATACGTATCAAGTTTCGTGATTTTTCAAAATACGTAGAATTACTTATGACTTTTCAAAACTCGATTCTGATATAAATTGAGGAAATTTAGCTATCGATCGATACCCTTTGTGGCGATCGTGATGAGAGAGCGATCATGATTCTTGATAGGAGTCGACTGCTAGGTCTGATTTTGGCTTAACAAGGTTTGTTTAGCCCATTTTCAACCATGGTAAAGGTCCCTAACCACTTCTAACCCTAGGATATGCCTTGGGAAGCATTATAAAAGGTGAAAATCCATTGGCTATGGATTAGGAGAAGTGTTAGGTCAAAGTATCAAATTTAGGGTATGAAAAGTTCAAGTTTGAACTTAGAACCTCAATTTTGATGGTTTAGAGTTTCTATTGGCTTAGGGACTTCCCAAGGACATTGTTGGTGTAATGGTCAAGGGGGAGCAAGCCTTTAGGGGGAGTTATCCATCTTGGGATGATGGATGTGTTTCTCCTCTTGAAGGGAGAAGTTATTGGGAGAATATCATCAATTGGGAAATTTGATGGAATGTTTGAGAAACCCAATTTGGAAATTGGGAGAGAGTATAGGATTGCCTCTTTTGAGTGATATGGGACTTATCACTAGGAAGATGGTAGGCATCCTAGGTGTTTATTTTTGGATCAAGGGGGAGATTGTAAGATCTCATTAGGACATGAGACATTGACCTCCTTGGAGAGATAATCTTTTTGATGTATGTCAAAAAGTGGGAGAAGGTAAAACTACCAATTTGGGATAATTGGTAATGGAATTTGAGTTAGGGGAATAACTCAAGGTTTGTTTTGTCAAACATCAAAAAGGGGAAGATTGTTGGTGCAATCGGCCCAGGTCACGATTGACCATACTCGAGTTTGACTCGAGTGATGTTTTGATGTTTGACATAGGATGTTTGAAAAAGTGGTTTGATATTGATGTTGGACATTGATGTCGGTTAATATGTTGGGGAGATTGTTGGAGCAATCGACCCAGGTTATAATTGACCAGACTCGAGTTTGACTCGAGGGAGATCTTGATGGTTGACTAGGGTTGACCATGTGATTAAGGGAAAGTCCAAGCATGGATCTTGGCAAGGTAAAGTCCGAGTCATGGGTACTTGGCATGGGAAGTCCAAGTGGGACACTTGGCATTTGGGAAAGTCCAAGTCTTGAGTACTTGGCACAAGGAAAAGTCCAAGCATGGGTCTTGGCATGGGAAGTCCAACATGGGTTGGCAAGGGAAAGTCCAAGCTTGAGTCTTGGCATTTGAGAAGTCCAAGGGGATTGATATTGGCGGCGTAAAGTCCAAGGGTAAAGTCTTGGCAGCATAAGTTCAATGGTTGGCGGCGTAAAGTCCAAGCGGAGTCTTGGCGGTGTAAGTCCAATGTGCCTTGGCGGTGTAGACACCGTTAGCATGACATAGCCGAGGGAAGCACCTCGAGGCTAGCGTGATGGATGAACAAGTCATGGATGACTTGGAGGGATCCGAGAGGCGTGAGGCTGATGGAGGTGGCTAGAAGGCTTAGGTCTAGGCTAAGGGTGGTCTAGCAAGTATGGGGGCACCATACTTGGGTTAAAACCTCATTTTTGAGGTTGGCAGTCGACTGGCATTATGGCCGGTTCAACTTCCGAGAGTCGACTAGAGTTATTGCCCGCTTTAGAGTGGAAATGGTGCAGCGCGATCGCTCATTGAGCGATCGGGTGTCGAGCCGATCGATCGGTGTCGGCACGATCATCGCCGCTAGGTTGGTGCACAGTAACGCTCGTAGCCGGTAGCCGCGATCGGCTACGAACCGCGATCGACTTACCAATGTTGGCAGTCGACTGCCAAGAGATCCGTTGGAGTTTTTCCAGCGTGGATCGAGCCATTGTCTCACGACAACAGTGGCATCAGTCGACTGGTGACTTATGGCAGTCGACTGATGGGCGAAAATCCAGGTCGCGCGCAAGGATAAAAGGAGCTCGACGGGAGGGTTTTTGGCAGCGATTTCTTGGACGTTTTTGAGGCGATTTGCTGCTGCAAATCAGGGTCTTCAACCACGATTCAAGCGATCAACAAGCAAGCAATCGAAAGGCATTTGTAAAGCATTCTCTTTACTTATATTGCATTGTATCTCATTTTATTTGCTTGTTGTTATTTGATTATAGTTGTAATCTTATTGTAAGAGGTTTCTCCACCTCCGACCTGTGTCGAGAAGGAGTATTTATCATAGTGGTGTGTGATTGGCATCGCTAGGGTTCGTACGAACCCAATCCGTGGAGTAGGAACCGTTTTGGTTCCGAACCACGTTATATCCTTGTGTTAGCGTGTTGTTCATTTCGTTATCGTTATTACTTTTCTATTTCCGCTGTGCTAACGAAATTGTAGAGACGAACACGCAATCAAATTCCATCTACGTACGGTCAACGCGCTATTCACCCCCCCCCCCTCTAGCGGGTGCACAGGTCCCAACAAAATCCAATTTTGGATACTTGGAAAATGGAAAGTCCAAGGGTGTAGTCATAGCGAGTAAATCCAAGTGTGCAGTCTTGGTGGTGAAAGTCTAAGTTTGGATACATGTCAAATAAAAAGTCCAAGGGTGTAGTCTTGGTCAGATAAGTCCAAGTATATAATCTTGGCGGTGAAAGTCCAAGTATTAATACTTGGCAAGGAAGTCCAATGGTGAGATTTTGGCAACATAAAGTCCAAGCATGTATAAGTACAAATGAACCTTGGAAAAGGAGACTCGGTTAGCATAACATAGCCGATGGAAGCACCTGAAGTCTAACGCGAAGGGTGAAGGAGTTGTGGAGGACTCAAATGAATCATGAGGGTGTGAGGCTGATGGAGGTGGCTAGAAGGATTAGATATAGGCTAAAGGTGGTCGATCAAGTATGAGGAGATAAGACTTGGGTTAAACCTCACATTCGAGATTTATCAGTCGACTGGATTATGGACCAGTCAACTGGTCGAGTGTTCAGCACTCGAGATGCCTAGTTGACGTGATCAGTCGACTAGCCAAGTGCATGAAATTTGGTAGCCTAGTTTGACTCAAGCAGTCGACTGGGGTTATGACCCAGTCGACTCATGTGTAGTCAACTGAGTCTTGATTGCTTTCTATGCCTTGGCAGTCATCTGGTGGCTTGTACCAGTCGACTAGTCCTTGGCAGTCGACTATCAATGATGGGCAGTCGATTGGTGGTAGTGGACACGATCACAAAATCTTTAGTAGTTGACTGGGTAATTGATTGAGGCCTTGGCAGTCGACTGATAGTAATGGCAGTCACTCAGGTGTCTGTTAGGCGAAAGCCAATGTCGATTAGTCCGTTGCGAGACAACGGATAGACGAGAAGTTGACTCGGGCCTTTTGGTAGTCGACTAAGGCCTTTTGGCAGTCAACTGTCAGATGCTAAATTATCCAGTAGCATGCTTTAAATGGAGCTCAAGATAGAGGATTTGGCAGAAGTTCTAGGATGATTTTGAGGTGAAGTGTTGTTGCATTTCAGGTCTTCAAAGGCATCCCAAAGCAACCAAATCATCAAGCAAGCAAAGTTTTCATTTGTAAAGTGTTTTCACTTGTATTTCTTATTTTATTTTGTATTTGTTGCATTTGGTTGTCATTTATTATTGTAAACATCTTGTAAGAGGTATCTCCACCTTTGGCGTGTTGCCAAGAAGGAGAAGTTTGTTAGTGGTGGTGTACATCACTAGAGCTCACTCTAGAGCTCGATCATGGAGTAGGAACTAGGGTTCCAAATCATGTTAAATCGTTGTGTTCTTGTCTCATATTTTATCTTTGTATATTTGTATTTCCACTGCGCTAACATTGTTATAGACGAGAATGAACGCAGTCAATCTTAAGAAATTGACGAACCGCTATTCCCCCCCCCCCCCTCTAGCACATATAAATCGGTCCCAATAATTGGTATCAGAGCCAGGATCACTTAGAAGACCTACAAGTTTATCAGCGAGGCCGCTCTTCAAGGACTAACTACCAAGAGAGCAAGTGCTAGAGGAGAAGAGAAAATGGAGTTTCAAGATGGACTATGACATGACATCAACACTCCCGTTCCTTATGAAGTCTACGGATTTGAAGTATTTGATCAATGGAAGGCGAGAATAGAGACCTTCCTCATGATGAACATCAAATATTAGAGTGCCCTAATGGACGATTTCGAACTTCCAAGGGGCAAGAAGGGAGGAATCCTCAAGGTGGAGAAATGGACCAAGGAACAACTCGAGAAATTCAAGACAAATATTAAGGTAATCAAAATGCTAAGTAATTTAATTCCTAATGATATCTTGTGTATATTAGGTGATTATAAGGATGCCAAGGAGTTTTGGAGTGAATTGGAAAATTTTCATGAAAACTTCTCACTGGCCCAAAGTAGAGATGGTGATAAGACTGAAGAAGAAAGTTCATCATCCTCTCAAGAACATGAAGAATTGGAGGTTGAGAGGTGCTCAATGTCAGAGGGAGAAGAAGTCGGAAGCCTCCACTTCAAGGATTAAGGGGGAGGAGAGATCATCTCCGGAGCCGGAGCAAGAACAAGAGGAACCTTCCATATCCGGAAGAAATGAAGAACTAAACCACAATTCACCTACCACGGAGCTAGGTAACTCAAATGCAATTGTTAAAAATAAAAATCATATAACTTGCTTTGAGTGTAGGGAAGTAGGGTATTATAAGAGCAAATACCCAAAAAGAGTCAAGAAGATGACTCAAGCATACAAGGTCAAGGAGAAGCTAAAGGAGACCGGAGCCCAAATATGCAAAAGTAAGGAGCGCATTGTGTGCTTTAAATGCCAACAAAAAGGGCACTACTGGAGCCAATGTTCTAGGGGGAGTCACCGACAAGGGAGAGAGCTCAAATGTAAGGGAAGCTAAGGCAAACCCTAAGATAAATTCTAATAATGCTCTTTCTTTATGTAAGGATAAAAAACATGCTATGAATGATTTTAATGAACTTGCTATTGTTCATGATCAAAAGCATGCTAGAAATAAGTATATTTTCTTAGGAGCTAAATCCTATGAATTTAAATCTAAGGACAAATCTAGACCCATTGACTCTAGGACTACCACACCTAAGGATAGGAAGGTAGAGAACCTAGGCATTAACCCTAAGAGGGGTAGGCATATGCCTAAGAAGAAGAACCATGTCTAAAAATATAATGGACAAGTTAGAGGTAGAAAATCAAGCTTTGAGGTCAAAGTTTGAGAAAATGAAGAAGACCCTTGCAAGAATGGAAAATATGTTTAATGGGTCAAATAGGCAAAACCTAGGTCATAAGAGGCAAGAGCTATCTAT
The DNA here is from genome assembly GCA_025175895.1 of Wurfbainia villosa. Lineage (NCBI taxonomy): Eukaryota > Viridiplantae > Streptophyta > Magnoliopsida > Zingiberales > Zingiberaceae > Wurfbainia > Wurfbainia villosa. The sequence continues at coordinate 76,180,229 of CM045990.1, forward strand.
GGACAAGAAAGGTTTGGATCACAAACCTAAGTCCAAGAAGGTAATGCCCTTTTATCATAGTGTTCCATTTAACTATGGAACCACCCCTAGGTCTAGGAATACCAAGGTCACAAGGGAGTGTTGGTACAATTGGCCCAGATCACGATTGACCAGACTCGAGTTTGACTCGAGTGATGTTTTGATGTTTGACAAAGTAAGTTGACATTGATGTTTGACATTAATGTCTGTTGATGTTTTGGGGAGATTGTTTATACAATCAATCTGGGTTATGTTAACTGGACTCGAGTTTGACTCGAGGGAGACATTGATGGTTGACTAGGGTTGACCATGTGATTATGGAAAGTCCAAGTCATGGGTACTTGGCATGGAAAGTCCAAGTGGGACACTTGGCATTTGGGAAAGTCCAAGCATGGGTCTTGGCATGGAAAGTCCAACATGGGTTGGCAAGGGAAAGTCCAAGCTTGAGTCTTGGCATTTGAGAAGTCCAAGGGGTTTGATCTTGGCGGCGTAAAGTCCAAGCGGGAGTCTTGGCAGCATAAGTCCAATGTTTGGCGGCGTAAAGTCCAAGCGGAGTCTTGGCGGCGTAAGTCCAATGTGCCTTGGCGGTGTAGACACTGTTAGCATGACATAACCGATGAAAGCACCTGAAGTCTAGCGCGATGGATGAACAAGTCATGGATGACTTGGAGGGATCCGAGAGGCGTAAGGCTGATGGAGGTGGCTAGAAGGCTTAGGTCTAGGCTAAGGGTGGTCTAGCAAATATGGGGGCATCATACTTGGGCTAAAATCTCATGTTTGAGGTGTGCCAGTCGACTGGTGTCATGTGACAGTCGACTGGCATAGTCAACTAGGGTTTGACTATGGGAATTGCCCTAGCGAATGACGCCATAGATGGCGATCGGTGATTGGATAGCAATGATCGATCTTGTGATCGATCGGTGATGCTCGGATTTTGGGGCACAGAGTGGAGTCTCACTCGACCGTTGGGACGAGCAGTCGAATGATGGTTTATCAGTCGACTGATGTCCTAGCCGTTGGATTTTTCCAGCGTGGATTACACCGTTGTCTCACAGCAATAATGTGATCAGTCGACTGATGGTCCCGAGCAATCGACTGATTGACATTTTCCAGCACAGGTTGAAGCTATAAAAGGAGCTCCTGATGGAGAAAAATGGATCCGGTTTTTGAGAGCTTTAGGGGCGATTTGTTGCTGCAAATCAGGTCTCCAAGTGCTAATCAAACAACCAAGCATTCAAGCAATCAAAAGCAAGTGTTGTAAAGTTTTTCTTTACTTGTCTTTCACATTAATTGTTGTAATTGCTTGTTTTTCATTTCTTACTATTGTAAGATCGCTTGTAAGGGGTTTCTCCGCCTCCGACTTGTGTCGAGAAGGAGTGTTTATCATAGTGGTGTGTGATTGGCATCGCTAGGGTTCGTACGGACCCAATCCGTGGAGTAGGAACCGTTCAGTTCTGAACCACATTAAATATTTGTTTTTGCGTGTTGTATATTTCGTTATCATTATTATTTTTCTATTTCCGCTGCGCTAACGAAATTGTAGAGACAAACGCAATGAATTCCATTATCAAACGAGCGCGATGCTATTCACACCCCCTCTAGCGGCCTCAAATATCCTACAATTGGTATCAGAGCCCGGGGCTCTTCTACGGATTAACCGTCGGGAGCTAAAGAAGCTAGAGGGAAGATGGAATTCCAAGACAAGCTTGGATGGGACATCAACACTCCACCTCCATATGATCGATAAGACTTTTCGACGTGGAGAACAAGAATGGAGACATTCTTGATGATGAATATAGAGGATTCGTTCATCCTCGTAGAAGGTTTTGAACCTCCTCGGGATAGGAAGGGACAAGTCCTCAAGTTGAAGAAATGGACCCAAGAGCAACGGCAAAAATTCAAAACTGAAGCCAAGGTAACAAAACTTTTAGAAGATTTGATACCTAATGATGTTTTGTCTAGGCTAGGTGAATATCTTGATGTCAAGGAGCTATGGGACAAATTATCCAAGTTCAATAAGAAGCCCCACTTTGCACAAGTAGAAGAAGATAAGGAAGAGGATGAAGAGAGTTCATCATCCTCACGAGCAAGTGAGGAATCGGAAGTTGAAGAGGAGTCAACTTCCGGATCGGTGGAAGAGGAGGTGGAAGAAGTATAAGACACCTCCACCTCTAGGATTGAGGGGGAGGAAAGAATTTCCACTCCAGAGCAACATGAGAAAGCCTCGACATCCAGTCAAGATGAAGAAGCTCCAATTCCGGCACCTACCACCACCATAGGTAACTCAAGCATGTCAATTGTAAATAAAACTCATATAATATGATTTGAGTGTAGGGAATTCGGACACTACAAAAGTAAGTGTCCAAAAAGGATTAAGAAAGCTCCTCCGGCACCAAAAGTCAATGAAAAAGTCAAGGATGTCGGTGTCCCAACCAAGAAGAGCAAGGAGCACGTGGTGTGCTTCAAATGTCGACAACCGGGACACTATAGGAGCCAATGTCCTAGAAGAAAGGAGGGAGCTTCACAAGTAGGGGGAGTCTCTAAGACTAACCCTAAGGTATATTTTCATAATGCTCATTCTTTAAATTCTAAGCAAAAGCATACTAGAATTAATTCAAATAATTTTGCTATTACTCATGAATCAAAGCATGCTAGAAATAATAATTATGGTTGTCTAGAAGCTAAACATGTTGGTTTTAGGACTAAGGAGAAATCTAGAAATGATAACTCTAGGTCTATTTCAAAGAAGGAGAAATTTGGGACTAATGTCCTTAGAAATGTCCTTCCTAAGAAAACAATTAAGAAAACCGAAAACCATTTAGGCATCAATCCCAATAAGGGTAGACATATGCCTAAAGTGAATGGTAATGCCCAAAAACCTAATCAAAAATCATTTGGGCAATTAGAGTTAGAAAATCAAGCCTTAAGGTCAAGGCTTGAGAAATTGGAAAAGACTCTTGCAAATATGCAAAATCAATTTAAAGGGTCAAAGTGTCAAACTCTAGGATCCAGAAGTCAACAAAAAGTGTGTAAGAGGCAAGAATCATCTAGGAGACAAGGTTTGGGTCACAAACCTATGTCTAAGAAAGTAATGCCTACTTATCACAATGTTCCATTTGATTATTGAACTAAACCTAGATCTAAGAAAACCAAGGTCTCCAGGGAAATTATTCCTAAGGCCAACCATAGTGTGTGCTTAGTGGCTAGGGTTTCTAAGAAACCTAAGGAAGCCATTAAGAAGGTTATTAGGGAGGCAATCCCTAAGACTAACCATGGTAAGACCATAATGACCAAGGCTAATAAGCCTAGAAGGGTCATTAGGAAGGTATCTAGGGAGGTTATCCCTAAGGAATACCTAATTAATCCAATGAGCTCAAATAGATTTTGGGTTCCAAAGAGCGTGATTGATTCACGTTAAATAGGTTAGGATGTGTCAATTTTGATTGGATGGGTAGTTAACTCAACCATATCAAAGTTGACATTTTTAGGTTATTTTTAAGGTTATGGATACCTTGGAAATAGGTTTGATATTCTATCCTAAAAGATTTTAGGATGTGCCAATATATTTTTGAAATCATGAAAAATCAATAAAATTGGCACAATCTAGATTTAGAGGTCATAGTGTGTCATTTTGATCTTTGGCACACTTTAGGAATTAATGTATCAAGAGAAGTGTTTTTAAGGTGTAGAAGTTACATCAAGAGTGATACTTAAGTGCCACACACCTTGATGTCTTGCACTTACCATGCTTCATGTGTTTCACCATGTGTTTGCATGGAAGGAATGTCTAGGGTGGATTGCATCTCACAAAATAAGTCTTCTACCTTGATTGTGTATTTCAACACTTAGAAAGAGTGAGATGTTAGGATTTTGAAACCATTGGATGTTAATGTTTGCTAAAATGAAATAAAATACCAAAATACGTTAACAAATGCATGAATATAAGCATAACATTAATATATTCGATATACAAGATTAGACATGAGAAAATGAAACAAGTTGGGTAAAGAAATCGAGATTTTTTGAAACTCATAGCTAGAAATCATATATCAATCAACTGATACAGTCTATCAGTCGACTGTTCCTACTGTAGCATGATACGATGCATCAAGTAGTCGAGTGTTGTTTCCAGGACTCGACTATTTTGTACATCAGTCGACTGATAGGTTACATCAGTCGACTGATGGTACTGTTCATCGAGGCAGAGGATCATCAGTCGAGTGCTCACTGAGCAGTCGAGTGGTGATCGCATCAGTCGACTGATGCGACATCGATCGGCCGATATTCGTAGCATAATCTGATATGATCGGTGATCGATTCTTAGGCGACGATCGTGCCACGGTTCGGTAAAACTGCTCATAAGCCGCAATCAGTCGACTAATGTTGCATATCAGTCGACTGGAGGCGCAATTTTATAACACCGAACCGCTAGGGTTCGGCGTCTTCACACGTCGATCTCTCTCCTTCTTCCTCCTCTCCGGTCGCCGCTTCCTTCTCCGACCAGCTTTTTCGACCGCACCGGCCACCTAAGCCCTAGGTTTGATAGCCAAACTCCTCTACTCACATTTTTAGCATCTCATAGCCCTAATCTACTCTTCTCCAGCGATTTTTCTTATTCGATTAGGGTTCTGACGAAACCACTGCTCCGGCGAACTCTCCGGCGATCTCTTCAACGGTGTCTGAGTACCCTCTCCTCATCATCTTCAATGGCGCCAAAGTATAACCTTTTACCCCTCTAAAACCCTAATTTTTCCATTATAACTCATTATGATCTAATCGTGCATTTGTGTCTTTGCATTTCATGTCATTGCATTGCATTCATATAGGCGATCCCATAGAAATGACCCGATTGAGGTTGAATCACGGTTGTACCAAACCATGTTGGTTAGGTACATTGATAGGGATTTCTTTAATCGTTACTGCAGTGACGTCATGGAAATTTTATCATATTATCATCTCATGAAGATAGTATTATGCACTCATGCCATAAATGATGATCTCCTTAAGGAGTTCTACCAGAACTTAAAGAAGGTAGACGATGCTCCTACCTACACTACCCACATTGCAAAATGCGACTTAGAGTTCACTCCTGCAATATTGCAGGAGTTTCATGAGTGTAAGCCATCGGCTGATACTTTCGTTTTCTACCCTACCTTCGATGCCCCTTTACCTGAGTCCTTTGATCATATCTCCTTGGACTCCATGCATTAGCATGTCTTTCACCATCCTCGCCCACCAGCTCAAAACCTATTTCCTATCACTGAGCTATTTGCACCTGACAATGTACTCTACAAAGTCATTGTTGGGTGTTTTCTTCCGATTGTGACTCGGGGTCTGGCCAAGATTCGGCCTCCCCATCTCTTCCTCCTGTACGCCATGTGTCATAGACTAGACATAAACATTGCATTGAACATGTTTCATTGCATTGTACATTTCATATCCCCTGTACAAGGGAAAGTGCATATGCCTTTTGGCCATATCATCACTGCATGGTTAGAGTCTGTAGGCATTAACATTAACAGGGGATCTCTGAGGGCGCTATCTGAGGTGTGTACGATGCATATCGATTCGTAACTCTCTGCGAAGCCGATGCGGATGGGACGTGGGCAGATGGAATTGGCACCTCGACCTCCGCCCAGGGCACGTGGGGAGCCACCTCTAGTGCCTAGAGAGGCTGCAGAAGACTATGAGGATCCAGATGCTGCCGATGAGGAGGACCAGATGCCAGCAGATGCATCAGCAGCAGGTCCATCAGATCGGTTTGGATAGCTAAAGGCCAGATTCCAGGACTACCAGCAAACAGTCGACTCTCGGCTGTCAGAGCTCTTAGTAGGGTAATCCTCCATGGGCGAGCATCTCAGTCGGATGGAGGAGCGCTACATTCGCATTCAGGAGTCCTAGAGCCGCATCGAGCAGCGTCAGCTCGATATGTACGAGATGATGCGAGCCTGGACCTTGAGCCAGCAGCCTCCTCCACCTCCACCTTCTGCATATGATTAGAGCTAGAGGATGTTAGGATTTTTGTTTTTAGTTTTTGTAGTGAGATTGAGCATCTCAAATCTCTATTTTGGATGTAAAAATTGAAGCTTTCTTAAATTGAATGAAATTTCTGTTTATGAAAATCATCTGTGTCTGATTATGTGTTTGTATTAATGTATTGGTTTATGGAAAATTGTCATATCATGACATGAAATTTCCTCTTATCATATAACATGTCATGCCATTGTTTAGGATTATTTTAGATGTCATGTTTGTTTTTAGATTATATCATATGTCATGACATCATGATTATTGGTCATGCGTTATTATTGTTATCATTTATGCCATAATCATTCATGCATTTATTTTGATTAAAATTGATTTAAGGAAAAATGGCATGACTTGGAGTCCCATTTATAAGAGAATCAAGTAGGGTTGCCTAGAAAATGCATGAGGTCATAATAATCCTAACTCCACATCTCACATTTAAATTGACATGTACGTGTGTGTATACACCATAGATAACATGTGAGATGTTAGGATAATAAGTTAGGTTCAAGGTGCATAGGCAGTGCATCTAGATGAACTCAAACTTATTTCAATTATCACTAAGAATCATGAGGAAAGCTAATATACAAGTTATGTATATTTAGCCAATAAATCATGGTTCAAAATAGGTTATCAAAAACGTTCTAAAATCACTTTAGAAAACCTTGGTATAGTCTATCTTTTGATAGCCATCATCATTGTAGAAGTTGATACAAAGTAGATTAAAAACTTTAAAGTTTTAATAGTTTTTGAACTTTATACCAATCTCTTATTTTAATGGGTAAAATATTTTTCCAAGATTTTTCACCGATTGTATGTGTGATAAGTAATATATGTATCAAATTTCGTTAATTTTTGATATACATAGAATTACTTATGAATTTCCAACTATATAACAATCGTGATGGCGATCTTTGGATTATTGTGCGCGCAATATATCACTCGGCCGCTACTTTCGATCGATGATGGGCACATCAGATCGTAATCGATGCAGTCGATCACAATGTTGATTTCAGGAAAACTAGGTTTGTTTAGCCCGGTTTCAGCTACGGTTAAGGTCCCTAATCACTCCTAACCCTAGGATATGCTTTGGGAAGCATTATAAAGGGTGATAATCCATTGGATATGGATTTGGAAAGGTGTTTAGGGTTTGTATCAAATTTAAGGTGTTGGAAAGTTCAATATTGAATTTCTAACCTTATCTTTGATGGTTTAGAGTTTCTATTGGCTTAGGGACTTCCCAAAGACATTGTTGGTGCAATGCTCAAGGGGGAGCAAGCCGTTAGGGGGAGATATCCATCATGGGATGATGGATATTATTTTTCCTCATGGGAAGGAAAAATGTGATTTTCACATACCCAATTTGGAAATTGGGGGAAAGTATAGGATTGCCTCCCTTGAGTGATATAGGACTTATCACTAGGACGATGATAGTCATCCTAGGTATTTTTGGACCAAGGGGGAGATTGTAAGATCTTATTGAGACATGAGACATTGACCTCCTTGGAGAGATGACCTTTTTTATGTATGTCAAAAAGGGGGAGAACATTAAATTACCAATTTGGAAAATTGGTAAGGGAATTTGAATTAGGGGCCTAACTCAAGGTTTGTTTTGTCAAACATCAAAAATGTAACGCCCGTAAAATTCCTAGCAATTTTACAAGAATTTTTGGCTTGATGATAATGGGCTTTATGTAGGCCTTTTTCCAAAACAAAAGAAAATAAGCCAAAAATGGATACAAGACCTAGGAATTGAACTCCAGACCTCTAGAGATAGCCAAGCCCTATAGATGTACCCACTAACCATAAGCCCAATAGGATTGTATGATTAAGGAAGGGGGGGAACTATAGATAAATGGGACTAAGGGTAAATGAAGAGGCATAGAAAAGAAAAGAGGAACTTCTCTTCCTCCTCCCTTTATAAAGAAGAGGGAAGATTGAAATTGTTTACTTCCTCTCTTCTTCTTCCTCTTCTCACGAAATCCTAAGGTTTTTCCTCTACATTCCCTCTTTAATCCTATCCAAGCTAGAGAAGGCTAAGTGTTGATCTTCTTTAGGTTATCTTCCCCACCCCAAGCAAAGCGAAGGATGTAAGTATCCCTCACCTGCGTACGAGTAGCTTCGGTTGACGTTTTATATAAGAAATCTATATTGTTATATTCGGCCAAGATATGATCTAGGGTTTCCATGAAGTTGTATGCCATGCTTTTGTAATTAGATGATGATGTTAGGGCTTAAAACGGATTAGGTCAAAAGTAAACCCTAGGAAACCCTATGGACCATTCGGCCAACATGGGTTTTTGGTGTTTTTGTTGAAGTTTATATCTTGCTTTACTTGCAAATGATGATGATAGCATGTTAGAGGCATTAGGATAAAGATCTAACCCCAAAGGTCTCCATGAACCATTCGGCCAAGTCATGGACTAGGGTCTAAATGAAGCTCCATGTTATGTTTATGCTATGTTCTATAACTAGATGATGATGTTAGGGTTTTAAAGTGGGTTAGAACAAAAGCTAACCCTAATGAACACTATAGTTCTATTCGGCCAAACCCTACTTTTAGGGTTTCAATGAAGTTCCATGCCATATTATGGGAACTAGATGATGATTTTAGGGCTTAAAGTGGGTTAGAACAAAAGCTAACCCTAATGAACACTATAGTTCTATTCGGCCAAACCCCACTATAGGGTTTCAATGAGGTTTCATACTATGTTTTGTAACTATATGATGAGGTTAAGTTTTAAAGGGGATTAGGTCAAAAGTTAAACCTAAAGGCCCTACATGGACCATTCGCCACCCTTGGTTCTTAGGTTACAATGAAGTTCATACCATGAATTTTATGGAATTTGTATGCATATGTGTGTTACTTGAATTAGGATTAAGGTCTAAACCCTAAAAAGCCTATAAGGGCCATTCGGCCACCTTTGACCTCTTTAGGGTACAATGAAGTTCATACCATGAATTGTATGTTATATGTTAATGAAATCAGTTATGTTGTTATGAAATAAAGTATGTCATGCTATGTTGATGAAATAAGTTATGTTGTTATGAAATGAAGCATGCCATGCTATGTTAATGAAATAAGTTATGTTGTTATGAAATAAAGTATGCCATGCTATGTTAATGAAATAGGATATGTTGTTATGAAATGAAGTATGCCATGCTATGTAAATGAAATGAAGTCTGATGTGTATGAAATGAATTATGCCATGTTATGAAAATGAAATGAAGCATGATGTGTATGAAATGAGGTATGCTATGCTATGTTAATAAGACATGTAGTAAAGTAAGCATATAAGTATTTTACCTTCTGCATGGCTTGTACCAAGACCTTAACAAGGTCCAAAGAAGGATGGGCTCCTAAGATGCCTAGGTCGATGGAATAAGACTCCCTAGGATGGGCTTCTATGTATGATTGCCCCTAGGTCGATGGAATAAGATTCGGGCCTAGTACGGGATGGGCTCCAAGATGCCTTAGGTCGATGGAGTAAGACTCGGGCCTAGGATGGGCTTCTACGCTATGACGATTGCCCCTAGGTCGATGGAATAAGACTCGGGCCTAGAAACCTATTAGGTTCGAGACTTGCTACCTCGGGCCTATTTAGGGATGCGCGCTATGATAATGAAGAAGTGGTACAATGTCGGGCCCAAATATGTTGAGATCTATATTTACATTACCTAGCATATATGTTTTCAAAAGCATCTTGCATATGTATGTCATGATGGTTAAGTTACATGTTATGTTAAATAATATGCCATGATTGTTAAGTTACATGTTATATTAAATAATATGCCATGATTGTTAAGTTACATGTTATGTTAAATAATATGCCATGATTGTTAAGTTACATGTTATGTTAAATAATATGTCATGATGGTTAAGTTACATGTTATGTTAAATAATATGCCATGATTGTTAAGTTACATGTTATGTTAAATAATATGCCATGATTGTTAAGTTACATGTTATGTTAAATAATATGCCATGATTGTTAAGTTACATGTTATGTTAAATAATATGCCATGATTGTTAAGTTACATGTTATGTTAAATAATATGTCATGATTGTTAAGTTACATGTTATGTTAAATAATATGCCATGATTGTTAAGTTACATGTTATGTTAAACGATATGCCAAGAATGTTAAGTTATATGTTATGAAAGTTATGCTTTATGATATGCTATGAATGTTTACATGTTTACGTTAGATACATTACAAGTTATGTTGATGATACGGTGATCCATGCTATATTTCACTTACGTTACTTATGCTACATGTTATGTTGATGACACCAAGTATGTTACATGTTATATTGCTTCTATGTTGTGAATGTTGCATGATTAATGATAATGTATGGTTTTAGTGAGTAGGACAGGATCTTACTAAGCCTATGTGCTTATAGTTTATCTTTCCTCGTCGCGAGATAAGGGTAAGGGATGGATAAACTAAAGGGAGCAGCAGGAGGGGCCAATGTGTGTGGTAGTGGCATGGTGGAGAAGATCCGTTAGGTCTAAACATGTTTACCTATGATGAAGATGTCTATTCATGTCCTCACTTATGTCTCCTTATGATGATGATGTTATGAATTTACTAAGCACTAAGTATCTGCATATATGATGCATGCTCTATGTTAAGAAGAAGAAGTAAAGAAGAAGTAAGAAGAAGTATCTATCCACGCTATGAAGCATACTCTATGCTAAGAAGAAGAAGTATGTATATATATATGTATATATGTGTTAATGCATGTTTATGTTTAAAAGAAAAACAAAAAAAAAAAAGGGGTATTAAGAAGTATGTCTAAAGTCTTCCGCTGTGAGAATTAAGAAGTATGTATAAAGTCTTCCGCTGTATGTAATGTATGAACGGTCGCGTCACGCGCCGCCTCTCCGGACATTTAGGGTCCCGGAAGGGGCGTGTGAGGTTAATATCGAGCGGATCTGCCTTTCCACTACACACACATCAAGCTCCAAATCCTGCCGCTCCAAGTAAGAATTCTATGTCTACTCTAACTTAGCTTATTTTATTCACGTATGATATAAAATGCCTTAGCTTCTTTTGCTCATGTATGATATAAAATGCCTTTAGATTATTTAGTTCATGTATGATATAAAGTGCCTCTAGCTTGATTATAAAATGCCTTTACCTTATGCTTGTTCATGAATAATAGGAAATGTTTCTAGCTTAAATATGCATGAAAATAGGATACCCTTATGCTTGTTCCGGCATGATGTAAAATACCTTAAGATTAACTTATTGGGAACATGAATGAAGCTTAAAACGACCTTATGCTAGCCTTAGTTTAATTACGAATATATATATATATATATATATATATATATATATATATATATATATATATATATATATATATATATATATATATATATATATATATATATATATATATATACATATATAAATAAATAAATAAAAAAAATTCTTGTTACTAAAATTGAGTTTAGTAATTATTTGTAAGGTCTATGCTCATCTGAATTGAATTAAGCGATTTAAATGCAGGTTGGTCGGTTTTGTCTTGACTTCAATTATTTCAATTTCAGATAGCGCGGACGATGACCACCATGACCGTCGTGATGTGTCACAAACCGATTAAGGAAGCTATTGAAGAGATAGTTTATAAACTGACGGTGGGGTCATCAGACACATGAGAAGGCTCGATCGTCTTTTTAGGAGACTCGAGCGGCAAGAGTTTCCGTTACTGGACAATTATAAGATATGGGCCTTGGTCCGGTCCCTGCCAAATGAGTTCATGGTAGTTGCACACACCACGTGTGGGGCCGTTCTGAAGAGGCGGATAACCTATCTTGGTGTCTTTGGGAACTCTTGGAGCACAAGGTTCAAGAGAATCTGTGGTAACTCGCCTCGAGAAGAATGTAGAGGGTTCTACAAGCAGTCAACTTCTTGGCCAGACTACCTAATAAGGCCAAGGAAGATAGGACTAAAAATGATTACAAGCGCACTAGGGTTTGTCCTAGTAGAATTAAGTAATAAACTATCTTCTCAAGTAGTTTTGTTTCGATTAGAAATAAGGAATGTTATATGTTAACATTTTTTTTCTTTTCAGAAAGTATGAATAAGAAATGATGAGCTCATTTCCTTGAATTAGTGAGAAGTCCATTGCATGGGATGTATGTGGTGTAGTTGATCAATGTCGGTTAGAAAGGACAAGAAGTATGAGTAGACGGACACCTGCGAGAGGAGTTTCACAGAGTTGAAAAGGAGACCGCAGCGCTCGATTCTTGCTCTTCGGACGATATAAGAAGCCGACATGTGCGGCTTCCAAGATGGGACTCGGGAGTACTTATGCGAATGGCAAGGTCATTGCCTACGCCTCTAGGCAACTCAAGGAACACGAAAGGAATTATCCCACCCACGATTTAGAGCTAGCGGCCGTGGTCTTTGCTCTCAAAACATGGAGGCATTATCTCTATGGAGCTCCGTGTAGGATCTATACAGACCACCAGAGTCTGAAATATTTCTTCACACAGAAGGACCTGAACATGAGACAACGCAGATGGCTCGAGCTCGTCAAGGATTATGGCAGATTCTTTACCATCCAGGGAAAGCTAACAAGGTGGTGATGCACTCGGCGTGAAGTCTGCGCCACCTTGATGTCCCTCTCGAGCTATCTCGACCCTTAGAAAAGAGATTACAGCGTTACGGGGTGGAAATCATTTCGGACAGCTCTCAACCACAGCGATAGCACCGCGTTGTTCGATGATATCTGGAAAAGCAAGCCCGTGACCCAAGCCTTGAGAGGATCAAGCAAGAGGTCCTAGAGGAAAAGGCAGCGGGTTTGAGCTCGATAGTGGAGTACTCTACCTCGAGGATCGCTTGTGTATTCCCGACGATCGAGTACGGAAGGAGATACTTGAGGAAGCTCACGGGACTCCTTATCGATGCATCTGGAACCACCAAGATGTACCAAGACACGAAGCGAAAGTTTTGGTGGTTTGGAATGAAAAGAGATGTGGCTCGGTATGTCGATTTGCCGACACGCCAAAGGGTTAAGCGAGCACCAAAGACTGGAGGAACACTGCGGTAGATCCAGATTCGGAATGGAAATGGGAGGACATTTCTATGGATTTCATCTCGGGATTGCCCAAGGCGACAAGCGGTTATGATGCTATATGGGTGATTGTAGGCAGTTGACGAAAGTCCGCTCATTTCTTAGCAATCAAGATGACCTATTCGATGAGCAAGCTGGCTCGATTATATGCTAGGAAATCATCCGACTCCATGGAATCCCTAAGACCATCATTTACGATAGAGATGGTCGCTTTATTTCCATTTCGAGTGCGTTGAAGGCCTTAGGCACAAAGCTATTGTTCAAGATCGCCTTCCATCCCAGACAGACGATGATCGAAAGGGTAAATCAATCTTGGAAGATATGTTAAGAGCTGCGCCTGGATTTCAAAGGTATGGTGTCGATACTTATGTTTAGCGAGAATTAACACAATAATAGCTACCAAGCTACTATTGGAATGGCACCCTCTGAGGCTCTATCACGGGAGGAAATGTAGATCTCCCATATCTTTGATGCGAGGGTGGTGAAAAGAAGAGGATGGGACTCGAGATTTCATCGATGACACCACCACGAGCTATACGGAACATCCGCCGAGAATTGAAAGCGCCAAAGCCGACAAAAGAGCTATGCGGATAAGAGGCGTAGACCATTAGAATTGAGGTTGGGGACCTAGTATTCCTCAAAGTGGCTCCCATGAAGGGAGTAATGAGGTCCGGAAAGAAGGGTAAAGCGAGTCCACGTTCGTGGGACCGTATCCGATATCGCAGAGGATTGGCAATGTAGCTTACAAGCTAGAGTGCCTCAAGAGATGTCGGCTATTCACAGCGTGTTCCATGTCTCTCTGTGCTCAAGAAATGCATTTCGGTCTGGACCAGTGATCGAGCCACAAAGCAGTACAAGTTCAAGAGGACCTAAGTATTGAAAGTCGGCCTATCCAAATACTAGACCGAGAAATCAAGAGGCTAAGGAACAAAGAGGTGCCCTTAGTAAAGGTCACGTGGCGAGAATCAGCAGTGCGAGGAGGCTACAGGAGCGAGGAGGACATGAAGAAGAAGTACCCCATTAATTGTTCTAAGTTTGAGAACGAAACTTTTAAAGGTATGAAGGATTATAATGCCTGTAAAATTCCTAGCAATTTTACAAGAATTTTTGGCTTGATGATAATGGGCTTTATGTAGGCCTTTTCCAAAACAAAAGAAAATAAGCCAAAATGGATACAAGACCTAGGAATTGAACTCAGGACCTCTAGAGATAGCCAAGCCCTATAGATGTACCCACTAACCATAAGCCCAATAGGATTGTATGATTAAGGAAGGGGAACTATAGATAAATGGGACTAAGGGTAAATGAAGAGGCATAGAAAAGAAAAGAGGAACTTCTCTTCCTCCTCCCTTTATAAAGAAGAGGGAAGATTGAAATTGTTTACTTCCTCTCTTCTTCTTCCTCTCTTCTCACCGAAATCCTAAGGTTTTTCCTCTACATTCCCTCTTTTGGCCGAATCCTATCCAAGCTAGAGAAGGCTAAGTGTTGATCTTCTTTAGGTTATCTTCCCCACCCCAAGCAAAGCGAAGGATGTAAGTATCCCTCACCTGCGTACGAGTAGCTTCGGTTGACGTTTTATAAAAGAAATCTATATTGTTATATTCGGCCAAGATATGATCTAGGGTTTCCATGAAGTTGTATGCCATGCTTTTGTAATTAGATGATGATGTTAGGGCTTAAAACGGATTAGGTCAAAAGTAAACCCTAGGAAACCCTATGGACCATTCGGCCAACATGGGTTTTTGGTGTTTTTGTTGAAGTTTATATCTTGCTTTACTTGCAAATGATGATGATAGCATGTTAGAGGGATTAGGATAAAGATCTAACCCCAAAGGTCTCCATGAACCATTCGGCCAAGTCATGGACTAGGGTCTAAATGAAGCTCCATGTTATGTTTATGCTATGTTCTATAACTAGATGATGATGTTAGGGTTTTAAAGTGGGTTAGAACAAAAGCTAACCCTAATGAACACTATAGTTCTATTCGGCCAAACCCTACTTTTAGGGTTTCAATGAAGTTCCATGCCATATTATGGGAACTAGATGATGATTTTAGGGCTTAAAGTGGGTTAGAACAAAAGCTAACCCTAATGAACACTATAGTTCTATTCGGCCAAACCCCACTATAGGGTTTCAATGAGGTTTCATACTATGTTTTGTAACTATATGATGAGGTTAAGTTTTAAAAGGGGATTAGGTCAAAAGTTAAACCTAAAGGCCCTACATGGACCATTCGGCCACCCTTGGTTCTTAGGTTACAATGAAGTTCATACCATGAATTTTATGGAATTTGTATGCATATGTATGTTACTTGAATTAGGATTAAGGTCTAAACCCTAAAAAGCCTATAAGGGCCATTCGGCCACCTTTGACCTCTTTAGGGTACAATGAAGTTCATACCATGAATTGTATGCTATGTTATGTTAATGAAATCAGTTATGTTGTTATGAAATAAAGTATGTCATGCTATGTTGATGAAATAAGTTATGTTGTTATGAAATGAAGCATGCCATGCTATGTTAATGAAATAAGTTATGTTGTTATGAAATAAAGTATGCCATGCTATGTTAATGAAATAGGATATGTTGTTATGAAATGAAGTATGCCATGCTATGTAAATGAAATGAAGCCTGATGTGTATGAAATGAATTATGCCATGTTATGAAAATGAAATGAAGCATGATGTGTATGAAATGAAGTATGCTATGCTATGTTAATGAAGTGAAGCATGAGGTGTATGAAATGAAGTATGCTACGCTATGTAAATGAAATGAAGCATGATGTGTTATGAAGCAGTATGCTATGCTATGTTAATAAGACATGTAGTAAAGTAAGCATATAAGTATTTTACATACATGGCTTGTACCAAGACCTTAACAAGGTCCAAAGAAGGATGGGCTCCTAAGATGCCCTAGGTCGATGGAATAAGACTCGGGCATAGGATGGGATTCTATGTATGATTGCCCCTAGGTCGATGGAATAAGATTCGGGCCTAGTACGGGATGGGCTCCAAGATGCCTTAGGTCGATGGAGTAAGACTCGGGCCTAGGATGGGCTTCTACGCTATGACGATTGCCCCTAGGTCGATGGAATAAGACTCGGGCCTAGAAACCTATTAGGTTCGAGACTTGCTACCTCGGGCCTATTTAGGGATGCGCGCTATGATAATGAAGAAGTGGTACAATGTCGGGCCCAAATATGTTGAGATTTATATTTACGTACCTAGCATATATGTTTTCAAAAGCATCTTGCATATGTATGTCATGATGGTTAAGTTACATGTTATGTTAAATAATATGCCATGATTGTTAAGTTACATGTTATATTAAATAATATGCCATGATTGTTAAGTTACATGTTATGTTAAATAATATGCCATGATTGTTAAGTTACATGTTATGTTAAATAATATGTCATGATGGTTAAGTTACATGTTATGTTAAATAATATGCCATGATTGTTAAGTTACATGTTATGTTAAATAATATGCCATGATTGTTAAGTTACATGTTATGTTAAATAATATGCCATGATTGTTAAGTTACATGTTATGTTAAATAATATGTCATGATTGTTAAGTTACATGTTATGTTAAACGATATGCCAAGAATGTTAAGTTATATGTTATGAAAGTTATGCTTTATGATATGCTATGAATGTTTACATGTTTACGTTAGATACATTACAAGTTATGTTGATGATACGGTGATCCATGCTATATTTCACTTACGTTACTTATGCTACATGTTAAGTTGATGACACCAAGTATGTTACATGTTATATTGCTTCTATGTTGTGAATCTTTGCATGATTAATGATAATGTATGGTTTTAGTGAGTAGGACGAGGATCTTACTAAGCCTATGTGCTTATAGTTTATCTTTCCCTCGTCTTTGAGATAAGGGTAAGGGATGGATAAACTAAAGGGAGCAGACGGAGGGCCAATGTGTGTGGTAGTGGCATGGTGGAGAAGATCCGTTAGGTCTAAACATGTTTACCTATGATGAAGATGTCTATTCATGTCCTCACTTATGTCTCCTTATGATGATGATGTTATGAATTTACTAAGCACTAAGTATCTGCATATATGATGCATGCTCTATGTTAAGAAGAAGAAGTAAAGAAGAAGTAAGAAGAAGTATCTATCCACGCTATGAAGCATACTCTATGCTAAGAAGAAGAAGTATGTATATATATATGTATATATGTGTTAATGCATGTTTATGTTTAAAAGAAAAACAAAAAAAAAAAGGGGTATTAAGAAGTATGTCTAAAGTCTTCCGCTGTGAGAATTAAGAAGTATGTATAAAGTCTTTCGATGTATGTAATGTATGAACGGTCGCGTCACGCGCCGCCTCTCCGGACATTTAGGGTCCCGGAAGGGCGGGCGTGACAAAAAAGGGGGAGATTGTTGGTGCAATCAGCCCAGGTCACGATTGACTAGACTCGAGTTTGACTCGAGCGATGTTTTGATGTTTGACAAAGTAAGTTGACATTGATGTTTGACATTAATGTCTGTTGATGTTTTGGGAAGATTGTTTATACAATCAATCCGTGTTATGTTAACTGGACTTGAGTTTGACTCGAGGGAGACCTTGATGGTTGACTAGGGTTGACCATGTGATTATGGAAAGTCCAAGTCATGGGTACTTGGCATGGAAAGTCCAAGTGGGACACTTGGCATTTGGGAAAGTCCAAGCATGGGTCTTGGCATGAAAAGTCCAACATGGGTTGGCAAGGGAAAGTCCAAGCCTGAGTCTTGGCATTTGAGAAGTCCAAGGGGTTTGATCTTGGCAGCGTAAAGTCCAAGCGGGAGTCTTGGCAGCATAAGTCCAATGTTTGGCAGCGTAAAGTCCAAGCGGAGTCTTGGCGGCGTAAGCCCAATGTGCCTTGGCGGTGTAGACACCGTTAGCATGACATAGCCGATGAAAGCACCTGAAGGCTAGCACGATGGATGAACAAGTCATGGATGACTTGGAGGGATCCGAGAGGCGTAAGGCTGATGGAGGTGGCTAGAAGGCTTAGGTCTAGGCTAAGGGTGGTCTAGCAAGTATGGGGCACCATACTTGGGCTAAAACCTCATGTTTGAGGTGTGCCAGTCGACTGGTGTCATGTGGCAGTCGACTGGCATAGTCAACTAGGGTTTGACTGCGGAAATTGCCCTAGCGATCGCCATAGATGGGCGATCGGTGATTGAACAATGATCGGCCCGATCTTGTGATCAGTCGACTGATGCTCGGATTTTGGGGCACAGAGTGGAGTCTCACTCGACCACTGAGATAAGCAGTCGAGTGATGGCTTTATCAATCGACTGATGCTCATGATTAGTTGACTGATGTCCTAGCCGTTGGATTTTTCCAGCGTGGATTACACCGTTGTCTCACAGCAACAGTGTGATCAGTCGACTGATGGTCCCGAGCAGTCGACTGATCGACATTTTCCATCACAGGTTGAAGCTATAAAAGGAGCTCGTGATGGAGAAAAATGGATCCGGTTTTTGAGAGCTTTAGGGGTGATTTGTTGCTGCAAATCAGGTCTCCAAGTGCTAATCAAACAACCAAGCAATCAAGCAATCAAAAGCAAGTGTTGTAAAGTTTTTCTTTACTTGTCTTTCACATTAATTGTTGTAATTGCTTGTTTTTCGTTTCTTACTATTGTAAGATCGCTTGTAAGGGGTTTCTCCGCCTCCGACTTGTGTCGAGAAGGAGTGTTTATCATAGTGGTGTGTGATTGGCATCGCTAGGGTTCGTACGAACCCAATCCGTGGAGTAGGAACCGTTCAGTTCTGAACCACATTAAATATTTGTGTTTGCATGTTGTATATTTTGTTATCATTATTATTTTTCTATTTCCGTTGCGCTAACGAAATTGTAGAGACAAACGCAACGAATTCCATTATCGAACGAGCGCGACGCTATTCACCCCCCCCCCTCTAGCGGCCTCAAATATCCTACAGGGAGGTCATCCCTAGAGTTGACCATGGTAAGTGTCTAGTGGCCAAGGTTTTCAAGAAACATAGGAAAGTCACTAAGACGGTCACAAGGGAAGACATCCCTAGAGTTTACCTAGACAAAATCAAAATGACCAAGACTTCCAAGCCTAAGAGGGTCATTAAGAAGGAACTAAGAGAAATTATCCCTAGTGAGTACCTAGTAAATCCAAGGAGCTCCAATCGGTATTAGGTTTCTAGAAGCGTGATTCTTTCATTCTAGATGGGTTTTAGATGTGTCGACCCTAAATAGATGGGTAGTTAACCTGACCATGGTAGAGTTGACACTTTAGGACATTTTCAAGGTAATGTGATACCTTGGAAATGAGATAAGAATTATATCCTAAAAGAATTTACAATGTGCTAATAAAAATAATGAAGTTGAAAAGTTGATCATAATTGGCACAAGGATTATAGTAAAAAAAAAATTCCATTTTGGTTTATGGCACACTTGGTAGTTTGAGTCGGTTATGGCAAAATTAATATAATTCTAACAAATGACAATTGGAATTAAGACTTAGGTATCTCTATACCTTTGAATTATTTATATGTCATACTTTGTTTGTCATATGTCATGTCATGACATCATGCTCATATTATCTTTTATAATGTCATGATAATACTTAGGTTAATTGTGTCATGTTTGCACTTAGGTTTATCTTTATGTCATGACATCATCATGCTCATATTATTATTTTATAATGTCATGATAATACTTAGGTTAATTATGTCATGTTTATACTTAGGATTATTTTTATGTCATGACATAATGCATCATTGGCACGTGCTTAAATTATGCAAATCATTTATGGCATGATTATATTCATGCATTAGGATACTTTAAAATTGAATTTAAGAACAATGGTATTATTTGATGTCCTAGATAAGGGAATCAAATTGGGTACGCTTAGATAGAATGCATGAACCCTTAGATTAAGGAAGAACAAAATTCATATTTCACAAAGACTATAAGAATGATATGTGTGTGTACTGATACACCTTAGACATATGTAAGATGTTAGAAATATGAGTTAAGTTCACATGCTTATAATGGTACATCAAAATGAACTAAACTTATTCAATCATAAGTACAAATCATGAGGAAGGTTAATGTACAAGTTGTTGGATCGAAGCGGATCGCTAAAGGGGGGGTGAATAGCGATAAACCTTTTTTTTTAATTCGTTCGTTAAAACTCAAGTAGACAGTTAATTGCAGCGGAAAGATAAACTATAAATAAATGAGACAAATGTTTTTTTACTTGGTTCGTAGCCTTCGGCTACTACTCCAAGACCCTAGTGATCCTTGATCACGCACGGAGGGTAATTCACTAAAAACACTCCTCCTCGTTGGAGGTAGGAGTTTGACGATTACAAAAAAAACTTTGAAAGAAAAGATAGAGAGACAAACTCTCTCTTCTATTAATGTAAAGTGCAACGATAGAAAACCTCGATTAATAAAAGGAATTGCAATATTTAAAGAGACGAAAAAATAAGAATATCAACAACTAAAAGTGTAGAAAGTAAACTAGGGTTGTTGACAGCACTTCGTCGTAGAGTCGTCGGAAAATCGCAGAGTTATGGAGGTTTGTGAGCACTTAGAGATGATGATAAACCCTAGGAGAAGCCCTCCTTTTATAGCCTTTAAGCCCCTCATCGAATGGGTCTTCAACCAATAAGAATTGGGCACAAAACTCCTTGAAAAATGGTGATAAAGCTTGACTCCTCGAGGCTGATTTTTGACCATCGGTTGAAGCGGTTGAATCGGTTGGTTGATTAGGCTGGCCAGGTTGAATCGGCTTGAACTGATGGCCAGGATTTTTTACTACAATAAAGAGTTAGCTCAAAATATAAGTGAATTCGACGGTCACTTGTCGTCCGATCTCAACATAGACCTTCCATGGGAAGTCTTGGGTCGGATCGTCGCCTAAGGACGTCCCCGTATAAAGGACACGACCTCACTTCACTTTACTCACTCGAGCTTACCTCGATACTTACTATGTCACTTTTGCTTCCCGCCTTCTACTTGATTCCTTCGGCTCCCTCCGAAGTCACTCGAGTGTCGCCCGACCACCGCGGCTTCCTCCGGGTGTCGCTAGCCTTCAGCTCCAGCTATAGCAATTTTCTGTACACTCGATTCAGCTCGTGAGATAACGACATGAGCTTAACTTTGTATTGTTTGCTATAATTAAAAATCAGGTTCGACTTAGGTGCCTACTGCACCAACAATCTCCCCCTTTTTGATTTATGGCAAACCCACATACAAAGTTAAGAAAAATAAATTAAGTGCATTAAGCAAAATGAGCAAGAGATATGCATGAATGAGCAAGAGTATAAAAAAGCATGAATGAGCAGGAGTATATAAAAACCCTTCTTTTTTTTTCAAGTGCTCCCCCTTGAGGAATCCTCCCCCTTGACCGAGGGTGAGTACTTGAGAAAGAGTTTTAACTCTCCCCCTTGATGTTTGCTACTAAACAAAAGAATTAAATGAAGTAATTACTTAATATTGGCCATAGTGTTTAAAATAAGTTTTAAGTTATGAAATCAAAAACCGATTTCTTAACCTTGGCCTTTACTTCCGCTTTGTGAGTTAACTTAAAGTTAAGTAAACCTTTCCGTTTTGTTAACACGAACAAGTTAACTAAGCCTTGGCCATAAAAAAAATTATCCCTTAACTTTGGCCTTTTTCTCCCCCTTTTGCCATATATCGAAAAGAGTGAGGGTGTGTGTGGAATAAAAAATAAGTATTAATTTGAAAATGTTCTACATTATTTTGAAAATAATATACTGAAAATAAGTTCATTTATAAAATGTTTGACTCATATTTGGCTTGATTGATATGAAAGATCAACCAGTCCTGGTCAGAGTCGGTTAATATGTATGATTATACTCCGTGGTTCATGGCGATGCACTAGCTCTACATCTGGAACCAGGAGTAAGGTCCTAACATCTCACGCCCATCTACATGGCTAAGTACACAAACACATTAGTCCTATGTATTGTGAGATGTATTGGCTCCTTAAATCTATAGGTGCATGATATCTAAGGTATGTCCTATGCTAGTTCCATAAAAAATGAAAATTAAGAAATAGTAGTGATATAATTTGCAAAGTCCTATTCTACTACGCACATGCCCAATTTTCATCTTAATAGACTAAATTCGGCTTCGGGTAGGGGTTTAGTAAATAGGTCTGCTAAGTTAGACTTCGATTCGATGTATTCGAGTTGTATGGCTCCGTTGGCCACATGTTCTCGAATGAAATGGTGTTTGACCTCTATATGTTTGGTCCTAGAGTGACATATCGGATTCTTAGTAAGATTAATTGAACTAATGTTATCTAAGTGGAGTTTCATGTTCGTAAAGTCTAACTTAAAGTCGCGGAGAGTGTGCTTCATCCAAAGAAGCTGAGTGACACACTCACCCATCGTGATGTATTCGGCTTCGATGGTAGATAAGGCAACACAGTGTTGCTTCCAACTGCACCAACTCACTAGACTCGAGCTGAGAAGTTGACAACAACCACTCGTACTCTTTCTATCGAGCTTACTACTGGCATAGTCCGAATCGAAGTAGCCGGTTAGTTTGAACTCGGTAGATCTAGGGTACCAAATACCGACATTAAGTGTACCCTTTAGATATCTAAGGATACGCTTGACTAGAGTTAGGTGAGACTCCTTGGCACAGGTTTGGAACCTTGCGCACATACTTACTGCAAATAAGATATCGGGTCGGCTTGCAGTTAAGTAAAGGAGACTCCCTATTACGCTCCTATAGTATTTTAAATCAATTGAGTTTCCGATTAAATCTTCTTCTATATTCACATTAGTTGCCATTGGGGTATTAATAATTTTAGCGTCTTGCATTCCAAAGCATTTAATTAATTCCCTAGTATATTTGCGTTGATGTAGGTATATTCCATCTTTAGTTTGTTTAATTTGTAGACCTAAAAAGAAGCTTAACTCGCCTACTAAATTCATTTCAAATTCACTTTCCATATGTAACGCCCGCCCTTATCTGCTCTCAGGGCGGCGCTACTTTACTCTTTTTTTTTTCTTACATAATATATATGGATCATTTCACAATCCACCTACTTTAACATGTTATCATAACTTAAACCTTCTTTTGCACATGCGTCACATATCACATTCATAATCAGCATGTTAACATATCTTATCTCATTTATAACATGCATAACACAAAGAGTCATTCATGAGTTCTTAAGTAATTGAACAGTAACATAAATAAGCATCATCCAACATGATACTAATGATTCATAAGTCTTATAAGTGGAAGCAAAGTCTTAAGTGGTTCATTGAGCATGTAATATAAGCAGATAGTAACAGGGTCTTTCTCCACCATGCCACTATCACACACACTTGGCCCTTCCTGCTACTTCCTCTAGTTCAGGTTTCCTTTATCTGCAGTATATGGACAACATAAACTATAAGCATATAGCTTAGTAAGATTCTTGCCTACTCACAAAAGCCACAAACTTCATCAAGCAATTAGAAACATGAGCATACTAGCATAAATAGCCTAAGTATTTCATAGCAACACTAATCAACAACATACCCACGTAATAAAACCTAAGCATGGCATAGAGTTTACATCAGCATGCTAAGCATAATTAAATCTAAGCAGGGCATAATTTAAACATAAGCATTCATGACATAAGCAATCCATAACATTATAAATCTTAGACATGCATAAAGTACATAATCACAAATATTCTTAACTTAACTATAAGCATCATAACTTCATAAAATCTAACATGCATAAAGGACATAATCATAAGCATTTTTAAACTTAACCATAAGCATTCATAACATAAGTATCCGTAACATGCATAAAGTACATAGTCACAATTATTCTTGATCTTAACTATAAGCATCATAACTTCATAAAATCTAACATGCATAAAGGACATAATCATAAGCATTTTTAAACTTAACCATAAGCATTCATAACATAAGTATCCGTAACATCATAAATCTTAATCATGCATAAAGTACATAGTCACAAATATTCTTAGACTTAACCATAAGCATTCATAGCATCATGAAATCTAAACATGCATAGAGGACAAGTTCATAAGCATTCACAATTTCATAAAAGTCCTTTCTTTTCAAAACATATACATATAGATACTTCAACATAATCATAACTTGCATGGGGGGCCCCAGGTTAAGTACCACATAATGCGCGTTCCCTAATAGGCTGGGGTAGCGAGCCACCAGACCTACTATAGCAAGACTTCTTACGTCTTACCAGGGCAAGACCTCTTACGTCTTCTTATGTCCCTTTGGATTTAATTAACGACCACCTGACGGGTCGGGTACTTTTACAAAGTAAAATACTTAATTCCTTTCTTTCTTGTCATATCATAAAGAATGCTCTTAATCCCCAACATAAAAAGGGAAGCATCTCAATCTTATCTTATCATAAGGAGAGCTCTTAATCCCTACTTGAAAGGGAAGCATCTCCCTCTTACCTTATCATAAGGAGAGCTCTTAGTCCCTACTTGAAAGGGAAGCATCTCCATCTTATCTTATCATAAGGAGAGCTCTTAATCCCTACTTGAAAGGGAAGCATCTCCATCTTATCTTATCATAAGGAGATCTCTTAATCCCTACTTGAAAGTGAAGCATCTCCATCTTATCTTATCATAAGGAGAGCTCTTAATCCCTACTTGAAAGGGAAGCATCTCCATCTCAGACATTTCATAGCATACATGCATTCATAACATAAGAGTGCCCTAAAGGGGTCCTAAAGCATAAACATGTTCATCGCATAATCATATTTCATAGGCATATTCATGGCATATTAAATCATAAAACATGTTCATCACATAGGCATATTTCATGGCATATTACCTCATAAACATATTCATCACATAGGCATAATTTCATGGCATACTACATCATAAACATGTTCATCACATAAGCATATTTCATAGCATATTGAATCATGAACATATTCATCTCATAGGCATAATTCATGACATATTAAAAACATACACATAGCATAACTACACAAGGGGGGTGTTTTCATGAAACCCTAACCCTAAAACCAATGTTGGCCGAAACATGTAAGGTATCAAACATTGTATTTTTTTTTTTTGTCACCTAAAATTTCTACATGAAGCATATAACATCTCCTAATTCCTTTAGAAGCCTTTTCATGCAACCCTAGCCCAAAATACCTTGGTTGGCCGAAACATGTAAGGGCTCAAGCTTGGATTTTTGTTACCTAAAATTCCTTCATGAAGCTTATAACTTATCATGGTATCATTAGAAGCATTTTCATGCAACCCTAGCCCTAAATACCTTGGTTGGCCGAAACATGTAAGGGCTCAAGCTTGGGTTTTTGTTACCTAAAATTCCTTCATGAAGCTTATAACTTATCATAGTATCATTAGAAGCATGTTCATGCAACCCTAGCCCTAAATACTTTGGTTGGCCGAAACATGTAAGGGCTCAATCTTGGGTTTTTGTTACCTAAAATTCCTTCATGAAGCTTATAACTTATCATAGTATCATTAGAAGCATGTTCATGCAACCCTAGCCCTAAATACTTTGGTTGGCCGAAACATGTAAGGGCTCAAGCTTGGGTTTTTGTTACCTAAAATTCCTTCATGAAGCTTATAACTTATCATAGTATCATTAGAAGCATGTTCATGCAACCCTAGCCCTAAATACTTTGGTTGGCCGAAACATGTAAGGGCTCAAGCTTGGGTTTTTGTTACCTAAAATTCCTTCATGAAGCTTATAACTTATCATAGTATCATTAGAAACATGTTCATGCAACCCTAGCCCTAAATACTTTGGTTGGCCGAAACATGTAAGGTATTAAAGCTTCTTATTCTTTCATGCATCTACAAGAACGAATACACTGCAGGTGAGGGAATCTTACATCCTTCGCTTTGCTTGGGAGATGACCTAATGGAAGCCACCTAGCCTTCTCCTTGCTTGAATGGGGGTTTCGGCCAAAGGATGAAGAGGGAGCTCGGTGAGGAAGAAGAAGAGAAGAGGGAAGAAGAAGAAGTGGCCAAATGGGACTTTCACTCTTCTTTATAAAGGGAGGAAGAGAAGTTTCTCTTCTCTTTCCATGCCTCTTCATTTACCCTCATCACACTTATCTACAATTTCCCCTCTTCCTCTAATGATATAATCCTATTGGGCTTCTGGTTAGTGGGTGCATCTATAGGGCTTGGCTATCTCTAGAGGTTTGGGGTTCAATTCCTAGGCCTTGCATCTCTTTTTGGCTATTTTCTTTTATTTTCAAAAAAGAAACCCACATAAAGTCCATTATCGTAAAGCCAAAAATTCTCGTAAAATGGCTAGAAATTTTACGGGCGTTACACCATAAGTGAAATGAACTCATTTAGTAGGATTGAGTTGGTGGTTCCGAAAATAATATCATCTACGTAGATTTGGGCTATGAATATGTCTTTACCTAAGGTTTTTACGAAAAGAGTTGGGTCAACTACACCTTGGTTAAAACCTTTGGACTTAAGATAAATCGAAAGTCTCTCGTACCAAGCTCGAGGAGCTTGTTTAAGTCCATAGAGAGCTTTCTTTAACCTAAGGACATGATTGGGTTTGTCTAAATTTTCGAAACCGGGGGGTTGACTAACATAAACTTCTTCTTTAATGTATCCATTTAAGAATGCAGATTTCACATCCATTTGAAACAACTTAAATCCTCGATGTGCTGCATATGCTAATAGCATTCGAATGGACTCTAATCTATCTACTAGGGCATAGGTCTCGTCGTAATCTAAACCTTCGACTTGACTAAACCCTTTAGCAACTAGTCTAGCTTTATTTCTAACTACGTCACCCTTATCATCAATTTTATTTCTAAACACCCTCCTTGTTCCAATGATTGTTTTATATTTAGGTGGTGGTACTAATTCCCATACTTCATTCCTAGTGAATTGAGCCAACTCTTCTTGCATTGCAATAATCCAATCGGGATCAAGAAGAGCTTGGTCAATAGTTTTGGGTTCAATTTTAGAAATCAAGGATATTTGACTAAGGTTTCTATATGAGGCTCTAGTTCGAACTCCTAGACTTGGATCTCCTATCACTTGGTCGATAGGATGATTTGTTTGAGTCCTAGTTGGATTTGGATTTGAGTCTACAACTTGATCCATAGGATGACTCGTTTGAGTTCTAGTTTGGTTGGAGTCATCTATCACTTGATCAATAGAGTGACTTGGTTGACTTAGGTTAGGATTAACACTAGACCTGATCTCCGGATCAGAGTTGGGTCTAGTATGAATCGGCTTGCTAATTGGGGTTGTCGAGGGTTTTGTAGGTTTGTGTCCTTCATCAAATACTACATTGATAGTCTCCTCGACTCTAAGGGTGTCGTGGTTATATACTCTATAAGCTATGCTTGCAGTCAAGTATCCTAGAAAGATTTCGGTCGTGGTTTTGGATGTAAATTTCCCTAGGTAATCCTTAGTGTTTAGGATATGTACCTTACACCCAAATACCCTAAAGTACTTGATGTTAGGTATTTTATCGTGATAAATCTCATATGAGGTCTTAAGGTGCCTCTTTACCATAAGGATCCTATTTTGGACATAGCATGTCGTACTCACGGCTTCCGCCCAAAACCTATCGGGTAGGTTATACTCATTTAACATTGTCCTAGCTGCTTCTTGTAGGGTTCTATTTTTGCGTTCTACTAGGCCATTTTGTTGTGGAGTTCTAGGACAAGAGAACTCATGGTGGTATCCATTTAGGTTACAGAATTCTATAAACCTATGGTTTTCAAATTCACCACCATGATCAGTCCTAAGTCTTTTGATTTTAATGTTTTGTTGATTTTCTATTAACTTAAATAGGTTGATTAATTGATCTAGGGTATCACTTTTGTGTTTGATGAACCTAACCCAAGTAAATCTAGAGTAGTCATCAATTATGACTAAACAGAATTTACTTCCGTTAAGTGACTTAGCTCCGTGTGAATCAAATAGATCCATGTGCAGGAGCTCAAGCACACTTTTGGTTCATTCTTGACTTGTTAGTTGATGTTGCATCCTAGATTGTTTACCTTGTTGACAAGCATTACATATTTTATTATCCAAGTTATTGAGGTTAGGCAAACCTCTGACTAAGTCACTCTGACTCATCTTGTGGATGAATCTTGGGTGTGAGTGACCGAGTCGTCGGTGCCACAACCATGATTCCTCTTGCCGTGTCATAAGACACTTAGTTGAGGAGTTAGTTAAGTTAATAGTGTAAATGTTGTTATTTCTAGTTCCCTTAAGAATTGTTTTAGAAGTGTCATTTGTATTAATTATACATTCATTTTCTAGAAATATGACCTTATAGTTATTATCACACAATTGGCTTACACTAAGTAAATTATATTGAAAATTTTCTACTAATAAAACGTTTTGAATAACAAAATTTGAGTAAGGCTCAATATCACCTGATCCGATGATTTTGAGCTTGTCGTTATTTCTGAAGGCTACCGATCCTTGTCGTTTGAATTGAAGCTTCGAAAACTTGAGTTAATCCCCGGTCATGTGTCGGGAGCAACCACTGTCCAACATCCATTGATCCTACACGCAAGGTAGTTGGATCGGATATTGGATTTATTAAAGATCGGTTGAAAATTATTAACCTAAATCATCTCACCCATGTCTACATGATCAAACACGTTAACCCTATATGTTCTTGTGAGATAACTTCCAATTTTACTTGATTTAAATTTAATGACTTAAACATTTGTCAACCTTGTGTTAGATTCAGATTTGACCTTAGGCTTATCAAGTCACCTTTTCAAGATCTTGGCTTCCAGGTCGTGGCGAGGCACAGAGGCCTTCTTTGATCGGAACAATGACCACTTCCTTAAACAAAGCCATTTTCAAGAAAATAGAGACTTGACTCACCTAAGACCACTTCCTGGTCTAACTAGGCTAGGATACGGCGAGGTAGCTTCAGCTAGTTCCGCTCGGTCAAGTGCACCGAACTAGATATGCCTTAATTATCTAGCCCGAATACACAAGACTTCGCTTTCCTAGCATACTATCATCTCGCCGCGTCCTGGTACTATGTTATCAAGTATTGATGAGTTATAGTCCTATCTAACCATTCTAAAAAGAAAAATCAAACTAAATAAAAACCTAAGCATGCAATTTCTAAGTTAAAACACAAACAAATTTCGTACTAGCTCCCCCTGGACCGTTGAATCGATTCGGTCTCTCCACACAGTGGATTTGGTCCTTGGGAACCCAGTACTGGTTTGATCCTAAGTTTGAAATCAAGGTGGTCTTAGGGACCCATGCTTGGACATGTTTTTTATGTCGACTTACAATCGACATATACGACTTATTGGTCGTGTTTGAGCTAAACCCTAGCCCGGCCTTGTTGTACACGGCCCTTTGCGATCCAAGTAGGAGGTCAAGTCCTTTGGATCCCAAAGTAAACCTTTCCAACGTATTCCTAAGATCTTCGACTTGACTCTTCAAGAGTGAGTTCTCAACTTCGAGTTTTTCAACCCGAGTTGAGTCCTTCTCTTGAACTCGACTAGTCGAAGAGGTTAGGGAGACCTCGTGTTTGAGGAGTTTAACTTCCTCAACCAGGGTCTCGACCTTGGACTCGGACTTAGCTAACTTTCTATTTAAAAACTTAATTGCACTATAAAGTGTAGTAATGAGAGACCGACTTACCTTGAGTGTATCTTTTGAATCAGATGCATATCCGTGGCTTGTCTTGAATAGTGCTTCGTAGTCCGACTCGTCTTCGGTTTCCGATTCAAGTTCCGGTTCCGACTCCATCTCTGATTCCACCGGTTTAGCCATGAGGACTCGATCACCGTCTTCTTCCTCGGAAGCTTCTTCCCATGTAGCGTTGAGTGCCTTTTTGTATTTTGGTGCTTTGCTTTTGAGCTTTGGGCATTCGGACTTGATGTGTCCAAACCTGTTGCATTCATAACACCTAATATTAGAACTTTTAGGCTTAGCTTCGTTGGGTCGAGTGACGGTTCGCTTTCAGCCTTTGACTATCCTCCAAACTAGGTTGACTAGTTCGGCCTCCATTTCCGGGTCAACCTCCGAATCGGACTCATCCTCTTCTTCCTTCGGGGGTGGTTTGCTAGCGGTTTTCTTCTTTGAACCTGCAAATAGTGCTATACCTTTCTCGGGTTCCGAGTTAGACTGCTCATGAAGTTTGAAATCAGAAAAAAGTTCATCTAACCTAAGTTTAGAAAGATCATTGGAGACCTTGTAGGCATCAACCATGGATGCCCACAAGGTAGTCCTCGGAAATGAGTTTAGGACATACCTTATAAGGTCGCGGTTTTCGACCTTTTGCCCGATTGCGTGTAGATTGTTGACTATGTCCTGGACATAGGCGTGGAGTTGCGTTGCCGTTTCATGTTCCTGCATTTTTAGATTATATAATTTATTAAATAAAAGGTCGCGCTTACATACCTTGGCTTCATCGGTCCCTTCGTGTAGCTCCACTAGCTTTGTCCAAAGGTCCTTTGCGCTGATGAAGGAGCCGACGCGATTTAACTCCTCCTTGGATAGGCCGCATTGGAGGATTTGTGTTGCCTTGGCGTCGACTTCGACTTGTCATTTTGTCGCAATGGTCCATTGATCATAATCCAAGGAGTCACCCACTTCATTAGTCGGAAGTGTGAAACCCGTTTGGATTATGATCCACATCTCGATTTGGGTTTTAAGAAAGCATTCCATCCGACCTTTCCAGTAACGAAAATCATCTCCATTGTAAAATGGAGGTCGGACGGTGCTAAAACCCTCGAGATGGGCCATTTGGAAGGGAAACCTTGCACAAAAAATACCAAAAAAAAAACATGAAAAAAAAAGCTTCCAAGACTTCGCCTTGGATTAGTAATGTAGGAAATGAAAATAAACAAAAGGAATAAACGAGAAATAACCAACTAAAATAAAAGATGAGCACTTACAACCTTCGATGTCCCGGAAATGGTACTAAATGATAGTTTTTCGGGATGAATACAGCTTGTTACGAGGGTTTATCCTGGCAAGAAAGTAGATCTTTCCGAGACCTTCGTTTTGGTAGGTAGACCGTTTCGTGGGTCAACTTGTACGAAAAGTTATGCCCGTTTTATCGTCGGCTACTCCAAAAGCGAATACTTGCAAAACAAAACCAAACGAAGAGTACCAAGACTTCGTCTTGGATTAGTAGTGCGGGAGAAAAATTTAAATGAACGAAAAATAAATCTGTAAAAAATGCTAGATTGGTGGTTTCACCAAATCTAAGCACCCCCGGCTCTGATACCAATTGTTGGATCGAAGCGGATCGCTAGAAGGGGGTGAATAGCGATAAACCTTTTTTTTAATTCGTTCGCTAAAACTCAAGTAGACAGTTAATTGCAGCGGAAAGATAAACTATAAATAAATGATACAAATGTTTTTTTACTTGGTTCGTAGCCTTCGGCTATTACTCCAAGACCCTAGTGATCCTTGATCACGCACGGAGAGCAATTCACTAAAAACACTCCTCCTCGTTGGAGGTAGGAGTTTGACGATTACAAAAAAAAACTTCGAAAGAAAAGATAGAGAGACAAACTCTCTCTATTATAGTAATGTCAAACGATAGAAAACCTCTCTTAATCAAAGGAATTGCAATATTTAAAGAGACAAAAATAAGAATATCAACAACTAAAAGAGTAGAAAGTAAACTAGGGTTGTTGAAAGACTTCGTCAGAGAGTCCGGAAAATCGCAGAGTTGTGGAGGTTTGTGAGCACTTAGAGATGATGAAAAACCCTAGGAGAAGCCCTCCTTTTATAGCCTTTAAGCCCCTCATCGAATGGGTCTTCAACCAATAGGAATTGGGCACAAAACTCCTTGAAAAATGGTGATAAAGCTTGACTCCTCGAGGCTGATTTTTGACCATCGGTTGAACTGGCCGGTTGAACTGGCCATTTTGAACTGGCCGGTTGAACTGATGGCCAGGATTTTTGACTACAATAAAGAGTTTGCTCAAAATATAAGTGAATTCGACGGCCACTTGCCGTCCGATCTCAACATAGACCTTCCATGGGAAGTCTTGGGTCGGATCGTCGCCTAAGGACGTCCCCGTACAAAGGACACGACCTCACTTCACTTTACTCACTCGAGCTTACCTCAATACTTACTATGTCTCTTTTGCTTCCGGCCTTCCACTTGATTCCTTCGGCTCCCTCCGAAATCACTCGAGTGTCACCCAACCACCGCGGCTTCCTCCGGGTGTCGCTAGCCTTCAGCTCCAGCTATAGCAATTTTCTGTACACTCGATTCAGCTCGTGAGATAACGACATGAGCTTAACTTTATATCATTTTCTATAATCAAAACTCAGGTTCGACTTAGGTGCCTACTGCACCAACAATATGTGCATTGATCCCATTAACCATGATTCATATAAGATTTTGAAAAAACCTTGGTGAAGTCTATCTTTTGATAGAAACCACCATTGATAAGATTGACACAAAGTTAGACAAAACATTGAAAGTCTTAATGGTTTTGAACTTTATTTCAATTCTTCAAATTAATGGGTGTTTTAATTTAAAATTATTTTTCATCCATAATGTTTGATATAAGTATTATATATATGAAATTTCATGATTTTTAGAAAATTATATAATTAATTATCATTTTTTGAAATTCATTGAAACCCCACTAATTTCTACATTTGCATAAACCAATCGACTGCCTTATGAAACAGTCGACTGGTGCAAGTGGCAGTCGATTGATTACTGATTTCGGTCAACTACTGGTCTAATTTTTGACTGAACAAGATTTGTTTAGCTAATTTTCAGCACCCCTAAGTATCATAACCACTCCTAATCCTATGATATACTTTGGAAAGCATTGGAAGGGTGAGAATTTTAGTGAAACTTCATAGGAGGGGTGATTAGGGTGAGAATCAAATTTTAAGGTGTGTGAAAGTTCAAGTTTGAATTTTTACCCTTATTCTTGATTGTTTAAGTGTTCCTATAAGCTTAGAGACTCTCCAAGAATATTGTTGGTGCAATAGTCAAGGAGGAACAAGTCTTTAGGAGGAGGTTATCCATCAAGGTATGATGGATAAAGTCTAATAAAAAAGGGGAGAATGAGGAATGTCTTGCATTTAGTGATAAGGGAGTATCACTAAGGAGAATGAAGGCATTCTAGATGATTTTGGACTAAGGGGGAGATTGTAGGATCTCATTGAAAAATGAAACGTTGAAAACCTTGGTAGGATTTTTGATGTATGCCAAAGGGGGAGAAGTGAGGGTTTAAGTTAGGTAAACCTTCATTATGTTTGGCATAAGAAGAGTTAAGTTGGGTTTATCTAAAAACCTAACTTAAACATATTGTCAAACATAAAAAAAGATAAGATTGTTGGTGCAATCGGCCAAGGTCACGATTGACCAGACTCGAGTAGGACTTGATTGATGTTTGACAATGGGTTTGACCATTGTTTGACAATATGGTTTGACCATATGACTAGTGGATGATTGGGATATCCGAGGTCATATGGGAGATATTGTGATGAGGCAACTGTTCGAGCAATCAGCCTCAGATCACGTTTGACCAAGCTCGAGTGAGACTCTAGGGAAAGTCTAAGTATGGATACTTGGCAAAGGAAAGTCCAAGATTAGATTCATGGCAATGGAGTGTTGGCAATGTGCTATTTCTCGGAATGCTCATAGGCTCCCATGTCCCCGGATTAAAATTTTCACTAATGAAAACTAATCCGGATGGGATGAGTTTCCTAAGCACAATCAATTCGTCGTCGTGCCAACGACTCGAGTGATCGCTTGAACAAACTAGTTGTTCAAGCAACCAAACTCTTCTAGTCGATTAGCCGCGGAAGAGACGACGGACGGATCGCCGGTTTTTGTGTTTCTTATTCGGGGTCCATGATTATACAAATACATACAAATGTAAACTAGTATAATCAACACATACTAACATAAAGAACATAAGCTAGCATATCAATAAGAACATGCAAAGAACAATAATAAAAGTTGTAAAACTTTTATACCTCTTGATCTTCTATCGTATGTCCTAACCTCCTTGTAGACTTCGTGTGGACGAAGATCCTCCACAAGTTGAAGCTTCCTAGATCTTCTTCAATCCAAAGAATGAAGAACTCTCTTTCCCTTCTTGCTTGAGCCAACCACCAATCCACAAAGGATTGATCCCGCTGGCCCCAAGAATAGAGAGAATAATATGGAAACAACCAAGGAACCGAACTAGGGACAAACCCTAGCATCTAGTGCCACCGGCCAAGATGGAGTGAAGAGGATAAAAGGAACATGTTGGGCGCCGGCCAAGGTATAGGGAAAAGAGAAGTAGCCGACAACACCCTAGGAAGAAGAAGAGCACTTCCCCTATAGTTGTCGCCCAACCTTTCTTCCTTTGGATTTCTTGCCGCCCAACCATGGTGGAGAGAAGAGATCTAGGAGCTAGCCACCTTCAAGGAAGAAGAAGAGATCTTCTACAAGTTGCCGCCCACCCTAATCTCCTAACCTTGGCCGCCCATCCAAAGGAGCCAACCCTAATTAGGGTTTCCTCCTTAGGGTTGCTTGCCGCCCAAGCAAGGCTTGGCAAAACCCTAATCTCCTTAGCATCCATCATCCAACCAAAAAACTTAGTTACCGCCCAACCCAATCTCCCATATATAGAGAGTTAGGTTTAGGCCTTGGTTTAATCTCCACCGTCGGTTCTAGGGTTTTAATCTCAACCGTCGGATCTAGAGATTTAATCTCAACCGTCGATTCTAGGGATTTAATCCCAACCATCGGATCTAGAGATTTGATCTAGACTTCATGAGGTTTATATTAGGCTACGATAGGGACCATGAGGAGGAGTTGGATCTTGGCCACCCGATGGATCGGAACCACACAAACTTGATCCATCAATGATGTTCCATTCCACTAGAGGATCATCATTGAATTACCTCACCAACCCCCATAAATTAATATGGGCTCCATATATTATTTGTACATCCATCTCCCCGTGTTTAAGATATCGAATGTCCGTCAATTAATTGATTTACTAACCATCAATTAATTAACATCTAACTCCTCGAGTAGTACCACTCAACCTTATCATCATGTTGACTAAGTCAACCTGCAGGGTTTACATGATGAACCTTATGAGCTCCTCAAGGGGACATCATCAACCTAATACATAGGATACGGATTCCTCCTATAATCAATGGCACACCATGTAAATAATATCATTTCCCAACTTACCGGGCATATTGATTTAATCCATAGAAATCTCACCCTCTGGTAAATCAAAGAAATAAATACTAAGTACATGTGCCCGTTATTATATCGGGATTAAGAGCATGTACAACATAATATCCGAGGTCCGATTCAATTATGTAGTCAGCAATAAATTGAATCACCTCTATGTCGATCCTGCTCAATACACCTAAGTGTACTAGTGTAACTCTATGTTCAGGATAAAACAATACCAAGCTACACTACAACCATGCCAATGGTTTGTCCAAAACCATCTTGGTTGTGAGCCTCTACTTATACTCTACAAGGGACTGATAACATGATCTTCTGTGCCACACCCAAGCATCATGTTATCTACAATGTAAAGTATTAGACAATATGCACATATATAAATATAAAGTGCAAACAATGATCATGTGATTCTTATTTCAAAATAAAATGTTCATACCAAAGAGCTAGGCTTTCAGTATACATCCCAACAATCTCCCACTTATACTAAAAGACTATGCTATCATCATATTGTCATACACCTGATTCCCCTTCCCTCCACATGCCCATCAAAGCTCTCGCTAGAAGGGCCTTAGTGAAAGGGTCTACCAGGTCATCCTCTGATGCATGCTAGGCGACAAAGAACTCTACCTCCTTTACGATTTCGTATCGTGGTACTTGCACTCTATGTGTTTACTAGCCTTATGGGCTCGTGGTTCCTTCGAGTTTGCAATCGCACCATTATTATCACAATTAATTGTGATAGTTCGGGCAAACCAGAATCACATCCAAGTCCATCAGAAGTTCCCGAGCCAGCACTTCTTTGGTCGCCTCATAGGTCGCCACATACTCACTTCCATGGTGGAGTCCGCCACGCATTTACGTGGGCACTCCTCCATACAATGGCTCCACCTCCTAAAGTAAACACAAAACCCGAGGTAGACTTATCAGTTATCCCTATCGATTGGAAATCGCATCCATGCAACCCAGGAGTAATTGGTCCGCATGGTAAACTAGCATATAATCCCTAGTCCTTCTCAGGTACTACAATATATGCTTTTACCATAGTCCAATGTCCCTGTCCTGGATTACTCTGATATCTGCTAACCATGCCCATGGCAAAGCAGATATCTTGTCTCGTACATAGCATATACATGAGGCTTCCATCGCCAAGCATAAGGAACAACCTTCATCTCCTTTATCACTTGATGATCTAGGACACATCTCCTTAGATAAAGGAACTCCATACCAAAGGTAGAAAACCCTTCTTGGAGTTCGCATGCTAAAACGATCCAAAAATCATGTCTATGTATGAAGCTTGGGATAAGCACAACAACCTTGATCCCAAGGTTGTGACCCACTTCTCCCAAGTCCTTCAAAACTGCTTGGACAACCATACCCTTACGCTCGATAACACTGATATTGTTGCCAACTACCAAAATGTCATCTACGATAGTACAAGAAATACCACTACGCTTCACACATCTCTTGTATACACAAGACTCATCCGACTTTGAATAAATCCATAAGTCCGGATTTACCTCATCAAAGCGGATCATCCAAGACCTCAAAGCTTGCTTCACCATAAATGTAATCGATTAAGCTTACATACAATACGCTCTTTGCCTTAGCAATGAATCCTCCGTTGCTTCATATAGATGTTTTCCTCAAGACTTCCATTAAGGAAAGATGTCTTGACATCCATCCGCCACACCTCATAATCCATATGAGCCGCTATGCATAAGAGCTCCTGCACTGACTCAATCCATAGATTCAATCTCAAGATTCACTGCACTTTGCCAAGATGTTGTATTTATATCTTGGATTGCCTCGTCAGATATGTCTAGGGATCAAGTTCATGTTTGCTAGGGACCAAATCAGAAGATTCGTCCAAAAACATGAATCTAAGAGGCTGTCTAACAACCCTCCCACTACGACGAGGTATCATCTGTGTATCCTTTGTGACACGCGGTGCAGTGACATGTGGTATATCCTCTTGTACCGGTGGTACTAAAGAAGTGACTTCCCTTTTAACTCCTCCAGAACAATTTTACTCTTGGGCTTGTGGCTTATCACATAGTCTTCCTCTAGAAATTTGGCGTTCGTGTTAACGATCACTCTCTGATCTCTAGGACTATAAAACAAGTCAGAATAACTCATCATCGATCTAATCATCTCCATAAGAGTCCTATTCCTTCGCCTCGCTACACCGCTCGGGTGTGTGCCAGTACCAATTGGGATCAATCCCAACCTCTGATAAGTAGTTCCTAAACTCTCCCAAGAGGTTCTCACCACCACGATCAGATCGTAGTGTCATCCATATCTTGAATAATTGTCTACAAAAGAGACGAAATATTCAAGATTACCTCTTGCCTAGATAGCCATAGGACCACACAAATCAGAATGAACCATTTCTAACACATCTTTGGCTCTATACCCCTTGGCCTTAAAAAGGCCTCTTGGTCATCTTACCCTCCAAGCAAGATTCGTAGGTTGGGAGATCCTCCACCACTAATGAACCCAAAGGTCCATCACCTATCAACCTTTGAATTCTGCTTAGGTTAATGTGACCAAGCCTAAGAAGCCAAAGATATATTTGGTTCATCTTCGAAGGTTCTTTCTCTTATTGGAATTAGAAGATGAGTTATTAACTTCAATTTGCATCGTGGGAGGTTTTGGTTCAAATTTCCTTTCAATGTACCTGAATAGATATTCTCCCTATTCCTTTTTATAACAACTCTGTCATTAAAAGAAATAGAATATCCATCCATAATAATTTAGAAACTGAAACTAAATTCTTTCTAAATAAAGGTACATAAAGGGAATTTTTCAGAACCAAAGTTTTATTATTTTCAAGAGATAAATAAAACTTCTCCCACTGCAATAGCCGCCACCATCATGGCATTGCCCAAGTAAATGGTAATCTCCCCTTTAGCTAGTCATCGGGTTTCCTGGAACCCCTGCAAATTGTTGCAGACATGATTAGTGGCTCCCGTATCTACTCACCAGGTGCCGGTAGATATCACCGCTAATCATGTTTCAATGACTAGTCCAAAAGATATACCTTTGTTCTGTTTTGGATTGGGACAGTCCTTCTTCCAATGTCCATCCTGCTTGCAAGTGAAGTACTTGCCTTTCGGCTTTTTCACTCTTCCCTGAGATCCTCCCACCATCTTTGCTTCACCTTGTTTCTTCTTCTTCTTGCCTTTCGGCTTAGAAGTAGAAACCCTTTTGAGCAATGATGGCTTGAGGACACTCTTTGAAGAGTGCATACTTGTACTCCTTAGCAGATAAGACAATATCTTGAATCTTTTCCAATCAACATTATTTAGGTACAGTAAGTTTATTTCCTTTAGTATCACAGTAAGTGGACTGAAAGTCAATTTTGAAAATCCTAAGAATCACATAGATCATTACTTTAGATTTCAAAAAATTATTGATTCCTCAAACAATAAAATTTCGAAATCAACCAACACCTCAAAACACCAAGAATATTACATGCCACGCAGTGTGGACGTATACGAATTCTACATTTGTAAGACGAGGTTTTACCCATTAATTTTATTATCCTATCAACCTTACTTTTTGGCAAATAAAATTAATAGTTGGTTCCTCTTTGGCCCTACAAATAAAAGCAGTGACTCCGATGGGGAGGATACTTTATATTTGCATCTAAGTGTGCACCATTACATGATACTAAAAGAATTATTTCGGATTATGTGCCTTACCACTGTGGAAGTACACACGCTCCTAGATAATTTTATATAACCATTATTTGACCTAGTGATCCGCAAACAAACTCATCCGATGGGGAGGAAGGCACTCAGAGCCAACGCGCAAGTTTGTTGCATCACATGTCAAATTGTAATGAAGGTCGCGGGAATTAATTAAAATGTCCCTCTCCCACTTAGTAAATTGAAAATGAGGAATTTTCAAGCACACACAACATGCTTATTATTACTGTAGATTTCAATAAAAATTATTGATTCCTCAAACAATAAAATTTCGAAATCAACCAACACCTCAAACACCGAGAATATCGCATGCCACGATAGTGTGGACGTATACGAATTCTACATTTGTAAGAGGAGGTTTAACCCATTAATTTTATTATCTTGTCAACCATACTTTTTGACAAATAAAATTAATAGTTGGTTTCTCTTCAGCCCTACAAATAAAACTACTTTTTTTATTTGCATCTAAGTGTGCACCATTACACAGTACTAAGGGAATTATTTTGGATTATGTGTCTTACCGCTGTGGAAGTACACACGCTCCTAGATAATTTCCTATAACCATTATTTGACCTAGTGATCCGCAAAAAAACTCATCCGATGGGGAGGAAGGCACTCAAAGCCGACGCGCAAGTTTGTTGCATCACATGTCAAATTGTAATGGAGGCCACGGGAATTAATTAAAATGTCCCTCTCCCACTTAGTAAATTGACAATGAGAAATTTTCAAGCACACACAACATGCATATAAAAAAAATTAGTAATAAATATGGAAAAATCAGAATTTTTCCAACTATTATGGCATTGTTCTCCAATATGCGTCCCGTCGTGTCGCCACCTCGTCCGCTCCTCCTACGCCGTATGCGAGCCAAGCCGAGATCCGGAGAATAAAACCTATTTTATTTTACATCCATCGATCCTATACTCCACGAGGGAGTGTACATGAAATCTAGATCGAAAGTAAAATAAAATAAAGAGTGGCTAAACAATGCCGTATTTAATTACAAAAATTAAATACTAATCTAGCCTCGTCAACCCCGAGGATTCAAATAATATACACACAATCACACACAAACAACCACATACACACATATAGCCATAATAGTCGGATCTTATGCCTGCAACCAAAAAGTTAGCCTACGCACAACCTACTATTATCCGGCATACACAATATATGATAAGTGCGTGAAAGTTACCGAATCCAAAACACACAAAACCGGAAATCGTGGCTCTGATACCAAATGTTGGCAATGTGCTATTTCTCGGAATGCTCATAGGCTCCCATGTCCCCGGATTAAAATTTTCACTAATGAAAACTAATCCGGATGGGATGAGTTTCCTAAGCACAACCAATTCGTCGTCGTGCCAATGACTCGAGTGATCGCTTGAACAAACTAGTTGTTCAAGCAACCAAACTCTTCTAGTCGATTAGCCGCGGAAGAGACGACGGACGGATCGCCGGTTTTTGTGTTTCTTATTCGGGGTCCATGATTATACAAATACATACAAATGTAAACTAGTATAATCAACACATACTAACATAAAGAACATAAGCTAGCATATCAATAAGAACATGCAAAGAATGTAGGGGATCGGTACGGCCGGCTAGAGGGGGGTGAATAGCCTTCTTCCAATGGATGTTGGAATTCTCGCGTTCGTTTGCTCGTCTACACAATAGTTAGCGCAAGCGGAAGCAATAAACTAAGACAAGAAATAAATGAAAAAATACAAACGCTAACAAAGAATATAACGTGGTTCACGGCTACGCCGCTAATCCACGATCCCTGATTCGTCCTCGGTGAATCACTCCGCTAAACCAATCCACTAAATGGTCTCTCCTTTGCACCAAGCTAGGTGGAGGTAACCTTTACAATCAAGATCACTCTTCTTACAAATAGAATGGAGTAAAAGCGAGTAAGAAGAGTTTAGAGCTTGTGGGGCACTAGGAAGATCACTTGGAGCATAAGCATTAGCCTCTCAAAGGCTTACACCCTCTCTTTTTATAGAGAGGGCTGTTTTCTTCCCGTTGGCCGCCATCAGTCGACTGCCGTCACTACAATGGCCTCCGAACACGTCGGATCCCGACCGTTGTAGTCCAACGGAACTCTTGGCAGTCGACTGATGGAACTCATCGATCAGCTGTAGTCGACTTCCAATCACTTCGACGGCTACGAGCGGTGTGGCCGAAACCCCAATGATCGCATCTTCGCCGATCGATCTGTCGTCGATCGCTCACGTATGGCGGTCATTGCGCCTAATCCGGTCGATCGTATACCCGGTCGAACTCACTCGACTCGAGCGATCTGCCATGACATGGCAGTCGACTGGTGTCGGGAAAACCCATCCGACACTTGGCCAAATGGTTGTCCCGTCATCCTAAGTCAACCAAAATATGATATAGGTCAATTCCATATGGTTGACTACCCTAGGGGTTTTCTAACCCTTAAGGATGGATTTTGGAACCCAAAATAAATTCTTTCCTATTGGGTTCACTAAATACTCCTTGGGGATCCATTTCCTAGCAATTACTTTCTTTTTATCTTGTCCCCTAGCTATTAGGCATTTATAGGCCTTTTCATTTTTCTTTTCCTTGTAGCCTAGGCCTTTCTTGTTAAAACTTGCCCTTTGGCTCCCTAAGATCATATTTAAGGTGTTGGAGCCAATAGTGAATTTTTCTAGGGCTTTTGTTAAATAATCTACTTTTTCCCTTAAGGCCCTATTTTCATTTATACATGCATCACTAACATCTAATGGCACATAAAGGTCATGTGAGCATGCTTCATTTAAGCTAGAGGAAATATTATCATTTAAGCATGCATTTTCTAGCTTATTTTCTAAATCCTTAATTTTATCTAGCATGCTCTTATTTTTCTTTTTCATGCCAAATAAGTCCTTAGTTAAACTAGAAATTATGGAAACTATTTTCTTAGGAGAAGCTTTCGTTACCATAGTTTCCATATCGTCTTCTTCTTCTTCGGATGAGGAGGATGTAGAAGCTCCCCCTTCACTTGAGCTCTCTCCTCTTGAGCTTGATCCTTCATTTTCGGAGAAAGAGCAATCCAAGTCATCAAAGGCCATCAAGGCCAAATTGGTGACAAAGGCATTCTCCTCTTCCGATGATGATGAAGAGGATGAGGAAGGACCATCCCATGTCTTGGCCTTGAATGCTTTGGCCTTCCCCTTTTCTTTTGCCTTCTTTTCTTCTTCCTTTCTCTTGCTCCCCTTCTTCTTCTTCCTCTTCTCTTCTTTCTTTTTCTTCTCTTCTTTGCTTAGGAGGGGACAATTGTCCCTTATGTGTCTCTCTCCTTGGCAATTGTAGCATATGACCTTCCCCCTTGGTCTTCTATTCCTATCATTAGATTTATCAAATCTAAAATTCTTAACTACACGCCTCACCTTCCTTACCATGTAGGCTTCTTCGGTGCTATCCATGGAGGAGGAGGAGGCTTCATCGGATGAGGAGGAGGGGACTTCTATCTTCTTCTTCCCCTTGTTTGCCAACAATACTCCTCTTGAGGGTTGAATTCTAGGCTCCTCTTGTATTCCTTCAAGCCTAGTTTCGTGGAGCTCCATTGTTGAGAAAAATTCCTCCAAGGTACTTACTTCCAAGTTCTTGGAGATGTAGAACGAATCCACCATGGAGCTCCACTTTGAGGACCGAGGAAAGGCATCTATGGCCTTCATTACCATATCCCGGTTTGATAGCTTCTCACCTACACTTGACAAACCGGTTATAATTTCCTTGAAACGAGAATGTAAGGAAA
The DNA here is from genome assembly GCA_025175895.1 of Wurfbainia villosa. Classification (NCBI taxonomy): domain Eukaryota; kingdom Viridiplantae; phylum Streptophyta; class Magnoliopsida; order Zingiberales; family Zingiberaceae; genus Wurfbainia; species Wurfbainia villosa. Next base: position 76,223,060 of record CM045990.1, read on the forward strand.
TTACCTTTTCTCCCTTTTCTAATTTAATGTTGGATAATTGGGAGCGGAGGAGGTCTCTCCTTGCTAGCTTTGCCTCGGATGTGCCTTCATGAAGCTCAATTAGCTTCTCCCACATCTCCTTGGCACTTAAGCATTCTCCTATTCGGTTGATCTCTTGTTGGGGGAGCACATTGTAGAGATGATGCTTGGCTTTTGAATTTGCAAGGTGCTCTTCCCTTTGCCTTTTGGTCCACCTAGATTTCTCTATTGGTTTCCCCTCTTCATCCCTAGGCAAAACGAAACCGGATTCCATTGTAATCATTATATCAAAATCCGTTTCGAAAAATACCTCCATTCGCTTCTTCCACCAAGCGAATTCTCCTTCAAACTTCGGAGGATGAATGTTGGAGCCGGCCATTTTGAAAATTGCTTGTTGTGGCGGTTAGTCCTCGACAAGCTTTCCTTGGCTCTGATACCACTTGTAGGGGATCGGTACGGGCGGCTAGAGGGGGGTGAATAGCCTTCTTCCAATGGATGTTGGAATTCTCGCGTTCGTTTGCTCGTCTACACAATAGTTAGCGCAAGCGGAAGCAATAAACTAAGACAAGCAATAAATGAAAAAATACAAACGCTGACAAAGAATATAACGTGGTTCACGGCTACGCCGCTAATCCACGATCCCTGATTCGTCCTCGGTGAATCACTCCGCTAAACCAATCCACTAAATGGTCTCTCCTTTGCACCAAGCTAGGTGGAGGTAACCTTTACAATCAAGATCACTCTTCTTAAAAATAGAATGGAGTAAAAGCGAGTAAGAAGAGTTTAGAGCTTGTGGGGCACTAGGAAGATCACTTGGAGCATAAGCATTAGCCTCTCAAAGGCTTACACCCTCTCTTTTTATAGAGAGGGTTGTTTTCTTCCCGTTGGCCGCCATCGATCACGCGCCATGGCGATCGCTGCCCGTCCTCTACGCCTCCGAACACGTCGAATCCCGACCGTTGTAGTCCAACGGAACTCTTGGCAATCGACTGATGGAACTCATCAGTCGACTGCTGCCTCCGTAGTCGATCGCTACGACGGCGGCCAAAACCCAATGATCGATCACGCCGATCGTCATGTACGATCGATGGTCTTGTCCGATCGCCACGATGGCGATCAGCGCCACAATCCAGCCAATCGATACCATCGAACTCACTCGACTCGGAAGCGACGTGACATGACATGGCGACCGTGTTTGAAACCATCCGACACTTGGCCAAATGGCCAAGTTTCACCTAAGAGCTACCCTTCCCCGGGTTACAATCGCTCACTCTCATTTCTCGGAGTCCCTCGCCTTCGAAGTTCTCTTCATTCTCGGCCACATCCCTCGGCAGCATCAGGCGCACGGCTCTGCAATGCTCCTTCGCGTCTCTTGCCTCGAAGTCTACTTCCTCCGGCTTCACTCCAAGCTTCTCGTCCGGCGGTCCCTTGGATGCTCCAAGCGCACGGCTTCCGCAAAGCTATCCTTCACCGACTCAAGGCACGAGTCATGAGATGTGAAACTCGCCACAGCTCTATGTGCGAATTACTAAGTCCTGCACGACTTCAACGCACATATCAAATCAACATATCAAACTAACTTAAACCCTTTGCCACACCATCAAAACCATATTACGGCAAGAGATTGCCCTAACAAAGAACAATAATAAAAGTTGTAAAACTTTTATACCTCTTGATCTTCTATCGTATGTCCTAACCTCCTTGTAGACTTCGTGTGGGCGAAGATCCTCCACAAGTTGAAGCTTCCTAGATCTTCTTCAATCCAAAGAATGAAGAACTCTCTTTCCCTTCTTGCTTGAGCCAACCACCAATCCACAAAGGATTGATCCCGCCGGCCCCAAGAATAGAGAGAATAATATGGAAACAACCAAGGAACCGAACTAGGGACAAACCCTAGCATCTAGTGCCACCGGCCAAGATGGAGTGAAGAAGATAAAAGGAACATGTTGGGCGCCGGCCAAGGTATAGGGAAAAGAGAAGTAGCCGGCAACACCCTAGGAAGAAGAAGAGCACTTCCCCTATAGTTGCCGCCCAACCAAGCTTTCAAACCCTAGCCGCCCAACCTTTCTTCCTTTGGATTTCTTGCCGCCCAACCATGGTGGAGAGAAGAGATCTAGGAGCTAGCCACCTTCAAGGAAGAAGAAGAGATCTTCTACAAGTTGCCGCCCACCCTAATCTCCTAACCTTGGCCGCCCATCCAAAGGAGTCAAACCCTAATTAGGGTTTCCTCCTTAGGGTTGCTTGCCGCCCAAGCAAGGCTTGGCAAAACCCTAATCTACTTAGCATCTATCATCCAACCAAAAAACTTAGTTACCGCCCAACCCAATCTCCCATATATATAGAGTTAGGTTTAGGCCTTGGTTTAATCTCCACCGTCGGTTCTAGGGTTTTAATCTCAACCTTCGGATCTAGAGATTTAATCTCAACCGTCGATTCTAGGGATTTAATCCCAACCGTCGGATCTAGAGATTTGATCTAGACTTCATGAGGTTTATATTAGGATACGATAGGGACCATGAGGAGGAGTTGGATCTTGTCCACCCGATGGATCGGAACCACACAAACTTGATCCATCAATGATGTTCCATTCCACTAGAGGATCATCATTGAATTACCTCACCAACCCCCATAAATTAATATGGGCTCCATATATTATTTGTACATCCATCTCCCCGTGTTTAAGATATCGAATGTCCGTCAATTAATTGATTTACTAACCATCAATTAATTAACATCTAACTCCTCGAGTAGTACCACTCAACCTTATCATCATGTTGACTAAGTCAACCTGCAGGGTTTACATGATGAACCTTATGAGCTCCTCAAGGGGACATCATCAACCTAATACATAGGACACGGATTCCTCCTATAATCAACGGCACACCATGTAAATAATATCATTTCCTAACTTACCGAGCATATTGATTTAATCTATAGAAATCTCACCCTCTGGTAAATCAAAGAAATAAATACTAAGTACATGTGCCCGTTATTATATCGGGATTAAGAGCATGTACAACATAATATCCGAGGTCTGATTCAATTATGTAGTCAGCAATAAATTGAATCACCTCTATGTCGGTCCTGCTCAATACACCTAAGTGTACTAGTGTAACTCTATGTTCAGAATAAAACAATACCAAGCTACACTACAACCATGCCAATGGTTTATCCAAAACCATCTTGGTTGTGAGCCTCTACTTATACTCTACAAGGGACTGATAACATGATCTTCTGTGCCACACCCAAGCACCATGTTATCTAAAATGTAAAGTATTAGACAATATGCACATATATAAATATAATGTGCAAACAATGATCATGTGATTCTTATTTCAAAATAAAATGTTCATACCAAAGAGCTAGGCTTTCAGTATACATCCCAACATGGAGAAGTCCAAGATTGGATTCTTGGTAAATGGAAAGTCTAAGGGTGTGGTCTTGGGCTTGTAAGTCCAAGTGTGTAGTCTTTGTTAGTAATATATGAGAGGTGTCCTAAGGCAATCGCCTTATGGTTGTACCATTTATTTGATAAATGAAGATTCACTATTTGAGTATACATGTTTTCATGTATTTGATTGGATCTTAAACTCATTTACTAAATGTTCGCAATACGATTCACAGCATGAGAGAGTTTATGATTGGATCACAACTAGTGAGTATCTCTACATGTGTAATTGTGATGTATTGGAATTATCCCTAGTCTATGAATTGATGGATTCGAACGCCATTGATTCTGTTGAGACTAGCACGAGGTATACTCTTTGGCTTATCCAAGCAGCTGTTTTTCACTCGCTGGTGACATTGGGATGTCTGAAGTTGATCGTGGATGCTAGTTATGGTAACTAGTTCATTGGAGTGACTAGCTGTAAGACTTCATATGGTTCTCTGCATATATGGATATGTCAATGAAGTTCTTACTACAGTTTAAGTGCGATGTTCCTTCGACTTGTGGTATTCAAGTCATCTTGGTCATGAAGACTTATGCTTTGACATCTTAAGCAATCATCTCTAAGGAGATGTGGACCCTAGTGTTGGGGATCGAACTGCCGGCTAGAGGGGGGTGAATAGCCCTCGATCGATGGATGAAGGTATTTGCTCGTCTACAAAACTAATTAGCGCAAGCGGAAATAACAAAAACAAGACAAGAAAACAAACAAAGAAGAATACAAACGCTAACACAAAATGTAACGTGGTTCACGGCTACGCCGCTAATCCACGGTCCGATTCGTCCAAGGTGAATCACTCCTCCAAAGCCAATCACTATTGGTCTCTCCTTTGCACCAAGCTAGGTGGAGGTAATCTTTACAACCAAGATCACTCTTCTTACAATAAGAATGAAGTAAAAGCAAGTAAGAAGAGTGGGAAGATGTTTATAGCACTTTGGTAGAAGATTAGAGTTCAAGCATTAGCCTCCTAAAACCTCATCCCCTTCCTTTTTATAGAGGAAGAGGGTTTCTTCCCATTGACACAGGAGCAGTCGACTGATGCCCCTATCAGTCGACTGGTCCTGTAGCCGTTGCCTAATAACGGCCACTTTCCATGTTGGATTTCATCCAACGGTATCATCATCAGTCGACTGATCTTGCCATCAGTCGACTGATGTACCATCAGTCGAGTGCTCCGCGAGCTCGACTCCATTCTGTGCCCATGCACGGTAATCGATCGATTGGTGTCGGCGGATCATTGCTAGTTCATGGCGGATCGCTTGGGCCAAATGCCCATGAGTCGGACACTAGTCGAACCCATTCGACTCAGAGCAGTCGACTATCATTCCATGGCAGTCGACTGATGTCGGGAAAACTCATCCGACACTTAGCCAAATGGCCAAGTTTCACCTAGGAGCTACTACCCCTTCCCGGGTTACATTCGCTCACTCTCATCCCTCGGAGTCCCTCGCCTTCGAAGTTGTCTTCGTCCGGCCACGTCCCTCGGATGCGCCAAGCGCACGGCTCTGCAGCGTCATCCTTTGCGTCTCGCCCTGAAGTCTACTTCCTCCGGCTTCACTCCAAGCTCCTTGTCCGGCGGTCCCTCGGATGCTCCAAGCGCATGGCTTCCGCAAAGCTATCCTTCACCGACTCAAGGACCGAGTCATGAGTTGTGAAACTCACCTAGGCTTCCATGTGCGAATTACTAAGTCCTGCAAGACTCCAACGCACATATCAAATCATAATAACAACCTAACTTAAACCCTTTGTCACACACATCAAAACCTTATCATGGCAAGAGATTGCCCTAACAATCTCTCCCTTTTTGATGTGTGGCAATCCGTTTAAGTTAGGTATAAATATTTGATAGAATTTATAAGGTAAGAAAGCATGTAAACATAAACATGATATAGCAACATGCAACTCCCCCTTAATCCATGAAACTCCCCATACATATTTCTCCCCCTATCATAATTTACTTAAACACAATTATTTCTCCCCCTTTGACACCATCAAAAAGATTGAAACTAAGTTATAAACTCATGGCATCAAGTCTAATAGAAGGAAAACACCAAAAATTGATTAAAAATTGAATTTAGCCTTTAATGTTCTGATTTTCCGGCCACACCGATCATCGTTCGCACTACCTACCGGCATTGCACGCATTCGTGATTTCTGATTTTCTGGGTGAAATTCAGAAATGCATTAAAAATTCCAAAAAATTCAAAAAATCATGAAATTTGGAGAACATATTTCTTTTAAGTATATCTATCAATGAAATATAGTTTTTCATGAAAAATCATTAGATTTTCTTGTTTTTACCAAAAATTCAAAAGCTTTAAAAAACACTAGGTTTTTGATCATTCTAGTATCAAGTTTACTACCTAGTTTTGCATCCAATTGTTTCAAAACATGAATATACAGATTTTAAAGTAAGAAATTATTTTGAAAACTGATGAAATATCCAACCATAATCTTTGGGCAATATGTCTATGGATTAAACATAAGTCTTCCCCATGATTGGTCTATTATTGCTATTTTGATACCTTGAATGACCATCTAAATGTCATAGGCATTAGTGGACATTTGTATCATCCTAACATCTCACTCATGCTAAGTTTTCAATCAAAGTAGCCTATTATGAGTGTGAAATGTATCCTAAAGGTATTTGTATGTACTTAACCATTATTTTCATGCAATTCCATCAAGGTTAAGTATCATCCTATCAATCCTCATGATCACAAAGACATATATGAACTAATTTCACATTATGATCATGAAATATATGTATTCATTAATTTAAACCCTATTTCTCATGATTATGTGCCAAATATCAAAATCATAAATCATGATTGCAAACATACATAGCAATTTCATTAAATATCACGATTTAAGCATTATTATCTATTTTTGGGCACATTATCATCACCCAACACTATTTCAAAAATGTTGTCCCGTCATCCTAAGTCAACCAAATTATGATATAGGTCAAGTCCATATGGTTGACTATCCTAGGGTTTTTCTAACCCTTAAGGATGGATTTTGGAACCCAATACAAATTCTTGCCTATGGGGTTCACTAGAAATTCCTTAGGGATCCATTTTCTAGCAATTACCTTCTTCTTGTCTTGACCCCTAGCTATTAGGCATTTATAGGCCTTTTCAGTTTTCTTTTCCTTATATCCTAGGCCTTTTTTGTTAAAACTTGCTCTTTGGCTCCCTATGATCATGTTCAAGGTGTTTGAGCCAATAGTGAATTTTTCTAGGGCTTTTGTCAAATAGTCTACCTTTTCCCTTAAAGCCCTATTTTCTTTTATGCATGCATCATTAACATCTAATGGCACATAAAGATCATGTGAGCATGCATCATCATTACAAGAAAAAATATTTTCATTTTCATTTAAGCATGCTCTTTCTAGTTTATTTTCTAAGTCCTTAATTTGATCTAGCATGCTCTTATTTTTCTTCTTTGCTCTATATAAATCCCTAGTTAAGCTAGAAATCATATAAACTATTTTACTAGGTGAAAGGTTAGTTACCATAGTTTCCATGTCCTCTTCTTTGGATGAGGAGGTAGAGGAGGCTCCCCCTTCACTTGAGCTCTCTCCACTTGAACTTGATTCTTCATTTTCGGTGGAGGAGCAATCCAAGTCATCAAATGCCATCAATGCTAAGTTGGTGACAAATGCATTTTCTTCCTCGGATGATGATGAGGAGGAGGAAGGGTCATCCCAAGTCCTAGCTTTTAATGCTTTAGCCTTTCCCTTTTCCTTTGCCTTCTTCTCCTCTTCCTTTTTCTTCTTGCTCCCTTTTTTCTTCTTCTTTTCTTCCTTCTTTTTCCTTTCTTCCTTGCTCTTGTTTAGGAGAGGACAATTGTCCCTTATGTGTCCCTCTCCTTGACAATTGTAGCAAATGACTTTCCCTCTTGGTCTTCTCCTCCTATCATTAGATTTATTAAATTGAAAACCTTTTAAAGCATGTCTTACCCTCCTTACCATATACGCTTCTTCCGTGCTATCCATGGAGGAGGAGAAGGATGCTTCATCATCAGAGGAGGAGGGGATCTCTATCTTCTTCTTCCCCTTGTTTGCCAAAAATGCTACTCCTCTTGAAGGTTGGATTCTTGGCTCTTCTTGTATTCCTTCAAGCCTAGATTCATGTAATTCCATAGTGGAGAAAAATTCATCTAGAGTACTTACCTCTAGATTCTTTGAAATATAGAATGAGTCCACCATTGAACTCCACTTAGATGATCGGGGAAAAGCCTCTATGGCCTTCATTACCATATCTCGATTAGAGAGCTTTTCACCTACACTTGTTAACCCAATTAAAATCTCTTTAAACCTAGAATGCAATGAAGTTACCTTTTTTCCCTTTTCTAATTTTATGTTGGATAATTGGGAGCGGAGGAGATCTCTTCTTGCAAGTTTAGCTTCCGAGGTACCTTCATGAAGCTCTACTAGCTTCTCCCACATCTCCTTGGCACTTAGGCATTCTCCAATTCTATTTATTTCTTGTTGAGGAAGCACATTGTATAGATGGTGCTTGGCTTTTGAGTTTGCAAGGTGCTCCTCTCTTTGCCTCTTGGTCCACCTTGACTTCTCTATTGGCTTCCCCTCTTCATCCCTAGGCAAAACGAAACCAGATTCCATTGTAATCATAATATCAAAATCCGTTTCGAAAAATACCTCCATTCGCTTCTTCCACCAAGCGAATTCTCCTTCAAACTTCGGTGGATGAATGTTGGAGTCGGCCATCTTTTGAATATGCTTGTTGTGGCGGTTAGTCCTCGACAAGCTTTCCTTTGCTCTGATACCACTTGTTGGGGATCGAACGGCCGGCTAGAGGGGGTGAATAGCCCTCGATCGATGGATGACGGTATTTTCTCGTCTACAAAACTAATTAGCGCAAGCGGAAATAACAAAAACAAGACAATCAAACAAACAAAGAAGAATACAAACGCTAACACAAAATGTAACATGGTTCACGGCTATGCCGCTAATCCACGGTCTGATTCGTCCAAGGTGAATCACTCCTCCAAAGTCAATCACTATTGGTCTCTCCTTTGCGCCAAGCTAGGTGGAGGTAACCTTTACAACCAAGATCACTCTTCTTACAATAAGAATGAAGTAAAAGCAAGTAAGAAGAGTGGGAAGACGTTTATAGCACTTTGGGAGAAGATTGGAGTTCAAGCATTAGCCTCCCAAAGCCTCATCCCCTTCCTTTTTATAGAGGAAGAGGGTTTCTTCCCATTGATACAGGAGCGATCGGTGATGCCCCTATCGGATCGGTCCTCGTCAGCTCTGCTAATAACGGCCACTTTCCACGTTGAATTTCATCCAACGGTATCATCATCAGTCGACTGATCTTGCCATCAGTCGACTGATGTACCATCAGTCGAGTGCTCCACGAGCTCGACTCCATTCTCGCGTCTGCATGCCATCACCAAGCCGTCCTTGGCGGATCGGAGGTTCTACAAGATCATTGCTAGTCCATGGCGCGATCGGCTGCCTAAATACCCATGAGTCGGACACTAGTCAAACCCATTCGACTCAGAGCAGTCGACTGTCATTCCATGGCAGTCGACTGATATCGGAAAAACTCATCTGACACTTAGCCAAATGGCCAAGTTTCACCTAGGAGCTACTATCCCTTCCCGGGTTACATTCGCTCACTCTCATCCCTCAGAGTCCCTCACCTTCGAAGTTATCTTCGTCCGGCCACGTCCCTTGGATGTGCCAAGTGCACGGCTCTGCAGCGCCATCCTTCGCGTCTCGCCCTGAAGTCTACTTCCTTCGGCTTCACTCCAAGCTCCTCGTCCGGCGGTCCCTCGGATGCTCCAAGCGCACGGCTTCCGCAAAGCTATCCTTCACCGACTCAAGGACCGAGTCATGAGTTGTGAAACTCGCCTAGGCTTCCATGTGCGAATTACTAAGTCCTGCAAGACTTCAACGCACATATCAAATCATAATAACAACCTAACTTAAATCCTTTGACACACACATCAAAACCTTATCATGACAAGAGATTGCCCTAACACCGGGATGATTGGGTATAAGTCGAAATGGCCGAAGGTGTTTGAATAGCCTACAAAGGATTCACCGCTCCTTGTGAGGAGATGTATACCCTATGGCCTCTCATCGGATTGTTACTAAAGTCTTTGGCCAAAGCATTACATGTTTAGAGTATGGTACTCATGTATACATGTGTAGTAACTAGAATCCGGAGGATGAGGAAGTAGTTAGGTGTGACGTAGTCAACCTAGTGGGGACTGACACAATAGATCATGTTCTGAACCAAGTGGGTATAAGATGAGTGAAAGGAATGGGGCATGATTCATTGTAACTGCTGAAGGGTTTCAGAAATGATTCTGGGATCAACCATTGATTTTTCGATTAATTGGGGATCATTATGTACTACTAGGTGTCACTCATGATCATTATATAATTAATTGTTAATTATAGATGACCAACATAAATCGGGAACCTATTTGGTCACACGCACAACGAGCGTAATCCGAAGGATTTAAAACTAGTTTGAGAATAGGATTCTCAGATCGAGAGAGACTAGGTTTGGTTGGACCAAACAAAGTGTGAGTATGAAATTGTTTCAGTCGCATCGGAAGCATGGATGGGCCGAGTCTTATGAAGACATGATTGATAAACCAAATTGGTTTGGTTCTAATCCAATGGTGGAAAATAACCCAAAGTGGTTTGGTTTGTTTTAAACGAATGAACCAAAGTTGGTTCAGTTCGTTTTAACTTAAAATAGACCAACGCGGTTTTGTTTCTTTTAATTTAAGTTATTGGAGTGGGTTAATAGGTTTTGGTTATTAACCAATAACCATTAGGAGAATGTGTTCTATATAAAAACACGACTTAAGGGTTTTTCGTGGAGAATTAATTGGTTCAAGGGTTTTGGAAATCCTAGCCTCCTTTCCTTCTTCTCCTTGCTCTTGCCGCCTAAGCCATTGCCACCCATGAGGAGCTGTTGCCCAGGTTTTGCTGTTGCCCAAGTCGCTGCCAGCAACCCACCAGCCGCCGGCGACTCCTCCAGCCATCCTCCCTTGGCTGCCGGCGACCAAGGAGCAGCCGGCCATTGATAGGCCGGCCATATCTTCCACCAAACAAGCTGTCCAGATTCTGGAAAGCTTGTTCTCCTCTTTGTGGAGAGGTCGTTTGGTTGGCGTTTTGCGCTCCGACAGTGACCTATTTACTGAGGATTGGTTCCCCAGTAATCCTCATAGGTGGAGGGTTGAGTTTTCATCAATCGGTTAACGAAAACCGCTTCCGAGAAGCGAGTTTGTGAAACTCGAATTTTGGATCCGAATTTTATTCGGATTGTGATCTTTTCTCGGATCACATCGTCTTCGACATGAGGCTAATAACTCCTACGAAGACGAGGCTCATAGCTTGGTGAAGCTATCCCGATGATACTTGACGTGGATACGGATAGAGGCAATTCTAGCGAGAGTTGCTTCGGTTGATGTCATTCCCGCTACACGTGATACGTCAGGTATAACTAGAGTAATTTTCTTTTATTACAAAATTTGAAACTGCGATTATATCTACACATGATGTATCTTGCATGCATGTGGTGTGTGTGTTGTAATAAATTAGATTTATTTCTTTTATTTCTTCCATTGTGCACATGTTTACGAAATATATTCGAACACACACCCGCCGCGATACCAAGAAAACCCAACAGTCTTGACGGTGAAAGTCGAAGTTTGGATACTTGGCAAATAGAAAGTCCAAGGGTGTAGTCTTGGCCATATAAGTCCAAGTGTGTAGTCTTGGCGATGAAAGTCCAAGTATGGATACTTGGCAAGGAATTCCAAGGGTAAGGTTTTGGTAGTATAAAGTTTAAGCATGTAGTCTTGGCGGTATAAGTCCAAATGAATCTTAGCAAAGGAGATCCGATTAGCACGACATAGTCGATGGAAGTACCTGAAAACTGACGTGAATGGTGAAGTAGTCGTAGAGGATTCGGATGGATCCTGAGGGTGTGAAGATGATAGAGGTGGCTAGAAGGCTTAGGTCTAGGCTAAGGGTGGTCGATCAAGTATGAGGAAATCATACTTGTGTTTGAGGTTTACTAGTCGACTGGGGTTATAAACCAGTTGACTGGTCGAGTGTTCAGTGCTTGAGAGGCCTAGTTGACTCAATCAGTCAACTGGCCAAGTGCATGACACTTGGGAGTCTAGTTTGACTTGAGTAGTCGACTGGGGTTATGACCCAATCGACTGGTGTGTAGTTGACTAAGGCTTGACTGTTTGTTTTGCCTTGGCAGTCGACTAGTGACTTTCACCAATTGACCAATCCATGGTAGTCTACTGCCAATGATGGATAGTTGATTGGTGATAGTGTACACGAGCACAGAAGCTCTAGTAGTCGACTAGGCAGTCGACTAAGGCCTTGGCAGTCAACTGATGATAATGACAGTCGACTACTCAAGTGTCCATTGGACGAAAGTTAGTGTTGATTAGTTCATTGTGAGACAATGGACAAGCGAGCAGTCAACTGTCAGGTGCAAAATCAGCCAGCAACATGCTTTAAATGGAGGTCGAGATGGAGGATTTCAACAAGGGTTCTAGGGCGATTTTAAGGTGAAGTGTTGCTGCATTTCAAGTCTTCAAAGACATCCCAAAGCAACCAAATCATGAAGCAAGTAAAGCTCTCATTTGTAAAGTGTTTTCACTTGTATTTCTATTTGCTTTTATATTTTTTGCATTTGGTTGTGTTTATTATTGTAAACATCTTGTAAGAGGTTTCTCCACCTTCGACGTATTGTCGAGAAGCAGAAGTTTGTTAGTGGTGGTGTACATCACTAGAGCTCACTCTAGAGTTTGACTATGGAGTAGGAATTAGGGTTCCGAACCATATTAAATCGTTGTGCGCTTGTCTCATATTTTATCTTTGTATATTTGTATTTCAATTACGCTAACATTGTTGTAGACGAGCATGAACGCAATCGATCGTAAGAAATCGATGAACCGTTATTCACCTCCTCCCTCCCCCCTCTAGTGCATACAAATCAGTCCCAATAGTGTATGCTTGTATTTCCACTGTATACTAACTATTTGTAGACGAGCATACGAACGCAATCAACAAAATCGACAAGACGCTATTCACCTCCCTCTAGCGCATCCAAAGGTCCCCAACACCCTGAAATCATATGGATGACTCCTCAAGTGGGTCGAGTGGTCCCAACTTGATCTCCTTCTTGTCTCCTTCTAGGTGGGTGAGCCCCATACCCTTACTACTCCAACCACTTGAGACATAGTCTAGGCCAAGCTTGGTGATAATATTGGGGTGAAGGCTGATAAGCTATAGTAGCTTCCAACATTGCCCGAACATGAGGGTGTATGTCGATAACCCATTTGATCTCCTAGTTTAGCTCCTAACAATCATGAGTGGCATGTCCATACTCCTAATGAAAATAACAATAAATAGCAGACTATGGATGATAGAACCCCCGCTCAAATCTCGGAAGTCTCTTTAACAAACATTGTTTCTCATAGATATGCATGGTCCTCTCCTTAGACACCAACAGATTGGGTGAAGTACATCTGGCTTCTAAATGATATAGGTTGAGGAAGGGGTTTATGCTCTTGTCGGCGTTCTTCTGACTCAGTTGGCTATGGTCCTTATTGCTCTTGGCATGCTTCTTGTGCTTTCTCCATGTTAATATATTTCTCCACCCAAGCAAGCAACTCATCATAATCCTTTACTGGTTTTTTAATGAAAGAAATCACTCTCCTGAAGGTCATCGAAGGATTGAATGAAATTGGGTTGCAGAGTATTGAACCACTACTAGGCAAGCCCGGTAAGAGTAATGAGGAAGATCTGGCATTTGACTCCCTTAAAGTATTGATGGAGAAGGGTTGAGTTCTAAAAATGACAAAGGTGCTCTTTCCGAATCTAAAGTGTCATTGTATAATTCACCTATGGTGGTCAAAAATTAGCCAACAACCCCTCCTCTCATATGGCTACAGAGGAAGGCATCTAGTCAAGAGGTACTTGCCAGTCCCCTTTTAGTATGAGAGGCAGAAGTGGCTCCCTGAGAGCTCTGAACTATCACCTCTACCACTGGCATCTCCTCCGCTTGTGCTTCTACGTCCACTTTTTTCTTTAGCATAGCTCTACAATGCCTTATCACTTCTTCCACAGTAGTGATGTTCAAGTGTGTCAGTTGCCCCCATGAAATAGGGCCTCCACTATCTCCAAGACCATACACAAAGGGGGTCACCTTTGTTCCTCCAACCCCTCTCTATGAAGATCTGGCACGGTTCTCCTCGAGCACACCATATTCATCTCTGCTCCTTTCCCACAAACAACATCAATGTAATGCTACTGTATTCATCCATATGGATTCGAACTGATAGAGTCTGTAGGGGATCGATTGGCCGGCTAGAAGGAGGGTGAATAGCCCTCTTTCGTCGACGTTGATGGAATTCGTTCATTCTCGTTGCGTGCTCGTCTACAATTGTCGTTAGTGTAGCGGAATACTAATACAAATATGAAGACTAACAACAAATACAATCACACAAGAGACAACACGATATACGTGGTTCGGAACCGAATGGTTCCTACTCCACGGGCGAGCTCACCGAGCTCTAGTTATGCGCACGACACTAACTAAACCACTCCTTCTCGACAACACGTCGGAGGTGGAGAAACCTCTCACAAGCAATTGCACTAAGTAATATGAAATACAAGTAATAAGAAGACAAATATGAAATACACATAAAGAATACTTTACAACGCTTGCTTTGAACCCTTTGCTTGTGACTTGCTTTAGATGGCTCTTAAAGGTCTGGAATGCAGCAGTAATTCCCCTCCAATAGCTTCACAAAAGTCTTGGCGAAATCCCCCATCTTGAGCTCCATTTATAACCTGCATCAAGCTGATTTCGCGCGCATCAGTCGACTGATCGTAACCATCAGTTGACTGGTCCTGTAGTCGTTGTCTCACAACAGCCAGATCCACGTTGGTCAAGTTCCAACGGATCACATATCAATCGACGGATGATACCCATCAGTCGACTGGTAACCTATCAGTCGAGTGCTGGCGAGCTCGACTAGCTTCACGTGCCTGCAGTGCTATCGATCATTGCTTCCCTTAAGCGATCGGCCGATTATATCAACGATCATTTGCCCTCCCTTGGCGGTCGACCGATCGAACTCATTGATCGAATCTTGGTCGAACCCATACGACCTAGAGCAATCGACTGAAACCTATGTCAGTCGACTGATGTTGGTTAAAACCTCAAACATCAAGATGTTTGAGCATCCGACAACCAGTCTTAGCCACTTGGCCAAGTCCACTTCATCCCTCATGGAGTTCCCCACCGAAGCTCTCTTCCCTCGGCCTACGTACCTCGGATGCGCCAAGCGCACGGCTTCGCAACACCATCCTTCTCGTCTCTTGCCCTCGAAGTATGCTTCCCTTGGGCCTCACTCCATTTCGCTCCCCATCCGGCGGTCCCTCGGATGCACCAAGCGCACGGCTTCGTAATGTCATCCTTCACCGACTCAAGGACCCCGAGCCTAATGAAATTGCCAAGTCCTCAAGACTTCCCACATGCACCAAGCGCACAGCTTCGCAATGCATTTCTCACCAAGCACCAAGCGCACGGCTTCGCAATGCTTTGGATTTTCCCACACCAAGCCCCATGCTTGGATTTTCCATGCCAACTCTATGTTGGACCTTTCACACTAAGCCCCATGCTTGGATTTTCCATGTCAACTCCATGTTGGGCTTTCCTATGACAATCCCATGTCATAAGTTTTGTCTATCATCAAAATACTGCTCGAGTCAAACTCGAGTCAACCTGGGCCGATTGCACCAACAGAGTCTTCTTCCTCCTTTGTCCGAGCAAATCAAAAACTTACATGTCAACATTGGTCAACGAGCACCGCATAAAAAGTTATGTGTGAGGGAGAAAGTTAACTTCGCCACTGCACATGTAGCCTTTTATAATAGTGGATGTTATTGTCCATGTTGGTCTCCATGTCTGATTGGGACTAGCTCGGCCAAAGAAATCGTGTCAACCGCTAGCGGTGGTACCACTGACATTGTAATTCTAACACAATCCAAACAATTTCCTCGAGTCCCATCTATCGCTACCTATAACATCAATGGAAATTATTGGTAGCTTTATGTCAAAGTCGCATCTATTAGAAATGGTCGAGGATATGGGTCGAAGGGGTCTAACTCGGCAGAGATACTCCTAGTCGAGGGTGCTCCAACAGTGCAAGTGCATTGCTATGGGGATATTCTCGATCGAGGATGTTCCCAAAGTATAACCTATTACGAAGATATTCCTAGTTTAGGATGTTTTCAAAGTAACGGTATCTTTGAAGTATTGTGTAACCTATTATGAGTATATTCCCGATCTAGAATTTTTTTCAAAGTGAGTATATAACTAAAGTACTATGTAATCTATTACAGGGATATTTCTAATCGGGAATGTTTCCAAAGTAAGTGCATCTTTAAAGTCATATGTAACATATAACGGGGATGTTTCTAATTGAAGATGTTTTCAAAATGAATGCATCTCTAATGTCTTGAGAGAGATTCTTTCGGAATCTGACTGCCAAGTGGAGATTCTCTCTGAATTTGATTGTTGAGCGAGAATTCTCCTGAGTCCAATAGTCGAATGAAATTCTCTCTGAGTCTAACTATCGAATGGGGATTCTCTTTTAGTACGAGTGTCAAGTGAGAATTCTCTGAGTCTGACCGTCGAGTGGTGATTCTAAATCTGAGTATTGAGTGGAATTCTGCTGTATCTAAGTCCTAAGCAAGGTTCTCCCAGGTTCAGGTTCGAGTCCAAATGAAATTATCCCTTAGTACATCAATTAGTTTAATTTAACGTTACAAAATAGAAATATGAGAATTTTTATTGTGACAATGTATTCTCTTCGTTGTCACATCCGAAGAAGGGTTTATTGGCGAGTTCTAGAATTGAGGAATGCATAGTTTGAGAGGTTAGGCGGTTTTGGCAAGCTTTGTCTAGACCAATTATTCATGACTTTTACTAGTAGAAGAGATAAAAACCACATTGAAAAAACTATTCATTTAGTCAAATTAATTATTCAAAGTGGTGATTCTAAATCTGAGTATTGAGTGGAATTCATCTAAGTCCTAAGCAAGGTTCTCCCAGGTTCAGGTTCGAGTCCAAATGAAATTATCCCTTGGTACATCAATTAGTTTAATTTAACGTTACAAAATAGAAATATGAGAATTTTTATTGTGACAATGTATTCTCTTCGTTGTCACATCCGAAGAAGGGTTTATTGGCGAGTTCTAGAATTGAGGAATGCATAGTTTGAGAGGTTAGGCGGTTTTGGCAAGCTTTGTCTAGACCAATTATTCATGACTTTTACTAGTAGAAGAGATAAAAACCACATTGAAAAAACTATTCATTTAGTCAAATTAATTATTCATTGAGAAAATCATTAATTGAATGTATTAAAATGAATTGATTCCAATCCACCCTCATCAAATTTATAATCGGTCCCTGCCTCCCATAAAGACACATTAATGACAATTCAATTAGTTTTCTATTGATCGTGTCCTAATATTCATCAACTTAAGGGGGCTAGAGGCGAATTAGTTATAGATTTTTGTAAAAAAAAAAAAAAATATTAATAATAACATTTCATACTTGAAAATTATATTATTATTATTATATTAATCATCGAAATTAGCATTTCATTCTTGGAAAGGAACCAGCGATCATCAAATTTAACATTATTGATTAAGCATTAGCTTGTTAGCTTCTGCCCAACTATCGGGCATGCCCAAACCTGATCAGCAGATATCGGATTCATCATCCGGTAGTGGTTTCCGGCTGCCAGGCAAGGCCCCGACAACTCCACTCTCCCGACGGGCAAGTCCCAAGTGAAGCCTTTCCCTCTCCAGCTCATGCTTTGTTTTCCTCCGGGGACAATGTTTCCTACTAGCTGAGGCAGTGTTTACCGTCCCGATACAAGTTCTGCTGTTACAACCTACTGGCACAGGCAGAGCGTCCAGCCCCATCAGTTTGGCAACCACTCCGGGCTTGCACCAAACAACACACTCCCCAGCCACAGTTGGAGGCAGACACAAATTCCTCTCCAGGTCTAGCTGATAGCCAGGCCTGCAAGATGCACCCAAGAACTTGCCACAGCAGGGCCGTATTCGTCGGCCTCCTTCGAAGTCACTGGCCCTCGCTCTCAAGTTTTTGAATGATGACCGGCACATTGCATCTCTCCCATCGAGTGAGAAGCGTGGATATTGGCTCAAAGCACTCTGTGCTGATCGGAGGACGTCGGAGTTATTCACACACGACATCCTCCGGCGCTCACTGAATTCATCCACCTCATCCCTTCTTATTGTCTTTTCCTCCATGTCCAGCTCCAGGATCATCTGCTCCAGCGTTATAGGGCTGCCTGCAGCATGGCTCACCTCCATATAGGAACCAACGACTGACGAAGCAGTGACACAGGACATATCAGCTTCAGTTTTCTGTTTCAGGGTGGATGTGGAGTGGACACCATGACAGAAGTTTCTGAATCCTCTCTTCATCTTGGATCCAAAGTTGTTTTTGAGAAGAAAAAGGGAAAGGACCTTCATGAACATGGACAACTGAAGATGAGGGGAAGAGGAGAATTGTGGCCATTAAAAGGAGATGCCCCACCTACCTACAACCGTGAAGGAAATGAATTTGAAAGGCTTGGGCTGGTAAAGCTTGTAAAAGCCATCACATGACAACAGATGGACGAGCTTTCACAAGTTCTCAATGGGGTATTATGACTGTTCTATGGCATTAAATCAATATATGCTATGCTGGCTTCTCATAATACAACTAGCCAACCATTAGTGTTAAGTCAGAATATCAACTAGCACTTCCGTGTTGATGCAATTGTTCAAATAATGCACAAACAAAAGCCAATCCTGATACACCAGAGGGCAAACAGAGCTGATGTGTTGGATGGAGAAGCTCGCGTAATGGTCCATAGCTGAGTCGTCAGTGAAAGGTGACATGGTCTGTTTTGGAATGTGTAATTATTCTCTTAAATTTTCATACACTAAATGGGCCAACACTGATGATATACAAGGCCAACTATTACAAACCCACTGTAGAAATGGGACAGTGAACAAGCACTCAATGATTTTGTCAATTGCCAGTCGAGAACATTTTGGCGCCCAAGAGATCCTTTCCTATCTTGCCCTTGAAAGAAAAACGCTTTTTGATGTGGTTCTTCATCGACGAACTCCTGTGGTGTGGCTCTGCGAGAGAACTGTTTCTCCTCATGTCATCCTCCACCTGATGAGGGTGCAAGGTTCTACTTGTGCCTAATCCACTGGACACTCTTGCACCCTGACCCTTGCTGCTAGCAGACTTGAAAGCCACATGGGCATGCTCTGAAAATGAGATCTGTTTTTCTTGTCCAAGAGATTTCAGACACACCGGGCACGGAGGTTCATGAATTTGACTCTTCGGAGTGGTCTCTTCCAAACAATCAGCATGGAAAACATGGTGACAAGGGAGAATGCCAGTGACTGGCATATCAGTACTTCTGACTATTCGGTTAGAACTCCACGGGGACTTTTGGCGCAATAACCTCTTGCAAAGCTCGCATCTCTGATATCTTGTTGTGTTACTAGGGCATCTCTGCTTCTCGATATCCATGGCTTCTGTGATATCAACAGCATCTCCATCAAACCTAAAATCATAGCTGCTTGAGTTACTCCATCTGAGCCCTTCCTTCACCAAACTCATGCTGAGATCTGGAGAAGCCTCCATCTTCCGAAGTTCATTTAGGGCTCTATGGAACTTAAGCTCAGTACTTGATGTTCTCTCAGCCCACATAGGTGAAGCCCCACTATCCTCATGATGCATTCTCGCACCACTAGTACTTGCCTCAGCCATTCCAGGGATATCAGAATCTGATACAGGATTCTGGAACATAAGTGGATAAATAGGCTTTGACATGAATGATCGTCTGTTTGAAAGATGACGGGGCTGCTTGCTAGTGGATGCCCATCTACTCGATTCTAATGGAGAAAATGGAGAACCAATACCATTTGCTACAGAGACGCATCCCTGCAAGCAAAAGAAGGGGTTGCTTATATATATATATATATATATATAGCTACAAGCACAGTGATAAAGTGCAATTTCAAAGAAATTAACACATTGAAAACATTAAGAATATTACCTCACTTCCCTTAGAGAAGAAGGCAGCTTCAGGCCTTGCACCTGACATCATGAAACGAATTGTTAACAATTAATCATCAGTTGGCCTAGCATTAAAACCTTCTTGAACAATCACAGAACTACAAATATTTAGAAATTGAAACAAGCCATTAATACACTAATATTTTCTTGATTTTATATTCATCAATGAACTACTAAATCTTAAAGAACTGCATGTGAAAGTTGAAAAACACTTGGCAATCAACTTTGGGGCAGGACTAAAGCATAACCACTGTTCATAAACAAGATTGATAATTCCCTGGGTAATGGCTCATTTATGTTT
Source organism: Wurfbainia villosa (assembly GCA_025175895.1). Classification (NCBI taxonomy): domain Eukaryota; kingdom Viridiplantae; phylum Streptophyta; class Magnoliopsida; order Zingiberales; family Zingiberaceae; genus Wurfbainia; species Wurfbainia villosa. The sequence goes on from CM045990.1 coordinate 76,243,036, forward strand.
ATTCGGTATGAATTAATCAGTAAATAAAAAGCATTAACAACTTGGGCAAATAAAAGAAAAAGCTTGATCAGACAAATGTTGTGAATAAAGATTGTGAATGCTATATGATCATTGTTTATAAAAAAGCTCATGAAGTGTTCATAATTATGCTAATTTATGGCTCATTGAGAAGTATTTACTCAATAGTAGTATGTAGAGACATTAAAGCAGAGTTGTACATGAAGTAAATATTCATGAACAAGAATAAAACTCAAAATAATAAGAGCTTATCTATGTCCATTCAATATGAAAAAGTCAAAAAAATAAACAAACTTGAAATATGTAAAGGTTGACAAGATATAGAAAAAAACTTAAAAACTTGATCGTCTGTTTGAAAGATGACGGGGCTGCTTGCTAGTGGATGCCCATCTACTCGATTCTAATGGAGAAAATGGAGAACCAATACCATTTGCTACAGAGACGCATCCCTGCAAGCAAAAGAAGGGGTTGCTTATATATATATATAGCTACAAGCACAGTGATAGGTGCAATTTCAAAGAAATTAACACATTGAAAACATTAAGAATATTACCTCACTTCCCCTAGAGAAGAAGGCAGCTTCAGGCCTTGCACCTGCATCATGAAACGAATTGTTAACAATTAATCATCAGTTGGCCTAGCATTAAAACCTTCTTGAACAATCACAGAACTACAAATATTTAGAAATTGAAACAAGCCATTAATACACTAATATGTTCTTGATTTTATATTCATCAATGAACTACTAAATCTTAAAGAACTGCATGTGAAAGTTGAAAAACACTTGGCAATCAACTTTGGGGCAGGACTAAAGCATAACCACTGTTCATAAACAAGATTGATAATTCCCTGGGTAATGGCTCATTTATGTTTATTCGGTATGAATTAATCAGTAAATAAAAAGCATTAACAACTTGGGCAAATAAAAGAAAAAGCTTGATCACACAAATGTTGTGAATAAAGATTGTGAATGCTATATGATCATTGTTTATAAAAAAGCTCATGAAGTGTTCATAATTATGCTAATTTATGGCTCATTGAGAAGTATTTACTCAATAGTAGTATGTAGAGACATTAAAGCAGAGTTGTACATGAAGTAAATATTCATGAACAAGAATAAATCTCAAAATAATAAGAGCTTAACTATGTCCATTCAATATGAAAAAGTAAAAAAAATAAACAAACTTGAAATATGTAAAGGTTGACAAGATATAGAAAAAAACTTAAAAACTTGTGAGCTCAACTACATAACCTTCATGAGCCAGTATAATCTTACAAGCTTATACAAGTCTTGTTTATGATCACTATTTCTTTAGCTTGTTTGTCTAAATATATGAAGAATACCTTGAAGAAAATATATTATGGTATCATATTTTATGAAACAATTTTTTTATCTACCGATAAATAATTTATAGGGACAACTCTGTATCTACTGGATCTTATAAAAGCATGAACTCGGTTCATCCATATGCTTTTTAATAGACAATCTTGAATACAAATTTGAGCTAATTTAATATTAGGCTTAGCTAAAGTTGATTTTTTTTCTTATATGAACAAGGTCAAGCTTGGATTGGTCTGGGGCATTTACATGGTCTGCACTTCAAAGTCAATAATTGTCTATATAGGTGTCAACAACGGTTCAAAATTTAAAAATATAGAAAGTCGAATTATTGCTAAATTTTTGCAAGTGCAAGATCACCTATAATCCCTTCTTGACTCTAACATGGTCATTCCTTGTGTGTATCCACATATCAACCTGTAACTTTCTTCAGTAATGATTTAATGTATTATTTTATTAAAAGAAAAAAAAGATTCAGTTAGTTCTTATTGTGTTGTCAAAGACAACTATTACATGACTAACACAACTAAAATCCCCAATGGGAAACTAAACCCATAATACTTAACTAGCAACCCAAAAAGTAACAACTCTTAACATTCTTCCTCAAGTTAGAATAGAAATATTATCTATGCCGATCTTGTTACATAAATTAGAAAAGGATACAACAACAACAACCAAACCTCATCCCTCTAGGTGAGGTCAATTATATGGATCCTTCTACATCATTAGATACTATCTCTTGTTATATCATCATCTATACTTAAATAAATTTTATCTTGTTTTATTGTTGTTAACCAAGTTTTTTTTTTTGTCTTCCTCTTCCTCGTTTGATGTACATATTTATTATAATTTCACATCACCTAATTAGAACATTTATCGGTCATCTAAGTACATGTTCGTACCACCTTAAACGTCTCTCAGAGTTTTTCCTCAATAGATGAAACTCCGACTTTTTCTCTAATGCTCTCATTTCTTATTCTGTCTATTCTCGTATGTTCACACATCCACCTTAACATCCTCATCTCTGCAACTCTCATCTTTTGCTCATGTGTTCAAGTCGTAGCCCAACATTCAACATCATATAACATAACAGGTTTAACCATCATTTTGTAGAGTTTCCTTTTAAGTTTTAGAGGTACTTTACGATTACATAAAACATCTGACGTTCTCCTCTATTTCAACCATCCTGCTTGTATTTTATATAAAACATCTCTCACAATCCCTCCATTGTCTTGCAAAAATAATGATAAATACTTCAAGCTTTCAGTTCCAGATAACTTATCATCTCCTATCTTAATACTACTCTCATTACATCTAATATTGTTAAACTTAAATTCCATTTACTCTACTAAGTCTAAAACCTTTCGCTTCTAATGTTTTCCGATAATATTCTAGTTTAACATTTACTCCTTCACGTGTCTCATCTACCAAAACAATATCATCTACAAACAACATGTACCACAGTACTGTATCTTGAATGTATACAATAAGTTCGTACATAATTAGTGTAAAAAAGATAAAAACTTAGAGTTGATCCTTAATATAACCCTATTTTTATTAGAAATACTTCAGTTAATCCATCGGAAGTCTTCTGATGCAGGGGTATCCCGCAGTTCGAGTCGTTCGTATCTTATGATGAGATCCTTTCTTCTCCCAAGCCATGACAAAAGACTATTGAAGCCACCAACAAGGACATCAAAGCCTCTATGGCCCCGTGCTTCATTCAAGGTTGGAACAAGATGAGATTGGAGCTCCCAGAAGTCACCACAGAATGCCCATGACCAGCACCACAACCGTGGACTCGACTGTAGCTCGACAAGGATTCTCCCATGGGAACCACGGCCTATCCGTGGTCCCCACCACGGTCATGGTTTCCACCACGGCCAGGTCGTGGTCCACCCCATAGCCATGGAACACCGCCACCGCCACATAGTAATTAGGGTTTTTTTGTATTTCTCAATTTGTTTCGAACTTTTCTCCTTTCCTAGTCTATATAAACATGAGTCAAGGCTCTTGTAATATATGGAATTTGATTTTTTATTAATAAAATTTGTTTTGGTTTTGTTTAACCTAGAGGTGAAACCTCTCCATTTTTTAAGTCCCCCTTTTCTCCTTCAATTCTCTCTCCCCGTCTGTCTCCTAACGTCACATATGGAAGGATTAGCGCTCACCCTGCTAACCCACCTGTGTCAGTTGGTATCAGAGCACTAGATCCATAGAGGATCGACGAGGGCGTGGTCGTAGTCATGACAAACAGATTCCGACTGAGGAAGTCGCACCCCAAGATCAAAATTCCCAAGAGACCATCGAAGATCTACGTAGACAATTAACGAATCTAACCCAACAACTAGCTACGTGAGATTTAGAAGGTCATGAGATACTAGATCAGCACTCTAACTTGATCTTTGAAAATCCTTATCATCCAGACCACCATGGTCGTGAAGAATGTTATAAAGACCTTGGTTTTTGCATCAATCTTTCTGAGTTTTGCAGCACATTATACACAGAGAATTTCAGTGATAGGCTTAACGAAGTTGAGAGGATTTTTAACTTCAAAGAAGTTTCCGATCGTGCAAAAGTGAAGTTGGTCGCCATTAAGCTCAAGGGATGAGCATCCGCTTAGTGGGAACAATTGTGGTGCATACATGAGAAGCAGGGCAAGGCCAAAATTGTTGATTGGGAAAAGATGAAAAGTCAATTCCTCTCTTTTGGATATTCTCAATCCTTATTTCATCATTTACATACTTTAAGACAAGGCACCCGATCGATCGATGAGTAAACCGAAGAATTTTATCAATTAGTGGCCCATAACAATTTATACGAAACAAAGGAGCAACGGATAGCCTGGTATTTAGCAGGTTTGCGACAATGCTTTCAACATATTCTTAGTTTGCATTCTCTTTGAACTGTTTCAGAGACTTATCAACACGCATTGGCGATTGAGAAGCAACAAAGTCGAGGATCCTAGAATCTGAGCGATCAAACGACACGTCAGGTTCTTCCTAAAATTCCTTTTGAATGTTTCCGGTGTGGCGAACTAGGGCACAAGGCTCCCGAGTACAAAAAAAATCGCCATCCAGAAGGACAAAAACTTGTTGGCTGAAGAAGACGTGGATGACTCCACTGCCAACAAAGACGACACTGACAAAGTACTATATGGAGATGGCCAGGAGACGTTGATTGTTGCAAAATTCTTCTTACCCCAAAGAAGAAAGCAAAGGATGCCTGGCTAAGAATAAACATCTTTCACACGACCTGCACCATTGGGGACAAGGTGTGCAAGATGATTATTGCCAATGGAAGTTGTGGAAATATCATTTCCAAAGGTGCAGTGCAGAAGTTACAATTAAAGATCGATCATCATCAGAGACCATATAAGTTATCCGGGATGAATAAGGTAAGCGAAGTAACCGTGGAGCAAAGATGTTTTGTTTCTTTTTCTATTGTCCACAAGTTCCATGATCAAGCTTAGTGTGATGTCGTGGCAATGGATGCATGCCACATATTGTTAGGACGACCTTGTAAGTACAATTGGGAGCTATCCATGACGGACAAAAGAACACCTATACCTTTCGTCCCCAAGGGAATAAAATTGTACTAACACCCAACAAGAGAGTCGGAGTTCGTGCACAAATAATACCATCAATCCGAACTCGAGGACGAGTTATTTTCAACTTGGGGCGCTTGATGCAGGGGCATCTCGCAGTTCGGATCGTTTCTATCTTATGATGAGATCCTTTCTTCTCCCAAGCCATGACAAGGACCATTGAAGTCATTAACAAAGAAATCAGAGCCTCCATTGGCCCCGTGCTTCATTCAAGGTTGGAACAAGATGAGATTGGAGCTCCTAGAGGCCACTATGGGTTGCTCGTGACCAACACCACAGTCGTGGACCCGCCTGTGGCTCAACAAAGATCCTCCCATAGGAACCACGACCTATCCGTGGTCCCCACCATGGCCACTGCGGTCCACCCCACATCCATGGAACGTCACCGTCGCTACATAATAATTAGGATTTTTTACTATTTCTGATTTGATTTTGAATATTTCTCAATTTGTTTCGAACTTTTCTTCTTTCCTAGTCTATATAAACATGAGTCAAGACTCTTGTAATATATGGAATTTGATTTTTGATTAATAAAGTTTGTTTTGGTTTCGTTAACTTAGATGTGGGATCTCTCCATTTGTAAAGTCCACCTTTTATCCTTCTATTCTCTCTCCTCGTCTGTCTCCTAACGTCGCCTATGGAAGGATTAGCACTCACCCCGCTACCCCGCTACGTCATCTTCACTCTAGTCGTTATTTCCTCATACATATATTTAATTAGTTCAATATATGCTACACCAACATCTCTTTTTTCTAGAATTCTCCATATAATTTCTCTTGGGACTCTATCATAAACTTTTTCTAAATAAATGAACAAGGTTTAAAATTTCGACCCGTATCGAGGTTTCGATTTGCGACCAAAACGATCCAGTTTCGATATTGTATCATGGTGTATCGATAAATTTCGATAATTTTTTAATATAAAATATATAAATTAAAAATGAAAATTTTAATGTACATATTAAAAATAAAAAATGATTAAAAAATACTAAAAAATTAATTATAATAATAAAATTAATTTAATTAATTTCAATTAAATAGGATTAAAAAATAAAATAAATTTTAATATTATAAAATTATTATTTATAATATATAAATTAATAAAATAAATTTTAAAATAATTTTATTAAATTTTAATTGATTTTATTTAACCTATAGTTAAACTATAGTTTGGGAAGTTAATATTTTTTTTAAGCACTCATCGTCGTCCCCACGGCCGTACTGAGGTTGCGCGCTCCGCCACAGCCCTGCGCGAGGCAGCCGACATCCTCCGCCTCCTCGCGCAAGGTCGCCTGTGGTTGTCGTGGCCCCAACCGAGCAGCCCGTAGCTTGCGATAGCGGCGGCCCTGCGCGAGGCAGCCAGTGGTCGTCGTGGCCCCGGACGAGGCCCCACTGTTCGGCGGAGGCCCGTCGCTGTCTCGCCGTCGTCGTTCATGCGTCTCGCGAGCGTGCCAATTTCGATGATGCGTCGGAACGAGAAAAACCGCCCGTTTCGTCCGAAATGGGTCAGTATTTCAAACCTTGTTAATGAATACCATGTGTAGATCTTGTTTTTACTCTCGATACTTTTCAATTAGTTATCTGAGAACCTTCTGGGCATGAACCCAAATTGATTTTCGAAAATTATGGTCTTCTTAATCTTTTTTCTATTACTCTTTCCTAAAGTTTCATGGTATAACTCATTAGTTTAATAACCCTATATTTTGTATAAGTTTGTACGTCCCTTATTCTTATATAAAAAAATTAGAGTACTTACCCTCCATTAATCAAGCTTTTTTTTTATTTTCAATATCATGTTAAATAATTGTATAAGTCATTCAATACCTTATTTTCCTAGACACTTTCACACCTCTATTAGAATATCTTGTTCAACCGCTTTTCCATTTTGTATTCTATTTAAAGCTTGTTCTACTTCTGAAATTTAAATTCTCCAATAAAAATTTAAATTTCTATACTCATTTGATATACTTAAATTACCCAAGTTACGGTGGTCACCTAAACGTTCATTAAAAAGTTATGAAAATACTTCTTTCACCGCTCTTTTATTTCTCCATCATTTACTAGTACCCTATTGCGTTCATCTTTAATACATCTTATTTGGATAAGATTTTTTGTCTTCCTCTCTCTCACTTTAGCTATTCTATAAATATTTTTTTCCTTTTCTTTTGTATTAAATTTTCGATATAACCGTTCAAAAGTGTCATTCTTAACTTTATTCACATAAATTAGAAAGGGATCTCAAAAATAAATTGAAATTGACAAAGACACTTGATGACAATGAGATGAATACACGATATTAGTGCAGCAAAGAAGTTTGATGATACAAGCTGGATTAATCCTCAAAGGGTTTGTGGTTGGACTAGGGTTCATGGTGAACTACAAGAGAGAAATATAAGGATAAGTTAGTAACCTACTTTTTGTTATTATCTTCTTCCTTTACTCCCCATCAAACTGAGATCCTTAATGATTCTTAAATTTGTGAGGATAGATGCTAATTTAGGAGAGGTTGCAGAATGAATTATGGTGCATCATCTACTTTTCACACAAGTTGTTATCAAGCAACAGACCAGTAAAGATTGATATTTACTAACCATTAGTTATGAATATATCATGAATGACACCTAACAGTACATTATGACCCCCAATTGATCGGAAAGTCGACGTTGACTTTAGGACAATTCTGAACCCTTTAGCAGCTTCAATTATTTGTGTCATTCGTTTCACTCATCCTATACTCACTTGGTTCAGGACATGGTCTATAGTGTTCGTCCCCACTATGTTGACTACGTCACACCTAACCCAAGTTAGTTTCCTTGTCATGTGGATTCAAGTTACTCCATAAATGTGTCCAAGAAGATTATCTTCTTGACATGCGTGCTTTTGCATGCTTTGGTCAAAGACTTCTGAGTAACAATCCTGACAAGAGGCTTAGGATATATATCTCCTTTACAGAAGTGGTGAATCCTATGTGGGTTATTCAAACATCTTCAATCACTTTGACTTGTACCCAATGAACTCGGAATGACACCTCCTATAAAGATGGTTGCGAAACAGTCAAAGTATAAGTCGGCATAACCAAGATAACTTGAATACCTCAAGTCTAAGGAAGCTTGCACTTGAGCTTTAATGAAAACTTCATCGACATAATAAACCATATGAAGTTTCATAGTAGGTCATTGCAATGAAATAGTTAGCCTTAATTAGCACTCACATGTTCACTCTCAACATCCTTATGTTTCCATTCAGGGACTATCGAATACTTGGATAAACCAAGGAGCATAACATGTGCTAGTCTCACAGAATTAATGATGTTCAAGCTTATCAATATATTAACTAGAGATAATTTCAATACTTACATAATTACAGATGATGAGATATCCACTAATTATAATTCAATCACAATTTCTTTGATGTTATGTTTCTTATTGTAGACTTCAGTAAATGAGTTTAAAATTTAATCAAATACATAGAAAATATACACTCAAATAGTGAATTTTATTAATAAACTCTAAGGTGATTGTCTTACGACATCTCTCTATTACAACAATTGATATCGGCACCACGAGGTCGCCTGAGTCACAGCTGCCTCTGTGAGGTCGAGGAGGCTATGGCAGCCTTGTGGTCGCCTCTGCAAGGTTATGGTGGCTACAACAGATTCACAAGGTCGCAAAAGCAACCACAACTTGGTGTTCTTTGTTTAATTTTTTTCTTTCCTGTTTCTTTTTTCCTTTAATTTTTAATTTTAGACAATTTTTTATTTTTTAAACATGAAATTCTAATTTTCTATTAATTTTTCCCTTCTAAATTTTTTTCCTCTTTCATCTATTAATTTATTTTTCTCCTTGTTAACTTTTTTCCTCCTTTATTCATCAATTTTTTCTCCTCCATCCACCCACAGCGACAAATAGAGAGGAAAAAAATCTCTTTGACCTTTTTAAGGATAATTAATTTTTCTCTCCTTCGTCTCTTTACGAGGTAAATAGAGAAAAAAAATCTATATATCTCTTTAAGAATGATTATCTTTTCCTTTTATCATTTATCTATAAGGTAATCATTTAAACAGATCAAAATAAATCCAAATTAAATATGGTTTAACCCTATTTGATCCTGCCATGTGTACTTAGAGATTTAAGTTAATCCTAAATTGATATTTTACTCAACAAGTATTAAATATTTCGCTAAATAATATCAAAACTTAAACTCAACATCTCAAGTAACCATCTACAGTAATCAAATATTAATAAAAATATTTTTATTCAATATAGTTTATTTAGAAAAGTACCGAAACCATATCAACATGGAGTAATATGGTATCGAAATCATATCGTTCCGATCATAAATCGAAACTCCGACACGACTCAAAATTTTAAACCTTGGTTGAATATATATGGATAAAAAGGGTAGTCTGGTACACGAAACTCTATCATGTGGGATCCCGGAGAAAAGTCTATTATACGCAATTTTACCCTGTTTTGCAAGATATTGTTTACAGGACTCAAACCAGTGACTTCTAAATTACAAGACAACAATTTTACCATTGCGCCAAGACTCTCCTTCTGTTAAATATATAAGGATATCATTAATATAAAAAAAATAACATTTAGGCACACGAGAATGACGTGAACGTTTGATTCATAAACTTCATAAAATTGGCTAGTGCATTTATGATTCCAAAAGGCATTAATAAAAATTCATAATTGTCCATATTGTGTGAGAAAGGCCATTTTTAGGAAATATGCTTTGATCTTTAATTGATGATCTACTGATCTAAGAACAAACTTAGAGAATACTTAGTGTCCCAAATAGCTAATGGAAAAAATCATCAATTCTGGGTAATGGATTCATGTTCTTGATAGTTACTTTGTTAAGCTCTCTATAGCCAATGCATACTCTTAGACTGCCATCTTTATTTTTCACAAAGAACATAGACTCACCCCACTTATTTCTGGGTCTAATATATCCATTATCAAGAAGTTCCTGACCTTGCAATTCCTCAAGTTTAGTTGGAGCCATCTTGTATTGAATTTAAGAAATAGGATAAGTACTAGAATCAAATCTATTGCAAATTCAATCTCTATATAGAAGCATTCTACATTAAAATTCTTTTGCAATAAAATTATCTTCTAGGTTTAATAGCTTTTTATAACATCTTTAATTGTCACAAAATAGCTAAGAGTTGTCTTTTCAAAAGCTTGCTTAATTGGAAGTAAGAAATCAACTTGGGCAGTAAATTAGCTCCTTCTGGATTATATAAAAACTCTACCTCCCCTAGTATAGGAAAATTTACCATTTTATTATGGAAATCAATACTTGCATGGTGTGTAGATAGCCAATATATAACAAAGGTAACAGCGTAATAGACAAATTTTATCTATGTTCCAAAGATTGCAGCAAAGAGGCATTTTATGGTGATCACACATCGAACAGTCACTGTAAAAATAGACGCAATTTATGCTAGGTAGAAGCCACAATATGGTATTTCCCGGTGACAATGTAATCAAATTGGGAGATCAAGAATGACAAAGCCCTCATGATGAAGTTCAGGCAATCAAATGAGTTGATAGAAGATGATTTGAATTAATAGCTAGATTAGATATGATCGTATTAGGTGTCTGAAGCCTTTTGTAATACGCTTTAATTCTCATCAATCCTTGTTTGTCTGGGTTGATACAAGTGAGAGGTGCACAATATGAAAATTACAACCCTAGTTTGAGTGGCACACATGAGACAAGCATATTTCACTTGTGCAAATTCTATTTTGGTTTTAGTACACAAACAGAATAGTCTCGGCCATGCCAACCAAAATAGAATGAGGAGTATTTAAACCCTGCCAACAAAACCTAAAGAGGCTGAGCACAGTGCACCACTACTGGAATTCATATACCCTTTCTTATGTCTTTATTTCTGAAAACACATGTTAAAACTTGTTCTTACAGTGCAAAAATAAACACATTAGTTGATTAGTCAAAATTGTTTTAACCAATACAAACATAAAAATGTAAACTTTTCCAACACCGGTATTGTATTTCTAAATAGGATTTTTTTTCCCAATTGGTACGGCATTCTCGAAAGAAGATTTTCTTAGTTTTAAAATTTTAAATTATCTAAAACATAAAATCCTAGAAAAGATCAACAACAAGTACAGAACAACTATCCTGATGTGAATGCAATCTGCAATCCCGTTCATATGCATACTATATGTTACTTCCTGGATGAGTACTTTGTTGGAATGTATACTGAAAGCCTAGCTCTTTTTGTATGAACATTTTATTTTGGAATAAGAATCACATGATCATTGTTTGCACTTTATATATTTATTATATATGTGTGCATATTGTCTAATATTTTACATTGTAGATAACATGGTACTTGGTGTGGCACAGAAGATCATGTTATCAGTCCCTTGTAAAATATAAGTAGAGGCTCACAACCAAGATGGTTTTGGACAAACCATTGGCATGGTTGTAGTGTAGCTTGGTATTGTTTTGTCTTGAACATAGAGTTACACTAGTACACTTAGGTGTATTGAGCAGGACCGACATAGAGGTGATTCAATTAATTGCTGACTACATAATTGAATCGGATCTCGGATATTATGTTGTACATGCTCTTAATCCCGATATAATAACGGGCACATGTACTTAGTATTTATTTCTTTGATTTACCAGAGGGTGAGATTTAGATGGATTAAATCAATATGTCCGGTAAGTTGGGAAATGATATTATTTACATGGTGTGTCGTTGATTATAGAAGGAAATTGTGTCCTATATACTAGGTTGATGATGTCCCCTTGAGGAGCTCATAAGGTTCATCATGTAAATCCAACTGGTTGACTTAGTCAACATGATGATAAGGTTGAGTGGTACTACTCGAGGAGTTAGATGTTAATTAATTGATGGTCAGTAAATCAATTAATTGACGGACATTCGATATCTTAAACACGGGGAGATGAATGTACAAATAATATATGGAGCCCATATTGATTATGGGGGTTGGTGAGGTAGTTCAATGATGATCCTCTAGTGGAATGGAACATCATTGATGGATCAAGTTTGTGTGGTTCTGATCCATCGGGTGGCCAAGATCCAACTCCTCCTTATGGTCCCTATCGTAGCCTAATATAATCCTTGTGAAATCTAGATCCAAGGATGTAAAACAAAACTCTAGAACCAACGGTTGGAATTAAATCCCTAGATCCGATGGTTGAGATGAAACCCTAGAACCAACGGTTGAGACTAAATCCCTAGATTCGATGGTTAGGATGAAACCCTAGAATCGACAGTTGGGATTAAATCCCTAGATCCGACGATTGGGATAAAACCCTAGATCCGACGGTTGGGATGAAACCCTAGATCCGAAGGTTGGGATGAAATCCTAGATCCGACGGTTGGGATGAAACCCTAGATCCGACGGTTGGGATAAAACCCTAGATCCGACGGTGGAGATTAAATCCCTAGATCCGACGGTGAAGATTAAAGGAGGCTTAAGCCCAATTCTATAAATAGAGGGCTTAGGTTGGGCGGCAAGAGGTTGGTTCAATTGGAGTTAGGGTTTTAGGTTGGGCGGCTAGGGTTTGGAAGCTTAGGGTTGAAGCGACATTGTGACAAGAACGGCGCCCGTCTTCTTCCATCAGTTATTCGGCGCCCGTCTTCTTCCATCAAGACTTGGTGGCGCCCGTCCTCTTAGTCCCTCTCTTATTCCTTGGCCGTGGCTGAACCTCTCTTGAGTTGGCGGCGTTCACTCCTCATCTCTCAAGGTGGCGGCGGTTCTCCTTGCATTGGTGGTCGGCGCTTCATCCATTCGTTCCTTGGCCGTGGTTGCATCAAACTCCCTTGCTTGGTGGCCGATTCTAGAAAGGAAAGGTTTTGTTGGTTCTTCTCTTTGTTCGCGTGACGAAGGAAGGAAGAACGCGATCTAGAAGGCTTACTCGTGGAGGATCTTCGCTCACACGTCGTCCACGAGGAGGATAGGACATACTGGTAGAAAATCGTAAGGTATAAAGTTTCTGAACTTTATTTTCTAATCTTAGCATGTTCTTTTATGTGTTGATTATACAAGTGTGTGTATGTATATATTTTGTATAATCATGGACCGAAAACAAACAAAAACCGGCGATCCGTCGTCAGTCGTCTCTTCCGCGGCTAACTAACTAGAAGAGTTGTGTTGCTTGAACAACTAGTTTGTTGCGATCACTCAGTTATTAGCGACGGACGAATTGGTTGTCTTAAGGAAACTCATCCCATCCGGATTAATTCTTTCATCGGTGAAAATTTTAATCCGGACATGAGAGCGATGAGCCTCAAGCAACTCCCTGAAGTGGTATCGAGCTTTAGGTTTTGTGTGTTTTGGATTGGTTACTTTCGCACATATCATATATCGAGTATCTTGGATAATAGTAGGATGTCGTAGGCTAACTTTTTGGTTGCGGCATAAGATCCACTATTATGGTTATTTGTTTGTATGTGATTGTTTTGTGTGTGATTGTATGTATATTATTTGAATCCCTGGGTTGACGAGGCTAGATTAGTATTTAATTTTTGTAATTAAATACTGGCATTATTTAGCCGCTCATTTTAGTTTACTTCGATCTAGATTATTTGTACACTCCTTCACGGAGTATAAGATCGATGGATGTAAATTAAAATGATTTATCTCGGCTCGGATATCTTTGGTGACTCAGGGGAAAAGGTGGAAGCGGACGAGGTGGCGACACGATGGGATCGTATTGGAGGACAATGCCGTAATAGTTGGAAAAATTCTTTTTCCATATTTATTGCTGATTTGTTTTTATATGCATGTTGTGTATGCTTTAAAATTCCTTAATTTGAATTTACTAAGTGGGAGAGGGATATTTTAATTAATTCAGTGGCCTCAATTCTGATTTGACGTGTGATCTGAGCTTGTGTGTTGGCTCGAGTGCCTTCCTCCTCCTGCAGACGGGTTTGTTTGCGGGATCACTTGGTCAATAATGATTATAGGAAATTATCAGGAGCGTATGTACTTCATGCGGTGAAGGCACATAATCCGAAATAATTCCCTTAGTATCGTGTAATGGTGCACACTTAGATCACGAAATAAAAGTATCCTCCCAGTCATCGCTTTTATTTGTAGGGCCAAAGAGAACCAACTATTAATTTTATTTGTAAAAAGTAAGGTTGACAAGATAATAAAATTAATGGGTAAAACCTCCTCTACAAATGTAGAATTCAGATATCGCCCACACAGCGTGGCATGCGATATTCTCGGTGATTCGAGGTGTTGGTTGATTTCGGGATTTTATTGTTTTGAGGAATCAATAATATTTGAAATCTAATATTTTGATCATTGTGATTCTTAGGTTTTTCAAATGGCTTTCAACCCACTTCACTTTGTGATTTTAAAAGGAAATAAACTTTACTGGACCAAACTATATTGATTTGAAAAGAAATCGGATATTGTTTTAATGCGGAGGAGTACAATTTGTACTTTTCGAGGTCTGTCCTCCTAAGCCCTCCGATGAATCGATGAAAAGGAGAAAGAACGTTATATAAACGGCGGATGAGATGGCGGCGGTGTTACATTTTGGCATCTATGTCAAATGTTCGCAACATCGATCGATCGTATATTTATGACATGATGTTCAATCTCGAGAACTTTTGGACATCGAGTAGGGCGACTAGACAGAGGCAATGAGAAACTTGATGGCGACCACCGTGATCGAGGAACACCCGCGTGGATCGTATTCTCAAGATGATGGCTCATCTTAATGAGATGGAAGTCCTGAGCCGAGATCGATGGGGAAACCTGTGTCGATATCATTATCGATCTGCGCAGGAGTTTTGGCGATTCCGCCTACAATTACAAATACGAACAAGAGGTCAGATTCGTTGGCGGAGCTTCGAACTCCAGCAGAGAGGCTTTTTCAAAGTGCTCAAGCCATGGTCGCTGGAAGGTTTCTTCCTCTAAACCAAAGGTAAGAAGAAAGAAGAAGCGGTGGAGCGAAGAAAGTGGCGATGGGACCTCAGCAGGAGTGAGCGAGAAAGGCAAGTGCTTCTAAGGCATCGACATCGAAGGCGGACTATCCTCGCCGAAAGAACAAAGGTATATCTTCTTGTTTAAATGTGTGACACAGAGCCATTGATCATGTCTGAATACTGCAGGTTCCGAAACCCAACGACTAATGAGGGAGAAATTACAGTCTTCACGGGCAATGCTTCAAAGGTGGCGCTATTGCGCGGGAGACGTTTATTTATCTTTTGATAGGAATAAAGTTTTGGTTTTGAGAAATTGTCTTTATGTACTACTTTTAGAAAGAATTTAATTTGTTTCTAAATTGTTTATGGATGGATATTCGCTTTTTTAATGACAAAGTAGTTATAAAAGGAATAGGGAGATTATCTGTTGCACATCGTTGCAATTTATATACTCTTGAACCGAAAACTCCCACGATGCATATGTTAATAACTCATCTTCAAGTCTAATAAGAGAAAAGAACCTTGAATGAACGTATATCTTTGGCATCTAAAGCTTAGTCGTATTAACCTGCGAATTCAAAGGTTGATGATGGACCTTTGGGTTCATTAGTGGTGGAGGATCTCCCAACTGCGAATCTTGCTTGAAGGTAAAATGACCAAGAGGTCTTTCAAGGCCAAGGGGTATAGAGCCAAAGATGTGTTAGAATTGGTTCATTCGACGATTTATGCGATCCTACGCCTATCCAGCAAGAGGTGGTTTTGAATATTTCGCCTCATTTATAGACGATTATTCAAGATATCGATACATTTACTTGATCGCGAAGTCGAATGCTTTGAGGTTCTAAAGAATTGGGTGATGTGGAGAACCGTCGAGGTAAAAGTATCAAGACATTACGATCCGATCGTGGTGGCGAGTACCTCTTGGGAGAGTTTAGGAATTACTTATCGAGCGGATTCAATCGATTATGACCGCACACCCCGTGCAGAATGGTGTAGCGGAGCGAAGGAATAGGACTCTTATGGAGATGGTCGATCGATGATGAGTTATTCTCGAGTTACTGTTCGTTCGGGTATGACCGGATACGGATGTATACTCACGAACTCGTTCCATCCAATCGCACCTTCTACCCTGTAGAGAATGGGGCGAAGCCTAGTCTAAGACATATTCGGATATGGGGAGTCCAAAGACACGTGTCCAAGGTCACTGGTAAGTTGGAACCTCGTACAGAAGTGTGCATGTTTGTTGGCTACCCTAAGGGAACGAAAGGTGGTTTGTTTTATAATCCTAGAGATCAGAGGGTGATCGTTAGCACGAACTCCAGATTTCTAGAGGAGGATTATGTAATGAACCACAAGCCCAAGAGTAGGATTGTTCTTAAGGAGTTGACAGGGGAAGTCCCGACTTCAGTACCACTGGTACAAGAGGAGATACCACAAGTCACTGCACCGCGTGTCACAGAGCATACACAGGAGGCACCTCGTCGTAGTGGGAGGGTTGTTAGACAACCCGAGATTCATGTTTTTGGGAGAGTCTTCGGACTTAGTCACGAACAGTAACTGATCTCTGACATACGACGAGCACTCCAAGATAGACGCAGATTCGCAAAGAGCGATGAGATAGAATCTATGGATTCTAATCAAGTCTGGGAGCTAGTAGAACCACCCGATGGTGTAAAAGCCATTGGATGCAAGTGGATCTACAAGAAAAAGAGAGGAGTAGACGGGAAGGTTGAGACCTTCAAAGCTAGGCTTGTTGCGAAAGGGTATACTCAGAAAGAGGGTATCGATTATGAGGAGACCTTTTCGCCGGTAGCTATGCTTAAGTCTATCCGGATTCTCTTATCTATAGCTGCTCATATGGATTATGAGATTTGGCAGATGGATGTCAAGACAGCTTTCCTTAACGGAAGTCTTGAGGAGAACATCTATATGCGGCAACCAGAGGGATTCATTGCTAAAGGCAAAGAGCATCTTGTATGTAAGCTTAATCGGTTCATTTATGGATTGAAGCAAGCTTCTAGATCTTGGAACATCCGCTTTGATGAGGTAATCCAGTCATATGGATTTATTCAAAGTCCGGATGAGCCTTGTGTATACAAAAGATGTGACGGAAACGTAGTGGTATTTCTTGTACTATACGTAGATGACATTTTGTTAGTTGGCAACAATATCAAAGTGTTATCAGACGTAAGGGTATGGTTATCCAAACAGTTTGACACAAAGGACTTGGGAGAAGTGGGACACATCCTTGGGATCAAAGTAATAAGGGATCGCAAGAAAAGGATGTTGAGCTTATCTCAAGCTTCATACATTGACACTATCCTTGCTCGTTTTAGCATGCAGAACTCTAAGAAAGGTTTTCTACCTTTTAAGCATGGAGTTCCTTTATCTAAAGAGATGTGTCCCAAAACATCAAAGGAGGGAAGCCTTATGTATGTTATCGCATGTACGAGACCAGGATCGCTTTGCGTGGGCGTAGGTTAGCATATATCGAGTAATCACAGACGAGACGTTGATCGCGGTAAAGCGTATATTAAAGTACCGAGAAGGACTAGGGATTATATCTTTGGTTTATCAGGCGATCAATTAGTCACATGGGTTACACGATTCGGATTTCCAATCGGATAGGAGACAAGAGTAAGTCTACCTCGGGGTTTGTGTTTACTTTTGAAGGTGGAGTAGTATGGAGTGTCAAGCAATCGTGGCGGACTCTACCGTGGGAGTATGTGGCTACCGAGGCGACGAAGGAAGTTGTATGGCTCGGGAACTTCTTGATGGACTTGGATGTGATTCTGGTTTCCCGAACTATCACAATTTATTATGATAACAATGGTGCGATTCTGAGCTCGAAGGAACCACGAGCCCGTAAGGCGAGTAAACACATGTAAAGCGCAAGTACCACCTTATACGAGAGATCGTAAGCGAGGAGAATTCTTGCCGCCAAGGTGCATCGAGGATAACTGGCGGATCCATTCACTAAGGCCCTTCGGTAGCGTTTGACAGTATGTGGAGGACATGGAGATCGGATGTATGGCGATGTGATGTGGCGTAGTCTTTTAGTATAAGTGGGAGATTGTTGGAATGTATCTATCGAAGCCTAGCTCTTTTGTATGAACATTTTATTTTGGAATAAGAATCACATGATCATTGTTTTGCGACTTTATATATTTATTATATGTGTATGCGATATTGTCTAATATTTTACAGTAGATAACGTGGTGTTTGGTGACAAAAGATCATCGATCACTGTAAAATATAAGTAGAGGCTCACAACCAAGATGGTTTTGACAAACCATCGTCAGGTTGTAGTGTAGCTGATATTGTTTTGTCTTGAACAACATGAGTTACACTAAGACACTTAGTGTATGTGAGCCGAAGCGTAGAGTGATTGATTCAATTAATCGACTACATAATCAATCGGATCTCGGATATTATGTCAGACACTCTTAATCCCGATATAATAACGGGCACATGTACTTAGTATTTATTTCTTTGATTTACCAGAGGGTGAGATTTAGATGGATTAAATCAATATGCCCGGTAAGTTGAGAAATGATATTATTTACATGGTGTGCCGTTGATTATAGGAGGAAACCGTGTCCTATATACTGGGTTGATAATGTCCCCTTGAGGAGCTCATAAGGTTCATAATGTAAACCCAGCTGGTTGACTTAGTCAACATGATGATAAGGTTGAGTGGTACTACTCGAGGAGTTAGATGTTAATTAATTGATGGTTAGTAAATCAATTAATTGACGGACATTCGATATCTTAAACACGGAGAGATGAATGTATAAATAATATATGGAGCCCATATTGATTATGAGGGTTGGTGAGGTAGTTCAATGATGATCCTCTAGTGGAATGGAACAGCATTGATGGATCAAGTTTGTGTGGTTCTGATCCATCGGGTGGCCAAGATCCAACTCCTCCTTATGGTCCCTATCGTAGCATAATATAATCCTCGTGAAATCTAGATCCAAGGATGTAAAACAAAACTCTAGAACCAACGGTTGGGATTAAATCCCTAGATCCGATGGTTGGGATGAAACCCTAGAACCAATGGTTGGGATTAAATCCCTAGATCCGATGGTTAGGATGAAACCCTAGAATCGACGGTTGGGATTAAATCCCTAGATCCGACGGTTGGGATAAAACCCTAGATCCGACGGTTGGGATGAAACCCTAGATTCGAAGGTTGGGATGAAATGCTAGATGCGACAGTTGGGATGAAACCCTAGATCCGACGGTTGGGATAAAACCCTAGATCCGACGGTGGAGATTAAATCCCTAGATCCGACGGTGGACATTAAAGGAGGCTTAAGCCCGATTACATGAATAGAGGCTTAGGTTGGCAAGAGGTTGGTTGATTGGAGTTAGGGTTTTAGGTTGGCGGCTAGAGTTTGGAAGCTTAGGGTTGGGCGACATTGTGACAAGAACGGCGCCTTCTTCCATCAAGTTGTTCTGGCGGCGCCCATCTTCTTCCATCAAGACTTGGCGGCGCCCATCCTCTTGGTCCCTCTCTTATTCTTTGGCGGTAACCTCTCTTCAAGGTTGGCGGCGTTCTCCTTCATACTCTCCAAGGTGGCCGGCGGTTCTCCTTGCATTGGTGGTCGCGCTTCATCCATTCGTTCCTCGCGGCGGTTGCATCAAACTCCCTTGCTGCGGTGGTTCTAGAAAGGAAAGGTTTTGTTGGTTCTTCTCTTTGTTCACAGCGGACAAGGAAGGGAAGAACGCGATCTAGAAGGCTTCTACTCGTGGAGGATCTTCGCCCACACGTCGTCCACGAGGAGGATAGGACATACGGTAGAAGATCGTAAGATATAAAGTTTTACAATTTTATTTTCTGATCTTAGCATGTTCTTTTATGTGTTGATTATACAAGTGTGTGTATGTATATATTTTGTATAATCATGGACCCCGAAGACAAACACAAAAACCGGCGATCCGTCCGTCGTCTCTTCTGCGGCTAACCAACTAGAAGAGTTGTGTTGCTTGAACAACTAGTTTGTTCAAGCGATCACTCAAGTTGTTAGCACGATAACGAATTGGTTGTGCTAAGGAAACTCATCCCATCCGGATTAATTCTTTCATCAGTGAAAATTTTAATCCGGGGACATGGGAGCCAATGAGCCTCCGAAGCAACTCCCTACAAGTAACCTATATAATCAAGATAAATTAAAACTAGTTTACCAAGAAAAGTATTTGCAAGACATGATCTACCAGTTGCAGTTCCTTTGCAAGAAAAAGTAATTCCAGATCCTAGCACTTTTAACACATTCAGATTTAATAAAAATCAATTGTACATATATTCACCAATTTCTGTCAACACCTGTAGATAACTGAACTTTCTCTGTCCACTCTCTTGCTCCAAATCCACAATAATTCCAGGACCCATTAGAATCTTAAGCTACAATGAAGTTTCCAGAAGTCTGTAATAATCTTTCCCAGCTATTACATGATAATTTGATAACTAATCTCAGTTTAAATAACATTAACGTCCTAAAATTCTTTGGCACCTAATCCAGGTACCCTTTCCATGCAACATGAGTTACAAAACAAACAAGAGAAATCTCAAATGAAAATTCTACTGAAGAGAAGAATGAAATTTAAGAGGAAGGCCGAGAGACTTAAGAAACAAACTAACTTGCATTCATAATCAGGTCAGTAAGAGAAACTAATCAGTTACCTCCTGAAGGTGTAAAAAATTCCCCAAGATCATATCTATGCACACATGAAATCCAGCGTCGTGCTGGAAGATAGTCAGATGGGCTCTCTGAATAAGATAGTGCCCCATCAGACACAGAATGGTGATGAATTGGGTCATTATTCCCAGTTTGTCTGCCACTTTTACTATGCAGAGACAATGAAGACCCAGTCAAAGGAGCTTCAAGTACTCTATTTGATAGTTCGTCAGACTGCGAACTGCAGTCCCATCTCCTTGATAAATAAGGTGAGTAGCTTGAATTGGTTCGCCAATGAGGTTCACTTGGATCCATGGAGCAAGCTCTTCCAGAAGTACTAGATTTTGGTCCATGTGGCCCAGCGGCCACACAACAGAGAGCACCCGTCTTAGCTATTTTATATGGTACTAGTAAGTCAGAGCAAAACAACAAGACCAGCAGCTACACTTGTAACAAAAACATTTACAAATCAGGGATCCATATCAACAGCAAACAACTTCAGCATTTGGATTGATATTTGAGAAGAAAACCTGTAACATAATTGACACTATTAATGTAAATAAGATTGGAGAATTATCCAGATGTACAGCCAAAAGTGATCATACCTTGATATTCTTCCTCAGATCTTGCCGCAGTACATTTTATCTGGCTATTTTACATCCAATTCAGGTTAAAAACATTTAGACAAAATTGCTGTGTGATGCCATTCAACTCAGGTACCCACAACATGAATTGCATGCAATATAAAAATCATACACTTTTATGAATAGCTATCCTCAAAACTCCATCCAGGTTCACACCACATAATAGTTTAAAATACCAATCTGCAAAAAGAGAAATAATCCATGAATATTGTGTATGATAAGTAAAAGTTGAATCAATGTTGATAATCAACAATAGCATAGTTGTAATCATGGTTGTCAATATTGGAATCATTATTGATATTGGTTGTTCCAAGGCGGTCCATATTGGATTGGTAGGATCCATGGACTAAAATGCGTAAGAAATACGAATCCAAAAAATATTTAAAAAATAAATATATGAGATAGTAGAAGATTTTAAAATCTAAGAATGATACACCTTATATTTCACTAAATATAAATTATTATTGATATAAATAACACTAGTTATTACCATAATCAATCAAATAATTTATTAGCTATTACATATTCAATTTTATTACCTTTTTATAATTTATTAGTTAATACTAATATGGCATTAAATCTTTAACCCTAATTGTGGACTAAAAATGGTATTAACCCTATCACTTATTGTATTTTCTATTACCAAATACTATTATTGATTTATTTTATCTATAACTAAAAGTTTTAAATATCTAGAATCTTTTTTGCAAAAGAATGAAAAGGTTGATAGAGATCTTTTACATATGATACAAGCATGATATTCTTTGTGATCATAAGGTACTTCTAAAATTTAAAAGGAAGTTTTACAAAATAACAGCTAGACATGCTATGTTATATAGAGTTGAATACTAAGCTATAAAGAGAGTACATAAACATAAGATGAGAATCACAGAGATGAAGATATTAAGATGGATAGGATAAAAATTGAGAACATTAGAGAGAGTTGGATTTGCATCTATTGGAAAAAAACTTCAAAAAACGTATTTAACTTGGTATAGACATGTACTTAAACGACTAATAAATATCCCAATTAGTCGATATGTGGCTATGACAAATATACACATTAAGTGAGGAAGAATGAAACCAAATAAGACTTAATTAGGAATGATAAAACTCATTAATATAAATGAGGATATAGTAGGGGATCGAGCCCAAAGACGTAGGATACTCATATCACACCTTATTAAAAGTTTGTTTGTTGTTGTTTACTTAGCACATTAACAATTTTTGTCAGCATATTGTGTTAAGGAATAAATAAATTAATAATATAAAATTTTCTGGAAAAGGCTCATTCATTCTATTTTATTTTTCTATTTTCCATCTTGCTAATGAAGCACCTTCTCATGTGACCGAATTCATATCCTCAAGATCGCACAAAATTGAAGCCCAATTGGATTCCTTCAACTTTGTACAAATA
Organism: Wurfbainia villosa; assembly: GCA_025175895.1. Classification (NCBI taxonomy): domain Eukaryota; kingdom Viridiplantae; phylum Streptophyta; class Magnoliopsida; order Zingiberales; family Zingiberaceae; genus Wurfbainia; species Wurfbainia villosa. The sequence goes on from CM045990.1 coordinate 76,265,698, forward strand.
AGAAGCAAATCTCCTTTCTTCCGTTGCAAACAAATGGCAACTACCTCAAGCATCCGTTGGAGAATAATCTTGTCATTGACATTGAGACCGAAAAAGACTCATTTCTCCTAATCCCAAGTTTACTACTCCAAATTCCTCCTGATCTAGTTGAATCCTAATGATCTAACCAATCCTTGAACCCATATCTGAGATATCGAGCAGAATCAGATAGGCAAGAACCAATCCTAATTCAATTCAACCCAATAGTATCGAGACCACTTAGGATTGACAATCATAGTTTTAAATGCATGTTGAGCCGATTTAGTATCACATCTTATATTTAGTTATACATATATATCATTTACAAATAATTATAACATTGTTAGTGAGGATAAGGTTTGATAATCAAATAAGTTAAATTTCACATGGTCATATGTTTACCCAGTCTGGAATAATAGATCACTTTGAGATTGATAAATAAACATACTTTTTTGAGGTGAGAAATATACAATTTTCCATTATTTAGTATTAGGGCCTACCCGACTTGTCTTCCCCCTACCTCTCAATCCCTCTCTCTCTCTCTCTCTCTCTCTCTCTCTCTCTCTGTGCACCATGTCTATAGCTATCACCTCCATAAGAGGAATTACAATCAGAGGTCGTGATTGCATTCCACACTGTACATTACCACCTAATGCCTACAAGTTCTCTTGCAATAAACCCTTATTGACCGGCAATTGGTTATTGCTTAACACCCATGAGTCATTCGCTTTCAATGAACCCTTTTTGAGTTATGATCGGCTATCACTTGATGCTACCACTCACCAATGTGTTGCTTCCTCTATGTTGCATCAGGACGTTGCCATCATTTGATCTCCTCTCCCACTTCAACATGGTAGTCATGTTGCATTCTCTCCTACTCCAACTAAGGCATTATCGCCACTTATGCTCGCTTAAGTGTACCATCCTTAGCCCAAACCTTTGAGCAAGATCATCAAGTACCACCACCTCTTCATCCAACCCATAACTCATTCAGTTCATTGAGCTAGATGAGGACATGGAGGTAGAGGATAATGATGTGGATGTGAACGCTCTTTATGTGCATTATGGTCGCATTAATCATCCATCAGAATGTTGTTGGAATAAATATGAATGGCCACCCTCTGCAAAAGCAGTTATAAAAGCCACCACAATCTCTTCGCCTTCAAAAACTACTCTAGCAGCCACAACAATATCTTAATTTTGTTGAAAATGAGCAATTCTAGAATCTGCTACAACAACCTAAATAGTAAAGTTTTACTTCCCTAGTAAAATTACTTGATTCTGGTGCATCTTCACATATAACAAGTAATTTGTAAATTTCTTCCCCTTCATCTATCTCATTTACCACATTTCTATTGTGGATGACACTCATATACCAGTTAAATGGCAAGGTCTTCTAGATACCTTATCTTTAGTATTAGACAAAGTCTTTCATATTCTAAAAATTTCCAATAAATTTGTTACTCATTACTATGCTCACCAAACCTTTAAATTATTAACTTTGTATCATAATTATATTTTCTAGGATCTGCAAGCAAAGAAGATTGGTGGAGCTTATGAATCTGGTGGAGTCTACTAATTAGAAGATTCTCTATTGATGCTCTTTCTACCATAAATTTACCACTACAAGCCAAAATAAGATGTTGACCCCTACCGGTCAGCAGGAGTAAAATTTCTTATTCTGCCCATCAAGCCAAGCAGCACCAAAACCATTTGGCACTGAGCTCGAAGCTGCGAGCAACAGCGGCCTCGTGGAGGCTTCACAGCCAAGGAAGCATGCCATAATAGACCTTGCCTGGTCACTAAGTAAGGCCTAGCCATGGCCTTGCAACGGAAGGCCACTGCGACCCGCTGCATCTCTTTTCTTTCTTTTGTTTCCCCTTATTTCCAACTTTTTCTTTATTTTTTTCACAGTAAATTCCTTTCCCTCTACTAATATTATTCCCTCCTACATTGTTAAATTTTTTTCCTTTTTCATCTATTAATTTTCTTCCTAATAGAGACAATTTATCTTAAGGAATATAAGAAAGAGTTCTTTCAATATATCTGTCCTTATGGAGTGGGCAACCCTCCTAATATTGAAATAAGCAACAATTTTCCAAAGACCCCTGCTTATTAGACCTAAGTTCTATATATAGATGTAAATAGATGGTAGTTACCAATGGAAGTTATAACCATCTTCCTTATTTTATGTAAATAGGTGGTAGTTATCAATGGAAGTTACAACTGAGAAAGGATAATAATCCTGGTAATTGCACTTCAACATCCCAACAGATTTGGTTGCAACGTATGATTTCACCATTGTCAATCTGCACACTAAATGTAGGCGTTGATTGTACCGGCAACCGAAGTTCATCGACTAACTTGTCAAATATGAAATTGTGCGTGGAACCACTGTCAATGAGGATCAGCACTTAACCATGGATAGTTCCTTGTACTTTCATTGTAGTGCCTAAGGAACTCCCAAGAATTCCTCTCTTCCCTTTATTTTTGTTTCATCTATTTCCTCTAACTGAACAACCCCATCTTCATCATTAGCAATTTCTAATAATGAGAATGTTTATGGTTTGCAGTGGTGTCCCGGATAGAATTTTTAATTACAACGAAAACAAAAGCCCTTGTCACGTCGTTCTTGTTTTTTTGCATCCCATAATTTCGTTGGTGCAGTGGGGTTGGAAGGAATAGCCGATTGAAAAGACTAACTAACGTTGAAGTTGGGATTCTAGCGATTGTTGCGAGAGATATAATTGGCGTTGTTTCGACCTTGCACAGCCACTGGAGCACTCTTGAAACTTTTATTCAATTTTGATTTTGTTTCATATTCCAAGGCTAAACTCATGGCTTTATAAACACTCCGTGGTTTGTGGATTCGAAAATTAGTTTTTATTTCTTCCTTTAATCCATTCAAGAAAACCCCTAGGAGACAATGTTATGGCCATTGTTTTACACGAGCAGCCCTTTTGGCAAATTCTTGGTGATATTCCTGAACACCGTGAGTTTGCAAAATACTACAAATATGTTCATCAAGATTCTGAAATTCAGCTGGACCATAATTCTCTTATAAGGCTTTAACTAATTCGTCCCAATATATTGACGTCTGCTCATTATTGATCCAGGCAAATAGATCTAATGCATCACCCTCCAAATAGATGGCAGCCACATCTACTTTCATTTCCTCATGTTTGGTAATAACGAGAAAGGAACCTTGGCACAACGGTAAGGTTACTATCTTGTGACCAAAAAGTCACGGATTCAAATCCTGAAAATAGCCTCTTGCAAAAAAAGCAAGGTAAGACTGCGTATAATGGATTCCTTCTCCAGTACCCCGCGTGGCGGGAACTTCGTGCACCGAGTTGTAGTTTTTATATGCTTGATAATAACGAAAATATTTTCCTGCTTTAAGAATCCATCCTCTATAAACACCTCCGTCAAACTTTGGAAAATCCATTTTAGTGTGATGTCGACGTCAAAAAGTATGCTCCCAGGAAGGTAATTCAACTTCAAACTCATTAGCGTGTAGTGAATTTTGTTGCTCATCATTCTTGTGGTTTGAATCTCCCATCATAGGAATGTGGGATTGTGATTTAAGAATAGTCACATCAGCAGCTAAGGCATCCAAACTATTTAGTTTGGAATTAATAGCCGAAAGTTGTTGTATGATGGCTTCCGGTATGGGCGGAGAAGAGAAGTACAGGCTCATTGGGAGTCACAGTTGATCAAGTATTTACCCTTGTGGCAATATGCAGATGTTGAGAAGAAAAACCTGCTCTGATACCAAAATGATAGAGACAATTTATCGAAGACAAAAAAAGAGTTCTTACAATATATTTGTCCTTACGGAGTGGACAACCCTCCTAATATTGAAATAAATAGCAATTTTCCAAAGACCCATGCTTATTAGACCTAAGTTCTATGTATAGATGTAAATAGATGGTAGTTATCAATGGACGTTATAACCATCGTCCTTATTTTATCTAAATAGGTGATAGTTATCAATGGAAGTTATCCTTAGAATATGTATAAAAGATGTTCTTCTTATGTGGCATGGAGATTGTATCACTTCCCTCTCTCATATATAAGAAGGGTAAATAGAGAAAAAAAAAAAAACCTTTTAACCTCTTTAAGAATGGTTAATTTTCTCCTACTCCATTTGTTCACGAGATAAACAAAAGAGAAAAAAACCTTTTTTAAGGATAATTATTAGAAAAGATAAAAATAAATAAATATAATATAATTTCTAACCTTATAAAATATACTATTACTAATGAATTAAATTATTTTATACATAAATTTAGTTTAATTTTAAATTGATCAAAATAAATCCAAATTAAATATCATTTTGTTCTTTTGTAAAAAAGAACTTGTTTATTACATGGAAGAAATCCTATTTATAAAGTATAGGACCTGTAGATCAAACTCTATCCTAAGAAATAATGGATTAAACTTTATCCTGGGAGATAAAATAATTATCCCTAACCATATTTAGCGATATCAAATTATCCCTAGAATATTCTAACACTCTCCCTCAAGCTGGAGCATATAAATTATATGCACCCAGCTTGTTACATATGTAGTCAATTCGGGGACCTTTCAAAGACTTAGTAAATATATCTGCTAACTGATCATGTGAGTTAACAAAACTAGTAGATATTTCTCCAGATATGACTTTCTCTCTGACAAAGTGACAGTCGACTTCAATATGCTTTGTCCTCTCATGAAAAACTGGATTTGACGCGATATGCATGGCGGCCTGGTTATCACATATGAGTGACATTTGTGTAACATCTCCAAACCTTAGCTCCTGAAGCAATTGTTTGAGTCATATAAGCTCTTGACTGACTATGGTCATAGCTCGATACTCTGCCTCCGCACTGGATCTTGCCACAACATTCTGCTTTTTGCTTTTCCAAGAAACAAGGTTACCTCCGACAAATATACAAAAATCAGAGGGGAATCTCCTATCAATGGGAGGTCCTGCCCAATCTGCATTAGAATACCCTATAACTCGAGTATGTCATTTATTTTCGAACAAAAAACTCTTTCCTGGAGTGCCTCTGATATATCGAACAATGCGAATCACAGCATCCCAATGTTCTTTACATGGAGAATTGAGAAACTAACTTACTACACTTACTGCAAATGAGATATCTGGACGAGTAACAGTAAGGTAACTTAATCTCCCAACTAAACGCCTGTATCGTTCAGGATCTGGTAGAGGCTCCCCCTGATTTGGTAGGAGCTTGACATTAGGATCCATAGGGTTGTCAACTGTCTTTGAGTTTAACATTCTTGTTTCTTCTAGAATATTCATTGCATATTTCCTTTGGGATATAATGATCTCATTTCTGGACTGTGCTACTTCTATTCCCAAGAAATAATTAAGTCTGCCGAGATCCTTTGTCTGGAAATGTTTGAAAAGATGTTTCACCTGTGAGTAGAGCTGTCAAGTTGGGTTAGGCCCGTCGGGTTGGCCCGCCCCGCTAAATAATTTAAGCGGGTTGGGTTGAACTTTTATCAATCCGCCATTTTGGCGGGCCTAAACGGAGCAACCCGCGCGAGTTGCGGGTCTAGACGGGTTGGCCCGCGGATTGAGAAATGTCAAAAGATAAGTTTTTCACCGTTACAATATTCTTCTATCACATATACACCTCAACAATGTATAAAAGAAGTTAAGAGTAAAGAACAAAAGAATATTTTTTATACTCTAATTGTTTTTTATTATCTTGTAACTACTATTCTAATCAATATAGGAAATAATAACATATTAAAATCAAATAATTACCCAGGCTAAAAAATCTCAATTGAATCTTTATTTGAAAGAGAAAAAATTTACATTTACATATTATCAAGATTTGAATATTTTGGAACACATTGGAAATGAATAAAAAACATCGGTACTCAATTTTGTAAGTCGATAATTAAATCTCAATTATAAAATTTTAGTTACTTTAAATACTTATTTTTTTAATCATGGACTCTATCTGTCTTACAAATCATTACCTTAAGCCCTCAACACCTCAGTAATTTTAGATATATTTTTTAAATTTGTGTGGCCTGCGGGTTGGCCCGCCTAACCCGTAACCCGCCTTGAGTTGGGTTGGGTTGGAAATTTCTCAACCCGCCGAGATGGCGGGTTGGCCCGCCCCTCTTCACTAAATATTGGGTTTACGATGAGTTGGCCCACCCCGTCATTGGTCGGCCCGTTTGACAGCTCTACCTGTGAGATCCCGAGATGATCACTACCTGTGATGACAATATCATCAACATAAACCACTAGGTAGATGCAACCAGTAGATGAGTGCGATAAAAAACAGAATGGTCAGTCTCGCTCCGAGTCATGCCGAACTGTTGAATTACAATACCGAACCATGCTCTGGGTGACTGCTTGAGACCATATAAAGATTTCCGCAGGCGGCACACAAGACCAGAAGACTCCCCCTGAGCAACAAAACACGGAGGTTGCTCCATGTAGACTTCTTCGAGCAAGTCATCATGTAAGAACGCATTCTTGATGTCCAACTGATATAGAGGTCAGTGTTGAATCGCAACAATAGACAAGAATAAGCGCATAAAGGACATCTTGACAACAGGAGAAAAGATGTCCCCATAATCCAATCCGAAGATCTGAGTATAATCTTTAGCAACAAGACGAGCCTTAAGTCGATCAACCATTCCATCTAGACCAACCTTCACCGTATATAGCCATCGACAACCAACAACTGACTTTCCTGGTGGTAGAGGAATGAGGTCCCAAGTCCTACAACTCCGTAAGGCACTCATTTCGTCCAGCATAGCCTGTTTCCATCTTGGATGAGCAAATGCATCTCCTACAGTCTTCGGAAGATAAACAGACGACAAGGAGAAAAGACAAATAATAGGAAGGAGAAGACGATGATAACTCAAAGACACATAATGAGGAGAAAGATTATAAGTGGAACGTATACCTTTCCTAAGTGCAATGGGAATATCAGATTCAGAAGACTGTACCGGAGAAAGGGGCGGAGGACCTAGCTCCAGAGATGAGTTCATGGCAGAGTCAGTGTTGCAAGAGCAAGCCGAGGCAATAAACTCGATGGAGGAGAAATTGAGGCTGGGGGTGATAGAGAATCCTCCGGAGGATAAAAGACTGGCGCAGACATAGAAAGAGGAAACTCGAACGACGACTCTGAAGGCCCAAAAAAAGCAACCGAATCAAAGAACGTGACATTAGCAGAAATGAAATACCGACGGAGAGTAGGAGAATAACACTTATACCCTTTCTGAGACCGTGGGTACCCAAGGAAACACATTTATGCGACCGAGGAGAGAGTTTATCAATGTCAGGATCAAGAGCATGAGCAAAACATGTAGAACCAAAGACCCTAGGTGGTAAAGGATGAAGGGATCGATTTGGATAAAGTATATGATCAGGTATTTGACCTTGTAAAGTAGAGGAAGACATGCAATTGATGAGATAACATGCAGTAAGTACGACATCACCCCAAAAACGAAGAGGAACATGAGTGGAGGAGAAGAGTCCGGGTGGTCTCGAGAAGATGGCAATTCTTGCGTTCTGCAGCACCATTCTGTTGGGGGGTATGAGGACAAGACATCCGATGTAACACGCCGTGAGATGCTAAGAAGGTCTAAAATGGAGCAGATAGATACTCACGTGCATTATTACTCTGCAAGGATCGAAGAGTGATACCAAATTGTGTTTTGACTTCATTAAAAAAAGATTGGAAAATAGAAAATAATTCCGAATGATCATTCATCAGATATAACCAAGTACAACGGGAAAAATCGTCTATAAAGATAGCAAAATATTGTGACCCCAATGTAGAAGAAATACGACTCGGACCCCAAACATCGGAATGAACCAAAGCAAAGGGAGACGTAGCTCGACTTATAATGCGAGGAGAAAACGAACTACGAATATGTTTGCCTGACTAACACGACTCACAAGATAAAGACTCTAAGTGAAAAAGACTATGATGTAATTGTTTTAACTTATCAAGACCAGGATGTCCCAACTGAGCATGAATAACAAGCGGAGATGTTCTTGTAGAACCAACAGAGAGAGGCTTACGAAGTCGATATATAGGACTCACATCCGTCAATCGATCGTCCTCCGTACTCCGATCCTGTAATGACACAGAAGATTTAGTAAACGAGATGACACAATCAAAAGATCGAGTAAGCTGACTTATTGATAACAAATTAAAGGGAGCTCCGGGAACATAAAGAACATTATGAATGGAAAGAGATGGAGAAGGATGAACAACACCAATACCTTGGGACTGAATTTGAGAACCATTTGCCATTGTGACAAAAGGTAAATAACTGGAAGTAGATAATGAAGAAAAAAGAGATTTATTACCAGTGATATGATCGGTGGCAAAGAGTGAGATATGCTAGCAAAGGATTTACCAGCTTCTGTAACAGCAGCCGGGGAATTAGAATCCCATCGATCCTCATACCATTTCAGAAAGTCATCATAGGAAGGCGGTGGAGTCAGATCCGATGTCAACTGTAAAGTGGAAGCTGAAGAAGTGACCGAACTCTGGGCGATCTAAGAAGCACGAGGAGGTCGACCATGGAGACTCCAACATTTATCAATCGTATGTCCTGGTCGGTGACAATGATCACACCAAGGACGTCTTTTGCCACTCTTACGAGGTGGAGGTCCAGAAAAGGATGATTGAGAGGTAGGTGGGCGCCCAAGATGTGACTGTAGTCCCGATTCTTAAGCAACGACAGTAGACGGAGCGGGCAACCTGATCGACGACGAGACGACCAAAGGCGGGACCGGTTGTGCCGAAGGTGGAGGGAGGGTATGAGGTGCAGCAAACCCGGAAAATGAAAGAGAGGTCGTAGAAGAGGTCAGCCGCGTGCCTCTAGAACACCTCGAGCTTGAGGTCGTGGGAGGCATCGCTGGCGGGGGAGGACTGGCTGGCATCTGAAAGTCCATGGTCTCAGCGACGGCCTTCTTTGGCTTCCGGCCACGCATGCACTTGGATTGTTGCGTCTGCGAGGAAGGCCGCGAAGGAGGAAGGCGTCTGCGACGAGGATGTCGCGATCGAATAGCGATGAGGACTTTCCTCCGCTAGTTTCTTCCTCCGGAGTCGTTTCGATCGAAGCCGCACAGACGCGAGGGAGGAAGTTGCACAGACGCATCTGGTTCCCTACGCGTGCACAGACGCGATCGAAGCCGACGCGCCGACGGGCAGACGTGCGACACCCTGTCACGAGCTGTAGGGTTGGGCGTCGTGTGAGGCGGTCGGAGAAGCTGCCGCATGGGGAAAGACGCGGGCGGAGGAAGCTTTCGGTGAGCGGAGGAAGCTGTCGCGTGGGGCGGTCGGCACTGTGGTGCGCGTGGCGAGGAGGCGACCGACGCTGTGGATGAAGGTTGTGGCGAGGAAGGGCGCGCCTGAGGTCGCAGCGAAGGCCATTGTGCGCGTGTGAGAAGGAAGCGACGGGAAGAAAGAGGTCGCGAGCGTGAGCAGAGGTTGCATCGCGGGGAAAGAGATCGCGACGTGGAAGGAGTACGATTAGGAGAAGCGCGCTCGGGAGAAGAATGCGCGGCGCGCTTGGGAGCAGAACGCGCGGCGCGCTCGGGAGCAGAACGCGCTCGGGGCTCAGCCCGAGAAAAATTTTTTTTTACTAAAGACGAAAACCTAATCTTATGGCTCTGATACCATATTCTTTTGTAAAAAAGAACTTGTTTATTACATGGAAGAAGCCCTATTTATAAAGTATAGGGCCTATAGATCAAACTCTATCCTAAGAAATAATGGATTAAACTTTATCCTAGGAGATAAAATAATTATCCCTAACCATATTTAGGGATATCAAATTATCCCTAGAATATTCCAACACGTTTAAACTAACTTGATCTCGTCATCTTTAGTTGGTAGACTTTAGCTAATCCAAAATCAACTTTAATTCAATAAACATCAAACATTTGACAAGATAATATCAAAACTTAGACTCAACATTTAATATCTTAAATATAAACTCAATAGTAAATCTTTACGACAATCAAATATTTATACAAATATTTTTTAATTAATATATTTTATATTTAAAAAAGTATTGAAACTGTATCGATCCAATATAATACAGTACTAAAACCGTATCATTCTAATCATAAACTGAAACTCTAGCATGACTCAAAAATTATAAATCTTGCTACTAGCATTGTCAGCCCAATCTTCTATGTCAAAAATAAAAACTTCATCAATAATGTACCCTCCTCGACTAAGTTAAATGTGAAACATGTGTCTTGAGTAATGATTGTGCTTTTGATGAGCATGTTCATGAGCTCTGAACTCAAGTGCTTGCAATTGCTGGGCAACGAACAATGCTCACAACAGTAAGGGTTGTAATACTCATCTCTTTCCCACAACAAACAATGCTCACAAAAGTAAGGGTCGGCCATAAGCAACATCGTGCAGTGAGTGAGCTACTTGTTTTAGCTGTGTGTTAAGAGGGAGCAAATAAAAAAAGTTTAAATGGTCCTTTAACAAACTATTATGTTATATTTCCCTAAGAAAACAACTCCGAAGATATTCTTCCCTCTCTATTTTCCATTTTCTCATGAGATACATGCCCCTGACTTTCCATCTTCCCTAGTACATAGGCCTGTAATCATCTCCTTTTCCCCACAAACACAGTCAAGTCCTTGCGCCTCTAGTCATACATTGCTAACCATGTTCGCTTCTCCCTATATCTTATACCAACTAGTGTGAACATCACAATCCTCTTGGTTTGTTCATCGAGACAATCTCCACACTGGTTATCATTATCACCGGTGTTTCCTCCATAATGCTTAGTGATCAATGCCTGCTCCTTCCATCCTCTTTAGTCTTTATTACAAGATATCAACCTCTCCCTATATACAAACAGCTTTGTGGCCAATCTTATACATCGACATGCACTTCCACCTCCAACACATCACCAACTACTCCTCAGATTTTCATCTTGTTTCTTCAATCAGGTCTCTTCATAGATTTAGTAAATTTGCTATAGATCTTGACCAATTCTCCATACCACATCCACCTGCCAGTGGATGCTCATCTGCCACATCTCATCATGGTTCCCTCACAAAAAATTACTCACGTGCTTCCCTTCAAGAGCAAAGCCCACTTGTTCTTGTTAGGAAACACAATCTCTTTTACAAGTTTTATCTCTGAGATCTTCTACCTATCTCATGGCTACTCCCAAACTTCATACCTGAGGTCCTCCGTATGTCATTTTATAGCACCAAAAGGAGACTTAATCTCTTTCCCAATCCTTATATCTGAGATCTACCAATAACTGTTTCTTCCTTTGGCACCATTGTGGCCAATGCAAACCAGGACCCTTGATGGTGATGCTCTGCCCATTGAGTTTCTAACATCCTATAAGGCAAGTTATATTGCTTCATTTATGCTTCCTCCCTCTCCAAACATAATAATGACGATGAAAGAGAGTGTGACTACTTCATGGTTCCATCATTACATTCTACTTTAAGCAAAAAATCAATTGATTTCAACTCACCTGAAGTCCGTTTTGTTGCTACTCAACTATCACCTAATTAGCTGAAGAAATCAATCAATCTCAAATCATCCAAAGTACCTCCATCTAATGCCTAACCATCATCTAACTGAGTGGAGAACTCGATCAATCTCAAGATGTTTAGGGTGCGTTTGGTTGGGAGTCATCTGTGATAATCTTGGTTATCCAAGATATCAAAGAAAATCTTGTTTGGTTTAGGATTTGAACGATTACCAAGTCATGATGGATGCCCGACACGTCATGCCACGTTAGCAAAAGGGTTATGGATGGGGGAATTGGCAAACCTCCAAGAAGCTTGACTTTTCTTGATTCCCTTGGTTATGGAATTTTTTTTCCAAAAACACCCTCTAATTTTCACCATTTAGGATAAAACTATCCTTATCAATTTATCAAATTACAATCTAGTCGATTGTCAGTTGGCCGTCGTTGTCGCCCGTCGCATTACACGGCCGGCGCCATTATCGATCGCCGACCGGCCGGCCACGGCCGTCGATCGTCGGTTGCCGATCGACGGGCCGGCACTGCCACCATCACCGATCGGCCGCGGCCTAATCCGTTGCGGCTCTGATCGCCGATCGTCCGTCCGGGCCACCATGGCCGTCAGGTCGGCCAATGTCAGCCATTAAAACTTTCTAACAAACAAGGTTCTGTCTCATTACCTAGGATTAAACCGAACAGCATTAAGTTATGTTTTATTCTCCATAACCTTGATTATGTGATTACTTGGTAATCACATAACTAAGATAATCACAGATGACCCCCAACCAAACGCACCCTTAAAGTATTTTCACTGGCACCTACACATCCCCTAATTGCAAGAGAAATCAATTAATCTTTAACAATCCAAAATGCTTCAAATCGTTGGCAGAATTGGCCTATGGCTGAGACGGATTGGGATCAAATAAAGCTCATTCAATTTTGGCTGAGAAATAGGACACCCATTTGAGTTTGTGTAATCTTAATTAATAAAGGTCAAATTAGAGCAAAATTTTAATTAATTGGTCGTAATTAGTTGGCATACTAGAGATATCAACTTCGTGAAAATAGTCTCTTGCAATGCAAAGTAAGACTGCGTATAATAGATCCTTTCTCAAGATCCTATATTGACGGGAGCTTCGTGCATCGGGTTATCCTTTGCTAGAGATATCAACTTGAATTGAAATGTTTTGATTTCTCCCCTTCCAACTTGAGAATCTTTACCAAAGATCAGGAGTGGGGATGTCCGAATGTGCAAATTTAGACATGAAATGGAGTCTTACTCATGATTTTAAAAGGAAGAGAGCTTAAGGTGAGGGATTCACTATTGTGCATAGGTGGATAAGCCAGAAGGGGATATGCCAACATCAACACCTATTCTTGAGCATTATCAAGGAGAATCTTCTTTATGAGTTTCCTTTTGTGCATTGGGCATTCTCCAGGTGGAGACAATCAATGTTTTTATCACTTTTGCAAAAGCAAGAATGTGACGATCTCCTATACTCTCAACCTAGGTAGCATAATTAAAATAATTAATTACATTTAATAACTAAAAAAAAATATTTAAGAATTACTTATTGTTATTTTTATTAATAATTAATTATTTAAACTTAATTAATGTATTTTATTGAATTAATAGTTTAAAATAATATTTAGTTTAAATGATTAAAAACAATTAGATTAATTACATTTGATTTAAATTTAATTAGTCTATCGTATGAGTAAGAAGGCCCATGAACTTTAGAGGCGAAGAAAAGTCTATAAATACTTGAGTCCTAGATAAGATCAAGAAAGAAGTAACATTGGGCAGGATTGCTGCCCAACCTGCGTAAGTCCAACCTGCACATGTCAGATGTCGACGACCACATCACTGACCGACTGTTAGAAATCACTGGATTCCGACGAGGCACCTTCCCCTTCTGCTACCTGGCCATTCCTTTAGCGGCGAAAAAGCTCTGCACCAGCAATTATGGCCCCTTGACGGAGGTCATCATGTGGAGATTGCCATCAAGGCCTAAGCACACGCTATCCTACGCCAGCAAGCTTGAATTGATCAAGACGGTGCTCCAAAGTATCGAATGTTTTTGTCTCTCTATCTTACTCGTTCCTTGTGCAATCATCGACAAAATCTACACCATCTGTTGCTCATTCATGTGGTCATCAAAGCATCCGCCCATCTCCTGGGCAACCATGTATCTGTCAAAGGAAGAAGGAAGCTATGGCCTGCGCGACTAATGTATGCATTTTATATAGAGTTTTAGTTAGCATTTAAGCACACATCTTATCCAATTTGGTATCATCGCATGAATATTATTTTTCGATTTGCATCTATTGGTTACTCTTTTTGTTCAGAAATCAGCTCGTGTTAATTCTCTTGACAGGATGGAAATTTGAGGCTAAATGAAGTTTCCTATAGAGCATGGAATGAAGGGAAGCATGCTCTGGTCGTGTCCCAAGATACGAGCATGTTCCCGAAAGAAAAATAGAGCGCAAGGAGTGTCTAGAGAAGAACACAACGGGGGCGTGTCTTATAGGCACCACCGTGTTTCGTCCAGAGAAGAAATACGAAGGGTCGTGGATTACTTACACAACGGAGTTCTTTCCCTAGGAAGGCACGGTCGTGCCTCTAGCCAGGCGGATTTCTATATCAAAGTACAAGGTCGTGTGTTTTACACACGGTCGTGTTCAGCCACAATGAAAATCTCCAAAAGGACACACGGTCGGGTCATGTGTCCCACACACGGCTATGTGGCGGCGCCGCTAAACTCGAGAAAATAGGGTTTTTCATATTTGGAAAGAGTGGGAGCCGTCCTATATATAGGTAGGCATAGTTCAATGCCCAAGGGAGATGAAAAGAAAGGAAAGAAAGAGGAAAGCTTAAGGATTAGAGAAGAAGAATGAGGAGAATCAAGGCGACGATGGGAGATCTCGATCAAGGTGCAGCCAAGATGCAACTCTAACCAAAAAAGAGCACTCTCTTCTCAAATTCAGATAGTTTCGAATCTATTTTCTCTTATTTTAATGTCTTGTGTTTGCTACTCTGATTGTATGGAGTAGATCTCTAGATTCTAGAATTAGAAAGTAGTCATATGATTGTTGAACACTATCGTGCATGCAATTCTAAGTTCCTTTGATTTTTTACATGCGATTTATGTCTCCGAGTTTGATGATAATGATTGATATTGTTCTTGATATACTGTGCCTAGTCAATGTGAATGCTAAAAGCATCCATATTGAATATTAAGGGAATTTAGGACGAACCAAAAGGTGAACTTTACCCCAGAAACTGCAGGAATCCAAGACGTGAAGAGTAATATGTGAAAGTAGGTCTACTTGTCACGGAGAAAGCATAGGACATCCTAGAGCTCCTTGAAGTTATTCCAACTCAAGGTAACACAGTAGGAGAGGACAACTCGAAGGTTGTGAGACTATGTGACAGGGATTTCCTGTGAGATATCGAAAAAAATAATAATAAATATCCCGAATTAATTAATAAATTGTCTTATGGAATTTTCAGAAATTTTTAGAAATTTTTCTAGATTTAAACGGAAGTTTTATGGACATTTCATGGGGATAAAATGGATAGGCTTTTGTAAAGTCTGTTTAGACTATCTGTTATTAAGGGATTAATAGGTTAATTAACCTAGGGTTTAAATAGGAAACTTATGATTTTCTTTCCCTCATTTTCCGATTTTCCATTTTTCTCACACGCGGCTTCTCTTCCCCGATCGGTAACTTTTCCCACTCGTCGCCGCCGCAGACTTACTCCACCCGATCTCCGCCGCAGCTGGATGCGTCGGCTTGTCTCCGTCAGCCTGTTCACTTCTCCGAGCTTAGATGGACGACACCATCTACCTTCACTCATCACGACCTCTCCTTCCGCCGTCGCCATCGCGAGCTCAGCTTGCCTCCAACCATCGCCTTCCCCATCTCGGTCGACATCGAGATCCCAGCGATCGTTGTCGGTTTCCTTTGTCGAGAGGAACAACTATCGCCGATGATCTTCACCGTTCGCCGCCTCCTTATCGTTTCCTTACCTTGATCGGCCGCCACACCCGATCGTAGCCCTCCGCTGACCATTGTTGCAGCGTCTGTCGCCAAGGGTAGGGAGGAGGTCAACCTCGCCATTTGCCGGCCAGGGTGTGCAAACAGCAACGTCGGTGTCGACAGACGCCTCTGTTGGTGGTTCCACCGTGAGATCGAAGGGGGTCGATCATTATCTCTCTTGTTTGTGCTCTGCCGAGGCTGCCCTATGCGTGACATTCATCGCTAGCCACCCTTTCTTCATTTGCCGCAACAAGCAGTAGCTCCGTTGCCACTGACCATCTTTTCCATCGGAAGAGGAATTCGTCGGTCGCGTGGTTGTCGCGAGGAGGGACATCACCACTGTAGCTCATGATGGATTAAGGGATTTGAGTTGCAAATTGGCTATTGGATGATTCTGTTCTTGTTGTTCTTTGCAAGGAGATCATTGATTCTTGAGTTGCTAATTGGTGATTGAGCTGGGTTTTGTGCAATTGAATTTGTCGGATCAGATTAGCTACAGTGGATGTTATCTTCCAAGTGGGTTGTGATCGATTGAAATAGAGTTAGGTAAGCTTTGATTTGAATGTGTTAT
Source organism: Wurfbainia villosa (assembly GCA_025175895.1). Taxonomy (NCBI): domain Eukaryota; kingdom Viridiplantae; phylum Streptophyta; class Magnoliopsida; order Zingiberales; family Zingiberaceae; genus Wurfbainia; species Wurfbainia villosa. Next base: position 76,281,848 of record CM045990.1, read on the forward strand.
AAATATGAAATTGGACTTACAGTAATCCTGTTGGTGGTGATAATTTGCAAATGATCAGGTGATGAAGGAAATCTGAGTAGGAGGTGTTTCAGCTTGATTGATATAGATCTGATATCCTAAAACTTGGATTAAGAAGTTGTGCAATTAAGGTTTGACTAGGTAAGTCCCGACCTTGATGTGGCATAATTGTACACCAATGGTGTTGTTTCATGATTATTGTTGTAGTAGTGTTATTGTTGGATTATATCGGTGATTAGTAGAGATTAGTTTCATTTTGGTTATATTGGTATTCTACAATTTCAGGACTTTGATACGGGGCGGGTTTACGGACGCGAATACAATCAACACAGTCTACATATCAGGTGGGTAATTTCTACCATTGGTCCGATAGATGGCTGCTCTTAGTGCATGAATTTCTTTATGATGATGATAGTATCATTACCTTGACTCCACTCTTATTATTCCTGTTCTTGATACTTAGTCTTTGAACTTTGAGATGCCCGGTCGATATCTACACAGTTTCGTTTCATCACTATTGTGAATTACAGATTCTATATATGTCTGATTTATAGATGTTGTGTAAGTGCATGTAGCTGAGTACAGTTGTAGTTTTGGTTTGAGTTGACATGTTGTAGGCAGTGGATTTAAACGTGGGCTTGATCGTCGTGTCACATCCCTTTTCGTTGTGCATCTATTGTGGATCATATTTTGTATATGGTGAGTGGGTTGTCGATGGTGTGTTGTTACGGACTGGTGGTCCTAGTGTGGTTGGTTGATTGTTGCATATGACTCTCTGTGGGATAAAGAATGTGTTGTTGATTTATGTGTAGGGTGTTGTTTACAGACTGGAGGTCCTAACATAATTGACTGTCAATTGTTATGACTCTCTGTGTGATAGAGAGAGTATTGTGGATTTATGTGTGGAGTTATGCATCATTACATTGCATGCATGCTGTCGACTGGGTCTCTCTTATGGATGAGATAGGTCGTCAGTCATCCTGCCTCCTCAGCCACTCGGGGTAGTGGTAGCCGGGTTGAGCGCAGTTCACCTGTAGTGCGCACTCGGCCACTATAGATGGTGGTTTGGAGTTGCGTTACTTGGCCACTGTTGATGGTGGTAGTTGAAGTTGCGCACCTGACCACTATAGATAGTGGTAGTTGGAGTTGTGTGCAATTGTCCTATGTGTGGTGCTCGACTACTCATGGGTAGCGATAGTTTGAGCGGCCAGCAGCAGGGACCCCCGTTGTGTAGCTTATAGCTATTTAGTTTATCGCTACTTATTCATACTGCCTACTCGGCCACTCGAGAGTAGTGGTAGTCGTTGAATTTGGACAGTTGTCATGTCGTGCCACCTAGGCCACACTGGGATCGTGGTAGCGAGTGGGGTGTGCAGGCATGACCATGCATTTGCATTTCCATGTATGATGGCGTCTATGTGTGTGTGTGTGTGATCAGTATATATATATATAGTCTATATATGCTTGTTGTGATGTTGCATTTGTTTGAGCTATGCTTGCTGCATATGTTTGTTCATCATTTTGCATACTATTTGCATATTCTATACTGTTGTATGTGGAGTACGATGTCTACGAGTTAATCGGTGGTATGCGACGTTTAATCGATCATGTTGTATAGGATGGACCAAGTTCGTTGATGTATCTATTTATAGGATGTTTCGTATGGCAGTGTGTTGATTACAGGTGTAATATTGTTCTTCTATGTTGTATGTGTTATATTGTGGTATTGTTCTTCTAAGTTGTATCGTTGCAAATCTTCAAGTATGTTTGTACCTTACGTTATGTTCAGTTGATCAGTTGGTTTATGCATTGATTATAGTTATACTACTGGTTATTAGTTATTACCTTTAAGACTGTATATCTGTTGACCTTCATATGTATACCTGTAGATCTCCATATGATATATGTTGTTCATGCACTATCTTTCATATTACCGTTGAGTTTTATACTCACCATCACAGACACTGGATTTTCTTGTCGCCCAGGTAACAGGTAGAAGTTTCCTTGAGTGCTCGGAGCTCCGCCAGCTAATCCCATCTCACACCGAGTGTATGGATTATACTCAATATTATTGTATTATTTTGGATTGTTTGTTTTGGGATTTTATCCTATGTTGTTTCCGCATTTAGAGTGTATGGTTGTGTTGTATGCATTTGGCCTTTACTATGGATTTGATTTGGATGTTGATTTCGACTATATTTTCTTGTTGTGTCAAAGTCATACCGGTACACATATATTTGAATCTTTGTATTTCTATTATTGGTCAGTGTATTCCACTGTGTTTTATAGCTTATCTGTGATAGCAGCTATTTGGGCCATGTATCAGTAGTTTATCTTATATTGTCACAAGAGAGTATCGTCCAGTTGACGGACAAATATACTCTCGGGACATGACATTTCCCATAGATAGCAACTTTTTAACTTTATCGCTCCGACGGGAAGCTTTAGCTTGGAATAGGTAAATTCTATGTAGTGCCAAAAGATCACACCGAGATTAAACAAAATGGTCTACCCACATAAACAATCATGGAAAATTAAGGGACATATATAGACGACGTGTTCAGCATCATATAGGCGAAACCAAAATCCTAGAACCTCCTTTGAACCTGAGTCAACCCACCTCTTATTTCTCATGACCCTAACATTTGAGCTTCGTCAACTAGGATATTAGGACATAGTAATTTTCCTATTGTGAGCAAGTCTAGACAATCGTATTCACTGAGTAAACTGGTAATCAAATATCAGTCCCTGTGGGATCGATACTTTTCTTTATTACTTGACGACAACTGTGCACTTGTGTGTTTTCGCACATCAGCGACCTCCGCACGTGGAATTCAGCCCTACTAGCCAAGTCCCTCTAGAACATCCAATGCAAAAAAAAAAAAAAAACTCACTATGGATTCACCATCACCTCGCATACAACAATGCGGAGTGGCAGCGGTGAAAGCGCATGCTCATCAAGCAACTGTTGCGGCTCAAGGCATGTTGCAGAACAAGCGGCATGCCAACAAGCGGACACTGCTGGGCACATGGTTCGACCGAGAGCGACGCCATAGTGCGGTTGCTGCCTATGATTTCTTCCAACCGAAGGGCACTGCACAGACATGGGCGAAGGCCATATGGGCGTCGTTCCTCATGCCAAAGCATCAGTTCGTTCTCTAGCAGCTTGCCAAGGGTTGGCTGCATCTGCACCAAAGACAAGCTACCATACGCCGACGACAAGAATTGTCCCCTATGCTAGCGAGGAGACGGAGGCAAATCTCTTCTTTGGCTGCACCATCACCAAACCTCTCTGGGATCGTATATGCAAATGGCTCCAGATCAACCAACATTTTGACACTTGTGCCCCACTATTGGACACGTTCCAGCAGGCCTTTCATGGGGACAGCAGGATCAACAGGGCATGGCTTCTCGACATGTCGTGTTTGATCTACTTGATCTGGCAAACCCAGAATCAATGTTTATATGGAGGGGCCTTGTCAAATAGCCAGCGCTTGTATTGGAAAGTACAAACACATGTATTTCGATTTCTGAATGGTCCGCATGTAAGTCCATAGTTGACTTCAATATATTTACCCTTATCCAAAAAAAAAGAAGTGACATTGTATTGATTTATTACTAATATAACTACTACTCATTCAAAACAAGATGAGTTGTTTATAATTTATAGTGTTTGTACATGCACATCAAATATAGAAGCATAATTTCTTTTATTCTTTATATATCTTTCATTGCCTATTCAATAAATATTGTTATTTAATCAATCCATATTTCAATTATCCTTACTCTTTCTCCCAGCACACAACCAGGTCCTTCATTTACTAGTCATACAATGATTTCATCCCATTTAAGAAAGGTGTTAGAATAAAAATAGCATATTAGTTACATGATGAAGAGGTTTAGTTCAATATCTAGTAATAGTTATAAATAAGTTATGTCCTATATGCATAATGTGCATGTTCTCCTTCATAACAACAACTATATAATATCTTATCCATGAGTGTGACTTGTAACAGTTGGGAAAAATTAAAACATCATTAATTGGACAAATTTTAAAGACCATTAATGGACCTTCCAAAATTTAGAAAATTAGATTTGTGCACATAAAAATCCAGGGGAATATGCATAGCAATAGAATAAATGAAATGCCTAGGTACCAGAACATGAACTAGCAGCAAGATAGAACAAGCAATTTGACCGCATAATAACACGATTTTTTCATCAAACAAATTGTCCAACTGCTTTAATGACTGCTCACCAAAATTATTGAGTTCAAAGGGGAAAAAAATAATCCCTTAAAATGATGATGGCATGTCCAATTAGTCTGCTAGCATCGTCTACAACATCCTCCTCTTCATGAAAACGCATAAAAAATGCCACTTGTATCAAATAACACGATAATCAACGGGACAAGATCAAGCATAGGAGACTGTGTGTGAACCTAAATTTCAGATACCAAGGACAAGGCAAACACATCGCCTTGTGTAACATCATAAACGAAACGTAAAAATGCCACAACGCACTGCAAAAAAAAATTTGTCTAAAACACTGCGACTAGCTAGGATATCCGAGATTAAGAGGTAAGAAAAATGAATCTACAAGTTACCTGACCGAGAAAAAAGACATGAGAAAAGGGACAGAGATCTCGAAAACAACCTTTACCTTTAGAAAGCCAGCATGAGAAGCAAACAAGGGAGAGAAAAAAAATAACGCCGTTCTACGAGTGACAAGGGGCACAAAAACGCATTCTGAAAAGAAAAGTGAGATATCGGATGAACGAGAATCACACGCTGTGCAATTAGGCGAATGCTCAAGAAATTTCCCAATCGACAAAGGGGGATTAAAAAGGGGAGATAGCGAGTGGATGATTAAACGAGGGAAATCTAATCACCTGAGACGAAATTAGGGCTCCAAAGAAGCAGTGTGCGGCGGCGAGAGTGATTCGGAAAGAGCCGAAAAGGACCAAGCTTTTTAACAGAGACGAGGACGAGGGTCGTCGTCTTCTCCGGTCGGGGGAATCAGCGGAAGAAAAATAAAAAAGGAGCAGTAGAAAAATCAATAAAAAACAAAACAGTCGTACACCTGTTTGATTTCACAATCAATCACTTCCATATCATTGCAAACAAGACGTGGGACCCACGATTGCCGCTGATCGCTAGGCTGGTTACGCAACGGCCTCAGAACATTTGCGCAGCAACGTTTCGATGCCTTCTCGCCCACTCAACCAGGGCGAGTAGGGACGAATCTCCGACCGTTCATTCTACTCCTGGGAGATTTTCAGCCGCTGATTTTTATCCCAGTTTAATGTCCAGGATTTGTATCTGGACGTTTATATCTTTTTTTATAATTCAAATTTCATGATATTAATTTCAGAGGAGAACATTTTCTTTTTAATTTGCATATTAATTAAATTTAAAATAAAATTTATGCACGCTTAAAAATTGGCTCTTAAAATATTCCTCCAGAATCCTAATATTTTAATTATAGAATATATAATTTTTTTCTTTAATATTTAGATCATCTCCAATCAAACACTATATTTGAAGTAGTTTTCACATTAAAATAGTACAATTTAAATATCAAATATTATTTTAACTCCAACTCATTCACATCATATCACACTAAAAAAGAATATTCATTAAAATATTTTATTTTTTATTCATAATTTAATTATTAATATACATTTTAATTTATTAATATTTTTATATGATAATTATTATATTTAAAATTAATACTTCATTAATATTTAGGATATATTAATTTTTTTTATATTTTGTCCCCAACTAATATATATAAAAAAATTATGATTTTTCTTTTTAAATTTTTATTATATAATTGTTCAAATATAAATATATTTTAAAAATATTATAAAATCACACACAATTAGAATAAAATATTTTACTAATTTTTATTGAAAACAGACAATAACATTTGATTGAAAATATAATATTATAAAATTTTAACTTTCAGAATTACTATATTGTTCTCATAAATGCCCAAGTAATGCATTTCAAAAGGCAATATGAGTTTCTTTGTCTTTGATTTGTCTGTATCGGACTAAAAACTCTTCAAATCGAGTACTATCATCTCTTACTAGCTCAACATCTGGAGTTAACACCTGGAAGTCTTCCACGATTACTGCATTTAAATCACGTTCATCTTCAATTATCATATTCTGCATAATAATACATGATGTCATTATATCATGTAAAATATTATTTCACCAAAAACGTGAAAGTCTTGCAATAATTGCAAAGCGTGATTAGAGCACGTCAAATATTCACTCAACATCCTTTCTACACGCTTCTTACTTCATTGGAAATAATTTATTCTTTCAACTTCGTGGATCATGAATTGTTTGAATGAGTATTAACCATTTTGGGTATATACTATCAGCTAAATAATAACTCATATCGTACTCTTTTCCTTGAATGACATAATAAGCAGGAACAGTAATACCTTCTGCAAGATTAGCAAAAAGATGTCAAGTACATTAATATCATTGTTCGATCCAGCCAACCCAAAATACGCATGTCAGATCCATAGATCATAATCAGCTACAGCTTCCAGAATAATTATTGGCTTTCCACTATGACCAGAATATTGTCCTGTCCATACTGTTGGACAATTTTCCCACCTCTAGTGCATGCAATCTAGGCTACTAACATACCTGAAAAACCTCATTGCTCACTAATCTGGTGTAGCCTATCAACATTTTGAGTGTTTGGAGATCGTAAAAATTGCCTTTCAAATACTTCAACAACAGAACGACAAAATCGTTTTACACTTTCAATGATCATATTTATTCTCCTATTTTAATGTACTCATCAGTAGCATCTGTCGGTACACCGTACGCTAATATCCGAAATGCAGCTGTTATTTTTTACAAGCTAGACAAACCAAGTCTTCCAAACTCATCTCTTTTCTATATAAAATAGTTGTCATGATTACTAACAGCATCACAGATACGCATAAATAAATTCTGTCCCATTCGGAATCTTCGTCGAAACATTGCATCATTATACATTGGATTTTCAGCGAAATAATCATTGAATAGATTACGATCAGCAGCTTCACGATTACGATTAATCATGTTGTGACCAGAAATTGACCCTCGATGCATGCTTTAGTTATTTTCTTCGTTGAGATAATTGAAGATAATTTGATTGTTAGTAGAAATTACTTAAGCGATCAGTTGTTTCCTTGCACCGATCATTTCCGCATAGTTATCATCATCAGAACTTGAAGATGATAAATTTGATGAACATTCATTATTGTTATTCATTTTTTAAGATAATTAAATGAATGAGATACATGTTGCTTATGGGGTATGTATTTATAATGTGTGTTATATCTATATTTTTTATTTTATACATACGACGTGATCTAACAATGAATACATTTGAACAAAATTGCATAGATGACGTGACACAACAATGACAACATCAAGACAAGTAGTACAGGTGACGTGACCTGATACTGAACACACATTTTTATGTGTGCAGATGACATGACCTAACAATGAACACATTTGGACAAAATTATACAAATGACATTACACAACAATGACAACATCGGGACAAGTTGGTAGGTGGCATGACCTGACACTGAACACATATTTTTTTTGTGTAGATGACATGACATAACAATGAATATATTTGGACAAAATCACACAAATGATGTAAAACAACAATGATAACATCGAGACAAGTTGGACAGGTGACATGACCTGACACTGAATATATTTTTTTTTTTGCTGATGACGTGATATAACAATGAAACAAATCTAAATCATTCAACGATTCTTATTCTTATATCTACCGTCGGATCAAATTTTGTATAATTTTATATTTTCATTTTTTTCCCTATATAATGGCTTACCAAATATTAGTATAACACATTTTACTTCACTCATTTTTTTATAGTATTCTCTTCTACTAAAATGAGTTCAACACCCCCCCCCCCTCCCAACAAGCTTCATACTCATTTGAAGAAGATAAACAATTATGTCATATTTATCTTCATATTTTGCAAAATCCAATTATATGAATCAGCCAACTGAAGGATCAATTCTGGGCAAGAATTGAGAAAGAGTATCATGCAGATATGAATTTGCACATTGTAGCCGACCACCAAGATCTTTGCAAAAAAGAATGCTTCTTATGCTTAGTGCAGTATCCAAAGTGAAAGGTTGCATATGACAAATCGAACATATAAATCCTAGTAGAGCATCTGAATAAGATATTGTAAGTTACTATGCTCATATTTATTTTAGACTATCTAAATGTTATAATCAAAGTCTGAGTTCATTAATAGCATTGTTTGTAGAGGAATAGGACGTCGCTAGAGGGGGGGTGAATAGCGTTTTGCTCTGTCGCTCGCTTGATGGATTGCGTTGCGTTCGTGCTTGTCTACAATACTTGTTATGCACAATAGAAATAATAATAAAGCAAAAACAAAATACGACAAAGATAAACACTCACAATAAACAAGGATATACGTGGTTCGGAACCTAGGGTTCCTACTCCACGGGGTGAGCTCAAATGAGCTCTAGTGATACACACCACCACTAATACACTCCTTCTCGGAACAATCCAGAGGTGGAGAAACCTCGTACAAGTGATTACAAAAGTAATATAAGATAAATACAAGCAAATACAATGAAATATAAGTAAAGAAAATTTTACAACGAAGAACACTTTTGCTTGCTTGGGCTGCTCTTGAAGACCCTGAAATACACCATCACTTCATCTCAAATTGCCCAAGGAACCACTCAAGAAACCATGGCTGAAATCCTCCACGAACTGCTCCTTTTATGACCTGCATCAGGCTGATTCCGCGCCTAGTAGTCGACTGCAAAAGGCCAAAATGATTGCCACAGTGTTGTTGTCTCACAACGGGCTTAATCCACATTAGCATTCCAACCAACGGATACACTGACAATCGACTACCATTACCAGCAATCGACTACCAAGCCCATAGTCGACTGCTCAGTTATCTACCGAGCTCTCTGTGCCTGTTTCCTCGACCAGCAGCCGATTGCCCTCCATGGCGATCGCTCGACGATCGATTGCCCAAAGTGGCGCATCGCCAAGGCCACGTGGTCGATTCCATAATCGACTCGACTAGTCAATCGTCATAATCCGACTTCTCAGAGTCGACTTGGCTATAGGATAGCAATATTCTGAGAGAGTGGGGTGAATCTCGGAGTTTATAATTTTCTTTAATTTTAAAGTTTATTTTATATTTTCAAATATGAGTACACAGTGGAAATTAAATGTAATTTAGACACAATCAATTTACTTGGTTCACAACCCTAATTGGGTTGCTACTCCAAGGCTCGTAGCTCGTCCTAGAGCTACCTTGATGGGAAATCACTGTAGTACCCTCCGATTCGAGAACTCTCGACTTCGGAGGGATTCATTTTTTACAAAAATGAGAGAAAGGTAACACTCTACCTTCTCTTAAAATTAAGTACAACAAGCGAATATGAATAGAAAGACTACAAGCTAAATTATACCAACACTTTGAGGAGTTTGAAGAAGGTACAGAGTGTCAGAAATGTGCCTTCGTGAGGAAGTGAAGCTCTTGTGAACGAGAGTTAATTTTGACAGCACTTCGATGTAGTAGTAGTGTTATACTCGGATCTGGTCGAGCACTTGTTTTATAAACCTTTTCCAGTCGACTGAAATGACCTTCAGTCGACTCCACATCAGCTCATCGATATGGAACTTCTGGTCTTCCAGTCGATTGAAAATGCCCCAATCGACTCCACGTCACCCGGCTCCACATCGGAAAGTTTGCCACTTTAGTTGACTGAAACTCCCCAGTCGACTGAACACTTTCCAACTACGGTGCCAGATCTTTGACTGATCACCAACTAATCCTGCCAAGTGTGTATCCAATCGACTGAAACAAACAAAATCGATTGAACTTTAGTCGACTAGAGTATATTCATTCAATTGATCCCTACAAAACAAGATTAACACAAGTAGATAAAATCAAATATGATAGCAGTAGTAATACTGCTCGATCTCACTACTAAGTCTCATGCGGATTTTCCGTCGAATCGACGTCTAGCTTTGTCCCCCTACAGAGGACTCAGCCTCACCTCTTCACTCGAGGCTTACCTGTCGGCTGCCTGCCGAACTTACCACTCTTGACATCCGATTTAACCCCCAGGGCTTCCACCAGTTGTCCGGTCTGCTTGATCCAGCTGGACTTTTTGTCGATTGTCCAGTCTCCTGACCCAACCGGTATTCATGCTAAATGTCTGGTCCACATGACCTATCTGAACTTCATGCCTAGTGTCCGGTCCTCCTGATCTATCAAGTCAACTGCCTAGTATCCAGTTAACACGACCTACTAGGACTTCCTGTTAAGTCTGCACACTTAACACTGATATTAGAACACAAGTAATTCCTAACTTTAACTATGGTTCATACTTCAAAACCAAGGAGTGATGCTCACTGCATCAACATTGGCTGCCAAGTGTCAAAACACATGACCAGTCAACTGGTTCATAACCCCAGTCGACTGCTAAACTCAACCATAAGGTTTACCCCAAGTATGATTAGAGCTGTCAAGTTGGGTTGGGCCCGTCGGGTTGGCCCGCCCCGCCAAATAATTTAAGTTGGTTGGGTTGAAATTTTATCAATCCGCTATTTTGGCAAGCCTAAACGAATCGACCCGCAAGTTAGATTCTGGTCTAGGATCGGTCGCCGCGTAGTACGCAGGTTGGAAGATGGAATATGTGAAAATAAAATTGTATAAGTTTTTTGACCAATATTTTAATATTAACAAGACAAGTTTTTCACCATCATAATCTTCTTCTATCACACATACACCTTAACAAAGTATAAAAGAAGTTAAGAGGGAAAAATAAAAGAATATTTGATGAAGTACTCTATTTTTTTGTATACTCTAAATTTTTTATATTATCTTGTCACTACTATTCTAATCAATGTAGGAAATAATGACATATCAAAATCAAATAATTACAAGGGCTAGAAAATTTCAATTGGATCTCTATTTGGAGGAGCAAAAATTTATATTTGTATATTATCAAAATTTGGATATTTTGGAACATTGGAAAGAAATAAAAATATCAATACTCAACGTTGTAGGTTGATAATTGAATCTCAATTATAAGATTTTAGTTACTTCAAATGCTTATTTTTTTAATCATGGTAACCCATTTGCCTTATCGATCATTATATCAAGCCCTAAATGTCTCAATAATTTTAGATATATTTTTTTTAATTTTTTGACCCACGGGTTGACCCGCCTAATTCGTAACCCGCCTTGGGTTGGGTTGGGTTGGAGATTTCTCAACCCGCCGAGATGGTGGGTCGACCCGCTCCTCCCCGATAAATATTGAGTTTACGACGGGTTAGCCCACCCCGCCATGGGTCGGCCCATTTGACAACTCTAAGTATGATCCCCTCATACTTGCTAAACCACCCTTAGCTTAGACCTAAGCCTTTTAGCCACCTCCATCAGCCTCACACCTATTGGATCCCTCCAAGTCATCCATGACTTGTTCATCCATACGCAAGCCTTCAAGTGCTTCCATTGACTATTGTCATGCTAACCGGGTCTACACCGCCAAGGCACATTTGAGCTTACACTGCCAAGACACACGCTTGGACTTTACGCCGCCAAACATTGGACTTATGCTGCTAAGACTACCACTTGGACTTATGCAGCCAATATCACACTCTTGTGTTAGTGCTTATAAGATCCGACTTCCTGTCAGTTGTTCGGTCCCCCCGACCCAACTAGACTTCCTTCCTGATGTCTGATTCTCTTGATCCGGACGTGGGAGCTCAACTTCCTTCGTTCGAGGTTCATGGCTTGACATGGACCATGGCTCTGATACCAATTGTTAGTGCCTATAAGATTCATATATCTCCACAATGGTATGATATTGTCCACTTTGGGCCCACGCCCTCATGGTTTTGTTTTTGGGCTTTACCCAAAAGGCCTCAAACCAATGGAGATATCTTTTTTCTTATAAGCACATGATCTTTTCCATGTCTTACCAATGTGGGACTTTGATTGTATTCCCCATACTCCCAACATCTTGGACTTTCCTTGTCAACTCCATGTTGGACTTTCCAATTGCCAAGACTCATGCTTGGACTTTCCATTGCTAAGTACCCATTCTCATATCACTCAATGAGAGACAATCCTTACTTCTCCAATTCTCCTCCTTTGGTGAGCACAATGAGGGTTTCCAAAACCCTTCATGTCTCCCTCTTTGAGGAATACACATCCATCATCCCATGATGGATAACCTCCCCCTAAAAGCTTGCTCCCCCGTGACCATTACACTAACAATGTCCTTGGAAAGTCCCTAAGCCTATAGGAACACTAAATCATCAAAATTAAGGGCAAAAATTCAAACTTGAACTTTCACACACCTTAAAATTTTATTCTTACCCTAAACAATTCTCTTAATCCATTTCTAATGGATTTTCACCCTTCCAATGCTTTCCAAAACATATCTTAGGGTTAGGAGCAGTTAGGGTACATAGGAATAATTGAAAATCGGATAAACAAACCTTGTTTATCCGAAATCAACCTTGGCAGTTGACTTAGTCAATAACTGTTGGGGATCCTTGGAAGGCTAGAGGGAGGTGGATAGCCTCTTTTCGTTTTCTACAAAATGATTAGCTGAAGCACAACAAAATACAATAATAATAGAAACGAAAATGCAATGCTAACACAGAAGCTTTTACGTGGTTCGGAGATAACGCTCCTATTCCACGACGATCCTTAAGGTGGATCAACCCAAATCAATCTTCACTAATAAGTTTTCTCTTTTACAAAACCCTCCTCTTCTTACAAAGGATGAAGATGAAGATTAGAGAGAAGGAGGCGAATTAAAATACTTAGAAAGCTTAGGAAATTTGTGGGAGCTTGAGAGAATGATTATAATATAAGGATTAGCCCCTTCTTGCTCCCCTTGGCCTCTTTTTATAGGAAGACCCATTTTCCCGTTGGAGGTCCATCAGTCGACTGATGTTCTTCATCGATCGGCTTCTGACTAATAACGGCTTCGCGAGCCGATTATTGGATTCGCAGTCGTCATCACTAACGGAGGGCTATCGATCATTCGCAAATAGTAGTAGTCCGATCGATGTCGCCTATAGCCATCGCAAGTCGGCTATGAGCCTTTAGTGTGGCGATCGCCAATAATGGCGATCAGCTATCTTGTATGTGATGGCACCGGTCGGCTATCATCAATTCGACTGGGATAACTCCCATTCGACTGATAGCAGTTCTCCGACCTCCAATGTTGCATATTGAAGGCTAGTTCGACTAGCATAATGTTCCAGTCGATTAGCACACCCCAAGTATGACTAATTCATACTTGAAAATATACCCTAAGCCTAGACTTAACCTTCTAGATTCTCCATCAACCTTGTGCCTCAAGGATTTCTTTGAGTCCACGACTCCATCCATGCGCTTGCCTTTAAAAGTTTCCTTCAGTTTCGTCATGCTTTGGGTTTATTCTTTGCCAAAGTACGCTTGGATTTTATGCTGCTAAGACTACATGCTTGGACTTATGCTGCCAAGACTTACCTTTGGTCTTCCTTTGCCAAGGACTGCTTGGACTTTACGCCGCCAAGACTACATGCTTGGACTTACGCCGCCAAGACCTTTCCTTGGACTTTTCTTTGCCAAGATGACACTTGGACTTTTCTTTTACCAAGTTTTCATACTTGGATTTTCCTTTCACTTAAACACGTTCACAATTAGATCACAAAGCATTGCCTAACTTAGATGATTATCCAAACATCAAAACATATAAATGCTTGGGACATTGTTGCACCAATAATCTCTCCCTTTTTGATATTTGGTAATCATTTAAGTTAGGTCTTTAACACATGCACATAATCATATTTCCAATATGAATTCTAACTTAAACATTCCTTCTCCCCCTTTGACATACATCAAAAAGAGAAGAATTCATACAATAATAAGTTCATGAAAGAATTACATTTGACATATCTTGAACTAAGGTATAAGATTGATATGAGGCTCCCCCTTAATCCAAGACATGGTTCATGATGTGTGAATAACATGTGAAGCAAAGCATAAACAATAGAATAGGCAAATATGTCCTAACTTTACACCAACAAGTATAGATTTTAGGGATGTAGCTCCCCCTAAACCAATGCATAAATGCAATCCTTCTTTCCATACAAGTTATCATTTATATACTGTGGGAATCATAGTATGGAGATATAATATCCAAAATTGGACCTTTAAACGGTGAAAATAGTTTTCCAACCCAAAACAGTGTCACCGATTTGACTGATATTGTCATCAGTCAATAATCAAGTTTTAGCAATGATCAAATGATGGCAATGATCGATATCGCATAACTCTAAAATCAGAGTTTTTCAGTCGAGGTTTAAAAATGCGTAGGAAATTTCGTGGATGTCCAAAAATCATGAAACTTGGCATGCACATTATTTATGACTAATATAATGTGTGAAAATATTAGACTAAAATTATGCTCATCAGATTAACGGATTGACACAAGATTCAAAATGATAAGAATGTAAAAAAAAATGGATTGTATCGTACCAATATTCGTAACTAGGATTACAATAAAGGTTTTCAAAAACACTTAGTAATATGTGTTCAATTCCTAAACTTAAAAATATCAATCCATAGTAATATAGACACGAATAGAAATGAACTAAAAACAACTCCATTTCATTAAACAAAAAGTTACTAATAAAAGTCTGAGTTAGTGTCGTACATATGGCCAAAACAAAATACAAAACACAAGCTATCTAGAGATCGTCATCATCAGCATCCATCGGTGCGGACGACAAACCATCGTGAGGAGGCGGATGTCCGGGTGCAGGAGGGCGGAGAATCGCTAGAATGTCCTGCTGTTGTCGGTGCATCCCACTCACCAGGGAGAGGATCTCCTGGAGCTCCTGGTGCCCCAAACGAAGCTCCTCAAGACGCGCATCCATCCTCTCTGCAAAGGCATCGGGCCGGCTCTGGTGATCGGCATAGCGGCACCGCTGCGGCAGACATCCTCCGCAGCCCACCATAGCTGGCACCCTCCCGTCGAGGCGCCACTGTCGGCCGTTGTGCAGGGTCCTAGATAATGGACCCCTCGTGGGGCTTCAAGCCCGCCAAAGACAAGCTCTGAGCGTTCATCTGGTCATATTTCTTGGTCATGGGCTTAATGACCCCCTTGGTCACATCGATGCCGACATAACCTATCCACCGAGTAAGTACATTACCAAATGGCATATGGACCTTCCTATTGTTCGGCCTAATGAAATGAGTAATGCAATGGAAGGTGTTGAGACCAATGTTGATATCTAAACTCTAATGGAATATATGCATGAGGAAGAAGTGAACAGGTCGAACTAAAGCCAGCCCACGTGTAACTATCGGAAGAATGCAATGAGCAATGACCTTATAAAGGATATTGTCAGGAGCAGAAAGCTCTTGGGATTGGAAAATATTAGTATTTAAAGGACGAGGAGAATTGTAGAAGAGAGTATGAAGTGAGTCTAGAGAGATATCCTCGAAGGGAGGCGGAAGTGGCTCACTCTAATAAGGATAAAAGATGAACTCATTCTCGGAAGGGCGACATCCGAGAAAATCCGTCCAAATTTGGGGGCTGAAATCCAGATCGCATTGAGAGACGCGAGTCTGATACCTCAAGCCATCCCCAACCGATCGCAAATTGTTGAAAAACTCAAAAAGTAGGGTAATATTGACCGGGTGGTCACAAAATACCAAGGACTCAAGATTGTAGAATTGGATAATCTAGACGATGTCGAAGCAGTTGTCCTTAATAAATTCTGGGTCTAATGATTGAGGAGGGATAAGTTGAAATTTGTTTTTATTTAATGCATGTTCAAGTGTCAAATTTGGAAACCTAGGATCGGTCGTGGGTGGAGGGTTCGACGGGCCCTCGTTGACCGGTGGTAATCGGGCACGCTTAGATGCAAAATGCTTAACTCTAAATGTGCGGATTGAAAGGAAAAAAAAACAATGTAGGTCAAGAATTCACGATGATGATGAATGCATCACAAAAATAACCAAAAACACAATGGTTAGTGAAACAAAAATAGATAAACAACCAAACTATGAGCAGGGGCGAGGATTTACCTAGGAGGCATGGTGAATGATCAAAGAAGGGCACCAGAGTCTAGGTTCCACGAAGCCCTAACTGAGGGAATGGGCTGTGGTGGAGACCAGGGCGTGAAATGGCAAGAGGAGGGGATCCTCGAGTCGAAGAAGCCTTCAAGCATGAGCATCGGGCGGTGAGATCGCCGAAAAGAGGGAGAAGGAGGCAAAAAAAAATCACGGCTGAAATAGTCGTCGGAAGAAGAAGAAGAGGGGAGGTCGGGTTTTTTTTTGGCGAGTCAAACGGGTGGGATAACCCTAAAACCTGCGACATCAGTTGATTATCGTTAGTCGACAGTCGAACTGATAGAGATCAGTCGAACCGGCCAGTCGGATACAAATGCTTCTGTGTGCGATAGTCGACTGCCATAAATAGTAGTTGAACTGCCAGTGAACTGGGTAAGCCCGGTTCGGGAAAGGCGTATCAGTCGAACTGGCGATAAGCGCCAGTCGACTACTATCAGTCTGATAGGTTTTCTGGCTAGATTGGAAAATGCATAATTAATTCAATAAAGATCAAAAAATTATGAAATTTTGTGGTTAACTTTGTTAGATCATTCCCTATCACGGAAAAATGATTTTAAAAATATGTCACTTCTAGATTTTAGTATTGACACAAACTCGAGATTTAGCAAAAGTTATGACATTTTCGCAAGCTTTGTATCACTTTTGATTATCAATTGAAAATTATTTTTCAAAGTATGATAAACATAGTTTAAATTATATTTTATTTGACATTTCCAATTATATTCTTCGAACTATATGCTCATCAATTGTGCATAAGTCTTCCCAATGATTGGTCCAATGAAGGATTAATGTCTCTAGATGTCACTTTGGTTCATAGTAATGCATCATAACAAGCATGATGAACCAAGTGTATCTTCCTAACATCTCATATGTTTAAGTGTCTCAATACAAAAATCATGGTTTCTTAGGTGTTTTATGAGATGCTTAAAGGTATAAAACCTAGAATTTCTATAGGATCATGCAAATCTAGATCTTTATTCAACTAAGCACATCCCAAGTTCTCTCCTAAGTGATGAAAATTCTACTTCGGGGAGAGGCTTGGTAAAGATGTCGGCTAGGTTGAAATTAGATTCAATGTAATTAAGCTTAATGTCCCCCTTATCTATATGATCTCTAATGAAGTGATGTTTCACTTCAATGTGCTTGGTCCTAGAGTGATGCACCGGATTTTTGGTCAAATTTATGGTGCTCACATTATCACAAAATACTTTTATGTTGGAGTAAAGTAGCTCATAGTCCTCTAAAGTCCATAGTAGTTGAGCTACACAACTACCCATAGCCACATACTCGGCCTCGGTGGTGGATAGGGCAACACAAGGTTGCTTCCTACTACTCCAACTAACTAGGGAGGACCCAAGGAATTGACATCCACCACTAGTACTCTTCTGATCCAATTTGCAACCGATATAATCGGAATCGGTGTACCCAACCAAATCAAAAGTCCTAGTCCTAGGGTACCATAGTCCTACATTTAGTGTGCCTTTAATATATCTTAAGATTCTCTTAACGACAACTAAATGAGATTCTTTGGCACATGATTGGTACCTAGTACACATACCAACCGCAAATAATATATCGAGTCTACTAGTGGTTAGATACAAAAGGCTACCAATCATACTCCTATAGAGTGTAAGGTCAATTTGTTTTCCTTCATGATCATTATCTATTTTTGTATTAGTTGCCATTGAGGTTGACACTACTTTAGCATTTTCCAAACCAAATTTCTTAATCATTTCCTTAGTATATTTGGTTTGGTAAATATAAATTCCTTCACTTGTTTGTTTGACTTGTAATCCTAGGAAGAAATTTAGTTCCCCAACTAGACTCATCTCAAACTCATTTTTCATATTCTTGATAAAGTCTTGAAGGAGTTCATCATTTGTTGACCCAAAGATAATGTCATCAACATATACTTGGGCTACAAAGTTGTCCTTTGATGTTGACTTTATAAATAGAGTTTGATCTACATTACCCCTCCTAAAGTCCTTAGAGATTAAGAAAGATGATAATCTTTCATACCAAGCTCGGGGAGCTTGTTTCAAACCATATAAAGTCTTTTTAAGTTTAAATACATGGTTTGAATAGTCTATATTCTCAAACCCGGGAGATTGTTCTACATATACCTCTTCCTTAATGAACCCATTTAGGAATGTCGATTTAACATTCATTTGATGGAGTTTGAAACCCATATAAAAAGCATACCCTAATAGGATCCTAATAGACTCTAACCTAGCAACCAGAGCATATGTTTCATCATAGTCAAGTTCTTCAACTTGATTAAAGCCCCTTGCAACTAATCTTGCCTTATTCCTAGTAATATTTCCCTCGTCATCTAGTTTGTTCCTAAAGACCCATCTTGTAGTAATGATGGTGTTGTCATTAGGTCTAGGAACTAACTCTCATACTTGACTCCTTTCAAATTGAGCCAATTCATCTTGCATTGCTAAGATCCAATCCGGATCAAGTAATGCGTCATTGATTGTTTTGGGCTCAATTTGGGAGATTAGTGTTATATGACTAGAGGGATCTCTATGAAATGACCTAGTCCTAACTCCTTGAGATAATTCACCTACAATTTGATCTAGAGGGTGATTTTGATGAACTCTTATTGTTCTAGGAGGTGTATTAAATTGATTTTGATCATGATTATCCTCAACTCTTCTTTCATCATCGGAATCACCTCTTACTCTCCCTTGATTCAATTCTCCCCCTTGATCATTACCCCCTAAAGTTAAATCTTGAAATTTTTGGGTAATTTCTTTATTTTTGTCATTGATATCATCATCAATGGGGGATTTCCTAGGGTATGTATTAGAGGTTTCATCAAATTGGACATTTGAAGATTCCTCAATCTTTTGAGTTCTCTTATTATAAACTCTATACCCTACACTAGTGGATGAGTATCCAACTAGGATTCCCTCATCCGCTTTGGACTCATATTTACCTAGGTTGTCTTTGGTGTTTAAATTATAGACTTTGCATCCAAAGACCTTAAAATAGTGAATTGTTGGAATTGTACTATTCCATAATTCAAATGGGATTTTTCCTAAAAACCTATGAATTAAAAACCTATTTTAGATATAGCAAGCGGTGTTGACCGCTTCCGCCCACAAGTAGCTAGGTAAAGAGTATGCATTAAGCATAGTCCTAGCCGCTTCTTGTAGGACACGATTTTTTCCTTTCCACAACCTCATTTTGTTGGAGTGTTCTAGGATAAGAAAATCCGTGCTTGTACCCTTGTTATAGGCAAAAGGTTGAGAAGTTAGAATTCTCAAATTCTCCACCATGATCACTACGGATCCGGTTGATTTTGAGTTTTCTTTCATTCTTTACTCTCTTGATAAATCCTATGATTATTCCTAGGGTTTCATCCTTATTTTTCATGAAAAATACCCAAGTAAATATAGAAAAATCATCTACTATAACTAAGCAATATTTACTACCAATCATGAAAGGAGTATTATGACAATCAAATAAGTCCATATGCAATAGTTCTAAAGGTAAAGTGGTACTAAGTAAAGTTTTACCTTTGTGCGATGTTTTTGATTGTTTCACCTCTTGGCATGCATCACACATTTTGTCCTTGAGATACTTGACTTTTGGCAACCCCTTGACTAACTTCATTTTGGCTATTTTGGCAATGTTCTTCATATTGATGTGCCCTAGCCTCCTATGCCAAAGCCAACTCTCTTCTTCTTTTGCAATAAGACACTTGGTAGAAGCATTAATAGCATAGGATAAATCAACATAGTATATATTTGATTTCCTAAAGCCTACTAACATGCAATCATTTAAAGTTTTGTGTCTTATGAAACATTTTGAAGAATCAAATTGAACATCAAAATTGACATCACATAGTTGACTTACACTAAGTAAATTAAATTTCATATTTTTAACTAATAACACTTTATGAATGACAAGGTTGGGGGATACCTCAATTGTGTCTTTTCCTAGAATCTTAAGTTTACCAATATTTCCAAAAGACACCTTCCCCTTGATAGTGTGGTTGATGGTGAAAAATTTTCTCTCATCACTGGTCATGTGTTTTGAGCACCCACTATCAATAATCCATAAGCTTGATTCTTCTACCTATACAACATGAAAAATGCAAGCCTTAGGCACCCAAATGTTAGGACCGATAGCATCAAATATATAACTTTTGGGGACCCAAGCCTTTTTAGCCTTGTTCCTAATGGTTGATTTTCTTCTAATTAGAGAGGTGAAGGCTACTTCTTTCTCCTTAGGCTTATATCCTATGTCGGCCTTGTTATAAATGACCCTTTGGTCCCTAAGAATCATATCAAGATATTTGGACCCATTTGTAAACATTTCTAAACATGCATGTAAATCACCTATTTCCTTCCTAAGTTCATCATTCTCATTCCTAAGTGTACATGCATCATCACAAGACGGTTCTATATTTTTAAGTAACTTAATTTCTGCTTTTAAGTCCTTAATCCTAGTTTTTGATCTATTTAAGGCATTTTGAAGGAATGCAATGGTTTTGTAAAGTAAATATATCCTAGGGGAGTCTCTTACCTCATTATCACTTGATGATGATTTGTCGCTTGAGGATGAGGATGAAGACTCCTCACTTGAGCTTTCGGCTTCCTCCTCTAAGGCCATGAGGGCTAGGTTCTGGGTGGCATGATACATTTCTTCATCATCGAAAGAGTCCTCCAAGCTTAGTGTGTCCCATGTTTGTGACACCATTGCCTCCTTCTTTTTCTCCTTCTTTTCCTTCTTCTCCTTATGCTTCTTTTCTTTCTCCTCCTTCTTCTTTAAGTCTGGGCAATTTGGTTTGATGTGCCCCTTTTTATTGCAACCATAGCAAACAACATTAGAGGAAAGAGTTGAACTACTAGAAGACTTACCTCTTGAGGATTGGAACATCCTCCTCACATCCTTCTTAGTGAGTTTCCTTGACCTCTCACCAAACTTCTTTACATAATGAGCCACCTCGCTTGCCGATAGCTCTTCTTCACTACTAGATGAATCCTCCTCGGATTCGGATGAGGAAGACACTTCTTTCTTCTCCTTCTTCTTCTTATCCTTCTTTCCTACAAAAAGAGCTACACCTTTCTCTTTGGACGAAGTGTTAGCTTGCTCGTGCAACTCAAATTCACAAAAGAGCTCATCTAATTTAACCAAAGAAAGATCCCTAGAGACCTTATAGGCATCTACCATTGAAGCCCACAAGGTTGTTCTAGGGAAGGCTTGGAGTACATACCTCACAAGGTCTCGGTTTTCGACCTTTTCACCTATCACACGTAGTCCGTTGACTACCTCCTTGAAGCGACCGTGCATTTGGCTCACGGTCTCATTGGTCTTCATGGTGAAGCTTTGGAGTTGACCTATCAATAAGTCTCTTTTGGCTCTTCTAGTCTCCTTTGATCCTTCATTTAATTCGATGAGCTTCTCCCAAAGCTTTTTTACGGAGTTGAAAGGCCCGACTTTGGAAAGTTGCTCCTTGGATAGACCACATTGAAGTGTGGTCGTTGCTTTTGCATTAGCTTGTGCTTTCTTTGCCATCTCTCTTGTCCAATCTTTTGTCGATAGTGGTGCTCCGAATTTGTCGATCGACTTTTCGAATCCATCTATAATACTAAATCAATTTTCGATGTCATTCATGAGGTAGTATTCCATCCTACCTTTCCAATAGCTGAAATCGTTGCCGTTGAAAAATGGAGGTCTCGCCGTACTATATCCCTCTTGAATTGCCATGCTTGGTTGATGGTTAGATATTCCGATGCAATCCGGGCTCTGATACCACTTGTTGGGGATCCTTGGAAGGCTAGAGGGGGGAGTGAATAGCCTCTTTTCGTTTTCTACAAAAATGATTAGAGGAAGCACAACAAAATACAATAATAATAGAAATGAAAATGCAATGCTAACACGGAAGCTTTTACGTGGTTCAAAGATAACGCTCCTACTCCACGACGATCCTTAAGGTGGATCAACCCAAATCAATCTTCACTAATAAGCTTTCTCTTTTACAAAACCCTCCTCTTCTTACAAAGGATGAAGATTAGAGAGGAGGAGGGGAATTAAAACACTTAGAAAGCTTAGGAAATTTATGGGAGCTTGAGAGAATGATCAGAATATAAGAATTAGCCCCTTCTCGCTCCCCTTGGCCTCTTTTTATAGGAAAGATACCCATTTTCCCATTGAAGGTCCATCAGTCGACTGATGTGCTTTATCAGTCGACTGCAGCCGTAGCTAACGACTTCTGACGAGTCGGATTCACGAGATTCGCAGTCGTCATCACCAACGGAAGGGCTATCAGTTGACTGCCAACAGTAGCAGTCTGACTGATGATGCCCGTAGCCGACTGGCAAGTTGGCTATGAGCCTTTCTATTCATGGCAGTCGACTACTAGCTTGTATGCGGCAGTCCAGTCTAAGTCGGCTATCATCAGTTCGACTGGGATAACTCCCAGTCGATTGCTAGCAGTTCTCCGACCTCCAATGTTGTATATTGAAGGCCAGTTCGACTGACACAATGTTCCAGTCGACTGGCACACTCCAAGTATGACTAATTCATACTTGAAAACATACCCTAAGTCTAGACTTAACCTTCTAGCTTCTCCATCAGCCTTGCGCCTCCAGGATTTCTCTGAGTCCATGACTCCATCCATGCGCTTGCCTTCAAAAGCTTCATTCGGTTTCGTCATGCTTTGGGTTTCTTCTTTGCCAAAGTATGCTTGGACTTTACACTGCCAAGACTACATGCTTGGACTTATGCCGCCAAGACTTGCCTTTGGTCTTCCTTTGCCAAGGACTTCTTGGACTTTACGCCGCCAAGACTACATGCTTGGACTTACGCCGCCAAGACCTTTCCTTGGACTTCTCTTTGCTAAGATCACACTTGAACTTTTCTTTTACCAAGTCTTCATACTTAGATTTTCCTGTCACTTAAACATGTTCACAATTAGATCACAAAACATTGCCTAACTTAGATGATTATCCAAACATCAAAACATATAAATGCTTGGGGCATTGTTGCACCAACAATAACGAGTCGACTGCTCTCAACGGCAGTTGACTGCCCAAGGCGGCAGTCGACTGGTTTATGCAAATGTAGAAATTCAAAAATCAAAAAATAAATTTAAAAAAATCATAAGTAATTATACATAATTTGAAAAAATCATGAAAATTCATACATATAATACTAAAGTCAATCATTATGGGTGAAATTAATAGAGAAATTAATACAAAGTTCAAAACCATTGAAACTTTCAATATTTTTGACCCACTTTGTATCAACTTCTTCAATGGTGATTGCTATCAAAAGATAGAATTCACCAAGATTTTCTAAAATGATATTAAAATGTTTTTAAAAACCTATTTTGAACTATGGACTATGGGCTAGATGTACATGACTTGTACATTAGCTTTCCTTATGATTCATCATTATCATTTAATGAGTTCTAAACTCAATATGATGTACTAAATATGCACATGAGTTTAACTCATTTTCTAACATCTTACATGTGTCTTGGGTGTATCAATACACACACATGTCAATTTAATGTGAGATGTGGATTTTAGTTCTTAGGGTTTCATGTATTTTCGAGGCAACTTTATTTGATTCCCTTATACTTGGGACTTCAAATCATGTCATAGTTCTTAAATCAATTTTAATTAACTTAAATGCATGAAATATGATTATGACATATAATAATAGCATAAATGAAGCATGTGTCAATAATCATGATGTCATGACATACAAGTAAACCTAAAATACATGACATAGATACATAAATATTTTCATGACATTTTAAAGGATCAAAAGAAATATGATGTCATGACATGGTATATGACAAACATAAGCATGGCAATTTTATAATATCAAGGTATAAAAATACCTAAGTTTAAACCTAATTGTCATTTCCTAGGATTAAACCCAAATTTGTCATAATGGATCAATCTCCCAAGTGTGCCAAAAACCTAAAATGACACACTATGACCTCTAAACCTAATTGTGCCAATTTTGATTGACTTTTCAAACTTCTTGAATTTTATTGGCACATCCTAAAATCCTTTAGGATATAAATTCAACCCTCATTTTCAAAGTATCCCATTACCTTGGAAATGATCTAAAGTGCCAACTTTGCTATAGTTAGGTTAACTACCCATCCATTTAAGGTTGACACAACCTAACCCATCAAGCGTGGAGAGATCACACTCCTAGGAATCCAATATCTATTGGAGCTCCTTGGGTTTGCTAGGTACTCACTAGGGATATCCTCCCTTAGTATCTTCCTAATGACCTGCTTAGGCTTTGAAGCCTTGGTCAATTGGGTCTTGCCTAGGTCAGCTCTAGGGATAACTTCCCTTATGACCTTCTTAGTGGCTTTCCTTGGTTTCATGAAAACCTTGGCCACTAGGCATCTACCATGTTAACCTTAGGGATGATTTCCCTAGTAACCTTGGTTTTCCTAGACCTAGAAATGGTTCCATAATCAAATTGAACACTATGGTAGATCTCTTTGGGCATAGGTTTGTGACCCAAACCTTTCTTGCCCTTAGATGGTTCTTGCCTCCTAGACCTTAATTTTTGATCATTTGACCCTTGAATTGGATTTTACATCTTCCTAAGGGTCTTTTCTAATTTCTCAAGCCTTGACCTCAAGGCTTGGTCTGTAACTCTAATTTTCCCAACTTTGATTTTTCATTAACCCTTTGGAAAAGATTCTTCCTAGGTATATGCCCACCCTTCTTAGGGTTAATGCCTAGGTGATCTTCTACCTTCCTAATAGTTTCTCTAAGTAGAATTGTTTTAGGGTTATTGGTTCTAAATTTATCCTTAACCCTAAAATCACCTGATTTAGCACCTAAGTAATAAAATCTATTCCTAGCATGCTTTTGTTCATGAGTAATAGCAACAAACTTCCTAGCATACTTTTGCCTATTAATTAAAGAATTAGTATTATTTAAATTTACCTCGGGGTTTGCCTTAGCTCCCCCTGCATGCATATCTCTTCCCTTAAGGCATTGACTTCTATAGTGTCACGCCCCGAGAGTATGCCGTGTCTAAAAGCAAACGGACGACATCTACCCTGTACGTGACAATATTTCGGGTTAATATAAGGCTCGTAGGCCACAACAACAACAACATATTGTAGAAACGAAAACACGCTATTCACCCCCCCTCTAGCTTCCAATCGATCCCCTACAAGTGGTATCAGAGCCCAGATCGCATCGGAAGACTTTCCAAAAGGGGTATAGCACGGTGAGGCCTCCGTTCTTCGACGGCAACGACTTCGGCTATTGGAAAGGTAGGATGGAGTATTATCTTATGAATGATATTGAAAATTGGTTTAGCATTGTAGATGGTTTCAAGAAGTCAGTTGATGAACACGGAGCGCCCATACCAACAAAGGATTGGACGAGAGACATGGCCAAGAAGGCTCAAGCCAACACCAAGGCAACAACCACACTTCAATGTGGGTTGTCAAAAGAGCAACTAAGCAAGGTGGGGCCATTTGAATCGGCGAAGGAGCTTTGGGAGAAGTTGATAGAGCTCAACGAGGGATCCAAGGAAACAAGGAGAGCCAAGAGAGATCTCCTAATTGGCCAACTTCAAAGTTTCTCCATGAAGACCAATGAGACCGTAAGTTAAATGCACAGTCGCTTCAAAGAAGTAGTCAACGAACTACATGTAATAGGTGAGAAGGTCGACAACCGAGACCTTGTAAGGTATGTGCTCCAAGCTTTCCCTAGAACAACCTTATGGGCTTCAATGGTAGATGCCTATAAGGTCTCTAGGGATCTCTCTTTGGTTAAGTTAGATGAGTTATTTTGTGAATTTGAATTGCATGAACAAGCTAACACTTCATCTAAAGAGAAGGGTATAGCTCTTTTTGTAGGAAAGAAAGACAAAAAGAAGAAGGAGAAGAAAGAAGTGTCCTCCTCATCCGAATCCGAGGAAGACTCATCTAGTAGTGAAGATGAGCTATCGGCAAGCGAGGTGACCCATTATGTCAAGAAGTTTGGTGGGAAGTCAAGGAAACTCACCAATAAAGATGTGAGGAGGATGTTCCAATCCTCAAGAGGTAAGTCTTCAAATAGTTTAAATCCTACACCTAACGTAACTTGCTATGGTTGCAACAAGAAAGGACATATCAAGCCAAATTGCCCGGAACTAAAGAAGAAGGAGGAGAAGGAAAAGAAAAAGAAGAAAAAGAAGGAAAAGAAGGAGAAGAAGAATAAGGAGGCAATGGTGGCACAAACATGGGACACCCTAAGCATGGAGGACTCTTCCGATGATGAAGAAGTGTGTCACGCCACCCGGAATCTAGCCCTCATGGCCTTGGAGGAAGAAGCCGGGAGCTCAAGTAAGGAGTCTTCATCCTCATCCTCAAGCGACGAATCATCATCAAGTGATGATGATGAGGTAAACAACTCCCCTAGGGTAGATTTACTTTACAAGACAATTGCATGCCTCCAAAATGCATTGAATAGATAAAAAACTAGGATCAAGGACTTAAAAGTAGAAATTAAATCACTTAAGAATGTAGAACCATCTTGTGATAAATTATCTTGTGATGATGCATGTACTCTTAGAGATGAAAATGATAATTTGAGAAAAGAAATAGGTAATCTAAGAGCATGTTTAGAAAAATTTACTAATGGCTCTAAATACCTAGACATGATAATTAAGGATCAAAGGGCTATTTACAACAAGGCCGGACTAGGATATAGGCCTAAGGAAAAGAAAGTAGCATTTACATCTCTTGTTAGTAGAAAATCCATAATTAGAAGCAAGGGTAGAAAGGCTTGGGTCCCTAAGAAATTTCTAATTGATGCTAGTGGTCCTAAAATTTGGGTACCTAAGGCTTGTATTTTTCATGTGATATAGGTAGAAGAACCAAGCTTATGGATTATTGATAGTGGGTGTTCAAAACACATGACCGGTGATGAGAGAAAATTCTCCACTATCAACCACACTAGCAAGGGAAAGGTATCATTTGGTAATAGTGGCAAACTTAAGATTCTAGGAAAGGGCACAATTGAGGTATCCCCCAACCTTGCCATTCATAAAGTGCTATTAGTTAAAAATATAAAATTTAATTTACTTAGTGTAAGCCAACTAGGTGATGCAAATTTTGATGTTAAATTTGATTCCTCAAAATGTTTTATAAGACACAAAACTCTAAATGATTGCATGTTAGTAGGTTTTAGGAAATCAAATATATATTATGTTGATTTATCCTATGCTACTAATGCTTCTACTAAGTGTCTTATTGCAAAAGAGGAAGAAAGTTGGCTTTGGCATAGGAGGCTAGGACACATAAACATGAAGAACATAGCCAAAATAGCAAAAATGAAGTTAGTCAAAGGGCTGCCTAAAGTCAAATTTCTCAAGGACAAAATGTGTGATGCATGACAAGAAGGGAAATAATAAAAAACATCACACAAAGGTAAAACTTTACTTAGTACCGCTTTACCTTTAGAACTTTTACATATGGACTTATTTGATTGTCATAGTACCCCTTTTATGATTGGTAGTAGATATTGCTTAGTAATAGTAGATGATTTCTCTAGGCTTACTTGGGTATTTTTCATGAAAAATAAAGATGAAACCCTAAGAATAATCATAGGATTTAGCAAGAGAGTAGAGAATGAAAGAAAACTCAAAATCAATCGGATCCGTAGTGATCATGGATCATGGTGGAGAATTTGAGAATTCTAATTTCTCAATCTTTTGCTTAGAACAAGGGTACAAGCATGAGTTTTCTTGTCCTAGAACACCCCAACAAAAATCGTGCCCTACAAGAGGCGGCTAGGACTATGCTAAATGCATATTCTTTACCTAGCTACTTGTGGGTGAAAGCAGTTAATACCGCTTGCTATATCCAAAATAGGGTGTTAATTCATAGGTTTTTCGAAAAACCCCCATTTGAATTGTGGAATGGTACAATTCCAACAATTCATTATTTTAAGGTTTTTGGATGCAAAGTTTATATCTTAAATACCAAAGACAACCTAAGTAAATTTGAGTCCAAAGCAAATGAGAGAATCCTAGTTGGATACTCATCCACTAGTGTAGGATATAGAGTTTATAATAAAAGGACTCAAAAGATTGAGGAATCTTCAAATGTCCAATTTGATGAAACTTCCAATACATACCCTAGGAAATCCCCTATTGATGATGATATTAATAATGAAAATCAAGAAATTACCCAATAATTTTAAGATTTAACTTTAGGGGGTAATGGTTAAGGGGGAGGTTTGAATCAAGGGGGAGTAAGAGGTGATTCTGATGATGAGCAAAGGATTGAGATTAATTATGATCAAACTCAAATTAATACACCTCCTAGAACCATAAGAGTTCATCAAAATCACCCCTTAGATCTAATTGTGGGTGAATTATCTCAAGGTGTTAGGACTAGGTCATTTCATAGGGATCCCACTAGTCATATAGCTCTAATTTCTTGAGCCCAAAACTGTAACGCCCGTAAAATTTCTAGCAATTTTACAAGAATTTTTGGTTGATTATGATGGGCTTTATGTGGGCTCTTTCAAAAATAAAAGAAAATGAACCAAAAAGGATGCAAGGCCTAGGAATTGAACCCCAAACCTCTAGAGATAGCCAAACCCTAAAGATGCATCCAATAACCAGAAGCCCAACAGGGTTGTACTATTAGGGGAATATGGGAAGTGATAGTTAAGGGTAAGGGAGGCTAAGGGACACTTCAAGTGAATAAATAGGGGAATGAGGAGACATGAGGAAGCAAACTTGACATCTTCTCCTTCTCTTCTTCTTCCTTACCGAACCCTAAAGCTCCCCCTTCTCATCCTTTGTCTGAAATTCATCCAAGCAAGAAGAAGGCTAGGTTTGCTTCCCTTAGGTTATCTTCCAACCAAAAAGCAAAGCGAAGGATGTAAGTATCCCCTCACCTGCATACAAGTAGCTTTTCGATTGAAGTTGTTATGTCAAATTCTCCATGAACCATTCAGCCAAGACCTTTACTTGAGTTTTCAATGAAGATCTATGCCATACCTTGTATGAATATGATGATGATAGGATGCTAGATGGATTAGGTTAAGAGTTTAACCCTAAAAGCCCCAAGAAACTTTCGGCCAAGACCATAACTAGGGCTCACCATGATGATCCATGCTATATCTTGTATTAATATGAAGATGAGGAATTTCTAGATGAGTTTGGTTGAGTGGTTGACCTCAAAAACCCAAAGGACCATTCGGCCAAGACCATAACTTGGGCTCACCATGATGATCCATGCTATATCTTGTATTAATATAAAGATGAGGGACTTTTAGATGAGTTTGGTTGAGTGGTTGACCTCAAAAACCCAAAGGACCATTCGGCCAAGACCATACCTAGGGCTCACCATGGTGATCCATGCTATATCTTGTATTAATATGAAGATGAGGGATTTCTAGATGAGTTTGGTTAAGTGGTTGACCTCAAAAACCCAAGGGACCATTCGACCAAGACCATAACTTGGGCTCACCATGATGATCCATGCTATATCTTGTATTAATATGAAGATGAGGGATTTTTTAGATGAGTTTGGTTAAGTGGTTGATCCATGAAACCCTTTTGAACCATTCGGCCAAGACCCCTAATGTGTTCTTTATGCCATGTTTTAGGTGAGTTCATGATAACTTTTGATGTTAAATGATGCTAGATGAAGATAACATGCTCTAGGTTAGGTTTGAAATGAGTTCATGCCATGTTTGATGTTAGAAGAAGATAACATGTCCCATGCCATGCTTTATACATTAAAGAATTAACATGTGGTTAGTTAGACCATACATATATATAAGTTGTTTGGTGTTTAAAACTTTGATAGAGCTCCATGCAGTTTAGGTCACTCCATGTATACTTGCTCATGATGTTTATGCCTTATGCCATGCCCTATATGTGTGTGATATTTATGATATGTTTATGAAGTGAAATATGATATATTTATGAAATGAAATATGATATGTCTATGAAATGAAATATGATATGTTTATGAAATGAAATATGATATGTTTATGAAATGAAATATGATATGTTTATGAAATGAAATATGATATGTTTATGAAATGAAATATGATATATTTATGAAGTGAAATATGATATGTTTATGAAGTGAAATATGATATGTTTATGAAATGAAATATGATAGGTTGATGAAATGAAATATGATATGTTTATGAAATGAAATATGATATATTTATGAAATGAAATATGATATGTTATGATAAGAAGCATGTATGTATTTTACCTTCTGCATGGCTTGTACCAGGACCCTAACAAGGTCCAAAGGGATTGGCTCCTAAGTTGCCCTAGGCCGACGGACTAAGATCGGGCCTAGGATGGGCTTCTATGTTATGATGATGATTCCTAGGTCGATGGACTAAGATCGGGCCTAGTAACCTAGTAGGTTCGAGACTTGCTACCTCGGGTCTATTTAGGGATGCACGCTATGATGATGATGATGTGGTACAATATCGGGCCCAATATGTTGAGAGTTATGTTCAAATACCTATGATATAAGTTTTCGAAGAGCATCCTGCATATACCTTTATGTTATGATTGCTTATGTTATATATGTTACATGTTATGTTGCTTATGTTACATATGCTACATGTTATGTTTGGTTATGTCATATATGCTACATGTTATGTTTGCTTATATGTTATGAATGTTTACATGCTATGCTTAATGTCGATGTATGTTTTTTTGTGAGTAGGACAGGATCTTACTAAACCTATGTGCTTATAGTTTATGTTCCCTTGTACTGCAGATAAGGGTAAAGGGTGGATAAACTAAAGGGAGCAGCAGGAGGGGCAAGGTGTGTGTGGCAGTGGCATGGTGGAAGAGATCTGTTATGTCCCTTATGCATGTTTTCCTTAAGATGATTTGTTTATGGATTTGAATTAAGCACTAAGTACTTATGAAATAATGATGCATGCTCTATGTTAAGAAGAAGTACCTACGAAATGACGATGCATGTTTATGTTTAAAAGAAAAAAAAATATGTTTAAAGTCTTTCGCTGTAAGTAGTATGATGTATGTATGTACGATCGCGTCGCGCTGCCCCTCCGGACCCTAGGAAAGGGCAGGCGTGACAAAAACAATCAAAGATGCATTACTTGATCCAGATTGTATCTTAGCAATGCAAGATGAATTGACTCAATTTGAAAGGAGTTAAGTATGGGAGTTAGTTCCTAGACCAAATGAAAACACCATTATCACTACAAGATGGGTCTTTAGGAACAAACTAGATGACCAAGGAAATATTACTAGGATTAAAGCAAGATTAGTTGCAAGGGGCTTTAATCAAGTTGAAGGACTTGACTATGATGAAACATATGCCCCGGTTACTAGATTAGAGTCTATTAGGATACTATTAGGGTATGCCTCCTATATGGGTTTCAAAATCCATCAAATGGACGTTAAATCGGCATTCCTAAATGAGTTTATTAAGGAAGAGGTATATGTAGAACAACCTCCCGGGTTTGAGAATATGGACTATCCAAACCATGTATACAAGCTTAGGAAAGCTTTGTATGGTTTGAAACAAGCTCCCCGGGCTTGGTATGAAAGATTATCATCTTTCTTAATTTCTAAGGACTTTAAAAGGGGTAGTGTAGATCAAACTCTATTCGTAAAGTCAACATCAAAGGACATCTTTGTAGCCCAAGTATATGTTGATGACATTATTTTTGGGTCAACAAATGATGAACTTATTCAAGACTTTATTAAGAATATGGAAAAAGAGTTTGAAATGAGTCTAGTTGGGGAATTAAATTTCTTCCTAGGATTGCAAGTCAAACAAACAAGTGAAGGAATTTATATTTACCAAACCAAATATGCTAAGGAAATGATTAAGAAATTTGGTTTGGAAAATGCTAAGGTAGTTTCAACGGCAATTTACCAAACACAGCTCCTAAAGTTCGGAATTGCCCAAAAAGCACAATATGGTTTCAGATTTACCAAATCGCGCACCTAATTCCCCTTTTACCCCTCCCGCCAAACAGACTTGCAATTTAATGATGAGAGAGAATTTTCATGCATCCGAGCCACTACTGGAAATTCCGAACCATCTAAACGTGGTGCTGGGAATTCAAATCCCAGCACCACCTTTTTTTTATCTGATTTCTAATTTATATCGGTCTAATTTCTGAAATATTGCTGTGAATACCTAATAAAACCTCGAATATCAGAAATTTTGGCCACGGATACACAGAGGGACACTACTCAAACTCAATGGACTTGGATTGGATCGAAAAAGAGGTGAATAAGACCATCAATGAGTTTTGACCGAAACCCATTGATGGACTTAGAGGAGTCCAAATTTCGAAATCTTGACATAGACTGAAAGATCTTACAACATGAATTTTTGATATATCGAGGAAACTTAGTTTTAATCCTCCTATCTCCCAATTTTAACTTGTGTCGAAAAAAATGGTACTGAAAGTTGAGAAACTGGTGGAAGATAGTGGTAGTGGTGCTGGAATTCGCAATTTCAGCACCACTGTGGTGCTGGAATTGGAATTTCAAAGACCACTGTGTGGATTGGAATTCCCAGCACCACAAGAGTGTTGGAATCCTGCAACACCACCGTGGTGCCGGGAATTCCAATCCCATATACAGCTGGTGCCGGAATGTGAATTTTACCTCCGTTGATGAATATATTTTTTCATACATCATTAATTAATTATAATTAATTGCAATTGACAATATTAAAACTGAAATTAGCTAACTCACATGCTAAACACTCTGTTCTTGTAGTTTTGTGCGAGTTCGAAATTACTTCAACTATCGTCATCACGTATGCATAGTAAGTCCACAACGTTAACCCTTTCTCTGATTTCTTATTAGTTTAATGTGATCTTAATCTTTTGTTTTTTGAAAAAAAATAATAGGTATTTAAGAAGCTCAGGCCGAGTCTACATGATCTTCTTCGGAAGAATGGCGATCGATCCTTGCCACTTGATCTAGTCCGCGATATCGGTAGACAACTGCTGAAGTCTATTGCAGATTTGTGAAATATTAGTCACTTCTTATCGTTATCAGGGGAATATGCTTCAAAACTATAAACTAAGATGATGATTCTTCTTTTTATTCTCATTGTAGTCATGCACGATGATCTACGACTTATTCATACGGATCTAAAGCCTGAAAAACATTCTCTTGGTGTCCTCGGACTTCCTCTCAGTTTCTGATCACAAGGTTAGTTTTTATCTCTAATTTGTATTAAGAATACAGTTCAGCTTCTTTTCTTCGGATCAAGTTGTTTTTGCTAATTAAAATTTGATGAAAAGTTAATGATGAAAAATATATTCATCACCACAGTGGTGTTGGAATTCGCAATTCCAACACCATGTGTGCCGATCGAATTCCCGGACACGCTGGTGGTATCGATCAGAAGATTATCGGCAGTGGTCGGATTGAATTCCCAGCACCACGCTGGTGTGCTGCAGGATCCCAACACCATCAGTGGTGTCGGGAATTCCAATCCCAAGATTACGTGCCCGAAATTCCAATTCCGAAGACGCCGAATCATTCCAAAGACCACTACCACTATCTTCCACCGCCTCAACTTCCTTTTTTCCGGACAAGTTAAAATTGGGAGATAGGAGGATTAAAACTAAGTTTCCTCGACATATAAAAAATTCATGTTGTGAGATCTTTCAGTCTATGTCAAGATTTCGAAATTTGGACTCCTCTAAGTCCATTAATGGGTTT
The DNA here is from genome assembly GCA_025175895.1 of Wurfbainia villosa. NCBI lineage: Eukaryota > Viridiplantae > Streptophyta > Magnoliopsida > Zingiberales > Zingiberaceae > Wurfbainia > Wurfbainia villosa. The sequence continues at coordinate 76,315,781 of CM045990.1, forward strand.
CGATCAAAACCCATTGATGGTCTTATTCACCTCTTTTTTGATCCAATCCAAGTCCATTGAGTTTGAGTAGTGTCCCTCTGTGTATCCGTGGCCAAAATTTCTGATATTCGAGGTTTTATTAGGTATTCACAGCGATATTTCAGAAATCAGACTGATATAAATTAAAAATCAGATAAAAAAAAGGTGGTGCTAAGATTTGAATTCCCAGCACCACGTTTAGATGGTTCGGAATTTCCAGTAGTGGCTCGAATGCATGAAAATTCTCTCTCATCATTAAATTGTAGGTCTGTTTGGCGGGAGGGGTAAAAGGGGAATTAGGTGTGCGATTTGGTAAATCTGAAACCATGCTCCGCTTTTTGAGCAATTCCGAACTTTAGGAGCTATGTTTGGTAAATTGCCGTAGTTTCAACTCCAATTGCAACCAATACAAAAATAGATAGTGATAATGAAGAAAAATAAATTGATCTTACACTCTATAGGAGCATGATTGGTAGCCTTTTGTACCTAACCGCTAGTAGACCCGACATATTATTTGCGGTTGGTATGTGTGCTAGGTATCAATCATGTGCAAAAGAATCTCATTTAGTTGCCGTTAAGAGAATCTTAAGATATATTAAAGGTACACTAAATGTATGACTATGGTACCCTAGGACTAGGTCTTTTGATTTGTTTGGGTACACCGATTCCGATTATGCCGGTTGCAAATCGGATCGGAAGAGTACTAGTGGTGGATGTCAATTCCTTGGGTCCTCCCTAGTTAGTTAGAGTAGTAGGAAGCAACCTTGTGTTGCCTTATCCACCACTGAGGCCGAGTATGTGGCTATGAGTGGTTGTGTAGCTCAACTACTATGGATGAAACATACCTTAGAGGATTATGAGGTATCTTACTCCAACATGAAAGTATTTTGTGATAATGTGAGCACCATAAATTTGACCAAAAATCTGGTGCATCACTCTAGGACCAAACACATTGAAGTGAAACATCACTTCATTATAGATCATGTGGCTAAGGGGGACATTGAGCTTAATTACATTGAATCCAAGTCCAACCTAGCTGACATATTTACTAAGGCTCTCCCCGAGGTAGAATTTTCATCACTTAGGAGAGAACTTGGAATGTGCTTGGTTGAATAAAGGTGTAGGTTTGCATGATCCTATAGAAATCCTAGGATTTATACCTTTAAGCATATCACAAAATACCTAAGAAATCATGATTTTTGTATTGAGCCACTTAGACAACATGTGAGATGTTAGGAAGATGCACTTGGTTCATCATGCTTGTTATGATGCATTACTATGGACCAAAGTGTTATCTAGAGACATTAATCCTTCATTGGACCAATCATTGGGAAGACTTATACACAATTAATGTGTATATAGCTCCAAGAATATGATTGGAAATGTCAAATAAAACATAATTTAAACTATGTTTATCATATTTTGAGAAACAATTTTCAAGTGGAAGACAAAAGTAATACAAAATTTGCAAAATCATTAGAACTTTTGTTAGTTTCCAAGTTTGTATCAATCTTGCAATCTGAAAAACATATATTTTTCAATTTTTTTTTCTTTGATAGATAATGATCTCAGAAATGTATACACAAAATTTTGTGATTTTTCGAGGTTTCTAGAATTTCTAACGCATTTATGAAGTTGAAATTTGAAAAGGTTGAAATTGATTTAGAGTATCGATCATTGCGTCGAAACCAATGATCGATACCTTTGTATTTTCTGATAAAAAGATCTATTTCTTGCATTTAAGAGTATCTTTGAATACCCTAAAACTATGGTATGACAATATTCGGTATTAGCAAGTTTTTAGGACAGTTCTATGCAGTGTTTTAGGGGAGTTTCATAATATATATCTTTTCATTCCCAAACTTATATTATTGGTGCAAAGTGAGGATTTAACCTTCAATCTTTTGTTAGGCTTTGCTCCACAAATTATTTATTCATCATGAACCATATCTTGGATTAAGGGGGAGCTTAATTTCAACTTTATACCTTAGTTCCAGATTACAACAAATTTAATCTTTTTATGAAATTCATGAATCCTTCTCTTTTTGATGTATGTCAAAGGGGGAGAAGAAATGTTTAAGCTAGAATTCATATTGAAAATATAATGGAAATATGATTATGTGCATATTTTAAAGACCTAACTTAAATGATTGCCAAACATCAAAAAGGGGGAGAGGTGAATAGCGCATTTTCTTTTCTACAAGAATGATTAGCGGAAGCACAACAAAAATAATATAAGTAAAAACGAAAGCACAATGCTAACAAAGCCTTTACGTGGTTCAGAGATAACACTCCTACTCCACGGTGATCCTTAAGGTGGATCAACCCAAGCAATTCCACTAAGAAGCTTTCTCTTTTACAAACCCTCCTCTTCTTACAAAGAATGTAGATGAAGATTAGAGAGGAGGAGGAGGAGAATTAAACACTTGAAAGCTTTAGAAAACTTGTGGGGGCTTGAGAGAAAGATCAGAATATAAGCATTAGCCCTCAAAGCCACCACAAACCCTCTTTTTATAGAGAGAGTTGTTTTTCCCGTTGGGCTACCATCAGTTGACTGATGTACAACATCAGTCGACTGTCGCTAAAGCCAACGACTTCTGGCTAGGCAGATCCGCGGAGATATGCAGTCGCAATTTCCAACGGCTGTCTGATCAGTCGACTGATCACTTCATCAGTCGATTGATGAAGCGATCAGTCGAGTGATCGCCGCGCGGAGTCGAGTGAGACTCCATTATGTGCCCATCTTCGGCATGATCACGATCGCCGGTATTGATGATCGATTGCTCGATCGATCGGCAAGTTTCGGCGACCGATCGTCGTGGTTTCAACCTGACTCAGTCGAGTACTTGACCAGTCGACCGATACATCGTATCAATCGACTGATACTCATCAAGTATGAATAATTAATACTTAATTTTACCCCCTAGACCGAGACTCAACCTTCTAGCTCTTCCTTAAGCCTTGCGCCTTCAGGATCCCTCTGAGTCCGCGACTTGTTCATCCTTTGTGCTTTGCTTCCAAGAGCTTCCTTCGATTTTGTCATGTCTTAGGTTTCCCTTTGCTAAAGCGTGCTTGGACTTTACGCCGCCAAGACTACATGCTTGGACTTATGTTGCCAAGACTTGCCTTTGGACTTCCTTTGCCAAGATCACACTTAGACTTTGTCTTTACCAAGTCTTCATACTTGGATTTTTCCTGTCACTTAAACACGTTCACAATTAGATCACAAAGCATTGCCTAACTTAGATGATTATCCAAACATCAACACATATAAATGCTTAGGGCATTGTTGCACCTACACATATATATATAAAAACAAACCACAGCGGAAACTAACCATAACAACATAACAAACTAAACTACAACAAATACTCACAATGCATACTGGTATGACTGACCACATCACACATAACGGAACACCAACAAAAGCCCAAATCCACATGTGTACATCACATGACAGGTTCACATCACCTTATACCACGAAAAACTTCAAATACATAACACAACAATACGGAAAGCCCAAAACAATCACGGGACTCTCGGAGGTGAGATGAGATGTCAGCCAACGATGCTTCAAGCCGTCACGAAGACTTCTACCTGTTACCTGGGCGACAGAAAAATCCAGGATTCGTGGTGGTGAGTATAACTCAGTAGGTAATAGGAAAAACATGTATATATCAAGTATTACATGTAATTCAACAGCATAACCTAAAGGTACAACAGGTATACCAGCACAATATATAAATACATGCATATACCGTCTAACCAAATAAACAACGTATAACACAGACATACCTGAAAGTCTGCTACGCTACTCTGATCTAACTTAAGAATATATCCAACATATATAACAGGAAGAGTAATACTAACTCACAATATACTCATGATACAGGTCAAGGTATCTAATAGTCTGTCCAACAAATATACAAGTATCCAACACAACCGTATAACAGATGCAAGAAGCATGCATGAATATGATGTACAACCAAATGCAGCAAGCATAGTACAATCAAATGCAACATCACAATAAGCATATATATATAGACTGCATCTATATATATATTAATCACAACCATCCATATATATATATACATGCATATATGTATATATATGGTAATATGCAAAGCGCCATAAGATACGACAATGCAGTATGCATGGTCATGCCTGCGCACCCCTACTCGCTACCACGACCCCAGTGTGGCCTAGGTGGCATGACATGACAACTGTCCCAACTCAACACCAACCACCACTCTAGAGTGGTCGAGTGGGCAGTATGATCAAGTAGCATATGAGTGTAAAGAGCTCGTTACACAACGGGGGTCTATGCTGCTGACCACTCCGACTGACACTACCAATGAGTGGTCGAGTGTCACGCACCCAGGACAACTGCACGCAACTCCAACTACCACCATCTATAGTGGTAGAGTGCGGCACAACAAATGCTCTGCCCTCACACCAGTTATTCCTCAGGGAGTAACCTGGGAGGCAAAATGACTAACGAGTCTCTCAACCCCAAGGGAGACTATGTCGTCAGAATGCATGCAAATGACATGAATGTACTGTCACATGTACAGACATCTACCATAGACTCTCTGTTCAACAAAGAGTTGTACTCATCTGATTAATACACTCTCTATCCTGTAGAGAGTCATACTCAACTAATCGACGGACTCTCTATCCGGTAGAGAGCCGTACTCAACTGATCATAACTCTCTATCCAATAGAGAGTCGTACTCAACTAATCGACGCACTCTCTATCCTGTAGAGAGTCATACTCGACTAATCATATCAAGCTGGGACCACCGGTCCGTAGCGACATACTAATCACCCTTCACTTAACCATTACACAACATATGGTTGGTAATAAGTATGCAACATACGAGTATTGGAATAAATCCTACCTTTAGGGCATTACCTACCTATGGATGACCTTTTTGCCAATTTACAAATTGGGTCATCACCGGTACTCTAATATCTACACCCTACTAAACATCTAGGCCTATTTACATCACATTTATAACCCTAAATCATAATAAAGGAAATGTGATATCAACCTTTGAGTAAATATAGCCAACGACAAGTATCAAGCATAAGATAAATAAGAGCAGGGTCAAGATAATATGAACATCTAACATGCTCATATCTACGACTAAATTTGAATGCAATTACATCTACCTGACCAGGGTAGGAAATTACCCACCTGATAATGTAGATTATTTGGAAGTATCATTTGCCTCCACATCCAAGAATTTATCTCGATTCAACATCCTGCACACAACATTGAACATAATTAAGTTCTATCATACATCGCATAATCGAATCAAACTCCACATCGACTTTGTATCTCAATCTATAAGATTGAGTTAGTTATCCAATTAACCTAATCAATTCTTCACATCCATCCCTATATTTCATCATCAACCAACACCAGATCAGATAACAAAATAACCAATAATATACATCCATAACAACCTAGCTATAACTCTAGCATCACATCTATAACAATCCAAATCTAGACTTACCAAGTTTAGCCTCCATTGCAAAATAGTTCAATCCAAAGTTGTGGTATCAAATCTCAGCTGAATAAGAGGAAAATCGATCCAAATTCCAATATCCTCATCCCTAGCACAACTTCAATCACAAAGTCCTCTGATCCAAAGATAGAGTAATAAAAGTGATTCAAACTGTTGCATTAGAGCAGAAAGAACCCTCTCGATAACTTTGACATCACAAACCCAATGTAACTCTATTCTAGTCCATAGCTACAATCCAAGAAACAATGATATGGATAAGGAATTACCCAAGTGCGTAACTGTAGATCATTGGAAAACCACTAGGGTTGATCACAGTTGGTTATGACGGCTTCTAGTCGCAATGCAAGGCAAACGGTCTGTGGAACTTAGCCACCGATGAGCTGGACTACCGACAAGGGTGGCTAACGGTGGCGTTGAACACCGACACAACATCATCTGCGAGGGTAGCAGTGATCAGACTGCAAGGAAGAAAGGCGATAGCAATCGAGAAAAATGGGCAATCGATCTGGCATTCGCAATGACAAACCGAGCTCGTGGCGAGGAATAAAGGTGGCAACTGCACGGGATGCTTGTTTGGGTCGAACACCGACGAGACGAGCACAAGTGGCCGGCGTCGATCCGTGTTGGTGATGACCGTCGCCAAATCTGGGGAACTCTAGGAAAGTCGGACGCCAAGACTGTCCGTGGTGGCCGGAGACACATCGCCTGGCAGCGAAGAGGCGATGATGCTCGCTTGGGTGGCGGCGAGGGATCGAGAGGGAGGAAGAAAAGGGGAGCGGCTGCTGCGAGTGGGAAGGTTGCACGATCGGGGAAAGATGAGTCGGGAAAATGGACGAACCGGATCGAAGGAAAATAACGTTTGGCATTTAAACCAAATAAATTCCTCAATAGCAGATAGTCTAAACAGGCTTTACAAAAGCCTATCTGCTTTATCCCCATGAAATGCCCATAAAACTTCCGTTTAAATCCAGAAAAATTTCTAAAAATTTCTAAAAAATTTTATAAGATAATTTATTAATTAACAAGGGTATTTACTATTATTTTATTTTCCGATATCTTACATTCTCCCCCACTAATAAAAATTTGGTCCCCAAATTTCGTACTTAAGCACAACGAGTAAGCACTATCATGCTAATCAACTTAAGTACTTCAAGAAAAGTAAGGCACCTCAAGTAACAAAGTGGGGGTATTGAGCTTGAATAGTATCTTCCAGCTCCCACATAACCTCCTCATCAGTATGATATTACCATCCATCTTTTACGAGTTGGATAATTTTGTTCTGCAACTGACGCTTCTTGCGACCAAGAATTCACACTGGAATCTCCTCGTAAGTCGCATTAGGTTGAAATTGAATTGCTACCTCCTTCAGAGCATGATCAACATGCGACACGTATTTCCTCAGCATAGAAACAGGAAATACATTGTGAACACCTACCAGTGTTGGAGGTAAAGCCAACTAGTAAGCTACACCCCCAATCCGCTCCAATATCTCAAATGAATCAATATTGTGTGGAGCTAATTTTCCTTTCAACCCAAATCATTTCACCCTTTTCGTAGGTGAAACACGCAGAAATATCTGTTCCCTAACTGAGAACTCCAAAGGCCTTCGCCTCCGGTTTGCGAATCTCTTCTATCGATCCTATGCCTCTAATAATCATCATCCGATGACGCGCACTAACTCTACATCATGTTTGATACTCTGTGGCTCCAAATAGCTGTCATTCCCCGACTTCCTCCCACTACATGGGAGATCTACAGGGTCTACCATATAGGGCCTCAGAAGGAGTCATCTGAATGGAGAAGTGATAACTATCACTGTAGGCAAATTTCAATACAAGAATGTGATCCTCCCCACTACCTCCATAATCCATGACAAAAATCTTAATAGATCCTCCAATGCCTGAATGATACGCTCAGACTGTCCGTCAGCGAATGAAATGTTGCACTAAGCCGAAGCTCTGTGCCCATAGTCTGGTGTAGACTCTACCAAAATCGTGAAGTAATTCGTGGATCTCTATCCGATATGATACTTAAAAGTACCCCCCGCAATCTGATAATCTTTCGGCAATACAACTCTGCCACACGATCCAACGAGTTCGTTCTACGAATAGGCAAAAAGTGAGCTGATTTGGTTAGTCGATCCATGATCACCCAAATCGTATCATGTCCTTCACAGGTTCTAAGCAACCTCGGCAACGAAAATCCATCGGGATTTGCTCCCATTTCCATTTCAGAATCAAAATTTCATAGAGCAATCCAGCGGATTCCTAATGTTTAGCCTTAACCTATTGGCAAACTAAACATCGTGCAACGCAGTCTGCAATATCACTCTTTATACCGTTCCTACCAGTATAAACATTTTAAATCTCGGTACATCCCAATACCTCCAGGATGTATAGCAAATCTCAAATAAGGTGCCTCCGGTAGCAACTCTATCTTAAGTGGATGTGTGTCCAGAACACATATTCATATTAGAGATGGAAAATTATCTTCTCACAAGAGAAGTCCATCTACCGTCCAAAATCCCCTCCACCACACACTTTGTAAGTGCATGAAAGAGTATAGCGATCAATCTCACTTGTTGCAACTGTTCGCGTTCCAACAACACTATAGTAGCTACCGAGTAGCTAGTTAAATTCAATGAGTACTTCTGCTTCATACATCCACAAATCTAGATAATAACTACTAAAGCCACATCATGTATATGATAACCTATTTCATAGTTTCTTAACTGACATAGACGTAAGATACGTCTCATGCAACTTCATCGGAATCACTCCGATCCCTGAAACGATGCATTTGTGTACAACATCCTTTTATCCACTCCGGAAGGATTAACTAATACTCATGTAAAAGTTAATCGCCATCTAGGTCCTGTAAACTGGTTTCCCCATCTTCTGACTAAATGATCTCCATCATCACCTTTGTCAAACAAGTCCGTGGTATAGTAATGCTAAAACATTCTATCCACATCTACACTAATAACCAAATCATACAAGGCAAACCACCATCTACGGTGGTCGAGTGCGCAACTCCAACTACCACCATCAACAGTGGTCAGGTTACGCAACTCCAACAACCACAACCTGATCCAATCGTGTCCCAAATACATGATTCTCAAATCCAGTGGCGACTAAATCGTTAATTAGTCTAACAACTTAATCAAAACTCATAAAATTCATACCAAGTATGAAATTGCCATCTCTACACATCTGCATTCTATTTACTCTAAGCTGATGATATATCAATCATCACCATGACAATGATAATTGTATGACGCCATGTCACTACAATATCAACACTCCAGTCATAAACCAACCCTAGAGTATACACAAGCATTATTGGCTGATCTAAATAGATCATTCATCCTCAACGAAGGATATTTACTTTCAACAACTATCGCATTCCATCATCGATAATCGATCCATAATCTCAATGGTCCATCTCTCTTTCAACAAAGAGTTCTGGATCTTCTTAAGGAGGAATACTGGGATAGATAAATATCCCCTCTAACATTTCCTATAATCGCAACTCACGTTCTTCCAATTTCTATAGTGTTTAGCAACACTGATACCAACAACACTATCACCCGATATGTGATATTCGATACCAGAACTATTTTCTGCAATCATTTCGATCGTCTACTCCACTTGCCTATGCAACGGTAAGCCTTGGAGTTCATCCAAAACTACATCCAAATACTCTTAGATTATACGCACATCCGAGAGACATATCATATCATACTATTAACAATTTGACCATCCGTAAGGATATGTCTATAGTAAAGATAGGTCTATCCAAGTCTAAGGGCATCCCTTAACTTCTTAATTGTTGGTCCACATCTCACCTGATGGTAGAGATACCACCGACCCACAAGTCAATGTATAAGAACCCTTCTAATCCAACTGAGAATGTTCTAGACAAAGATACCTGTAAACTACAAGTATCTCCCAATATCTTAACCCAGAGGGTAAACTAAAGTAATACCCTTAACGATCAATTATCTACCGATCCGATCCAAAGGCTCCCCGCAGGTCTCGGCCTTTCTCCGAAGAGAACCAGATCAGATCCAACAGTTCACGACAAAGCGGTCGCATTTCTGCGATGAATGATCCGAGGATTTTTCCTAGATCATCCGATCCTATCACTTAATCCTATGAGCTACAATTGTAGAATACCGAATAGATACGACCATCGTCGTATACTCTCTCCTCCGTACAAAGCAAATCACATCTGGGGGTAACTGTTGTTGTCTGCATGAGTCTTCTGTGATGTCTTCTCACGATCTTGCTTACATCGATCTGTGAAGGGTAGTATTAAGGAACTCCAACCACGTCTGAGGTAGTAGGTTGCTGCTGATGAGATAACCCAATCTTCTGTGCTGATCTCTGCTGTCGAGACGGTGCATCATCCTCCCAGAATACCATCGATAGTCTTCAATTGAGTCTTCAAAGTACACCTCCTCCATGGTATTGGTTGCTCATAACAGCAACAGATGAACTGATCCAACAAATAATCTGACTTCACGTTTCTTCGTGATCTGCACTACACGCACTCAATCCCTTCGAAGTCTTTGTTTTGATTTTGCTGATATCCACGAGAACATCTTGATGATCTGCGGTTGGTCTTCTATAATCGAAAAATAGCTCAAAGCCTATGACTCCGATCTTGCTCCTTTTATCCAACAGTCGGAGACTTCTGACTCTAATAAGTTGACCTGCAATATCTACTTATCAGTCTCCAACTCTTAAACACTTGTACGAATTCATTTCTAAACTCCTGACTCAATCGAACATCTTCTGGCAGGATCTGATAGAAGATCCTATCATCTTAATCCAACAGTAAGCCAACAACCATGGGTGGCTTAAAACATCCATTCACCTTCTGGAGCTATTAAGTGGTCATAACCTCTGTAAGTATAATGACTCTGCATTGTAATCCCGTTATCGACAATCACCCTACTTGAAGCTCAAGAATTCCTAACAATGTGTCACTAAAAGTGACACGGGAAAATACTCTCTTTCAACATTACTAAATCATGATCAAGTGATATATTATTTTCCGAAGATTATTTTCTGCATTTATCACCAAATACCAGTTTGATCCCGATAATGGTATGCAAATAACTCTACTTCCTATGTATAACATGAGTTAAGTACTCAAAAGTACCCTCAAAGTTATACAACCAAGTACGAACAAACTCAGGGATCAAAATCTCTATGAAACACCGTAAACTAGTCTTCCGCTATCTGCATCAACAATAGGCTACTTGTCTTGTCCATTACCTAATAGGTAATGATCCGACTAACATAATTAGTGAAAATCTCTAAGATTGTAGTCTCTGATTTCCACAAGAAATGTGACAACTTGACCACTATTTTCGACTCGGTATCAGTCGGCTCTCAAAGGTAAATCACCTTTTTGACACAGGTTCAAGACTCATATGTTGGTGCAGTAGGCACCTAAGTCGAACCTAAGTTTTGATTATAGCAAATGATACAAAATTAAGCTCATGTCATTATCTCATGAGCTGAATCGAGTGTGTAGAAAATTGCTATAGCTGGAGCTGAAGGCTAGCGACACCCGGAGGAAGCTGCGGTGGTCGGGCGACACTCGAGTGACTTCGGAGAGAGCCGAAGGAATCGAGTGGTAGGCCGAAAGCGAAAGCAACACAGTAAGTATCGAGGTAAGCTCGTGTGTGTGGGAGAGTAAGAGAGGTCGTATCCTCCTTACAGGGATGATCTTAAGTGTAGATCCGACCAAAGACATCCTATAGATAGTCTAGGTCGAGATCGGATGGTCAGCGTCCGTCAAAATAATGCTTTCGTTAAGCTAACTTTGCCCTGTAGCTAGTATCAGTCAACTGCCAGCTTGGAGGACTCGACTGCCATCCATCAGTCACTATCTACGGTCAGCATTCGACTGATGCTGCTATCAGTCGACTGATGATGGCCATCAGTCGACTGGTGGTCAAGGATCAACCTCGAGGAGTCAAGCCTTATCACCATTTTTCAAGGAGCCATGTGCCTAATTTCCATTGGTTGAAGGTCCTCTCGAAAAGGGGCTCAAAGGCTATAAAAGGAGGGCCTCTTCTAGGGTTTCATCATCAATTTTAAGCTCCCAAAAGCCTCCGCAAAGCTACAACTCTCCGACAACGAAGTGCTTCCTCTCCGACATCTAGGTTTAATTTATTTTTATTTTGTTATGTCGGTATAAGCTTTATATCAGTTTGTTTCTTTACTTTTTCGAGCTTTTATCGTAACGAGGAGAGGGGGAGTGTCCCTCTACCTCAAGCTTTTGGTGTGTTATTGTATCGATTAACTCCTACCTCTAACGAGGAGGAGTTCTTTAGTGTTTTGCCCTCCGTACGTGGTCAAAGACCACTAGGGTCTTGGAGTAGTAGCCGAAGGCTACGAACCAAGTAAAAAACATTTGTCTCCTTTTATTTATCGCTTATCTTTCCACTGCAATTAATTGTCTACTCGGGTTTTAACGAACGAATGAAAAGAAAAAAAAGGTTTTATCGCTATTCGCCCCCCCTCTAGCGATCCGCTCGATCCAACAATTTATATCAGAGCCGGGGGTGCTAAGATCTGGTGAAACCACCAATCTAGCATTTTTACATATTTTTTTTTCTTTTTTATTCTGTTTTTTTCGAATTTATTTCATTCATTTAGTTTCTCTCCCGCACTACTAATCCAAGACGCGAGTCTTGGTACTTTTCGATTGTTTGTGTTGTTGTTAGGTTTTTAATCTTCATTCTCTTGTTTCTTTTTGTTTCAATGGCCCATCTCGAGGGTTTTAGCACCGTTCGACCTCCGTTTTACAACGGAGATGACTTCCGTTATTGGAAGGGTCGGATGGAATGCTTTCTTAAAACACAAATCGAGATGTGGATCATAATCCAAACGGGATTCACACTTCCGACTAATGAAGTAGGTGAATCCTTGGATTATGACCAATGGACCAATGCGACAAAAAGACAAGTTGAAGCCAATGCCAAGGCAACTCAAATCCTCCAATGTGGCTTGTCCAAGGAGGAGCTTAATCGCATTGGCCCCTTCATCAGTGCAAAGGACCTTTGGACAAAGCTAGTGGAGCTACACGAAGGAACCAATGAAGCCAAGGTATGTAAGTGCGATCTTTTGTTTAATAAATTGTATAATCTAAAAATGCAGGAACACGAATTGGCGACTCAACTTCACGCCCGCGTTCAAGACATAGTCAATAATCTACATGCAATTGGGCAAAAGGTCGAAAATCGTGACCTTATAAGGTATGTTCTTAACTCCTTTCTGAGGACTACCTTGTGGGCATCCATGGTCGATGCCTACAAGGTCTCCAAGGATCTTTCGAAACTTAGGTTAGATGAATTATTTTTTGATTTTGAACTTCATGAGTAGTTTAACTCGGAACCCGAGAAGGGTATAGCACTTTTTGCAGGTTCGAGGAAGAAAACCGCAAGCAAGCCACCCCCGAAGGAAGAAGAGGATGAGTCCGATTCGGAGGTCGACTCGGAAATGGAGGCCGAACTAGTCAACCTAGTTTAGAGGATAGTCAAGGGCAGAAAATGAACCGTCACTCGACCCAATGAAGGTAAGCCTAAAAGTTCAAATATTAGATGCTACGAATGCAATAGGTTTGGACATATCAAGTCCGAATTCCCAAAACTCAAGAGCAAAGCACCAAAACACAAAAAGACACTCAACGCTACTTGGGAAGAAGCATCCGAGGAAGAAGATAATGATCGTGTTCTCATGGCTAAACTGGTGGAATCAGAGACGGAGTCGGAACCGGAACATGAATCGAAAATCGAAGACGAGTCGGACTGCGAAGCACTATTCAAGACAAGCCACGGATACGCATCCGGTTCAAAAGATACACTCAAGGTAAGTCGATCCCTCATTAGTACACTTTATAATGCAATTAAGTTTTTAACTAGAAAAATAGCTAAGTCCGAGTCCAAGGTCGAGACCCTAGTTGAGGAAGTTAAACTCCTCAAACATGAGGTCTCCCTAACCTCTTCGACTAGTCGAGTTCAAGAGGAGGACTCAACTCGGCTTGAAAAACTCGAAGTTAAGAACTCACTCTTGAAGAGTCAAGTTGAAGATCTTAGGAACACGTTGGAAAGGTTTACTTTGGGATCCAAAGAACTTGACCTCCTACTTGGATCGCAAAGGGCCGTGTACAACAAGGTCGGACTAGGGTTTAGCTCAAACACGACCAAAAAGTCATATATGTTGATTGTAAGTCGATATAAAAAACGTGTCCAAGCATGGGTCCCTAAGACCACCTTGATTTCAAACTTTGGATCGAACTAGTACTGGGTTCCCAAGGACCAAATCCACTATGTGGAGAGACCGAACCGATTCAACGGTCCAAGGGGAGCTAGTACGAAACTTGTTTGTATTTTAACTTAGAAAATTGCATGCTTAGGTTCTTTATTTAGTTTGATTTTTCTTTTTAGAATGGCTAGATAGGACTATAACTCGTCAATACTTGATAACATAGTACCAGGATGCGGCGAGATGATAGTACGCTAGAAAGTGAAGTCTCGTGTATTCGGGCTAGATAAGGCGTATCTAGTTCGGTGCACTTGACCGAGCGGAACTAGCTGAAGCTACCTTGCCGTATCCTAGACTAGTTAGACCAGGAAGTGGTCTTAGGTGAGTCAAGTCTCTATTTTCTTGAAAATGACTTTGTCTAAGGAAGTGGTCGTTGTTCCGATCAAAGAAGACCTCTGTGCCTCGCCACGACCTGGAAGCCATGATCTTGAAAAGGTGACTTGATGAGCCTAAGGTCAAATCCGAATCTAACGCAAGGTTGACAAGTGTTAAAGTCATTAAATTTAATTCAAGTAAAATTGAAAGTCATCTCACAAGAACATATAGGGTTAACATGTTTGATCATGTAGACATGGGTGAGATGATTTAGGTTAATAATTTTCAGCCAATCTTTAATAAATCCAATATCCGATCCAACTATCTTGCGTGTAGGATCAATGGATGTTGGACAATGGTTGCTCCCGACACATGACCAGGGATTAACTCAAGTTTTCGAAGCTTCGATTTAAATGACAAGGATCGGTAGCCTTCAGAAACAACGACAAGCTCAAAATCATCAAAACAGGTGATATTGAGCTCAACTCTAACTTTATTATTCAAAATGTCTTATTGGTAGAAAATTTTCAATATAATTTACTTAGTGTAAGCCAATTGTGTGATAATAACTATAAGGTCATATTTCTAGAAAATGAATGCATAATTAATACAAATGAAACTTTTAAAATAGTCCTTAAGGGAACTAGAAATAACAATATTTACATTATTAATTTAACTAACTCCTCAACCAAGTGTCTTATGACACGACAAGAGGAATCATGGTTGTGGCACCGACGACTCGGTCACTCACACCCAAGACTCATCCACAAGATGAGTCAGAGTGACTTAGTCAGAGGTTTGCCTAACCTCAATAACTTGAACAATAAAATATGTAATGTTTGTCAACAAGGTAAACAATCTAGGACACAACATCAACTAACTAATCAAGAACGAACCAAAAGTGTTCTTGAGCTCCTGCACATGGATCTATTTGATTCACACGGAGCTAAGTCACTTAATGTGAGTAAATTCTACTTAGTTATAATTGATGACTATTCTAGGTTTACTTGGGTTAGGTTCATCGAACACAAAAGTGACACCCTAGATCAATTAATCAACCTATTTAAACTAGTAGAAAATCAACAAAGCGTTAAAATCAAAAGACTTAGGACTGATCATGGTGGTGAATTCGAGAACCACAAGTTTACAGAATTCTGTAACATAAATAGATACCACCATGAGTTCTCTTGCCCTAGAACACCATAACAGAATGGCCTAGTAGAACATAAGAATAGAACCCTACAAGAAGTCACTAGGACAATGTTAAACGAGTATAACCTACCCGATAGATTTTGGGCGGAAGCTGTGAGTACGACATGCTATGTCCAAAATAGGATCCTTATGGTAAAGAGGCACCTTAAGACCTCATACGAGATTTATCATGATAAAATACCTAACATCAAGTACTTTAGGGTATTTGGGTGTATAGTACATATCCTAAACACTAAGGATTACCTAGGAAAATTTACATCCAAAATCTCGACCGGAATCTTTCTAGGATACTCGACTACAAGTAGAGCTTATAGAGTCTATAATCATGACACCCTTAGAGTCGAGGAGACTATCAATGTAGTATTTGATGAAGGACATGAACCTACAAAACCCCCAGCAACCCCAATTAGTGAGCCGATTCATACTAGACCTAACTTTGATCCAGAGATCAAGTCTAGTATTAATCCTAACCTAAGTCAACCAAGTCAGCCTATCGACCAAGTGATAGATGACTCTAACCAAACTAGAACTCAAACGAGTCATCCTATTGATCAAGTTGTAGACTCAAACCCAAATCCAACTAGGACTCAAACGAATCATCCTATCGACCAAGTGATAGGTGATCCAAGTCTAGGAGTTTGAACTAGAGCCTCATACAGAAACCTTAGTCAAATCTCCTTAATTTCTAAAATTGAACCCAAAACTATTGACCAAGCTCTTCTTGATCCCGATTGAATTATTGCAATGCAAGAAGAGCTGGCTCAATTCACTAGGAATGAAGTATGAGAATTAGTACCACCACCTAAAGATAAAACAATCGTTGGAACAAAGTGGGTGTTTAGAAATAAACTTGATGATAAAGGTGAAGTAGTTAGAAATAAAGCTAGACTAGTCGCTAAAGGGTTTAGTCAAGTCGAAGGTTTAGATTACGACGAGACCTATGCCCCAGTAGCTAGATTAGAGTCCATTCGAATGCTATTAGCATATGCTACACATCGAGGATTTAAGTTGTTTCAAATGGATGTGAAATCTGCGTTCTTGAATGGATACATTAAAGAAGAGGTTTATGTTAGTCAACCCCCCGGTTTCGAAAGTTTAGATAAATCCGACCATGTCCTTAGGTTAAAGAAAGCCCTCTATGGACTTAAACAAGCTCCTCGAGCTTGGTACGAGAGACTTTCGGTGTATCTTAAGTCCAAAGGATTTAACCAAGGTGTAGTTGACCCAACCCTTTTCGTAAAAACCTTAGGTAAAGACATATTCATAGCCCAAATCTACATAGATGATATTATTTTTGGAACCACCAACTCGATCCTATTGAATGAATTCATTTCACTTATGGAAAGTGAATTTGAATTGAATTTAGTAGGAGAGTTGAGCTTCTTCTTAGGTCTACAAATTAAACAAACTAAAGATGGAATATACCTACATCAACGCAAATATACTAGAGAATTAATTAAATGCTTTGGAATGCAAGATGCTAAAATTATTAATACCCTAATGACAACGAATGTAAATATAGAAGAAGATGTAATCATAAATTCAATTGATTTAAAATACTATAGGATCGTAATAGGGAGTCTCCTTTACTTAACTGCAAGCCGACCTGATATCTTATTTGCAGTAAGTATGTGCGCAAGATTCCAAACCTGTGCCAAGGAGTCTCACATAACTCTAGTCAAGCGTATCCTTAGATATCTAAAGGGTACACTTAATGTCGGTATTTGGTACCCTAGATCTACCGAGTTCGAACTAACCGGCTACTCCGATTCGAACAATGTCGGTAGTAAGCACGATAGAAAGAGTACGAGTGGTTGTTGTCAACTTCTCGGCTCGAGTCTAGTAAGTTGGTGCAGTAGGAAGCAACACTGTGTTGCCTTATCTACCACCAAAGACGAATGCATCGCGATGGGTGAGTGTGTTACTCAACTTCTTTGGATGAAGCTCACTCTCCGAGACTTTAAGTTAGATTTCACACACACTAAACTCCACGTAGATAACATTAGCTCAATTAACCTAACTAAGAATCCGATATGTCATTCTAGGCCCAAACATATAGAGGTCAAACATCATTTCATTCGAGAATATGTGGCCAACGGAGCCATACAACTCAAATACGTCGAATCGAAGTCCAACTTGGCAGACCTATTTACTAAACCCCTACCCGAAGCCGAATTTAGTCTATTAAGACCAAAATTGGGCATGTGCGTAATAGAATAGGAACTTACAAATTATATTTTCTTACTACTATTTCTTACTTTTCATTTTCATGGAACTAGCATAGGACATACCTTAGATATCATGCACCTATAGATTTAAGGAGACAATACATCTCACAACACATAGGACTAATATGTTTGTGTACTTAGCCACGTAGATGAGCGTGAGATATTAGGACCTTACTCCTGGTTCCAGATGTAGAGCTAGTGCATCGCCATGAACCACGGAGTATAATCATATATACTAACCGACTCTGACCAGGACTGATTGATTTTTCATATCAATCAAGTCAATATGAGTCGAACATTTTATAGATGAGCTTATTTTCAGTATATTATTTTCAAAATAATATGGAACAAGCTTGGACTTTAAATTTAATACCTATATTTGTGTTTTACACACCCCCACTCTTTTCGATATATGGCAAAAGGGGGAGAAAAAGGCCAAAGTTAAGAGATCAAAATTTTCCCTTAACTCACTTCATATTTATTCACATGGCCACAAGTTAAGTAAATGTTTACTTAAAAATTCACTTAACTCATTTTTGTTAACTAAAAGGAAGTAAAAGCTAAGTTAAGAGAATTCTTAACTTAAAAACTTATTCTTAACAAAAAGGAAGTAAACCTTAATGTTTTACTTAAGGGGGAGAAAGGGCCAAGTTAAGAAGTCCTCTTAACATAAACGCTTTACTAAGGCCAACTTTAAGTAATGTTAATTACTTAAATGTTGGTGCAATCGGCCCAAGTCACGATTGACCAGGACTCGAGCTTGGCTCGAGTGATGTTTTGATGTTTCGACAAAAACATATGACAATGTAATTATATGACAATGTAATTGTCATGGGAAAGTCCAAGTCTTGAGTACTTGGCACAAGGAAAGTCCAAGCATGGGTCTTGGCATGGAAAGTCCAACATAGGTTGGCAAGGGAAAGTCCAAGCTTGAGTCTTGGCATTTGAAGTCCAAGGGGTTTGGTATTGGCGGCGTAAAGTCCAAGCGGGAGTCTTGGCGGTGTAAGTCCAATGTGCCTTGGCAGTGTAGACACCGTTGGCATGACATAGTCGATGGAAGTACCTGAAGGCTAGCGCGATGGATGAACAAGTCATGGATGACTTGGAGGGATCCGACAGGCGTAAGGCTGATGGAGGTGGCTAGAAGACTTAGGTCTAGACTAAGGGTGGTCTAGCAAGTATGGGGGGACCATACATGAGCTAAAACCTCATATTTGAGGTGTGCCAGTCGACTGGTGCCGTGTGGCAGTCGACTGGCGTAGTCAACTAGGGTTTGACTACGGGAATTGCCCTAGCAGTCGACTGCCATTGATGGGCAGTCGACTGATTGGATGAACAGTCGACTGATCTTGTGATTAGTCGACTGATGCTCGAATTTTGGGACACAGAATGGAGTCTCACTCGACCGCTGGGACGAGCAGTCGAGTGATGGCTCATCATTTGACTGATGCTCATGATCAGTCGACTGATGTCCTAGCCGGTGGATTTTTCCAGCGTGGATTACACCATTGTCTCACAGCAACAGTGTGATCAGTCGACTGATGGTCCCGAGCAATGGACCGATCGACCTTTTCCAGCACAGGTTGAAGATATAAAAGGAGCTCGTGATGGAGGAAAAGGTAGCAATTTTCTTGGGCGAAAATGAAGGGGAAAGTTAGTGCTTTCTAGTCCTTCAAAGCTAGTTCAAGGGAATCAAAGATCAAGCAATCAAAATCTCTTGTAAAGTGTTTTTCTTTACTTGCATTTCATATAAATTATTGTAATTTCTTATTTTAGTTTCTTACTATTGTAAGATTACTTGTAAGGGGTTTCTTCGCCTCCGACTTGTGTCGAGAAGGAGTGTTTATTATAGAGGTGTGTGATTGGCATCGCTAGGATTCGTACGAACCCGATCCGTGGACTAGGAACCGTTCGGTTCCGAACCATGTTAAACGATTGTGTTTGCGTGTTGTTAATTGTTTCGTTATTGCTTTCATTACTATTCCGTTGCGTACTAACGAAATTGTAGAGACGAACACGGGATCGAATTCCATCACGCGACGCTATTCACCCCCCTCTAGCGGCCTCAAATCTTCTACATTTGGTATCAGAGCCCGGGGCTCTTCTACGGATTAACCGCCGGGAGCTAAAAGGCTAGAGGGAAGATGGAATTCCAAAACAAGCTCGGATGGGACATCAACACTCCACCGCCATATGATAAAGAAGACTTTTCGGCATGGAGAACAAGAATGGAAACATTCTTTATGATGGATATAGAGGATTGGTTCATCCTCGTAGAAGGTTTTGAACCCCCTC
Source organism: Wurfbainia villosa (assembly GCA_025175895.1). Taxonomy (NCBI): domain Eukaryota; kingdom Viridiplantae; phylum Streptophyta; class Magnoliopsida; order Zingiberales; family Zingiberaceae; genus Wurfbainia; species Wurfbainia villosa. Next base: position 76,335,728 of record CM045990.1, read on the forward strand.
GGGACAGGAAGGGACAAGTCCTCAAGTTGAAGAAATAGACCCAAGAGCAACGGCAAAAATTCAAAACCGAAGCTACGGTAACAAAACTTTTAGAAGATTGTATACCTAATGATATTTTGTCTAGGCTAGGTGAATATCTTGATGACAAGGAGCTATGGGACAAATTAGCCAAGTTCAATGAGAAGTCCCACTTGGCACAAGTAGAAAAAGACAAGGAAGAGGATGAAGAGAGTTCATCTTCCTCATGAGCAAGTGAGGAATCGGAAGAGGAGTCAACTTCCGGATCAGTGGAAGAAGAAGTAGAAGACACCTCCACCTCTAGGATTGAGGGGGAGGAAAGAATTTCCACTCCGGAGCAACAAGAGAAAGCTTCGACATCTAGTCAAGATGAAGAAGCTCCAATTCCGGTCTCAATTAACCTAGGTAACTCAAACACTCTAATTTTAAATAAAATCCATATATTGTGTTTTGAGTGTAGGGAGTATGGGCACTACAAGAGCAAGTGCCCAAAGAAGGTTAAGAAGACTCCACCGGCGCCTAAAAGTCAACAAAAGTCAAAGGATGCCGGTTCCCCATCACCTAAAGACAAGGAGCACATCATTTGCTTCAGATGTCGGCAACCGGGGCATTACCGAAATCAATGTCCTAGGGGGAGCAAAAAGACTCAAAATGGAGCTTCACAAGTAGGGAGAGCCTCTAAGGCAAACCCTAAGGTATATTTTCATAATGCTCATTCTTTAAATTCTAAGCAAAAACATGCTAGAATTAATTCAAATAACTTTGCTATTACTCATGAATCAAAGCATGTTAGGAATGATAACTCTAGATCTATTTCAAAGAAGGAGAAATTTAGGACTAATGTCCCTAGAAATGTCATTCCTAAGAAAACAATTAAGAAAATCGAAAACCATTTAGGTATCAATCCCAATAAGGGTAGATATATGTTTAAGGTGAATGGTAATGCCCAAAAACCTAATCAAAAATCATTTGGGCAATTAGAATTAGAGAACCAAGCCTTAAGGTCAAGGCTTGAAAAACTAGAAAAGACCCTAAATAAGATACAAAATCAATTTCAAGGGTCTAATGGTCAAAGTCAAGGGTCAATATCTCAAAGTCAACATCTAGGACCCAAAAGACAAAAGTCAACTAAGGGCAATCAGGGTTTGGGTCACAAACCTAAGCCTAAGGTGGCTTACCATAGTGTTTCATTTGATTATGGAACACAAACTAGGTCTAGGAAGACCAAGGTTGCAAGGGGAGTTATCTCTAGAGTCAACCTAGGTAAGACCACCATGACCAAGGCTAATAAGCCTAGGAGGGTCATTAGGAAGGTATCTAGGGAGGTTATCCCTAAGGAATACCTAATTAATTCAATGAGCTCAAATAGATTTTGGGTTCCAAAGAGCGTGATTGATTCACGTTAAATGAGTTAGAATGTGCCAACCATGATTGGATGGGTAGTTAATTCAACCATAGTAAAGGTGACACTTTAGGTTATTTTTAAGGTTATGGTTACCTTGGAAATACATTTGAGTTTTAATTCTAAAAGATCTTAGGATGTGCCAATATATTTTTTGAAATCATGAAAATCAATAAAATTGGCACAATCTAGATTTAAAGGTCATAGTGTGTCACTTTGATCTTTGGCACACTTTAGGAATCAATGTATCAAGAGAAGTGTGTTTAAGGTATAAAAGTTACATCAAGAGTGATACTCAAGTGCCACACACCTTGATGTCTTGAACTTACCATGCTTCATGTGTTTCACCATGTGTTTGCATGGAAGGAATGTCTAGAGTGGATTGCATCTCACAAAACAAGTCTTTTACCTTGATTGTGTATTTCAACACTTAGAAAGGGTGAGATGTTAGGATTTTGAAACCATTGAATGTTAATGTTTGCTAAAATGAAATAAAACATCAAAATACATTAACGAATACATGAATATAAGCATAACATCAATATGTTCGATATACAAGATTAAACATGAGAAAATAGAATAAGTTAGATAAATAAATCAAGATTTTCTAGATCGCTTGCACATCAGTCGACTGATGGGATACATTAGTCGACTGATGATACTGTTCACCGAGGCTGAGGGTCATCAGTCGAGTGCTCGCAGAGTAGTCGAGTGGTGATCGCACACGATCATCGATGAGCAACATCGCTTGATCGATGCTACCGTAGCACGACCACGTAAGACTCGTGATCGATTGTTGGCCGAGCGATCACGGCTCGGTAAACCCACTAATAAAATCACGATCGATGTCGCACATCGATCGGCATCATGATTTATAACGCCAACCGCTAGGGTTCGCATCTTCACGCCTACTTCCCGCTTTCCTTCTCCTCTCCGTTCGCCACTCCTTTCTCGACGAGATTTTCAGCCATCGCCCGCCACCTAGGTCCTAGGTTTGATAGCCTAACTCTTCCTCTCACGTTTTCACTCATCTCATAACCCTAGTTCACTCCTTTTCAGCAGTTGTTTCTTCTTTTCCGATTAGGGTTCCAGTGTCCAGTCCTCCGGTGAACTTTCCGGCGACCCCTTCAGTAATATCCAAATATTCCCTCATCACCCCTTCAAATGGCACCGAAGTAAAATTTTCTTACTCAAAAACCCTAATTTTTCCTTTTCATTGTAATCTATTATAATCTAATCGTGTATTGGTGCCCTTGCATTTCATATTGTTGCATTACATTCATATAGGAGAACCCGTAGAAATGATCCACCCGAGGGTGAATCACGATTGTACCAACCTATGTTGGTTAGGTACATCGATAGGGACTTCTTTGTACGTTACTGTAGTGATGTCAAGGACATATTTGTATATTATCATCTCATGAAAATTGTCTTATGCACACATGCCATTAATGATGATCTCCTTAAGGAGTTTTATCAGAACCTAAAGAAGGTAGACGATGGCCCTACCTACACTACTCACGTTGCAAAACGCGATTTAGAGTTCACTCCTGCGATATTGCAGGAGTTTCTTGAGTGTAAGCCATCGGATCACACCTTCATTTTCTACCCTACCTTTGATGCTCCTTTACCCGAGCCATTTGACCATATCTCTTTAGACTCCATGCATGAGCATGTTTTTGGTCATCCTTGTCCACCAGCAAAAAATTTATTTCCTATTACTGAGCTATCTGCACCTGACAATGTACTCTACAAGGTCATTGTTGGGTGTTTTCTTCCGATCGTCACTTGGGGTCTGGCCAAGATTCGACCTCCCCATCTCTTTCTACTGTACGCCATGCATAATAGGTTAGACATAAACATTGCATTAAACATGTTTCATTGCATTGTGCATTTCATTTCCCCTGTACAAGGGAAAGTGCATATGCCTTATGGGCACATTATCACAGCATGGTTAGAGTCAGTAGGCATCAACATTCACAGGGGATCACTGAGGTCGCTATCTGAGGTGTACGACTGCATATCAGTTCGTAACTTCTCGTTAGCGAAGCTGCGGATGGGGCATGGGCAGATGGAGTTGGCACCTCGACCACCGCCCAGGGCACGTGGAGAGCCGCCTCTAGTACCTAGAGAGGCGGCAGAGGACTATGAGGATGCAGACGTCGCTGATGAGGAGGATCAGATGCCAGTAGATGCAACAGCGACGGGTCCATCAGATCGTCTTGGCCAGCTGGAGTCAAGATTCCAGGACTATCAGCAGACAGTCGACTCTAGGCTGTTAGAGCTCTTAGTAGGGCAAGCCTCCATGGGCGCACGTCTTGGTCGGATGGAGGAGAGATACATGCAGATTGTAGAGTCCCAAAGCCGCATCGAGCAGCGTCAGCTCGATATGTATGAGATGATGCAAGCTTGGACTTTGAGCCAGCAGCCTCCTCCACCTCCACCTCCTGCAGACGACTAGATCTAGAAGATGTTAGGATTTTCTTTTGTTTCTCAGTTTTTGTAATGAGATTGAGCATATCAAATCTCTAGTTTTGAATGTAAAAAAAAAACTGAAATCTTTTAAATTGAATGAAAATTCTGTTTGTGAAAATCATGTGTGTTTGAGTGTGTATTTGTATGAATGTATTGGTTTATGAAAATTGCTATATCATGACATGAAATTTCATCTTATCATATAACATGTCATGTCATTGGTTATGATTATTTTAAATGTCATGTGTTTTTAGATTTTATCATATGCCATGACATCATGATCATTGGCCATGCTTAATTATTGCTATCTTTATGCCATGATCATTTCATGCATTAAATTGATTAAAATTGAACTAAGGACAATGACATGACTTGAAGTCCCATTTATAAGGGAATTAAGTAGAGTTGCCTTAGAAAAATGCATGAAACTCTAATTTAGGGAGAATAACTCCACATCTCACATCACATTGACATGTATGTGTATTTATACACCCTAGATACATGTGAGATGCTAGGATAATAAGTTAGGTTCATGGTGCATAGGTAGTGCATCTAGATGAACTCAAACTTATTTTAATCATCACCAAGAATCATAAGGAAAGCTAATATACAAGTTATGCATATTTAGCCAATAAACCATGGTTCAAAATAGGTATTCAAAAACATTTTATAATAAATTTAGAAAACCTTGGTGAAGTCTATCTTTTGATAGACATCATAATTGTAGAAGTTGATACAAAGTAGATCAAAAACTTTAAAGTTTTAAAAGTTTTTGAACTTTGTACCAATCTCCTATTTCAATGGTAAAAATATTTTTCCAAAATTTTTCACCAATTGTATGCATGATAAGTAATATACGTACCAAATTTCATGATTTTTCGATATAAGTATAATTATTTATGATTTTCTAAAATTCATTTCTGATAACTAAAAATCGAGATTTTACAATGATCGCTCGGATGGCAATGATCGATGATGGTGTCACGATCGATATCCAATCACTCGACTGATTGTCTGATTTTGGGAAAACAAGTTTGTTTAACCCGATTTCAGCTGCGGTTAAGGTCCCTAACCACTCCTAACCCTAGGATATGCTTTGGGAAGCATGATGAAGGGTGAAAATCCATTGGATATGGATTAGGAGAGGTGTTTAGGGTTTGTATCAATTTTAAGGTGTTGGAAAGTTCAATGTTGAATTTCTAACCTTAATTTTGATGGCTTAGAGTTCCTATTGGCTTAGGGACTTCCCAAGGACATTGTTGGTGCAATGGTCAAGGGGGAGCAAGCCTTTAGGGGGAGGTATCCATCTTGGGATGATGGATGTGTTTTTCTCCTTGAAGAGGATAAGTTATTGGGAGAGTATCATCAATTGGGAAAATTGATGGACTCTTGATACTCAATTTGGAAATTGGGAGAGTGAATAGGATTGTCTCTATTGAGTGATATGGGACTTAACACAAGGAAGATGATAGGCATCCTAGGTATTTTTAAACCAAGGGGGAGATTGTAAGATCTCATTGGGACGTGAGACTTTGACCTCCTTGGAGAGATAACCTTTTTGATGTATGTCAAAAAGGGAGAGAATGTTTGGGAAATTATTTGGGATTACCAATTTGGAATAATTGGTAAGAGACTTGAGTTAGTGGTCTAACTCAAATGGTTTGTTTGGTTTTTGTCAAACATCAAAAAGGGGGAGATTGTTGGTGCAATCGGCCCAGGTCACGATTGACCAGGACTCGAGCTTGGCTCGAGTGATGTTTTGATGTTTCGACAAAAACATATAATAATGTAATTATATGACAATGTAATTGTCATGGGAAAGTCCAAGTCTTGAGTACTTGGCACAAGGAAAGTCTATGCATGGGTCTTGGCATGGAAAGTCCAACATAGGTTGGCAAGGGAAAGTCCAAGCTTGAGTCTTGGCATTTGAAGTCCAAGGGGTTTGGTATTGGCGGCGTAAAGTCCAAGCGGGAGTCTTGGCGGCGTAAGTCCAATGTGCCTTGGCGGTGTAGACACCGTTAGTATGACATAGCCGATGGAAGCACCTGAAGGCTAGCGCGATGGATGAACAAGTCATGGATGACTTGGAGGGATCCGAGAGGCGTAAGGCTGATGGAGGTGGCTAGAAGGCTTAGGTCTAGACTAAGGGTGGTCTAGCAAGTATGGGGGCACCATACTTGAGCTAAAACCTCATATTTAAGGTCTGCCAGTCGACTGGTGCCGTGTGGCAGTCAACTGATGTAGTCAACAAGGGTTTGACTATGGAATTTCTAGCCGACGCCATTGATGGCTCGATCGATTGACGAGCAATGACCGATCTTGTAATCACCGATCGATGCCGATTTTGGGGCACATATGGAGTCTCACTCGACCACCGGGACGAGCAATGAGTGATGGCTCATCACCGATTGATGCTCATGATCACCGATCGATGTCCTAGCCGCTGGATTTTTCTAGCGGATTACACCATTGTCTCACAAAGAATAGCGTGATCAATCGATCGATTATCTGAGCAATGATCGATCGACTTTTCCGATAGGTTGAAGCTATATAAGGAGCTCGTGATGGAGGAAAAGATAGCGATTTTCTTGGGCGAAAATGAAGGGGAATGTTGGTGCTTTCCAGTCCTTCAAAGCTAGTTCAAGGCAATCAAAGATCAAGCAATCAAAAGCTCTTGTAAAGTATTTTTCTTTACTTGCATTTCATATAAATTATTGTAAATGCTTGTTTTAGTTTCTTACTGTTGTAAGATTACTTGTAAGGGGTTTCTCCGCCTCCGACTTGTGTCAAGGAGTGTTTATTATAGTGGTGTGTGATTGGCATCGCTAGGGTTCGTACGAACCCGATCCGTGGACTAGGAATCGTTCGGTTCCGAACCACGTTAAACGATTGTGTTTGCTTGTTGTTAATTGTTTCGTTATTGCTTTCATTACTATTCCGCTACGTACTAACGAAATTGTAGAGACGAACACGCGATCGAATTCCATCTACGAACGAACTCTACGCTATTCACCCCCCTCTAGCGGCTTCAAATCTCCTACATTTGGTATCAGAGTCCGGGGCTCTTCTACGAATTAACCGTCGGGAGCTAAAAGGCTAGAGGGAAGATGGAATTCCAAAACAAGCTCGGATGGGACATCAACACTCCACCGCCATATGATCAAGAAGACTTTTTGGCGTGGAGAACAAGAATGGAGACATTCTTTATGATAGATATAGAGAATTGGTTCATCCTCGTAGAAGGTTTTGAACCCCCTCGGGATAGGAAGGGACAAGTCCTTAAGTTGAAGAAATGGACCCAAGAGCAACGACAAAAATTCAAAACCGAAGCTAAGGTAACAAAACTTTTAGAAGATTTGATACCTAATGATGTTTTGTCTAGGCTAGGTGAATATCTTGATGCCAAGGAGCTATGGGACAAATTAGCCAAGTTCAATGAGAAGCTCCACTTGGCACAAGTAGAAGAAGACAAGGAAGAGGATGAAGAGAGTTCATCTTCCTCACAAGCAAGTGAGGAATCGGAAGTTGAAGAGGAGTCAACTTCCGGATCGGTGGAAGAAGAAGAAGTAGAAGACACCTCCACCTCTAGGATTGAGTGGGAGGAAAGAATATCCACTCCAGAGCAATAAGAGAAAGCTTCGACATCTAGTCAAGATGAAGAAGCTCCAATTCCGGTCTCAATTAACCTAGGTAACTCAAACACTCTAATTTCAAATAAAATCCATATATTGTGTTTTGAGTGTAGGGAGTATGGGCACTACAAGAGCAACTGCCCAAAGAAGGTTAAGAAGACTCCACCGGCGCCTAAAAGTCAACAAAAGTCAAAGGATGTCGGTTCCCCATCACCTAAAGACAAGGAGCACATCATTTGCTTCAGATGTCGACAACCGGGGCATTACTGAAATCAATGTCCTAGGGGGAGCAAAAAGACTCAAAATGGAGCTTCACAAGTAGAGGGAGCCTCTAAGGCAAACCCTAAGGTATATTTTCATAATGCTCATTCTTTAAATTCTAAGCAAAAGCATGCTAGAATTAATTCAAATAACTTTGCTATTACTCATGAATCAAAGCATGCTAGGAATGATAACTCTAGATCTATTTCAAAGAAGGAGAAATTTGGGACTAATGTCCCTAGAAATGTCATTCGTAAGAAAACAATTAAGAAAATCGAAAACCATTTAGGTATCAATCCCAATAAGGGTAGATATATGTTTAAGGTGAATGTTAATGCCCAAAAACCTAATCAAAAATCATTTGGGAAATTAGAATTAGAGAACCAAGCCTTAAGGTCAAGGTTTGAAAAACTAGAAAAGACCCTAAATAAGATACAAAATCAATTTCAAGGGTCTAATGGTCAAAGTCAAGGGTCAATATCTCAAAGTCAACATCTAAGACCCAAAACACAAAAGTCAACCAAGGGCAATCAAGGTTTGGGTCACTAACCTAAGCCTAAGGTGGCTTACCATAGTGTTTCATTTGATTATGGAACACAAACTAGGTCTAGGAAGACCAAGGTTGCAAGGGGAGTTACCTCTAGAGTCAACATAGGTAAGACCGCCATGACAAAGGCTAATAAGCCTAGGAGGGTCATTAGGAAGGTATCTAGGGAGGTTATCCCTAAGGAATACCTAATTAATTCAATGAGCTCAAATAGATTTTGGGTTCCAAAGAGCGTGATTGATTCACGTTAAATGAGTTAGAATGTGCCAACCATGATTGGATGGGTAGTTAATTCAACCATGGTAAAGGTGACACTTTAGGTTATTTTCAAGGTTATGGTTACCTTGGAAATACATTTGAGTTTTAATTCTAAAAGATCTTAGGATGTGTCAATATATTTTTTGAAATCATGAAAATCAATAAAATTGGCACAATCTAGATTTAAAGGTCGTAGTGTGTCACTTTGATCTTTGGCACACTTTAGGAATCAATGTATCAAGAGAAGTGTGTTTAAGGTATAAAAGTTACATCAAGAGTGATACTCAAGTGCCACACACCTTGATGTCTTGAACTTACCATGCTTCATGTGTTTCACCATGTGTTTGCATGGAAGGAATGTCTAGAGTGGATTGCATCTCACAAAACAAGTCTTTTACCTTGATTGTGTATTTCAACACTTAGAAAGGGTGAGATGTTAGGATTTTGAAACCATTGAATGTTAATGTTTGCTAAAATGAAATAAAACATCAAAATACATTAACGAATACATGAATATAAGCATAACATCAATATGTTCGATATACAAGATTAAACATGAGAAAATAGAATAAGTTAGATAAATAAATCAAGATTTTCTAAATTTCTGAACTGGAAATCATATATCAGTCGACTGATACAGTTATCAGTCGACTAATCACACTGTAGCAAGATATCGTGAGTCAAGCAAATGAGTCCGCTGTAACTAGATCGCTTGACACACCGATCGATGGGATACATCAGTCGACTGATGGTACTGTTCACCGAGGCTGAGGGTCATCAGTCGAGTGCTCGCAGAGCAGTCGAGTGGTGATCGCACCAGTCGACTGATGAGCAACATCAGTTGACTGATGCTACTGTAGCACGACACAGAAGACTCAGCAGTCGATTGTTGAGCCGGAGCGATCATCCGCCAGTAAACCCACTAATAAACAATCGATCGCGATCGATGACATCACCGATCAAGCGCCACGATTTTATAACGCCGAACCGCTAGGGTTCGGCGTCTTCACGCGTCTACTTCCCGTTTTCCTTCTCCTCTCCGTTCGCCACTCCTTTCTCCGACGAGATTTTTCGATCGCTCCGGCCACCTAGGTCCTAGGTTTGATAGTCTAACTCTTCCTCTCACGTTTTCACTCATCTCACAACCCTAGTTCACTCCTTTTCAGCGGTTGTTTCTTCTTTTCCGATTAGGGTTCTAGCTTCCAGTCCTCCGGCGAACTTTCCGGCGGCCCCTTCAGCAATATCCCAATATTCCCTCATCACCCGTTCAAATGGCACCGAAGTAAAATTTTCTTACTCAAAAACCCTAATTTTTCCTTTTCATTGTAATCTATTATAATCTAATCATGTATTGGTGCCCTTGCATTTCATATTGTTGTATTACATTCATATAGGAGATCCCGTAGAAATGATCCACCCGAGGGTGAATCAAAATTGTACCAACCTATGTTGGTTAGGTACATCGATAGGGACTTCTTTGCACGTTATTGTAGTGATGTCATGGACATATTTGCATATTATCATCTCATGAAAATTGTCTTATGCACACATGCCATTAATGATGATCTCCTTAAGGAGTTTTATCATAACCTAAAGAAGGTAGATGATGGCCCTACCTACACTACTCGCATTGCAAAATGCGATTTAGAGTTCACTCCTGCGATATTGCAGGAGTTTCTTGAGTGTAAGCCATCGGATGACACCTTCATTTTCTACCCTACCTTTGATGCTCCTTTACCCGAGGCTTTTGACCATATTTCTTTGGACTCCATGCATGAGCATGTTTTTGGTCATCCTCGTCCACCAGCCAAGAATTTATTTCCTATTACTGAGTTATCTGCACCTGACAATGTACTCTACAAGGTCATTGTTGGGTGTTTTCTACCGATAGTGACCCGGGGTCTGGCCAAGATTCGGCCTTCCCATCTCTTTCTACTATACGCCATGCGTAATAGATTAGACATAAACATTGCATTAAACATGTTTCATTGCATTGTGCATTTCATTTCCCCTGTACAAGGGAAAGTGTATATGCCGTATGGCCATATTATCACTGCATGGTTAGAGTCAGTAGGCATCAACATTCACAGGGGCTCACTGAGGGCGCTATCTGAGGTGTACGACTGCATATCAGTTCGTAACTTCTCGTTAGCATAGCTGCGAATGGGGCGTGGGCAGATGGAGTTGGCACCTCGGCCACTGCCCAGGGCACATGGAGAGTCGCCTCTGGTACCTAGAGAGGCGGCAGAGGACTATGAGGATGCAGACGCTGCTGATGAGGAGGATCAGATGCCAACAGATGCATCAGTGGCGGGTCCATCAGATCGTCTTAGCCAACTGGAGTCCAGATTCTAGGACTATCAGCAGACCGTCGACTCACGGCTGTCAGAGCTCTTAGTAGGGCAAGCCTCCATGGGCGCACGTCTTGGTCGAATGGAGGAGAGATACATTCAGATTGCAGAGTCCCAGAGCCACTTCGAGTAGCGTCAGCTCGATATGTATGAGATGATGCGGGCCTGGACTTTGAGCCAGCAGCCTCCTCCACCTCCACCTCCTGCAGACGACTAGATCTAGATGATGTTAGAATTTTTTTGTTTTTCAGTTTTTTTGTAGTGAGATTGATCATATCAAATCTCTATTTTGGATGTAAGAAACTGAAATCTTTTTAAATTGAATGAAATTTCTGTTTGTGAAAATCATGTGTGTTTGAGTGTGTATTTGTATTAATGTATTGGTTTATGAAAATTGCTATATCATAACATGAAATTTCATCTTATCATATAACATGTCATGTCATTGGTTATGATTATTTTAAATGTCATGTGTTTTTAGATTTTATCATATGCCATGACATTATGATCTTTGGCCATGCCTAATTATTGCTATCTTTATGCCATGATCATTTCATGCATTAAATTGATTAAAATTGAACTAAGGACAATGGCATGACTTGAAGTCTCATTTATAAGGGAATCAAGTAGGGTTGCCAAGGAAATGTATGAAACCCTAGATTAAATGAACCAAAATCCACATCTCACATCCAATTGACATGTATGTGTATTTATGCACCCTAGATACATGTGAGATGCTAGGATATGAGTTAAGTTCAAGGTGCATAGTTTTTGCATCTAGTTGAACCCAAACTCATCTTAACTCAACATGTGGATCATTAGGAAAGCTTGGGTACAAGTCATGTACATAGAGCCCAAGGAATTTGATCCAAAATAGGGTTTTGAAAACATTTTAAAATCATTTTGAAAAACCTTGGTGAAGTCTATCTTTTGATAGCAATCACCATTGATGAGATTGATACAAAGTGAGCTTAAACTTTAAAGTTTTTAGTCACTTTTGGTTTTTGTATCAATTTCGCTATTTTATGGGTAAAATATTTTTCAAATATTTTTCACCGATTGTATGCGTGATAAGTAATTTACGTACAAAATTTCGTGATTTTTCGATATACGTATAATTATTTATGATTTTCTGAAATTCATTTCTGATAACTGAAAATCGAGATTTTCAGTTATCAGTCGACTGCCCTGGATGGCAGTCGACTGATGATGGTGTCAGTCGACTGATATCTGAATCACTCGACTGATTGTCTGATTTCGGGAAAACAAGGTTTTTTAACCCGATTTCAGCTGCGGTTAAGGTCCCTAACCATTCCTAACCCTAGGATATGCTTTGGGAAGCATGATTAAGGGTGAAAATTCATTGGATATGGATTAGGAGAGGTGTTTAGGGTTTGTATCAATTTTAAGGTGTTGGGAAGTTCAATGTTGAATTTCTAACCTTCATTTTGATGGCTTAGAGTTCCTATTGGCTTAGGGATTTCCCAAGGGCATTGTTGGTGCAATGGTCAAGGGGGAGCAAGCCTTTAGGGGGAGGTATAAATCTTGGGATGATGGATGTGTTTTTCTCCTTGAAGAGGAGAAGTTATTGGGAGAGTATCATCAATTGGGAAAATTGATGGGCTCTTGATACCCAATTTGGAAATTGGGAGAGTGAATAGGATTACCTCTCTTGAGTGATATGAGACTTATCACTAGGAAGATGATAGACATCCTAGGTATTTTTAAACCAAGGGGGAGATTGTAAGATCTCATTGGGACGTGAGACTTTGACCTCCTTGGAGAGATAACCTTTTTGATGTATGTCAAAAAGGGGGAGAATGTTTGGGAAATTATTTGGGATTACCAATTTGGAATAATTGGTAAGAGACTTGAGTTAGTGGTCTAACTCAAATGGTTTGTTTGGTTTTTGTCAAACATCAAAAAGGGGGAGATTGTTGGCGCAATCGGCCCAGGTCACGATTGACCAGGACTCGAGCTTGGCTCGAGTGATGTTTTGATGTTTCGACAAAAACATATGATAATGTAATTATATGACAATGTAATTATCATGGGAAAGTTCAAGTCTTGAGTACTTGGCACAAGGAAAGTCTAAGCATGGGTCTTGGTATGGAAAGTCCAACATAGGTTGGCAAGGGAAAGTCCAAGCTTGAGTCTTGGCATTTGAAGTCCAAGGGGTTTGGTATTGGCGGTGTAAAGTCCAAGCGGGAGTCTTGGCGGCGTAAGTCCAATGTGCCTTGGCGGTGTAGACACCGTTAGCATGACATAGCCGATGGAAGCACCTGAAGGCTAGCGCGATGGATGAACAAGTCATGGATGACTTGGAGGGATCCGAGAGTCGTAAGGCTGATGGAGGTGGCTAGAAGGCTTAGGTATAGACTAAGGGTGGTCTAGCAAGTATGGGGGCACCATACTTGAGCTAAAACCTCATATTTGAGGTGTGCCAGTCGACTGGTGCCGTGTGGCAGTTGACTGACGTAGTCAACTAGGGTTTGACTGCGGGAATTTTAGCTGATCGCCATTGATGGGGGCGATCGATTGATGAGCAATGATCGATCTTGTGATCACCGATCGATGCTCAGATTTTGGGGCACAGAATGGAGTCTCACTCGACCGCTGGGACGAGCAGTCGAGTGATGGCTCATCAGTCGACTGATGCTCATGATCAGTCGAGTGATGTCCTAGTCGTTGGATTTTTCCAGCGTGGATTACACCGTTGTCTCACAGCAACAATGTGATCAGTCGACTGATGGTCCTGAGCAGTCGACTGATCGACTTTTTCCAGCACAGGTTGAAGCTATATAAGGAGCTCGTGCTTGAGGAAAAGATAGCGATTTTCTTGGGCGAAATTGAAGGGGAAAGTTGGTGCTTTCCAGTCCTTCAAAGCTAGTTCAAGGCAATCAAAGATCAAGCAATCAAAATCTCTTGTAAAGTGTTTTTCTTTACTTGCATTTCATATAAATTATTGTAATTGCTTGTTTTAGTTTCTTACTGTTGTAAGATTACTTGTAAGGGGTTTCTCCGCCTCCGACTTGTGTCGAGGAGTGTTTATTATAGTGGTGTGTGATTAACATCGCTAGGGTTCGTACGAACCCGATCCGTGGACTAAGAACCGTTCGGTTCCGAACCACGTTAAATGATTGTGTTTGCGTGTTGTTAATTGTTTCATTATTGCTTTCATTACTATTTCACTGCGTACTAACGAAATTGTAGAGACGAACACGCGATCGAATTCCATCTATGAACGAACTCTACGCTATTCACCCCCACTCTAGCGGCTTCAAATCTCCTACAGAGGAGTCAAGCCTTATCACCATTTTTCAAGGAGCCATGTGTCTAATTTCCATTGGTTGAAGGTCCTCTCGAAAAGGGGCTCAAAGGCTATAAAAGGAGGGCCTCTCCTAGGGTTTCATCATCAATTTTAAGCTCCCAAAAGCCTCCGCAAAGCTACAACTCTCCGACAATGAAGTGCTTCCTCTCCAACGTCTAGGTTTAATTTGTTTTTATTTTGTTACGTCGGTATAAGCTTTATATCAGTTTGTTTCTTTACTTTTTTGAGCTTTTATTGTAACGAGGAGAGGGGGAGTGTCCCTCTACCTCAAGCTTTTGGTGTGTTCTTGTATCGATTAACTCCTACCTCTAACGAGGAGGAGTTATTTAGTGTTTTGCCCTCCGTACGTGGTCAAGGACCACTAGGGCCTTGGAGTAGTAGCCGAAGGCTATAAACCAAGTAAAAAAACATTTGTCTCCTTTTATTTATCGCTTATCTTTCCGCTGCAATTAATTGTCTACTCGGGTTTTAACGAACGAACGAAGAGAAAAAAAAAGGTTTTATCGCTATTCACCCCCCCTCTAGCGATCCAACATCACAGACTCAGCAGGTCGTGCCCGTGGTCAACTCAAACCACGATTACTAAGAATAACCAACCTACTACAAGTTATTCCCTGTTATAAGCATCTAAATTCATAGACAAAAAAATCGGGAGTTAAACCCTAACGGCAACTCCGGTTGGTCGCCTCGGTGGGTGACTTCTACTATGAGTCTGTACAGGTATAATAACTCTAGCTGTATACACCTATTGATCAAGTTTAGATAAATATCTACTAAACTATAAGTTATCAGGAATTCTTACCTCGTGTTGCTTGGAGCTCAGGCCGCTGTCAATCTCATCTCAGAAAACCAAAATCGAACAAATCGACTCCCGAGAATCCAAGACTCGACACAAAACAACATTGTATGACATCGCAGAACATAGGGCTCTGATACCACTAAAGTTGTCACGCCCCGAGAGTATGTCGTGCCGAAAAGCAAACGGACGACATCTTCCCTGTACGTGACAACATTTCGGGTTAATACAAGGCCCGTAGGCCACAACAACAACAACATATATATATAAATACAAACCACAGAGGAAACTAACCACAACAACATAACAAAATAAACTACAACAAATACTCACAATGCGTACCGGTATGACTGACCACATCACACATAATGGAACACCAACAAAAACCTAAATCATTGTGTGTACATCACATGACAGGTTCACATCACCTTATACCACGAAAAACTTCAAATACATAACACAACAATACGGAAAGCCCAAAACAATCACGGGAGTTTTGGAGGTGAGATGAGATGTCAGCCAGGGGTGCTCCAAGCCGTCACGAAGACTTCTACCTGTTACCTGGGCGACAGAAAAACCCAGGGTCCGTGGTGGTTAGTATAACTCAGCAGGTAATAGGAAAAACATGTATATATCAAATATTACATGTAATTCAACAGCATAACCTAAAGGTACAATAGGTATACCAACACAGTATATAAATACATGCATATACCGTCTAACCAAATAAACAACGTATAACGCAGACATACCTGAAAGTCTGCTACGCTACTCTGATCCAACCTGAGAATATATCCAACATATATAATAGGAAGAGTAATACTAACTTACAATATACTTATAATATAGGTCAAGGTATCTAATGGTCTGTCCAACAAATATACAAGTATCCGACACAACCGTATAACAGATGCAAGAAGGATGCATGAATATGATGTACAACCAAATGCAGCAAGCATAGTACAATCAAATGCAACATCACAATAAGCATATATATATAGACTGCATATATATATATATATATATATATATATATATATATACATGCATATATATATATATATATATATATATATATATGGTAATATGCAAAGCGCCATAAGATACGACAATGCAGCATGCATGGTCTTGCCTACGCACCCCTACTCGCTACAATGACCCCAGTGTGGCCTAGGTGGCACGACATAACAACTATCCCAACTCAACACCAACCACTATTTTAGAGTGGCCGAGTGGGCAGTATGATCATGTAGCATATGAGCGTAAAGAGCTCGCTACACAACGGGGGTCCCTTCTGCTGGCCACTCCGACTGACACTATCAATGAGTGATCGAGTGCCACGCACCCAGGACAACTACACGTAACTCCAACTACCACCATCTATAGTGGTAGAGTGTGACACAACAAATGCTCTGCCCTCACACCAGTTATTCCTCGGGGAGTAACCTGGGAGGTAAGATGACTAACGACTCTCTCAACCCCAAGGGAGACTATGTCATCAGAATGCATGCAAATGACATGAATGTACTGTCACACATACAGACATTTACCACAGACTCTCTGTTTAACAGAGAGTCATACCCATCTGATCAATACACTCTCTATCTTGTAGAGAGTCGTACTCAACTGATCGATGGATTCTCTATCCTGTAGAGAGTCGTACTCAACTAATCATAACTCTCTACCCAATAGAGAGTCGTATTCAATAGATCAACGCACTCTCTATCCTGTAGAGAGTCATACTCGACTAATCATATCAAGCTGGGACTATCGGTTGGTAGTGACACAGTAATCACCCTTCACTTAACCATTACACAACACATGGTTGGTAATAAGTATGTAACATACGAGTATTGGAATAAATCCTACCTTTAGGGCATTACCTACCAACGGATGACCTTTTTGCCAATTTACAAATTGGGTCATCACCCGTACTCTAACATCTACACCCTACTAAACATCTAGGCCTATTTACATCACATCTATAACCCTAAATCATAATAAAGGAAATGTGATATCAACCTTTGAGTAAATATAGCCAACGACAAGTATCAAGCATAAGATAAATAAGAGCATGGTCAAGATAATATGAACACCTAACATGCTCATATCTACGATTAAATCTGAATGCAATTACATCTACCTGACCAGGGTAGGAAATTACCCACCTGATAATGTAGATTATTTGGAAGTATCATTTGCCTCCACGTCCAAGAATTTATCTCGATTCAACATCCTGCACACAACATTGAACATAATTAAGTTCTATCGTACATCACATAATTGAATCAAACTCCACATCGACTTCGTATCTCAATCTATAAGATTGAGTTAGTTATCCAATTAACCTAATCAATCCTTCACATCCATCCCTATATTTCATCATCAACCAACACCAGATCAGATAACGAAATAACCAATAGTATACATCCATAACAACCTAGCTGTAACTCTAGCATCACATCTATAACAATCCAAATCCAGACTTACCAAGTTTAGCCTCCGTTGCAAAATAGTTCAATCCAAAGTTGTGGTATCAAATCTCAGCTGAATAAGAGGAAAATCGATCCAAATTCCAATATCCTCATCCCTAGCACAGCTTCAATCACAAAGTCCTCTGATCCAAAGACAGAGTAATAAAAATGATTCAAACTGTTGCATTAGAGCAGAAAGAACCCCTCTGATAACCTGATCACTGTAAGACATCACAAACCCAATGTAACTCTATTCTAGTCCATAGCTACAATCCAAGAAACAATGATAGGGATTAGGAATTACCCAAGTGCATAACTGTAAATCATTGGAAAACCACTAGGGTTGATCACAGTTGGTTATGACGGCTTCTAGTCGCAATGCAAGGCAAACGATCCGCGGAACTCAGCCACCGATGTGCTGGACTACCGACAAGGGTGGCTAATGGTCGCGTTGAACACTGACACAACATCATCTACGAGGGTAGCAGCGATCAGACCGCAAGGAAGAAAGGCGACAACAATCGAGAAAAATGGGCAATCGATCTAGCATTCGCAATGACATACTGAGCTCGTGGCGAGGAGGAAAGGCGGCAACTGCATGGGATGCTTGTTTGGGTCGAACACCGACGAGACGAGTGCAAGTGGACGATGTCGATCTGTGTTGGTGATGACCGTCGCCAGATCTGGGCAACTCTAGGAAAGTTGACCGCTGAGACTGTCTGTGGTGGCCGGAGACACATCGCCTGGCAGCGAAGAGGCGATGATGCTCGCTTGGGTGGCGCGCGAGGGATCGAGAGGGAGGAAGAAAAGGAGAGCGGCGGCTGCGAGTGGGAAGGTTGCGCGATCGGGGAAAGATGAGAGGAAGAGGAGTTGGGAAAATGGACGAACCAGATCGGAGGAAAATAACGTTTGACTTTTAAACAAAATAAATTCCTTAATAGCAGATAGTCTAAATAGGCTTTACAAAAGTCTATCCGCTTTATCCCCATGAAATTCCCATAAAACTTCCGTTTAAATCCAAAAAAATTTCTAAAAAATCTTGAAAAATTCTATAAGATAATTTATTAATTAACAAGGGTATTTACTATTATTTTATTTTCCGGTATCTTACATATAGTGTCCCTTTTGATGACATTTGAAGAAAATAATGTGCTCCTTGCTTTTAATTGTTGAGGCACCGACATTCTTAGGATTTTCATGAATTTTTATCGCCGGTTGAGTCTTCTTGAGTCTTTTTTGGACACTTGCTCTTGTAGTATCCTTGCTCCCTACACTCAAAGCATACAATATTATTTTTATTTTTAATTTTCATGCTTGAGTTACCTAGAGTGGTGGTAGAAGCCTCTTGAACTTGTTCATCACTTCTCCTGAAGGTTGATGCTTCTTCTTGCTCTTCCTCTGGTGTGGAAAGTCTCTCCTCCCCCTCAATCCTAGATGTGGAGACTTCTTCCAATTCTTCCACTTCTTCTATTGATCCAATTGTTGATTCCTTCTCAACCTCCGAATCCTCACTCTCTTGCGAGGATGAGCTTTCTTCCTCCTCCTTGGATCCCTTCTTATCCTCTTGGGACGGTTGAGGCTTCTCATAGAATTTTGCCAATTTGCTCCAAAGCTCCTTGGCATTCACCTAATTTACACAAAATATCATTAGGTATTAAATTAATAAAAAAATTTATTACCTTTTTATTTTTCTTGAATTTTTGGAGTTGTTCCTCGATCCATTTCTTCATCTTAAGGAATCCTCCCTTCGACCCTCTTGGATATTCGAATCCTTCCATCAAGATGAACCAATCTTCGATGTTAATCATAAGGAAGGTTTCTATACTCTCCTTCCATTGGTGAAAGCCCCCAATTCCAAAAAATCTATAAGGCAGCGGATTGTTAATGTCACAATCTAGTCCAAGGTTTGGCAATTCCATCCTCCTCTTCAACCTCTAGCGATGCTCCCTTAACAGTTAGTCCGTAGAAAAGCTCTTAGCTCTGATACCACTTGGAGGTATCAGAGCATCTTCTGTAAGGGATCGTTTGAAAGCTAGAGGGGGGGGGGTGAATAGCTCTTTTCGTTTCTACAAAAATAATTAGCGGAAGCAAATACAAGTAATATATGTAAAAACAAAAACCAATGCTAACAAAGCCTTTACGTGGTTCGGAAATAACGCTCCTACTCCACGGCGATCCTTAAGGTGGATCAACCCAAGAAATTTCACTATGAAGCTTTCTCTTTACAAAGACCTCCTCTTCTTACAAAAGATGACAATGAAGATTTGAGAGGAGAAAGGAGATTAATACACTTAGAAAGCTTGGAAAACTTGTAGGAGCTTAGAAGAAAGATCAGAATATAAGCATTAGGCTCTTCTTGCTCCCCTTGGGCTCTTTTTATAGGAAAGAGCCTCTTTTTCCCGTTGGAGGTCTATCAGTCGACTGATGACTTTCATCAGTCGACTGCCGCCGATTCTAACGGCTTCTGAATAGCCGAATTTGCGGGATTTGCCGTCGTCATCGCCAACGGGAAGACTATCGATCGGCCGGATGGCGATTCGACCGATGTCGGAGCCGATCGCCACGGCTATGGGCCATTCTTAGGCGATCGCCAATAATGGCGATCGTCACCGACCGAATAACCCCCAGTCGACTGATAACAGCCTTCCAAACTCTAATGCTATATTTTAAGGGCCAGTTCGACCGACACCATGTTCCAGTCGACTGGCACACTCCAAGTATGACTAATTCATACTTGAAAACATAACCTAAGCCTAGACTTAACCTTCTAGCTTCTCCATCAGCCTTGCGCCTCTAGGATTTCTCTGAGTCCACGACTCCATCCATGCGCTTGCCTTCAAAAGCTTCCTTCGGTTTCGTCATGCTTTAGGTTTCTTCTTTGCCAAAGTACGCTTGGACTTTACGCCGCCAAGACTACATGCTTGGACTTATGCCGCCAAGACTTTCCTTTGGTCTTCCTTTTCCAAGGACTGCTTGGACTTTACGCCGCCAAGACTACATGCTTGGACTTATGCTGCCAAGACCTTTCCTTGACTTCTCTTTGCCAAGATCACACTTGGACTTGTCTTTTACCAAGTCTTCATACTTGGATTTTCCTGTCACTTAAACATGTATACAATTAGATCACAAAACATTGCCTAACTTAGATGATTATCCAAACATCAAAATATATATAAATGCTTGGGGCATTGTTGCACCAACAATCTCTCCCTTTTTGATGTTTGGCAATCATTTAAGTTAGATCTTTAACACATAAACATATTTCAATATGAATTCTAACTTCAATGTCCCTTCTCCCCCTTTGACATACAACAAAAAGGTACCACAAAAAAAAGGGAAGAGGTTATTCAATAAGTGCAGGAAAGAATTATAATTAACACATCTTGAACAAAGGTATAAAATTGATATGAAGCTCCCCCTAAATCCAAGACATGTTTCATGATAAACAAAACATAAGCAATAGGCAAATATGTCCTAGTCTTGCACCAACAATTATATAAATAAGGGATGTAGCTCCCCCTAAACCAGTGCACCAAGAAAATCCGTCTTTCCATACAAGGTATCATATATATACTGTGGAAATTGTATAATGTCCAAAATTGAACCTTTTAACCGATGAAAAAACCACTTTCCATTCCAAAGCAGTGACACCGGTTCGACTGGAATAGGCAAAGAATAATCGCCGAGCCATATGGCGATCAATAACGGCAATGATCGATATCGCATAAATCTGAATTTCGAGTTCTTCAGTCAAGGTTTGAAAATGCGTAGAAAATTACGTGGGTGTCCAAAAATCACGAAACTTGGCATACACATTTTATTCGACTAATATAACATATGAAAAATATTAGACGAAGAACTTGTTCATCAGATTCATGGATTGATACGATATTTAAAACAACAAAAATTATGACACAAAAAGTGTAATTGTATCGTATCAACATTCATAACTTCGTACTATATGCTCAACTTCTAAACTTGATAAACAACAAATTGTAGGCACTAATAGAAGTGAATAATAAAACAACAATTTCATATCATCAATCAAAAGTCATTACATAAGTAGGAGTTTATGCCGTACATACGGCCAAAAAGAAAATAACAAAGAAAACAAGCGATCTAACGATCGCCGTCCTCGATCCATCGGTGCCGGCGACGAACCATCGTGAGGTGGGTGTCCAGGCGCAGGCGGAGGAGAATCGCCAAGATGTCCTGTGCCGCTGATGCACCTCTTCACGAGGAGAGGAGCTCGATGCTCTAGCGACTCCTCAAGACGCATGTGTCCACCCGCTCCGCAAAGCATCGAGCGGCACCGAGGATGTGTCCGGTAGAACAAGACGCAGCAGTTTCCTCAAAGAACACTTGTTGGGTTTCGCACGCGCGCAGGTGTGTGTTCGATCATGTTTCGTAAACATGAGCACAGCGGAAGCAATTAAAAATAATAAATCTATATTTATTACAACACACACAACACACATATTCTATTACAACAAGTGTAGACATAACCGTAAATTAAAATTTGCAATAAAAGGAAATTAAACTACGTTATACCTTCCGTATGACGTGTAGCGGGAACGGCATCAACCGGAACGATCCTCGTAAGAATCGTCTCTATCCGTATCCACGCCGAGCTCCTCGGGATGACTTCGCTAAGTCACGAGCTTCGCCTTCAGACGGGTTACTAGCCTCGTGTTGAAGACGACGTGATCGAGAGATGATCACGATCCGAATCCAAATTCGATCCAAAACGAAGTTCTCAAAACTCGCTTCTCCGGAGAGGTATTCACAACCGCTTGACGAATCCTTCGCCCTCCACTCAGAGGATTACCGGAGATCAAATCCTATGTTAGCCACTGTCGAGCACTAACCGCCGCCCAAACGACGCCCGATAGAGAGAAGCTGTCCAGAAAACTGGACAGCTTGGTGGAGGAGTAGGCGCCGCCAAAACAAGGAGAGAAAAGCCTCACCTTGATGCCAAACCTATAGGAGATCACCGAGGGTCGCCGTGAAGCTTGGTCGCCGGCAAGGAGCTAGACGGCAACACAATCAAGCTGGGCGGCAAGGAGGTTGGGCGGCACAACCAGGTTGGGCGGCAACTCCTTGGAGGCTAGGGTTTTGATTTTGGATTAGGGTTTAACAATCCCTTAAGCCCTCTTTTATAGAGAACTAATTCTCTTAATGGTTAATGGATCATATCCATAAAGCCCGTTAACCCGCTCCATTAGGATAAGTTAAAATAAACCAAACCATGATGGTTTATTTTAAGTTAAAACGAACCGAACCAACCTTTGGTTCATTCGTTTAATATAAACCAAACCCTTTGGTTTATTCTCATCCATTGGATTAGAACCAAACCATTTTGGTCCATCCATTATGTCTTCATAAGACACTTCCCATCCACGCTTCCATTGCGACTGAAACAATTTCATGCTCGCTTTATGTTTGGTCCAACCAAACATAGTTTCTCTCGGTCTGAGAATCCCATTCTCAAGCTCGTTTTAAATCCTTTGGATTACACTCGTTGTGCATGTGACCAAATAGGTTCTCGGTTTATGTTGGCCGTCTATAATTAACCATTAATTATAGAACAATCATGAGTGGCAGCTAGTAATACATCATGATCCCCAATTAACCGAAAAGATCAACGGTTAATCCAGAACTATTTCTGAAACCCTTCAGTAGCTCGAATGAATCGTGCCCCATTCCCTTCACTCATCTTATACCCACTTGGTTCAGGACATGGTCTATTGTGTCAGTCCCCACTAGGCTGACTATGTCACACCTAGCCCAAGTATCATTTCCTCGTCCTACGGATTCTAATTACTCCACATGTATCGAAGAGTACCTTACTCTAAACATGTAATGCTTTGGCCAAAGACTTTAGTAACAATCCGACGAGAGGCCATGGGTATACATCTCCTCGCAAGGAGTGGTGAATCCTTTATAGGCTATTCAAACACCTTCGATCACTGACTTATACCCAATCATCTCTGTCCACATCTCCTTAGAGATGTTTGCTTAAGATGTCAAAGCATAAGTCTCCATGATCAAGATGACTTGAATACCGCAAGTCAAAGGAACATCGCACTTAAGCCACAGTAAGAACTTCATTGACATATCTAGATATGCAGAGAACCATATGAAGTCTTACGGCTGGTCACTCCAATGAACTAGTTACCATAACTAGCATCCACGATTAACTCCGGACATCACTATGTCTCCAGCCAGTGAGAATCAGCTGCTTGGATACACCAAGGAGTATACCTCGCTAGTCTCAACAGTAATTGATGGTGTCCAAATCCATCAATTCATCGACTAGGATAATTCCGATACATCACAATTACACATGTAGAGATACTCACTAGTTGTGATCCAATCACAAATTCTCTCATGCCGTGAATCGTATCGTGGACATTCAAGAAATGAGTTTAAGATCCAATCAAATACATAAAACATGTATACTCAAATAGTGAATCTTCATTTATCATATAAATGGTTCATACATAAGGCATTGCCTTAGGACATCTCTCATATATTACTAACAGACTCCCACTTGGCCTAATGCCAATCGCTACTGTGATCCAATACCATAAGCACTAACATGACCCTCAAACTTACTTTGAGGTAATGCTTTAGTCAAAGGATCCGCTAAGTTCCTTTCAGTGGGAATTTTCTCGATTTGTATTTCGTTCCTACTGATGATCTCTCTGATAAGATGATAGCGGCGAAGCACATATTTGGATCATTGATGAGACCACATCAAGTTCATAGATGAACTTATTGATCCAAACCGCTTCCTTTGCTACTTCCAAACCTGCAATGTATTCTGCCTTAGTGGCAGAATCCGCTATAGTGTCAAGCTTGGAACCTTTCCAACTTATTGTGCCTCCATTTTAGGTGAATACATACCCAGACTGAGACATGGAATCATCCTTGTCTGTCTGGAGCTGGCATCCGTATACCCACGTATCACCATGTACCCTTCTCCATATATTAGGAACGCATCCTTAGTTCTTCTCAAGCACTTAAGGATCGTCTTAACAGCCACCCAATGATCCATTCCTGGATCAGACTGGTATCTGCTCGTGACACTCAGAGCATACGATACATCGGGCATTGTACATAACATAGCATACATGATAGATCCTATTGCGGATGCATAGGGAATCTTACTCATGCAAATCCTCTCGTCTTCTGTGCGCGGACACAGACTTCGAAAGGTTTACCCCATGCCTGATGGGTAAGTAACCTTTCTTGGATTCCGACATGCTAAACCTCTTTAGCACTCGGTCTATATATGTAGACTGCGAAAGACCAAGCAACCATTTCGATCTATCTCTATAGATCTTAATCCCAAGGATGTAGGTTGCTTCTCCCAGGTCTTTCATGGAGAATGTCTTGGATAACCAAACCTTAATCGATCAGAAGATTGACACATCGTTTCCTATAAGTAATATGTCATCGACATACAATACTAGGAACACGACTGCACTCCCACTAACCTTCTTGTACACACAAGGTTCGTCTGGATTTTGTGAGAAATCAAACTTTTTGATCGTCTCATCAAAACGGATATTCCAGCTCCTGGATGCTTGCTTCAATCCATAAATGGATCGTCGCAACTTGCATACCTTGGTTTTATCAACCGATGTGAAACCCTCAGGCTGTATCATATACACGTCCTCGAGCAAGTTTCCATTAAGGAAAGCCGTTTTCACATCCATCTGCCATATCTCATAATCATAATGAGCTGCTATGGCCAGGAGCATCCGAATGGATTTAAGCATAGCTACAGGCGAATAGGTTTCGTCATAATCAACACCTTGCTTTTGACGATATCCTTTCTCCACCAATCTAGCCTTATAGGTAATCACATTACCATCCATGTCGGTTTTCTTCTTGAAAACCCACTTGCACCCTATAGGCTTTATGCCTTCAGGTGGGTCAACCAAGTTCCAAACTTGGTTTTCGTACATGGAATCCATTTCCGACTTCATGGCACCAAGCCACTTATCCCTTTCTGAACTTGTCAGCACTTCTTCATAACTGGTAGGCTCCTCATCATCAATGAGTAACACGTCGTTCGATTCGCCACTTAGAAATCCATATCTCTCAGAATATTGTGTTCTACTGTGATCTACGAAGATGTGGTGTTACAATAGGTCCAAATTGATTGCTCATCACTATGAGTTGCCTACTGTGGCTTCACCGTATCTCATCAATGTCTATTTGAGTCTCTGAGCCTCCTCAAGCTCGACGACACTCCGACTATTTTCTTGCAAGAGAAACTCTTTCTCTAGAAACACAGCATGCCTTGAAACAAACACCTTTTGTTCCACAGGATGATAGAATTGGTAACCCCTTGTTTCCTTAGGGTATCCAATAAATATACATTTATCGATTAGCATCCATTTGTCCGACATACGTCCGGCGCTTCACATAAGCAGGACAACCCCATATCTTCAAGTAAGATACATGAGGTTTCTTACCATTCCATATCTCATATGGAGTAGTTGAGACTACCTTGGTAGGCATTCTGTTTAACAAGTAAACAGCTGTCTGAAGTGCATAACCCCAAAAGGACTTGGGAAGAGTTGCATGATTCATCATTGACCTGACCATGTCCAACAAGGTCCGGTTACGCCTCTCAGATACACCATTATGCTGTGGTGTATAGGGCGGAGTCCATTGAGACAATATGTCATTGTCTCTTAGATAATCAAGAAACTCTTGACTTAAGTATTCACCACCTCGATCCGATCGAAGTATTTTAATACTCTTGTCATGTTGTTTCTCTACTTCATTTCTGAATTCTTTGAACCTTTCAAAGGCTTCAGACTTGTGTTTCATCAAGAACACATACCCAAACCGTGAGTGATCATCGGTGAAGGTAATGAAGTAGCTATAGCCTCCTAATGCTTGAGTTGACATAGGTCCACATACATCAGTATGTACTAAACCTAGTAACTCTCCCTCTCGTTCACCTTTTCCAGTAAAAGGTAACTTAGTCATCTTGCCTTTTAAGCATGATTCGCATGTATCGTATGAATCCAATTCAAACGATTTCAGAATTCCACATCGGTGTAATTCGGACATGCGTTTATTGCTTATATGGCCAAGACGACAATGCCACATATAGGAGTCTATGTGATTATCCTTTCGAGCACGCGTGTTGCTCGCTTCGATATTGAAAATGTCACCGATACGCCCAACGATAAATGCCATTACTCAAAGTTCCAGTTCCATAAAGTACGCATTCAAAGTTATATAACAACAATTGTTACTAAACGTCAAATGGAAACCATTTCTATTTAAACAGGAAATAGAAACAATGTTCTTTATTAGAGAAGGAATATAATAGCAATTGTCCAGTTCCAAGACTAGTCCACTAGGGAGCTTCAGCAAATAAGTTCCGATGGCGATGCAAAGAACCTTGCTCCATTGCCAACTCGCAAATTTGACTCCTCCGACGAGTCTTCTTCTATTCCTTAGCCCCTGTATGTCATTACATATATGTGAGCCACACCCAGTATCCAATACCCAAGTGTCTAAGGAAATAGAATGACAATCAATAACGAAGATACCTGAAGAGGTTGGGGCATCAGATGCTTTCTTCTTCTTCATGGACTCAAGATAAATCTTGCAGTTTCTTCGCCAGTGGCCTTCCTTGCCATAATGATGGCAAGTGCCCTTTTGTGCTGGTTCTGCCTTCTTTGCCTTTTTCTTTCCTTTCTTCTGTTCTTTTGCCTTCCTCTTAGAACCTTTCTTTGAGGAATCAACTAATGAACCGCCTTCTCCTCATGCTTCATGAAGGCTCCACAGTCTTCAAAGATATTGAGGAGCTCGGGAATGGTGGATTCCAATTTGTTCATCCGATAGTTCATCACAAATCATGCGAAACTCTTGGGCAAACAATGCAGAATTAAGTCAATACTTAACTCATGATCCATCACAAAACCGAGGGTAGCTACGATGTACCCATTCATCTTTAGCACAAACTGCATTTACAGATTTAACCTTCTTGCATCTTCGTGGTGAAGAGGAGCCTAGTGACCTCGAACCTTCGGATCTCGCTTGCTCATCGAACAACTCATGAAGATGGAAGACAATAGTGTTATCATCCATATGCTCATGCTGCTTCTGCAGCTCAGGTACCATCGCCGCTAGCAAGATGCAACTCGCCACCAGACCGCCACATGCTTCGATAGACCAACATTTGGTCTGAGTTGCATCGCCCTTAGACGGCCAGAAGAGGCTCTTCAAGGACATATGCAAGCTTTTCCGCCTTGAGAACAATTCTCAGGTTTCTAAGCCAGTCCAGGAAGTTAGGCCCAGTCAGTTTGTTCGAATCCAAAATAGTGCGCAAATTCAAAGACGTAATGATCAATTTATTGACCTAGAAATACAAAACGAGCATATATGAGAAAATGATTTTAAAATGCATCAATATACATTTATAAATCCCATTCATTTTTCGAATTCAAAAACCCCAAAATCACTTCGGGAGATCGTAGGTCCATCTCCGAATTGGCTGATATCCATCATAGTTATGAACAACCTTGGAGAGAGTCCAACAAGCCATTCATAACTACGACGGTAGGTATCAACTATACCGATTGCATATCAGATATGCAACTATCACAATGTGCTATCAACTAATTGAATGTTCACACATACATCGGGTTGTTAACACATTAACAAGTATGCATCATATGCATAGCACCCAACTTCACCTCCCTTTACATCGACCTTGAGAGAGTCCAACAAACCGATGCTCCAAAGTTAAAGCCAACCCATTAATCAGACATAGTTTTAATATGGTTAGAGCGCATTCAACCAATTAGCCCAGCTTGAGAGAGTCCAACAACCAAAGCTAACGATTGACCTCGACTTACCATATTAGTATTAAACTATTCCATGGTTTGAACATATTCGTGTTCGAGCCGGCTTGAGAGAGTCCAACAACCCAAACAAGAAACAGAACTCTGGTTCTAACCATATTAATGGAAGGTGTAGGCTTTAATATTGATTAAGGGTTTTTATGTCTCATCCTCTTTGCATGCAAATAACTATTATCTACATGGCATGGCATACATGGCATACATCTACATGTCACGACACGCATGACATAATGTTATGCATCTAATGCAATTACATGGCATACAATTATGTCATGTATATATTTCCTTATATGTCATAACTATTTATGGAAATAAAATATGTTTAAGATTTGATTCTCCAAATCAAATCATAATTAAATTAGGAAACAAATTTCCAAATCTAATCACATATTTTATTCATGGAATTATTTAATTAAGGAAAATCTATTTAGGAAACCAATTTCCTAAATCATTAAAACTACTTATGGAAATAAAATATTTTAAGATTTGATTTCCCAAATCAAATCATGATTAAATTAGGAAACAAATTTCTAGAATCTAATCAAATATTTTATTTATGGAAAATATCAATTTCCATAAATACTTCCAACTTTCCAAAAGTGGAAGATTTCCATAAATACTTCTAGACTTTCCAAAATTAAAAAATTTCCATAAATACTTCTAAATTTCCAAAATTAGAAAATTTCCAGAAATACATTATGACTATCGCAAAACCATTTTACGATTATGTCGAAACACAACCTGGGCTCTGATACCACTGTTGGGTTTCCGGCACCGCGGCGTGTGTGTGTTCGATCATGTTTCGTAAACATGAGCACAACGGAAGCAATTAAAAATAATAAATCTATATTTATTACAACACACACAACACACGCATGCTATTACAACAAGTGTAGACATAACCGTAAATTAAAATTTGCAATAAAAGGAAATTAAACTACGTTATACCTTCCGTATGACGTGTAGCGGGAACGGCATCAACCGGAACGATCCTCGTAAGAATCGTCTCTATCCGTATCCACGCCGAGCTCCTCAGGATGACTTCGCTAAGTCACGAGCTTCGTCTTCGTACGGGTTACTAGCCTCGTGTTGAAGACGACGTGATCGAGAGATGATCACGATCCGAATCCAAATTCGGATCCTAAAACGAGTTCTCAAAACTCGCTTCTCCGGAGAGGTATTCGTCAACCGTTTGACGAATCCTTCGTCCTCCACCTCAGAGGATTACCGGAGATCAAAGCCCCGGTATGTTAGCCGCTGTCGGAGCACTAACCGTCGTCCAAACGACGCTCCGACGAGAGGAGGAGAAGCTGTCCAGAAAACTGGACAGCTTGGTGGAGGAGTAGGCGCCGGCCAAAACAAGGAGAGAAAAGCCTCACCTTGATGCCAAACCTATAGGAGATCACCGAAGGTCGCCGGAGGTTCACGGCTGAAGCGCCGCAAGGAGCTAGACGGGCAGCACAATCAAGCTGGGCGGCAAGGGAGGTTGGGCGGCACAACCAGGGTTGGGCGGCAACTCCTTGGAGGCTAGGGTTTTGATTTTGGATTAGGGTTTAACAATCCCTTAAGCCCTCTTTTATAGAGAACTAATTCTCTTAATGGTTAATGGATCATATCCATAAAGCCCGTTAACCCGCCTCCATTAAGATAAGTTAAAATAAACCAAACCATGATGGTTTATTTTAAGTTAAAACGAACCTAACCAACCTTTGGTTCATTCGCTTAATATAAACCAAACCCTTTGGTTTATTCTCATCCATTGGATTAGAACCAAACCATTTTGGTCCATCCATTATGTCTTCATAAGACACGCCCATCCACGCCTCCATTGCGATCAAAACAATTTCATGCTCGCTTATGTTTGGTCCAACCAAACATAGTTTCTCTGTCCGAGAATCCCATTCTCAAGCTCGTTTTAAATCCTTTGGATTACACTCGTTGTGCGTGTGACCAAATAGGTTCTCGGTTTATGTTGGCCGTCTATAATTAACCATTAATTATAGAACGATCATGAGTGGCACCTAGTAATACATCATGATCCCCAATTAACCGAAAAGATCAACGGTTGATCCAGAACTATTTCTGAAACCCTTCAGTAGCTCGAATGAATCGTGCCCCATTCCCTTCACTCATCTTATACCCACTTGGTTCAGGACATGGTCTATTGTGTCAGTCCCCACTAGGCTGACTACGTCACACCTAGCCCAAGTATCATTTCCTCGTCCTACGGATTCTAGTTACTCCACATGTATCGAAGAGTACCTTACTCTAAACATGTAATGCTTTGGCCAAAGACTTTAGTAACAATCTAACGAGAGGCCATGGGTATACATCTCCTCGCAAGGAGTGGTGAATCCTTTATAGGCTATTCAAACACCTTCGATCACTTCGACTTATACCCAATCATCCCGGGTCCACATCTCCTTAGAGATGTTTGCTTAAGATGTCAAAGCATAAGTCTCCATGATCAAGATGACTTGAATACCGCAAGTCAAAGGAACATCGCACTTAAGCCACAGTAAGAACTTCATTGACATATCTAGATATGCAGAGAACCATATGAAGTCTTACGGCTGGTCACTCCAATGAACTAGTTACCATAACTAGCATCCACGATTAACTCCGGACATCACAATGTCTCCACCGGAGAATCACCGCTTGGATACACCAAGGAGTATACTCGTGCTAGTCTCGCAGAATTGATGGTGTCCATTCATCAATTCATCGACTAGGATAATTCCGATACATCACAATTACACATGTAGAGATACTCACTAGTTGTGATCCAATCACAAATTCTCTCATCGTGAATCGTATCGTGGACATTCAAGAAATGAGTTTAAGATCCAATCAAATACATAAAACATGTATACTCAAATAGTGAATCTTCATTTATCATATAAATGGTTCATACATAAGGCGATTGCCTTAGGACATCTCTCATATATTAGGCACCATCCTCAAGAACACCTTCCGTGGCATCCTCTGTGCCGGGGCGCACACCTACCGCCGTCGGGTCCCGAGAAGACGGATCCTCTGTCGGCCTTCGTGCCCGCCAATGAGAAACTCCGAGTCATCCGATCATATTTCCTATTCATGATTTTAATGACTCCTATATTCACATCAATGCCTACTGAGTGAGCCATTGAGTGAGGACATTTCAAATGGTATGTGAATCTTCCCATTGTTTGGTCTTATGAAATGAATGATGCATTGGAAGGTATTGAGACCAATGTTAATGTCTAAGTATTGACGAAAGAAATGCATGAGAAGTAGGTGTGAGGGCTAACCAAGGCCAAACCACTAACAATGGGAAGAAGACAATGAGCAATGACCTTATAAAGGACATTGTCGAGGCAAAGCTTCTTGTGATTGAAATAAATTGGTGTTCAAAGGTCGAGGATAGTGATAGAAGGTATCATGAAGGGAATCTAAAGAAATCTCCTCAAAGGGAGATGGAAGAGGTTCACTCCAAGATGGATATAGAGTGAAATCACTCTCGGAAGGAAGACATCCGAGAAAATCGGTCCATATCTGGGGACTGAAATCCAGATCGCGCTGAGCAACGCGAGTCCGGTATCTCAGCCCATCTCCAACCGGTCGTAGGTTGTTGAAAAATTCAGAGAGGAGGGTGATGTTTACGTGATGTTCACAGAAAACCAACGACTCAAGATTGTAATGTTGGATGATTTGAACAATGTCGAAACAAAAGTCTTTAAGAAACTTGGAATCCATTGACCTAGGTGGAATAAGTTGGAATTTGTTTTTATGAAAAGCACTTTCAAGGGCGGAATTTGGAAATCTAGGATCAACAGAGGGTTGAGGGTTTGACGGGCCCTCATTGGTCGGAGGTGCCCGGGTGCGCTTAGTAGCAACATGTATATTCTAAATGGGCGAAAAGACAACAAAAAAATGCACAATGTAGGTTGATGATGCATGAGCAAGATAAGCATGGGTTAGTGAAAATCATAGGAACAAAACAAAACATTGATCATGAAAGAAAATATACCTAGGTGGCATGGTGAACAAGGATCGTCTTACCACGAACCCTAGCCAAGTGATCGACCCTAGAGCGCGGCCGAGTGACACGAGAAGCTCCTCGAGTTGGAGAACACTCTAAATGGGATCACGTGTCGATGAAGTCGCCGGAAAACAAAGGAGAACGGCTAAGAGGTGCGGTGGACGGTCGTCGAAAGAGGAAAAGAAGAGAGAAATCGAGAGGTTATGGCGAGTCGAATCGGTGGAAAGCCCTAAAATCGCGACATCGGGCCGATCGCCGTTAGTCGGCAATGAATCGATCGTGATCCGAATCGGGCAATGACGATACGTTTCAGAGCTGGGCCGATCGCCATAAATGGCAATCGAATCGATGGTTATCACCGAATCGACTCACGATACGAACCATTTCAGATGGTTACCGATCGCCATAAATGGCTGAATCGATAACGAACCGGGTAAGCTCGGTTCGATGTCGGCGTATCCGATCAAGGCGTTAGGTACCACGATCGATATCATCACCGATAGCCTTTTTGGCCAGATTTAAAAATTCATAATTAATTCAATAAAGATCAAAAAATCACAAAATTTCGTGGGTAATATTGTTAGATCATTTCCTATCAAGGAAAAATTATTTTAAAATTATATTACCTCTATATTTTGATATTGACACAATCTTGAGATTTTGCAAAAATTATGATATTTTTGCAAAACTTTGTATCACTTTGGCTTATCAATAGGAAATTGTTTCTCAAGGTTTAATAGACATAGTTTACATTTTATTTTGTTTGACATTTCCAATCATATTCTTGGAGCTATATGCACATTAATTGTACATAGGCCTTCCCAATGATTGGTCCAATGAAGGATTAATGTTTCTAGATGACACTTTGGTTCATAGTAATGCATCATAACAAGCATGATGAACCAAGTGCATCTCCCTAACATCTCACATGTTGTCTAGGTGGCTCAATACAAAAATCATGGTTTCCTAAGTGTTTTGTGAGATGGTTAAAGGTATAAATCCTAGTATTTCTATAGAATCATGCAAAACTACACTTCTATTCTACAAAGCACATCCCAAGTTCTCTCCTAAGTGATGAAAATTCTAGTTCGGGGAGAGGCTTGGTAAAGATGTCGGCTAGGTTGGACTTAGATTCAATGTAATTAAGCTCAATGTCCCCCTTAGCCACATGGTCTCTAATGAAGTGATGTTTCACTTCAATGTGCTTGGTCCTAGAGTGATGCACCGGATTTTTGGTCAAGTTAATGGTGCTCACATTATCACAAAGTACTTTCATGTTGGAGTAAGTTAGCTCATAATCTTCTAAGGTATGTTTCATCCATAATAGTTGAGCTACACAACCACCCATAGCAACATATTTGGCTTCGGTGGTTGATAAATCAACACAATGTTGCTTCCTACTACTCCAACTAACTAGGGAGGACCCAAGAAATTGGCATCCACCACTAGTACTTTTCCTATCCAATTTGCACCCGGCATAATCGGAATCGGTATACCCAAGTAATTCAAATGACCTAGTCCTAGGGTACCATAGACTCACATTTAGTGTGCCCTTGACATATCTTAAAAATTTTTTAACGGCAACTAAATGAGATTCCTTAGCACATGATTGATACCTAGCACACATACCAACCGCAAATAATATGTCGGGTCTACTAGCGGTTAAATACAAGAGGCTACCAATCATGCTCCTATAAAGGGTAAGATCTATTTGTTTTCCTTCACTATCACTATCTATTTTGGCATTGGTTGCCATTGGAGTTGACACTACCTTAGCATTTTCTAAACCAAATTTCTTAATCATTTCCTTAGCATATTTGGTTTGATAAATGTAAATTCCTTCACTAGTTTGTTTAACTTGCAAACCTAGGAAGAAATTTAATTCTCCAACTAGACTCATCTCAAACTCTTTTTCCATATTTTGAATAAAGTCTTCAAGAAGCTCATTATTTGTTGACCCAAAGATAATGTCATCAACATACACTTGGGCTACAAAAATGTCCTTAGATGTTGACTTTATAAAGAGAGTTTGATCTAACTACCCCTTCTGAAATCCTTGGAGATTAGGAAGGTTGACAATCTTTCATACCAAGCCCGGGGAGCTTGTTTCAAACCATATAAGGCTTTCCTAAGTTTGTATACATGGTTTGGGTAGTCCATTTTTTCAAACCAGTGTGGGTGTTCTACATACACCTCTTACTTAATAAACCGATTTAGGAATGCCGATTTGACATCCATTTGTTTGAGTTTGTAACCCTTATAGGTGGCATTTGCTAAAAGTATTCTAATTGAGTCTAATCTAGCAACCGGGGCATATGTTTCATCATAATCAAGGCTTTCAACTTGATTAAAACCCCTTGCAACTAATCGTGCTTTATTTCTAGTGATATTCCCTTGGTCATCTAGCTTGTTCCTAAAGACCCATCTTGTAGTAATAATAGTGTTTTCACTTGGTCTAGGAACTAACTCCACACTTGACTCCTATCAAATTGAGCTAATTCATCTTGCATTGCTAAGATCCAATCCGGATCAAGTAATGCATCTTTAATGTTTTGGGCTCAATTTGAGAAATTAAACTATATGACTAGTGGGGTCCCTATGGAATGACCTAGTCCTAACTCCTTGAGATAATTCACCCACAATTTGATCTAATGGGTGACTTTGATGAACTCTTATGGTTCTAGGAGGTGTATCAAGTTGAGTTTGATCATGATTTACTTCAATTCTATGTTCATTATCAGAATCATCCCTTACTTTCCCTTGATCCAATCCTCCCCCTTGATTATTACCCCCTAGGTTTAAATCTTGAAATTGTTTGGTAATTTCTTGATTTTCATTAATTATGTCATCATTAATAGGGGATTTTCTAGGGTATGTATTTGAAGTTTCATCAAATTGAACATTTGAAGATTCTTCAATCTTTTGAGTCCTTTTATTGTAAACTCTATATCCTACACTAGTGGATGAGTATCCAACTAGGATTCCCTCATCCGCTTTGGACTCAAATTTACTTAGATTATCTTTGGTATTTAAGATATAGACTTTACATCCAAAGACCTTAAAATAATGAATTGTTGGAATTGTACCATTCCACAATTCAAATGGAGTTTTTCCTAAAAACCTATGAATTAATACCCTATTTTGGATATAGCAAGCGGTATTAACCGCTTCCGCCCACAAGTAGCTAGGTAAGGAATATGCATTAAGCATTGTCCTAGCCGCTTCTTGTAGGACACGATTTTTTCTTTCCACAACCCCATTTTGTTGGGGTGTTCTAGGACAAGAAAATTCGTGTTTGTACCCTTGTTCTAAGAAAAAAGTTGAAAAGTTAGAATTCTCAAACTCTCCACCATGATGACTACGGATCCGGTTGATTTTGAGTTTTCTTTCATTTTCTACTCTTTTGCTAAATCCTATGATTATTTCTAAGGTTTCATCCTTATTTTTCAAGAAAAACACCCAAGTAAACCTAGAAAAATCATCTACTATTACCAAGCAATATTTACTACCAATTATAGATGGGGTACTATGGCAATCAAATAAATCCATATGTAGCAATTCTAATGGTAAAGCGGTACTAAGTAAATTTTTACCTTTGTGTGATGTTTTTGATTGTTTCCCTTCTTGACAAGC
This sequence comes from Wurfbainia villosa, assembly GCA_025175895.1. Taxonomy (NCBI): domain Eukaryota; kingdom Viridiplantae; phylum Streptophyta; class Magnoliopsida; order Zingiberales; family Zingiberaceae; genus Wurfbainia; species Wurfbainia villosa. Next base: position 76,371,828 of record CM045990.1, read on the forward strand.
ATCACACATCTTGTCCTTGAGATATTTGACTCTAGGCAATCCTTTGACTAGCTTCAATTTTGCTATTTTGGCTATATTCTTCATGTTTATGTGACCTAGTCTCCTATGCCAAAGCCAACTTTCTTCCTCTTTTGCAATAAGACACTTAGTGGAAGGATTAGTAGCATAAGATAAATCAACATAATATATATTTGATTTTCTAAAGCCTACTAACATGCAATCATTTATAGTTTTGTGTCTTATAAAACATTTTGAGGAATCAAACTTAACATCAAAATTTGCATCACATAATTGGCTTACACTAAGTAAGTTAAATTTCATATTTTTAACTAATAGAACTCTATGAATAGCAAGATTGGGAGATACCTCAATGGTGCCCTTTCCTAAGATTTTAAGTTTGCCGCTATTACCAAAAGACACTTTTCCTTGGCTAGTGTGGTTGATAGTGGAGAATTTTCTCTCATCCCCAGTCATATGCTTTGAGCACCCACTATCAACTATCCACAAGCTTGGATCTTCTACCTATGTCACATGAAAAACACAATCCTTAGGTACCCAAATCTTAGGACCACTAGCATTAGTTATAAATTTCTTTGGTACCCATGCTTTTCTCCCCTTACTTTTAATCATGGATTTTCTACTAACTAGGGATGCAAATGCTACCTCTTTCTCCTTAGGTTTATATCCTAAACCGGCCTTATTGTAAATTGCCCTTTGGTCCTTGATAATCATATCTAGATATTTGGAACCATTAGTGAACTTTTCTAGGCATGTTCTTAATTTACTTATTTCTTTTCTTAACTCATCATTTTCATCCCTAAGAGTACATTCATCATCACTAGATGATTTATCACATGATGCATCTATATTCTTAAATGATTTGATTTCTAATTTTAGATCCTTAATCCTAGTTTTTGATCTATTTAAAGCATTTTGTAAACATGCAATAGTCTTATAAAGTAAATATACTTTGGGTGAGTCATTTACCTCATCATCATCACTTGATGATGATTCATCACTTGAAGAGGAAGAAGACTCCTGAGCTTCCTGGTTTCTTCCAATGCCATGAGGGCTAAGTTCCGGGTTGAATGGCAAACTTCTTCACCGTCGGTAGACTCCTCCATACTTAGAGTGTCCCACGTTTATGCCAACATCGCCTCCTTCTTCTTCTTTTCCTTCTTCTTCTTATCCTTCTCCTCCTTTTTCTTTAGTTCCGGGCAATTGGGCTTTATATGCCCTTTCTTGTTGCAACCAAAACACGTCACGTTAGAAATAGAATTTGAATTGTTAGAAGATTTACCTCTTGAGGATTGAAACATCTTCTTCACATCCTTCTTGGTGAGCCTCCTTTACTTCCCACCAAATTTCTTGACGTAGTGTGCTACCTCACTTGCCGACAATTCATCCTCACTACTTGATGAGTCCTCCTCGGATTCGGATGAGGAAGACACCTCCTTCTTTTCCTTTTTCTTCTTCTCCTTCTTTCCTACAACAAGAGCTATACCCTTCTCTTTGGATGAAGTGTTAGCTTGTTCATGCAATTGAAATTCACAAAATAACTCATCTAATTTAACTAATGAAAGATCCCTAGAGACCTTATAGGCATCTACCATTGAGGCCCATAAGGTGGTCCTAGGGAAGGCTTGTAGTACATACCTCACAAGGTCTCGGTTGTCGACCTTTTCACCTATAACGTGTAGTCCGTTGACTACCTCCTTGAAGCGCCCGTGCATTTGGCTCACCGTTTCATTTGTCTTCATAGTGAAGCTTTGGAGTTGGCCAATCAAAAGATCCCTCTTGGCCCTTCTTGTCTCTTTGGATCCTTCGTTGAGTTCGATGAGCTTCTCCCAAAGCTCTTTTGCGGAGTTGAATGGCCCGACCTTAGATAGTTGCTCCTTGGATAGACCACATTGAAGTGTGGTCGTTGCTTTTGCATTCGCTTGTGCTTTCTTGGCCATCTCTCTTGTCCAATCCTTTGTCGGTAGTGGTGCTCCGAATTCGTCGACTTAAAACCATCTACAATACTAAACCAATTTTCAATATCGTTCATTAAATAATACTCCATCCTACCTTTCCAATATCCAAAATCATTGCCGTCGAAGAACGGAGGCCTCGCCGTGCTATACCCCTCTTGAAATGCCATCTTTGCTCCGGTTGATTGCTAGATCTTCCGATGCGATCCGAGCTCTGATACCACTTGTAAGAGATCGTTTGAAAGCTAGAGGGGGGGGGGTGAATAGCTCTTTTCGTTTCTACAAAAATAATTAGCGGAAGCAAACACAAGTAATATATGTAAAAACAAAAACCAATGCTAACAAAGCCTTTACGTGGTTCGGAGATAACGCTCCTACTCCACGGCGATCCTTAAGGTGGATCAACCCAAGCAATTTCACTATGAAGCTTTCTCTTTACAAAGACCTCCTCTTCTTACAAAAGATGACAATGAAGATTTGAGAGGAGAAAGGAGATTAATACACTTAGAAAGCTTGGAAAACTTGTAGGAGCTTAGAAGAAAGATCGAATATAAGCATTAGGCTCTTCTTGCTCCTTGGGCTCTTTTTATAGGAAAGAGCCTCTTTTCCCGTTGAGGTCTCATCGATCGATAACTTTCATCACCGATCCGCCCGATTCTAACGGCTTACAATGGGATTGCGGGATTTGCCGTCCGATCGCCAACGGAAGACTATCACGACCGCCAACAATGGCGCCGATCGATGTCGCCAGAGTAACGCCATCGACTACGGGTTATTCGTTTAGGCGCGATCGTAATAACGGCACCGATCGCTGCTTGTGTCGAGTCGATCGTCACCGGAATAATACTTGAAAATATAACCTAAGCCTAGACTTAACCTTCTAGCTTCTCCATCAGCCTTGCGCCTCTAGGATTTCTCTGAGTCCACGACTCCATCCATGCGCTTGCCTTCAAAAGCTTCCTTCGGTTTCGTCATGCTTTAGGTTTCTTCTTTGCCAAAGTACGCTTGGACTTTACGCCGCCAAGACTACATGCTTGGACTTATGCCGCCAAGACTTTCCTTTGGTCTTCCTTTTCCAAGGACTGCTTGGACTTTACGCCGCCAAGACTACATGCTTGGACTTATGCTGCCAAGACCTTTCCTTGACTTCTCTTTGCCAAGATCACACTTGGACTTGTCTTTTACCAAGTCTTCATACTTGGATTTTCCTGTCACTTAAACATGTATACAATTAGATCACAAAACATTGCCTAACTTAGATGATTATCCAAACATCAAAATATATATAAATGCTTGGGGCATTGTTGCACCAACATCTTCTTCTTCTGAGAGCCACCGGGCTCTGATACCAATTGTAGAGGAATTGAACGTCACGAGAGAGGGGGGGGGGTGGATAGCGTTTTGCTTCGTCGCTCGCTTGATGGATTGCATTGCGTTCGTGCTTGCCTACAATACTTGTTATGCACACCAGAAATAATAATAAAGCAAAAATAAAATATGACAACAACAAACACTCACAATACACAAGGTGTAACGCCCGTAAAAAGTCTCCAGCAATTTTACGAGGATTTTTGGCTTTACGATAATGGGCTTTATGGGGGTTTTCCGAAAATAAAAGGAAATAGCCAAAAAGAGATGCAAGGCCTAGGAATTGAACCCCAAACCTCTAGAGATAGCCAAGCCCTATAGATGCACCCACTAACCATAAGCCCAATAGGATTATATCATTAAGAGAAGAGGGGAATTATAGATAAGGGTGATGAGGGTAAATGAAGGGGCATGGAAAAGAAAAGAGGAACTTCCCTTCCTCCCTTTATAAAGAAGAAGGAAGTTCCCATTTGGCCACTTTTTCCTCTCCTCCTCATCCTCACCGAAACCACCTTGCTCCTCCTCTCCAATTGCACCTTTGGGCGAAATTCCTCCAAGCAAGAAGAAGGCTAGGGTTGGCTTCCATTAGGTCATCTTCCAACTAAAAAGCAAAGCGAAGGATGTAAGATTTCCTCACCTGCAGTATATTAGTTTTGTAGGATGAATTACATGAAAGAAATATGAGTTTGGAGCTTCATATGTTTCGGCCAACTAAGTCTTGGGCTAGGATTCATGAAATATGCTATTAGGGAAACCTTTTATATGTTGTATGCTCCAAGTAGGGATCCTTAGGTAACAAAAGTCCAAGGGTTTTAAACCCTATATGTTTTGACCACCAAGGGTTTAGGGTTAGGGTTTCATGAAGAGCTCCCCCTTATGAAGTTAGGTTATGATATATGCCTACATGAATAGATTTAGGTGATAAAAATCCAAAGATCTTAACCCTACAAGTTTCGGCCAACCCATGAAATTAGGGTTAGGGTTGCATGAAAATATTTCTAAGGATACTATGATAGGTTATAAGGCTTCATGAATGAATTTTAGGGGACAAACCCAAGCTTGAGCCCCTCACAAGTTTCGGCCAACCCATGAAATTAGGGTTAGGGTTGCATGAAAATATTTCTAATGATGCTATGATAGGTTATAAGGCTTCATGAATGAGTTTTAGGGGACAAACCCAAGCTTGAGCCCTTCACAAGTTTCGGCCAACCAAGGAAACTAGGGTTAGGGTTGCAAGAAAAAGGCTTCTAAGGGAACCAGGGGATGTTGTATGCCTCATGTAGGAGTTTTAGGTGATGAACATGCTTTGTGATTAATATGCCATGAATATGCCAAAGAAATAGGCTTCATGTTATGATGTAATGTGCCATGAAATATGCTTAGGTGATGAACATGTTTTTATGATTTAATATGCCATGAATATGCCTAGGAAACATGCTACATGTCTATGATGTAATGTGCCATGAAATATGATTAGGTGATGAACATGCTTTGTGATTTAATATGCCATGAATATGCCAAAGGAATAGGCTTCATGTTATGATGTAATGTGCCATGAAATATGCTTAGGTGATGAACATGTTTTTGTGATTTAATATGCCATGAATATGCCAAGGAAATATGCTTCATGTTTATGATGTAATGTGCCACGAAATATGCTTATGTGATGAACATGTTTATACTTTAGGACCCCTTTAGGGTACTCTTATGTTATGAATGCATGTGTCCTTATGATAAGATGGAGATGCTTCCCTTTCAAGTAGGGATCAAGAGCTCTCCTTATGATAAGATGGAAATGCTTCCCTTTCAAGTAGGGATCAAGAGCTCTCCTTAAGATAAGATAAAATGGAGATGCTTCCCTTTCAAGTAGGGATCAAGAGCTCTCCTTATGATAAGATAAGATTAAGATGCTTCCCTATTTATGTTGGGGATCAAGAGCATTCTTTATACTATGACAAGAAAAGAAAGGAATTAAGTATTTTACTTTGTAAGAGGTTAAGTACCCGACCCGTCAGGTGGTCGTTAATCAAATCCATAGGGACATAAGAAGACGTAAGAGGTCTTGCCCTAGTAAGACGTAAGAGGTCTTGCTCTGGTAGGTCTGGTGGCTCGCTACCCCAGCCTATTAGGGAACGCGCATTATGTGGTACTTAACCTGGGGCCCCCCAAACAAGTTATGATGATGTTGAAGTATCTATATGTATATGTTTTGAAAAGAAAAGACTTTTATGAAATTGTGTATGCTTATGTTAAAGATTATAAATGCTTATGATTATGTCCTTTATGCATGTTAGACTCTATGAAGTTAGGATGCTTACAGTAGTTTAAGAATACTTGTGATTATGTACCTTGTGCATGTCTAGGATTTATGTCATTATAAATGTTTATGCTCAAGTTAAAAATGCTTATGATTATGTCCTTTATGCATGTTAGACTCTATGAAGTTATGATGCTTGCAGTAGTTTAAGAATACTTGTGATTATGTGCCTTATGCATGTGTAGGATTTATGTCATATTAAATGTTTATGCTCAAGTTAAAAATGCTTATGAGTATGTCCTTTATGCATTTTAGATGCTATGAAGTTAGGATGCTTACAGTAGTTTAAGAATACTTGTGATTATGTACCTTATGCATGTTTAGGATTTATGTCATTATAAATGTTTATGCTCAAGTTAAAAATGCTTATGATTATGTCCTTTATGCATGTTAGACTCTATGAAGTTAGGATGCTTACAGTAGTTTAAGAATACTTGTGATTATGTACCTTGTGCATGTTTAGGATTTATGTCATTATAAATGTTTATGCTCAAGTTAAAAATGCTTATGATTATGTTCTTTAAGCAGGTTAGATTTTACTAAGTTATGATGCTTATAGTAAGAACATTTGGGTTTATGTACTTCCTGCATGTCTAAGATTTATATCATGAATGCTTATGTTTAGAGTATGCCCTGCTTGGTTTTAATTATGCTTAGCATGCTGATGTAAACTCTATGCCATGCTTAGGTTTCATTACATGGTATGTTGTTGATTAGTGTTACTATGGAATACTTAGGCCATTTATGCTAGCATGCTTATGTTTCTAATTGCTTGATGAAGTTCGTGGTTTTTTGTGAGTAGGCAAGAATCTTACTAAGCTTTATGCTTATAGTTTATGTTGTCCATATACTGCAGATCAAGGAAACCTGAACTAGAGGAAGTAGCAGGAAGGGCCCAGTGTGTGTGATAGTGGCATGGTGGAGAAAGACCCTATTACTATCTGCTTATATTTATATGCTCAATTAACAACTTAAGACATTGCTTCCGCTTATAAGACTTGTGAATTATTAGTACCATGCTGGATGTTGCTTAGTTATGTTATTGTTCAATTACTTAAGAAAGTTGATATGATAGAACTCACGAATGGATCCTTATGATGGGCATGTTATGAAATGAGATAAGATATGGTAACATGCTAACTATGAATAAGATAGGTGATGCATGTAGAAAAGAAGGTTTATGCCATGATAACATGCTTAAGTAAATGGTGAAATGATCCATATATGTTATGTTAAAAAAAAAAAAAAGGGGTCAAGTAGCGCCACCCTGAGAGCAGATAAGGGCGGGCGTTACACAAGGATATACGTGGTTCAGAATCTATGGTTTCTACTCCATGGGGTGAGCTCAAATGAGCTCTAGTGATGCACACCACCACTAATACACTCCTTCTCGAAACAATCCGAAGGTGGAGAAACCTCGTACAAGTATTACAAAAGTAATACAAGATAAATACAAGAAAATACAATGAAATAAAAGTAAAGAAAATTTTACAACAAAAAATGCTTTTGCTTGCTTGGCCTGCTCTTGAAGATCCTAAAATATTCCAGCACTTCGCCTCAAATCGCCCAAGGAACTGCTCAAGAAACCATGGTCGAAATCCTCCACAAACTATTCCTTTTATGACCTACATCGAGCTGATTCCGCGCCTAACAGTCTACTGCCAAAAGGCCCCAATCGACTGCCTATAGTGTCATTGTCTCACAATGGGCTTAATCCATATTGGTATTCCAGCCAACGAATACACTAACAATTGATCATTTACAAAGAATCGACTACCAAGCTCAGAGCCGAAGCTCCATTCATCGAGCTTTATGTGCTCGTGTCCTCGACCCAGCTGATTGGCTCCATAGCGCGACTACCAAGGCCACGACTACTACCCATACCTAGAAGTCGATTGCCAAGGCCACGTGGGCATAGTCGAATGCCAGTCGACTCCCGACCAGTCGATTGGTCATAATCCCAATCGACTGCTCAGAGTCGACTCGGCTACAAAGTGTCAAAACACTTGACCAGTCGACTAGTCCATTACCTCAGTCGACTATTAAACCTCAACCATGAGGTTACCCCAAGTATGATCCCCTCATACTTGCTAGACCACCCTTAGCCTAGACCTAAGCCTTCTAACCACCTCCATCAGCCTCATGCCTATCGGATCCCTCTAAGTCATCCATGACTTGTTCATCCATATGCTATCCTTCATGTGCTTCCATCGGTTATTGTCATGCTAACCGGGTCGACACCACCAAGGTACATTTGGACTTTATGCTGCCAAACATTGGACTTATGCTGCTAAGACTACCGCTTGGACTTTACATCGCCAATATCACACTCTTAGACTTTTATTGCCAACTCCATATTGGACTTTCCAATTGCCAAGACCCATGCTTGGACTTTCCATTGTCAAGTACCCATGACTTGGACTTTACCATTGCTAATACCCATGCTTGGACTTTCCATGTCAAGTACCCATGACTTGGACTTTCCATGTCAAGTACCCATGACTTAGACTTTCCATGTCAAGTGTCCCACTTGGACTTCTCCATCATATGGTCAACCCCACGTCAACCATATAGTAAACCCATTATCAAACAATGGTCAACCCATTGTCAAACATCAAAATACTACTCGAGTCAAACTCGAATCTTGTCAATCGTGACCTGGGGTGATTGCACCAACATTGTCTTCATAACTGATGTTCAATTATTTTGTTACAGTTAACTCGTGCCAGAGTGTTGTTAGCAGAAGATCCGAAATACACAAAGGGTTTCAAATTTGACTATGTCTAGAATATTCTCAAAGATATTGAAAAATTTGGCACTGACAACATGAATACTGCAGGCATGAAATCGCGACAAGAAAATGCTAATACTGGTTCATCTGAACAAAAATTCTCCGAGGAAGAATTTCATATACCTTCATCTCCTTGTGTGTCTGCTTTTGATCTAAATATCACTGATTCCGATAGCTGTGGTGCTTCTAATAAACGACCTCCTAGGGTGAAGAAAGTAAAAATGGAGAAAAAAATGATGAACAAATTGCAAAGGTAATTAAAATTAATTCTCAACTTGTTGAGGTAATGAATGCAAGTACTGTTGTTGTTACAAAAATGACAGATGCTATGATTTACAAGGAAAAAACAAAAATTTTGTTCAAAAATTTGAACTCGATCTCTGACCCGATGATGCGTGAATATATTCGCAATGAACAAATTAAAATTATGCAAAAGAGAATGCAAGTCTAGGAATTCCATCCAGTTGCACATCAAGGAGAAGGATCTCAATCATCTCCAATACAGTGAGAAGGATCACAACTAAATAAATATCAAGGTGAAGATCAAGAATATCAGAATTCTGCGAATATTTTTGATAAATTTCGTAATTATTTTAGCAGAATGGAGAGTGATTTTCTCGAATATTTGTATTATAATATTATTAAAGTAATTTTAAGTTTATGTGTGCTTTATTAATATAGTTTGTATTTATAGTTGTTTGTTAGGTTTAGTGTTACTTATGTTTTTAAATTTTTATTAGTAATATTTTGATTTAGTGTTATTATTATTTTTATTTTGTAGGTGAGTATAATCGATGATGTAATTTACATTTATGTATGTCAATATTTTTAATATTTTATTATTTTTTTTATGAAATTAGTGGTATAATTTAGACATGTAATTATAATTAAAATATATTAAATAAATTAAAAATATTTTTTTAATAAATTACATTTTTACAAATATGTATAATAAAATTAAAATATATTATTAAATACACTTAATTTAAATTTATAATAAATAATTAATATTACTATAAATAATGAGGATAAAAAAATAATTACAAATTAATTTTTATTTATGAAATTTAATAATATATATTATATTTAATTTTATTAATTATATAATATAATAAAATAAAAATTCCCAACACCAAAAATGGTGCTAAGAATAGTGCAACACCAAAGATAGTGCGGCACTATTCTTGCACCATTTTTGGTGTAAAAAAATAGTGTATGAGTTTGAGAGATTTGGTGTGATTTTTATCCCAAATTTAGTGTTTTGGTGTATGGCTTGGAAATGGTCTTAAGTCACTTAAGCGAAAGCCAAGAAAATATAAAAAGTAGTAGTGTGTGTTAGATTTTCTCTATTTTTCATATATATATATATATATATATATATATATGATGCGGTATAGAATTTTCGCTCCTCGATCTTATGCCACTGAAGAGGGGTTTTCTCCGGACACAATATTAAATTTATCTTGAAAAAGTTAACACATGTTAAACCTCCGTTTGTCTACCCGGCGGGAGCCCTCCGATGCTTAAGTCAGAAAGGATTCATATGAAAGATAAATATATTAAATATAGTAAAAGTAATGTAGAAGAATAGGAAAAGAACTTATCTCATGTGCAGTTAGAAACATGTAAGAGAGAATGTTTAGATAATACCAAGGAAGTGTTGGGTTTCCGGCACCGCGGCGTGTGTGTGTTCGATCATGTTTCACAAACATGAGCACAGCGGAAGAAATTAAAAATAATAAATCTATATTTATTACAACACACACAACACACGCATGCATATTACAACAAGTGTAGACATAACCGTAAATTAAAATTTGCAATAAAAGAAATTTATCTACGTTATACCTTTCGTATGACGTGTAGCGGGAACGACATCAACCGGAACGATCCTCATAAGAATCGTCTCTATCCGTATCCACGCCGAGCTCCTCGGGATGACTTCGCTAAGTCACGAGCTTCGTCTTCGTACGGGTTACTAGCCTCGTGTTGAAGACGACGTGATCGAGAGATGATCACGATCCGAATCCAAATTCGGATCCTAAAAGCAGTTCTCAAAACTTCGCTTCTCCGGAGAGGTATTCGTCAACCGTTTGGCGAATCGCCCGTCCTCCACCTCAGAGGATTACGGAGATCAAATCCCGGTAAGTTAGCCGCTGTCGGAGCACTAACCGTCGTCAAGCGGCGCTCCGACAACAAGAAACAAGCTGTCGAAAAACTGGACAGCTTTTGGTGGAGAGAATAGAGGCCGGCCAAAGGAGATGTGGAGCTCACCTTATCACCGAACCACAAGAGATCACCGGAGAGTCCGGAGTTCACGGCTGAAGCTTGGATGCCGGCAGGCAGGTTGGCGGCAACAAAGTTGGCGTGGCTAGGGTTGGCGCGCAACTAGCCCTATTTTATAGAGAACTAATTCTCTTAATGGTTAATGGATCATATCCATAAAGCCCGTTAACCGCTCCATTAAGATAAGTTAAAATAAACCAAACCATGATGGTTTATTTTAAGTTAAAAACGAACGAACCAACTTTTGGTTCATTCGTTTAAAATAAACCAAACCCTTTGGTTTATTCTCATCCATTGGATTAGAACCAAACCATTTTGGTCCATCCATTATGTCTTCATAAGACCACGGCCCATCCACGCTTCCATTGCATTGAAACAATTTCATGCTCGCTTTATGTTTGGTCCAACCAAACATAGTTTCTCTCGATGCGAGAATCCCATTCTCAAGCTCGTTTTAAATCCTTTGGATTACACTCGTTGTCGTGTGACCAAATAGGTTCTCGGTTTATGTTGGCCGTCTATAATTAACCATTAATTATAGAGCGATCATAGTGGCACCTAGTAGTACATCATGATCCCCAATTAACGAAAAGATCAGCGGTTGATCGAACTATTTACGAAACCCTTGATGGCTCGAATGAATCGTGCCCCATTCCCTTCACTCATCTTATACCCACTTGGTTGAGGACATGGTCTATTGTGCCGATCCCCACTAAGTGACTCGTCACACCTAGCCCAAGTATCATTTCCTCGTCCTCACAGTTCTAGTTACTCCACATGTATCGAAGAGTACCTTACTCTAAACATGTAATGCTTTGGCAAAGACTTTAGTAACAATCCGACGAGAGGCCATGGGTATACATCTCCTCGCAAGGAGTGGTGAATCCTTTATAGGCTATTCAAACACCTTCGATCACTTCGACTTATACCCAATCATCCCGGGTCCACATCTCCTTAGAGATGTTTGCTTAAGATGTCAAAGCATAAGTCTCCATGATCAAGATGACTTGAATACCGCAAGTCGAAGGAACATCGCACTTAAGCCACAGTAAGAACTTCATTGACATATCTATATATGCGAGAGAACCATATGAAGTCTTACGGTGGTCACTCCAATGAACTAGTTACCATAACTAGCATCCACGATTAACTCGGACATCACTATGTCTCGGCCGGTGAGAATCATTGCTTGGATACACCAAGGGTATACCTCGTGCTAGTCTCGAGAATTGATGGTGTCGAATCCATCAATTCATCGACTAGGGATAATTAGATACATCACAATTACACATGTAGAGATACTCACTAGTTGTGATCAATCACAAATTCTCTCATCTTTGTGAATCGTATCGTGGACATTGATAAATGAGTTTAAGATCCAATCAAATACATGAAACATGTATACTCAAATAGTGAATCTTCATTTATCATATAAATGGTTCATACATAAGGCGATTGCCTTAGGACATCTCTCATATATTTCTAACAGACTCCCACTTGTCCTAATGTCAATCGCTACGGTATCCAATACCATAAGCTCGAACATGACCCTCAGACTTATTTTGAGGTAATGCCTTAGTCAAGGGATCCGCTAAGTTCCTTTCAGTGGGAATTTTCTTGATTTGTATTTCGTTCCTACTGATGATCTCTCTGATAAGATGATAGCGGCGAAGCACATGTTTGGATCATTGATGAGACCACATCAAGTTCAGAGATGAACTTCTTGATCCAAACTACTTCTTTGTCTTCCAAAGCGCAATGTATTCTCGCCTTAGTGGCGTAATCCGCTATAGTGTCAAGCTTGGAACCTTTCCAACTTATTGCGCCTCCATTCGGTGAATACATACCTGCATGAGACATGGAATCATCCTTTATGTCTGCGGATCCGCATCCGTATACCCACGTATCACCATGTACCCTTCTCCATATATTAGGAACACATCCTTAGTTCTTCTCAAGTACTTAAGGATCGTCTTAACAGCCGCCCAATGATCCATTCCTGGATCGGACTGGTATCTGCTCGTGACACTCAGAGCATACGATACATCGGGCCTCGTACATAACATAGCATACATGATAGATCCTTTTGCGGATGCATAGGAAATCTTACTCATGCAAATCCTCTCGTCTTCTGTGCGCGGACACATAGACTTCAAAAGGTGTACCCCATGCCTGATGGGTAGGAAACCTTTCTTGGATTCCGACATGCTAAACCTCTTTAGCACTCGGTCTATATATGTAGACTGCGAAAGACCAAGCAACCGTTTCGATCTATCTCTATAGATCTTAATCCCGAGGATGTAGGTTGCTTCTCCCAGGTCTTTCATGGAGAATGTCTTGGATAACCAAACCTTCACTCGATCAGAAAATTGAGACATCGTTTCCTATAAGTAATATGTCATCGACATACAATACTAGGAACACGACTGCACTCCCACTAACCTTCTTGTACACACAAGGTTCGTCTGGATTTTGTGAGAAATCAAACCTTTTGATTGTCTCATCAAAACGGATATTCCAGCTCCTGGATGCTTGCTTCAATCCATAAATGGACCATCGCAATTTGCATACCTTGGTTTTATCAACCGATGTGAAACCCTCAGGCTGTATCATATACACGTTCTCGAGCAGGTTTCCATTAAGGAAAGCTGTTTTCACATCCATCTGCCATATCTCATAATCATAATGAGCCGCTATGGCCAGGAGCATCCGAATAGGTTTCGTCATAATCAACACCTTGCTTTTGACGATATCCTTTCGCCACCAATCTAGCCTTATAGGTAATCACATTACCATCCATGTTGGTTTTCTTCTTGAAAACCCACTTGCACCCTATAGGCTTTATCCCTTCAGGTGGGTCAACCAAGTTCCAAACTTGGTTTTCATACATGGAATCCATTTCCGACTTCATGGAACCAAGCCACTTATCCCTTTCTGAACTTGTCAGCACTTCTTCATAACTGGTAGGCTCCTCATCATCAATGAGTAACACGTCGTTCGATTCACTTACGAGAAATCCATATCTCTCAGGAATATTGCGTGTTCTACCAGATCTACGAAGATGTGGTGTTACAATAGGTCCAGCCGATTGCTCATCACTATTAGTTGTCGGCTGTTGTGTTTCACCAGGTATCTCATCAATGTCTATTTGAGTCTCTCGAGCCTCCTCAAGCTCGACGACACTCCCACTGTTTTCTTGCAAGAGAAACTCTTTCTCTAGAAACACAGCATGCCTTGAAACAAACACCTTTTGTTCCACAGGATGATAGAATTGGTAACCCCTTATTTCCTAAGGGTATCCAATAAATAGACATTTATCAGACTTAGCATCCAATTTGTCTGATACAGTCCGCTTCACATAAGTAGGACAACCCCATATCTTCAAGTAAGATACTTGAGGTTTCTTACTATTCCATATCTCATATGGAGTAGTTGAGACTACCTTGGTAGGCATTCTGTTTAACAAGTAAACAGCTGTCTGAAGTGCATAGCCCCAAAAGGACTTGGGAAGAGTTGCATGATTCATCATTGACCTGACCATGTCCAACAAGGTCCGGTTACGCCTCGATACACCATTATGCCGTGTGGTGTATAGGGCGGAGTCCATTGAGACAATATACCATTGTCTCTTAGATAATCAAGAAACTCTTGACTTAAGTATTCACCACCTCGATCCGATCGAAGTATTTTAATACTCTTGTCATGTTGTTTCTCTACTTCATTTCTGAATTCTTTGAACCTTTCAAAGGCTTCAGACTTGTGTTTCATCAAGAACACATACCCAAACCGTGAGTGATCATCGGTGAAGGTAATGAAGTAGCTATAGCCTCCTAAAGCTTGAGTTGACATAGGTCCACATACATCAGTATGTATTAGACCTAGTAACTCTCCCACTGCTCACCTTTTCCAAGAAAGGTAACTTAGTCATCTTGCCTTTTAAGCATGATTCATGTATCGTATGAATCCCATTCAACGATTCTAGAATTCCACATCGGTGTAATTCGGACATGCGTTTCTTGCTTATATGGCCAAGACGACAATGCCACATATAGGAGTCTATTTGATTATCCTTTCGAGCACTCTTGTTGCTCGCTTCGATATTGAAAATATCACTGGATACGTCCAACGTATAAACATCATTGCTTAATGTTCTAGTCCCATAAAGAACTCCATTCAAAGTTATGTAACAACAATTGTTACTAAAAGTCAAATGGTATCCATTTCTATTTAAACAAGAAATAGAAATGATGTTCTTTATCAACGAATGAACATAAAAGCAATTGTCCAGTTCTAAGACAAGTCTTGCAGGGAGTTTCAACAAATACGTTCCGATGGCGAGTGCAGCAACCTTTGCTCCATTCCCAACACGTAAATTTGACTCTCCCTTGACGAGTCTTCTTCTATTCCTTAGCCCATGTATGTCATTACATATATGTGAACCACACCCAGTATCCAATACCCAAGTGTTTGAGGAAATAGAATGACAATCAATAATGAAGATGTCTGAAGAAGATGGGGCATCCGATGCCTTATTCTTCTTCACGGACTCAAGATAAATCTTGCACTTTCTTCGCAAATGACTCTCCTTGCCATAATGATGGCAAGTTTCCTTTTGTGCTAGTTCTACCTTCTTAGCCTTTCTCTTCTTTCCCTTCTGCTGTTCCTTTGACTTCCTCTTAGAACCTTTCATCGAGGAATCAACTAATAGCACCGTCCCCTGCTCATGCTTCTCAGAAGATTCCACAGTCTTCAGCATATTGAGCAGTACCACAGATGAACCTTCTAGCATCTCAGAGGTGAAGAAGAGCTTTGAGACTTCGAACCTTTCGAATCTCACTTGCTCATCAACCAACTAATAAAGATGAAGGACTACGATATGAGCATCCATATGCTCATGCTGCTTTCGTAGCTTGGGTTCCATCGCGACTAGCATGATGCAATTCATTTGTTCAGAATCACTCACATGTTTCTGATAGGCCAACAATTGGTCCAGAGTTGCATCATCACTAGGACGGGCGGGAAGAGGCGCTTCGAGGACATTTGCAAGCTTTTCAACCTTGAGAACAATTCTCAAGCTTCTAAGCCAGTCCATGAAGCTCGGCCCAGTCAATTTATTCGAATCCAAAATGGAACGCAAATTCAAAGACATCATGATCAATTTTAGAAATACAAAACGAGCATATATGAGAAAATGATTTTAAAAATGCATCAATATACATTTATAAATCCCATTCATTTTTCGAATTTCAAAAACCCCAAAATCACTTCGGGAGATTGTAGGTCCATCTCCGAATGGGCTGATATCCATCATAGTTATGAACAACCTTGGAGAGAGTCCAACAAGCCATTCATAACTACGACGGTAGGTATCAACTATACCGATTGCATATCACGTATATGCAACTATCACAATGTGCTATCAACTAATTGAATGTTCACACATACATCGGGTTGTTAACACATTAACAAGTATGCAACATATGCATAGCACCCAACTTCACCTCCCTTTACATCGACCTTGGAGAGAGTCCAACAAGCCGATGCTCCAGGTTAAAGCCAACCCATTAATCAGGACATAGTTTTAATATGGTTAGAGCGCATTCAACCAATTAGCCCAGCTTGGAGAGAGTCCAACAACCAAAGCTAACGATTGACCTCTGACTCTTACCATATTAGTATTAAACTATTCCATGGTTTGAACATATTCAGGTTCGAGCCGGGCTTGGAGAGAGTCCAACAACCCAAACAAGAAACAGAACTCTGGTTCTAACCATATTAATGGAAGGTGGAGGCTTTAATAGTGATTAAGGGTTTTTATGTCTCATCCTCTTGGCATGCAAATAACTATTATCTACATGGCATGGCATACATGGCATACATCTACATGTCACGACACGCATGGCATAATGTTATGCATCTAATGCAATTACATGGCATACAATTATGTCATGTATATAATTTCCTTATATGTCATAACTATTTATGGAAATAAAATATATTTAAGATTTGATTCTCCAAATCAAATCATAATTAAATTAGGAAACAAATTTCCAAATCTAATCACATATTTTATTCATGGAATTATTTGATTAAGGAAAATCTATTTAGGAAACCAATTTCCTAAATCATTAAAACTACTTATGGAAATAAAATATTTTAAGATTTGATTTCCCAAATCAAATCATGATTAAATTAGGAAACAAATTTCCAGAATCTAATCAAATATTTTATTTATGGAAAATATCAATTTCCATAAATACTTCCAACTTTCCAAAAGTGGAAGATTTTCATAAATACTTCTAGACTTTCCAAAATTGAAAAATTTCCATAAATACTTCTAAATTTCCAAAATTTAGAAAATTTCCAGAAATACATTATGACTATCGCAAAACCATTTTTACGATTATGTCGAAACACAACCTGGGCTCTGATACCACTGTTGGGTTTCCGGCACCGCGGCGTGTGTGTGTTCGATCATGTTTCGTAAACATGAGCACAGCGGAAGCAATTAAAAATAATAAATCTATATTTATTACAACACACACAACACACGCATGCATATTACAACAAGTGTAGACATAACCGTAAATTAAAATTTGCAATAAAAGAAATTTATCTACGTTATACCTTTCGTATGACGTGTAGCGGGAACGACATCAACCGGAACGATCCTCGTAAGAATCGTCTCTATCCGTATCCACGCCGAGCTCCTCGGGATGACTTCGCTAAGTCACGAGCCGTCCTTAGACGGGTTACTAGCCTCGTGTTGAAGACGACGCGTGATCGAGAGATGATCACGATCCAATCCAAATTCGATCCTAAAACGAGTTCTCAAAACTCGCTTCTCCGGAGAGGTATTCGTCAACCGTTTGACGAATCCTTCGTCCTCCACCTCAGAGGATTACCGGAGATCAAATCCCCGGTAAGTTAGCCGCTGTCGGAGCACTAACCGTCGTCCAAACGACGCTCCGACAACACAGAAACAAGCTGTCCAGAAAAACTGGACAGCTTTTGGTGGAGGACTAGAGGCCGGCCAAAGGAGATGTGGAGCTCACCTTATCACCGAACCCACAAGAGATCACCGGAGGGTCGCCGAGCATCACGGCTGAAGCTTGGATGCCGGCGGCAAGGAGGTGGCAGCAGCTCCATGAAGTTGGCGGCAACACCATGTTGGGCGGCAACAACAAAAGGAGGCTAGGGTTGGGCGGCCAAAACTTCATTAGCTTTAGGGTTAGGGTTTAAGCCCTATTTTATAGAGAACTAATTCTCTTAATGGTTAATGGATCATATCCATAAAGCCCGTTAACCCACTCCATTAAGATAAGTTAAAATAAACCAAACCATGATGGTTTATTTTAAGTTAAAACGAACCGAACCAACTTTTGGTTCATTCGTTTAAAATAAACCAAACCCTTTGGTTTATTCTCATCCATTGGATTAGAACCAAACCATTTTGGTCCATCCATTATGTCTTCATAAGACACGGCCCATCCACGCTTCCATTGTGACTGAAACAATTTCATGCTCGCTTTATGTTTGGTCCAACCAAACATAGTTTCTCTCGGTCTGAGAATCCCATTCTCAAGCTCGTTTTAAATCCTTTGGATTACACTCACAGCGTGGTGACCAAATAGGTTCTCGGTTTATGTTGGCCGCCTATAATTAACCATTAATTATAGAACGATCATGAGTGGCACCTAGTAGTACATCATGATCCCCAATTAACGAAAAGATCAACGGTTGATCCGTAACTATTTCAAACCCTTCAAGAGCTCGAATGAATCGTGCCCCATTCCTTCACTCATCTTATACCCACTTGGTTCAGACATGGTCTATTGTGTCCCTCACTAGGTCGACTCACGCCACACCTAGCCCAAGTATCATTTCCTCGTCCCACGGATTCTAGTTACTCCACATGTATCAAGAGTACCTTACTCTAAACATGTAATGCTTTGGCCAAAGACTTTAGTAACAATCAACGAGAGGCCATGGGTATACATCTCCTCGCAAGGAGTGGTGAATCCTTTATAGGCTATTCAAACACCTTCGATCACTTCGACTTATACCCAATCATCCCGGGTCCACATCTCCTTAGAGATGTTTGCTTAAGATGTCAAAGCATAAGTCTCCATGATCAAGATGACTTGAATACCGCAAGTCAAAGGAACATCGCACTTAAGCCACAAGAAGAACTTCATTGACATATCTATATATGCAGAGAACCATATGAAGTCTTACTTTGGTCACTCCAATGAACTAGTTACCATAACTAGCATCCACGATTAACTCCGGACATCACTATGTCTCCAGCCAGTGAGAATCAGCTGCTTGGATACACCAAGGAGTATACCTCGTGCTAGTCTCGACAGAATTGATGATTTCCAAATCCATCAATTCATCGACTAGGGATAATTCCGATACATCACAATTACACATGTAGAGATACTCACTAGTTGTGATCCAATCACAAATTCTCTCATGCTGTGAATCGTATCGTGGGCATTCAGTAAATGAGTTTAAGATCCAATCAAATACATAAAACATGTATACTCAAATAGTGAATCTTCATTTATCATATAAATGGTTCATACATAAGGCGATTGCCTTAGGACATTTCTCATATATTACTAACAGGAAGAAACCATCGGATAGCTAGAAGAGAGATGCCAGAAAGAGGATAAACCAAAGAACCTCCACCTCCTCCCATCAATCCCCCTACGGTATGAATAACTTGAGGGCTTCTTCAAATTATGCGTACACGAACCTATTGTCTAGCATACAGAACTACCAAGTTAACACAAGCTGCCATAACAGGAGAATCAATTCCACATCTTCCATGAGTCCCATTTTCAACATCTCATCTGCTTCACCAAGAACATAGAAATTTAAAGTTCTCAAGTCAAGGGTATTTCTCCTTAGGTGATGCTTTACACATCTTAGAGTTCCAACAACCATATCAACTCCTACTCTTATGGACATTACTTGAGCACGGAAAGAAGATCCACCATACAAGCAGCATGAAGACAACCCCCCTGCTTGTCCATAGATCTCAAAGTCCGAGTGCACCTATTTTACAAGCTCTTGGATCAAGAAGAAGTACCAAAACACTAGGAGACCTTTCATAACCAGTCTTTCTTGATTTTTGAGCCTTCCGTTTGTCAAAGACTCTAAGCAACACAAAAACCAAGGTCTTACCCTGACTAGTTCGTGCTTGGCCGACCAAATCAAACTCATCCAATATGAGATCAAAATGTTGGAGGATCGTGGCCCGGTTAGAAGGGGGGTTGAATAACCCCGATGATCGTAGATGGAATTCAGTCGCTTAATTGTCTACAAAAGTGGTTGCAAAAGTGGAAATAGAAGATAAACAAAAAAAATTAAGACAAAGTAAGAAGTAAAGAATGCAAATTCTAACGCCGAGATGTAACGTGGTTCACGACCCTTGCCGCTAGTCCATGGACGATTCGTATGACGAATCACTCCCTCAACAATCCACTAGTCTCTCCTTTAGCCCAAGCAAGGTGGAGGTAAACCTTCTTACAAGAACTCACTCTCTCTTACAATATATATAGAAGTAGGTACAAGAAGAGGAGTGGAAAACATTTCACAAGACTTAGGAGTATGATTGGGAGTTAAGCATTAGCCTCCCAAAAGACCCCAAACCTTCTTTTTATAGAGAAGAAGGGTTTCTTCGCATCGCATGCCGATCGATGCCGCTCCAACGGCTTCGACCATGCCGATCTCGACCATTGCACCAAGAAAGACACCGAGTAGTCCGATTGCTCATGCCCATCACCGACCGATCAAGCCATCACGAGTGATCCGTGCAATCACGACTCAAAACCCTTCGCTTGCGACACCTTCATCACCGATCCGCCATCCTTGGCAATGATCGATGATGGTGAATCACCCACTGTCAAACCCTATCACGATCACGAGCCGATAAACACACTAGTCGAACACCAGTCGAGTTCCATCGACTGCTATCTATAGCAGTCGATTGGTGTCGGGTAAAACCTAAAAAAAAATACTTGTTTGAGCATCCGACGGTCGGGTAAACCTCAAACCTCCTGTTTGAGCATCCGATACTTTCATTCATCGGGTATAAACCTCAAACTCATGTTTGAGTATCCGACTTATCCAAATGTCGGGTAAAACCTCAAACACAAGTTTGAGCGTCCAACTTGTCGGGTAAAACCTCAAACCTAAGTTTGAGCGTATGACACTTGACTTAGCCATTCGGCTAAGTTCACCTATGAGCTACCCGTCCCGGGTTACAATCGCTCACTCTCATCTCCCATGAAGTCCCTCACCTCGAAGCTCTCTTCGTCTAGCCACATCCCTCGGATGCACCAAGCGCACGACTTCTGCAATCCCATCCTTCACATCTCGCCCTGAAGTCTGCTTCCTTTGGCATCACTCCAATGCTCCTCGTCCGACGATCCCTCGGATGCACCAAGCGCATGACTTCCACAATGTCATCCTTCACTGACTCAAGGACCCGAGCCATGAGATGGTGAACTCACCAATGCTTTCATCAAGCTAACTTATGTGTTATTTACTTAAGTCCTGCATAACTTAAACACACACATCAAATCCATAGCAACCTAACTTAAACCCTTTGCCACACACATCAAAACCACATCATACATGGGTTGATTGCCCTAACAATCTCCCCCTTTTTGATGTGTCACAATCTGTTTAAGTTAGGTAAAACATTAACAAAATACTAAGGAGGGAAAGCATGTAAATAAAATATGAGTATCAAAACACTCCCCCTTAACACATGCTAATTCTCCCTCTTAGCATGATTAAGTTAAACTTCACACTTCTCCCCCTTTGACACCATCAAAAACATCTAACATATGTCATATAACATGACATCAAAGTCTAAAGGAAGAAAAATACCAAAATATACCTAAAAAACCCAGAAATTAGGCTGTTGTGCTCATGCACAGTTCCATCAGTCGACTAGTTCAGACTACTAGTCGACTGACAACTGAATTTCAGCCTTTTCTGATTTCCAAACCTATGCTCAGAAATACATTAAAAATTATAGAAAATTCAAAAAATCATGAAATTTGGGGAACACATTTCTTATGAGTTCCTTTATCAATGAAAAATGTTTTTTCATAAAAATTTATTCTATTTTTGAAAATTAGATAAAAACTCAAAAGTTGTAAAATGTCTCAATTTTGTATCAACTTTAAGACCTAGTTTTGCCTTGAATTGTTTTAAAGCATCAATTCACTGTTTGTAAAACATAAAATGGTTTTAAAACATTTAAAATATCCAACTATGATCTATGAGAAATATGTCCATTGATTAAACATTTGCTTTTCCCATAGTTGGTTTATGATTGCTATGTTGTGATACACCTAATGACCCATCAAAAATGCCATAAGCATTAGTGAGTCACTTGTATCAACCTAACATCTCATCCATGCTATGTTTACAATCAAGTTAGCCTTATGGTGAATGTGAGATGTACCTAAGGTATTATACTTAACCATCAATTTCATGCAATTTCTACCAAGGTTAAGTATTATCCAAAAACACCCAACATGATCATAACACAAACATTATCATAATTGCATATCATGATCATAAATAAAAAATTATCCTAAAACCCATTACTCATCAAGTATCACCCCCATCATTATAAGTCAACCAAATAATCATGATATGAAATAAGTTCACTTATGGTTGACTATCCTAGGGTTCTCTAACCTTTAAGGATGGACTTGGGAATCCAATATAAATTATTTCCAATGGGGTTCACCAAGTACTCCTTTGGGATCCATTGCCTACCTACCATGGTTGTTTTTGATTGCCCCTAGATATTAAACAATGATAGGCTTTCTCATTTTTGGATCCTTTGTAACCTAGGTCTTTCTTGTTGAAACTAGCCCTTTCGCTCCCAATGATCATATTTAGGGTATTGGAGCCAATTGTGAATTTCTTTAGGGCCTTAGTTAAATAATCTACCTTTTCCCTTAAGGACTTGTTTTCTTCAATACATGCATCATTAATATTAGAAGAAACATTATCATCATGTGAGCATGCTTTTTCAAGTTTCTCTTCTAATTTCCTAATATCATCAAGCATGCATTTATTTTTCTTCTTACTCCGAAATAAATCTCTAGTAAGAGTTGAAATCATGGAAACAATTTTTTGAGTAGGGAAATTCCTTTTCTTCTTTCTTCTTCCCTTCCTTCTTCTTGTCATTCTTTCTCCTTTCTTCCTTGCTTTTGTTTAAGAGAGGATATTCATCTCTCATATATCCCTCTCCTTGGCAATTGTAGCATATGATCTTCCTATGCCTTCTTCCCCTATCATGAGATTTATTAAACTTAAATTTTTTTAATGCACGCCTTACCTTCCTTACCATATAAGCCTCTTCATTGCTATTAATGGAGGAAGATGAGTTGTCATCCGATGAAGTGGGTGGAGTCTCCTTCTTCTTCTTTCCTTTGTCGGCCATAAGCACTACTCCCCTTGACTTTGTGCTTGGTTCTTCAATTGTGCCTTCAAGTCTAGTTTCATGTAATTCCATGGTGGAGAAAAATTCTTCT
This sequence comes from Wurfbainia villosa, assembly GCA_025175895.1. NCBI lineage: Eukaryota > Viridiplantae > Streptophyta > Magnoliopsida > Zingiberales > Zingiberaceae > Wurfbainia > Wurfbainia villosa. Next base: position 76,395,138 of record CM045990.1, read on the forward strand.
AGAGTACTTACCTCTAGATTCTTTGAAATATAGAAGGAGTCCACCATAGAGCTCCATTTGGATGACCAGGGGAAGACATCTATGGCTTTTATTATCATGTCCCGATTGGAGATCTTCTCACCTACACTTGATAAACCATTTATTATCTCTTTAAATCTAGAGTGTAGTGATAATACCTTTTCCCCCTTATCTAATTTGATATTGCTTAATTGAGAGCGGAGGAGGTCCCTTCTTGCTAGCTTAGCTTCAGATGTGCCTTCATGAAGCTCCACTAGCTTTTCCCACATCTCCTTGGCGCTAGAGCATTCACCAATCCGGTTGATTTCTTATTGAGGGAGCACGTTGAATAAATGATGGTTGGCTTTCGAATTTGCCAAGTGCTCCTCCCTTTGCTTCTTGGTCCATCTCGATTTCTCTAATGGCTCCCCTTCTTCACCCCTAGGCACTTTAAAAACCATTTTCCATGATAAGCATGATATCGAAATCGGTTTCAAAGAATACCTCCATTCTCTTCTTCCACTAAGAGAAGTCGCCTTCAAATTTGGGTGGATGAATGTTTGAGCCGACCATTTCATTGTCGTGCTTGTTTTGGCGATGAGTCCGTCGACAAGCTCCTTGCTCTGATACCACTTGTTGGAGGATCGTGGGCCGACTAGAAGGGGGTTGAATAGCCCCGATGATCGTAGATGGAATTCGGTCACTTAATTGTCTACGAAAGTGATTAGCGCAGCGAAAATAGAAGCTAAACAAAAACAATTAAGACAAAGCAAGAAGTAAAGAATGCAAATGCTAACACCGAGATGTAACGTGGTTCACGGCCCTTGCTGCTAGTCCACGGACGATTCGTATGGCGAATCACTCCCTCAACAATCCACTAGTCTCTCCTTTAGCCCAAGCAAGGTGAAGGGAAACCTTCTTACAAGAACTCAGTCCCTCTTACAATAGAATATAGGTAAGCACAAGAAGAGGAGTGGAAAACCATTCACAACACTTAGGGTGCGTTTGGTTCAAGTAATCATACATAACCTTAGTTATGTGATTACTAGAGAATAAAACATAACCTTGGAATAATGTATAACCTTAGATAAAAATCTTGTTTGGTTGGAGGTTTTAATATATAACTTAGTTTAACATTTTGATAAATTATCCTTTGTCTTTCCTCAATCAATATACAAAAATCTGCAAAGTCGCCTCCCTTATTCAACCTCAACGCTATAGAGGAGGAAGTCATCAAATACAAGCACAGGAACCAAAAAGTTGGAGATTCTATCATTACCTTTCCCGATGCTAATAGCCCTAGGGCCTTAACCTTTTCTTCTACTGCTTACCAGCACATACGTAAGCGACGAGTGGCAACGAGCGGCGACGTGGGCGATGGCGAAGCAGTGGCAGCGGTGGCGGCGGTGGCGATGGCGACGGCGGCGACGGCGGTGCGGCCCGGCGGGCGGCGGCGGCGGATGGCAAGTGATATGGCGGCGGTGGCGGCTGATGGGCGGTGGGCGACGGTGGTGGTCGGCCGGCGGCGACGGGCGACGGCGGCGGCCAACGACGGGCGGCGACCGACGACGGACGACAAATCGATTGAGTTTTGACAAATTGTCATTTAATATATTGCTTGGGGTAATATTGGAAAAAAGTTTCCTTAACTCCGGGAATCAACAAAAACCTTGGTTCTCTAAGGTTTTCCGATTCCCCCTAAAAAGGTTTTTGTTCATAACTTGTTAATGATCAATTACCAGATAATTGTTTATAACCTAAACCAAACAAGGTTTTTGTTGATAACCTAACAAGGTTATCAACAAAAACCCCCAACCAAACGCACCCTTAGGAGTATGGTTGGGAGTTAAGCATTAGCCTCCCAAAAGCCCCCAACCCTCCTTTTTATAGAGAAGAAAGGTTTCTTCCTGTTGGGCAGGCGACAGTCGAATGCTGCATGCATCAGTCGACTGATGCCGTTCCAACGGCTTCTGACCATGCTAGATCGCGACCGTTGCAGTCCAACAACACACTGGGCAGTCAACTAATCATGCCCATCAGTCGACTGATCAAGCCATCAGTCGAGTGATTCAGGCAATCAGTCGACTCAAAACACTTCTGTGCCCCACGACCACCTTCATCAGTTGACTGTCATCCCTTGGCAATCGAATGATGGTGAATCAGTCGAATACCAGTCGAGTGTCATCGACTGCTATCTATAACAGTCGACTAGTGTCGGGTAAAACCTCAAATAAAACACTTGTTTGAGCATTCGATGGTCGGGTAAACCTCAAGCCTCCTGTTTGAGCATCCGACACTTCCATTCATCGGGTAGAAACCTCAAACTCATGTTTGAGTATCCGACTTATCCAAACGTCGAATAAAATCTCAAACACAAGTTTGAGAATCTGACTTGTCGGGTAAAACCTCAAACCTAAGTTTGAGCGTCCGACACTTGACTTAGCCATTCGACTAAGTTCACCTATGAGCTACCCATCCTGGGTTACAATCGCTCACTCTCATCTCCCATGAAGTCCCTCACCTCGAAGCTCTCTTCGTCTGACCATGTCCCTCGGATGCACCAAGCGCACGACTTTCGTAATGTCATCCTTCACGTCTCGCCCTGAAGTCTTCTTCCTTTGGCTTCACTCCAATGCTTCTCATCCCGCGGTCAGTCGGATGCACCAAGCGCACGACTTCCATAATGCCATCCTTCACCGACTCAAGGACCTGAGCCATGAGATGGTGAACTCACCAATGCTTTCATCAAGCTAACTCATGTGTGATTTGCTTAAGTCCTGCATAACTTAAACATACACATCAAATCCATAGCAACCTAACTTAAACCCTTTTCCACACACATCAAAACCACATCATACATGAGTTGATTACCCTAACACAAAAGTCATGCTTGGATGGGAAATATAACCTTTGTTCCGTTCGAGTTCAATGTCTGCCTCAATACGTTTGAGATCCTCTATTGGGACAATACAATCTTTGTTCCGTTCGAGTTCAATGACTACCTCATGACGTTTGAGATCCTTCATTGGCACAAGGCATTCGGATAATCCACATCTGCTTCCTCGCTCTCCTCCATCATCTTCTGCCTCTTCCACACAGTGGAATTAGATACAGGATTGCTCTCCTCCTCATCCTTGCTAGCCATCTACTTCTTCAAAACCTTACTTTCTTCTCCTTCATAATCTTCGTCACCTCATCGAGAGAAGATTAAGGTCAAAGGAAAGAAGACATCATAGTGGTCGCCAGGCTCTCGCTTGTGGATGGGGTCAAGATCTTGACGTCCAAGTGCAGCGACACAAGTAGAGAGAGAGAGAAAAAAGGGAGCCTCTTCTTTCTCTAAACTTTGTTGGTGTAATCGACCCAGGTCATGATTGACTAGACTCGAGTAGTGTTTTGATGTTTGACAATGTTTTGGGGAGATTGTTGGAGCAATCAACCTGGGTCATGATTGACCGGACTCGAGTTTGACTTGAGGGGTATTTTGATTTTGACGATGGTTTGACTATATGGTTGACATGGGGTTGACCATATGATAGAGAAGTCCAAGTCATGGGTACTTGGCATGGAAAGTCCAAGCATGGGTCTTGGAAAGGGAAAGTCCAAGCTTGAGTCTTGGCAAATGGAAAGTCCAACATGGGTTGGCAAGGAAAGTCCAAGGGGTGATATTGGCGGCGTAAATTCAAAGGGTGGATTCTTGGCAGCATAAGTCCAATGGTTGGCGGCGTAAAGTCCAAGCGGGAGTCTTGGCAGTGTAAGCCCAATGTGCCTTGGTGGTATAGACAAACTTAGCATGACAATAGCTAATGGAAGCACCTGAAGGCTAGTGTATGGATGAACAAGTCATGGATGGCTTGGAGGGATTCGATAGGCATGAGGCTGACGGAGGTGGCTAGAAGGCTTATGTCTAGGCTAAGGGTGGTCTAGCAAGTATGAGGGCATCATACTTGGGGTTAAAACCTCATGGATGAGGTTATCCTGATCGATATCATTCTCGATCCGATGGGAGTTGATCACTGAAATGGTTCGGCAAATGATCGATCGAATAGCTGATCGATGGTTCGATCACCAATCGCGCTATAGGTCGGCAATGATTGATGGTCGATGTCGCGACCACAGAAGGTTCCATAGTTGACTGTTGGGGTTTGACAGTCGAGTGATGACTCGATTAGTCGATTGATGGGTACGATCAGTCGACTGATGGTCTATCCATTGGAACTTATCCAACGTGGCTCAGGCCGTTGTGAGACAACGACTATAGAAGCAGTCGACTGATGGTCTCGATCAGTCGACTGCTAGGCGGAATCCAGCTTGAGGTGAAGCTTTAAAAGGAGCTCGTGGAGAAGGATTTGGCTAAGGTTTCTTAGGGTGATTTGCTGGTGCAATTCAGGGTCTCCAAGTGCAGCTTAAGCAACCAAACAAGCAAGCATTCAAAAGAAAATTTACAAAGTTTTCTTTACATAGATTGTTGTATTCATTTTGTATTACTTTTGTAATCACTTGTATGAGGTTTCTCCGCCTCCGACGTGTTGTCGAGAAGGAGTTTTATTAGTGGTGTTGTCATCACTCAAGCTCATTGAGCTAAACCCGTGGAGTAGGAACTTTGAGGTTCCGAACCACGTTATATTCTTGCATAGTGTGCTTGTATTTGTATTTGTATTATATTTTCTATTTCCGCTGTGTACTAACAATCATAGGTAAGCACGCGAACGAATTCCAACAAACAACGTCGAAATGCTATTCACCCCCCTCTAGCGACGATCAATTCCGCAACAAGTAGTATCAGAGCGAGGCCGCTCTTCAAGGTTTAACAACTAAGGGAGCACACTAGAGGGAAGAAGATGGATTTCCAAGAAACATTGAGATGGGATATCAACACGTCGGTTCCGTATGCATTCTATGGACAAGAAGGCTTCAATCAGTGGAAGACAAGGATTGAAGACTTCATCATGATGAGGGACTTTGAAGAATGGGCCACCTTGATGGATGGATTCAAGTTTCCAAGAGGTCCTAAGGGGATTCCTCAAAATGAAAAAGTGGACCGAGGAACAACATCAAGAATTCGAGAGAAGTAATAAGGTAATAAAATTCTTGATTGATTTAATTCCTAATGATGTTGTGTCCAAGTTAGGTGAATACAAGGATGAAAAGGAATTTTGGAGCGAATTGGCCAAGCTCCATGAAGAATCATCTTCGACTCAATTTGAGGAAGAGGCCAAAGAAGCAAGTTCATCCTCACAAGAAAGTGAGGATTCGGAGGTCGAGGAGTGTTCGACATCCGAAGAGGAAGAGGAGGTGGAAGAAGTAGAAGAGGCCTCCACCTCTAGGATTGAGGGGGAGGAGACTAGGCAAACTTCAATACTGGAGTCAACTCAAGAGGAAGCATCTATCTCCGGTCGAGAAGAAGAAGAAGCTCAAAACTCGGCCACCATTGACCTAGGTAACTCAAGCACATTAATTCAAAATAAATAAAAAATCATATAATGTGTTTTGAGTGTAGGGAATATGAGCACTATAAGAGCAAGTTCCCTAAGAAGGTCAAGAAGACTCTGTCAGCACCAAAACCTCAAGAAAAGACTAAGGATGCCGGAGCCCCAACCATTAAGAGAAAAGAGCATGTGATGTGCTTCAAGTGCCACCAAAGAGAGCATTATAGGAGTTAATGCCCTAGGGGGAAGAAGAAGGGTCAAGAAGAAGCATCACAAGTAGGGGGAGCTTCTAAAGCAAACCCTAAGATAAATTTAAATAATGCTCATTCTTTAAGTAATAGGAAAAAGCATGCTAGGAATTTTATTGCTATTACTCATGAACAAAAGCATGCTAGAAATAGATTTTATTGCCTAGGTGCTAAACATGTCAATCTTAGAAATAAGGAAAAATTTGGGACTAATGTCCCTAGAAAACCCTACCTAAGGCAATTATTAGGAAAATAGAAGACCATCTAGGCTTTAATCAAAAGAAATTTAGACATATGCCTAGGAAAGGCAAAAATGATCAAAGAAACAATGTGCCCACCAAATTAGAGAAATTGGAGTTAGAGAATCAAACCTTGAGGTCAAGGCTTGAGAAACTTGAAAAGACCCTAAGGAATATGCAAAATCAAACTCAAGGGTCTAGAAGTAAAAATCAAGGGTGTAAGAGGCAAGACCCATCTAGGAGGCAAGGTTTGGGTCACAAGCCTATGTCTAAGAAGGTAATGCCTACTTACCACAATGTTCCATTTGATTATGAAACTAGTACTAGGTCTAGGAAAACCAAGGTCACAAGGGAAGTCATCCTTAGAGTTGACCATGGTAGGTGCCTAGTGGCTAAGGTTTCGAAGAAACCTAGGGAAGCCACTAAGAAGATTACAAGGGGAGTCACCCCTAGAGTTAACCTAGGCAAGACCACAATGACCAAGGCTACCAAGCCTAGGAGGGTCATTAGGAGGGATCTAGGGAGGTCATCTCTAAGGAATACCTAGTAAACCCAAGGAGCTCTAATAGGTATTGGGTTCCTAGGAGCGTGATCGATTCACGCTAAATGGGTTAGGTTGTGCCAACTTTAAATGGATGGGTAGTTAACCTAATCATGGTAAAGGTGGCACTTTAGGTCATTTTCAAGGTTATGGGTACCTAGGAAATAAGTTTGATCTTATATCTTAGAGGATTTTAGGATGTGCCAATGTTATTTAAGAAGTTTGATAAATCAATCAAATTGGTACAAATTAGATTTAGAAGTCATAGTGTGTCATTTTGGATTTTTGGCACACTTGGGGGATTAGTAGTAATATGACAAAATGAAATTAATCATAACATATGACAATTAATATTAAAATTTAGGTATTATATACCTTTATATTTTATTTGTCATGCTTTTGCTATATATCATGTTATGACATCATATTTATTTTTGTTATATAAAATGTCATGATTATGCTTAGGTTAGTTTTAATGTCATGTGTATTTAAATTTAATCATATGTCATGACATCATGATCATTGGCCATGCTTATTTATGATATCATTTATGCCATGATCATTCATGCATTAATTAAAATTGATCTAAGGACTATGACATGACTTGAAGTCTCATGTATAAGGGAATCAAGTAGTGATGCCTAGAAAATGCATGAAACCCTAGATTAGGATAATCAAAACCCACATCTCACATTACATTGACATGTGTGTGTTTTCAAACACCCTAGACATATGTGAGATGCTAGAAAATGAGTTAAGTTCAAGGGGCATAGTTTTTGCATCTAGATGAGCTCAAACTCATCTTATATCATGAGTGGATCATGGGGAAAGCTAATGTGCAAGTCATGTGTATTGAGCCCATTGATCATGATCCAATATAGGGTTTCAAAAACATTTTAAAATCATTTTAGAAAACCTTGGTGAAGTCTATCTTTTGATAGCAATCACCATTGAGAGAGTTGATACAAAGTAGGGCTAAAACATTGAACTTTTTAATGGTTTTGAATTTTGTGTCAATCTCATTATTTTGTGAGTAAATTAATTTTCAAATATTTTTCACCCATTGTATTTGTCATAAGTATTATACATATGAATTTTCGTGACTTTTCGTCTTATGTATAATTACTTATGAATTTTTGAAATTCGATTTTGATTTTTGATTTCTGCATTTTGCAGATATCAGTCGACTGCTGCTTGATGTTAGTCAACTGATGCATAGGTCAGTCGACTGGTGACTGCAAGAGTTGACTGACATAGATGATTTCGGGTAAACAAGGATGTTTAGCCCATGTTTCAGCTATGTTAGGTTACCCTAACTACTCATAACCCTAGGATATGCTTTGGAAAGCATTGTAAAGGGTGAAAATCCATTAGATATGGATTAAGTGAGTTGTTGGGGTGTATATCAAATTTTAAGGGAGGTGAAAGTTTAATGTTGAATCTTTGCCCTTAATTTCGATTGGTTAGTGTTCCTATAGGCTTAGGGACTCTCCAAGAACATTGTTTATGCAATGGTCAAGGGGGAACAAACCTTTAGGGGGAGGTATCATGGGATGATGGATGTGTTCTTCCTCACGAGGAGGAGAATTTTGGTAGAATGTGAGATACCCAATTTGGAAATTGGGAGAGTTTATAGGAAGCCTCTCTTAAGTGATATGAGACTTATTACTAGGAAGAGTGAAGGCATCCTAGGTATTTTTGGACCAAGGGGGAGATTGTAAGATCTCATTGGGATATGGGACATTGACCTCCTTAAGGAGAACCTTTTTGATATATATCAAAAAGGGGGAGAATTTATGGGATTACCAATTTGGGAGAATTGGTAAGGAGATTTGAGTTAGGTGGCCTAACTCAATGGTTTTGTGGTTTTTGTCAAACATAAAAAAGGGGGAGATTGTTGGTACAATTGGCCCAGGTCACTATTGACCAGACTCGAGTTGGACTCGAGTAGTATTTTGATGTTTGACAATGTTTTGGTGAGATTGTTGGAGCAATCGACCCGAGTCATGATTGATCGGACTCGAGTTTGACTCGAGGGGTATTTTGGTGTTTGATGATGGTTTGACCATTGTTTGACTATATGGTTGACATGAGGTTGATCATATGATAGAGAAGTCCAAGTCATGGGTACTTGGCATGAAAAGTCCAAGCATGGGTTTTGGTAAGGGAAAGTCCAATATGGGTTGGCATGGAAAGTCCAAGCATAGGCCTTGGCGTGGGAAAGTCCAAGCTTGAGTCTTGGCAAATGGAAAGTCCAACATGGGTTGGCAAAAAAAGTCCAAGGGGTGATATTGGTGGCGTAAAGTTCAAGGGTGGAGTCTTGGTAGCATAAGTCAAATGGTTGGTGGCGTAAAGTCCAAGCGGGAGTCTTGGCTGTTGGAATGTATACTGAAAGCCTAGATCTTTTTGTATGAACATTCTATTTTGAAATAAGAATCACATGATCATTGTTTGCATTTTATATATTCATTATATATGTGTGCATATTGTCTAATATTTTACATTGTAGATAACATGGTGCTTGGTGTGGCACAGAAGATCATGTTATCAGTACCTTATAAAATATAAGTAAAGGCTCACAACCAAGATGGTTTTGGACAAACCATTGGCATCGTTGTAGTGTAGCTTGGTATTGTTTTATCTTGAACATAGAGTTACACTAGTACACTTAGGTGTATTGAGTAGGACCGACATAGAGGTGATTCAATTTAGTACTGACTACATAATTGAATCGGACCTCGGATATTATGTTGTACATGCTCTTAATCCCGATATAATAACGGGCACATGTACTTAGTATTTATTTCTTTGATTTACGTGGGTGAGATTTAGATGGATTAAATCAATATGCCCGGTAAGTTGGGAAATAATATTATTTACATGGTGTGCCATTGATTATAGGAGGAAACCGTGTCCTATATATTAGGTTGATGATGTCCCCTTGAGGAGCTCATAAGGTTCATCATGTAAACCCAGCTGGTTGACTTAGTCAACATGATGATAAGGTTGAGTGGTACTACTCGAGGAATTAGATGTTAATTAATTGATGGTCAGTAAATCAATTAATTGACGGACATTCGATATCTTAAACACGGGGAGATTAATGTACAAATAATATATGGAGCCCATATTGATTTATGGGGGTTGGTGAGGTAGTTCAATGATGATCCTCTAGTGGAATGGAACATCATTGATGGATCAAGTTTGTGTGGTTTCGATCCATCGGGTGGCCAAGACCTAACTCCTCCTTATGGTCCCTATCGTAGCCTAATATAATCCTTGTGAAGTCTAGATCCAAGAATGTAAAACAAAACCTAGAACCAACGGTTGGGATTAAATCCCTAGATCCGATGGTTAGGATGAAATCCTAGAATCGACGGTAGGAATTAAATCCCTAGATCCGACGGTTGGGATAAAACCCTAGATCCGACGGTTGGGATGAAACCTTAGATCCGACGGTTGGGATGAAATCCTAGATCCGACGGTTGGGATTAAACCCTAGATCCGACGGTTGGGATAAAACCCTAGATCCGACGGTGGAGATTAAATCCCTAGATCCGACGGTGGAGATTAAAGGAGGCTTAAGCCTAATTATATAAATAGAGGCTTAGGTTGGGCGGTAAGGATGATTGAAAGAATTAGGGTTTGGCTTTTGGAGGTGGGCGGCTAGGGTTTGGAGCTAGGGTTGGGCGGCAACTTCTTCTTCCTTCTAGTTGTTGCCGGCGCCCAACTTGCACCATCAATACTTGGCCGGCGCCCAACCTTAAGGTCTTTCCCTTCTTCCTTGGCCGGCGGTTCTCCTCCCATTGGTGGCCGGTTCTCTTCCTTCTCCCTATTCTCCAAAGTGGCCGGCGGCAACTCTTCTTGAAGTTGGCCGGCGCATCATCCATTGCTCCTTGGCCGGCGGTTGCACCAAATTCCCTAATTTGGTGGCCGGTTCTAGATAGGAAAGGTATTTGTGAGTTCTTCTCTTTGTTCGCAGCGGACAAGGTAGAGAAGAAAGCGATCTAGAAGGCTTCTACTCGTGGAGGAACTTCGTCCACACGTCATCCACGAGAAGGATAGGACATACGGTAGAAGATCGTGAGGTATAAAGTTATTTTAACTTTATGTACAGATCTGAGCATGTTCTTATTTGTTTTGATTATGCATGTGTGTGTATGAATATATATTGTATAATCATGGACCCCGAAGACAAACACAAAAACCGGCGATCCATCCGTCGTCTCTTCCGCGGCTAACCAACTAGAAGAGTTGTGTTGCTTGAACAACTAGTTTGTTCAAGCGACCACTCAAGTTGTTAGCACGACGACGAAATGGTGTTGTTAAGGAAGCTCATCCCATCCGGATTAATCCTTTCATTAGTGAAAATTTTAATCCGGGGACATGGGAGCCAATGAGCCTCCGAAGCATCCACCCAACAATTGGTATCAGAGCCACAGGTTTTCGGTTTTGTGTGTTTAGGATTGGTTAATTTTATGCATTTTTCATATATTATATGTGCCGGATAATAGTAGGATATGCGTAGTTTAACTCTTTGGTTGCTGCGTGGCATAAGATCCGACTATTATGGCCATGTGTGTGTATGTGAATGGATGTGTGTAAAATTTATTATTTGAATCCTCGGGGTTGTGAGGCTAGATTAGTATTTAATTTTGTAATTAAATACGACATTTTTAGCTTGATCATTTTAGTTTACTTTGATCTAGATTATTTGTACACTCCTTCGTGGAGTATAGGATCGATGGATGTAAATAAAATGATTTATCTCGCTCGGATATCTTTGGTGACTTGTGCAAGGGAAAAGGTGGAGCGACGAGGTGGCAACACGACGGATGCATATTGGAAGACAATGCCATAATAGTTGGAAAAAATTCTGTTTTTCCATATTTATTGATTATTTGTTTTATATGCATGTTGTCTATGTTTAAAATTCCTCGATCTCAATTTACTAAGTGGGAGAGGGATATTTTAATTAATTCCCGCAGCCTCCATTACAATTTGACGTGTGATGCAACAAACTTGCGCGTTGGCTTTGAGTGCCTTCCTCCCCATCGGATGGGTTTGTTTGCGGATCACTAGGTCAAATAATGGTTATAGGAAATTATTTAGGAGCGTGTGTACTTCCCCATCGGTAAGGCACATAATCCGAAATAATTCCCTTAGTATCGTGTAATGGTGCACACTTAGATACAAATAAAGGTATCCTCCCCATCGGAGTCACTGCTTTTATTTGTAGGGCTAAAGAGGAACCAACTATTAATTTTATTTGTCAAAAAGTAAGGTTGACAAGATAATAAAATTAATGGGTAAAACCTCCTCTTACAAATGAAGAATTCGTATACGTCCACACTATCGTGGCATGCGATATTCTCGGTGTTTTGAGGTGTTGGTTGATTTCAGGATTTTATTGTTTTGAGGAATCAATAATATTTGAAATCTAATATTTTGATCATTGTGATTTTTAGGATTTTCAAATGGCTTTCAACCCACTTGCTGTGATTTTAAAAGAAAACAAACTTACTGGTCCAAACTACATTGATTGGAAAAGAAACTCGGATATTGTCCTAATCATGAGGAGTACAAATTTGTACTCTTTCGAGGTCTGTCCTCCTAAGCCCTCCGATGACTCGATGAAAAGGAGAAAGAACATTATAAGAAATGGGTTAAGGCGGTATGAGATGGTGCGGTGTTACATTTTGGCATCTATGTCAAATGTGTCGCAACATCAAAGATCGTGCCATAGCCATCGCTATGACATGATGTTCAATCTCAAGGAACTTTTCTGACATCGAGTAGGGCGCAGGGCAGGAGGCAATGAGAAACTTGATGACGACCACCATGGTCGAGGGAACACCCGTTAGGGATCATGTTCTCAAGATGATGGCTCATCTTAATGAGATGGAAGTCCTCAGAGCTGAGATCGATGGGGAAACCCAGGTCGATATCATTCTCCAGTCTCTGCCTAGGAGTTTTGAGCAGTTCCGCCTCAACTACAACATGAACAAGAGGTTGTATTCATCATGAGCTTCGACGTAACTCCAAAGCAGAGGGGAGGCTTTTCGTCGAGTTCTCAAGCCATGGTCGCTCGTAAGGTTTCTTCCTCCAAACCGAAAGGTAAGAAGAAGAAGAAGCAAGGTGGAGCGAAGAAGGTGGCAGTGGGGCCTCAGGCAGGAGTGAAGAAGCCGAAAGGCAAGTGCTTCACTTGCAAGCAGACTGGACATTGGAAGGCGGACTGTCCTCGCCGAAAGAACAAAGGTATATCTTCTTGTTTAGTTGTTGAAACATGTTTAGCGGTGTTATCTACCAGTGCCTGGTGTGTAGATCTGAGACCCATGATCATGTTGCAATACTTTGCGGGGTTCCAGAAACCCGACGACTAGGTGAGGAGAGATTCTTGTCTTCATGGGCAATGCTTGAGGTGGCGGCTATTGCAGTGGGAGACGTTTATTTATCTTTTGATAGGAATAAATTTTTGGTTTTGAGAAATTGTCTTTATGTACCTACTTTTAGAAAGAATTTAATTTCAGTTTCTAAATTGTTTTTGGATGGATATTCTGTTTCTTTTAATGACAAGGTGATTATAAAAAGGAATAGGGAGATTATCTATTCTGGTACATTGGTTGGCAATTTATATACTATTGAACCAAAAACTCCCACGATGCAAATAGAAGTAAATAACTCATCTTCTAAATCTAATAAGAGAAAAGAACCTTCGCAAATGAACCAAACATATCTTTGGCATCTAAGGCTTGGTCATATTAACCTAAGTAGAATTCAAAGGTTGATAGCTGATGGACCTTTGGGTTCATTAGTGGTGGAGGATCTCCCAACCTGCGAATCTTGCTTGGAAGGTAAAATGACCAAGAGGCCTTTTAAGGCCAAGGGGTATAGAGCCAAAGATGTGCTAGAATTGGTTCATTCTGATTTGTGCGGTCCTATGTCTATCCAGGCAAGAGGTGGCTATGAATACTTTGTCTCTTTTATAAATGATTATTCAAGGTATGGATACATTTACTTGATGCGCCGCAAGTCTGAATGCTTTGACAGGTTCAAAGAATTCAAGGCTGATGTGGAGAACCATCAAGGTAAAAGTATCAAGACATTACGATCTGATCGTGGTGGCGAGTACCTCTTGGGAGAGTTTAGGAATTACTTATCAGAGGCTGGGATTCAATCCCAATTGTTCGCACGCACACCCAGTGAGAATGGTGTAGCGGGCGAAGACTCTTATGGAGATGGTCAGATCGATGATGAGTTATTCTGAGTTACCTGTTTCGTTCTGGGGGTATGCACTGGATACGGCAATGTACACTCTGAACTTGGTTCCATCTAAATCAGTACCTTCTACCCCTGTAGAATTGTGGACTGGGCGAAAGCCTAGTCTGAGACATATTCGGATATGGGGGAGTCCAGCACATGTGCTGAAAGCTGATGCTGGTAAGTTGGAACCTCGTACAGAAGTGTGCATGTTTGTTGGCTACCCTAAGGGAGCGAAAGCTGGTTTGTTTTATAATCCTAGAGATCAGAGGGTGATCGTTAGCACGAATGCCAGATTTCTAGAGGAGGATTATGTAATGAACCACAAGCCCAAGAGTAGGATTGTTCTTGAGGAGTTGACAGGGGAAGTCCCGACTTCAGTACCACCGGTACAAGAGGAGACACCATAAGTCACTGCACCGCGTGTCACAGAGCATACACAGGAGGCACCTCGTCGTAGTGGGAGGGTTGTTAGACAACCCGAGAGATTCATGTTTTTGGAAGAGTCTTCGGACTTAGTGCCTAGTGAACATGAACCTAATCCCTGGACATATGACGAGGCAATCCAAGATAGAGATGCAGTATCTTGACAAAGAGCGATGAATTCAGAGATAGAATCTATGGATTCTAATCAGGTCTAGGAGCTAGTAGAACCACCCGATGGTGTAAAAACCATTGGATGCAAGTGGATCTACAAGAGAAAGAGAGGAGTAGACAGGAAGGTTGAAACCTTCAAAGCTAGGCTTGTTGCGAAAGGGTATACTCAGAAAGAGGGTATCGATTATGAGGAGACCTTTTTGCCGGTAGCTATGCTTAAGTCTATCCGGATTCTCTTATCTATAGCTGCTCATATGGATTATGAGATTTGGCAGATGGATGTCAAGACAGCTTTCCTTAACGGAAGTCTTGAGGAGAACATCTATATGCGGCAACCAGAGGGATTCATTGCTAAAGGAAAAGAGCATCTTGTATGTAAGCTTAATCGGTCCATTTATGGATTGAAGTAAGCTTCTAGATCTTGGAACATCCGCTTTGATGAGGTAATCCAGTCATATGGATTTATTCAAAGTCCGGATGAGCCTTGTGTATACAAGAGATGTGACGGAAACGTAGTGGTGTTTCTTGTACTATACGTAGATGACATTTTGTTAGTTGGCAACAATATCAAAGTGTTATCAGATGTAAGGGTATGGTTGTCCAAACAGTTTGATATGAAGGACTTGGGAGAAGTGGGACACATCCTTGGGATCAAAGTTATAAGGGATCGCAAGAAAAGGATGTTGTGCTTGTCTCAAGCTTCATACATTGACACTATCCTTGCTCGTTTTAGCATGCAGAACTCCAAGAAAGGTTTTCTACCTTTTAGACATGGAGTTCCTTTATCTAAAGAGATGTGTCCCAAAACATCAAAGGAGATAGAGGACATGAAGGCGGTTCCTTATGCTTCGGCAGTAGGAAGCCTTATGTATGCTATGCTATGTACGAGACCGGATATCTGCTTTGCCGTGGGCATGGTTAGCAGATATCAGAGTAATCCTGGACAGGGACATTGGACTGCGGTAAAGCATATATTGAAGTACCTGAGAAGGACTAGGGATTATATGTTGGTTTAGGCGGATCAATTAGTCACATGGGTTACACGGATTTCCAATCAGATAGGGACAAGAGTAAGTCTACCTCGGGGTTTGTGTTTACTTTTGGAGGTGGAGCCATAGCATGGAGGAGTGTCAAGCAGAAATGCGTGGCGGACTCTACCATGGAAGCTGAGTATGTGGCAGCCTCTGAGGCAGCCAAGGAAGCTGTATGGCTCAGGAACTTCTTGATGGACTTGGATGTGATTCCTGGTTTGCCCAGAACTATCACAATTTATTGTGATAATAGTGGTGCAGTTGCAAACTCGAAGGAACCACGAGCCCATAAGGCGAGTAAACACATAGAGCGCAAGTACCACCTCATACGAGAGATCGTAAAGCGAGGAGAAGTTGTTGTCGCCAAGATTGCATCAGAGGATAACCTGGCGGATCCATTCACTAAGGCCCTTCCAGCGAAAGTGTTTGATAGGCATGTGGAGGACATGGGGATCAGATGTATGGCAGAGTGATGACGGCATAGTCTTTTAGTATAAGTGGGAGATTATTGGAATGTATACTGAAAGCCTAGCTCTTTTTGTATGAACATTCTATTTTGAAATAAGAATCACATGATCATTGTTTGCATTTTATATATTCATTATATATGTGTGCATATTGTCTAATATTTTACATTGTAGATAACATGGTGCTTGGTGTGGCACAGAAGATCATGTTATCAGTACCTTGTAAAATATAAGTAAAGGCTCACAACCAAGATGGTTTTGGACAAACCATTGGCATCGTTGTAGTGTAGCTTGGTATTGTTTTATCTTGAACATAGAGTTACACTAGTACACTTAGGTGTATTGAGTAGGACCGACATAGAGGTGATTCAATTTAGTACTGACTACATAATTGAATCGGACCTCGGATATTATGTTGTACATGCTCTTAATCCCGATATAATAACGGGCACATGTACTTAGTATTTATTTCTTTGATTTACAAGTGGGTGAGATTTAGATGGATTAAATCAATATGCCCGGTAAGTTGGGAAATAATATTATTTACATGGTGTACCGTTGATTATAGGAGGAAACCGTGTCCTATATATTAGGTTGATGATGTCCCCTTGAGGAGCTCATAAGGTTCATCATGTAAACCCAGCTGGTTGACTTAGTCAACATGATGATAAGGTTGAGTGGTACTACTCGAGGAATTAGATGTTAATTAATTGATGGTCAGTAAATCAATTAATTGACGGACATTCGATATCTTAAACACGGGGAGATTAATGTACAAATAATATATGGAGCCCATATTGATTTATGGGGGTTGGTGAGGTAGTTCAATGATGATCCTCTAGTGGAATGGAACATCATTGATGGATCAAGTTTGTGTGGTTTCGATCCATCGGGTGGCCAAGACCTAACTCCTCCTTATGGTCCCTATCGTAGCCTAATATAATCCTTGTGAAGTCTAGATCCAAGAATGTAAAACAAAACCTAGAACCAACGGTTGGGATTAAATCCCTAGATCCGATGGTTAGGATGAAATCCTAGAATCGACGGTAGGAATTAAATCCCTAGATCCGACGGTTGGGATAAAACCCTAGATCCGACGGTTGGGATGAAACCTTAGATCCGACGGTTGGGATGAAATCCTAGATCCGACGGTTGGGATTAAACCCTAGATGTTGGTGCAGTGGGCACCAAAGTCGAACCGGTATTTTGATTATGGCAAAAGGCTCAATAGTTAAGGGTATATTTGTTATCTTACGAGCTCAATTAAGTGTGCAGAAATGCTAAAGTTGAGCGGAAGGTCTGCGACACCCGGTGGGAACCGAGGTGGTCGAACCTTGAGAGGACTTGGAGGAAGCGGTACTCGGGTGAAGGCAAGCGAGGCTACAAGGTAAGCTCGTGTGAAAGCGAAGCAAGGTCGTTAGCGTAGATCAGGCCCAATACCTCAATGGAAGGTCTAGGTCGAGATCGGATGGTTAGAACCATCGTACTTTATATTTTAAGCTAACATGCTGCGGTCCAAAACCCTTTGACTCTGATCAGCTGCAATCAAGTTCGACCTCGAGAAGAGCTCGAATTTCAAGGGGTGAATTTGGACTTGACTCGTGTTTTGGTACAAAGGGTGATGTGGCATCAAGGTGGACATCAAACCATCACCAAGCTTCCTTGTGGTGGACGCCCAAAATAAGGTGAGTTGGCACAAGATGGTTGGCTCCCATGATGTGGCACAAGTTGAATGGCTCCAACAAGTTGGCGCCCAAGGAGGTTGGAGGTGGCACAAGGTGGTTGGATGAAACACCTCATCCTTGAGTTGGCGCACAAGGAGGTTGGAGGTGGCACAAGGTGGTTGGATGAAACACCTCATCCTCAAGTTGGCGCCCAAGGAGGTTGGAGGTGGCACAAGGTGGAGTTGGGATAAGAACCTCACCTTGGACACTACCTATGTCTAAATTCATAGATCAATATCCATAAATAGACATGTTCAAGCCAAGCAAATTACAAGAAATCAAGAGCTCTCAACACGCCGTCGTAACGCCGCTACTACTACTCACATTTGCTACGACGAAGTGCCGCCGACAACGAAAGCTACATCTTCTACTTATAAGAGTTGTCGGTATATTTATTTAAGTTCTACTTCTTTAAATTGTCTTTGTGCTTTAATCGTAACAAGGAAAGGGGGAGTGTCCCTTTGCCTTGATTTCTTTTTGTAATCGTTGCTCCTACCTCCAACGAGGAGGAGTGGTTTTAGTGAATTGCCCTCCGTACGTGATCAAGGATCACTAGGGCCGTGGATTAGCAATCGAAAGATTGTGAACCACGTAAAAATATCTTGTCTACTTTATATTTCCGCTGTGCACTCTCTACTTGCTTTTTACTTATTGCAAAAGTTTTTTATCGACATCGTATCGCTATTCACCCCCCCCCTCTAGCGACACTTTCGATCCAACAATTGGTATCAGAGCCGGGGGCGCTAAGATTCGGTGAAACCACCAATCTAGCTTTGTTTTTCTTTTTTTTTTCAGATTTTTTATTTATTTATTTCTATTTTCGTATAATTATTTCACTTGCTTATCTTCTCCTACATATAGAATTGCATTAGAGGCTTTAGGATCCGGATAAGGTTGTCCTTCGGGTTAGATCCCGAGTAAGGTTGTCCTCTGGAACTTCAACGACATTCGCATTTGATTGTTTATTTCTTTTTGCAAGTTACATTTTATATATCTTTTTACTTCTCAAGACTACTAATCCAAGACGAAAGTCTTGGAATATTCTTTCGTGTGTGTTTTGCAAGATTCTTTTTCCGTTCTTCTTCTTGTTTTTAAATGGCCCATCTCGAAGGGTTTAGCATCACCCCGTTTTTACAACGCGTAATGACTTTCGTTATTGGAAGGGTCGGATGGAATGCTTTCTTAAAACCCAAATCGAGATGTGGATCGTAATCCAAACCGGTTTCACACTTCCTATTAATGAAGATGGTGAATCTTTGGGTTACGATCAATGGTCAAATTCCATGAAAAAACAAGTAGAAGCCGATGCCAAGGCAACTCAAATCTTGCAATGTGGGTTGTCAAGGAAGAGCTCAACCGCGTCGGCCCCTTCATTAGTGCAAAGGACTTATGGACCAAGCTAGTGGAACTACACGAAGGCACCGACGACACGAAGGTATGTAAAAGAGATTTACTTTTAAATAAATTGTATAACTTGAAAATGCAGGAAAACGAGACCGCAACTCAACTACATGCTCGTATCCAAGACATCACAACCAACTCCATGCCATCGGACAAAAGGTCGAGAATCGCGACCTTATCGTATTCTCTTAACTCGCTTCCTAGGACCACCTTGTGGGCATCCATGGTCGATGCCTACAAGGTCTCCAAGGACCTTTCTAAAATTAGGTTAGACGAATTGTTTTCGAACTTGAATTACATGAGCAAACTAACGTGGTCCGTGCCGAGAAGAGTATTGCGTTAGTTGCAGTTCCAAGAAGAAGAAGCCCGCAAGCAAGCCACCCCCAAGGAAGAAGACGAGTCCGAATCGGAAGTAGACTCGAATAGAATCCGAACTAGTCAATCTAGTTCGGAAGATGATCAAGAGACGAAACGACCAACAACTCAAGGTAAGCCTAAACCTAATTCAAATACTTCTAATTTTAGATGCTATGAGTGCAATGTTCGGTCACATCAAGTCCGAGTGCCCAAAGCTAAAGAATAACGCATCAAAGACCAAGAAAGCGCTAAACGCTACTTGGGAGGAGTTGTCGGAGGAAGAAGACGATATCCAAGCTCTAATGGCCAAGCCGACGAGCACGACTCAAACCGAAGAAGAGTCCGAGTCCGAATCCGATGATGAGCTTCCATTCAAGACAAGCCACGGATCCGTATCCGGTTCAAAAGAATCATTAAGGGTAAGTCGGTCGTTACTTAATACTTTGTATGGTGCAATTAAATTTTTAAATAAGAAACTAGCTAAGTCCGAGTCCAAGGTCGAGACCCTAATTGAGGAGGTTAACCTTCTCAAACATGAGGTCTCCCTAACCTCTTCGACTACTAGATTCAAGAGGAGGACTCAACCTGCTTGAAAAGCTTGAAGTTGAGAACTCGCTTTGAAAACACAAGTCAAGACCTTAGGAACACGTTGGAAAGGTTCACTTTGGGATCCAAGGGACTTGACCTCTTACTTGATCACAAAGGGCCGTGGTACAACAAGGCCTGACTGGGTTTAACTCAAATACAACCAATAAGTCATATATGTCTATAGTAAACCAACATAAGAAAAATGTCCAAGCATGGGTCCCTAAGACCACTTTGATTTCAACTTTAGGATCTAACATGTAATGGGTACCCAAGGACCAAATTCACTATGTGAATAGACCCACACCATTCAATGGTCCAGGGGGAGCCAATACAAAAAGAATTTTTGTTAAGTCTTAGAAATTGCATGCTTAGTTTTTCCTTAATAATAAGAATGGTTAGATAGGACTCATAACAAACTAAAATCATGAGAAAATATTGAGCCTCGTGGAGCCTCTTTACAAAAATAAACAAACTAAAATCCTAGAAAAGATTGAGCCTCGGGAGCCTCTTTTCAAAAATAACTAGTTAGACCAAGACGTAGTCTCAAGTAAGTCGAGTTATCAATTTCTTGAAATTAGCTTTGTCTAAGGAAGTGGTCGTTGTTCCGATCAAAGAAGGCCTCTCAGGCTCGCCACGACACGAAGCTAATCTCTTGAAAAGATTACTTGATGAGCTTAGACTAAATCCGAATCTAACCTAATGTTGGTTAATTTAAATTCATTAAAATTAATCAAGTAAAATTGAAAGTCATCTCACAATAACACATAGGAATAACATGTTTTGATCATGTAGATATTGGTGAGATGATTTAGGTTTAAAACTTACAAACAACCCTTTAGTAATTCCAATATCCGATCCAACTACCTTATGTGTAGGATCAATGGATGTTGACGGATGGTTGCTCCTACACATGACCGGGATCAACTCAAATTTTCGGGTTACGATTCAAACGACAAGGATCGGTAGCCTTCGAAATAACGCAAGCTCAAAATCATCGGATCGGGTGATATTGAGCTCAACTCTAACTTTACAATTCAAAATGTCTTATTAGTAGAAAACTTTCAATATAATTTACTTAGTGTAAGCCAATTGTGTGATAACAATTATAAGGTCATATTTCTAGAAAATGAATGCGTAATCAAAATAAATGCAACATCTAAAATAATACTTAAAGGAACTAGGAGTAGCAACATCTACACAATAAATTTACCAACTCCTCAACCAAGTGTCTTATGACACAAAGAAGAGGAATCTTGGTTATGGCGACTGGACACTGACTGACCCAAGACTCATCCACAAGATGAGTCGAGTGGCTTCAGTTATAGGTTTGCCTAAACTAAACAACTTGGATAATAAAATATGTAATGCTTGTCAACAAGGTAAACAATCTAGGACACAACATCAATTAACTAATCAAGAACGAACCAAAAGTGTTCTTGAGCTCCTACACATGGATCTATTTGATTCACATGGAGCTAAGTCACTCAATGGTAGTCAATTTTGCTTAGTCATAATTGACGACTATTCTAGATTTACTTGGGTTAGGTTTATCAAACATAAAAATGATACCCTAGACCAACTAATCAATCTTTGTAGGTTAATCGAAAATCAAAAGAACCTTAAGATTAAAAGACTTAGAAGCGATCATGGTGGTGAATTCGAAAACCACAGGTTTACAGATTTCTGTAACCTAAACGGATACCACCATGAGTTTTCATGTCCTAGAACCCCATAACAAAATGGGTTAGTCGAACGGAAAAATAGAACCCTACAAGAAGCCGCTAGGACAATGTTAAACGAGTATAACCTACCCGATAGATTTTGGGCAGAGGTCATAGTACGGCTTGCTATGTCCAAAATAGGATCCTTATGGTAAAGAGGCACCAAAAGACCTCAGAGATTTATCACGATAAAATACCGAACATCAAGTACTTTAGGGTATTTGGATGCAAGGTACATATCTTAAACACTAAGGATTACCTAGGAAATTCAAATCCAAAACCTCATCGAACCTTTCTAGGATACTCAACCACCAGTAGAGCTTATAGGGTATACAATCACGACACTCTTAGAGTCGAAGAAACCATTAATATAGTTTTCGACGAAGGACACGAACCCGTTCAATCCTTAACAAAACCAACTAACAAATCAACTTATAGCGAACCCGACTCTGATCTTGAACTTGAATCTCGTCCTAACCCAAGTCATCCTATCGACCAAGTGATAGATGACTCTAACCCAAGTCAAACTAGAACTCACCCAAGTCATCCTATCGACCAAGTGATAGATGACCCTAACCCGAGTCACACTAAGACTCAAACAAATCATCCTATCAATCAAGTTATAGGTGATCCAAATTTAGGGTTCAACTAGAGCTTCATATCGAAACCTTAGTCAAATCTCGTTAATTTCCAAAATCGAACCCAAAACTATTGAACAAGCACTTCTTGATCCCGATCCGGATTATTGCTATGCAAGAAGAGCTAGCTCAATTCACTAGAAATGAAGTCTGGGAATTAGTACCACCACCTAAAGAAAAATCAATTATTGGAACAAGGTGGGTATTTCGAAATAAACTTGATGATAAAGGTGAAGTAGTTAGAAATAAAGCTAGGTTAGTCGCAAAAGGGTTTAGTCAAGTCGAAGGTTTAGATTACGATGAGACCTACGCCCCGTGAGCTGACTAGAGTCCATCCGAATGTTGTTAGCATATGCTGCACATCGAGGTTTTAAATTGTTTCAAATGGATGTCAAGTCAGCATTTTTGAATGGATACATTAAGGAAGAAGTTTACGCTACCAACCTCCCGGATTCAAAATCTAGATAAACTGACCATGTCCTTAGACTTAAGAAAGCCCTATATGGACTCAAACAAGCCCCAAGAGCTTGGTACGAAAGGCTTCGATCTATCTTAAGTCCAAAGGATTCAACCAAGGTTTAGTCGACCCAACCTTATTCGTTAAAAACCGTAGGAAAAGAAATCTTTATAGCCCAAATCTATGTAGATGATATAATTTTTGGAACTACCAACTCGATCCTGCTAAACGAATTCATCTCACTTATGGAAAGTGAATTTGAAATGAATTTAGTGGGAGAGTTAAGTTTTTTCTTAGGTTTACAAATTAAACAAACTAAAGATGGAATATATTTACATCAACAAAAATATACTAAGGACTTAATAAATCGATTTGGAATGCAAGATGCTAAAATAATCAATACACCTATGGCAACTAATGTTAATATAAACGAAGATGTAGAAGGAAAACCCGTTGACCTAAAATACTATAGGAGCGCAATAGGAAGTCTCCTATACTTAACCGTGAGCCGACCCGACATTTTATTCGCGGTAAGTATGTGCGCAAGGTTACAAACCTGTGCCAAGGAGTCTCACCTAACCCTAGTCAAGCGTATCCTTAGATATCTAAAGGGCACGCTAAACGTAGGTATTTGGTACCCTAGATCTACCGAGTTTAATCTAATCGGCTACTCCGACTCTGACTATGCCGGTAGTAAACTCGATAGAAAGAGCACGAGTGATTGTTGTCAAATCCTGCTCGAGTCTAGTAAGTCGCGCAGAGGAAGCGCATTGCGTTGCCTTATCTACCACCGGCCAATACGTTGCGTTGGGTGAGTGTGTCTCTCATCTCATGTGGATGAAGCACACTCTCCAAGACTTTAGCTTAATCTTTAACAACATTAAAACCTACATAGATAACATTAGTTCAATTAACTTAACTAAAAATCCAATATGTCATTCTAGGACAAAACATATAGAAGTTAAACACCACTTCATTAGGGAACATGTAACTAATGGAACTATACAACTAGAGTATGTTGAGTCCAAATCAAACCTAGCGGACATCTTCACCAAACCACTACCCGGCGAATTTAGTTTATTAAGACGAAAGTTAGGTATGTGCGTAATAGAGTAGGATTTAAATTTTTCTATATATGTACTCTACTTTTGCTTCTTTTTATGAAATTAGCCTAAGTCTTACCTTAGAAATCATATACCTATAGATTTAAGGAGCCAACACATCTCACAACACATAGGACTAATGTGTTTGTGTACTTAGCCACGTAGATTCAGTGCATCGACATGAACCATGGAGTATAATTATTTAAAATTAATCAACTCCTTCAAGACTTATTGATCATTCTATATCAATCAAGTCCAACCGGAGTTGTACATTTTAGATGAACATATTTTCAAGCTTATTATTATTTTAAAAAAAAATATATTGGGAACTTGCTTGGACTTACAAACCCTAAAATATATTTACAAACTTTTTGAGTTAAGGCAAAAGGGGGAGAAAGTCACAAAAGTAAGGAAGAAAGTAAACAAAATTATTACCTTTTATATTAAGTAATTCCGTTTACTTAAGCAACTATTAAGGGGGAGTAAAAATTATTTTTCAAGAACTCACCTTCGGTCAAGGGGGAGGTTACCTCAAAGGGGAGAACTTGAAACAATAATATTTCTCATTCATACTTAATCATTATGCTAGCTCATTCATACTTAATCATTATGCTAGCTCATTCATATTTAATCATTATGCTAGCTCATTCATATTTAATCTTTATGCTAGCTCATTCATATTTAATCTTTATGCTAGCTCATTCATGCTTAATCATTATGCTAGCTCATTCATATTTAATCTTTATGCTAGCTCATTCATGCTTAATCATTATGCTAGCTTACTGTTATGCTTAATTTTTCCTTAACTTTTGTGTCGGTTTGCCATGAATCAAAAAGGGGGAGATGTATTGTTGGGAGTATGGGGAATACAATCAAAGTCCCACATTGGTAAGACATGGAAAAGATCATGTGCTTATAAGAAAAAAGATATCTCCATTGGTATGAGGCCTTTTGGGTAAAGCCCAAAAACAAAACCATGAGGGCTTGGGCCCAAAGTGGACAATATCATACCATTGTGGAGATATGTGGATCTTATATGCACCAACAATTGGTATCAGAGCCATGGTCCATGTCAAGCCATGAACCTCGAACGAAGGAAGTTGAGCTCCCACGTCCGGATCAAGAGAACCAGACATCAGGAAGGAAGTCTAGTTGGGTCGGGGGGACCGAACAACTGACAGGAAGTCCTGGTGGGTTGAAGATCGGACATCAAGCAGAGAAAATCCTTCGAGGAGGGATAGGCTTGAGGGGGGGCCCAATGTGGTCCTTCGTTTGAGGGGGGGATTGTTGGGAGTATGGGGAATACAATCAAAGTCCCACATTGGTAAGACATGGAAAAGATCATGTGCTTATAAGAAAAAAGATATCTCCATTGGTATGAGGCCTTTTGGGTAAAGCCCAAAAACAAAACCATGAGGGCTTGGGCCCAAAGTGGACAATATCATACCATTGTGGAGATATGTGGATCTTATATGCACTAACACTAGATCCGACGGTTGGGATAAAACCCTAGATCCGACGGTGGAGATTAAATCCCTAGATCCGACGGTGGAGATTAAAGGAGGCTTAAGCCTAATTATATAAATAGAGGCTTAGGTTGGGCGGTAAGGATGATTGAAAGAATTAGGGTTTGGCTTTTGGAGGTGGGCGGCTAGGGTTTGGAGCTAGGGTTGGGCGGCAACTTCTTCTTCCTTCTAGTTGTTGCCGGCGCCCAACTTGCACCATCAATACTTGGCCGGCGCCCAACCTTAAGGTCTTTCCCTTCTTCCTTGGCCGGCGGTTCTCCTCCCATTGGTGGCCGGTTCTCTTCCTTCTCCCTATTCTCCAAAGTGGCCGGTGGCAACTCTTCTTGAAGTTGGCCGGCGCATCATCCATTGCTCCTTGGCCGGCGGTTGCACCAAATTCCCTAATTTGGTGGCCGGTTCTAGATAGGAAAGGTATTTGCGACTTCTTCTCTTTGTTCGCAGCGGACAAGGTAGAGAAGAAAGCGATCTAGAAGGCTTCTACTCGTGGAGGAACTTCGTCCACACGTCGTCCACGAGAAGGATAGGACATACGGTAGAAGATCGTGAGGTATAAAGTTATTTTAACTTTATGTACAGATCTGAGCATGTTCTTATTTGTTTTGATTATGCATGTGTGTGTATGAATATATATTGTATAATCATGGACCCCGAAGACAAACACAAAAACCGGCGATCCATCCGTCGTCTCTTCCGCGGCTAACCAACTAGAAGAGTTGTGTTGCTTGAACAACTAGTTTGTTCAAGCGACCACTCAAGTTGTTAGCACGACGATGAAATGGTGTTGTTAAGGAAGCTCATCCCATCCGGATTAATCCTTTCATTAGTGAAAATTTTAATCCAGGGACATGGGAGCCAATGAGCCTCCGAAGCATCCACCCTACAATGGCAGCGTAAGACCAATGTGCCTTGGCGATATAGACCAACTTAGCATGATAATAGCTGATGAAAGCACCTGAAGGCTAGCGTATGAATGAACAAGTCATGGATGACTTGGAGGGATCCGATAGGCGTGAGGATGACGAAGGTGACTAGAAGGCTTAGGTCTAAGCTAAGGGTGGTCTAGCAAGTATGAGGGCATCATACTTGGAGTTAAAACCTCATGGATGAGGTTATCAGTTGACTGATATCATTCTCAGTCGAGTGATGGGAGTCGACTGGAGTTTGACTACAGGGAAATGACCTAACGATCATGCGAGAATAGTCGATTGATCGATGGCACGATCGATCATTGCGAGAATAGGCCGATCGATGTGATGGCTGATCACGATCGCTATAGGTCGGGCGAATGATCGGTGATGGTCGATGTCATGACCATAGAAGGTTCCAGAGTCAACTGTTGGGGTTTGACAGTCGAGTGATGACTCGATCAGTCAATTGATGGGTATGATCAGTCGACTGATGATCTATCCGTTGGAACTTATCCAATGTGGCTCGGGCTGTTGTGAGACAATGGCTACAGGAGCAGTCGACTGATGGTCTTGATCAGTCGACTATTAGGCGGAATCCAGCCCGAGGTGAATCTTTAAAAGGAGCTCGTGGAGAAGGATTTGGCTAAGGTTTCTTAGGGCGATTTTGTTGGGATGTATACTGAAAAGTCTATCTTTTGTTTGAACATCTTTATTTTGAAATAAGAATCACATGATCATTGTTTGCATATTTATGGTTATGCATATTGTCTAATACATTACATTGTAGATAACATGGTGTGTAGTGTCACACGGTAGATCATGTTATTAGTTCCTTGTAAAGTATAAGTAAAGGCTCACAACCGAGATAGTTTTGGACAAACCATTGGAATGGTTATAGTGTGATTTGGTATTGGTTTGTCTTGACCATAGAATTACACTAGTACACTTTGTGTGTATTGAGCAGGACCGACTTAGAGGTGATTCAATTTATTGCTGACTACATAATCGAATCGGACCTCAGATATTATGTTGTACATGCTCTTAATCCCGATATAATAACGGGCACATATACTTAGTATTCATTTCTTTGATTTACCAATGGGCGAGATTTATAGAGTAAATCGATAGGCTCGGTAAGTTGGAAAATGATATTATTTATATGGTGTGCCGTTGATTATAGGAGGAAACCATGTCCTATATATTAGGATGATGATGCCCCCTTGAGGAGCTCATAAGGTTCATCATGTAAACCCTGCAGGTGGACTTGGTCCGACATAATGATAAGGTTGAGTGGTACTACTCATAGAGTTAGATGTCGATTAATTAATTGTTAGTAAAATAATTAATCGACGGACATTCGATATCTTAAATACGGGGAGATAAATGTACAAATAATATATGGTGCCCATATTAACATATGGGGGCTGATGAGGTAGATCAATGATAATCCTCTAGTGGAATGGATTATCATTAATGGATCGGACTTTATGTGGGCTTGATCCATTGGGTGGCCAAGATCCAACTCCTCCTCATGGTCCCTATTGTAGCCTATTAAAACCTCATGGAGCCTAGATCCAATGGTGGAAAATAAAACTCTAGATCCGACGGTGGAGATTAAATCTTTAGATTCGACGGCTGAGATTAATTCTCTAGATCCGACGGTTGAGATTAAATCTCTAGAATCGACTGTGGAGATTAAATCTTTAGATCCGACGGTTGAGATTAATTCTCTAGATCCGACGATTGAGATTAAATCTCTAGAACCGACGGTGGAGATTAAAGGGAGGCTTGAGCCCAACTCTATAAAAGGAGGCTAGGGGTGGGCGGCAAGAGAGAGGCAAGAAGGGATTAGGGTTTGGGCGGCTAGGGCTTGGAGGCTTGGGTGGCCACAATTTTGGAAAGTTTTTCCTTTCTCTTCTTCTTCTTGGTTGACGCCCAAAATTGCTTCTCCTCTCCTTGGTCGGCATCCAAGCTCTTCTTTCTCTTCTCCTTGGCTGGTGGAAACAAGGGTTAGGGTGATTCCTTGGAGCTCTTGGCCGACGCCCACCTTCCCCTCTCTTTGGGCTGGCAGCAAGCTTCAAGTTGGGAGCTTGTTGGTTGGTCCTAGATAGAGGAGAGTTTTGATTATATACTTCCTCTTGTTCGGAGCGAGCAAGGAAAGGAAGATTGTGATCTAGGAGGCTTCGACTTTTGGAAGATCGTCATCCACACGACGTCCAAAAGGAGGAAGGACATACAATAGAAGATCGAGAGGTATAAATTTTGTTTTGTTTTCCTTTTGTTCCTTTGTATGTTGTATGTTTATGTTATGTGGCCAATTTACTTGGACCCTGAATACAAACGCAAAAACCGTCGATCCGTACATCATCTATTCCGTGGCTATTCGGAGAATAGAGGTAGGTTGCTTGAACAACAAGTTTGTTCAAGTGACTACTCTAATCGAATAGCACGATGATGAAACAGTAGCTTGGGTAATCCCTCCTTGTCAAGGATAAATTTTTTTATCTGGGGACGTAGAAGGGATCACCATGAACAAGTGACCGAGTTGAAGTGGGAAGCGAAGTTTCCTACCTTCAGATTTGCTGGTGCAATTCAGGGTCTCCAAGTGCAGCTCAAGCAACCAAACAAGCAAGCATTCAAAAGAGAATTTGTAAAGTTTTCTTTACATAGATTGTTGTATTCATTTTGTATTTTCTTGTTTTACTTTGTATTACTTTTGTAATCACTTGTACGAGGTTTTTCTGCCTCCGACATGTTGTCGAGAAGGAGTTTTATTAGTGATGTTGTCATCACTCGAGCTCATTGAGCTCAACCCGTGGAGTAGGAACCTTGAGTTTTGAACCACGTTATATTCTTGCATAGTGTTCTTGTATTTGTATTTGTATTGTATTTTATATTTCTGCTGCATACTAACAATCATAGGCAAGCACGCGAACGAATTCCAACAAGCGACGTCGAAATGCTATTCACCCCCATCTAGCGACGATCAATTCCCCAACAAACTCTAGCGTGCCTTTTTATCCTCTCCAATTGGGTTGGGCCCGTGTTCTCGTATACGAGCAAATATTCCGTCTTATTAGAGGTAACCCCTCTAAACAGTCAGACGAGTCACTCTGATGAGTCTAACCTAAGCTTTATTACTCCATTGCCTAGAGTCGGATCATATCTTTGTTCCCTGTTGCTCTATTCAGAGATATCATACCTATCCATAATGTTCGATTTTCCAAATAATAAGATCATTTGAATAAATAGGTTAACACGAGGTATTAGGATCTGCCTCTAATGAATATAATAAGATGACCAATTTGAGGGCATACGAATAGCCTCGGATGAATATAATAAGATTTTCGACTCAAGGACTTACGAATGGCCTCAGTTGAATATGGAAATGATCGAAGTGAGGGCTTACAAATTGCCTCAAATGGATATAATAAGATGGTCGACACCTCTATCACTCGCCACTTCTCGCCTATTTGAAGGAAAAGACCACACTTTGCATATCTTCGCTTCTCACCTGATAGGAAGAATACCAAGCTTTATATGCCTCTGCTTCTCACCCATCGGGAATGAAAAACAATACTTTGTATAACTCCAATGCACGCCTGTCAAGAATGAAAAACAATACTTCGTATAATTCCGCTACTCACCTATCGGGAGTGAAAAATAACACTTCGTATAACTCCACTGCTCGCCAACAAGGAATGAAAAATAATGCTTTGTATGACTTCGTTGCTCGCCTGCCAGGAGTGAAATACAATGCTTCGTATGACTCTATTACTCGGCTCGAGTAGATAAGAGAAAGACCCCTAAATCCCGACTGAATAAAGTAATACCCTCCACAAAACACTTAGTATAAATAGCATAAGATAAGACTCAAAGCACCTCGACCAACTAACATAATATCGATTTTAGAACACCTCAGAGGAATAAAGTAAGAGATAACTTGGAACACCTTGACCGAATAATGTAATATCTATTTCAGAACACCTCGGATAAATAATATAACAGGTGACTTGGATGCCTCGATTGAATGAAATAATACCGGCTCTAGCTCAATTCGATAGGATAAAATAACAGTCGATTTAGAGCGCCTGGGCTTGGATCCTTCGGCATAAAGAAATAAAACAACCCCTAGCCCGACACGTCTCGGCTAGATGAAATAACAGTAAGTTCAAGAATAATTCAGCCTAATAAAATAAGAGCTTGCCCGAGATACCTGGGCTGGATAAAATAATGTTAGGACCTATGCACCCGCTAGAGGGGGGGGTGAATAGCGTTGTTGTCGGTTCGATGGAATTGATCGCGTGCTTGTCTACAATACATTAGTATGCAGTGAAATATACAAAAATAACATAGACAAACACACAATACATACAAATACAATCATAACACGAAGATATAATGTGGTTCAAAATCTCAAGGTTCCTACTCCACGGATAGGGCTCGAATGAGCCCTAGCAATGCAAACACACACCACTAATCAAACCCTCCTTCTCGGTGACACACTGGAGGTGCAGAAAACCTCTTACAAGTGATTACAAAAGGAATATAAAGAAATACAAGCAAAATACAACTGAAATGTAAAGAACACTTTACAAATTAGGGCTTTGAACACTTTTCTTGTTGGTTGCTTGAACGAGCATGAAGGACCCTGAAATGCGCCTGCACTTCGCCTCCAAATCGCCTCAAGAAACCACTCCAAGAACCAATGCTGAAATCTCCCATGAGCTACTCCTTTTAACCTGCAACGGGCTGATTTCGTGCCTGGCAGTCGACTGCCATAAGGCCCCAGTTGACTGCCAACAGTATCTGTTGGTGCAGGGGCACTAGATGATCGAACCTGTGTTTTGATTATGGCAAAGACGCAAAGTTAAGATTACATTGTTATCTCACGAGCTAAATCGAGTGTGCAAAAAAGTGCTAAAGCTGAAGCTGAAGGCTAGCGACACCCGGAGGAAGCCGCCATGGTCAGGCGACACTCGAGTGACTTTGAAGGGAGCCGAAGGAATCGAGTGGAAGGCCAGAAGCAAGAGCTACAAAGTAAGTATCGAGGTAAGCTCGTGTGTGTGAGTGTAAGTGAGGACGTATCCTCCTTACGGGGATGGTTTTAAGCATAGATCTGACCAAAGACATCCCATGGATGGTCTAGGTCGAGATCGGACGGTCAGCGGCCGTCGAAATAATATTTTTGTTAAGCTAACTTATGATTTCAGCTAGCATCAGTTGACTGCCCACTAGAGCCACTCGACTGCTTGAAATCAGTCGACTGCTGAGTGTTGCGACTCAACTGGAGCTGCCATCAGTCGCCATCAGTCAACTGATGGTCAAGGATCAGTTTCGAGGAGTCAAGCCTTATCACCTCATTCCAAGGAGCTTGGTGCCCAAATGTGATTAGCTGAAGATCCCCTCGAGGAGGGGATTAAAGGTTATAAAAGGAGAGCTTCTCCTAGGGTTTTTCATCAATTCTAAAAGCCTCCAAGTGCTTCCGATATGCTACGAGTCTCCGACATCCCTATGACGAAGCGCTGCAGACACGACGACTAGAGCTTCATCTTTTTCATTTATGAGTCGTCGGTAAAAGTTCCTTTTTGATTTCAATCTGTATTTAAGTTTTTTATATCGTGCTTTTATGGTAACGAGATGAGGGGGAGTGTCCCTCTATCTCAATCCTTGTCGTGGTTTTTTGTATCCGATTAACTCCTACCTTCAACGAGGAGGAGTTCTTAGTGATTTGCCTTCCGTGTGTGGTCAAGGACTACTAGGGTCTTGGAGTAGTAGACAAAGGCTACAAACCAAGTAAAAATTCTATTGTCTCTTTTGTTTGATTTTATCTTCCGCTGTGTCTACTCGTGTTTTAACGAATGAAATGAACGAAAGTCTTTATCGCTATTCACCCCCTCTAGCGATCCGCTCGATCCAACAATTGGTATCAGAGCCGGGGGCACTAAGATTTGGTGAAACCACCAATCTAGCCTTTTTACAGATTTGTTTTTGAATTTTTTGAATCTTTTTTCATTCGTTTAAACTTTCTCCTGCACTACTAATCCAAGACGAAGTCATGGTACTCTTCTTTTGGTTTTGTTTTGCAAGTATTCGCTTTTGGAGTAGCCGACGGTAAAACGGGCATAACTTTTCGTACAAGTTGATCCACAAAACGGACTACCTACCAAAACGAAGCTCTCTAAGAGATCTACACTTCTTACAAGGGTTTTCCCTCGTAACAAGCTATCTTCATCCCTAAAAACCAATGTTTAGTACTCTTTCAGGGACATCGAAGGTTGTAAGTGCTCATCTTTTATTTTAGTTGGTTATTTCTCATTTATTCCTTTTGTTTCTTTTCATTTCCTACATTGATAATCCAAGGCAAAGTCTTGAAACCTTTTTCATGTTTTTTTATTATTTTGTGTGCAAGGTTTTTCTTCCAAATGACCCACATTGAGGGGTACAACACCATCCGACCTCCATTCTTTAACGGAGATGATTTCCGTTATTGGAAAGGTTGGATGGAGTGTTTTCTGAAAACACAAGTCGAGACTTGGATAATCATCCAAACCGGCTTTGCTCTACCCACCAATAATCAAGGTGAGCCCTTGGACTTTGACAAGTGGACCAATGCAACCAAGAGGCAAATCGAAGCCGATGCAAAGGCGACCCAAATGTTGCAGTGCGGTTTGTCCAAAGAGGAGCTCAACCGCATCAGACCCTTTATCAGCACAATGGACCTGTGGAACAAATTAATCGAGCTACACGAAGGAACATCCGATGCTAAGGTATGTAAACGTGACCTTCTTTTCAATAAGTTGTATAACCTTAAGATGCAGGAACATGAGACGGTGACGCAACTACACGCCCATGTCCAGGACATTATCAACAGCCTGCACACCATCAGACACAAGGTAAAAAACTGCGACCTCCTAAGGTATGTTCTTAATTCATTTCCTAGGACTACCTTGTGGGCATCCATGGTCAATGCCTACAAGGTCTCTAAGGACCTTTCAAAGCTTAGGTTAGACGAATTATTTTTCGAGTTTGAACTTAATGAGCAGACTAACGTGGTTCGGGCTGAGAGAGGTATTACTCTACTTGCAGGACAAAGAAGCAAGCCACCTACCAGGCAAGAAGATGGACTCGAACCCGAAGACGAATCAGAGTCCGAATCCAAAGAGGTGGAAGCAATAGTGAACGTAGTGCGGAAGATCCTCTGGAGGGAAAGGAGGCTACTAAAGAACCAAAAGAGGGCACAATTCAAATCAAATCAAAAGAAGGCTTTTCATGCAACATGGGACAACAAAGAAGGCATCGACATAGCGTGTATGGCAAGACCCGAAGAGTCTGAATCCGAATTCAACTACAACACCGACTCCGAACTCGAGGACTACTTCGAGAAGTAACTCAAAGCCGGACCAGAAGGGAAAATTAAGGTTAGCCGCTCACTAATTCATACGCTTTACAATACAATTAAATTGATAACTAGGAAATTAGCTAAATCTGAGTCTAGGGTCGAGTCCTTGGTTGAGGAGGTTGAAACCCTCAAAAAAGAGACACCCCTAAACTCTTCGACTAGTCGAATTCAAGAGGAGGACTCAACTCGAGTTGAAAAACTCGAAGAAGAGAACTCTCTCTTGAAAGGACGAGTCCAAGAGCTCGGAGATCGGTTGAACAAGTTCTCGACGAGGTCCAAAAATCTTAACCGACTTCTTGGAACTCAGAGAGCTGTGTACAACAGAGTCAGACTCGGATATAGCTCAAAGACTACGAATAGGTCTTACATGTCAATCGTAAATCGTAGTCATCATCAAGTCCAAGCGTGGGTCCCGAAAACTTTATTAAACTCACATATAAGGACCAATAGGTTTTGGATTCCTCAGGATCAAGTTCATTACTTGACCAGACCATATTGGTTCAATGATTCAGGGGGAGCTAATACCAAAATAGTATATCCGGTAACCTAATTTTTTTTTGTTAGATAGGACTATAACTCGTCAATGCTTGATAACATAGTACCAGGATGCGGCGAGATGATAGTACGCTAGGAAAACGGAGTCTCGTGTATTCGGGCTAGATAAGGCATATCTAGTTCGGTTCACTTGACTGAGTGGAACTAGCTGAAGCTACCTCACCGTATCCTAGACTAGTTAGACCAGGAAGTGGTCTTAGGTGAGTCAAGTTACTATTTTTCTCGAAATTGGCTTTGTCTAAGGAAGTGGTCATTTTTTCGATCAAAGAAGGCCCCTGTGCCTCGCCATGACCTGGATGCCAAGATCTTGAAAAGGTGACATGATGAGCTTAGGGTCAAATATGAATCTAATGCAAGGTTGACCAGTTTCAAATCATTAAATTTAATCAAGATAAAATTGGAATCATCTCACACAACATATAAGGTGAACCAATTCTAAGACACTTAGAATGGGTGAGATAAATAAGGAATAATTTCAATTTACATAATCCTTTCAAAAATGTTATCTATTTTTCAAACTATCAAGCTTAAACGTGTACTTATACTCGAACAAAACTCTAAATATACAACCTTCTAGGTCAATGTTTAGCGCCCCCTAACTCTTCTATACCTTATATACTTGATTAAGGGGGAGAGCAAACTAACCCTAAGGGTTATATATTTTCAAAAGTTATTAGCGTATGACTATTTTGAAATTCAAAGCTAATTTTATAAGTATTTTGAAAATCAAATTTGTCTCAAGACTTATATTGTTGGTGCAGAGGGTTATACCTCGAACCAAAGTAACTCGAGACACATGCTTGGACTCATATTAGATAATCTTTATACATGCTACTTTTTGTTAAAAAACCCTACCTTTTATATACAACCCCAATTTTTTTTTTATTTATGGCAAAAGGGGGAGAAGAGCACAAGTTAAGGGGGAGAACGAAATTTAAAAATTTTAAAAATTTTAAGATTAACATCACCTAAGGTTATGGGGGAATTGATTATAATGAGTGCATCGTTTACATTTACTCATTTTCCACATTATATTTTTCCTTAACTTTGCGTAAGTTTGCCATAGATCAAAAAGTGAGAGATTGTTGGTGCAGGGGCACCAGATGATCGAACCTGTGTTTTAATTATGGCAAAGACACAAAGTTAAGATTATATTGTTATCTCACGAGCTAAATTGAGTGTGCAGAAAAGTGCTAAAGCTGGAGCTGAAGGCTAGCGACACCTGGAGGAAGCCACAGTGGTCGAGCGATACTAGAGTGACTTCGGAGGGAACCAAAGGAATCGAGTGGAAGGTCGAAAGCAAGAGCTACAAAGTAAGTATCGAGGTAAGCTCGTGTGTGTGAGCGTAAGTGAGGATGTATCCTCCTTACGGTGATGGTTTTAAGCATAGATCCGACCAAAGACTTCCCATGGATGGTCTAGGTCGAGATCGGACGGTCAGCGACCGTTGAAATAATGTTTTTGTTAAGCTAACTTGTAATTTCAGCTAGCATCAGTTGACTACCCACTAGAGCCACTCGACTACTTGAAATCAGTCAACTGCTAAGTGTTGCGACTCGAGTGGAGCTGCCATCAATCGACTGATGGATCAGTCGACTGATAGTCAAGGATCAGCTTCGAGGAGTCAAGCCTTATCACCTCATTCCAAGGAGCTTAGTGCCCAAATGTGATTGGCTGAAGATCCCCTCGAGGAGGGGCTCAAAGGATATAAAAGGAGATCTTCTCCTAGGGTTTTTCATCAATTCTAAAAGCCTCCAAGTGCTTTCGATACGCTACGAGTCTCCGACATCCCTACGACGAAGTGATGTAGACACGATGACTAGAGCTTCATCTTTTTCATTTATGAGTCATCGGCAAAAGTTCTTTTTTGGTTTCAATCTATATTTAAGTTATTTCTATCGTGCTTTTATCGTAATGAGAAGAGGGGGAGTGTCCCTTTATCTCAATCCTTGTCGTGGTTTTTTGTATCCGATTAACTCCTACCTCAAACGAGGAGGAGTTCTTAGTGATTTTCCGTCCGTGTGTGGTCAAGGACCACAAGGGCCTTGGAGTAGTAGTCAAAAGCTACGAACCAAGTAAAAATTCTATTGTCTCTTTTGTTTGATTTTATCTTCCGCTGTGTCTACTCGTGTTTTAATGAACGAAATGAACGAAAGTCTTTATCGCTATTCACCCCATCTAGCGATTTGCTCGATCCAACAATATCATTGTGAGGAAACGACTTGATCTACGCTGAAAAAACTCCAACGGATTAGTTGGCAGTCGACTGCCAACATCAACAGTCGATTGCCAAAGCTGTAGCTGACTGCCCAGTCGACTACCAAGTGTTCTTTGTGTAGAGATGTATATTGAAAAGCCTATCTTTTGTATGAACATCTTTATTTTGAAATAAGAATCACATGATCATTGTTTGCATATTTATGGTGATGCATATTGTTTAATACATTACATTGTAGATAACATGGTGTGTGGTGTCACATGGGAGATCATGTTATCGGCTCCTTGTAAAGTATAAGTAAAGGCTCACAACCGAGATGACTTTGGATAAACCATTGGTATGGTTGTAGTGTGATTTGGTATTGTTTTGTCTTGACCATAGAATCACACTAGTACCCTTTGTGTGTATTGAGCAGGACCGACTTAGAGGTGATTCGATTTATTGCTAACTACATAATTGAATCGGACCTCAGATATTATATTGTACATGCTCTTAATCCCAATATAATAACGGGCACATATACTTAGTATTTATTTCTTTGATTTACCAATGGGTGAGATTTATAGATTAAATCGATAGGCTCGGTAAGTTGGGAAATGATATTATTTATATGGTGTGCCATTGATTATAGGAGGAAACCGTGTCCTATATATTAGGATGATGATGTCCCCTTGAGGAGCTCATAAGGTTCATCATGTAAACCCTGCAGGTGGACATGGTCCAACATGATGAAAAAGTTGAGTGGTACTACTCATGGAGTTAGATGTTGATTAATTAATGGTCAGTAAATTAATTAATCGACGGACATTCAAGATCTTAAAAACGGGGAGAAAAATGTACAAATAATATATGGAGCCCATATTAACTTATGGGGGTTAGTGAGGTAGATCAATGATAATCCTTTAGTGGATTGGATTATCATTAATGGATCGGACTTTATGTGGGCTTGATCCATTGGATGGCCAAGATCCAACTCCTCCTCATGGTCCCTATTGTAGCCTATTAATACCTCATGAAGCCTAGATCCAATGGATAAAAACAAAACTCTAGATCCAATGATAGAGATTAAATATCTAGATCCGACAGTTGAGATTAAATCTCTAGATCCGACGGTTGAGATTAAATCCCTAGAACCAATGGTGGAGATTAAAACAAGGCTTATCCCTAACCCTATAAATAAGCCTTAAGGGGGTGGGCGGCAACTTGATGGCTTAGGAGATTAGGGTTTGCTTCCCTTGGGCGGCAAGGAATCCTAGTAAGGTTAGGATTGTGTTTGGGCGGCTAGGGTTTGGGTGTTGGAGTGGGCGGCAACAATTGGAGAAGTTGTTCTTCTTCTTCCTTGATGGCCGGCGTCCAAACCTAGTCCTTCTCCTCTCCTTGGCCGGTGGAAACAAGGCTTAGGGTCTTCCCTTGGAGCTCTTGGCCTGCAATTATCTCCATCATCTTCTCCTTGTTGGCCGGTGGCAAGCACCTAGGTTGGTGTTTGTTAGTTGGCTAAAGGAAGGAGAAGGGTTTTGTTTCTTAGTCTTCCTCTTGTTTGGAGCGAGCAAGGAAGGAAGTTGGTGATCTAGGAGCTTCAACTTTCGGTAGATCGTCGCCCACACGATGTCCTAAAGGAGGGAGGACATACGATAGAAGATCGAGAGGTATAATACTTGTCTATTTTCTTATGTAACATATTTATAATTGTTATCAATTATATATGCATGATATATTCTATTTTATGGCTAATATAACTTGGACCCCGAACATAAACACAAAAGTCGGCGATCCGTACATCGTCTATTCCGCGGCTATTCGTAGAATAGAGGTTGGTTGCTTGAACAACAAGTTTGTTCATGTGACTACTCTAATCAAATAGCACGACGATGAAACGATTGCTTGGGCCCTTTCATCTAGGATTAATTTTTTTTTTATCCGGGGACGTAGAAGGGATCACCATGAACAAGCGACCAAGTTGAAGTGGGAAGCGAAGTTTCCTACCTTCAAGTGGTATCATAGCTTCGATTCCGGACAAAACCCTTCCAGTGGTATCAGAGTCACAGTTTCCGGTTTTGTGTGTTTAGGATTCGGTTACTTTTATGCACTTTTCATATATTATATGTGTCGGATAATAGTAGGATATGCGTAGGTTAACTCTTTAGTTGCAGGCATAGGATCCAACTATTATGGCCATATGTGTGTATGTGATTGTATGTGTGTAATTGTATATTTTATTGAATCCTCGGGGTTGACGAGGCTAGTATTTAATTTTTGTAAATTAGATACGACATTGTTTAGCCACTCTTTTTATTTTAGTTTACTTTCGATCTAGATTTCATGTACACTCCCTTGTGGAGTATAGGATTGATGGATGTAAATTAAAATATTTTTTCTCGGCTCGGATCTCCGGATGGCTTGTACATGGCGTAGGGAGGAGCGGACGAGATGACGATACGACAGGAGACATATTGAAGACAAAAGCCATAATAGTTGGAAAATATTTATTTTTTATATTTATTGTTTATTGTTTGATATGCATGTTGTAGGCTAGAAAATTCCTCAATTTCAAATTACTAAGTGGGAGAGTGATAATTTTAATAAATTCCCACGGCCTCCATTACGATTTGACATGCGATGCAAACAAACTTGCGCATCGGCTCTGAGTGTCTTCCTCCCCATCGGATGAGTTTTTTTGCGGATCACAAGGTCGAATATGGTTATAGGAAATTATTAAGAAGCGTGTGTACTTCCCCATCGGAAGGCACATAACCCGAGATAATTACCTTAGTATCGAGTAATGGTGAACACTTAGATGCAAATAGGAGTATCCTCCCCATCAAAGTCACTGCTTTTATTTGTAGGGCCGAAGAGAAACCAACTATTAATTTTATTTGTCAAAAAGTTAGGTTGACAAGATAGTAAAATTAATGGGTAAAACCTCCTCTTACAAATGTAGAATTCGTATACGTCCACATGATCGTGGCATACGATATTCTCGGTGTTTTGAGGTGTTGGTTGATTTTAAAATTTTATTGTTTGAGGAATCAATAATTTTTTGAAATCTAAAGTTTTGATCTATGTGATTCTTAGGTTTTTCAAAAAAAAAAAAGACTTTCAGTCCACTTGCTATGATACTAAAGCAAAATAAACTTATTATACATAATTATGTTGATTGGAAAAAGGAATCTTGACATTGTCTTAACTGCTAAGGAGTACAAATATGTACTCTTCGAAGAGTGTCCTCCAAAGCCTGCGAATGAGCTGGAAGTCCTTGGTGCTGAGATCGATGGGGAAACCCAGGTTGATATCATTCTTCAGTCGACAGAAAGGCTTGCTCAGGCTCAGGCCATGGTTACCCAAAAGTTTTCTACTACTAAGTCGAAAGGCAAGAAGAAGAAGAAACAAGATGGGGCAAAGCTGGTGGGAGGAGTGAAGAAGCTGAAAGGCAAGTGCTTCACTTGCAAGCAGACTGGACATTGGGAGAAGGACTGTCCCAATCCAAAACAGAACCAAGGTATATCCTTTGGTCTAGTCGTTGAAACATGTTTAGCGGTGTTATCTACCAACACTTGGTGTTTAGATACGGGAGCCACTGATCATGTCTGCAATACTTTGCAGGGGTTCCAGGAAACCCGACGACTAGCTAAAGGGGAGATTATCGTACACTTGGGCGATGTCACGAAGGTGGCGGTTGTTGCAGTGGGAGACGTTTATTTATCTTTTGAGAAAAATAAAGTTTTGGTTCTTAAGAATTGCCTTTATGTACCTTTATTTAGAAAGAATTTAATTTTAGTTTCTAAATTGTTTATGGATGGATATTCTATTTCTTTTAATGACAGAGTTGTTATAAAAAAAAATAGGGAGATTATCTGTTCGGGTGCATTGATAGGAAATTTATACACACTTGAACCAAAAGCTCCCACAATGCAAATAGAAGTTAATAACTCATCTTCTAATTCCAATAAGAGAAAAAAACCTTCGAAGATGAACCAAACATATCTTTGGCATCTTAGGCTTGGTCATATTAACCTAAGCAGAATTCAAAGGTTGATAGTTGATGGACCAACGAATCTTGCTTGGAGGGTAAAATAACCAAGAGGCCTTTTAAGGCCAAGGGGTATAGAGCCAAAGATGTGTTAGAATTGGTTCATTATGATTTGTGTGATCCTATGTCTATCCAGGCTAGAGGTGGTTTTGAGTATTTCATCTCATTTATAGACGATTATTCGAGATATGGATACATTTACTTGATGCACTGCAAGTCTGAATGCTTTGACAAGTTCAAAGAATTCAAGGCTGATGCGGAGAAACGTCAAGGTAAAAGTATCAAGACACTACGATCTGATCGTGTTGGGGAGTACCACTTGGGAGAGTTTAGGAATTACTTATCAAAGGCTGGGATTCAATCCTAATTGTCTGCACCTGGCATACCCCAGCAGAATGGTGTAGCAGAGCGAAGGAATAGGACTCTTATGGAGATGGTTAGATCGATGATAAGTTATTCTGAGTTGCCAGATTCGTTCTGGGGATATGCTCTAGATACGACAGTGTATATTCTTAACTTGGTCCCATCTAAATTAGTGTCTTCTACTCCCATAAAATTGTGGACTGGGCGAAAGCCTAGTCTAAAACATATTCGGATTTGGGGGAGTCCAGCACATGTGCTGAAGGCGGATGCTGGTAAGTTGGAACCTCGTACAGAAGTACGCATGTTCATTGGCTATCCTAGGGGAACGAAAGGTGGTTTGTTTTATAGTCCTAGAGATCAGAAGGTGATCGTTAGCACGAACGTCAGATTTCTAGAGGAAGACTATGTGATGAACCACAAGCCCATGAGTAAGATTGTTCTGGAGGAATTAAAAGGGGAAGTCGCTTCTTCAGTACCACCGGTACAAGAGGATATACTACAAGTCACTGTACCGCGTGTCATAGAGGATACACAGGTAATACCTCATCGTAGTGGGACGGTTGTTAGATAGCCTGATAGATTCATGTTCTCGGGAGAATCTTCTGATTTGGTCCCTAGTGAACATGAACCTGATCCCTGGACATATGACGAGGCAATCCAAGATAAAGATGCAGTATCTTGGCAAAGTGCAATGAATGCTGAGATTGAATCTATGGATTCAAATTAGATTTTAGAGCTAGTAGAACCACCTGATGGTGTAAAAACCATTGGTTTCAAGTGGATCTACAAAAGAAAGAGAGGAATAGACGGGAAGGTTGAGACCTTCAAAGCGAGGCTTGTTGCGAAGGGGTATACTCTGAAAGAGGGTATCGATTATGAGGAGACCTTTTCGCCGGTGGCTATGCTTAAGTCTATCCGGATTCTCTTATGCATTGCAGCTCATATTGATTATGAGGTGTGACAGATGGATGTCAAGACAA
This sequence comes from Wurfbainia villosa, assembly GCA_025175895.1. NCBI lineage: Eukaryota > Viridiplantae > Streptophyta > Magnoliopsida > Zingiberales > Zingiberaceae > Wurfbainia > Wurfbainia villosa. The sequence goes on from CM045990.1 coordinate 76,436,912, forward strand.
CTTTCCTTAATGGAAGTCTTGAGGAAAACATCTATATGAAGCAACTAGAGGGATTCATTGCGAAGGGCAAAGAGCATCTTGTATGTAAGCTTAATCGGTCCATTTATGGATTGAAGCAAGCTTCGAAGTCTTGGAACATCCGCTTTGATGAGGTAATCCAGTCTTATGGATTTATTCAAAGTTTGGATGAGTCTTGTGTATACAAGAGATGTGATGGAAACGTAGTGGTATTTCTTGTACTATACGTAGATGATATTTTGTTAATTGACAACAATGTCAAGGTGTTATCGGACGTAAGAGTATGGTTGTCCAAACAGTTTGATATGAAGGACTTGGGAGAAGTGGGACACATCCTTGGGATCAAGGTTATAAGGGATTACAGGAAAAGGATGTTGTGCTTATCTCAAGCTTCATACATAGACACCATTATGGATCATTTTAGCATGCAGAACTCCAAGAAGGGTTTTCTACCTTTTAGGCATGGAGTTCCTTTATCTATGGAGATGTGTCCTAGAACATCTGAGGAGATAGAGGAGATGAAGGCGGTTCCTTATGCTTCGGCTGTAGGAAGTCTCATGTATGCTATGCTATGTATGAGAATAGATATCTACTTTGCCGTGGGCATGGTCAGCAGATATCAGAGTAATCCAGGACAGGGACATTGGACTGCGGTAAAGCATATATTGAAGTACCTGAGAAGGACTAGGGATTATATGCTAGTTTACCAGGCAGACCAATTACTCCCTGTGGGTTATATGGATTTCGACTTCCAATCAGATAGGGATAACAGTAAGTCTACCTCAGGTTTTGTGTTTACTTTGGGAGGTGGAGCCATTGTATGGAGGAGTGTCAAGCAGAAATGCGTGGCAGACTCTACCATGGAAGCTGAGTATGTGGCGACCTCTGAGGCGGCCAAAGAAGTTGTGTGGCTCAGAAACTTCCTGATGGACTTGGATGTGATTCCTGGTTTACCCAGGACTATCACAAATTATTGTGATAATAGTGGTACAGTTGCAAACTCGAAGGAACCACGAGCCCATAAGGCAAGTAAACACATAGAGCGCAAGTACCACCTAATACGAGAAATCATAAAGAGAGGAGAAGTTGCTGTGGCCAAGATTGCATCGGAGGATAACCTGACAGATCCTTTCACTAAGGCCCTTTCGACGAGAGCTTTTAATAGGCATGTGGAGGGAATGGGAATCAGATGTATGGTAGTTTGAGGACAGCATAGTCTTTTAGTATAAGTGGGAGATTGTTGGGATGTATACTGAAAAGTCTATCTTTTGTATGAACATCTTTATTTTGAAATAAGAATCACATGATCATTGTTTGCATATTTATGGTGATGCATATTGTCTAATACATTACATTGTAGATAACATGGTGTGTGGTGTCACACGGGAGATCATGTTATCAGCTCCTTGTAAAGTATAAGTAAAGGCTCACAACCGAGATGACTTTGGACAAACCATTTGTATGGTTGCAGTGTTATTTGGTATTGGTTTGTCTTGACCATAGAATCACACTAGTACACTTTGTGTGTATTGAGCATGACCGACTTAGAGGTGATTCAATTTATTGCTAACTACATAATCGAATCGGACCACAGATATTATATTGTACATGCTCTTAATCCCGATATAATAATGGGCTCATATACTTAGTATTCATTTTTTTGATTTACCAATGGGTGAGATTTATAGATTAAATCGATAGGCTCGGTAAGTTAGGAAATGATATTATTTATATGGTGTGTCATTGATTATTGGATGAAACTGTGTCCTATATATTAAGATGATGATGTCCCCTTGAGGAGCTCATAAGGTTCATCATGTAAACCTTGCAGGTGGACTTGGTCCGGTATGATAAAAAGGTTGAGTGGTACTACTCATGGAGTTAGATGTTGATTAATTAAAGGTCAGTAAATTAATTAATCGACGGACATTCGAGATCTTAAACACGGGGAGAAAAATGTACAAATAATATATGGAGCCCATATTAACTTATGGGGGTTGGTGAGGTAGATCAATGATAATCCTTTAGTGGTAGCCTATTAATACCTCATGAAGCCTTGATCCAATGGATAAAAACAAAACTCTAGATCCAACGGTAGAGATTAAATCTCTAGATCCGACAGTTGAGATTAAATCTCTAGATCCGACGGTTGAGATTAAATCCCTAGAACCAATGGTGGAGATTAAAACAAGGCTTATCCCTAACCCTATAAATAAGCCTTAAGGGAGTGGGCGGCAACTTGATGGCTTAGGAGATTAGGGTTTGCTTCCCTTGGGCGGCAAGGAATCCTAGTAAGGTTAGGATTGTGTTTGGGCGGCTAGGGTTTGGGTGTTGGAGTGGGCGGCAACAATTAGAGAAGTTCTTCTCCTTCTTCCTTGATGGTCGGCGCCCATCTCCTCCTTCCCTCCCTTGGCCGACGTCCAAACCTAGTCCTTCTCCTCTCCTTGGCCGGTGGAAACAAGGCTTAGGGTCTTCCCTTGGAGCTCTTGGCCTACAACTATCTCCATCATCTTCTCCTTGTTGGCCGGTGGCAAGCACCTAGGTTGGTATTTGTTAGTTGGCTAAAGGAAGGAGAAGGGTTTTGTTTCTTAGTCTTCCTCTTGTTCGTAGCGAGCAAGAAAAAAAGATTGGTGATCTAGGAGCTTTAACTTTTGGTAGATCGTCGCCCACACGACGTCCAAAAGGAGGGAGGACATACGATAGAAGATCGAGAGGTATAATACTTGTCTATTTTCTTATGTAACATGTTTATAATTGTTTCTCAATTATATATGCATGATATATTCTGTTTTGTGGCTAATATAACTTGGACCCCGAACATAAACACAAAAGTCGGTGATCCGTACATCGTCTATTCCGCAGCTATTCGTAGAATAGAGGTTGGTTGCTTGAACAACAAGTTTGTTCATGTGACTACTCTAATCAAATAGCACGACGATGAAACGGTTGCTTGGGTAATCCCTTTCATCTAGGATTAAATTTTTTTTTATCCGGGGACGTAGAAGGGATCGCCATGAACAAGCGACCGAGTTGAAGTGGGAAGCGAAGTTTCCTACCTTCAAGTGGTATCAGAGCTTCGGTTCTGGACAAAACCCTTCACTTTGCTCATAAACTCAACCAACAGTGGACTACCATCCATGACAGTTGACTGCTGATAGTCGCATTTTTATTGTGTTATTTTTATTTACAGTTTGAATATTTTAGGCTCTTTGATACAGTAATTAGCGTTATTCAGTATGTTTTTACATATTTGATCTATTTGTAAATAATTGTTTAATCCCTATAATTTTAGTATTATTTTTCACGGGTTGAATGTGATTTTATAGGGAACATGAAAAGAGCCTAATCGGAGTAATCACAGTCGTCAATCCGGATCAAATCGATAGCAACCATTGGATTGATTAATCAACCACTTAGGGAGATTAATTGAGGTTATTGAACCCTAGATCTAAATGGGTGGCTGAGATTGGAAACGACACGATCGAGTGGCTGAGGAAAATCAAGTTTAAAAGCCGACATTTTCTATCGCGCGATGCAGCACCGAGAACATAACAGTGCGACATCTTCTTCTTCCACGCGAGCGCAGCGATAGAGAATCCACACAGCACTTCCGGCGATGATTCTGGCAATTCCAGAGGTCTTCACCACCGGAGCTGAGCTACCCTAGTGGGACGTGGTCACGCGAAGCTAGGGGTGACCTGCTTCTGCTGTGGTTACGACATCATCAATTTCCAGCTTTCGGCGGCAGTAATTCTTCCGATTCAAACGACGTTCTCCATTTCCAACTGGTGGTGATGATCAATCCCTATTCACAGATCCGATTCCTTCCACATTAGCGATCGTGATTCACGTCGCTTCTTCTCCGTAGAGCCACCCATTGACTGCTGTGGTCACGGCAGTCCCGAAGCCACCATCGGAGCTGTGAACTACCACAATCGATCCAACTCTCATCGGATTCTGATGAGAGATTCATACACTGAGGTCGTAGGACCTGTTCGGTATCATCGTGGGTCACCGGAGAGGGTGGTACCTTTCTGGTGTTTGTGGAGATCTGTTGGTTAATTTTTACACTGTTGTTTCATTGTTTTACTTTGTTGTTTTAGTTATTTTTACATTGTTGACTCACTATTGTTTCACTTTATTTTTCAGTATTGTTTCAATATTGATTCCCCAGTGTTCAGTTGTGTTTCAATGATGTTTCAGTCGTATTTTTTTTGTGTGGTATATTGTGCATGTGGTAATTTGGTTTGATAGTTTAGTGAGTCTTGTTAGTCATTTACAGTGTTTACCTAGTGGTTAGATTTATTTCCTTTAGTGTAATTGATCTTCCCAGTTTTTAGTTAATCTTTGACCAGTGTATCGTATAGTGACAGTGCAGTGCTTGGTTGAATTGCTTTAGTTATTAATTTAGTTTTCATTTACATTGGCCAGTGTACCGTATAGTGATAGTGCGGTGCTTGGTTGAATTGCTTACTTTCCTTGCATTTAGTTTGTAGTTAGTCTTCGTGTTGGGTTTCCGGCACCGCGGCGTGTGTGTGTTCGATCATGTTTCGTAAACATGTGCACAGCGGAAGCAACAAAAATAATAAATACTCCTATTTATTACAACACACACAACACACGCATGCTATTACAACAAGTGTAGACATAACCGTAAATTAAAATTGCAATAAAGGAAATTAAACTACGTTATACCTTCCGTATGACGTGTAGCGGGAACGGCATCAACCGGAACGATTCTCGTAAGAATCGTCTCTATCCGTATCCACGCCGAGCTCCTCGGGATGACTTCGCCAAGCCACGAGCTTCGTCTTCGTACGGGTTACTAGCCTCGTGTTGAAGACGACGTGATCGAGAGATGATCACGGTCCGAATCCAAATTCGGACCTAAAACAAGTCCTCAAGACTTGCTTCTCCGGAGAGGTATTCGTCAACCGATTGACGAATCCTTCGTCCTCCACCTCAGAGGATTACCGGAGATCAAATCCCCGGTATGTTATCCGCTGTCGGAGCACTAACCGTCGTCCAAACGACGCTCCGACGAGAGGAGAAGAAGCTGTCCAGAAAAACTGGACAGCTTTGGTGGAGGAAATAGGCGCCGGCTAAAGAAGAGATGGAGCCTCACCTTTACACCGAACCCAAGGGAGATCACCGGAGGGTCGCCGGAGGTCCACCGGCCGAAGCTTGGACGCCGGCAAGGAGATGGCAGCCACTCAATGAAGTTGGGCGGCAGCCCTTGTTGTTGACGCCAACAACAAGGAGGATGGGTTGGGCGGCCACTAATTGGATTAGGTTTAGGGTTAGGGTTTAATCCCTATTTTATAGAGAACTAATTCTCTTAATGGTTAATGGATCATATCCATAAAGCCCGTTAACCCGCTCCATTAAGATAAGTTAAAATAAACCAAACCATGATGGTTTATTTTAAGTTAAAACGAACCGAACCAACCTTTGGTTCATTCGTTTAATATAAACCAAACCCTTTGGTTTATTCTCATCCATTGGATTAGGACCAAACCATTTTGGTCCATCCATTATGTCTTCATAAGACACGGCCCATCCACGCTTCCATTGTGACTGAAACAATTTCATGCTCGCTTTATGTTTGGTCCAACCAAACATAGTTTCTCTCGGTCTGAGAATCCCATTCTCAAGCTCGTTTTAAATCCTTTGGATTACACTCGTTGTGCGTGTGACCACATAGGTTCTCGGTTTATGTTGGCCGTCTATAATTAACCATTAATTATAGAACGATCATGAGTGGCACCTAGTAGTACATCATGATCCCCAATTAACCGAAAAGATCAACGGTTGATCCAGAACTATTTCTGAAACCCTTCAGTAGCTTGAATGAATCGTGCCCCATTCCCTTCACTCATCTTATACCCACTTGGTTCAGGACATGGTCTATTGTGTCAGTCCCCACTAGGCTGACTACGTCACACCTAGCCCAAGTATCATTTCCTCGTCCTACGGATTCTAGTTACTCCACATGTATCGAAGAGTAACTTACTCTAAACATGTAATGCTTTGGCCAAAGACTTTAGTAACAATCCGACGAGAGGCCATGGGTATACATCTCCTCGCAAGGAGTGGTGAATCCTTTATAGGCTATTCAAACACCTTCGATCACATCGACTTATACCCAATCATCCCGGGTCCACATCTCCTTAGAGATGTTTGCTTAAGATGTCAAAGCATAAGTCTCCATGATCAAGATGACTTGAATACCGCAAGTCAAAGGAACATCGCACTTAAGCCACAGAAAGAACTTCATTGACATATCTATATATGCAGAGAACCATATGAAGTCTTACGGCTGGTCATTCCAATGAACTAGTTACCATAACTAGCATCCACGATTAACTCCGGACATCACTATGTCTCCAGCCAGTGAGAATCAGCTGCTTGGATACACCAAGGAGTATACCTCGTGCTAGTCTCAACAGAATTGATGGTGTCCAGATTCATCAATTCATCGACTAGGGATAATTCCGATACATCACAATTACACATGTAGAGATACTCACTAGTTGTGATCCAATCACAAATTCTCTCATGCTGTGAATCGTATCGTGGACATTCAGTAAATGAGTTTAAGATCCAATCAAATACATTAAACATGTATACTCAAATAGTGAATCTTCATTTATCATATAAATGGTTCATACATAAGGCGATTGCCTTAGGACATCTCTCATATATTACTAACACTTCGACCACTGTGCCATATAGTGACAGTGCAGTGCTTCGTTGAATTGTTTTATGTTTGTTAGTTTAGTTTTTAGTGACTATTTGATCACTGTATCGTATAGTGATAGTGCGGTGCTTGGTTGAATTGTTCACATTTGTTTCTTTCATCATTGTACCGTATAGTGACAGTGCGGTGCATGATCTTTTGCTTTTGCACCTTAGGTTAGTTTCCAAAAGGTTTGATCATTGTATCGTATAGTGACAGTGCGGTGCATGGTTGAATGGCTTGGGTTTGTTAGTTTGGCTTTTGGCCAACACTTGATCATTGTATCGCATAGTGACAGTGCAGTGCTTGGTCGGATTGATTGGACTTCTCATGTTTGCTTTTTGATTTTGCATTTTAATAGATTCTGCATTTTAATAGATTCAGAAAATGCCCAGTGTTTACTTCTGTTTAAAAACAAATGTCCAACCATTAGGTTCGATAAATAATTTGGGAAATGGTATCACGCGCAACACATAATTTACCGGTTCATCAAAATTTTAGCATTGTTGTCGGGGAACTTTAATGGCATTCGTTTGTCTTTAAACTGTAGTTAGTTAGTTTGTTTTCTTTTCTTTTGTTTTTAGTGTCTTTCTTATCATTTCTATTTGATACTCATTGTGTAATTTGTTGTGGTGATGACTAGGTCTTCAGGCGATAATATGCTAATCTTATGCAACAACTTTTTGTACAGCAGAAGAAGCAATATGTGCAGATTTTGTTTCTGCTCATGCTTGAGAAAAGGAAGTCTGAAGAAAGTTGGTCCCTCAAGCGGAGAATTTGAAAATCTATCCCTAAGGAAGCAGAAATTGTTGTAACAACCCTTAGTGGATGTGGTGGTGATATATATATGGTGTGTGCTCCGAATCTGCTTCTAACAATAGATTTGGAGTTCACTGAGTACAACTGGTTCGATGCTGTTATTATTGAAGAGGCGACTCAAGCTCTTGAACCTGCAACATTAATTCCTTTTCATCTACTCAAGTCCAAAGGAACCAAATGTATAATGTTTGTTTGAGCGGCTGTAAAGAGCTAGTTATCCAGGGATAATGCTTAATGAGCAGCATCGAATGTATCCTGAGATATGCAGGTTTCCTTCAATGCATTTTTATGGAAGTAAGTTACTAAATGGTGCTAAGGCGATAGATAGCTCTGGGAAGTATTCAATCAGAATGTTAGAAATAGTGCGCTCTCCCTTATTTCTAGATTTGCTTAAAGATAAGATAGCCAAAGGTTCAATTGATGACTTGGTCTTATATCTCGGATGTACACTCTTTTGGGCTCACCGTATGTGATCATTTTATAAAGCTGAGCCATTTGATGTTCTTGAAGAACTCTTCCAAGTGTGCTTCACTCTTGTAGAGTGCATCTTTGAGCATATTCTAGTAGATCCTGCAGCTGCAATTCTGGTCAACCTTCTTCCTCACTTCTATATCTTTTACTCCATGATGAATTTCTGTTCTCCTTTTGATCTTCTTGAACTGGCTAACTGGATGATTTCAAAGATAGAGACCAAAGATTCTAGCTATAGTTCATACCTTCTTGTGCCTTTTCATTTCTGCATGACTATTGTTGATAGTGCAGGGGATTTGCTATACAGTTATATGGAGTAGAGGATTGGCGCATCTGAATCATATGGGTTGTATCTGTTGGGATGTATACTGAAAATTCTATCTTTTGTATGAACATCTTTATTTTTGAAATAAAAATCACATGATCATTGTTTGTATATTTATGGTTATGCATATTGTCTGATACATTTCATTGTAGATAACATGGTGGGTAGTGTCACACGAGAGATCATGTTATCAGTTCCGTGTAGAGTATAAGTAAAGGATCACAACCGAGATGGTTTTGGACAAACCATTGGTATGGTTGTAGTGTAATTTGGTATTGGTTTGTCTTGACCATAGAATTACACTAGTACACTTTGTGTGTATTGAGCAGGACCGACTTATAGGTGATTTGATTTATTGCTGACTACATAATTGAATCAGACCTCGGATATTATGGTGTACATGCTCTTAATCCCGATATAATAACGGGCATATGTACTTAGTATTTATTTCTTTGATTTACCAATGGACGAGATTTATAGAGTAAATCAATAGACTCGGTAAGTTGGGAAATGATATTATTTACATGGTGTGTCGTTGATTATAGGAGGAAACCGTGTCCTATATATTAGGATGATGATGCCCCCTTGAGGAGCTCATAAGGTTCATCATGTAAACCCTGCAGGTGGACTTGGTCCGTCATGATGATAAGGTTGAGCGGTACTACTCATGGAGTTAGATGTTGATTAATTAATTGTCAATAAATTAATTAATTGACGAACATTCGAGATCTTAAACACGGGGAGATATTTGTACAATTAATATATGAAGCCTATATTTATTTATGGGGGTTGGTGAGGTAGATCAATGATAATCCTCTAGTGGAATGAATTATCATTAATGGATCGGACTTTATGTGGGCTAGATCCATTGGGTCGCCAAGATCCAACTCCTCCTCATAGTTCCTATTGTAGCCTATATTAAAAACCTCATGAAAGCCTAGATCCGACGGTGGAGATTAAATCTCTGGATCCGACGGTGGAGATAAATCTCTAGATCCGACGGTGGAGATTGAAGGAGGCTTAAGCCTAACTCTATAAATAAGGCTTAGGAGTGGGCAGCAAGATATCTTTGGGAGATTAGGGTTTTTGGCTTGGACTGCTAGGGTTTGGGAAAGGGCTTGGGCGGCAACAAGTTGGAAGGATTAGGGTTTGTTTCCTTCTCTTCCTAAGGTGTAGCCAGCGCCCATCTTCTTCCTCCTTGCTTTGGCCGGTGCCCATACCTCCTCCTATTCTTCTCCTTGGCTGGCAGCAACAAGGGTGAAGGTTCTTCCTTTGGAGCTCTTGGCCGACACCCATTATTCCTTCTCCCTCTCCTTGGTGGCCGGCGGCAACAACAAAGAGGAGAAGGTGGCTTGATCTTTCTCCAAAGGGATTGTGTCCGAAACTAGATAGGAGAAGAAGGGAGCTTATTATCTTCCTTTGTTCGGAGCGAACAAGGAAAGGAAGATACGTGATCTAGGAGGCTTCATCTCTTGGAGGATCATTGCCCACACAACGTCCAAGAGGAGGATATGACATACAATAGAAGACCTTGAGGTAAACAAGAGGTATAATTCTTGTTTTGGTTTCCTTTTGTTTCTTTGTATTATGTATGTAATTGCATGTGGCTAATTTACTTGGACCTCGAAGATAAACGCAAAAACCGGTGATCCGTACATCATCTATTCCACGACTAATTGAGGAAAAGAGTTAGGTTGCTTGAACAACGAGTTTGTTCAAGAAACCACTCTAATCGAATAGCACGATGATGGATCGGTTGCTTGGGTAATCCGTCTTCATCTTGGATTAATTTTTTTAATCCGGGGACGTAGATGGGATCGCCAAGCACAAGCGACCGAAGAGAACGAGAAGCGAAGCTTCGTCCCTTCAATTGGTATCAGAGCAACGGTTTCCGGTTTTGTGTGTTTAGGATTCGGTTACTTTTATGCACTTATCATATATTGTATGTGTCGGATGATAGTAGGATGTACGTAGGCTAACTTTTTGGTTGCAGGCATAAGATCCAACTATTATGGCCATATGTGTGTGTATGTGATTGGATGTGTAATTGTATTATTATATGAATCCTCGGGGTTGACGAGGCTAGTATTTAATTTTTGTAATTAAGTACGACATTGTTTAGACACTCTTTTATTTTAGCTTACTTTCGATATAGATTTCATGTACACTCCTTCGTGGAGTATAGGATCGATGGATGTAAATTAAAATAATTATTCTCGGCTCAGATCTCCGGATGGCTTGTACATGATGTAGGGAGGAGCAGACGAGATGATGATACGACAGAAGGCATATTGGAGAACAAAAGCCATAATAGTTGGAAAATATTTTTTTCATATTTATTGCTTCTTGTTTGATATGCATGTCATGTGCTAGGAAAATTCCTCAATTTTAAATTACTAAGTGGGAGAGGGATATTTTTTATAAATTCCCACGGCCTCCATTACAATTCGACATGTGATGCAAACAAACTTGCACGTTGGCTCTGAGTGCCTTCCTCCCCATCGAATGAGTTTGTTTTGCGGATCACAGGGTCGAATATGGTTATAGGAAATTATTTAGGAGCGTGTGTACTTCTCCATCGGAAGACACATAACCCGATATAATTGCTTTGGTACCAAGTAATGGTGCACAATTAGATGCAAATAGAAGTATCCTCCCCATCGGAGTCACTGCTTTTATTTGTAGGGCCGAAGAGGAACCAACTATTAATTTTATTTTTCAAAAAGTTAGGTTGACAAAATAGTAAAATTAATGGGTAAAACCTCCTCTTACAAATGTAGAATTCGTATACGTCCACACGATTGTGGCATACGATATTCTCAGTGTTTTGAGGTGTTGGTTGATTTTAAAATTTTATTGTTTGAGGAATCAATAATTTTTTGAAATCTAATGTTTTGATCTATGTGATTCTTAGGTTTTTCAAAAATGACTTTCAACCCGCTTGCTATGATACTAAAAGAGAATAAACTTACTGGACCCAATTATGTTGATTGGAAAAGGAATCTTGATATTGTCTTGACTACTGAGGAGTACAAGTATGTACTCTTCGAAGAGTGTCCTCCTAAGCCTGCGGATGATTCTTGGGAAAAGGAGAAAGAGAGTTATAAAAAGTGGATTAAGGCTGATGAGATGGCGCGGTGTTACATTTTGGCTTCTATGTCAAATGTATTGCAACATCAGCATTAAGCCATGCCCACTGCTTATGACATGATGTTTAATCTCAAGGAGCTTTTCGGACACCAGAATTGAGCTACAAGGCAGGAAGCAATGAGGAACTTGATGACGGCCACCATTATCGAGGGAACACCTGTGAGAGATCATGTTCTCAAGATGATGGCTCATTTGAATGAGCTGGAAGTCCTTGGAGCTGAGATCCATGGGGAAACCCAGGTTGATATCATTCTCTAGTCTCTACCTAGAAGTTTTGAGCAGTTTCGCCTGAACTACAACATGAATAAGAGTTTGTATTCATTAGCGGAGCTTCTGACAAAACTCCAGGCGACAGAGGGGCTTTTTCGTCAGAGTGCTCAGGCTCAAGCCATGGTTGCCCAGAAGATTTTGACTTCTAAGCCGAAAGGCAAGAAGAAGAAGAAACATGGTAGAGCAAAGGTGGCAGGAGGATCTCAGGGAGGAGTGAAGAAGATGAAAGGCAAGTTCTTCACTTGCAAGCAGACCGGACATTGGAAGAAGGGCTGCCCCAACCGGAAGCAGAACATAGGTATATCTTTTGGTCTAGTCGTTGAAACATGTTTAGCGGTGTTATCTATCGGCACCTGGTGTGTAGATACGGGAGCCACTGATCATGTCTGCAATACTTTGCAAGGGTTCCATGAAACCAGACGACTGGCTGAGGGGGAGATTACCGTTTACTTAGGCGATGCTACTAAAGTGGCGGTTGTTGCAGTGGTAGATATTTATTTGTCTTTTGATAGAAATAAAACTTTGGTTCTGAGAAATTACCTTTATTTAGAAAGAATTTGATTTCAGTTTCTAAATTATTTTTGGATGGATATTCTATTTCTTTTAATGACAGAGTTGTTATAAAAAGGAATAGGGAGATTATCTGTTATGGTGCATTGATAGGAAATTTATATATTTTTGAACCAAAAGCTCCCACGATGAAAATAGAAGTAAATAACTCATCTTCTAAATCTAATAAGAGAAAAGAACCTTCGAAAATGAACCAAACATATCTTTGGCATCTAAGGTTAGGTCATATTAACCTAAGTAGAATTCAAAGGTTGATAGCTGATAGACCTTTGGGTTCATTAGTGGTGGAAGATTTCCTAACCTGCGAATCTTGCTTAGAAGGTAAAATGACCAAGAGGCCTTTTAAGGCCAAGGGGTATAGAGCCAAAGATGTGTTGGAATTGGTTCATTCTGATTTGTGTGGTCCTATGTCTATCCAGGCAAGAGGTGGTTTTGAATATTTCGTCTCTTTTATAGACGATTATTCAAGATATGGATACATTTACTTGATGCGCCGCAAGTCTGAATGCTTTGACAGGTTCAAAGAATTCAAGGCTGATGTGGAGAAATATCAAGGTAAAAGTATCAAGACACTACGATCTGATCGTGGTGGTGAGTACCTCTTGGGAGAGTTTAGGAATTACTTATCAGAGGCTGGGATTCAATCCCAATTGTCTGCACCTGGCACACCCCAGTAGAATGGTGTAGCGGAGCGAAGGAATAGGACACTTATGGAGATGGTTAGATCGATGATCAGTTATTCTGAGTTGAGAGATTCATTCTGGGGGTATGCTATGGATACAACAGTGTATATTCTGAACTTGGTACCATCTAAATCAGTGCCTTCTACTTCCACAAAATTGTGGACTGGGCGAAAGCCTAGTCTGAGACATATTCGGATTTGGGGGAGTCCAACACATGTGCTGAAGGCAGATGCTGGTAAGTTGGAAGCTCGAACTGAAGTGCGCATTTTCGTAGGCTATCCTAGAGGAATGAAAGGTGGTTTGTTCTATAGTCCTAGAGATCAGAGGGTGATCGTTAGCACAAACGCCATATTTTTAGAGGAAGACTATGTGATGAACCACAAGCCCATGACTAAAATTGTTCTGGAGGAATTGAGAGGGGAAGTCACTACTTCAGTACCACTGGTACAAGAGGATATACCACAAGTGACTGCACTGCGTGTCACAGATGATACACAGATGATACCTCATCGTAGTGGGAGGGTTGTTAGACAGCCTGATAGATTTATGTTCTTGGGAGAATCTTCTGATTTGGTCCCTGACAAATATGAACCTGATCCCTGGACATATGACGAGGCAATTCAAGATAAAGATGTGGTATCTTGGCAAAGTGCAATGAATTCTGAGATAGAATTTATAGATTCAAATCAAGTCTGGGATCTAGTAGAACCACCCAATAGTGTAAAAACCATTGGATGCAAGTGGATCTACAAAAGAAAGAGAGGAAAAGACGGGAAGGTTGAGACCTTCAAAGCAAGGCTTGTTGCAAAAGGGTATACTCAGAAAGAGGGTATCAATTATGAGGAGACTTTTTCACCGGTAGCCATGCTTAAGTCTATCCGAATTCTCTTATGTATTGCTGCTCATATGGATTATGAGGTGTGACAGATGGATGTCAAAACAGATTTCCTTAATGGAAGTCTTGAGGAAAACATATATATGAAGCAACCAGAGGGATTCATTGCAAAGGGCAAAGAGCATCTTGTGTGCAAGCTTAATCGGTCCATTTATGGATTGAAGCAAGCTTCGAGATCTTGGAACATCCGCTTTGATGAGGTAATCCAGTCTTATGGATTTATTAAAAGTCCGGATGAGTCTTGTGTATACAAGAGATGTGACAGAACGTAGTGATATTTCTTGTACTATACGTAGATGACATTTTGTTAATTGGAAACAATGTCAAAGGGTTATTGGACGTAAGGGTATGGTTGTCCAAACAGTTTGATATGAAGGACTTGGGAGAAGTGGGACACATCCTTGGGATCAAGGTTATAAGGGATCGCAGGAAAAGGATGTTGTGCTTATCTCAAGCTTCATACATAGACACCATTTTGGCTCGTTTTAGTATGCAGAACTCCAAGAAAGGTTTTCTACCTTTTAGGCATGGAGTACCTTTATCTAAAGAGATGTGTCCTAGAACATCAAAAGAGATATTGTTGGGTTTTTGTCCAGAAACCGAAGCTCTTATTCCACTTGAAGGTGGAGAAACTTCGCTTCCCACTTTGACTCGGTCGCTTGTTCATAGTGATCCCTTCTACGTCCCCGGATAAAAAAAATTTATCCTTGACAAGAGGGATTGCCCAAGCAACCTTGTCATCGTCGTGCTATTCGTTTAGAGTAGTCACTTGAACAAACTTGTTGTTCAAGCGACCAACCTCTATTCCACGAATAGCCACAGAATAGACGATGTACGGATCGCCGACTTTTGTGTTTATGTTCGGGGTCCAAGTATATTTATCCACAAAACAGAATATATATCATGCATATAATTGAAAAACAAATATAAACATGTTACAAAAGAGAATAGAGAATCGATATACCTCTCGATCTTCTATTGTATGACCTTCCTCCTTTCGGACGTCGTGTGGACGACGATCTACCAAAAGTTGAAGCTCCTATTTCACCAAACTTTCTTCCTTGCTCGTTCCGAGTAAGAGGAAGAATAGAAACAAGACTCTTCTCCTTCCTTTAGCCAACCAACAAGCAACAAGAAATTTGCTTGCCGCCGGCCAATAAGGAGAAGGGAAAAAAGGTGAATGCTGACCAAAGCTCCAAGGGAGAACCGTAAGCCTAGGTTTTACTGACCAAAGAGAGGGAGAGGGGCTGCTTTGGACGTCGGCCAAGGGCTGGAAAGGGATGCTAGGTCTCCGGCCACCTTGAGGAAGAAGATGATAAGGAAAATATTTCCTTAATAGGTGCCGCCAACTCCAAACCCTAGACTCCAAGCCTTGCCGCCCAAAACGCTAATCCTATCTCTAATTGGTTTAAAGTTGCCACCCACCCCTTGCCCTCTTTTTATAGAGTTAGGGATAAGCCTTGTTTTAATCTCCACCATTGGTTCTAGGGATTTAATCTCAACCGTCGGATCTAGAGATTTAATCTCAACCGTCGGATCTAGAGATTTAATCTCTACCTTTGGATCTAGAGTTTTGTTTCTATCCATTGGATCTAAGCTTCAAGAGGTATTAATAGGCTACAATAGGGACTATGAGGAGGAGTTGGATCTTGGCCACCCAATAGATGAAGCTCACATAAAGTCTGATCCATTAATGATAATCCAATCCACTAAAGGATTATCATTAATCTACCTCACCAACCCCCATAATTTAATATGGGCTCCATATATTATATGTACATTTTCTTCCCGTGTTTAAGATCTCGAATGTCCATCAATTAATTAATTTACTGACCATTAATTATTCAACATCTAACTCCATGAGTAGTACCACTCAACCTTTTCATCATGTCGGACCAAGTCCACCTTCAGGGTTTACATGATGAACCTTATGAGCTCCTCAAGGGTACATCATCATCCTAATATATAGGACACGGTTTCCTCCTATAATCAACGACACACCATATAAATAATATCATTTCCCAACTTACCGAGCCTATCGATTTAATCTATAAATCTCGCCCATTGGTAAATCAAATAAATGAATACTAAGTATATGTGCCCATTATTATATCGGGATTAAGAGTATGTACAATATAATATCCGAGGTCCGATTCGATTATGTAGTCAGCAATAAATCGAATCACCTCTAAGTCGGTCATGCTCAATACACACAAAGTGTACTAGTGTGATTTTATGGTCAAGACAAATCAATACCAAATCACACTACAACCATACCAATGGTTTGTCCAAAGCCATTTCGTTTGTGAGCCTATACTTATACTTTACAAAGAACCGATAACATGATCTCCCGTGTGACACCACACACCATGTTATCTACAATGTAATGTATTAGACAATATGCATAACCATAAAAATATGCAAACAATGATCATGTGATTCTTATTTCAAAATAAAGATGTTCATACAAAAAATAGACTTTTCAGTATACATCCCAACAATCTCCCACTTATACTAAAAGACTATGCTGTCCTCAAACTGCCATAAATCTGATCCCCATTCCCTCCACATGCCTATCAAAAGTTCTCGCCGGAAGGGCCTTAGTGAAAGGATCTGCTAGGTTATCCTCCGATGCAATCTTGGCCACAACAACTTCTCCTCTCTTTACGATTTCTGGTATCAGGTGGTACTTGCGCTCTATGTGTTTACTAGCCTTATGGGCTCGTGGTTCCTTCGAGTTTGCAACTGCACCAATATTATCACAATAAATTGTGATCGTTCTGGGCAAACTAGGAATCACATCCAAGTCCCTCAGGAAGTTCCTGAGCTACACAACTTCTTTGGCCGCCTCAAAGGCTGCCACATACTCAGCTTCCATGGTGGAGTCCGCCACACATTTCTGCTTTACACTCCTCCATACAATGGCTCCACCTCCCAAAGTAAACACAAAACCTGAGGTAGACTTACTGTTATCCCTATCTGATTGGAAGTCGGAATCCGTATAACCCACAGGGAGTAATTGGTCTACTTGGTAAACTAGCATATAATTCCTAGTCCTTCTCAGGTACTTCAATATATGCTTTATCGCAGTTCAATGTCCCTGTCCTAGATTACTCTGATACCTGTTGACCATGCCCATGGCATAATAGATATCTGGTCTCGTACATAGCATCGCATACATGAGGCTTCCTACAGCCGAAGCATAAGGAACCGCCTTCATCTCCTCTATCTCCTCAGATGTTCTAGGACACATCTCTTTAGATAAAGGAACTCTATGCCTGAAAGGAAGAAAACCCTTCTTGGAGTTTTTCATGCTAAAACGATCCATAATCGTGTCTATGTATGAATCTTGGGATAAGCACAACATCCTTTTCCTGCGATCCCTTATAACCTTGATCCTAAGGATGTGTCCCACCTCTCCCAAGTCCTTCATATCAAACTGTTTGGACAACCATACTCTTACGTCCGATAACACTTTGATATTGTTTCCAATCAACAAAATATCATCTACGTATAGTACAAGAAATACTACTACGTTTCCGTCACATCTCTTGTATACACAAGACTCATCCGGACTTTGAATAAATCCATAAGACTGGATTACCTCATCAAAGCGGATGTTCCAAGATCTCGAAGCTTGCTTCAATCCATAAATGGACCGATTAAGCTTACATACAAGATGCTCTTTGACTTTAGCAATGAATCCCTCTGGTTGCTTCATATAGATGTTTTCCTTAAGACTTCCATTAAGAAAAGCTGTCTTGACATCCATCTGCCACACCTCATAATCCATATGAGCTGCTATGCATAAGAGAATCCGGATAGACTTAAGCATGGCTACCGGCGAAAAGATCTCCTCATAATCGATACCCTCTTTCTGAGTATACCCCTTCGCAACAAGCCTTTCTTTGAAGGTCTCAATCCTCCCGTCTATTCCTCTCTTTCTTTTGTAGGTCCACTTGTATCCAATGGTTTTTACACCATCGGGTGGTTCTACTAGCTCCCAGACCTGATTTGAATCCATAGATTCAATCTCAGTTTTCATTGCACTTTGTCAAGATGCTGCATCTTTATCTTGGATTGCCTCGTCATATGTCCAGGGATCAGGTTAATGTTCGTCAGGGACCAAATCAGAAGATTCTCCCAAGAACATGAATCTATCAGGCTGTCTCACAACCCTCCCACTATGACGAGGTATCACCTATGTATCCTCTGTGACATGCGGTGCAGTGACTTGTGGTATATCCTCTTGTACCAATGGTACTGAATAAGTGACTTGCCCTTTTATTTCCTCCAGAACAATCTTACTCATGGGCTTGTGGTTCATCACATAGTCTTCCTCTAGAAATCTGGCATTTATGCTAACATTCACCCTCTGATCTCTAGGACTATAAACCAAACCACCTTTTGTTCCTCTAGGATAGCCAACGAACATGCGTAATTCTGTACGAGGTTCCAACTTACCAGCATCCACCTTCAGCACATGTGCTGGACTCCCCCTTATCCGAATATGTCTTAGACTAGACTTTCGCCCAGTCCATAATTCTGTGGGAGTAGAAGACATTGATTTAGATGGAACCAAGTTTAGTATGTACACCGCCGTATCTAGAGCATATCCCCAGAACGAATCTGGCAACTCAGAATAACTCATCATCGATCTAACCATCTCCATAAGAGTCCTATTCCTTCGCTCTTCTACACCATTCTGCTGGGGTGTGCCAGGTGCAGACAATTGGGATTGAATCCTAGCCTCTGATAAGTAATTCCTAAACTCTCCCAAGAGGTACTCACCACCACGATCAGATCGTAGTGTCTTGATACTTTTACCTTGACGTTTCTTCACATCAGCCTTAAATTCTTTGAACTTGTCAAAGCATTCAGACTTGCGGCGCATCAAGTAAATGTATCCATATCTCAAATAATTGTCTATAAAAGAGACGAAATACTCAAAACCACCTCTAGCTTGGATAGTCATAAGACCACACAAATCAGAATAAACCAATTCTAACACATCTTTGGCTCTATACCCCTTGGCCTTAAAAGGCCTCTTGGTCATTTTACCCTCTAAGCAAGATTCGCAGGTTGGGAAATCTTCCACCACTAATGAACCCAAAGGTCCATCAGCTATCAACCTTTGAATTCTGCTTAGGTTAATATGACCAAGCCTAAGATGCCAAAGATATGTTTGGTTCATTTTCGAAGGTTCTTTTCTCTTATTGGAATTAGAAGATGAGTTATTAACTTCAATTTACATCGTGGGAGGTTTTGGTTCAAGTGTGTATAGATTTCCTATCAATGCATTTGAACAGATAATGTCCCTATTCCTTTTTATAACAACTATGTCATTAAAAGAAATAGAATATCCATCCATAAACAATTTAGAAACCGAAATTAAATTCTTTCTAAATAAAGGTACATAAAGGCAATTCTTAAGAACCAAAACTTTATTTTTCTCAAAAGATAAATGAACGTCTCCCACTGCAATAGCCGCCACCTTCGTGGCATCGCCCAAGTATACAGAAATCTCCCCCTCAGCCAGTCGTCTGGTTTCCAGGAACCCCTGCAAAGTATTGCAGATATGATCAGTGGCTCCCGTATCTATACACCAAGTGCCGGTAGATAACACCGCTAAACATGTTTCAATGACTAGACCAAAAGATATACCTTTGTTCTGCTTGCGGTTGGGGCAGTCCTTCTTCCAGTGTCCAGTCTGCTTACAAGTGAAGCACTTGCCTTTCGGCTTCTTCACTCCTCCCTGAGTTCCTCCCACTACCTTTGCCCCATTTTGTTTCTTCTTCTTCTTGCCTTTCGGCTTAGAAGTAGAAACCTTTTGGGTCACCATGGCATGCGCCTGAGCACTCTGATGAAATAGCCCCTCTGTCGCCTGAAGTTCTGTCAGAAGCTCCGCCAACGAATACAACCTCTTGTTCATGTTGTAGTTCAGGCGAAACTGCTCAAAACTCCTAGGTAGAGACTGGAGAATGATATCGACCTGGGTTTCCCCATCGATCTCAGCTCCGAGGACTTCCGACTCATTCAAATGAGCTATCATCTTGAGAACATGATCCCTCACGGGTGTTCCCTCGATCATGGTGGTCGTCATCAGGTTCCTCATGGCTTCCTGCCTAGTAGCCCAATTTTGGTGTCCGAAAAGCTCTTTGAGATTGAGCATCATGTCATAAGAAGTGGGCATGACTTGATGCTGATGTTGCAGTACATTTGACATAGATGCCAAAATGTAACACCGCGCCATCTCATCGACCTTTATCCACTTCTTATAACTCTCTTTCTCCTTTTCCCAGAATCATTTGCAGGCTTAGGAGGGCACTCTTTGAGGAGTACATATTTATATTCCTCAGCAGTCATGATAATGTCATGATTCCTCTTCCAATCAACATAGTTGGGTCCAGTAAGTTTATTTTCTTTCAGTATCACAGCAAGCGGGTTGAAAGTCATTTTGAAAGAAAACCTAAGAATCACATAGATCAAAACATTAGATTTCAAAATTTATTGATTCCTCAAACAATAAAATTTCAAAATCAACCAATACCTCAAAACACCGAGAATATCGTATGCCACTATAGTGTGGACGTATACGAATTCTACATTTGTAAGAGGAGGTTTTACCCATTAATTTTACTATCTTGTCAACCTAACTTTTTGACAAATAAAATTAATAGTTGGTTTCTCTTCGGCCCTACAAATAAAAGCAGTGACTCCGATGGGGAGGATACTCCTATTTGCATCTAAGTGTTCACCATTACTCGATACCAAGGAAATTATCTCGGGTTATGTGCCTTTTGATGGAGAAGTACACACGCTCCTAAATAATTTTCTATAACCATATCCGACCCTGTGATCCACAAACAAACTCATCCGATGGGGAGGAAGGCACTCAGAGCCGACACGCAAGTTTGTTTGCATCACATGTCAAATCATAATGGAGGCCGTGGGAATTTTTAAAATTATCCCTCTCCCACTTAGTAATTTTAAATTGAGGAATTTCTAGCCTACGACATGCATATCAAATAATAAGCAATAAATATGAAAAATAAAAATTTTCCAACTATTATGGCTTTTGTCTTCAATGTCTCCCGTCGTATCGCCATCTCGTCCGCTCCTCCTACGCCATGTACGAGCCATCCGGAGATCCGAGCCGAGACTAAAATCTATTTTAATTTACATCCATCGATTCTATACTCCACAAGGGAGTGTACATGAAATCTAGATCGAAAGTAAACTAAAATAGAAAGAGTGGCTAAACAATGTCGTATCTAATTTACAAAAAATTAAATACTAGCCTCGTTAACCCCGAGGATTCAACAAAATATACTATTACACACATACAATCACATACACACATATGACCATAATAGTCGGATCTTATGCCTGCAACCAAAGAGTTAACCTATGCATATCCTACTATTATCTGGCACATATAATATATGAAAAATACATAAGAGTAACCGAATCCTAAATACACAAAATCGAAAACCGTTGCTCTGATACCAATTGTTGGGAGGGAAAACTTCGCTTCCCCTTTCGACTTAGTCGCTTTTTCATGTCGATCCCTTCTACGTCTCCGGATAAAAAAAATTTATCCTTGACAAGAGGGATTGCCCAAGCAACCTTGTCATCATTGTGCTATTCGTTTAGAGTAGTCACTTGAACAAACTTGTTGTTCAAGCGACCAACCTCTATTCAACGAATAGCCGCATAATAGACGATGTACGGATCGCCGACTTTTGTGTTTATGTTCGGGGTCCAAGTATATTTAGCCAGAAAATAGAATATATATCATGCATATAATTGAAAAATAAATATAAACATGTTACAAAAGAGAATAGAGAATCGATATACCTCTCGATCTTCTATTGTATGACCTTCCTCTTTTCGAATGTCGTGTAGGCGACGATCTGCCAAAAGTTGAAGCTCCTAGATCACCAAACTTCCTTCCTTGCTCGTTCCAAGCAAGAGGAAGAATAAAAACAAGACTCTTCTCCTTCCTTTAGCCAACCAACAAGCAACAAGCAATTTGCTTGTCGCCGGCCAACAAGGAGAAGGGAAAAAAGGTGAATGCCGACCAAAGCTCCAAGGGAGAACCCTAAGCCTAGGTTTTACCGGCCAAAGAGAGAGAGAGGGGCTGCTTTGGATGCCGGCCAAGGGCTGGAAAGGGATGCTAGGTCACTGGCCACCTTGAGGAAGAAGAAGATAAGGAAAATATTTCCTTAATAGGTGCCACCAACTCCAAACCCTAGCCTCCAAGCCTTGCCGCCCAAAACCCTAATCCTATCTCTAATAGGATTCAAGTTGCCGCCCACCCCTTTCCCTCCTTTTATAGAGTTAGGGATAAGCCTTGTTTTAATCTCCACCATTGGTTCTAGGGATTTAATCTCAACCGTCGGATCTAGAGATTTAATCTCAACCGTCGGATCTAGAGATTTAATCTCTACCTTTGGATCTAGAGTTTTGTTTCTATCCATTGGATCTAAGCTTCATGAGGTATTAATAGGCTACAATAGGGACCATGAGGAGGAGTTGGATCTTGGCCACCCAATGGATCAAGCCCACATAAAGTCCGATCCATTAATGATAATCCAATCCACTAAAGGATTATCATTGATCTACCTCACCAACCCCCATAATTTAATATGGGCTCCATATATTATATGTACATTTTCTCCCCGTGTTTAAGATCTCGAATGTCCTTCGATTAATTAATTTACTGACCATTAATTAATCAACATCTAACTCCATGAGTAGTACCACTCAACCTTTTCATCATGTCGGACCAAGTCCACCTGCAGGGTTTACATGATGAACCTTATGAGTTCCTCAAGGGTACATCATCATCCTAATATATAGGACACGGTTTCCTCCTATAATCAACGACATATAAATAATATCATTTCCTAACTTACTGAGCCTATCGATTTAATCTATAAATCTCGCCCATTGGTAAATCAAAGAAATGAATTCTAAGTATATGTGCCCATTATTATATCGGGATTAAGAGTATGTACAATATAATATTCGATGTCCGATTCGATTATGTAGTCAGCAATAAATTGAATCACCTCTAAGTCGGTCCTGCTCAATACACACAAAGTGTACTAGTGTGATTTTATGGTCAAGACAAACCAATACCAAATCACACTACAATCATACCAATGGTTTGTCCAAAGCCATCTCGGTTGTGAGCCTATACTTATACTTTACAAGGAGCCAATAACATGATCTCTTGTGTGACACCATACACCATGTTATCTATAATGTAATGTATTAGACAATATGCATAACCATAAAAATATGCAAACAATGATCATGTGATTCTTATTTCAAAATAAAGATGTTCATACAAAAGATAGACTTTTCAGTATACATCCCAACAGATAGAGGAGATAAAGGTGGTTCCTTATGCTTCGGCAGTAGGAAGCCTCATGTATACTATGTTATGTATGAGGCCGGATATCTGCTTTGCCGTGGGCATGGTTAGCAGATATCAGAGTAATCCAGGACAGGCACATTGGACTGCGGTAAAGCATATATTGAAGTACCTGAAAAGGAATAGGGATTATATGCTGGTATACCAGGCAGATCAATTACTCCCTGTGGGTTACACATATTTCAACTTCCAATCAGATAGAGATAACAGTAAGTCTACCTCGGGTTTTATGTTTACTTTGGGAGATGGAACCATTGTATGGAGGAGTGTCAAGTAGAAATGCGTGGTGGACTCCACCATGGAAGCTGAGTATGTGGCAGCCTTTGAGGCAACCAAAGGAGTTGTATGGCTCAGGAACTTCTTGATGGATTTGGATGTTATTCCTGGTTTACCCAGAACTATCACAATTTATTGTGATAACAGTGGTGCAGTTACAAACTCGAAGGAACCACTAGCCCATAAGGCAAGTAAACACATAAAGTGCAAGTACCACCTGATATGATAAATCGTAAAGCGAGGAGAAGTTGCTATGGCCAAGATTGCATCAGAGGATAATCTGGCTGATCCTTTCACCAAGGCCCTTCTAGCGAGAGCTTTTGATAGGCATGTGGAAGGAATGAGAATCAGATGTATGGCAGTATGAGGACAACATAGTCTTTTAGTATAAGTGGGAGATTGTTGGGATGTATACTGAAAAGTCTATCTTTAGTATGAACATCTTTATTTTTAAAATAAGAATCACATGATCATTGTTTACATATTTATGGTTATGCATATTGTCTGATATATTACATTGTAGATAATATGGTGTGTAGTGTCACACGGGAGATCATGTTATCAGTTCCTTGTAGAGTATAAGTAAAGGCTCACAACCGAGATGGTTTTGGACAAACCATTGGTATGGTTGTAGTATAATTTGGTATTGGTTTGTCTTTACTATAGAATTACACTAGTACACTTTGTGTGTATTGAGCAGGACCGACTTAGAGGTGATTTAATTTATTGCCGACTATATAATTGAATTGGACCTCGGATATTATGGTGTACTTGCTCTTAATCCCGATATAATAACAGGTCATGTACTTAGTATTTATTTCTTTGATTTACCAATGGACGAGATTTATAGAGTAAATCGATAGACTCGGTAAGTTGGAAAATGATATTTTTTACATGCTGTGCTGTTGATTATAGGAGGAAACCGTGTCTATATATTAGGATGATGATGTTGTTGGGATGCTCGGAGGCTCATTGGCTCCCATATCCCCGGATTAAAATTTTCACTAATGAAAACTAATCCGGATGGGATGAGTTTTCTAAGCACAACCAATTCGTCGTCGTGCTAACGACTTGAGCGATCGCTTGAACAAACTAGTTGTTCAAGTAACACAACTCTTCTAGTCGATTAGCCGCGGAAGAGATGACGGACGGATCGCCGGTTTTTGTGTTTGTCTTCGGGGTCCATGATTATACAAATACATACAAATGTAAACTAGTATAATCAACACATACTAACATAAAGAACATAAGCTAGCATATCAATAAGAACATGCAAAGATCAATAATAAAAGTTGTAAAACTTTTATACCTCTCGATCTTCTATCGTATGTCCTATCCTCCTCGTGGACGTCGTGTGGGCGAAGATCCTCCACGAGTTGAAGCTTCCAAGATCACATTCTTCCCTTCCTTGCTCGCTCCGAACAAAGAGAAGCACCAAACAAAAACTCCTCCTATCTAGAACCGGCCACCAGGCCAAGGAACTTGATATAACCGCCGGCCAAGGAGTAGCTTTTTGAGCACCGGCCAACCTTGAAGAATAGTTTCCGCCGGCCACTAAGGAGAAAAGAAGAGGGCGCCGACCAAGAGCTCCAAGGATAAAACCTAGCCCTTGTTTCCACCGGCCAAGGAGAAAAGGAAGAAGGGAAGAGCACCGGCCAAGGTTGAAAGGAAGAAGAGGGATAGGCGCCGGCCACACCTTAGGAAGAAGAAGGGATCTTCTCCTCTTGTTGCCGCCTACTCCTAAATCCAAACCCTAGCCACCCAACCAAAAGCTTCCTTAGGGTTTCTTGCCGCCCAAGCTTAGGTAGGAAAAACCCTAATCTCTCAAGGAAAACTAACAACCTTTTCATTAAGTTGTTGCCGCCCACCTTAGAGCCTTATTTATAGAGTTAGGCTTAAGCCTCCTTTAATCTCCACCATCGGATCTAGGGATTTAATCTCCACCGTCGGATCTAGGGTTTCATCCCAACTGTCGGATCTAGGGTTTCATCCCAACCGTCGGATCTAGGGTTTCATCCCAACCGCTGGATCTAGGGATTTAATCTCAACCGTCGGTTCTAAGAATTTAATCTCAACCGTCGGTTCTAGAGATTTAATCTCCACCATAGGATCTAGAGATTTAATCTTAATCGTCGGTTCTAGAGTTTTGTTTTACATCCTTGGATCTAGAGCTTCATGAGGATTATATTAGGCTACGATAGGGACCATGAGGAGGAGTTGGATCTTGGCCACCCGATGGATCGGAACCACACAAACTTGATCCATCAATGATGTTCCATTCCACTAGAGGATCATCATTGAATTACCTCATCAACCCCCATAAATTAATATGGGCTCCATATATTATTTGTACATCCATCTCCCCGTGTTTAAGATATCGAATGTCCGTCAATTGATTGATTTACTGACCATCAATCAATTAATATCTAACTCCTCGAGTAGTACCACTCAACCTTATCATCATGTTGACTAAGTCAACCTGCAGGGTTTACATGATGAACCTTATGAGCTCCTCAAGGGGACATCATCAACCTAATATATAGGACACGGTTTCCTCCTATAATCAACGAAACACCATGTAAATAATATCATTTCCCAACTTACTGGGCATATTGATTTAATCCATAGAAATCTCACCCTCTGATAAATCAAAGAAATAAATACTAAGTACATGTGCCCGTTATTATATCGGGATTAAGAGCATGTACAACATAATATCCGAGGTCCGATTCAATTATGTAGTTAGTAATAAATTGAATCACCTCTATGTCGGTCCTGCTCAATACACCTAAGTGTACTAGTGTAACTCTATGTTCAAGACAAAACAATACCAAGCTACACTACAACCATGCCAATTATTTGTCCAAAACCATCTTGGTTGTGAGCCTCTACTTATATTTTACAAGGGACTGATAACATGATCTTCTGTGCCACACCAAGCACCATGTTATCTACAATGTAAAATATTAGACAATATGCACACATATAATAAATATAAAGTGCAAATAATGATCATGTGATTCTTATTTCAAAATAAAAATATTCATACAAAAAGAGCTAGGCTTTCAGTATACATTCCAACAATCTCCCACTTATACTAAAAGACTATGCTGTCATCATACTGCCATACATCTGATCCCCATGTCCTCCACATGCCTATCAAACGCTTTCGTTGAAAGGGCCTTAGTGAATGGATCCGCCAGGTTATCCTCTGATGCAATCTTGGCAACAACTTCTTCTCCTCGCTTTACGATCTCTCGTATCAGGTGGTACTTGCGCTCTATGTGTTTACTCGCCTTATGGGCTCGTGGTTCCTTTGAGTTTGCAACTGCACCACTGTTATCACAATAAATTGTGATAGTTCTGGGCAAACCAGGAATCACATCCAAGTCCATCAAGAAGTTCCTGAGCCATACAGCTTCCTTGGCTGTCTCAGAGGCTACCACATACTCAACTTCCATGGTAGAGTCCGCCACGCATTTCTGCTTGACACTCCTCCATACTATGGCTCCACCTCCAAAAGTAAACACAAACCCCGAGGTAGACTTACTCTTGTCCCTATCTGATTGGAAATCCGAATCCGTGTAACCCACAGGGACTAATTGATCTGCCTGGTAAACTAGCATATAATCCCTAGTCCTTCTCAGGTACTTCAATATATGCTTTACCACAGTCCAATGTCCCTGTCCAGGATTACTCTGATATCTGCTAATCATGCCCACGGCAAAGCAGATATCTGGTCTCGTACATAGCATAGCATACATGAGGCTTCCTACTGCCGAAGCATAAAGAACCACCTTCATCTCCTCTATCTCCTTTAATGTTTTAGGACACATCTCTTTAGATAAAGGAACTCCATGCCTGAAAGGTAGAAAACCCTTTTTGGAGTTCTGCATGCTAAAACAAGCTAGGACCGTGTCTATGTATGAAGCTTGAGATAAGCACAACATCCTTTTCTTGCGATCCCTTATAACTTTGATCCCAAGGATGTGTCCCACTTCTCCCAAGTCCTTCATGTCAAACTGTTTGGACAACCATACCCTTACATCTGATAACACTTTGATATTGTTTCCAACTAACAAAATGTCATCTATGTATAGTACAAGAAATACCACTACGTTTCCGTCACATCTTTTGTATACACATGGCTCATCCGGACTTTGAATAAATCCATATGACTAGATTACTTCATCAAAACGAATGTTCCAAGATCTGGAAGCTTGCTTCAATCCATAAATGGACCGATTAAGCTTACACACTAGATGCTCTTTGCCTTTAGCAATGAATCCCTCTGGTTGCCGCATATAGATGTTCTCCTCAAGACTTCCGTTAAGGAAAGCTGTCTTGACATCCATCTGCCAAATCTTATAATCCATATGAGCAGCTATAGATAAGAGAATCCGGATAGACTTAAGCATAGCTACTGGCGAAAAAGTCTCCTCATAATCGATACCCTCTTTCTGAGTATACCCTTTCGCAACAAGACTAGCTTTGAGGGTCTCAACCTTCCCGTCTACTCCTCTCTTTCTCTTGTAGATCCACTTGCATCCAATGGCTTTCACACCATTGGGTGGTTCTACTAGCTTCCAGACATGATTAGAATCCATATATTCTATCTCTGAATTCATCCCTCTTTGCCAAGATACCGCATCTCTATCTTGGAGTACCTCATCATATGTCCAGGGATCAGGTTCATGTTCGCCAGGGACCAAATCAGAAGATTCTCCCAAGAACATGAATCTCTCGGGTTGTCTAACAACCCTCCCACTACGACGAGGTGCCTCCTGTGTATGCTCTGTGACATGCGGTGCAGTGACTTGTGGTATCTCCTCTTGTACCGGTGGTACTGAAGTCGGGACTTCCCCTGTCAACTCCTCAAGAACAATCCTACTCGTGGGCTTGTGGTTCATCACATAGTCCTCCTCTAGAAATCTGGCATTCGTACTCACGATCACCTTCTGATCTCTAGGATTATAAAACAAACCACCTTTCGTTCCTTTAGGGTACCCCACGAACATGCACACTTCTGTACGAGGTTCCAACTTACCAGCATTAGCCTTCAGCACATGTGCTGGACTACCCCAAATCCGAATATGTCTTAAACTAGACTTTCGCCCAGTCCATAATTCTGTGGGAGTAGAAGGTACTGACTTAGATGGAACCAAGTTCAGAATGTGTGCTGCCGTTTCCAGAACAAACCCCCAGAACGAATCAGGTAACTCAGAATAACTCATCATCGATCTAACCATCTCCATAAGAGTCCTATTCCTTCGCTCCGCCACACTATTCTGCTGGGGTGTGCCAGGTGCGGACAATTGGGATTGAATCCCAGCCTCTGATAAGTAACTCCTAAATTCTCCCAAGAGGTACTCGCCACCACGATCAGATCGTAGTGTCTTGATACTTTTACCTTGATGGTTCTCCACATCAGCCTTGAATTCTTTGAATCTGTCAAAGCATTCAGACTTGCGGCATATCAAGTAAATATATCCATACCTTGAATAATCGTCTATAAAAGAGACGAAGTATTCAAAGCCACCTCTAGCCTGGATAGACATAGGACCGCACAGATCAGAATGAACCAATTCTAACACATCTTTGGCCGTATACCCCTTGGCCTTGAAAGGCCTCTTGGTCATTTTACCTTCCAAGCAAGATTCGCAGGTTGGGAGATCCTCTACCACTAATGAACCCAAAGGTCAATCAGCTATCAACCTTTGAATTCTACTCAGGTTAATATGACCAAGTCTTAGGTGCCAAAGATATGTCTGGTTCATTTGCGAAGGTTCTTTTCTCTTATTGGACTTAGAAGATGAGTTATTCACTTCTATATGTATCGTGGGAGCTTTTGGTTCAAGAGTATACAAATTGCCAACCAATGTACTTGAACAGATAATCTCTCTATTTCCTTTTATAACAACTCTGTCATTAAAAGAAATAGAATATCCATCCATAAACAATTTAGAAACCGAAATTAAATTCTTTCTAAATGTAGGTACATAAAGACAATTTGTCAAAACCAAAACTTTATTTCTATCAAACGATAAATAAACGTCTCCCACTGCAATAGCCGCTACCTTTGTAGCATTGCCCATGTAGACGGTAATTTCTCCTTCAGCTAGTCGTCGGGTTTCCTGGAACCCCTGCAAAGAATTGCAGACATGATCAGTGGCTCCCGTATCTACACACCAGGTACCGGTAGATAACACCACTAAACATATTTCAACGACTAAGGCAGAAGATATACCTTTGTTCTGCTTAAGGTTGAGGAAGTCTTTCTTCCCATGTCCAGTCTATTTACAAGTGAAGCACTTGCCTTTCGGCTTCTTCACTCCTCCCTGAGATCCTCCCACCACCTTTGCTCTACCTTGTTTCTTCTTCTTCTTGCCTTTCGTCTTAGAAGTAGAAACCTTCTGAGCAACCATGGCTTCCTGCCTAGCAACTCGATTCTGGTATCCGAAAAGTTTCTTTTCCCCAGAATCATCCGCAGGCCTAGGAGGACCCTCATCGACAGTTAAGACACTATCCAAATTTCTTTTCCAATCAATATTATTTGGGTATAGTAAGTTTGTTTCCTTTAGCATCATAGTAAGTGGGTTGAAAGCCATTTGAAAATCCTAAGAATCACAATGATCAAAATATTAGATTTCAAATATTATTGATTCCTCAAAATAATAAAATTCCGAAATCAACCAACACCTCAAAACACCGAGAATATTGCATGCCACGATAGTGTGGACGTATATGAATTCTATATTTGTAAGAGGAGGTTTTACCCATTAATTTTATTATCTTGTCAACCTTACTTTTTGACAAATAAAATTAATAGTTGGTTCCTCTTTGGCCCTACAAATAAAAGCAGTGACTCCGATGGGGAGGATACTTTTTATTTGCATCTAAGTGTGCACCATTACACGATACTAAGGGAATTATCTCGGATTATGTGCCTTACCGATGGAGAAGTACACATGCTCCTAAATAATTTCCTATAACCATTATTTGACCTAGTGATCCGCAAACAAACTCATCAGATGGGGAGGAAGGCACTCAGAGCTGACACGCAAGTTTGTTGCATCACATGTCAAATTGTAATGGAGGCCGTGAGAATTAATTAAAATATCCCTCTCCCACTTAGTAAATTGAAAATGAGGAATTTTCAAGCACACACAACATGCATATAAAACAAATCAACAATAAATATGGAAAAAAATAGAATTTTTCCAACTATTATGGCTTTGTTCTCTAATATGCGTCCCGTCGTGTCGCCACCTCGTCCGCTCCACCTTTTCCCGTGCACAAGTCACTAAAGCGATCCGAGCCGAGATAATCTATTTTAATTTACATCCATCGATCCTATACTCCATGAAGGAGTGTACAAATAATCTAGATCGAAAGTAAACTAAAATGATCGGCTAAACAATGCCGTATTTAATTACAAAAATTAAATACTAATCTAGCCTCGTCAACCCCGAGGATTCAAATGATATACATACAATCACACACAAACAATCACATACACACATATAGACATAATAGTCGGATCTTATGCCTGCAACCAAAAAGTTAGCCTATGCACATCCTACTATTATCCGGCATACTCAATATATGATATGTGCATGAAAGTAACCGAATCCAAAACACACAAAACCGGAAACCGTGACTCTGATACCAATTGTTGGGATGCTCGGAGGCTCATTGGCTCCCATGTCCCCGGATTAAAATTTTCACTAATGAAAACTAATCCGGATGGGATGAGTTTCCTAAGCACAACCAATTCGTCGTTGTGCTAACGACTTGAGCGATCTCTTGAACAAACTAGTTGTTCAAGCAACACAACTCTTCTAGTCGATTAGCCGCGGAAGAGACGACGGACGGATCACCGGTTTTTGTGTTTGTCTTCGGGGTCCATGATTATACAAATACATACAAATGTAAACTAGTATAATCAACATATACTAACATAAAGAACATATGCTAGCATATCAATAAGAACATGCAAAAATCAATAATAAAAGTTGTAAAACTTTTATACCTCTCGATCTTCTATCGTATGTCCTATCCTCCTCGTGGACGTCGTGTGGGCGAAGATCCTCCACGAGTTGAAGCTTCCTAGATCACGTTCTTCCCTTCCTTGCTCGCTCCGAACAAAGAGAAGAACCAAACGAAAACTCCTTCTCCTATCTAGAACCGACCACCAAGCCAAGGAACTTGATATAACCGCCGACCAAGGAGTAGCTTCTTGAGCACCATCCAACCTTGAAGAATAGTTGCCGCCGACCACCAAGGAGAAAAGAAGAGGGCGCCGGCCAAGAGCTCCAAGGATAAAACCTAGCCCTTGTTTCCACCGGCTAAGGAGAAAAGGAAGAAGGGAAGAGCGCGGACCAAGGTTGAAAGGAAGAAGAGGGATAGGCGCCGGCCACACCTTAAGAAGAAGAAGGGATCTTCTCCTCTTGTTGCCGCCTACTCCTAAATCCAAACCCTAGCCACCCAACCAAAAGATTCCTTATGGTTTCTTGCCGCCCAAGCTTAGGTAGGCAAAACCCTAATCTCTCAAGAAAAACTAACAACCTTTTCATTAAGTTGTTGCCGCCCACCTTAGAGCCTTATTTATAGAGTTAGGCTTAAGCCTCCTTTAATCTCCACCGTCGGATCTAGGGATTTAATCTCAACCGTCGGATCTAGGGTTTCATCCCAACCGTCGGATCTAGGGTTTCATCCCAATCGTCGGATCTAGGGTTTCATCCTAACCGTCGGATCTAGGGATTTAATCTCAACCGTCGGTTCTAGGAATTTAATCTCAACCGTTAGTTTTAGAGATTTAATCTCCACCGTCGGATCTAGAGATTTAATCTTAATCGTCGGTTCTAGAGTTTTGTTTTACATCCTTGGATCTAGAGCTTCATGAGGATTATATTAGGCTACGATAGGGACCATGAGGAGGAGTTGGATCTTGGCCACCCGATGGATCGGAACCACACAAACTTGATCCATCAGTGATGTTCCATTCCACTAGAGGATCATCATTGAATTACCTCACCAACCCCCATAAATTAATATGGGCTCCATATATTATTTGTACATCCATCTCCCCGTGTTTAAGATATCGAATGTCCGTCAATTGATTGATTTACTGACCATCAATCAATTAACATCTAACTTCTCGAGTAGTACCACTCAACCTTATCATCATGTTGACTAAGTCAACCTGCAGTGTTTACATGATGAACCTTATGAGCTCCTCAAGGGGACATCATCAACCTAATATATAGGACACGATTTCCTCCTATAATCAACGACACACCATGTAAATAATATCATTTCCCAACTTACCGGGCATATTGATTTAATCCATAGAAATCTCACCCTCTGGTAAATCAAAGAAATAAATACTAAGTACATGTGCCCGTTATTATATCGGGATTAAGAGCATGTACAATATAATATCCGAAGTTCGATTCAATTATGTAGTCAGCAATAAATTGAATCACCTCTATGTCGGTCCTGCTCAATACACCTAAGTGTACTAGTGTAACTCTATGTTCAAAACAAAACAATACCAAGTTACACTACAACCATGCCAATGGTTTGTCCAAAACCATCTTGGTTGTTAGCCTCTACTTATATTTTACAAGGGACTGATAACATGATCTTCTGTGCCACACCAAGCACCATGTTATCTAAAATGTAAAATATTAGACAATATGCACACATATAATAAATATAAAGTGCAAACAATGATCATGTGATTCTTATTTCAAAATAAAAATATTCATACAAAAAGAGCTAGGCTTTCAGTATATACATTCCAACAGATGTCCCCTTGAGGAGCTCATAAGGTTCATCATGTAAACCCTGCAAGTGGACTTGGTCTGACAAGATGATAAGGTTGAGTTGTACTACTCATGGAATTAGATGTTGATTAATTAATTGTCAGTAAATTTATTAATTGACGGACATTCGAGATCTTAAATACGGAGAAATATTTGTACAATTAATATATGGAGCCCATATTTATTTATGGGGGATGGTGAAGTAGATCAATGATAATCCTCTAGTGGAATGGATTATCATTAATGGATCGGACTTTATGTGGGCTAGATCCATTGGGTCGCCAAGATCCAACTCCTCCTCATGGTCCCTATTGTAGCCTATATTAAAAACCTCATGAAAGCCTATATCCTATGGTGGAGATTAAATCTCTGGATCCGACGGTGGAGATTAAATCTCTAGATCCGACGGTGGAGATTGAAAGGAGGCTTAAGCCTAACTCTATAAATAAGGCTTAGGAGTGGGCAGCAAGATATCTTTGAGAGATTAGGGTTTTTGGCTTGGGCTGCTAGGGTTTGGGAAAGGGCTTAGGCGGCAACAAGTTGGAAGGATTAGGGTTTGTTTCCTTCTCTTCCTAAGGTGTAGCCGGCACCCATCTTCTTCCTCCTTGCTTTGGCCAGCGCCCATACCTCCTCCTATTCTGGTGACGGCAACAAGGGTGAAGGTTCTTCCTTTGGAGCTCTTGGCCGGCACCCATTATTCCTTCTCCCTCTCCTTGGTGGCCGGCGGCAACAACAAAGAGGAGAAGGTGGCTTGATCTTTCTTCAAAGGAATTGTGTCCGAAACTAGATAAGAGAAGAAGGGAGCTTATTATCTTCCTTTGTTCGGAGCGAACAAGGAAAGGAAGATACGTGATCTAGGAGGCTTCATCTCTTGGAGGATCATTGCCCACACAACGTCCAAGAGAAGGATAGGACATACAATAGAAGACCTTGAGGTAAACAAAAGGTATAATTCTTGTTTTGGTTTCCTTTTGTTTCTTTGTATTATGTATGTAATTGCATGTGGCTAATTTACTTGGACATCGAAGATAAACACAAAAACCGGCGATCCGTACATCATCTATTCCGCGGCTAATCGAGGAAAAGAGTTAGGTTGCTTAAACAATGAGTTTGTTCAAGAAATCACTCTAATCGAATAGCACGATGATGGATCGGTTGCTTGGGTAATCCATCTTCGTGTTGGATTAATTTTTTTAATCCGGAGACGTAGATGTGATCGCCATGCACAAGCGACCGAAAAGAAGCGAGAAGCGAAGCTTCGTCCCTTTAGTATCGAGTAGATGAGAAAAGTTTTAATGTTGCCATTCTTTAGAAGGTTTACTGCAATATCATTCATTTAGTCTTATGCTTTAATATAAAAACTACAATCACTTGCCTTCTGAAAGCTGTTTATATTGTGTACAATAAGAAGTCTTCATATGTTCACCCTACTTCTCTTCCATTGTACATGCTATTTTCTAAGATGATCATCCATAGTCCAATGAATTTGGTTATCTGCTGCCTAAATTCTGCATGGAAGTAAGTCCTTTGTTCATGAGTCTCTTTGGACAGACATTCTTGGGCATTTTGAGCAAGGGTACATCAGGTTGTGATTTTCTAAATATAGCTGGTGGATGGTCACAAAGGACTAAGGTGTTAACCTGAACTACAACCTTTGCCTTTCTGAGGATGATTTTATGCTTTTACTTCCAGCTGCTTTGTCATATGTCACCTCACATATAAGGATCAGTTCTCTGGGCAATTCTGGATTGGGAATGACCAGAAACACAGACAATAAACAACATCATAATGCCTACGTTGGAACATATATATAGTTATGTTGAATGCCTGGCTTTGCAGGGAAATCAAACTCGTTCTATTGCATCTGCTTTTGCATTACTTAAGAAGCTTCTCTTTGCACCTTATGAAGATGTTCAGACATCCAGCAGTTTGGCTATATCATCTTGGTTGCCTCAAGTCCCTTTTCCAAGGCAGACAATTATACCTTTTGATGAACCTACAGAATGTCACGTAACCACACAGGTTCTTCTGTAAACACAAGTGGAAATTTACAAGTGGCATGGTAATAGTTGCCCAGATTTTGACTTGTGTAAAGTATGCTATGAAGTTTTTGATGCTGATCAGCTCCCTCCACCACATTCAAGAGATCATTCAATGTCAGCTATTCCAATTGACATTGATTCTATTGCTGGTGAGGGTAATGAAATGCATTCAACCATGGATGAGTTGAGTGAGGCAAGTTTAGCTCCATTGTCTACAGAGATAAGCACGTAAAAACCATCATTTTCAATTCAGGGCTAGTTCTTGGCTTTGGATACTCTATTGTTGCTCTCTATCACTTTGGTCTCTGTGATGTCATGCTTAACGTTAAGGATTTAATGCTTTCATGGATTTCCTATGATCTCTGTGGACATACTTTATCAGTTTTCAATGAGTCAGATATACCCCTATGTATGGGATCATGTATTGCCCTTCCATTTGTTGCAGTTTTTTTCCAAAGACACGAATTAGCAAACATTGACTTTGATCTTCTATATTGTCGTTATTGTTTGCTGATTTTTCAACTTTTGAATCTTAAAAATCTGGAGCTATTTATCAAAATTTTCTGATGGCATCTTGTATTGGTGCTGGTTCATTTCTTTCCTGCATACTGGACATAGGGGGTGCACACAGTGAAAATTGGTGATGTAAATCATCTAATGGGAATTTTGAGAAGCACCTATAATCTTTCATATCCTTCTGCCTGCTTTGGTGGGATGCTTGGAGATTGTCAATGCCCTTGGTGCAAGTGTTGGTGATGTTTTTCACATGTATCCTCTGGCAACCATATCACAGCTGAATCATGATCAGGAATCAAAGTTTATCAGTGGTCTTCTTCTTTCAATTCCTGCTTGTGAAATACTAGCAACATCAATGGTGCAAGAAATTTTTCTAATTGCCAAGGACTCAAGTGATTTGCTAATTAAAAAAATATGCTGCTTGGGTACTTTCACTTCTTAGACTCAGGTTGCGGTCAAGTGAGCTTCCTAATCTGAGTTGTTCACAAAATATTTTTACAAGTTCAAACTCACAAAATTTTGAGGAGGAAAGTTTAGTTTGGAGACTCTGCATGTAGCTAAGGGATGCCAACAAAATTAAGGAAGAAGGTGAAATTGTTGATGCAAATACAATTGCACGTGTTTTAAGATGTTTTTTTTAAAGCTCCTAGACTGCCTGCTTTGGATTGGGGAGTTATCATTAGACGATGCATGCAGTATGATTTGAAATTGATTTCAGAAATGCACATGCCACATGCTATTCAATCACTTCGGATAGAATGCTTAAATCTATCTTTAGCTCATGCAAGCCATGTTGGCTCTTTCCTGCATCTTGTGGACGAGCTCTCTGACCCTTCTAGATTCGGGAGACTTGAACTAAATTTGCAAACTTTTCTATTACAACATGTCTCAGATATATGTAAAATATTTTCAAGTCAGAGGCTTGAGAGGTTGTTCAGTGATTTGGCTGAGTATTTTAGTTCATCTTCTTCATCATACTTGACTTACGAACCAGAAAAGAACAAATTACTAAGAGTTTCATTTTGGAATGGTCTGCATCAATGTCTTGTTGAGGGCTCTAAAGAATTCATAATCATATCAAATGCTGAAACGTGCATGGTCTGTTTGTTTCACTTGTTGCCTACATTGATCTATGATGGCCAATCCTCTCTAGCCATGACATCTTATTGTGAATTGGATGAAGATCAACACAAAATGCTATTCATAGAGAATATACCAAGTTACTTCTTGAATGGTCTACGATTGGGAATGCAGCTGGAAACCATTTTCCATTTATAGGAAATGACCAACAGGGAATACTTGGAGGATCAAGATGCTGAAGAACCAGATGATTTTATTAATTCACTTGCAACTCAGATTTTTTTTTTTCACCTGCAGGATTTGATGTACCCAGGGCGATCATTAGTGATCAAGGGTCTCACTTTCGTAATAGACGCAGGCCATTTTAAGCAAAGAGATCAAGTCTATACTGGAGAATACAGTGGGACTAGACATGATGATGCTTCTTCTCCGACTTGAAAGGGGAGTTCTTTTATTTACTGCATTTATTTTCTTCTTTTCATGTTCGGAATAATTTGTATGGGTTGATTGCTTGTTTGTCTGTTAACCTAGGTTTGTTTGTCTGTTGTTGAGTCAAATAATATTCCCTATGCATGCCTTAGTATCATTTCAGAGGTGGTAAAAATTAGTTAAGTTTGATCATCAAATTGTGAATTTTTTTGTGTATGATAAGAGACTTCACTTGCATGCAATCACTTGTTATGATGGTGAACTCTTTTTATTGATAGACTAAGCTTGATTTTGATTCACCTAGTGAGGTTGCAAGCCATTCTTATCATCTACCCACTTTTGTGTGATAACACATGTGATCCTTGTTGCTCTAGAACTTGCTTTGAGTCTTTTCAAAACTGTAGTAACATTTACTTGCATGAATATGATGAAGGATTTCATTCTTGACTCTTTTCTGACTTGGTTTGCTTGTCTAATCCACGTGATACTTATTCTATATCTTACTTGTCATATCTCTTCATTTGCTATCCATTGTCTTTGTATCTTTGTGGATTATCTTTTGTATATCTATTGTTTTCCATGATTGGAGGAATAGTTTGATGGGTTGTATTGTCCGAGACGGACAAAATTTTTAAGTGTGGGGGAGGAGCCATATTTTTTTTGTTGGAAACATGATATGGAAGACATAGTTTTCAGAGGTCATTGGTCCTGAGATATATTTGCCTGTGATTAGTACTTGATCTTTTGCACAAAAAAAATGGCGCCATTGATGTTTCTTTTGTTAAAAAAAAAGTGCAATTGTGTGTTGGATAGAGCCATTTGATCCTGAATCCAATTCTAAAGTTTCCAATTGTTTTAGCCTCTTCCCGTATTGCTGGTTACTGAGCATTTCATAGAGCAACTCATCAGGTTTATTTCTCCAATTATTCTCTTGTTTCCTATTCATTGTACTTTTGTCTTGTACTTCTCTTTGCATACTTTATTTGCAATCTACTTTTGATCTTATTTTGATTCTTTAGAAATTCTTTTGATTCATGTATGAGATGTATTGATAGCAATAGAGAAGTAGACGATAAGCAAGCATATGACAGTACAAGATTACATGTTGTTTTGAGGGCGCCCCACTCCTACGTTTATTATGTGAGCATCAGTGCATTTATCCATTTTGGGAGGTTTTGTATCAGACTTAGTCTATTTGATTTAACTATAAATCATCATACATGTTGACTGTTGTAGGAGTCGGATTTTTTTGACTACCCTAGATCCGGACCTATTTGGTGATCCTAAGTAACTTATTTTTCTTATCTCTGAATTATTGATCTGGGTATTGTTTAGGGAATGAGTTAGGGAGTCAGTGT
Organism: Wurfbainia villosa; assembly: GCA_025175895.1. Lineage (NCBI taxonomy): Eukaryota > Viridiplantae > Streptophyta > Magnoliopsida > Zingiberales > Zingiberaceae > Wurfbainia > Wurfbainia villosa. The sequence continues at coordinate 76,475,828 of CM045990.1, forward strand.
TTCTTTGTTTTTATTATTGCTCGGGACGCACAAAAATAAGTGTGGGGGAATTTGATAGTCGCATTTTTATCGTGTTATTTTTATTTACAGTTTGAATATTTTAGGCTCTTTGATACGATAATTAGCGTTATTCAGTATGTTTTTACATATTTGATCTATTTCTAATTAATTGTTTAATCCCTATAATTTCAGTATTATTTTTCACGGGTTGAATGTGGTTTTATAGGGAACATGAAAAGAGCCTAATCGGAGTAATCACAACCGTCGATTCGGATCAAATCGATAGCAACCGTTGGATTGATTGATCAACCACTTAGGGAGATTAATTGAAGTTATTGAACCCTAGATCTAAATGGGTGGCTGAGATTGGAAACGACACGATCGAGTGGTTGAGGAAAATCAAGTTTAAAAGCCAACATTTTCTATCGCGCGACGTAGCACCGAGAACAGAATAGTGCGACATCTTCTTCTTCCACGCGAGCGCAGCGACAGAGAATCCACGCAACACTTCCGACGATGATTCCGGTGATTCCAGAGGTCTTCACCACCGGAGTTGAGCTACCCTAGCGGGATGTGGTCATGCGAAGCTAGGGGTGACATGCTACTGCTGTGGTCACGACAACATCAATTTCCAGCTTCCGGCGGCAGTAATTCTTCCGATTCAGGCGGCGTTCTCCATTTCTAGCTGGTGGTGATGATCAATCCCTATTCACAGATCCAATTCCTTCCACATTAGTGGCTGTGATTCACGCCGCTTCATCTCCGCATAGCCACCCATTGACTGCTGTCGTCATGGCAGTCCCGAAGCCACCATCGGAGCTGTGAACTACCACCATTGATCCAACTCTCGTTAGATCCTGACGGGAGATCCATACACTGAGGCCGTAGGAGCTGTTCGATACCGTCGTGGGTCACCGGAGAGGGTGGTACCTTCCGATATTTGTGGAGATCTGTTGGTTAATTTTTACACTATTGTTTCATTGTTTTACTTTGTCGTTTCAGTTATTTTTACATTGTTGACTCACTACTGTTTCACTATTTTTTTCAGTATTGTTTTAGTATTGATTCCCCAGTGTTTAGTTGTGTTTCAATGATGTTTTAGTCATATTTTGTTTGTGTGGTATATTGTGCATGTGGTAATTTGATTTGATAGTTTAGTGAGTCTTGTTAGTCATTTACAGTGTTTACCTAGTGGTTAGATTTATTTCCTTTAGTGTAATTGTTCTTCTCAGTTTTCAGTTAATCTTCGACTAGTGTATCGTATAGTGACAGTGCGGTGCTTGGTTGAATTGCTTTAGTTATTAGTTTAGTTTTCATTTACATTTGTCCAGTGTACCGTATAGTGATAGTGCGGTGCTCGATTGAATTGCTTACTTTCCTTGCATTTAGTTTATAGTTAGTCTTCGACCACTGTACCGTATAGTGATAGTGCGGTGCTTGGTTGAATTGTTTTATGTTTGTTAGTTTAGTTTTTAGTGACTATTTGACCAATGTGCTGTATAGTGACAGTGCGGTGCTTGGTTGAATTGTTCACATTTGTTTCTTTGATAATTGTACCATATAGTGACAGTGCGGTGCATGATCTTTTACTTTTACACCTTAGGTTAGTTTCCAAAAGATTTGATCATTGTATCGTATAGTGATAGTGCGGTGCATGGTTGAATTGCTTGGGTTTGTTAGTTTGGCTTTTGGCCAACACTTGATCATTGTATCGCATAGTGACAGTGCGGTGCTTGGTCGGATTGTTTGGACTTCTCATGTTTGCTTTTTGATTTTGCATTTTAATAGATTCTGAAAACCCTCAGTGTTTACTTCTGTTTAAAAACAAATATCTAGCCATTAGGTTCGTTGGGAGACGATCCGAGTCGATCTATATCGCATTAGTGTAGTTAGGGGTTCGGTAAATAATTTGGGAAACGATATCACGCGTGACACATAATTTACCGGTTCATCAACTGCTCAGGCCATCAGTCGACTGCTAGGCCATTTTGACACACTCTAACCCTAATCGACTCACGACAGTCGACTGGTCATAATCCCAGTCGACTGTTGAGTGTCGACTCGGCTCCCAAGTGTTAAAACACTTGACCAATCGACTGGTTCATAACACCAGTCGACTGACAAACCTCAACCATTAGGTTTAACACCAAGTTTGATGTCCTCATACTTGTTAGACCACCCTTAGCCTAGACCTAAGCCTTCTAGCCACCTCCATTAGCCTCACGCCTATCGGATCCCTCCAAGTCATCCATGACTTGTTCATCCATACGCTAGCCTTCAGGTGCCTCCATCGGCTATTGTCATGCTAATGGTGTCTACACCGCCAAGGCACATTGGACTTATGTTGCTAAGACCACGCTTGGACTTTACGTCGCCAACCATTGGACTTATGCTGCCAAGACTCCACCCTTGGACTTTACGCCGCCAATATCAACTCTTGGACTTCCCAAATACCAAGTACCTATGACTTGGACTTTCACCGCCAAAACTACACCCTTAGACTTACGAGGCCAAGACTACACCCTTTGACTTTCCATGCCAACCCAATGTTGGACTTTCCAAATGCCAAGACTCAAAAAAAAAAAAAATGGAACCGCCACATTAGCAGCCCCCCACCGCTGCCCCTATGTGTGGAGGGGGGTAAATCAGGTCCCAGGTGGCTAGCGCAGAAATGCGGAGTCATCGGTAGCCTGGTCGTCACCTCCAGGACTCAAGCTTGGACTTTCCCTTGCCAAGACTCATGCTTGGACTTTCTATGCCAAGTACTCAAGACTTAGACTTTCCCATTGCCAAGTGTCCCACTTGGACTTCTCCATTATATGGTCAACCCCAAGTCAACCATATAGTCAAACAATAGTCAAACCATCGTCAAACAGTCAATCATGACCTAGATCGATTGCACTAACAATCTTCCCAATACATTGTCAAACATCAATGTCAAATATCAAAACACTACTCGAGTCAAACTCGAGTCCGACCAATCATGACCTGGGCCGATTGCACCAACAATCTTCCCCTTTTTGATGTTTAACAAAAACCAAATACCTTTGAGTGAGGCCTAAACCCTAACTTAAATCTCCTTACCAATTCTTCCAAATTGGTAGTTTCACTTTCTCCCCCTTTTTGACATACATAAAAAAGGTTCTTCCCAAGGGTGTCAATGTCTTATATCCCAATGAGATAAAAAAATCTCCCCCTTGGTCCAAAAAACCTAGGATGCCTTCACTCTTCCTAGTGATAAGTCACATATCACTCAAGAGAGACAATCTTCACTTCTCCCAAATTCTCCCCCTCATGAGGAAGAAACACATTCATCATCCCATGATGGATACCTCCTCCTAAAGGCTTGCTCCCCCATGACAATTGCACCAACAATGTTCTTGGAGAGTCCCTAAGCCTATAGGAACACTAAACCATCAAAATTAAGGTTAAAATTTCAAACTTGAACTTTTACACACCTTAAAATTTATACAACACCCAAACAACTCTCCTAATCCATATCCAATGGATTTTCACCCTTTCTAATAATTTCCAAAGCATATCCTAGGGTTAGGAGCAGTTAGGGTAACCTAACATAGCTGAAATCAGGCTAAACCAATCTTGTTTACCCAAAATCGAGACTGGCAAATGATTTGATAGCTTATCGCTGATCATTATTGACGCTACCGACTACCAACAATGGCAGTCGACTGATAATTGCAAAATGCAGTTTTCAGCTTTCAAAATGAATTTTGATAATACATAAGTAATTATATGTATTTTGAAAAATCATGAAACTTCATACGTATAATACTTATACCAAATACAATGGGTGAAAAATATTTAAAAAATAATTTACCTATAAAATAGTGAGTTTGATATAAAGTTCAAAAATGAGAAAAACTTCATTGTTTTGAGTTCACTTTGTATCAACATCATCAATGGTGATTGCTATCAAAAGATAGACTTCACCAAGGTTTTTCAACATGATTTTGAAATAGTTTTAAAACCTTATATTGAACCATGGTCTATGGGCTTGATGCACATGACTTGTACATAAGCTTTCCTCATGATTCATCCATGGTATAAAAGTGAGTTTGAGTTCATCTAGATGCAAGAACTATGCACATTAAACATAACTCATTTCCTAGCATCTCACATATTCTAGGGTGTATCAATACACACACATGTCAATGTGATATGAGATGTGAGTTTTGTTCATCTTAATCTAAGGTCTCATGCATTTTCTAAGGCAACACTACTTGATTCTCTTATACATGGGACTTCAAGTCATACCAATTGTCCTTAAATCAATCTTCATAAATGCATGAATGATCATGACATAAATGATAACATAAATAAGTATAACCAATGATCATGATGTCATGGCATAAAGATGAAATCTAAGCATATATGACATTTAACCTAAATATTGATCATGATATTTTATATGATAAAAATAGATATGATGTCATGACATGACATATGACAAATAAATCATGGCAAATAAAATGTAAAGGTATAATAATACCTAAGTTTTAATATTAATTTCCATTTGTTATTATTTAGTCTATTTTGCCATATTATTACTTATCCTCCAAGTGTGCCAAAAATCAAAAATGGCACACCATGACTCTAAGACCTAATTGTGCTAATTTGATCAATTTTTCATAATTCTTAAAATATATTGGCACATCTTAAAATCCTTTAGGTTTATGATCAAACCACATTTCCAAAGTGTCACATTACCTTGGAAATGACTTAAAGTGCCACCTTTACCATGGTTAGGTTAACTACCTATCCATTTAAAGTTGACACACCCTAACCCATTTAGCGTGAATCGATCACGCTCCTAGGAACCCAAAACCTATTGGAGCTCCTTGGGTTTACTAGGTATTCTTTAGGGATAACATCCCTAGATACCCTCCTAATGATCCTCCTAGGCTTAGAAGCCTTGGTCATTTGAGTCTTACCTAGGTTAACTCTAGGGGTAACTCCCCTTGTAACCTTCTTAATGGCTTCCCTAGGTTTCCTTGAAACCTTAGCCACTAAGCACCTACCTTGGTCAACCTTAGGTATGACTTCCCTATTGACCTTGGTTTTCCTAGACCTAGATTGAGTTTCATAATAGAATGGAACATTGTGATAGGTCTTTTTGGGCTTAAGCTTGCCCTTGGATGGTTCTTGTTTCCTAGGCCTTTGACTTTGACTCCTAGACCCTAGGCTTTGACTATTTGACCCTTGCATTTGATTTTGCATTTTTCTAAGAGTCATTTCTAATTTTTCAAGTCTTGACCTCAAGACTTGATTTTTCAACTCTAATTGCCCAATTTTTGATTTTTCATTTGGTCTTTGGGCATTACCATTTCCTCTAGGCATATATGCCTACCCTTCTTAGGGTTAATGCCTAAATGGTCTTCTACCTTCTTAATAGTTTCCCTAGGTAGGATTGTTTTAGGGATATTAGTCCCAAATTTCTCCTTATTTCTAAACTTATATGATTTGTCACCTAAGCAATATAGTCTATTTTTTCTAGCATGATTTTCATGAACAATAGCAAGTGAATTGAAGGCATGCTTTTTAACATAAAAATTTGAAGGTGCATGACTAAAATATACCTTAGGGTTTGCCTTAGAGGCTCCCCCTACACTTGATGCTCCTTCTTTGACCTTCTTTGTCCCCCTAGGACTTCTTTGTCCCCCTAGGACTTCTTTGTTCCCCTAGAATTGCACTTGAAGCAAATCGTGTGCTCCTTGATTTTAATTGTGGGGACACCGACATCCTTGGCTTTTGGCGCCGGTTGAGCCTTCTTGACCTTCTTGGGCATATTTCCTACACTCAAAACACATGATATGATTTTTATTATTTATTAATGTGCTTGAGTAACCTAGGTCATTGGTGGTGGCCGGAGTGGGTTCTTCATCTCTCCCGGAGGTAGACACCACTTCTTGATTGTGCTTTGGCTCCAGTGTGGATCGTCTCTCCTCCCCCTCAATCCTAGAGATGGAGGCTTCCTCCAATTCTTCTTTGGATATTGATGGCCTTTAAACCTCCAATTCTTCCACCTCCTCTTCCTCCTCGGATGTCGAATATTCCTCAACCTTCGAATCCTCACTTTCTTGTGGGGATAACCTTGCTTCTTCTTCTTCGTGCTCTATTTCCAATTGAGCTGATGATGGGTCTTCATGATATTTCACCAATTTACTCCATAGCTCCTTGGCATCTTTACAATCTCCTATCTTGATCAAAATATCATTAGGAATTACACTAAGTAACATACCCAATACCTTATTATTGGTGTTGTAGTATCGAGTTGTTCTTCACTCCAATTCTTCTTCTTGATTTTTCTTCCTTCTTTTTCTTTTAGAGTGTCAAAAACTACTATGACACTAATCCAATTGTCAAAATCGCACATAAGAAAATGCATCATCCTACCTTTCCAATATGCGAAGTCTTCACGATCGAAGGAAGGTGGAATGTTGATGTCGTCACCTAATCTCTCATTGAGCTCCATCTCCTCTAGCTCTTTTGCTCCCTCGGATGTGAAGCTGGTGAAGAGCGACCCGCTCTGATACCACTTGTTAGGACCTATGCGCCTGCTAGAGGGGGGAGTGAATAGCATTGTTGTCGGTTCGATGGAATTGATCACATGCTTGTCTACAACACGTTAGTACGCAGCGAAATATACAAAAATAACATAGACAAATACACAATACACACAAATACAATCACAACACGATATAACGTGGTTTGGAATCTCAAGGCTCCTACTCCACGGATTGGGCTCGAATGAGCCCTAGCGATGCAAACACACACCACTAATCAAACACTCCTTCTCGGTGACACACCGGAGGTGGAGAAAACCTCTTACAAGCGATTACAAAAGCAATACAAAGAAATACAAGCAAAATACAATTGAAATGTAAAGAACACATTACAAATTAAAGCTTTGAACACTTTTCTTGTTGGTTGCTTGAATGAGCATGAAGGACCATGAAATGCGCTTGCACTTCGCCTCCAAATCGCCTCAAGAAACCTCTCCAAGAACCAATGTCAAAATCTTCCACGAGCTGCTCCTTTTTGTTGGGATGTATACTGAAAAGTCTATCTTTTGTATGAACATCTTTATTTTTGAAATAAGAATCACATGATCATTGTTTGCATATTTATGGTTATGCATATTATCTAATACATTACATTGTAGATAACATGGTGTATGGTGTCACACGAGAGATCATGTTATCGGCTCCTTGTAAAGTATAAGTAAAGGCTCACAATCGAGATGACTTTGGATAAACCATTGGTATGGTTGTAGTGTGATTTGGTATTGGTTTGTCTTGACTATAGAATCACACTAGTGCACTTTGTGTGTATTGAGCAGGACCGACTTAGAGGTGATTCGATTTATTGCTTACTACATAATCGAATCGGACCTCAGATATTATATTGTACATGCTCTTAATCCCAATATAATAATGGGCACATATACTTGGTATTCATTTCTTTGATTTATCAATGGGCGAGATTTATAGATTAAATCGATAGGCTCGGTAAGTTGGGAAATGATATTATTTATATGGTGTGCTGTTGATTATAGGAGGAAATCGTGTCCTATATATTAGGATGATGATGTCCCCTTGAGGAGCTCATAAGGTTCATAATGTAAACCCTGCAGGTGGACTTGGTCCGGCATGATGATAAGGTTGAGTGGTACTACTCATGGAGTTAGATGTTGATTAATTAATGGTCAGTAAATTAATTAATCGACGGACATTCGAGATCTTATACACGGGGAGAAAAATATACAAATAATATATGGAGCCAATATTAACTTATGGGGGTTGGTGAGGTAGATCAATGATAATCCTTTAGTGGATTAGATTATCATTAATGGATCGAACTTTATGTGGGCTTGATCCATTGGGTGGCCAAGATCCAACTCCTCCTCATGGTCCCTATTGTAGCCTATTAATACCTCATGAAGTCTAGATCCAATGGTTGAAAACAAAACTCTAGATCCAAAGGTAGAGATTAAATCTCTAGATCCGACGGTTGAGATTAAATCCCTAGAACCAATGGTGGAGATTAAAATAAGGCTTATCCCTAACCCTATAAATAAGCCTTAAGGGGGTGGGCGGCAACTTGATGGAAGGGGATTAGGGTTTGCTCCCCTTGGGCGGCAAGGAATCCTAGTTAGGTTAGGATTGAGGTTGGGCGGCTAGGTTTTGGGAGGTGGAGTGGGAGGCAACAAGAGGAGAAGTTCCTTTCTACTTCTTCCTAAGGTGTTGCCGACACCTATCCTTCTTCCCTCTACTTTGGCCGGTGCTTAACCTATTCCTCTTCCCCTCTTCTTTGGCCGCCGGCAACTAGGAGAGCTAGGGTTAGGGTTTTGGGCGGCTACAAGATGAAGGGTTGGTTTCCTTTCTCTTCTCCAAGTGTTGGCCGGCGCCCATCAACCTCATTGATTCTCCTTTGGCCGGTTCTCATACTCCATATTCTCTTCCTTGGTCGGCGGCAACATCAAGTCTATTGACTTGGTGGCCGGTTCTAGATAGGAAGAAGAGTTTTGTTTTATGATCTTCCTTTGTTCGGAGTGAACAAGGAAAGGAAGATTGGTGATCTAGGAGTCTTCGACTTTTGGAAGATCATCGCCCACACGACGTCCAAAAGGAGGAAGGACACACAATAGAAGATCAAGAGGTATAATCTTGTTTATTTTGATTAGTGTTCTTTTGTATAATGTCTATAATTGTTCTCAATTATATATGCATGATATATTATGTTTTGTGGCTAATATAACTTGGATCCCGAACATAAACACAAAAGTCGACGATCCGTACATCGTCTATTCCGCGGCTATTCGTAGAATAGAGCTTGGTGGCTTGAACAACAAGTTTGTTCAAGTGACCACTCTAATCGAATAGCACGACGATGAAACGGTTGCTTGGGTGATCCCTTTTGTCTAGGATTAAATTTTTTTAATCCGGGGACGTCTATGGGATCGCCATGAACAAGCGACCGAGTTGAAGTGGGAAGCGAAGTTTCCTACCTTCAAGTGGTATCAGAGCTTCGGTTCCAGACAAAACCCTTCACTTTTAACTTGCAACGGGCTGATTTCATGCTTGACAGTCGATTGCCATAAGGCCCCAGTTGACTGCCAACAGTATCGTTATGAGACAACGACTTGATCCATGATGGAAAAACTCTAATGAATTAGTTGGCGATCGCGCCAACATCATCGGGCCGATCGCTAACGCCAGAGCCGACTTCCCACCATCATCGAGCGTTCTATGCTCGTAGAACTCAACCAAGAGTGGACTTCCATCCATGGCGAATCATTGCTCAAAGCCATCGATTGATTGCCCCGTCCGGCAATGATCGCTAGACCATTTTGCCACAGTCGAACCCTAGTCGACTCACGACAGTCGACTAGTCATAATCCCAGTTGACTGCTGAGTGTTGACTCGGCTGTCAAGTGTTAAAACACATGACCAGTCGACTGACAAACCTCAACCATGAGGTTTAACACCAAGTATGATGCCCTCATACTTGCTAGACCACCCTTAACCTAGACCTAAACCTTCTAGCCACCTCAATCAGCCTCACGCCTATAAGATCCCACCAAGTAATCCATGACTTGTCCATCCATACGCTAACCTTCGATGCTTCCATCATATTGTCATGCTGTCATGTCTACACCACCAAGGCACATTAGACTTACCAAGACCATGCTTGGACTTTACGTCGCCAACCATTGGATTTATACTGCCAAGACTCCACCCTTGGACTTTACGCCGCCAATATCAACCCTTGGACTTCCCAAATGCCATGTACCCATGATTTGGACTTTCACCGCTAAGACTATACTCTTGAACTTACGTGGCCAAGACTACACCCTTGGACTTTCCATGCCAACCCAATGTTGGACTTTCCAAATGCCAAGAATCAAGCTTGGACTTTCCCTTGCCAAGACCTATGCTTGGACTTTCTATGCCAAGTACTCAAGGCTTGGACTTTCCCATTGCCAAGTGTCCCACTTGGACTTCTCCATTATATGGTCAACTCCAAGTCAACCATATAGTCAAACAATGGTCAAACTATCATCAAACAGTCAATCATTACCTGGGTCGATTGCACCAACAATCTCCCCAACACATTGTCAAACATCAATGTCAAACATCAAAACACTACTTGAGTCAAACTCGAGTCCGGTCAATCATGACCTGGGTCGATTGTACCAACAAATAATACCTGCCTTATAACACTTAGGTCACATAGAATAAGAAATGACACAAAGTGCCTCAACTGAACAACATGATATCCATTTTAGAACACCTCAGATAATACACGACCGACTCAGGGTGCCTCGGTGAAATGAAATAACATCTACTCCAGCTCAGTTTGACTGAATAAAATAACAGTTGACCTAGAGTTGCTTGTCTCAGACCAATTTGGCATAAGGAAATAACATCACAACTAGCCTGACACTTCTTGGCTAGATTGAAAAATAATACCCATCTCAAAACATGTTAGTGGAATAAAGTAATAATTGAACTGTAACACACCTACCGATGGATACCTGCCTCATAATACTTAGGCTGAAATAGAATAAGAAAGAACCCAAAGCACCTTGACTCAATAAAATAACATCCACTTCAAAACACCTCAGGTGAATAAAATAAGAGTTGGCTAGGAAGGCCTTGGCCGAATGAAATGTAGGAACGTCCATGAGGGCTAGAGGGGGGTGAATGGTGAGTCTTCGTCGACTTGACAAAATTTGTTCATGTTCGTCTATAAAGCTTGTTATGCGCAGCAGAAATAATAATGCAATACAAAATGCAACAAACACACAACACGTTGGTGCAGGGGCACTAGATAATCGAACCTGTATTTTGATTATGGCAAAGACACAAAGTTAAGTTTACATCGTTATCTCACGAGCTAAATCAAGTGTGCAGAAAAGTGCTAAAGCTGGAGCTGAAGGCTAGCAACACCCGGAGGAAGCCGCGGTGGTCGGGCGACACTCGAGTGACTTCGGAGGGAGCCGAAGGAATCGAGTGGAAGGCCGGAAGCGAGAGCTACTATTGAGGTAAGCTCGTGTGAGTGAGAGATTGTAAGTTCGTGTCCTCTTTACGGGGACGACCGTAGGCGGCGATCCGATTAAGACTTCCTGTGAAAGGTCTAGGTCGAGATCGGACGGTCAGAAACCGTCGCATTTATTATTTTCTAAGCTAACCTCTTACTGCAGGAAGTGGTTAGCCGGGCAATGATCACCGGACATCAAGGCCGATCGATGCTCATCACCGATTGATGGGAGGCATCACCGATCGATGGCGATTTAATCATCCTTTGCGCTAGGTCAAAATGGATAAGGTTTGACGCGACCACTTCACGATAAAATTTGGACAACTTCGTGATCTGTTCCGAAAAAAGAGGAGACATATTCAGAGGCCAAAATCTATAAAAGGAGGGGAGGATTCCAACTCCAAGCATCATCAAGTTTATTCATCAAGTGCTCCTACAACGCCAACGCTCCAACACCGTCATAACGCCGACGCGACGACAAGTTCAAATCTCCTTCGTCGGCAGCAGTAGCAAGTAATTATTTTTATTGTATTCTTTATTTTAATCGTAACGAGGTGAGGTAGGCTTGTTGCCTCATCCTCGTACATTCGGTTTTTGTGATCGTTGTCTCCTACCTCCAACGAGGAGGAGACGTTATAGTGCTTTGCCCTCCGTACGCGGTCTAGGACCGATAGGGCCTTGGAGTAGCAACCGCTGGGTTGTGAACCAAGTAAAAATAAACGTGTTCCTTTATTTTCCGTTGCTCTTACTCGTTTAATTGTCTACTCGAACGAAACATCGAAAAGATTTACGATCGCTATTCACCCCCCCTCTAGCGACGCTTCTCGATCCAACACAACACACAAGAACACGCCGATATAATGTGGTTCAGAACCTTAGGGTTCCTACTCCACAGATTGAGCTCGAATGAGCTCTAGCGATGCCAATGCCACCACTAATCAAAAACACTCCTTCTCGATAACAAGTCGGAGGCGGAGAAACCTCATACAAGCGAATACACAAGTAATACAAAAATACAACAAGTAAACAAATGAAATGTAAAGAACACTTTACAAACTAGGGCTTTGAATGCTTGTTGATGTGGTTGCTTGAATGAGCTTGAAGGACCCTAAAATGCACTAACACTTCGCCTTCAGATCGCCTCAAGAAACCCCTCAAAGAACCATGGCGAAATCCTCCATGAGATGGTTCTTTATAATATGCATCGGACTGATTTCGCGTCTGGTAGTTGACTTCCATAAGGCCCCAGTCGACTGCCAATAGTGCCATTGTCTCATAACGACTTAATCCACGTCGATATCCAAGCCAACGGATACACTTCTAGTTGACTGCCATTACCTATCAATCAACTGCCAACCTCGTGAGCCGATCGACTACACCAAGGGCATTCGCTCCCACAACCTCGACCAAGAATCATTGCTCTCCTCAGTGGATCGCTCAAGCCATCACCGATCGCCAAGGCTATTTGCCACAATTGAACCCTAGTCGACTCATGTTAGTTGACTGGTCATAATCCTAGTCGACTGCTACAAGTTGACTCGGATAACAAGTGTCAAAACACTTGACCAATCAACTTGTCCAAAGCCCCAGTCAACTGATAACCTCAACCATGAGATTTAACCCCAAGTATGATGCCCTCATACTTGCTAGACCACCCTTAGCCTAGACCTAAGCCTTATAGCCACTTTCGTCAGCCTCACGTCTATCGGATCCCTCCGAGTCATCCAAGACTTGTTCATCCATACGCTAGCCTTCAGGTGCTTCTATCGGCTATTGTCATGCTAAGCTGGTCTACACCACCAAGGCACATTTAGGCTTACACTGCCAAGACACATGCTTGAACTTTACGTCGTCAATCATTGGACTTATACTACCAAGACTCCCTCTTGGACTTTACGCCACCAATATCAACCCTTGGACTTCCCTTTCCAATCCATGTTGGACTTTCCATTTGTCAAGACTCAAGCTTAGACTTTCCCTTGCCAAGACCCATGCTTGGACTTTCCTGTTGGGATGTATACTGAAAGCCTAGCCTTTGTATGAACATCTTCGTTTTGAAATAAGAATCACATGATCATTGTTTGCATTTTTATTTATGCATTTTGTCTGATACTTTATATTGTAGATAACATGGTGTATGGTGTCGCACAGAAGATTATGTTATCAGTCCCTTATAGAGTATAAGTAGAGACTCACAACCAAGATGATTTTGGACAAACCATTAACATGGTTGTAGTGTGATTTAGTATTGGTTTATCTTGACCATAGAATTATACTAGTACACTTTGTGTGTATTGAGCAGGACAGATTTAGAGGTGATTCAATTTATATTAACTATATAATTGAATCAGACCTCAGATATTATGGTGTACATGCTCTTAATCCCGATATAATAACGGGCACATGTACTTAGTATTTATTTCTTTGATTTACCAATGAGCGAGATTTATGTGTTAAATTGATAGGCCTGGTAAGTTAGAAAATAATATTATTTATATGGTGTGCCGTTGATTATAGGAGAAAACTATGTCCTATATACTAGGATGATGATGTCCCCTTGAGGAGATCATAAAGTTCATCATGTAAATCCTGCAGGTGGACTTGGTCCAACATGATGATAAGGATGAGTGGTACTACTCATGGATTTAGATATTAATTAATTAAATTGTCAATAATTTAATTAATTAATGGACATTCGATCTCTTAAACACGGGGAGATATTTTGTACAAATAATATGTGGAGCCCATATTTAATTATGGGGGTTGGTGAGGTAGATCAATGATGATCCTCTAGTGGAATGGATCATCATTAATGGATCGGGTTTTATGTGGTTCGGATCCATTGGGTGGCCAAGATCCAACTCCTCCTCATGGTCCCTATTGTAGCCTATTATAAATACCTCATGAAGCCTAGATCTATATAAGGGTTGGAAAGGCATGGGCGGCAAGGAGAACAAGTTGTGCTAGGGTTTGGAGTTGGCATTGGAGAGGCTTGGGCGGTAAGCATTGGTTGCTAGGGTTTGCTTCTCCTAGGGCCGGCGACAACAAGGTTGGAGGCTAGGGTTTTGTTCTTCTCCTCCCTCACTTGGCCGGCGCCTCCTTCCCTCAAGCTTTGGTCGGTGCTTCTTCATCCTCTTCCAAGGGCCAGCAACAACAAAGGTGAGGGTTCCTCATTCCTTTGTCTTGGCTGGCACACCCTCTCCCTCTCCTTAGGGCTGACGGACACCAAGCTTGGTGGTTGGTGGTCTGTACAAGCAAGGAGAAGAAGGGAGTTTGTTCTTCCCTTGTTTGGAGTGAGCAAGGAAGGGAAGACACACGATCTAGGAGGCTTCGATTCTTGGAAGATCATCACCCACACGACTGTTGGTGTAATCGGCCCAGGTCACGATTGACCAGGACTCGAGCTTGGCTCGAGAGATGTTTTGATGTTAGACAAAAACATATGACAATGTAATTATAAAGTTAAAGTCCAAGTCATAGGTACTTGGCATGGAAAGTCCAAGTGGGACACTTGGCATTTGGGAAAGTCCAAGATTGAGTCTTGGCGTTTGAGAAGTCCAAGCGGTTTGATATTGGCAGTGTAAAGTCCAAGCGGGAGTCTTGGCAGCATAAGTCCAATGGTTGACGACGTAAAGTCCAAGCGGAGTTTTGGCGGCGTAAGTCCAATGTGCCTTGGCGGTGTAGACACCGTTAGCATGACATAGCCGATGGAAGCACTTGAAGGCTAGCGTGATGAATGAACAAGTCATGGATGACTTGGAGGGATCCGAAAGGCATAAGGCTAATGGAGGTGGCTAGAAGGCTTAGGTCTAGGCTAAGGGTGGTCTAGCAAGTATGGGGGAACCATACTTGGGCTAAAACCTCATGGTTGAGGTGTGCCAGTCGACTGGTGCCATGTGGCAGTCAACTGGACTGAGTCAACTAGGGTTTGACTGCGAGAATTACTCTAGCAGTCGACTGCCATAGGTGGGCAGTCGACTGATGGGCTCAGCAGTCGACTGATCTTGTGATCAGTCGACTGGTGCTCATGAAATCGGGCACAGAATGGAGTCGAGACTCGACTGGTCGAGTAAGGCTCCATCAGTCGACTGATGGGTATCATCAGTCGACTGATGATGGATCCGTTGCACTTATCCAGCGTGGATCCAGTCATTGTCTCACGACAACAGTGGCATCAGTCGACTGATGGTCCCGATCAGTCGACTGATCGACTTTTTCCAGCACAGGTTGAAGCTTTATAAGGAGCTCGTGATGGAGGAAAATGGTATGGTTTCTTGAGGGCTTTTGGGGCGATTTGCTGCTGCAAATCAGGGTCTCCAAGTTGATATCAAGCAACCAAGCGATCAAGCATTCAAGAGCATTTGTAAAGTGTTTTCTTTACTTGTATTGCTTTGTATTTCATTGTATTTGCTTGTAGCATTTTGATTATTGTTGTAATCATATTGTACGAGGTTTCTCCGCCTCCGGATTGTTCCAAGAAGGAGTGTTTATTAGTGGTTGCGTGTGCATCACTAGAGCTCATAGAGCTCGATCCGTGGAGTAGGAACCTTGAGGTTTCTAACCACGTTAAACAATTGTGTTTGCGTGTTTGTCTTGCTTTTCGTTATTACTATTATTATTCCGCTATGCATAACGAGTTTTGTAGAGATGAACGCGAACGAATTCCATCATTGAACGAGCGCGACGCTATTCACCCCCCTCTAGTGGCCTCAAATATCCTACAATTGGTATCAGAGCCCGGGGCTCTTCTACGGATTAACCGCCGGGAGCTAAAGAAGCTAGAGGGTGAAGATGGAAGTCCAAGAATAATTAGGATGGGACATCAACACACCGGTGCCCTACACCCTATAAGGACATGAAGGCTTCAATTCTTGGAAGAGAAGAATTGAAGATTTTATTATGATGAGAGACTTTGAGGAATGGTCCATCTTGATGGATGCATTTGAATATCCAAGAGGACCAAGAGGTGGATTCCTCAAAAAGAAGAGATGGAGTGAGGATCAACTCCAAAGATTCGAGAAAAACAAGAAGGTAATCAAATTCATTTTCGATTTAATTCCTAATGACTTCTTGTGTAGCCTAGGTGAGTGCATGAATGCTAAAGAGCTTTGGAGCAATTTGGCCAAGCTCCATGAAGGTCCATCACCGGTCCAAGAGGAAGGGACCGAAGAGGCAAGCCCATCATCCTCACAAGGAAGTGAGGACTTGGAGGTTGAGAGACCATCAACATCCAAGGAGGAAGAGGAAGTAGAATTGGAGGAAATTAGACCATCCTCAACACCGGAGCAAGAGCAAGAAGTCACTTCAACCTCCGGGGGGAATGAAGAATCCACTCCAATCGCCATAACCACTCTAGGTAACTCAAACACCATAATTCAAAATAAAAGTAATATTATGTGTTTTGAGTGTAGGGAATGTGGGCACTATAAGAGCAAGTACCCAAAGAAGATTAGGAAAGCTCCACCAGCACCAAAAGTCAAGGATGCCAGTTCCGCAACACCTAAAGGCAAGGAGCACATCATATGCTTCAAGTGCAATTCAAAAGGACATTATAGGAATCAATGTCCTAGGGGGAGCAAAAAGACCCAAGAAGGAGCATCACAAGTAGGGGGAGCTACTAAGGCAAACCCTAAGGTATATCATGTTAATAATGCTTTTTCTTTAGTTAAAAGTCAAAAGTATGCTAGGAAATTTAATTCTCTTGCAATTCACCATGAAAAGCATGCTAGAAATAAATATTTGTGTTTAGGAGCTAAAAGTGTCCACTTAGGAAATAAGGAGAAATTTGGGACTATTGTCCCTAAAAATATTTTACCTAGGGAATCTATCAAGAAAATAGGAGAGCACCTAGGTTTGAATCCCAAGTGGACTAGGCATATGCCTAGGAAGTCCCATGCCCAAAGACCAAATCAAAATTCTAAAATTGGGCAATTAGAATTAGAGAACCAAGCCTTGAGGTCAAGGCTTAAAAAACTAGAAAAGACCCTCAAGATTATGCAAAATCAAATGCAAGGGTCTAATGGTCAAAGTCAAGGGTTAAAACCTCAAGGTCAACACCTAGGACCCAAGAAACAAAAGTCAACCAAGGGCAAGAATGGTTTGGGTCACAAACCTAAGCCTAAGGTGGCTTACCATAGTGTTCCATTTGATTATGGAACACAAACTAGGTCTAGGAAGACCAAGGTCAATAGGGAAGTCATCCCTAAGGTTGACCAAAGGTTGTGCCTAGTGGCTAGGGTTTCTAGGAAACCTAGGGTGACCACTAAGAAGGTTTCAAGAGGAGTTACCCCTAGAGTCAACCTAGGTAAGACCCAAATGACCAAGGCTAACAAGCCTAGGAGGGTCATTAGGAGGGTATCTAGTGTTGGGATGTATACTGAAAGCCTAGCTCTTTAGTATGAACATCTTTATTTTGAAATAAGAATCACATGATCATTGTTTGCACTTTTATATTTATTATATGTTGTGCATATTGTCTAATACTTTACATTGTAGATAACATGGTACTTGGGTGATGGCACAGAAGATCATGTTATCACCTCATTGTAGAGTATAAGTAGAGGCTCACAACCAAGATGGTTCTGGACAAACCATTGGCATGGTTGTAGTGTAGCTTGGTATTGTTTTATCTTGAACATAGAGTTACACTAGTACACTTAGGTGCATCGAGCAGATCGATATAGAGGTGATTCAATTTATTCGACTACATAATTGAATCGCACTGATATTATGTGTACATACTCTTAATCCCGATATAATAACTTGCACATGTACTTAGTATTTATTTCTTTGATTTACTGTAGGGTGAGATTTCTATGGATTAAATCAATATGCCCTTGTAAGTTGGGAAATGATATTATTTACATGGTGTGCCGCTGATTATAGGAGGAATCCGTGTCCTATATATTAGGTTGATGATGTCCCCGAGGAGCTCATAAGGTTTATCATGTAAACCCGCGTTGACTTAGTCAACATGATGATAAGGTTGAGTGGTACTACTCGAGGAGTTAGATGTTAATTGATCGATGGTCGCAAGAATCAATCGATCACGGACATTCGATATCTTAAACACGGGAGATAAATGTACAAATATATGGAGCCCATATTAATTTATGGGGTTGGTGAGGTAGTTCAATGATGATCCTCTAGTGGAATGGAACATCATCGAATGGATCAAGTTTGTGTGGTTCCGATCCATCTTGGCCAAGACCCAACTCCTCCTCATGGTCCCTATCGTAGCCTTATATAAACCTCATGAAGTCTAGATCAAATGATGGAAAACAAATCTCTAAATCCGACTAGGATTAAATCCCTAGAACCGACGGTGAGATTAAATCTCTAGATCCGATGCTGGGATTAATTCCTAGAATCGACTGCTGAGATTAAATTCTAAATCCAACGTTAGGATTAAATCACTAGAACCGACTATGAGATTAAATCTCTAGATCCGACGGTTGATTAATTCCTAGAACCGACTGCTGAGATTAAATTCTAAATCGATGGTTAGGATTAAATCCCTAGAAACCGATGGTGAGATTAAATCTAGATCCACGCTGATTAAAATTCTAGAATCGACGGTTGAGATTAAATCCCTAGATCCGACGCTGGGATTAAATTCTAGAACCGACTGAGATTAAATCTCTAGATCCGACGGTTGGGATTAAATTCTAGAACCGACGATTGAGATTAAATCTCTAGATCCGACGGTTGGGATTAATTCCTAGAACCTGACGCTGAGATTAAATCTCTAAATACTACTGAGATTAAAACCCTAGAACCGACGGTGAGATTAAACCAAGGCCTAACCCTAACTCTATAAAAGGATGGCTATGGGTTGGGCGGCAAAGAGGAGTTAATGGTTCATGATGGATGCTAAGGAAATTAGGGTTTTGCCTAGTATGCTTAGCGTAAGCAACTCATGGAGGAAACCCTAATTAGGGTTTTGGCCCTTAGGTTCAGGCCAAGGTGATGAAGGATGTTGCAACCTATGGAGGAGGTTGTCTTCTTCATTGAAGGTGGCTAGCTCCTAGATCTCTCTTCTCCACCATGCTTAAGAAAATGGAGGAAACCCTAATTAGATTAGGGTTTGGCTCTTTGATCGGCAACTATAGGGAAGGGCTCATCTTCTTCCTTCTAAGGGTTGGCCGCCACTACCTTCTCTCTTCCTCTACCTTGAAATCCAAAGGAAGCTTGGTTGGGAGGCTAGGGTTTGGAAGGTAAGGTAGGTGGCAACTATAGGGGAAGTGTTCTTCTTCTTCCTAGGGTGTTGGCTTGATCCTATCCTTTTCCTATACCTTTGGTGGTGCCCAACCTATTCCTCTTTCCACTTGTTTTCCTCTTGGCCATGCACTAGGAGCTAGGGTTTGTCCCTAGTTCGTTGTTTCCATTATGTTCTCTATTCTTGGGGTCAATCCTTTGTGGATTGGTGGTTGGCTCAAGCAAGAAGGGAAAGAGAGTTCTTCTTTCTTTGGATTGAAGAAGATCTAAGAAGCTTCGACTTGTGGAGGATCTTCGCCACACGAAGTCTACAAGGAGGTTAGACATACATAGAAGATCAAGAGGTATAAAAGTTTTATTAACTTTTATTTATGATCTTTGCATGTTCTTATTTGATATGCTAGCTTATGTTCTTTATGTTAGTATATGTTGATTATACTAGTTTACATTTGCATGTATTTGTATAATCATGGACCCCGAATAAGAAACACAAAAACCGGCAATCCGTCCGTCGTCTCTTCCGCGGCTAATCGACTAGGAGAGTTGGTTGCTTGAACAACTAGTTTGTTCAAGCGATCACTCGAGTCGTTAGCATGACGACGAATTGGTTGTGCTTAGGAAACTCATCCCATCCGGATTAGTTTTCATTAGTGAAAATTTTAATACGGGGACATGGGAGCCAATGAGCATTCCGGGACCAGCACATTGCCAACATCTAGGGAGGTTATCCCTAAGGAATACCTAATTAACCCTAAGAGCTCAAATATGTTTTGGGTTCCTAAGAGCGTGATTGACTCATGCTAGATGGGTTAGGGTGTGCCAACCTTGATTGGATGGGTAGTTAACTCAACCATGGTAAAGGTGACACTTTAGGTTATTTTCAAGGTTATGGTTACCTTGGAAATACATTTGAGCTTTAATCCTAAAATATTTTAGGATGCGCCAATATTATTTGAGAAGTTTGATAAAATGATCAAATTGACACATTTTAGGTTTAGAGGTCATATTGTGCCATTTTGGGTTTTTGGAACACTAGGGAGATTAGTGATAATATGACAAAATATACTCAATTATATGAAATGGCAACTAATATTAAAATTTAGGTATCATTATACCTATGTATTTTATTTTCCATGTTTTGTTTGCCATATAACATGCCATGACATCATACCTATTTTTATCATTTATATGTCATGATTATGTTTAAGAATTAGGATTGAATGTCATGTGTTTTTAGATTTCATCTTATGACATGACATCATGTTTATGAGCATATGCTTATTTATATCATCATTAATGCCATAATCATTCATGCATTTGATTAAAATTGAGTTAAGGACAATTGGCATGACTTGAAGTCCCATGTATAAGGGAATCAAGTAGGGTTGCCCTTAGAAAATGCATGAAACCCTAGATTAGGGAGAACAAAATCCACATCTCACATCACATTGACATGTATGTGTATTTATACACCCTAGATACATGTGAGATGTTAGGATATGAGTTGAGTTCAAGGTGCATAGTTGTTGCATCTAGATGAACTAAAACTCATCTAATTTCAATTGTGGATCATTGGGAAAGCTTGTGTACAAGTCATGTACATTAAGCCCAAGGAACATGATCCAAGATAGGTTTTCAAAATCATTTTAAAATCCATTTAGAAAACCTTGGTGAAGTCTATCTTTTGATAGCAATCACCATTGATGAGATTGATACAAAGTGAGCCAAAACTTAGAAGTTTTCTTCACTTTTAAATTTTGTATCAATTTCGATATTTTATGGGTAAAATAATTTTCAAATATTTTTCACCCATTGTATTGCCTATAAGTAATATACGTATCAAATTTCGTGATTTTTCGATATACGTAAAATTACTTATGATTTTCTGAAATTCGATTCTGATAATTGAAATTCGGAAATTTCAGTTATCGATCGATCGGTGGCGATCGATCGATGTAGGTCGATCGGTAGTGTAGTCATTGCCAATGCTGATTTCGAGAAAACTAGATTTATTTACCCCGTGTTCAGCTGCAGTTAAGGTCCCTAACCACTCCTAACCCTAGGATATGCTTTGGGAAGCATTATAAATGGTGAAAATCCATTGGATATGGATTAGGAGAGTTTTTAGGGTGTGTATCAATCTTAAGGTGAGTGAAAGCTCTTTGTTGAACTTTAAACCTTAATTTTGATGGTTTAGAGTTCCTATAGGCTTAGAGACTTCCCAAGGATATTGTTGGTGCAATGGTCAAGGGGGAGCAAGCCTTTAGGGGGAGTTATCCATCTTGGAATGATGGATGTGTCTTCTCTTCTTGAAGAGGAGAAGTTATTGGGAGAGTATCATCAATTGGGAAAATTGATGGGATTTTGAGAAACCCAATTTGGAAATTGGGAGAGAGTAAAGGATTGTCTCTCTTGAGTGATATGAGACTTATCACTAGGAAGATGGTAGGCATCCTAGGTATTGTTGGATTAAGGGGGAGATTATAAGATCTCATTGGGACATGAGACATTGACCTCCTTAGAGAGATAACCTTTTTGATGTTAGTCAAAAAGGGGGAGAATATTTGGGGAATAATATTTTGGAAAAGGTTAAATTACCAATTTGGGATAATTGGTAAGGAGTTTTTGAGTTAGATGGTCTAACTCAAATGGTTTGTTTGGTTTTTGTCAAATATCAAAAAGGGGGAGATTGTTGGTGCAATCGGCCTAGGTCACGATTGACCAGAACTCGAGCTTGGCTCGAGAGATGTTTTGATCTTAGATAAAAACATATGACAATGTAATTTTCATGGAAAAGTCCAAGTCTTGGGTACATGGCATGGAAAGTCCAAGTAGGACACTTGGCATTTGGGAAAGCCCAAGCATGAGTCTTGGCATTTGAGAAGTCAAGGGGTTTGATATTAAGGCGTAAAGTCAGCGAAGTCTTGGCATATAAGTCAATGGGTTGGCGGCGTAAAGTCCAAGCGGAGTCTTGGCGGCGTAAGTCCAATGTGCCTTGGCGGTGTAGACAGATTAGCATGACATAGCCGATGGAAGCACACGAAGGCTAGCGCGATGGATGAACAAGTCATGGATGACTTGGAGGATCGAGGTGAGGCTAATGGAGGTGGCTAGAAGGCTTAGGTCTAGGCTAAGGGTGGTCTAGCAGTATGGGAACCTTGGGCTAAAACCTCATGGTTGAGGTGTGCCCGGTCGACTGGTGTCATGTGGCGGTGGGAATTTGGTCAACTAGGGTTTGATTGAGAATTGCTCTAGCGATCATTGCCATAGGTGGGCGGATCGGTGATGGGCTCTCGGTGATCTTGTGATCGGTCGGCGGTCTCGTTCGAATAATCGAGCCGCGAATGGAGTCGAGACTCGACTGGTCGAGTAAGGCTCCATCAGTCGACTGATGGGTATCATCAGCCGACTGATGATGGATCCGTTGGACTTATCCAGCGTGGATCTAGCCATTGTCTCACGACAACAGTGGCATTAGTCGACTGATGGTCCCGATCAGTCGACTGATCGACTTTTTCCAGGACAGGTTGAAGCTTTATAAGGAGCTCATGATAGAGGAAAATGGTATGGTTTCTTGAGGGCTTTTGGGGCGATTTCTGCGCAAATCGTGGTCTCAAGTTGATATCAAGCAACCAAGCGATCAAGCATTCAAGAGGATTTGTAAAGTATTTTCTTTACTTGTATTGCTTTGTATTTAATTGTATTTGCTTGTAGCATTTTGATTATTATTGTAATCATATTGTACGAGGTTTCTCTGCCTCCGGATTGTTCCGAGAAGGAGTGTTTATTAGTGGTTGCGTGTGCATCACTAGAGCTCGTAGAGCTCGATCAGTGGAGTAGGAACCTTGAGGTTCTGAACCACGTTAAACAATTGTGTTTGCGTGTTTGTCTTGCTTTTCGTTATTACTATTATTATTCCGCAGCACATAACGTGTTTTGTAGAGGCGCGAACGAATTCCATCATCGAATGAGCGCGACGCTATTCACCCCCCCTCTAGCGGCCTCAAATATCCTACAACGACGTCCAAGAAGAGGATAGGAATACAATAGAAGATCAAGAGGTAAAAAAGAGGTATAATCTTGTTTAATTTTGATTCTAGTTCTTTTGTATTTTGTATGTTATTGATTAACATGGACCCCGATGATAAACACAAAAATCGGCGATCCGTTCATCATCTATTCCACGGCTAATCGAGGAAAAGAGTAAGGTTGTTTGAACAACAAGTTTGTTCAAGTGACTACTCAAATCGAATAGCACGATGATGAATCGGTTGCTTGGGTAATCCATCTCCGTCCAGATTAGTTTTGATTGATAAAATTTTAATCCGGGGACGTGTGATAGGATCGCCATGCACAAGCGACCAAAGCGAAGAAGAGAAACACATCATTTTCCCTTCAAGTGGTATCAGAGCCACGGTTTCCAATTTTGTGTTTTGGATTCGGTTACTTTCATGCATTTATCATATATTATATATGCCGCATAATTTTGTGTTTTGAGATGTTGGTTGGTTTTAAAATTTTATTGTTTGAGGAATCAATAAATTTTGAAATCTAATGTTTTGATCACTGTGATTCTTAGGTTTTTTCAAAATGGCTTTCAACCCACTTGCTGTGATTCTGAAAGAAAACAAACTTACTGGACTTAACTATGTGGATTGAAAACGGAATCTGGATATTGTCTTGACTGCTGAGGAGTACAAATATGTACTCTTCGAAGAATTTCCTCCTAAGCCTAAGGATGATTCTGGTGAAAAAGAGAAAGAGAGTTATAGGAAGTGGATCAAGGCTGATGAGATGTCGCGGTGTTATATTTTGGCTTCTATGTCAAATGTATTGCAACATCAACATCAAGCCATGAATACTGCCATTGACATGATGCTCAATCTCAAGGAACTTTTCGGACACCAAAATTGGGCTAGCGGCGAAGTTATGAGGAACTTGATCGACCACCATGATTGAGGGAACACCCGTGAGGGATCATGTTCTCAAGATGATGACTAATTTGAATGAGCTTGAAGTCCTTGGAGCGGAGATCGATAGGGAAACCCAGGTTGATATCATTCTCTAATCTCTACCTAGAAGTTTTGAGCAGTTCCACCTGAACTACAACATGAATAAGAGGTTGTATTCATTGGTGGAGCTTCTGACAGAACTTCAGGCGGCAGAGTGGCTTTTTCGTCAGAGTGCTCAGGCTATGGTTGTTAAAAAGGTTTCTACTTCTAAGACAAAAGGCAAGAAGAAGAAGAAATAAGGTGTAGCAAAGATGGCGGCAGGACCTCAGGCACAAGTGAAGATGCCGAAAGACAAGTGCTTAACTTGCTAGCACACTGGACATTGAAAGGTGGACTATCCCAACCGGAAACAGAACAAAGGTATATCTTTTAGTTTAGTTGTTGAAACATGTTTAGCGGTGTTATCTATCGATACCTGGTGTGTAGATACGGGAGCCACTATTCATGTCTGCAACTCTTTGCAGGGGTTCTAGGAAACCAGACGACTAGCTGAGGGAGAGATTACCATCTACATGGGAAATGCTACGAAGGTTGCGGCTATTACAGTGGGAGATGTTTATTTATCTTTTGATAGAAATAAAACTTTGGTTTTGAGAAATTGCCTTTATGTACCTACATTTAGAAAGAATTTAATTTCAATTTCTAAATTATTTTTGGATAGATATTCTATTTCATTTAATGAAAGAGTTGTTATAAAAAGGAATAGGGAGATTATCTGTTCTGGTGCGTTGGTAGAAAATTTATACACTCTTGAACCAAAAGCTCTCACGATGCAAATAGAAATAAATAACTCATCTTCTAAATCTAATAAGAGAAAAGAATCTTCGAAAATGAACCAAACATATCTTTGACATCTAAGGTTAGGTCATATTAACCTGAGTAGAATTCAAAGGTGGATAGCTGATGGACCTTTGGGTTCATTGGTGGTGGAAGATTTCCCAACCTGCGAATCTTGCTTGGAAGGTAAAATGACCAAGAGGCCTTTTAAGGCCAAGGGGTATATAGCAGAATTGGTTTATTCTGATTTGTGTGGTCCTATGTCTATCTAGGCTAGAGGTGGTTTTGAATATTTCTTCTCTTTTATAGACGATTATTCAAGATATGAATACATTTATTTGATGCACTGCAAGTCTGAATGCTTTGACAGGTTCAAAGAATTCAAGGCTGATGTGGAGAAACATCAAGGTAAAAGTATCAAGACACTATGATCTGATCGTGGTGGTGAGTACCTCTTGGGAGAGTTTAGGAGTTACTTATCGGAAATTCAATGACAATATGCGCACTTAGTACACCCCAGCAGAATGGTGTGGCAGAGCGAAGGAATAGGACTCTTATAGAGATGCTTAGATCGATGATGAGTTATTCTGAGTTACCAGACTCATTCTGGGGGTATGCTCTGGAAATGACAGTGTATATTCTGAATTTGGTACCATCTAAATCAGTACCTTCTACTCCCATAGAATTGTGAACTGGGCGAAAGCCTAGTCTGAGACATATTCAGATTTGGGATAGTCCAATACATGTGCTGAAGGGAGATGCTGGTAAGTTGGAATCTCGTACAGAAGTACACTTGTTTGTAGGCTATCCTAGAGGAATGAAAGATGGTTTGTTCTATAGTCCTAGAGATCAGAGGGTGATCATTAGCATGAACGCCCGATTTTTAGAGGAAGACTATGTGATGAACCACAAGCCCATGAGCAAGATTATTCTGGAGGAATTAAGAGGGGAAGTCACTACTTTAGTATCAACGGTACAAGAGGACATACCACAAGTGACTGCACCGCGTGTCACAGAGGATACACAGGTGATATCTCATCGTAGTGGGAGGGTTGTTAGACAACCTGATAGATTTATGTTCTTGGGAGAATCTTCTGATTTGGTCCCTGGCGAATATGAACCTGATCCCTGGACATATGACGAGGCAATCCAAGATAAAGATGCGGTATCTTGGTAAAGGGTGATGAATTCTGAGATAAAATCTGTGGATTCAAATCAGGTCTGGGAGCTAGTAGAACCACCAAATGGTGTAAAAGCCATTGGATGCAAGTGGATCTACAAAAGAAAGAGGATCAGATGGGAAGGTAGAGACCTTCAAAGCAAGGCTTGTTGATAAAGGGTATACTCAGAAAGAGGGTATCGATTATGAGGAGACTTTTTCGTCGGTAGCCATGCTTAAGTCTATCCGGATTCTCTTGTCTATTGATGCTCATATGGATTATGAGGTTTGGTAGATGGATCTCAAGCAGATTACTTAATGGAAGTCTTGAGGAAAACATCTATATGGAGCAACCAGAGGGATTCATTGCAAAGGGCAAAGAGCATCTTGTGTACAAGCTTAATCAGTCCATTTATGGATTGAAGCAAGCTTCGAGATCTTGGAACATCCGCTTTGATGAGGTAATCCAGTCATATGGATTTATTCAAAGTCTGAATGAGTCTTGTATATATACAAGAGATGTGACGAAAATGTAGTGGTATTTCTTGTACTATACATAGATGACATTTTGCTCATTGGCAACAATGTCAAAGTGTTATCAGATGTAAGAGTATGGTTGTCCAAACAATTTGATATGAAGGACTTGGGAGAAGTGGGACATATCATTGGGATCAAAGTTATAAGGGATCGCAAGAAAAGGATGTTGTGCTTATCTTAAGCTTCATACATAGACACTATTTTAGCTCGTTTTAGCATGCAAAGCTCCAAGAAAGGTTTTCTACCTTTTCGGCATGGAGTACTTTTATCTAAAGAGATGTGTCCTAGAAAATCAAAGGAGATGAAGGCAGTTCCTTATGCTTTAGTGGCAGGAAGCCTCATGTATACTATGTTATGTACGAGGCTGGATATCTACTTTGCCATGGGCATGGTTAGCAGATATCAGAGTAATCCAGGATAGGGACATTGGACTATGGTAAATCATATATTGAAGTACCTGAGAAGACCTAGGGATGATATGTTGGTATACCAAGCAGATATATTACTCCCTGTGAGTTACACAGATTCTGACTTCCAATTAGATAGGGATAACAGTAAGTCTACCTTGAGTTTTGTGTTTACTTTGGGAGGTGGAGCCATTATATGGAGGAGTGTCAAGTAGAAATGCGTGGCAGACTCCACCATGGAGTGAGTATGTGGACCTTTGAGGCGGCCAAAGAAGTTGTATGGCTCGGGAACTTCTTGATGGACTTGGATGTGATTCCTGGTTTGCCCAGAACTATCACAATTTATTGTGATAACAGTGGTGTAGTTGCAAACTCGAGGAACCACGAGCCCATAAGACAAGTAAACACATAGAGCGCAAGTACCACCTGATACAAGAGATCATAAAGCGAGGAGAAGTTGCTGTCTCCAAGATTACAACAGAGGATAACCTGGCAGATCCTTTCACAAAGGCCCTTCCAGCGAGAGATTTTGATAGGCATGTGGAAGG
Source organism: Wurfbainia villosa (assembly GCA_025175895.1). NCBI lineage: Eukaryota > Viridiplantae > Streptophyta > Magnoliopsida > Zingiberales > Zingiberaceae > Wurfbainia > Wurfbainia villosa. Next base: position 76,503,549 of record CM045990.1, read on the forward strand.
AATGGGAATCAGATGTATATCAGTTTGATGGCAGCATAGTCTTTTAGTATAAGTGGGAGATTGTTGGGATGTATACTGAAAGCCTAGCCTTTGTATGAACATCTTCATTTTGAAATAAGAATCACATGATCACTATTTGCATTTTTATTTATGCATTTTGTCTGATACATTACATTTTAGATACATGGTGTGTGGTGTCGCACAGAAGATCATGTTATCAGTCCTTGTAAAGTATAAGTAGAGGCTCACAACCGAGATGGTTTTGGACAAACCATTGGCATGGTTGTAGTGTGATTTGGTATTGGTTTATCTTGACCATAGAATTAGACTAGTACACTTTGTGTGTATTGAGCAGGACAGATTTAGAGGTGATTCAATTTATGCTGACTATATAATTGAATCGGACCTCAGATATTATGGTGTACATGCTCTTAATTCCGATATAATAACAAGCACATGTACTTAGTATTTATTTCTTTGATTTACCAATGGGCGAGATTTATGTGTTAAATCGATAGGCCTGGTAAGTTAGGAAATAATATTATTTATATGGTGTACCGTTGATTAACACCACTCGATTCCCACTCGAGTCTAGTAATTATGACCTGGGCCGATTGCACCAACAATCTTCCCCTTTTTGATGTTTGACAAAACCTTTAAGTTAGGCTACCTAACTTAAACCATCAATTCTCCCCCTTTTTGACATACATCAAAAAGTTTTCCAAGGGTATTCAATGTCTAATCTCCCATGAGATCTTACATTCTCCCCTTGGTCCAAAATAATTTAGAATGCCTTCATTCTCCTTAGTGATAAGTCCCATATCACCAAATGCAAGGCATAATGAAAATTTACCAAAACCTTCACTTCTCCCCCTTTGGTAAAAGAAACCATCCATCATCCCATGATGGATAACCTCTCCCTAAAGGCATACTCCCCCTTGACTATTGCACCAACAATGCCCTTGGAGAGTTCTTAAGCCAATAAGAACCTTAAACCATCGAAAATAAGGATAAAAATTCAAACTTGATCTTTCACAACCCTTAAAAATCGATACTCCGCCCTAAACACCTCTCCTATTCATTTTCAATGGTATTTCACCCTTCCCATGCTTTCTAAAGCATATCCTAGAGTTAGGAGACGTTAGGGTACCTAACATTGCTGATACATGGCTAAAAAAACCTTTTTCAACCCACATCAAACACGATAATCGACTGACATCAGAATTTAGTCGACTGCACCACCACAGTCGACTGATTTATGCAAAAGCAGAAAATAGTTTTCAGAATTGAGATTTAAATATTTATAAGTAAATATACCTATTTTGAAAACTCATGAAACTTCATACACACATTACTTACATCAAATATAATGGGTGAAAAATAATTTTAAATTAAAATACCCATTAAATTGAGAGATTGATACAAAGTTCAAAACAATATAAACTTCAATATTTTTGGCTTACTTTATATCAACTTCTTCAATAATGATTGCTATCAAAAGATATACTTTACTAAGGTTTTTCAAAATGATTTTAAAATGATTTTAAAACCTTATATTAGACCATGGCCTATGGGTTAGATGTACATGACTTGTACATTATCTTTCCTCATGATTCATCCATGGTATACTATGAGTTTAAGTTTATCTAGATGCAACAACTATGCAGCTTGAACTTAACTCATTTTCCTAACATCTCACATGTGTCTAGGGTATATCAATATACACACATGTCAATTTAATATTTTTGTGAGATGTAGATTTAGATTATTCCCTAATCTAGGCAACTCTATTTGATTCCCTTATCACGTGACTTCAAATCATGCCATTGTCCTTAATTTAATTTTAATTATCCTAAATACATGAATGATGATCATGGCATAAATGATAACATAAATTAAAACATTTTCCAATAATCATGATCTCATGGCATAAAAATGAACCTAAACATAAACATGACACTATCAAATAACCTAAGTATTATCATGACATTATAAAATGAGTGTATGAAGCATGATGTTATGACATGGCAAGGCAAGCAAAACATGACAAATATATAAAATACCAAGGTAAAGAATACCTAAGTTTTAAATCAAATTGCCATTTTCTAAAGTTATATCAATTTTGCCTTAATACCAATTTCCCTTTAAGGGTGCAAAAAACCCAAAATGACACACCATTTACTCTAAACCTAATTGTGCTAATTTTGATCAATTTTTCAACCTTCTCAACTTTTATTGGCACATCCTAAAATATTTTAGGATATAAATTCAAACTTATTTCCAAGGTATCACATAACCTTGAAAATGTACTAAGGTGTCAACTCTACAATGGTTAGGTTAACTACCCATCCACTTAGGGTTGACACACCCTAAACCCATCTAGCGTGATGGAATCACTCTCCTAGGAACTTAATACCTATTGGAGCTCCTTGGGTTAACCAGATATTCACTAGGGATGACTTCCCTAGCTACCCTCCTAATGACCCTCCTAGGCTTTGAAGCCTTGGTCATTTGGATCTTGTCAAGGTCAACCCTAGGGATTCCCTCCCTTGTAACCTTCTTAGTGACCTTCCTAGGTTTCTTAGAAACCTTGGCCACTAGAAACTTACCATGGTCAACTCTAGGGATGACTTCCCTTGTGACCTTAGTTTTCCTAGATCTAGATTTTGTTCCATAGTTAAATAGAACATTGTTGTAGGTTGGCATAACCTCCTTGGACTTAGACTTGTGACCCAAGCCTTTCCTATCCTCAAGTGGTCCTTGCCTCCTAGACCCTACCATTTGACTACTTGACCCTTGACTTGAAATTGTCATTTTTGCAAGGGCCTTTTCTAATTTCTCAAGCCTTGACCTCAAGGCTTGGTTTTCTAATACTAATTGCCAGATTTTTGAATTTTCATTCATTCTTTGAGCATTCCCTTTTCTTCTAGGTATATGCCTATCCTTCTTAGGGTCAATGTCTAGATTCTATTTTTTTTACCTTCCTATCCTTAGGTAAGGATGATCTAGCATTGTCCTTAGGTAAATTGACATGTTTAGCACTTAAGCAATAAAATATATTTCTAGCATGCTTTTTGTCATGATGAATAACAAGAAAATTATGACATGGTACATTTCTAGCATGCTTCCTATCATTAGTTAAAGAAAGAGCATTATTTAAATATACCTTATGGTTTGCCTTAGCTCCCCCTACACTGTCCTTCTTGGAGTGGCTCCCCCTAGGACATTGGCTTCGGTAGTGATGCCTTTGTTGACACTTGAAGCACACTATGTGCTCTTTGCTTTTCGATATATGAGGTCCGACTACCTTGAGCTTCTCATTGGCCTTAGATGGTACTTGCGCTTTCTTTTTGGCCAATTTTTGACATTTACTCTTGTAATGCCAATATTCCCTACACTTAAAACACATGATATTATTTTTATTATTATTAATTGTGCTTGAGTTACCTAGGGAGGAATGGTGAACTTGTTCTTCACTTCTCCCGGATGTTGACGCTTCTTCTTGCTCTTGCTCCGACATTGAGAAAGGTCTCTTCTCCCCCTCAATTCTTGAAGTGGAGACTTTGTTAGTATTAGCCCTAAGTGTCAATTATGAGATGATTGGTAAAGGAACTTTTGTATCATATTTCATAATAAATGCAAAGTTTATGGTTATTATATTTACTTCATTGATGTGCCATTTGAATAAATATAATAATATCCTAAGGTAGTTGGTTCTAGCCTACGACATATCAAGATGGTGACTTGATAATGGGATACTGTAGATATATAGAACACTACTCATAACTGTTCCTAGTCAAGTATTAATATACAAGGAAAATATTAATACATTGAGACTAGCATGTAGGTCAACTGATGACTTAATCTCAGAAGTCATGGATATATGATATCAAGTTGACACAAGAGTATATATTAGAGAATATGTACTGAACTGTGTTAGTTATAGCCCTAGAGCCAATCATGTGATGGTTGAAAAGGGAACATTTTGTATCATATTCAATAAAGGCAAAGGATTGGTTATTATATTTACATCTTGCTTGTGCCAGCTAAATTAAATATAATAATGCCCTAGAAAAGTAGGTTCTTATCTACAGCACATCAATTGGCAGAATTGATTATGAGAGGCTGTAGAGAACACTTTCCTAAATGTTCCTAGTCAAGTATTAATATGCAAGGGCAATATTAATACATAAAGACTAGCATGTAGGTCGATTGATGACTTGATCTCACAAGTCATGGATATATGATATCAAGTTGACACATGGGTATATATTAGAGAATATATATTGAATCAATTCGCCATGAGAAAGTTTCATGGATCGTTATATGAGTGTCATAAACTTTCTCATGTGACTATTGGTATGAATAGTCCTCGAACTCAAGTCACTACGGTTCCCTACATAAGGAATTATGTACTTTGGTATCGTCAAACGTCACCCGTAACATGGTGGACCATAAAGGCGATTACTGGGTATATAACAAATTATGCGGAGGGATGTGAGTGATGTAGATGAGATCTATCCCTCTCATATGACGAGAGTGATATCGGTGGGCCCCTTGATTGAGTAGAACTACTAAAACTCATGGCCATGCTCAAATGAGTCAATATGAGATATTGAGCTCATTTGTTTGAGTTAGTTTACTCAGGGATCAAGAAACACATAGATTGATCGAGGATGACACGGTCTATGCCTCATTGGTCAATCTGATATCAAGGATATAAGAACACGTACATACATTATAGTAGTCACGGAAAGGTTAGTCGGATCTTGACTTATTTCGTAACTTGGGTAGCAATGATGTATTGCTAGATGCCGCTCATTGCTTGTGTATCTAAAAGAGTTTAGATCCACTGCCAACGTTATGAGAGCCTATAGGGTCACACACAAAGAGCATGATGATTAGAAGAATTAGTGCATTCTAGTTTGACTAGAATAATTTGGGAATAAGCTTAAGTACAAAATGGTTTTTGGACTTTAAGCTTAATGAGAATTTTAGCTTATTGATTTAATGAGATTAATTCAATATGTTACCATATTGATTTAATGAGATTAATTCAATATGATAACATAAGCTTATTGAATTAATAAGATTAATTCAACATGCATGAATGCCACACAAGCATGCCACATAAGCATGCCACCTAAGCTAGATAAGGTGGGCTTATTGAATTAATAAGATTAATTCAACATGCATGAATGCCACACAAGCATGCCACATAATCATGCCACCTAAGCTAGATAAGGTGGAAGGAGACAAAGTGGTTTTTGTCTCCTTAAAGTGGCCGGCCAAACAAGGTGTCTCAATGCAATGGATTGCATTGAATGGTAGGAGGTGAAAGGGTTTTTCCAACCCTATAAAATGTAGGGGATCGGTATGGCCGGCTAGAGGGGGGTGAATAGCCCTCGTACGTTGGACGTCGTAAATTGCTCCTCTACAAAAGATTAGCGCAAGCGGAATATACAAATACAAAGCAAAAGACAAACAATAAAACAAACGCTAACACGATGGTATAACGTGGTTCACGGCTACGCCGCTAATCCACGGTCCCTGATTCGTCCTCGGTGAATCACTCCGTTAAACCAATCCACTAAATGGTCTCTCCTTTGCACCAAGCTAGGTGGAGGTAACCTTTACAAATCAAGCACACTCTTCTTACAAATAGAATGGAGTAAGAACAGGTAAGAAGAGTTTAGAGCTTGTGGGGCACTAGGAAGATTGTTTGGAGTATGAGCATTAGCCTCTCAAAGACTTACACCCTCTCTTTTTATAGAGCGATGGACCTCATCGATGCCGATCACGCTTCGTAGTCGAATCGGCCTACGGCTATGACGGTCAATCGCGAACCCTTATTGACGATCGATCGCTTGGCAAGTCGACCGATATCGGTCTTGGCAACGATCCGCCCACGATGGGCAATGATCACGCCACACGCCGGGACGATCGATACCGATCGAACTCACTGATTAAGCGATGACCGCCATGACATGGCATCGACCGTGTCTGAAAACCCATCCGACACTTGGCCAAATGGCCAAGTTTCACCTAAGAGCTACCCTTCCCGGTTACAATCGCCACTCTCATTTCTGAGTCCCTCGCTCGGTTCTCTTCGCTTCTCGGCCACGCCCCTCGATCAGCGACGACGGCTGCAATGCTCCTTCGCTCTCTTGCCTCAAGTCTACTTCCTCCGGCCACTCCAAGCTTCTCGTCCGCGGTCCCTGATGCTCCAAGCGCACGGCCCCGCAAAGCTATCCTTCACCGACTCAAGGCACGAGTCATGAGATGTGAAACTCGCCACGGCTCCATGTGCGAATTACTAAGTCCTGCACGACTTCAACGCACATATCACATCAACATATCAAACTAACTTAAACCCTTTGCCACACCATCAAAACCATATTACGGCAAGAGATTGCCCTAACAATCTCCCCCTTTTTGATGTGTGGCAATCCGTTTAAGTTAGGTAAAAACATTTGATATAAATTCTAAGGTAAGAAAGCATGTAAAGATAAACATGATATAACAACATGCAATTCCCCCTTAATCCATGAAACTCTCTATGCAAATTTTCTCCCCCTATCATATTATCATATATTTCTCCCCCTAAAGTAATTAACTTAAACATACTTATTTCTCCCCCTTTGACACCATCAAAAAGATTAACACTAAGTTATAAGCTCATGGCATCAAGTATAATGGAGGGAAAATATGACAAGTTGATTTAAAATTGGGTACCACTTGTTGATGGCATCAAGTATATTTCTACCACTTGTTGTAGGTTTACAAACTGAATTCGACCTTCAATGTTCTGATTTATAGCTACCACGATCCATCGAGATGGCAATGATCGCACAAAGGAATCCGAATTTTTGATTTTCTGGACGAATTTCAGAAATGCATTATAAATTCCAGAAAATTCGAAAAATCATGAGATTTGGGGAACATATTTCTATCAAGTATATCTATCAAGGAAAAATAGTTTTTCATGAAAACTCATTATATTTTCTTGTTTTTGCCAAAAATCCAAAAGCTCTAAAAACCACTAGGTTTTTGATCATTCTAGTATCAAGTTAGCTACCTAGTTTTGCATCCAATTGTTTCAAAACATGAATACATGTATTTTAAGGTAAGAAATTGTTTTGAAAACATATGAAATATCCAACCATGATCTTTGGGCAATATGTCTATGAATTAAACATAAGCCTTCCCCATGATTGGTCTATTATTGCTATTTTGATACTTTAAATGACCATCTAAATGCCATAGGCATTAGTGGACATTTGTATCATCCTAATATCTCACCCATGCTAAGTTTGCAATCAAGTTAGCCTATAGTGAGTGTGAGATGTATCCTAGGGTATTTGTATATACTTAACCATATATTCATGCAATTCTATCATGGTTAAGTATCAACCTAACATTCTACATGATCATAATGACATATATCAATCAATTCTACATTATGATCATGAAACTCATGTATCCATCAAATAATAGTCATGCATTAGGTATTATACGATGATAATAAACAAATTATCACCTAAAGCATGATTTAACCTATTTCTAATGATAACATGCCAAATATCAAAATCATAAATCATGATTTAAAACATACATAGGAATTACATCAATCATCATGATTTAAGCATTATTACCTATTTATGGGCACGTTATCATCACCCAACACTATCTAAAAAATGTTGTCCCGTCATCCTAAGTCAACCAAAATATGATATAGGTCAAGTTCCATATGGTTGACTACCCTAGGGTTTTCTAACCCTTAAGGATGGATTTTGGAACCCAAAATAGATTCTTTCCTATTGGGTTCACTAAATACTCCTTGGGGATCCATTTCCTAGCAATTACTTTCTTTTTATCTTGTCCCCTAGCTATTAGGCATTTATAGGCCTTTTCATTTTTCTTTTCTTTGTATCCTAGGCCTTTCTTGTTGAAACTAGCTCTTTGGCTCCCTAAGATCATGTTAAGGGTATTGGAGCCAATTGTGAATTTCTCTAGGGCTTTGGTTAAATAATCTACCTTTTCCCTTAAAGCCCTATTTTCCTCTATGCATGCATCATTAACATCCAAAGGCATATAATCATGTGAGCATGCTTCATTTGAGCTAGAAGAAATACTATCATTTAAGCATGCATTTTCTAGTTTATTTTCTAGGTCCTTAATTTGATCTAGCATGCTTTTGTTTTTCTTCTTAGCTCTAAATAAATCTCTAGTTAAGCTAGAAACCATGGAAACTATTTTCTTAGGGGTTAGATTTGTTACCATAGTTTCCATGTCCTCTTCTTCTGGATGAGGAGGATGTGGAAGCTCCCCTTCATTTGAGCTCTCCCATTTGAGCTTGATCCTTCATTTTCGGATGAAGAGCAATCCAAGTCATCAAAGGCCATCAAGGCCAAATTGGTGACAAAGGCATTCTCCTCATCCGATGATGAGGAGGAGGATGAGGATGGATCATCCCAAGTCCTTGCCTTGAGAGCCTTAGCCTTTCCCTTCTCCTTTGTCTGCTTCTCCTCTTCCTTCTTTTTCTTGCTCCCCTTTTTCTTCTTCTTTTCTTCTTTCTTTTTCCTTTCTTCCTTGCTCTTGTTTAGGAGAGGACAATTGTCCCTTATGTGCCCTTCTCCTTGGCAATTGTAGCATATGACCTTCCCCCTTGGTCTTCTATTCCTATCATTAGATTTATCAAATCTAAAATTCTTAAATGCACGTCTTACCCTCCTTACCATATAGGCTTCTTCGGTGCTATCCATGGAGGAGGAGGAAGATGCTTCATCATCGGAGGAGGAGGTGATTTCCATCTTCTTCTTCCCCTTATTTGCCAATAATGCTACTCCTCTTGAGGGTTGAATTTTTGCCTCCTCTTGTATTCCCTCAAGCATAGTTTCGTGAGAGCTCCATTGTTGAGAAGAACTCTCCAAGGTGCTCACTTCTAAATTCTTTGAGATATAGAATGAGTCCACCATGGAGCTCCACTTTGAGGACCGGGAAAGGCATCTATGGCCTTCATTACCATATCCCGGTTTGATAGCTTCTCACCTACACTTGTTAGCCCAATTAAAATTTCTTTAAACCTAGAGTGTAGTGAGGTTACCTTTTCTCCCTTTTCTAGTTTTATATTGGATAGTTGGGAGCGGAGGAGATCTCTCCTTGCTAGCTTGGCCTCGGATGTGCCTTCATGGAGTTCTATAAGCTTCTCCCACATCTCTTTAGTGCTAGCACATTCTCCGATCCGGTTGATCTCTTGTTGAGGGAGCACATTGTAGAGATGGTGCTTGGCTTTGGAGTTTGCAAGGTGCTCCTCTCTTTGCCTCTTGGTCCACCTAGATTTCTCTATTGGCTTCCCCTCTTCATCCCTAGGCAAAACGAAACCGGATTCCATTGTAATCATTATATCAAAATCCGTTTCAAAAAATACCTCCATTTGCTTCTTCCACCAAGCGAATTCTCCTTCAAACTCGAGGATGGATGTTGAGCCGCCATTTTGAAAGTTGCTTGTTGCGCGGTTAGTCCTGACAAGCAACCTTGGCTCGATACCACTTGTAGGGGATCGATATGGCCGGCCAGAGGGGGTGAATAGCCCTCGACGTTGGACGAAATTGCCTGCCTACAAAAGATTAGCGCAAGCGAATATACAAATACAAAGCAAAAGACAAACAATAAAAAAACAAGCAATATAAACACGATGGTATAACGTGGTTCACGGCTACGCCGCTAATCCACGGTCCGATTCGTCTCTGAATCACTCCGCAAAAACCAATCCACTAAATGGTCTCTCCTTGCACCAAGCTAGGTGGAGGTAACCTTTACAATCAAGATCACTCTTCTTACAAATAGAATGGAGTAAAGACAAGTAAGAAGAGTTTAGAGCTTGTGGGGCACTAGGAAGATTGTTTGAGTATGAGCATTAGCCTCTCAAAGGCTTACACCTCTCTTTTATAGAGAGGGCTACTTCTTCCCGTTTAGCGCCATGATCCGGCGCTTGGCAATGATCACTGCACTACAACGACCTCGAACACGTCGGATCGACCGCCGTAGTTCAAGCTTCTGCGGCCGACCGATGGACCTCATCACGATCACGCCTCGTAGTCGACGCCTCGGCCACGAACGGTTCTGTGGTCAACCCTTATTGACTACCGATCGGCCGCTTTCGAGCCGATCGATGGTTCGGCTGATCGACGTGATCGCCGACATCGCCACAATCGATCGTATACGCCGAACTCACTGATTGAGCGATCGCCATGACATGGCGTGACGCGTGTCGAAAAACCCATCCGACACTTGGCCAAATGGCCAAGTTTCACCTAAGAGCTACCCTTCCCGGGTTACAATCGCTCACTCATTTCTGAGTCCTCGCCTTAAGTTCTTCGCTTCTTGGCCACGCCCCTCGGAAAGATCGCAGCACTACGGCTCTGCAATGCTCCTTCGCGTCTCTTGCCTCGAAGTCTACTTCCTCCGGCTTCACTCCAAGCTTCTCGTCCGGCGGTCCCTCGGATGCTCCAAGCGCACGGCTTCCGCAAAGCTATCCTTCACCGACTCAAGGCACGAGTCATGAGATGTGAAACTCGCCACGGCTCCATGTGCGAATTACTAAGTCCTGCACGACTTCAACGCACATATCACATCAACATATCAAACTAACTTAAACCCTTTGCCACACCATCAAAACCATATTACGGCAAGAGATTGCCCTAACATAAAAGACTCCATGGAGTGGCCGGCCAAAGTGTGATTGTGGTTGTGTGAGAGCTTGAGAGCTTGGTGGAAGCTTTGGTTGTGTGGTTTTGTGAGTGTAGGCTAGCAAGAAGAGTAGTCTTCTTCTTCCCTTCTCTTTTTCCCTAGCTTCCTCTCCTTTAGGGACTTCTCTAGCAAGAAGTAAAGGAGAGCCCTTCTAGTTTTTCTTTTGTGAGACAAGAGCTTGCTCGTGTGGATACGTATAGAGGCACGGACATTTGAACGTGCTAAAGATCCAACAAACCAAAAGGAAAAGCGGGATTAACAAGGGCACGCAACAAAGGTAATCCTCTCCTATAAGATAGGTTTGGTTTTAGAGAAATTTATTTTGTACGAGGTTTTCTTTCGCAAGGATCACTAGGAAGGGATCCTAATTTTTCCACAAGATATGCTATTTGGCATATAGAAATCCCTACAAAGGGTATCGAGCCACTTGCGAAAGATCGTATAAAAATAGTTTTTCTCTATTTTATATATGATATAGAAGTAGGATGAATTTTATTATGAGTTGATAATTGCATTAGCAAATTTCAAACATAATAAAATATCCGATGTCTTTTAAAAGTTAAAATTGACATGGTGCATGGTTATGGCCTAGTCCCAAAAAGTTTGTGATTGTGTGTTGTAATTCTTAATACGGCCTGCGTGTCGTGCCTTTCTCCTAAAATTCTTGTTGTAAAATTAGATTTAGACTCGAATGTAACTCGAGTATTTCTCCTTTTGTAATATACAACAAAGATGGAGGGTCCATTGGAAGATAATGTTACAAGGAGGAAGTCAACAACACAAGACAACCAAAAGGAAGCACTTGGGAGAAGATGCTATCCCTAGGTTGACCAATCAATCTTCTCATTGGCTTGAGAAGATTGTAGAATAAGGGCCATAACCATGACACACTTAGTTTAACTTGTATGTGATGCATGTTAATTTAGCTTATATGTGATGTATGCTAATATGTATGTGATGCATGTTTAAGTTTATATCTTAATAAGTCAAATACGATATGCCTACCAAAGTTTGGTACTCACTACTTCCTCGATCATTTGTTATTGGGTTTGCCAAAGCAAAGCAATGCATTTTATCTTGGAAGAGTGCGAGTGGACAATCGTTATGTCCCGCTATCAAACTTGGTTAAGACTTAATTAAGTTTTTCTTAATTAGTTAATAAAGTAGAGGCATATATTAGCTTTGAGCATAAGTTTTAAAATTAGTTTTATGTGTGATTTAACATCGCTTTGTCTTAGAAGTGGTCGCTGTTCGATATCCAAGAAGGCCTCAGTGTCTCGCCACACCGAAGCCGGGTTTAGGAATAAACACTAAACTAATCTAAACTTAACCAAAGCTATTAAAGAGTTACATCAGATGTAATTGGCAAAAGATTGCCTACCTAATCATACTACGTCTTGGGCGATTAGCCAAAGCTAACTCAAGATGAATTATGATGTGGATCTTTATCCCATATAAATTTATAGCTAAATAGTAGCTAATGATGTAAGCGAAAAGTGTTTGCCTACATCAATGATTAGCTCATATCAAAGCTATGAGAATTTAGTGGGAGCCTCATTTAATTAAAGGCCTAATTAAATGACTTAGGTATGATACTTAATTTTGCATTTTATTGTTGTAGATCACCATGTCATCTAACACGACACACCACCTCAACTTGCGATCTCCCTCGAGAAGGACAAGCTCAATGGAGCGAACTTTCTTGACTGGTATAGGAACTTGAGGATTATCCTCAAGCAAGAACGCAAACTGTATGTCCTAGAGCAGCTACCCTCAAATACCCGCCTCCTGCGCCACTCGTCGAAAAGATGCTTATAAGAAGCATCAAGATGACGCATTAGATGTGTCATGCCTTATGCTTGCAACCATGAACTCTGAGCTTCAGAAGCAACATGAGAACATGGATGCCTATGATATGGTTGAGCATTTGAAACAACTATATCAAGGACAAGCCAGGCACGAGCGTTTTGAAGTGTCTAAGGCTCTTTTTGCATGCAAGATGCAAGAAGGAACACCTGTAGGAACTCACGTACTTAAAATGATTGGGTACGTTGAGAACCTTGAAAGACTAGGTTTTCCACTGAGCCAAGAATTGGCAATCGATGTTATCCTGCAATCGTTGCCAGAAGCATATAATCAATTCGTCATGAATTATAACATGAATGAAATTGATAAACCTTTGCCTGAGATTCTCAGCATGTTAAGAATCACGAACCAAATCTCAAAAGAAAGTTAATGCGTACTAATGGTCAAGAAGGGCAAAGGTAAGCGCAAAGGCAAGGGTAAGACCCAAGCCAAAGGCAAGGCCAATTCATCCACTTCAAAGGGTAAAGGTAAAGTACCTAAGGAAGGGGACTGTTTCCATTGCGGTGAGACTGGACACTGGAAGCGGAACTGCAAAGTCTACCTTGAGGAAGTAAAGAATAAAAGAAGTGGGACTTCTGCCTCAGGTATACACGTTATAGAAGTTAATCTATCTATTTCTTCTACATGGGTATTAGATACCGGATGTGCATCTCACATTTGTACTAATGTGCAGGGACTGAGAAATAGTAGACTAATGGCAAAAGGTGAAGTGGACCTACGAGTAGGCAATGGCGCAAAAGTTGCTGCTGTAGCTGTAGGAACATATTCTTTGTCTTTGCCCACTGGGCTTATCTTAGAACTAGAGGAGTGCTTATATGTACTGCATTGACAAAGAACATAATTTCAGATCTTGTTTAGACAAGAAAAACTTTTCTATTATAATAAAGGACAAATGTTGTTCCATTTATTTGAATGAAATGTTCTATTGTAATGCACCACTTATGAATGGTCTCTATGTTCTAGATTTAGAAAACCCAATATATAACGTAAATATCAAACGGTTCAAATCGAATGATTTGAACCAAACATATCTCTGGCACTATCGCCTAGGTCACATAAATGAAAAACGCATATCCCAACTCCATAAAGATGGATTATTGGACTCATTTGATTTTGAATCATATGAGGTATAATCTTGTCTTTAGGAAAGATGACTAAAACTCCATTTAGTGGACATGGCGAGAGAGCGACGGATTTGTTAGGACTCATACATACTGATGTATGTGGCCCTTTCAATGTCGAAGCCAGAGGAGGCTATAAGTACTTTATTACTTTCACTGATGATATGAGTAGATTTGGCTACTTATATTTGATGAGACATAAGTCAATCCTTTGAAAAGTTCAAAGAATTCAAGAATGAAGTACAAAACCAACTTGGTAAGCGATTAAGCTACTTCGATCGATCGAGGTGGTGAATACCTTAGTCAAGAGTTTCGTGATCACCGGGCCGAGTGTGGATAATATCCCAACTCACTCCACCGAACACCACAATGGAATGGTGTATCCGAGAGGAGAAATCGTCTATTAGATATGGTACGATCAATGATGAGCTGATCGATCTACCTACTTCCTTTGGGGTTTAGCTCTAGAGATGTACCGCTTACACTTAATCGCGCCCCATCAAAAGTCAGAGAAAAGACACCATATACGATATGGATCGAAGAGTCCCAAAATGTCTTTTATAAAGATTTGGGGTTGTGAAGCTTATGTTAGACGCCAAGTCTCGTATAAACTAGACCCAAATCGGATAAGTGTTATTTTGTAGGATATCCCAAGGAAACTAAGGGATATTACTTTTACAATCCACACTTGGCAAGGTGTTTGTTGCGAAATCTTGTCTTTCTAGAAAGAATTTATTTCTAGAAAAACTAGTGGGAGTAAAATTCATCTTGAAGAAGTTCAAGATGAAGATAACACTAAGGCGATGGAAAATGAGCAGGCACCACAAAGTGTTGTGGATGAGAAATTGTTGCCCAAGAGTTGTGGAGCAAACACATTCAAGTAGACCAACCTCTTCGTAGATCTAATAGGATCCGTCGTCAACCGAGAGATATTCTTTTCTCTTGGTGACAGCGGTGATGTATTGCTTATCGATCTTGGCGAGCCTACATCCTATCAGAAGCTATGATGAGCCAGATTGAGAAATGGCTAGAGGCCATGAGATCGAAATGGAATCCTGTACACTAACCAAGTATGGACCTTGGTTGATCCACCTTAAGGGGTAAAACCCATTGGGTGTAAGTGGGTCTTTAAAGTAAAGACTGACATGGATGGTAATAAGCATACCTATAAAGGTAGATTGGTGGCTAAAGGATTCAAACAAATTCATGGTAATGACTATGATGAAACCTTTTCACCAGTTGCGATGCTTAAATCCATTCGGATTATACTTGCTATTGCAGCCTACCACGATTATGAGATCTGGCAGATGGATGTCAAAACCGCTTTTATGATTGGAAAGCTACTCGAGGATGTGTACATGACAGCGAGGGTTTTGAAGATCCAAAGCATCTGGAAAGATATGCGCAAAGGTCCATTTATGGACTAAAGCAAGCCTCTCAAGCCGGAATCTTGATTCGATGATGCAATCAAGGAGTTTGGTTTCATCAAGAATGAAGATGAACCTTGTGTCTACAAGAGAAATAGTGGGAGCACAGTTGTATTTCTTATCTTGTATGTAGATGACATACTTCTCATCGGAAATGATATTCCCTCACTACAATCTGTGAAGATGTGGTTAGGGAATTATTTCTCGATGAAAGACTTAGGTGAAGCTGCCTATATTCTAGGCATCAAGATCTATAGAGATAGATCTAAAAGATTACTTGGCCTAAGTCAGAGTACATACATAGATAAAGTGCTAGATCATTTTGCTATGCAAAATTCCAAGAAAGGATTTCTGCCTTTATCACATGGTGTGAGTCTTTCGAAGACTCAATGTCCCTCTTCTAAGGAGGAGAGAGATCGCATGGATAAGATTCCTTATGCATCTGCCATAGGGTCTATCATGTACGCCATGCTTTGTACTCGTCCTGACGTCTCGTATGCTTTGAGCATGACGAGTAGATACCAGTCGGATCCAGGTGAAAGTCACTGGATAGCAGTCAAAAATATTCTTAAATACTTACGAAGAACGAAAGAATATTTCCTGATATTTGGAGGCAATGAGGAGCTAGCTGTAAAGGGTTACAGTGATGCAAGCTTCCAAACAGACAAGGATGACTATAGATCGCAATCAGGGTACGTGGTTTTTGCTGAATGGTGGAGCCGTGAGTCGAAGAGTTCAAAGCAGACACGATTGCTTGATTCTACAATGAAGCGGAGTATATTGTCGCGTCACGATGCAAAGAAAGGAGGCTGTTTGGCTCGCATGTTCATCGCTGAACTTGGGGTAGTTCCTATCATTACAGATCCAATAGACCTATATTGTGACAACAATGGTGCTTTTGCACAGGCTAATGAACGTCGATCACATCAGCATACCAAACACATACTGCTGCGCTTGCATCTCATTAGAGAGATCATCGATAGAGGAGATGTGAGGATATGCAGAATGCACGTGAAGCTAACATCGCAGATCCATTGACCAAGGCTTTGGCACAGAGGAAGCATGATGGTCACACTAGGTCACTAGGTATTAGATATCATAGTGATTGGTACTAGTGCTAGTGGGAGATTGTTAGTTATAGCCCTAGAGCCAATCATGTGATGGTTGAAAAGGGAACATTTTGTATCATATTCAATAAAGGCAAAGGATTGGTTATTATATTTACATCTTGCTTGTGCGCCTAAATTAAATATAATAATGCCCTAGAAAAGTAGGTTCTTATCTACAAGACATCAATCGCGTAATTGATTATGAGAGGTCAGAGAGAACACTTTCCTAAATGTTCCTAGTCAAGTATTAATATGCAAGGGCAATATTAATACATAAAGACTAGCATGTAGGTCGATTGATGACTTGATCTCACAAGTCATGGATATATGATATCAAGTTGACACATGGGTATATATTAGAGAATATATAATCGACACCATGAGAAAGTTTCATGGATCGTTATATGAGTGTCATAAACTTTCTCATGTGACTATTGGTATGAATAGTCCTCGAACCTGAAGTCACTACGGTTCCCTACATAAGGAATTATGTACTTTGGTATCGTCAAACATCACCCGTAAGGTGGACCATAAAAGGCGACATCGGGTATATAACAAATTATGCGGAGGGATGTGAGTGATGTAGATGAGATCTATCCCTCTCATATGACGAGAGTGATATCGGTGGGCCCCTTGATTGAGTAGAACTACTAAAACGCATGGCCATGCTCAAATGAGTCAATATGAGATATTGAGCTCATTTGTTTGAGTTAGTTTACTCAGGGATCAAGAAACACATAGATTGATCGAGGATGACACGGTCTATGCCTCATTGGTCAATCTGATATCAAGGATAGAAGGACACGGTCATACATTATAGTAGTCACGGAAAGGTTAGTCGGATCTTGACTTATTTCGTAACTTGGGTAGCAATGATGTATTACTAGATGCCGCTCATTGCTTGTGTATCTAAAAGAGTTTAGATCCACTGCCAACGTTATGAGAGCCTATTGGGTCACACACAAAGAGCATGATGATTAGAAGAATTAGTGCATTCTAGTTTGACTAGAATAATTTGGGAATAAGCTTAAGTACAAAATGGTTTTTGGACTTTAAGCTTAATGAGAATTTTAGCTTATTGATTTAATGAGATTAATTCAATATGTTACCTTATTGATTTAATGAGATTAATTCAATATGATAACATAAGCTTATTGAATTAATAAGATTAATTCAACATGCATGAATGCCACACAAGCATGCCACATAAGCATGCCACCTAAGCTAGATAAGGTGGGCTTATTGAATTAATAAGATTAATTCAACATGCATGAATGCCACACAAGCATGCCACATAATCATGCCACCTAAGCTAGATAAGGTGGAAGGAGACAAAGTGGTTTTGTCTCCTTAAAGTGGCCGACCAAACAAGGTGTCTCAATGCAATGGATTGCATTGAATGGTAGGAGGTGAAAGGGTTTTCCAACCTATAAAAGACTCCATGGAGTGGCGGCCAAAGTGTGATTGTGGTTGTGTGAGAGCTTGAGAGCTTGGTGGAAGCTTTGGTTGTGTGGTTTTGTGAGTGTAGGCTAGCAAGAAGAGTAGTCTTCTTCTTCCCTTCTCTTTTTCCCTAGCTTCCTCTCCTTTAGGGACTTCTCTAGCAAGAAGTAAAGGAGAGCCCTTCTAGTTTTTCTTTTGTGAGACAAGAGCTTGCTCGTGTGGATACGTATAGAGGCACGGACATTTGAACGTGCTAAAGATCCAACAAACCAAAAGGAAAAGCGGGATTAACAAGGGCACGCAACAAAGGTAATCCTCTCCTATAAGATAGGTTTGGTTTTAGAGAAATTTATTTTGTACGAGGTTTTCTTTCGCAAGGATCACTAGGAAGGGATCCTAATTTTTCCGTTGCGCATATGCTATTTGGCATATAGAAATCCCTACAAACTGACCCTCCATGAGAATGTTTCATGGATCGTCATATAAGTGTCATAAATATTCTCATAGTGACTATTGGTATGAATAGTCTTTAGACTTGAAATCACTACGGTTCCCTACATAAGGAGTTGTATAATTTAGTATTGTCAAATGTCACTTGTAACAAGGTAGACTATAAAGTTGATCACTGGATATGCAATGAATTATGCGGAGGGATGTGAGTTATGTAGATGAGATTTATCCCTTCCATATGACGAAAGTGATATTTGTGGGCCCCTTGATAAAGTAGGACTACAAAAATGCATGACCATGCTCAAATAAGTCAATATGAGATATTGAGCTCATTTGATTGGTGTAGTCTACTTGGGGATCAAGAAACATAAAGACTGATAAGAGGATGACACAAGCTATGCCTCATTGATCAATCTAGATATCAAGGATAGAAGGATTGAGACATACAAGATAATAGTCACAGAAAGGTGATGTTGGATCTCGACATTCTCGTGCTTGGGTAGCAATGATGCATTGCTAGATGCCACTCATTGCTTATATTTCTAAAAGGGGTTTTAGAGACATTGCCAATGTTACGATAACCTATTAGGTCACACACTAAGAACATGTTGTTTTGGAGATGGGGTTCATTTAGTTTGACTAAATGAACCATTAGGCTATTGAATTAGATTCATTGAGTTAGACTCATTGATTGGGCCAAAACTTGATTTAGACTCAAGTTGGATTAATTTGAGTTAGACTCAAATCAAATCAATTGAAGAAGATGAAGGGTTATGGATTCATCATGAATTCATCAAGCATGATTATGTTGGGATGTATACTGAAAGCCTAGCTCTTTTGTATGAACATCTTTATTTTGAAATAAGAATCACATGATCATTGTTTGCATATTTTTATGGTTATGCAATATTGTCTAATACGTTACATTGTAGATAACATGGTGTGTGGTGTCACACGGGAGATCTTGTTATCGACTCCTTATAAAGTATAAGTAAAGGCTCACAACCGAGATGACTTTGGACAAACCATCGGAATGGTTATAGTGTGATTTGGTATTGGTTTGTCTTGACCATAGAATCACACTAGTGCACTTTGTGTGTATTGAGCAGGACCAACACAGAGGTGATTCGATTTATTGCTGACTACATAATCGAATCGGACCTCAGATATTATTTAGTACATACCCTTAATCCCGATATAATAACGGGCACATATACTTGGTACTCATCTCTTTGATTTACCAATGGGCGAGATTTATAGATTAAATCGATAGACTCGGTAAGTTGGGAGATGATATTATTTATATGGTGTGCCGTTGATTATAGGAGGAAACCGTGTCCTATATATTAGGATGATGATGTCCCCTTGAGGAGCTCATAAGGTTCATCATGTAAACCCTGCAGGTGGACTTGGTCCGGCATGATGAAAAGGTTGAGTGGTACTACTCAAGGAGTTAGATATTGATTAATTAATGGTTAGTAAATTAATTAATCGACGGACATTCGAGATCTTAAACACGGGGAGAAAATGTACAAATAATATATGGAGCCCATATTGTCATATGGGGGTTGGTGAGGTAGATCAATGATGGACCTTTAGTGGATTGGATCATCATTAGTGGATCAGACATTATGTGGGCTTGATCCATGGGTGGCCAAGACCCAACTCCTCCTCATGGTCCCTAATGTAGCCCATTAACACCTCAAGATGCTTAGATCCAATGGATAGAAACAAAACACTAAGATCCATTGGTAGAGATTAAATCTCTAAGATCCGATGGTTGAGATTAAATCTCTGGATCCGACGGTTGAGATTAAATCCCTAGAACCAATGGAAGAGATTAATTCATGGCTTATCCCCAAACTCTATAAAAGGTGGCATGGGGTTGGCGTGAAGATCATCAAAGGGAGGGAGCAAGGCTTGGGCGGCAAGAATAGGGCAATCCTAGTTGAGATAGGATTGGAATTAGGGTTAGGGTTTGGAAGCAAGGGTGGCACCAAATAAGGCAAGTTTTCCTTCTTCTTCCTTGCCTTGTGGCCAACATCCAGCTTCTATTCCAGCCCTTCCCAGCACCTTGGCCCAAAAACACTCCCCTCTCTTCTCCTTAGGTGGTGGAAACAAGATATAGGGTTTCCTTGGTGTCTTGGTAGTTTTCCATCATCTTCTTCTCCTTCTAGTTGGCGGCAAGAACTTCTATAGTTCTTTGTTGGTTGAGTTTTTGAAGGAGAAAAACATTGTTTCTCTTCTTCCTCTTGCTTGGGAAAAGCAAGGAAGGAAGTTTTGCGATCTAGGAGCTTCGACTTTTGGTGGATCGTCGCCCACACGACGTCCAAAAGGAGGAGGGTCATACATTAGAAGACCAAGAGGTATAACTATTCTTCTATCTCTTTTATTCATTGCTTGTGTTTGTTTTTCAAAATATAAGCATGTTATATTTCTGTAAATAGGCTAAATAATACTTGGATCCCGAGTATAAACACAAAAACCGGCGATCCGGACATCGTCTATTCCGCGGCTACTCTTAGAATAGAGAATGGTCGCTTGAACAACTAGTTTGTTCAAGTGACCTCTCTAAACGAATAGCACGATGATGACTTGGTTGCTTTGGGAATCCCTTTTGTCTAGGATTAAATTTTTAATCCGGGGACATCGAAGGGATCACCATGGTCAAGCAACCGAGGCGAAGGGGAAGCGAAGTTTCCCCTCACGGACTCGACACGGGCAAAACCTTCAATTGGTATCAGAGCTTCCGGGCAAAACCAACAGATTAATCATGCATGGAAGAGGGAAAACCAAAAGTTGGAAGAAACCTCTTATCATCCATGATTAATGTGGATTAATCATGCATTGAAGAGGTAATACAAAAGGATGCAAAAAACCTTTCATATTCATGGGATGAATATAAAAAGGGGGCTTTGCATCATGATGCTAGTAGAGATTGCCTTTGTTCTTCTTCTTCATCTTCTTGGTCGAAAATCCATCTTGGCCTAGACCCCTTGAATGGTGTTGCTGTTTGGTTTCCGACACCGCGGCGAGTGTGTGTTCGAACATGTTTAGTAAACATGTGCACAGCGGAAGGATTAAAAAGCAATAAATCTAATTTATTATAACACACACATCACACACATGCATAGTACAACATGTGTATACAGAATCGTAAATTCAAATTTTGCAATAAAAGAAATTACTCTAGTTATACCTGATGTATCAATGGGAATGACATCAATCGGAGCGACTCTTTCTAGAATCGCCTCTATCCGTATCCACGGGTGACGCCACGAGCCTCATCTTCATAGGAGTCACTAGCCTTGTGTAGAAGGCGATGTGATCGAGAGAATATCCCGAATCAAAATTCGGATTAGAAATCGAGTCCCCAAAACTGCATCTCTGAGAGGTATTCATCTTGAATCCTTGGTCCTCCGCCTATGAGGATTGCCGGAGATCGAATCCTCAACAAGGTAGCCACTGTTGGAGCTCCAAACGTCGTCCAAACGACACTCCAACACGCAAGGAAACAAGTCGGCCGGACAACTTGGTGGAGGAGTTGTTCGGACAAAGAGGATGGCGGCCAACCCTTGGTCTGGAACCAAGGTGAGTTGCAGAGGAGGATGGTGGCAGAGCTTGGACACAATAGGGTGGGTGGCACAAGGTGGTTAGGCGACGTGATGCCTTGGGCGTGAAGGAGAAGAGAGGTTGGGCGGCAAGAATAGAATTAGGTTTCACAAAACCCTTAAGCCCTGATTTTATAGAGAACACATTCTCCTAACGGTTATTGGTTCATAACCAAAACCTGTTAACCCGCTCCAATAACTTAAGTTAAAATAAACCAAACCACGTTGGTCTATTTTAAGTAAGCGAACGCAAACAAACTTTGGTTCATTCGCTTAAAACAAACCAAACCCCTTTGGTTTTATTCTCCACCATAGGATTAGAACCAAACGAATTTGGTTCATCCATCATGTCTTCATAAGACTCGGCCCATCCATGCTTCCATTGCGACTAAAACAATTTCATACTCGGTCCTTGTTTGGTCCAACCAAACCTAGTTTCTCTCGGTCTGATAATCTTATTCTCAAGCTCGTTTTAAATCCTTCGGATTACACTCATTGTGCGTGTGACCAAATAGGTTCCCGATTTATGTTGGTCGTCTATAATTAACCATTAATTATAGAACGATCATGAGTGACACATAGTAGCACATCATGATCCATAATTAATCAAAAAAATCTTGATCCAGAACCATTTCAAAACCCTTCAACTATAATGAATCGTGTCCCGTTCCCTTCACGCATCTTATACCCACTTGGTTCAGGACATGGTCTATAGTGTCGGTCCCCACTAGGCTGACTACGTCACACCTAGCCTAAGTATCATTTCCTCATCCTACGGATTCTAGTTACTGCACATGTATCCAAGAGTACCTTACTCTAAATATGTAATGCTTTGGCAAAAGACTTTAGTAACAATCCGACGAGAGGCCATAGGTATACATCTCCTCGCAAGGAGTGGTGAATCCTTTATAGGCTATTCAAACACCTTCGGTCACTTTGACTTATACCCAATCATCTCGGGTCCACATTTCCTTGGAGATGCTTACTTAAGATGTCAAAGCATAAGTCTTCATGACCAAGATGACTTGAATACCGCAAGTCAAAAGAACCTCGCACTTAAGCTGCAGTAAGAACTTCATTGACATATCCATATATGCAGAGAACCATATGAAGTCTTACAACTGGTCACTCCAATGAACTAGTTACCATAACTAGCATTCTACGATTAACTTTGGACATCACAATGTCTCCAGCTAGTGAGAATCAGCTGCTTGGATACACCAAGGAGTATACCTCATGCTAGTCTCGACAGAATTGATGGTGTCCATATCCATCAATTCATCGACTAGGGATAATTCCAATACATCACAATTACACATGTAGAGATACTCACTAGTTATGATCCAATCACAAATTCTCTCATGCTGTGAATCGTATCGTGGACTTCCAGTAAATGAGTTTAAGATCTAATCAAATACAAGAAAATATGTATACTCAAATAGTGAATCTTCATTTATCATATAAATGGTTCAAACATAAGGCGATTGCCTTAGGACACCTCTCATATATTTCTAACAAACTTCCACTTGGCCTAATGGCAATCGCCACGGTATCCAATACCATAAGCTCTAACATGACCCTCAAACTTAATTTGAGGTAATGTCTTAGTTAAAAGATCCGCTAAGTTCCTTTCAGTGGGAATCTTCTTGATTTGTATTTCCTTCCTACTAATGATCTCTCTGATCAAATGATAGCGGCGAAGCACATGTTTTGATCGTTGATGAGACCTTGGCTCTTTCGCTTGTGCAATTGCTCAATTGTTGTCGCAGTAAACCGGTATTGCTTCAACAATGGATGGAACCACACCAAGTTTATAAATGATCTTTTTGATCCAAACCACTTCCTTGGTCCGCAATGTATTCTACCTGGTAGAATCACCTGATGTCTTGTTTGGAACTTTTCCAACTCACTGCGCCCCCATTTAAGGTGAACACGTACCCAGACTGAGTCCTAGAATCATCCTTGTCTATCTAGAAGCTAGCATCCAAATACCCGCGTATCACCATGTCCCCTTCTCCATATATTAGGAACACATCCTTTGTTCTTCTTAAGTACTTAAGGATCATCTTAACAGCTGCCCAATGATCCATTCCTGGATCAGACTGGTATATGCTCATGACACTCAGAGCATACGATACATCGGGCCTCATACATAATGTTAGTGCATATAAGATCCACATATCTCCACAATGGTATGATATTGTCCACTTTGGGCCCACGCCCTCATGGTTTTGTTTTTGGGCTTTACCCAAAAGGCCTCATACCAATGGAGATATCTTTTTTCTTATAAGCACATGATCTTTTCCATGTCTTACCAATGTGGGACTTTGATTGTATTCCCCATACTCCCAACAATCCCCCCCTCAAACGAAGGACCACATTGGGCCCCCCCTCAAGCCTATCCCTCCTCGAAGGATTTTCTCTGCTTGATGTCCGATCTTCAACCCACCAGGACTTCCTGTCAGTTGTTCGGTCCCCCCGACCCAACTAGACTTCCTTCCTGATGTCTGGTTCTCTTGATCCGGACGTGGGAGCTCAACTTCCTTCGTTCGAGGTTCATGGCTTGACATGGACCATGGCTCTGATACCAATTGTTAGTGCATATAAGATCCACATATCTCCACAATGGTATGATATTGTCCACTTTGGGCCCACGCCCTCATGGTTTTTATTTTTGGGCTTTACCCAAAAGGCCTCATACCAATGGAGATATCTTTTTTCTTATAAGCACATGATCTTTTCCATGTCTTACCAATGTGGGACTTTGATTGTATTCCCCATACTCCCAACACATAACATAGCGTACATGATAGATCCTATTGCGGATGCATAGGGAATCTTACTCATGCAAATCCTCTCGTCTTCTGTGCGTGGATACATAGACTTCGAAAGGTGTATCCCATGCATGATAGGAAAGTAACCTTTCTTGGATTCTGACATGCTAAACCTCTTTAGCACTGGGTCTATATATATAGACTGCGAAAGACCAAGCAACCGTTTCGATCTATCCCTATAGATCTTAATCGCGAGAATGTAGGTTGCTTCTCCCATGTCTTTCATGGAGAATGTCTTCGACAACAAAATTTTAACTGATTGTAAGATAGAAATATAATTTCCTATAAGTAATATGTCATCGACATACAATACTAGGAACATGACTGCACTCCCACTAACCTTCTTGTACACACAAGGTTCGTCCGGATTTTGTGAGAAATCAAACTTTTTAATTGTCTCATCAAAACAGATATTCCAGCTCTTGGATGCTTGCTTCATTCCATATATAGACCATCGCAGTTTGCATACCTTAGTTTTATCAACTGATGTGAAACCCTCAGGCTGTATCATATACACGTCCTCGAGTAGGTTTCCATTAAGGAAAGCTATTTTCACATCCATCTGCCACATCTCATAATCATAATGAGCCGCTATGGCCAGGAGCATCCGAATGGATTTAAGCATAGAAACAGGTGAATAGGTCTCGTCATAATCAACACCTTGCTTTTGATGATATCCTTTTGCCACCAGTCTAGCCTTATAGGTAATCACATTACCATCCATGTCGGTTTTCCTCTTGAAAACCCACTTGCACCCTATATGCTTTATGCCTTCAGGTGGGTCAACCAAGTACCAAACTTGATTTTCATACATGGAATCCATTTCCGACTTCATGGCATTAAGCCATTTATCCCTTTCTGATCTTTTTAGAACTTCTTCATACCTGGTAGGCTCCTCATTAGCAATGAGTAACACGTCGTTCGATTCACTTACGAGAAATCCATATCTCTCAGGAATGTTGCGTGTTCTACCAGATCTACGAAGATGTGGTGTCATAATAGGTCCAGCCGATGGCTCATCACTATGAGTTATCGGTTGTGGTGCTTCACCAGGTATCTCATCAATGTCTATTTGAGTCTCTCGAGCCTCCTCAAGCTCAATGACACTCCCACTATTTTCTTGCAAGAGAAACTCTTTCTCTAGAAACACAGCATGCCTTGAAACAAACACCTTTTATTCCACAAGATGATATAATTGGTAACCCCTCGTTTCCTTAGGGTATCCAATAAATAGATATTTATCAGACTTAGCATACAATTTTTCTGATATAGTCTGCTTCACATAAGAAGGACAACCCCATATCTTCAAGTAAGATACATGAGGTTTCTTACTATTCCATATCTCATATGGAGTAGTAGAAACTACCTTGGTTGGCATTCGCTTAGTAAAGTAAAAATGTCTGAAGTGCATAGCCCCAAAAGGACTTGGGAAGATTCGCATGATTCATCATCGACCTGACCATGTCCAACAAGGTCCGATTTCGCCTCTGAGATATACCATTATGCTGTGGTGTATATGGCGGAGTTCATTAAGACAATATACCATTGTCTCTTAGATAATCTAGAAACTCTTGACTCAAGTATTCACCACCTCGATCCGATCGAAGTATTTTAATACTCTTGTCATGTTGTTTCTCTACTTCATTTCTGAATTCTTTGAACCTTTCAAAGGCTTTAGACTTGTGTTTCATTAAGAACACATACCCAAACCATGAGTGATCATCGGTGAAGGTAATGAAGTAGCTATAGCCTCCTAGAGCTTGAGATGACATAGGTCCACATACATCAGTATGTATTAGACCGAGCAACTCTCCCACCTGTTCACCTTTTCCTGTAAAAGGTAACTTAGCCATCTTGCCTTTTAAGCATGATTCGCATGTATCATATGAATCTAATTCAAACGATTCCAGAATTCCACATCAGTATAATTCTGACATGCATTTCTTGCTTACGTGACCAAGACGATAATGCCATATCTAGGAGGCTAATTGATTATCTTTTCGAGCACGCTTGTTGCTCGCTTCGATATTGCAAATGTCACTGGATACGTCCAACGTATAAATACCATTGCTTAAAGTTCCAGTTCCATAAAGAACGCCATTCAAAGTTATGTAACAACAATTATTACTAAAAGTTAAATGGTACCCATTTCTATTCAAACAAGAAATAGAAATGATGTTCTTTATCAACAAAGGAACATAAAAGCAATTGTCTAGTTCTATTACACGTCCTGTAGGGAGTTTCAACAAATATGTTCCGATGGCGAGTGCAGCAAGCTTTGCTCCATTACCAACACATAAATTTGACTCTCCCTTGACGAGTCTTCTTCTATTTCTTAGCCCATGTATGTCATTACATATATGTGAGCCACACCCAGTATCCAATATCCAAGTGTCTGAGGAAATAGAATGAAAATCAATAACGAAGATATCTAAAGAAAATGGGGCATCTGACGCCTTATTCTTCTTCACAGACTCAAGATAAATCTTGCAGTTTCTTCGCCAATGGCCCTCCTTGCCATAATGATGGCAAGTGTCCTTTTGAGCTGGTTTTGCCTTTTTAGCCTTTTTCTTCTTCCCCTTATGCTATTCCTTTGACTTTCTCTTAGAACCTTTCTTCGAGGAATCAACTAACAACACCATCCCCTACTCATGCTTCACATAAGGCTCCATAGTCTTCAGTATGTTGAGTAGTACCACAGATGAACCTTCTTGCATCTCAGAGGTGAAGAGGATCTTGGAGACTTCGAACCTTTCGAATCTCACTTGCTCATCAAACAACTCATAAAGATGAAGGACCATGGTATGAGCATCGATATGCCCATGCTGCTTCCGCAGCTTGGGTACCATTGTGGCTAGCATGATGCAACTCACAAGTTCAGAATCACTCACATGTTTTTGATAGGCCAACAATTGGTCCAGAGTTGCGTCATCACTAGGACAGGCGGAAAGAGGCTCTTCGAGGACATATGCAAGCTTTTCCACCTTAAGAACAATTCTCAAGTTTCTAAGCCAGTCCAAGAAGTTTGGCCCAGTCAATTTATTCGAATTCAAAATAGAGCACAAATTCAAAAACATCATGATCAAACAATTAATCTAGAAATACAAAACGAGCATATATGAGAAAGATGATTTAAAATGCATCAACATACATTCATAAATCCCATTCATTTTTCTAATTTCAAAAACCCCAAAATCACTTCGGGAGATTGTAGGTCCATCTCCGAATGGGCTGATATCCAACATAGATATGAACAACCTTGGAAAGAGTCCAACACACCATTTATAGCTACAATGGTAGATATCATATATATCGATTGCATATCAAATATATGAAACTATCACAAAGTGCTATCAACTAATTGAATGTTCACACATACATCGGATTGTTAACTCATTAATAAGTATGCATCATATGCATAACACCCAACTTCACCTCCCTTCACATCGACCTTGGAGGGAGTCCAACAAGCTGATGCTCTAGGTTAAAGCTAACCCATTAATCAAGACATAGTTTTAATATGGTTAGAGCGCATTCAACCAATTAGCTCGGCTTGGAGAGAGTCCAACAACCAAAGCTAACGATTGACCTCTGACTCTTACCATATTTGTATTAAACTATTCCATGGTTTGAACATGTTCGGGTTCGAGCCGGGCTTGGAGAGAGTCCAACAACCCAAACAAGAAACAGAACGCTGGTTCTTGTTAGTGAAAGCCCTAGAGCCAATCATGTGATGGTTGTTGTATAGACTTTGTTGTATCATATTCCTATTTATAAAGGCATTTCTTTATGATTATTATACTTACTTGTATTGGTGCTAAATAACTAAGTATATTGGCGTCCTTGAGTAGAAGGTTCTTATCTATATCAATCGATTGGTTGAATCGATAATGAGATGATATAGAGAACACGACTCTTAATCATTCCTAGTCAAGTATTAACATTCAGGGATAATGTTAATGCGAAGAGACTAGCATGTAGGTCAACTCGATGACTTGATCTCACAAGTCATGGATATGAGACATCAAGTTGACACATGGGTATGCATTGGAGAATGTATACTGTGTTGGTGCAATCGACCCAAGTCATTATTGACCAGACTCGAGAGGGACTCGAGTAGAGTTTTGATGTTAGACAATAGTTTACAATGTGGTTGGACCACAGGAGAGGGAGACTATTGAAAAAGTCCAAGTCGGTCATGATTGACCGGACACTTGGTGTGGAGAAGTCCAAGTTTGGTGACTTGGCAAGGACAAGTCCAAGTATGAATACTTGGCAAGGGAAAATCTAAGTCGGTCAAGGGAGACCAGACACTTGGTGTTGGAAAGACAAACAGGGAGTTGGCGAGGGAAGTCCTGGCAGGTCTGGGAGATCGTGCTTGGCAGTGAAGTCCCAGACGAGGAGTCTTGGCAGTGAAGTCCCGGAGGCGTGGCCTCTTGGAAGTGAAGTCCCGGACGAGGAGTCTTGGCAAGGGAAGTCCGGGAGGTGAGGCCTCTTGGCAAAGGTAGACCCAAGAGCATGACAATAGCCGATGAAAGCATTTGAAGGCTAGCGCAAGGATGAAGAGTCGTGGACTCGAGGGATCTGGGAGGCGTGAGGCTGATAGAAGTGGGTTGAAGGCTTAGATCTAGGCTTAGGGTGAGTATCAAGTATGAAGTAATCATACTTGGGGTGTTAAACCTCATTGTAGAGGTATAACAGTCGACTGGGCTTCGTTTGTAAGCAAGCGAAGCAATGGCTCAACGGCACCTCAAAGAGATCGGTGCCTCGGCCTCGATATCGATCGGGCGGTGCCTCGACTGGAGGTGGCGACTGGTGCCTCGACTCGACGGTCTAGAAGGAGGCTCAGAAGCGAGGCGCGCTCGACCAGTGCCTCGATTGGAGGCCAGTCGAGGCGGCACCTCGATTGGAGGACACGACTGATTTCAACACAGGTATGAAGACGACGGCACAGAAGCGAGGTGGCTCGACTGGCGCCTCGACTGGGGTCGCAGTCGAGGCGGCACCTCAACTAGTTTCTGACCGTTGGAGCTCGGGAGGTTTCGACGCAGATTTATAAGAAGAGGCTTTAGGGTTTCTTCAAGCCGCGATTATCAACTATTCTTTTGATGGTTTTGAGGGGTGATTTGAAGGGAGTGCTGCTGCATTTCAGGGCCTTCAAAGTCATCCCAAAGCAACCAACAATCAAGGATTCAAAAGCCCTAATCTGTAAAGAGTTTTTATTTGCTTTCTCTATTTGCTTTTGTATTTGTTGTAGTTGCTTATGGTATCTCGTTCTTATTGTTTGTAAGAGCCTTGTGAGAGGTTCTTCCACCTCCGGTGTTTTCACCGAGAAGGAGAAGAGATATAGTGGTGGTGTGCATCACTAGAGTCCGCTAGGGCTCGCCCGTGGAGTAGAAACTAGGGTTCCAAACCATGTAAAATCCTAAGTGTTGTGCTTGGTGTGTGTTTTGTATGTGTATCTGTATTTGTATTTGTGTTTCCGCTGTGTACTAATAATTATAGACAAGCACGACGATCGAAATCCATCAAGCGAACGAAATCGACGCAAAAAACTATTCACCCCCCCTCTAGCGATGCCAACGGTCCTAATAAGTGGTATTAGAGCAAGGTTTTTCTCTAAGAAGAAGGAGATGCACCAATATCAACATGTGACCTTCAATCGGACTAATCGCCGAGGGAGCTAAAGCTAGAGAAGATGGAATTTGAGGATGGATTTGGACGTGACGTTCGATTTCCACCGCCATATGGTTTCGGAGGATTTGCTCAATGGAAGATGATGACGGAATTCTTCTTCCAAGTGAACATAGAGGAGTGGTTTGCACTAACCGAAGGGTTCAAGACTCCAACGGACAAAAAGGGACGAGCTCTTGATCGGAGTAAATGGACTGAGGGGGAAGTCCAAAGATTTGAGGCAAATGAGAAGGTATTGAATATTTTAGTTAATTTAATACCTAACAATGTTTTGTGCAAATTAGGGAAGTTCATGGATGCAAAAGAATTATGGGGAAAGCTTGCTGAGCTCAATGGTGAAACTTCCATGATTCAAGAAGATGAGGAAAAATCCTAAGAGGAAATTATGGAAACCTCCATGCCAAGGATTGAGGGGGAGGTTAAATCTTCAACCCTGGAACAAGAGCAAGAGGAGCCTTCTACCTCGGGGAGAAATGAAGAAGAAGTACAAAAGTATCCAATCACTCAAGAAGGTAACTTAAATTTAATTGTTAAGGATAAAAGTCATATAACATATTTTGAGTGTAGGGAAGTAGGGCACTATAAGAGGAAATGCCCAAAGAAGGTTAAGAAAAGTCAACCGACACCAAAACCTCAAGAAAAGTCAAAGGATGCCGATTTCCCAATCAAGAAAAGCAAAGAGCACATTGTGTGCTTCAAGTGCAATCAACGGGGACACTACCGAAGTCAATGCCCTAAGGGGAAGAAGAAAGGGCAAGAGGGAGCATCACATGTAGGGGGAGCCTCCAAGGCAAACCCTAAGGTATATTTTAGTCATGCACTTTCAAACTTTAATATCAAAAAGCATGCTAGAAATAATATTAATTCACTTGCAATTGATCATGATAGTCATGCTAAAAACAACAAGTTTTATTGTTTAGGTGCTAAGCATGTAAATTTGTCTAAGGATAATGCTAGACTAACTCTACCCAAGGATAGGAGGGTAGAGAACAATAACCTGTTGGATCGAGCGGATCGCTAGAGGGGGGGGGGTGAATAGCGATAAAACTTTTTCTTCGAATTCATTCGATAGACAATTAAACATAGCGGAAAGATAAATGAATAAATAAACAAGACAAATGGATTTTTTACTTGGTTCATAGCCTTCGGCTACTACTCCAAGGCCCTAACAGTCCTAGACCGTGTACGGAGAGCAATTCACTAAAACACTCCTCGTTGGAGGTAGGAGTTAGACGATTACAAAAACCTTCGAAAGCAAAAGATAGAGAGACAAACCCTCTCTTCTATTAATGTAAAATGCAACGATAGAAAACCTTGATTAACAAAAAGAATTGCAATATTAATGAAACGACAAAATAATATTATACCAACAACTAGGAAATATAAATTAAGCTAGGGTTGTTGGAAGCACTTCGTCGTTGTAGAGTCGTCGGAGAGTCGTAGCATTGTGGAGGCTTTTGAGCACTTAGAGATTGATGAAAAACCCTAGGAGAGACCCTCCTTTTATAGCCCTTGAGCTCCTTTTCGAGAGGATCTTCAACCAATAGGAATTGGGCACAAGACTCCTTGAAAAATGGTGATAAAGCTTGACTCCTCGAGGATGATTATTGACCATCGGTTGAACTGATTTCTTGGCCGGTTGAACTGATGGCTCAGCAGTTGAACTGATCCTTGGCCGGTTGAACTGATGGCTCAACAGTTGAACTGATCCTTGGTCGGTTGAACTAATTTCCAGGCTTTTCGACTGTAATAAAGAGTTAGCTCGAAATATAAGTGAATTCGACGACCACTTGCCATCTGATCTCAACATAGACCTTCCATGGGAAGTCTTGGTCGGGTCATCGCCTAAGGATGTCCCCGTATGGAGGACTCGACCTTACTTATGCTCACTCACACGAGATTACCTCAACATTTACCTTTGAAGCCTTGCTTTTGGTCTCCACCTGATTCCTTTGGCTCCCTCCGAAGTCCTCCCGGTGTCGCCCGACCACTACGGTTCTCTCCAAGTGTCGCTGACCTTCGGCTTAGCTTAACATTTCTGCATACTTGATTCAGCTCGTAAGATAATGATATATCCTTGACTTTGTGTCTTTTGTCATAATCAAAATATAGGTTTGACTTAGGTGCCCCTGCACCAACAATCTCCCCCTTTTTGATCCTATGGCAAATTTATGCAAAGTGAAGGGAAAATATAAAGCAGAAAATGAATAAGATAAATGTTATGCTCATTTGTAGTGAACTCCCTCTTAACCTTCAGTGAGTTTTAAAACAAAAGTTTAATTTTCAAAAATTTAAATTTTGTTCTCCCCCTTAACTTATGCTCTTCTCCCCCTTTTGCCATGAATCAAAAAAGCTATGGGGTTTTATATAAAAAGTAGGGGTTTTTTAATAGAAAAGGTAGCATGCATAAAGATTATCTAACATGAGTCCAAGCATGTGTCTTGATTTAATTTGGTTCGAGGTATAGCCCTCTGCACCAACAATGTAAGTTTTTTGGAAACTAAGTTTGATTTTCAAAATACTTATAAAATTAGCTTTAAGTTCCACAATACTTATACGCTAATAACTTTTGAAAATATATAACCCTTAGGGTTAGTTTGCTCTCCCCCTTAATCAAATATATAAGGTATAGAAGAGATAGGGGGTGCTAAACATTGACCTAGAAGGTTGTATATTTAGAGTTTTGTCCGAGTATAAATAAACGTTTAAGCTCAATAGTTTGAAAAATAGATAGCATTTTTGAAAAGATTATGTAAATTGAAATTGTTCCTTATTCATCTCACCCATTCTAAGTGTCTTAGAATTGGTTCACCTTATATGTTGTGTGAAATGATTCTAATTTTATCTTGATTAAGTTTTAATGATTTGAAACTGGTCAACCTTGCGTTAGATTCGGATTTGATCCCGAGCTCATCAAGTCACCTTTTCAAGATCTTGGCTTCCAGGTCGTGGCGAGGCATAGGGGCCTTCTTTGTTCAGAAAAATGACTACTTTCTTAGACAAAGCCAATTTCGAGAAAATAGTAACTTGACTCACCTAAGACCACTTCCTGGTCCAACTAGTCTAGGATACGGTGAGATAGCTTCAGCTAGTTCCACTCGGTCAAGTGAACCGAACTAGATATGCCTTATCTAGCTCGAATGCACGAGACTCCGTTTTCCTAGCGTACTATCATCTCGCTGCGTCCTAGTACTATGTTATCAAGCATTGACGAGTTATAGTCCTATCTAACCATTCTAAAGAAAATAAGAGGTTTAGGTTACCGAATATACTATTTTGGTATTAGCTCCCCCTGGATCACTGAACCAATATGGTCTGGTCAAGTAATGAACTTGATCCTGAGGAATCCAAAACCTATTGGTCCTTATATGTGAGTTTAATAAAGTTTTCGGGACCCACGCTTGGACTCGATGATGACTATGGTTTACAATAGACATGTAAGATATATTCGTAGTCTTTGAGCTATATCCGAGTCCGGCTCTGTTGTACACGGCTCTCTGAGTTCCAAGAAGTCGGTTAAGATTCTTGGACCCCGTCGAGAACTTGTTTAACAGAGCTTTGAGCTCTTGGACTCGCCCTTTCAAGAGAGAGTTCTCTTCTTCAAGTTTTTCAACTCGAGTTGAGTCCTCCTCTTGAACTCGACTAGTCGAAGAGTTTAGGGGTGTCTCTTGTTTGAGGGTTTCAACCTCCTCAACCAAGGACTCAACCCTAGACTCGAATTTAGCTAATTTCCTAGTTAGAAATTTAATTGTATTGTAAAGCGTATGAATTAGTGACCGACTAACCTTGATTTTCTCTTTTGGCCCGGCTTTGAGTTGCTTCTCGAAGTAGTCCTCGAGTTCAGAGTCGGTGTTGCAATTATATTCGGATTCAGACTCTGACTCAGACTCTTTGGGTCTTGCCATGCATGCTATCCCGACGCCTTCTTTGTTGTCCCATGTAGCATGAAAAGCCTTCTTTTGATTTGATTTTAATTGTGCCCTCTTTTGGTTCTTTAGTAGCCTCCTTTCCCTCCGAACGATCTTTCGCACCACGTTCACTATTGCTTCCACCTTTTCAGATTTGGACTCTGATTCATCTTCAGGTTCGAGTCCATCTTTTTTCCTAGTAGGTGGCTTGCTTCTTTGTCCTGCAAGTAGAGCAATACCTCTCTTGGCCCAGACCACGTTAGTCTGCTCGTGAAGTTCAAACTCGGAAAATAACTCGTCTAACCTAAGCTTCGAAAGGTCCTTAGAGACCTTGTAGGCATCGACCATGGATGCCCACAAGGTAGTCCTAGGAAAAGAATTAAGAACGTACCTTAGGAGGTCACAGTTTTCGACCTTGTAATGCGATAGTGTGCGTGCCAGTTGACAATGTTCTGGACGCGAGCATGTAGTTGTGTCACCGTCTCGTGTTCCTGCATCTTAAGGTTATACAACTTATTGAAAAGAAGGTCACGTTTACATACCTTAGCATCAGACGTTCCTTTGTGTAGCTCGATTAATTTGTTCCACAGGTCCTTTGCGCTGATGAAGGGTCCGATGTGGTTGAGCTCCTCTTTGGACAGACCGCACTGCAACATTTGGGTCGCCTTTGCATCGGCTTCGATTTGCCTCTTGGTTGCATTGGTCCACTTGTTGAAATCCAAGGGCTCGCCTTGATCATTGGTGGGTAGAGCAAAGCCGGTTTGGATGATTATACAAGTCTCAACTTATGTTTTTAGAAAACACTCCATTCGACCTTTCCAATAACGGAAATCATCTCCGTTAAAGAACGGAGGTCAGATGGTGCTGTACCCCTCAATGTGGGCCATTTGGAAGGAAAACCTTGCACAAAAAAAAAACAAAACACGAAAGAGGTTCCAAGACTTTGCCTCAGATTAGCAATGTAGGAAATGAAAAGAAACAAAAGGAATATACGAGAAATAACCAACTAAAATCAAAGATGAGCACTTACAACCTTTGATGTCCCTGAAAGGGTAATAAATGTCAGTTTTTGGGGATGAATGCAGCTTGTTACGAGATTAAACCCCTTGTAAGAAGTGTAGATCTCTTAGAGAGCTTCGTTTTAGTAGGTAGCCTGTTTCGTGAGTCAACTTGTACGAAAAGTTATGCCCGTTTTACCGTCGGCTACTCCAAAAGCGAATACTTGCAAATCAAAACCAAAAGAAAAGTACCATGACTTCGTCTTGGATTAGTAGTGCGGGAGAAAATTTAAATGAATGAAAAAAGATCTTTAAAATTCAAAACAAACCTGCTAGATTGGTGGTTTCACCAAATCTTACCGCCCCCGACTCCGATACCAATTGTTGGATCGAGCGGATCGCTAGAGGAGGGTGAATAGCAATAAAACTTTTTCTTCGAATTCGTTCGATAGACAATTAATGCAGCGGAAAGATAAAAGAATAAATAAACAAGACAAAATGATTTTTTAATTTGGTTCAGAGCCTTGGCCATTACTCCAAGGCCCTAACGGTCCTAGACCGCATGAGGGCAATTCACTAAAACACTCCTCGTTGGAGGTGGGAGTTAGACGATTACAAAAACCTTCGAAAGCAAAAGATAGAGAGACAAACCCTCTCTTCTATTAATATAAAATGCAACGATAGAAAACCTCGATTAACAAAAAGAATTGCAATATTAATGAAACGACAAAATAAGATTATACCAACAACTAGGAAATATAAATTAAGCTAGGGTTGTTGGCAGCACTTCGTCGTTGTAGAGTCGTCGGAGAGTCGTAGCATTACGGAGGCTTTTGAGCACTTAGAGATTGATGAAAAACCCTAGGAGAAGCCTCCTCCTTTATAGCCTTTAAGCCCTCATCGAATGGGTCTTCAACCAATAGGAATTGGGCACAAGACTCATTGAAAAATGGTGATAAAGCTTGACTCCTCGAGGCTGATTATTGACCATTGGTTGAACTGATTTCTTGGCCGGTTGAATTGATGGCTCATCAGTTGAATTGATCCTTGGCCGGTTGAACTGATGGCTCAACAATTAAACTGATCCTTGGCTGGTTGAACTGATTTTCAGACTTTTCGACTGTAATAAAGAGTTAGCTCAAAATATAAGTGAATTCGACGGCCACTTGCCGTTCGATCTCAACATAGACCTTCCATGGGAAGTCTTGGTCGGATCATCACCTAAGTGTTAGGGCAATCTCTTGCCATGATATGGTTTTGATGTGTGCGGCAAAGGATTTAAGTTAGAGTGTTATTATGATTTGATATGTGCATTGGAGTCTTGTAGGGCTTAGTAATTCGCACATGGAGCCTTGGAGAGTTTCACCTCTCATGACTCGGTCCTTGAGTCGGTGAAGGATGGCTTTGCGGAAGCCGTGCGCTTGGAGCATCCGAGGGACCGCCGGACGAGGAGATTGGAGTGAAGCCGGAGGAAGTAGACTTCAGGGCAAGATGCGAAGGATGGCACTGCAGAGCCGTGCGCTTGGTGCATCCGAGGGACATGGCCGGACGAAGATAACTTCAAAGGCGAGGGACTCCGAGAGATGAGAGTGAGGGAATGTAACCTGGGAAGGGGTAGTAGCTCTTAGGTGAAACTTGGCCATTTGGCTAAGTGTCGGATGGGATTTCCCGACATCAGTTGACTACTATATTAATGGTAGTCGACTACTCTAAGTTGACGGTGACTCGACTAGTGTTCGAGTCCGGTTCAATGGATCATTGCCATGGAATGGCGATCGGCAGATTCCTGATTGGTGATGAAGGCATCACCGACCGGGTCGCAAGAGTTTCGGCCACAGAATGGAGTCGAGCTCGCGGAGCACTCGACTGATCGAGCATCAGTCGACTGATGGCCATATCAGTCGACTGATGCCAGTGCCGTTGGATGAAATCTAACGTGGAAAGGAGCCATTATTGGGCAATGACTACAGGACCAGTCGACTGATAGGGACATCAGTCGACTGCTCCTGTGTCAACGGGAAGAAACCCTCTTCCTCTATAAAGAGGAATGGTGTGGGGTTTTGGGAGGCTAATGCTTATGCTCTAATCTTCTCCCAAAGTTCCCTAAAGCTTTCCATCCTCTTACTTGAGTTTATTTCCATTATATTTGTAAGAGGAGTGTTTTTGTGTAAAAGAGGTTACCTCCACCTAGCTTTGTGCAAAGGAGAGATCTAGTGAAAGATTAAGGAGTGATTCACCTTGGACGAATCAGACCGTGGATTAGCGGCGTAGCCGTGAACCACGTTACATCTTGGTGTTTGCATTGTTTGTATTCTTGTGTATCTTTTGCTTTGTCTTTATCTATTTGTATTTGCATATTCCGCTTGCACTAACATTTTGTAGACGAGCAAATTACGTTATCCAACGATTGAGGGCTATTCACCCCCCTCTAGCCGGCCGATCGATCCCCTACAAGTGGTATCAGAGCCAAGGAAAGCTTGTCGAGGACTAACTGCCACAACAAGCACATTCAAGAATGGCCGACTCTAATATTCATCCGCCAAAGTTCGAGGGGGAATTCTCTTGGAAGAAAAAGAGAATGGAGGTATTCTTTGAAACTGACTTTGAAATTTTATTAATAATGGAAAACATTTTCGAGATGCCTAGGAATGAAGATGGGGAGCCATTGGAGAAAGCAAGGTGGAGCAAGAGGCAAAGGGAAGAATACTTGGCAAATTCAAAGGCCAAGCACCACCTCTACAATGTGCTTCCCCAACAAGAAGTGAATAGGATAGGAGAATGCTCTAGTGCAAAGGAGATGTGGGAGAAGCTAGTAGAACTTCATGAAGGTACCTCGGAGGCTAAACTTGCAAGGAGAGACCTCCTCCGCTCCCAACTATCCAACATAAAATTAGAAAAGGGAGAAAAGGTAACCTCTTTACATTCTAGATTTAAAGAGATTTTAATTGGGCTAACAAGTGTAGGAGAAAAACTTTCAAACCGGGACATGCTTATGAAAGCAATCGATGCTTTTCCCCGGTCATCAAAATGGAGCTCAATGGTGGACTCCTTCTATATGTCCAAGAACTTAGAAGTAAGTACTTTGGAGGAGTTTTTCTAAACCATGGAGCTTCATGAAACAAGACTTGAAGGAATAATAGAAGAGCCAAGAATCCAACCTTCAAGAGGAGTAGCATTTTTGGCAAACAAAGGGAAGAAGAAGATAGAGATCCCCTCCTCCTCCGATGATGAAGCATCCTCCTCATCCTCCTCCATGGATAGCACGGAAGAAGCATATATGGTAAGGAGGGTAAGGCGTGCATTAAAAGGTTTTCAATTTAATAAATCTAATGATAGGAGGAGAAGACCAAGGGGAAAGGTCATTTGTTACAATTGCCAGGAGAGGGACACATAAGGGACAATTGTCCCTCTTGAACAAAAGCAAGGAGGAGAAGAGAAAGAAGGAAGAAAAGAAGAAGAAAAGGGAGCAAGAAGAAAAGGAAGAAGAGAAGAAGGCAAAGGAAAAGGGGAAGGCCAAAGCACAAAGCATTAAAAGCAAGGACTTGGGATGACCCTTCCTCCTCCTCCTCATCATCCGAGGAAGAAAACACATTTGTCACCAACTTAGCATTGATGGCATTTGACGACTTGGATTGCTCCTCCTCCGAAAATGAAGGATCAAGTTCAAGTGAAGAGAGCTCAAGTGAAGGGGGAGTCTCCTCTACCTCCTCATCCGAAGAAGAGGACATGAAAACTATGGTAACTAACCTTTCACCTAGTAAAATAGTTTATATGATTTCTAGCCTCACTAAGGACCTATTTAGAGCAAAGAAAAAGAATAAAAGCATGCTTGATCAAATTAAGGAATTAGAAGAAAAATTAGAAAAAGCATGTCTTAATGATAATAATGAGGATGCATGCTCACATGATCTTTATGTGCCATTAGATGTTAATGATGCATGCATAGAAGAAAATAGGGCTTTAAGGGAAAAGGTAGACTATTTGACAAAAGCCCTAGAAAAATTCACTATTGGCTCAAACACCTTGAACATGATCATAGGGAGCCAAAGAGCAAGTTTTAACAAAAAAGGCCTAGGATATAAGGAAAAGAAAAATGAAAAGGCCTATAAATGCCTAATTGCAAGGGGACAAGATAAGAAGAAGGTAATAGCTAGAAAATGGATTCCTAAGGAATTTCTAGTGAACCCCATAGGCAAGAATTTGTATTGGGTTCCAAAATCCATCCTTAACGGTTAGAAAAACCCTAGGATAGTCAACCATATGGACTTGACCTATATCATATTTTTAGTTGACTTAGGATGGTGGGACAACATTTTTGAAATAGTGTTAGGTGATGATAATGCACCTATAAGTAGATAACTCATGCTTTAGGTGATATTTGCCCTATTATCATGATGAAGTACCTAATGCATGATAACAATTTGATGAATATATGTGTTTCATGATCATAATGTGAAATTAATTCATATGCATCTTTATGATCATGTGGAATGATAGGATGATACTTAACCTTGATAGAATTGCATGAAAATAATGGTTAAGTACATACAAATACCTTTAGGATACATCTCACACTCACAATAGGATACCTTGATTGAAAACTTAGCATGATGAGATGTTAGGATGATACAAATGTCCACTAGTACCTATGGTATTTAGATGGCCATTAAAGGTATCAAAATAGCAATAATAGACCAATCATGGGGAAGGCTTATGTTTAATTCATAGACATATTTCCCAAAGATCATGGTTGGATATTTCATATGTTTTCAAAACAATTTCTTACCTTAAAATCCATGTATTCATGTTTTGAAACAATCCAAAACAAAACTAGGTGTTAAAATGGATACTAACATGATCAAAAACCTAGTGGTTTTTAAAGTTTTTGGATTTTTGGCAAATATGTGAAAATACAATGATTGTTCATGAAAAATTATTTTTCATTGATAGATATACTTACAAGAAATATGTTCCCCAAATTTCATGATTTTTCGAATTTTATAGATTTTCTAATGCATTTCTGAAATTCTCCAAAATCCCGAAAAACTTGTGCGATCATTGGTAGTCGAACGATCATTGGTAGCCTAATAATAATATGCCCAATAACCTTTTGTATCAAATTTTAAGGCATGTTTTGGTTTTTGTTTACCTCTAGACTTGATGCCATGTTTGTATAAACATTGTTTATTATTTTTGATGGTGTCAAAGGGGGAGAAATGTTATGTTTAAGTAAGGGAGAATAGTTTAAGTAAGGGGGAATATATGTAGGGGGAGTTTCATGTATTAAGGGGGAGAGTTGCTAATCATGTTTATTTACATGCTTTCCTCTCTTAATAGTTTTATCAAATGTTTTTACCTAACTTAAACGGATTGCCACACATCAAAAAGGGGAAGATTGTTAGGGCAATCTCTTGTCGTGATATGGTTTTGATGTGTGTGGCAAAGGGTTTAAGTTAGAGTGTTATTATGATTTGATATGTGCGTTGGAGCCTTGCAGGGCTTAGTAATTTGCACATGGAGCCTTGGAGAGTTTCACCTCTCATGACTCGGTCCTTGAGTCAGTGAAGGATGGCTTTGCGGAAGCCGTGCGCTTGGAGCATCCGAGGGACCGCTGGACGAGGAGCTTGGAGTGAAGCCGGAGGAAGTAGAATTCAGGGCAAGATGCGAAGGATGGTGCTGTAGAGCCGTGCGCTTGGTGCATCCGAGGGACGTGGCCGGATGAAGATAACTGTTGGATCGAAGCGGATCGCTAGAGGGGGGGGGGTGAATAGCGATAAAAACTTTTCTTTTAAAATGTTCGATAGACAATTAAACGCAGCGGAAATGTAAATAAAACCTAAATGAGACAAATAGTTTTTTTACTTGGTTCGTAGCCTTCGGCTACTACTCCAAGGCCCTAACGGTCCTAGACCGTGTATGGAGGGCAATTCACTAAAACACTCCTCGTTGGAGGTAGGAGTTTTACGATTACAAAAGCCTTCGAAGCAAAAAGATAGAGAGACAAACCCTCTCTTCTATTAAAGTAAAATGCAACAAAAAAACCTCGATTGAAAATAATTGCAGTATTGAAAGCAATAACAAATTAAGATTATACCAAAAACTAAACAAAAGAAATTTTAAGCTAGGGTTCTTGGCAGCACTTCGTTGTTGTAGAGTCGTCGGAGAGTTGCAGCGTAACGGAGGCTTTTGAGCACTTAGAATTGATGATCATGTTGGGTTTCCGGCACCGCGGCGTTTGTGTGTTCGATCATGTTTCGTAAACATGAACACAGCGGAAGCAATTAAAAATAATAAATCTATATTTATTACAACACACACAACACACGCATGCATATTACAACAAGTGTAGACATAACCGTAAATTAAAATTTGCAATAAAAGAAATTATCTACGTTATACCTTTTGTATGACGTGTAGCGGGAATGGCATCAACCGGAACGATCCTCGTAAGAATCGTCTCTATCCGTATCCATGCCGAGCTCCTCGGGATGACTTCGCTAAGTCACGAGCTTCGTCTTCGTACGGGTTACTAGCCTCGTGTTGAAGACGACGTGATCGAGAGATGATCACGATCCGAATCCAAATTCGGATCCTAACACGAGTTCTCAAAACTCGCTTCTCCGGAGAGGTATTCGTCAACCGTTTGACGAATCCTTCGTCCTCCACCTTAGAGGATTACCGGAGATCAAATCCCCGGTAAGTTAGGCGCTATCGGAGCACTAACCGTCGTCCAAACGACGCTCCGACAACAAAGAAACAAGCTGTCCGGAAAAACTGGACAGCTTTTGGTGGAGGAATAGAGGCTGGCCAAGGAGAGATTGAAGCTCACCTTATCACCGAACCTAGAGGAGATCACCGGAGGGTCGCCAGAGGTTCACCGGCTGAAGCTTGGTCGCCGGCAACAAGTTGGACGGCGGCACAAGAGGTTGTGCGGCGGCACACCTAGGGTTGGCGCCGACTAGTGGAGGAGAGGGAGGGGGCGGCACAACTAGGTTGGGCGACAACTCCAATTAGGGTTATAGGATTAGGGTTTAAGCCCTATTTTATAGAGAACTAATTCTCTTAATGGTTAATGGATCATATCCATAAAGCCCGTTAACCCGCTCCATTAAGATAAGTTAAAATAAACCAAACCATGATGGTTTATTTTAAGTTAAAACGAACCGAACCAACCTTTGGTTCATTCGTTTAATATAAACCAAACCCTTTGGTTTATTTTAATCCATTGGATTAGAACCAAACCATTTTGGTCCATCCATTATGTCTTCATAAGACACGGCCCATCCACGCTTCCATTGCGACTGAAACAATTTCATGCTCGCTTTATGTTTGGTCCAACCAAACATAGTTTCTCTCGGTCTGAGAATCCCATTCTCAAGCTCGTTTTAAATCCTTTGGATTACACTCGTTGTGCGTGTGACCAAATAGGTTCTCGGGTTATGTTGGCCGTCTATAATTAACCATTAATTATAGAACGATCATGAGTGGCACCTAGTAGTACATCATGATCCCCAATTAACCGAAAAGATCAACGGTTGATCCAGAACTATTTCTGAAACCCTTCAGAGCTCGATTAATCGCCCCATTCCCTTCACTCATCTTATACCCACTTGGTTCAGACATGGTCTATTGGTCCCCACTAGGTGACTTACTCACCTAGCCCAAGTATCATTTCCTCTCCTACGATTCTAGTTACTCCACATGTATCGAAGAGTACCTTACTCTAAACATGTAATGCTTTGGCCAAAGACTTTAGTAA
The DNA here is from genome assembly GCA_025175895.1 of Wurfbainia villosa. Classification (NCBI taxonomy): domain Eukaryota; kingdom Viridiplantae; phylum Streptophyta; class Magnoliopsida; order Zingiberales; family Zingiberaceae; genus Wurfbainia; species Wurfbainia villosa. The sequence goes on from CM045990.1 coordinate 76,546,518, forward strand.
AATGACGAGGCCATGGGTATACATCTCCTCGCAAGGAGTGGTGAATCCTTTATAGGCTATTCAAACACCTTCGATCACTTCGACTTATACCCAATCATCCCGGGTCCACATCTCCTTAGAGATGTTTGCTTAAGATGTCAAAGCATAAGTCTCCATGATCAAGATGACTTGAATACTGCAAGTCAAAGGAACATCGCACTTAAGCCACAGTAAGAACTTCATTGACATATCTATATATGCAGAGAACCATATGAAGTCTTACGGCTGGTCACTCCAATGAACTAGTTACCATAACTAGCATCCACGATTAACTCCGGACATCACAATGTCTCGGCCAAAGGTGAGAATCAATTTGCTTGGATACACCAAGGAGTATACCTTGCTAGTCTCGTAATTGATGGTGTCCAAATCCATCAATTCATCGACTAGGATAATTAGATACATCACAATTACACATGTAGAGATACTCACTAGTTGTGATCCAATCACAAATTCTCTCATCGTGAATCGTATCGTGGACATTGATAAATGAGTTTAAGATCCAATCAAATACATTAAACATGTATACTCAAATAGTGAATCTTCATTTATCATATATATGGTTCATACATAAGGCGATTGCCTTAGGACATCTCTCATATATTACTAACAGACTCCCACCTTGCCTAATGCCAATCGCTACGGTATCCAATACCATAAGCTCTAACATGACCCTCAAACTTACTTTGAGGTAATGCTTTAGTCAAAGGATCCGCTAAGTTCCTTTCAGTGGGAATTTTATCGATTTGTATTTCGTTCCTACTGATGATCTCTCTGATAAGATGATAGCGGCGAAGCACATGTTTGGATCGCTGATGAGACCTTGGCTCTTTCGCCTGTGCAATTGCTCCATTGTTGTCGCAGTAGACCGGTATTGCTTCAACAATGGCCGGAATCACACCAAGTTCATGAACGAACTTCTTGATCCAAATCGCTTCCTCTTTGCTTGCCGCAATATACCTCGCGTGGTAGAATCCTCTCTTGTTTGGAACTTTTCCAACTCACTGCGCCCCCATTCAAGGTGAACACGTATCCAGACTGAGACCTGGAATCATCCTTGTCTGTCTGGAAGCTGGCATCCGTATACCCGCGTATCACCATGTCCCCTTTGTTAGTAATATATGAGAGATGTCCTAAGGCAATCGCCTTATGTATGAACCATTTATATGATAAATGAAGATTCACTATTTGAGTATACATGTTTAATGTATTTGATTGGATCTTAAACTCATTTACTGAATGTCACGATACGATTCACGGCATGAGAGAATTTGTGATTGGATCACAACTAGTGAGTATCTCTACATGTGTAATTGTGATGTATCGGAATTATCCTAGTCGATGAATTGATGGATTTGGACACCATCAATTCATCCGAGACTAGCACGAGGTATACTCCTTGGTGTATCCAAGCAGCTGATTCTCACTGGCTGGAGACATAGTGATGTCCGGAGTTAATCGTGGATGCTAGTTATGGTAACTAGTTCATTGGAGTGACCAGTCGTAAGACTTCATATGGTTCTCTGCATATATAGATATGTCAATGAAGTTCTTACTGTGGCTTAAGTGCGATGTTCCTTTGACTTGCGGTATTCAAGTCATCTTGATCATGGAGACTTATGCTTTGACATCTTAAGCAAACATCTCTGAGGAGATGTGGACCCGGATGATTGGGTATAAGTCGAAGTGATCGAAGGTGTTTGAATAGCCTATAAAGGATTCACCACTCCTTGCGAGGAGATGTATACCCAGGGCCTCTCGTCGGATTGTTACTAAAGTCTTTGGCCAAAGCATTACATGTTTAGAGTAAGGTACTCTTCGATACATGTGGAGTAACTAGAATCCGTAGGACGAGGAAATGATACTTGGGCTAGGTGTGACGTAGTCAGCCTAGTGAGGTGACACAATAGACCATGTCACGAACCAAGTGGGTATAAGATGAGTGAAGGAATGGGGCACGATTCATTCGAGCTCTTGAAGGGTTTGAAATAGTTACGGATCAAGTTGATCTTTTCGGTTAATTGGGGATCATGATGTACTACTAGGTGCCACTCATGATCGTTCTATAATTAATGGTTAATTATAGGCGGCCAACATAAACCGAGAACCTATTTGGTCACACGCTGCGAGTGTAATCCAAAGGATTTAAAGCGAGCTTGAGAATGGGATTCTCGGCCAAGAGAAACTATGTTTGGTTGGACCAAACATAAAGCGAGCATGAAATTGTTTGATCATGCAATGGGCGTGGATGGGCGTGTCTTATGAAGACATAATGGATGGACCAAAATGGTTTGGTTCTAATCAATGGATGAGAATAAACCAAAGGGTTTGGTTTATTTTAAGCGAATGAACCAAAGGTTGGTTCGGTTCGTTTTAACTTAAAATAAACCATCATGGTTTGGTTTATTTTAACTTATCTTAATGGAGCGGGTTAACGGGCTTTATGGATATGATCCATTAACCATTAAGAGAATTAGTTCTCTATAAAATGGCTTAAGGGATTGTTAAACCTAACTAATCCAATCATCCAAACCCTAGCCCCCAACACATTGTTGCCCAACCAGTGGTGTTGCCGCCACCTAGCTCCTCCAACCGGCCCGTAAGGCGGCTTCCTTCCTCTCGCCGAGCTGCTGCCTAAGAGTTCGGCGATCCTCCTTAGGTTTGGCATCAAGGTGAGCACTTGCTTCCTTTGTTGGCCTCCTCCACCAAGCTGTCCAGTTTTCTGGACAGCTTCTTCTCCTCTCGTCGGGCGTCGTTTGGGCGGCGGTTAGTGCTCCGACAGCGGCTAAACATACGGGATTTGATCTCCGGTAATCCTCTGAGTGGAGGGCGAAGGATTCGTCAAGCGGTTGTGAATACCTCTCGGAGAAGCGAGTTTTGAGGAACTTCGTTTTGGATCGAATTTGGATTCGGATCGTGATCATCTCTCGATCACGTCGTCTTCAACACGAGGCTAGTAACCCGTCGAAGGAAGCTCGTGACTTAGCGAAGTCATCCCGAGGAGCTCGGCGTGGATACGGATAGAGGCGATTCTTACGAGGATCGTTCGGTTGATGCCGTTCCGCTACACGTCATACGGAAGGTATAACGTAGTTTAATTTCCTTTTATTGCAATTTTAATTTACGGTTATGTCTACACTTGTTGTAATAGCATGCGTGTGTTGTGTGTGTTGTAATAAATAGGTATTTATTATTTTATTGCTTCCATTGTGCTCATGTTCTGAAACATGATCGAACACACACTGCCGATGATCTTGAAACCCAACAATGGTATCGAGCCCAGGTTGTGTTTCGACATAATCGTAAATGGTTTGCGATAGTCATAATGTATTTCTGGAAATTTTCTAATTTTGGAAATTTAGAAGTATTTATGGAAATTTTTCAATTTTGGAAAGTCTAGAAGTATTTATGAAATCTTCCACTTTTGGAAAGTTGGAAGTATTTATGGAAATTGATATTTTCCATAAATAAAATATTTGATTAGATTCTGGAAATTTGTTTCCTAATTTAATCATGATTTGATTTGAAATCAAATCTTAAAATATTTTATTTCCATAAGTAGTTTTAATGATTTAGGAAATTGGTTTCCTAAATAGATTTTCCTTAATCAAATAATTCCATGAATAAAATATGTGATTAGATTTGGAAATTTGTTTCCTAATTTAATTATGATTTGATTTGGAGAATCAAATCTTAAACATATTTTATTTCCATAAATAGTTATGACATATAAGGAAATTATAAACATGACATAATTGTATGCCATGTAATTGCATTAGATGCATAACATTATGCCATGCGTGTCGTGACATGTAGATGTATGCCATGTATGCCATGCCATGTAGATAATAGTTATTTGCATGCAAAGAGGATGAGACATAAAAAACCTTAATCAATATTAAAGCCTACACCTTCCATTAATATGGTTAGAACCAGAGTTCTGTTTCTTGTTTGGGTTGTTGGACTCTCTCCAAGCCCGGCTCGAACCTGAATATGTTCAAACCATGGAATAGTTTAATACTAATATGGTAAGAGTCAGAGGTCAATCGTTAGCTTTGGTTGTTGGACTCTCTCCAAGCTGGGCTAATTGGTTGAATGCACTCTAACCATATTAAAACTATGTCCCGATTAATGGGTTGGCTTTAACCTGGAGCATCGGTTTGTTGGACTCTCTCCAAGGTCGATGTAAAGGGAGGTGAAGTTGGGTGCTATGCATATGATGCATACTTGTTAATGTGTTAACAACCCGATGTATGTGTGAACATTCAATTAGTTGATAGCACATTGTGATAGTTGCATATACGTGATATGCAATCGGTATAGATGATACCTACCATCGTAGTTATGAATGGCTTGTTGGACTCTCTCCAAGGTTGTTCATAACTATGATGGATATCAGCCCATTCGGAGATGGACCTACGATCTCCCGAAGTGATTTTGGGGTTTTTGAAATTCGAAAAAATGAATGGGATTTATAAATGTATATTGATGCATTTTAAAATCATCTTTCTCATATATGCTCGTTTTGTATTTCTAAGTTAATATATTGATCATGATGTGTTTGAATTTGCGTTCCATTTTGGATTCAAATAAATTGACTGGGCCGAACTTCTTGGACTGGCTTAGAAACTTGAGAATTGTTCTCAAGGTGAAAAGCTTGTGTATGTCCTCGAAGCGCCTCTTCCCGCCCGTCCTAGTGACGATGCAACTTTGGACCAATTGTTGGCCTATCAGAAACATGTGAGTGATTCTGAACAAATGAGTTGCATCATGCTAGCCACGATGGAACCCAAGCTACAGCGGCATGAGCATATGGATGCTCATATCGTAGTCCTTCATCTTTGTGAGTTGGTTGATGAGCAAGTGAGATTGAAGGTTCGAAGTCTCAGCTCCTCTTCACCTCTGAGATGCTAGGAGGTTCATCGTGTCTTGCTCAATATCTTTGAAGGCTGTGGAGTCTTCGAGAAGCATGGCGAGGGGCCAGTCTTTGTTAGTTGATTCCTCGAAGAAAGGTTCTAAGAGGAAGTCAAAGGAACAAGAAGGAAGAAAGAAGAAGGCTAAGAAGGTAGAACTAGCACAAAGGAAACTTGCCATCATTATGGCAAGGAGAGCCATTCTTGAAGAAAGTGCAAGATTTATCTTGAGTCCGTGAAGAAGAATAAGGCATCGGATGCCCCATCTTCTTGATATCTTCTTTATTGATTGTCATTCTATTTCCTCAAACACTTGGGTATTGGATCTGGGTGTGGCTCACATATATGTAATGACATACATGGGCTAAGGAATAGAAGAAGACTCGTCAAGGAGAGTCAAATTTGCGTGTTGGGAATGGAGCAAAGGTTCTTTCTCGCCATCGGGCGTATTTGTTGAAACTCCCTGCGGGACTTGTCTTAGAAGGGACAATTGCTTTATATATTCCTTCGTTGATAAAGAACATCATTTCTATTTCTTGTTTAAATAGAAATGGTTTCCATTTGACTTTTAGTAACAATTGTTGTTACATAACTTTGAATGGAGTTCTTTATGGATTGGAACTTTAAGCAATGGTGTTTATCGTTGGGCGTATCGGTGACATTTCAATATCGAAGCGAGCAACAGCGTGCTCGAAAGGATAATCACATAGACTCTATATGTGGCATTGTCGTCTTGGCCATATAAGCAAGAAGCGCATGTCGAATTACACGATGTGGAATTCTGGAATCGTTGAATTGGATTCATACGATACATGCGAATCATGCTTAAAGGCAAGATGACTAAGTTACCTTTCTTGGAAAAGGTGAGCAGTGGGAGAGTTACTAGGTCTAGTACATACTGATGTATGTGGACCTATGTCAACTCAAGCATTAGGAGGCTATAGCTACTTCATTACCTTCACCGATGATCACTCACGGTTTGGGTATGTGTTCTTGATGAAACACAAGTCTGAAGCCTTTGAAAGGTTCAAAGAATTCAGAAATGATGTAGAGAAACAACATGACAAGAGTATTAAAATACTTCGATCGGATCGAGGTGGTGAATACTTAAGTCAAGAGTTTCTTGATTATCTAAGAGACAATGGCATATTGTCTCAATGGACTCCGCCCTATACACCACAGCATAATGGTGTATCTGAGAGGCGTAACCGGACCTTGTTGGACATGGTCAGGTCAATGATGAATCATGCGACTCTTCCCAAGTCCTTTTGGGGTTATGCACTTCAGACAGCTGTTTACTTGTTAAACAGAATGCCTACCAAGGTAGTCTCAACTACTCCATATGAGATATGGAATGGTAAGAAACCTCATGTATCTTACTTGAAGATATGGGGTTATCACCTTATGTGAAGCGAATTGTATCGGACAAATTGGATGCTAAGTCGATAAATGTCTATTTATTGGATACCCTAAGGAAACAAGGGTTACCAATTCTATCATCTGTGGAACAAAAGGTGTTTGTTTCAAGGCATCTTTGTGTTTCTAGAGAAAGAGTTTCTCTTGCAAGAAAGCAGTGGGAGTGTCGTCGAGCTTGAGGAGGCTCGAGAGACTCAAATAGACATTGATGAGATACACGGTGAAGCACCTGACAGTAACTCAGATGAGCAATCAATTTGGACCTATTGTAACACCACATCTTCGTAGATCTGGTAGAACACGCAATATTCACGAGAGATATGGATTTCTCGTAAGTGAATCGAGCGACGTGTTACTCATTGATGATGAGAGCCTACGGTTATGAAGAAGTCTTGACAAGTTGAGAAAGGGATAAGTGGCTTGGTGCCATGAAGTCGGAAATGGATTCCATGTACGAAAACCAAGTTTGGAACTTGGTTGACCCACTGAAGGCATAAAGCCTATAGGGTGCAAGTGGGTTTTCAAGAAGAAAACCGACATGGATGGTAATGTGATTACCTATAAGGCTAGATTGGTGGCGAAAGGATATCGTCAAAAGCAAGGTGTTGATTATGACGAAACCTATTACGTATGCTATCTTAAATCCATTCGGATGCTCCACGGCCCATAGCGGCTCATTATGATTATGAGATATGGCAGATGGATGTGAAAACAGCTTTCCTTAATGGAAACCTGCTCGAGGACGTGTATATGATACAGCCTGAGGGTTTCACATCGGTTGATAAAACCAAGGTATGCAAATTGCGGCGATCCATTTATGGATTGAAGCAAGCATCCGAGGCTGGAATATCCGTTTTGATGAGGCGATCAAAAGTTTGATTTCTCACAAAATCGACGAACCTTGTGTGTACAAGAAGGTTAGTGAGTGCGATCGTGTTCCTAGTATTGTATGTCGATGACATATTACTTATAGGAAGCGATGTGTCAATCTTCTGATCGATTAAGGTTTGGTTATCAGACATTCTCCATGAAAGACACAGGAGAAGCAACCTACATCCTTGGGATTAAGATCTATAGAGATAGATCGAAGCAGTTGGTCTTGGTCTTCGATCTACATATATAGGCCGAGTGCTAAAGAGGTTTAGCATGTCGGAATCCAAGAAAGGTTTCCTACCCATCGGGCATGGGGTACACCTTTGAAGTCTATGTGTCGCGGAAGGGATTTGCATGAGTAAGATTCCCTATGCATCGCAATAGGATCTATCATGTATGCTATGTTATGTCTGAGGCCCGATGTATCGTATGCTCACGAGTGTCACGGCGGATACATCGATCGAGGAATGGATCATTGGGTATTAAGAATCCTTAAGTACTTGAGAAGAACTAAGGATGTGTTCTAATATATGGAGAAGGGTACATGGTGATACGTGGGTATCACGGATGCGGCTTCGAGACGGACAAGGATGATTCCATGTCTTGATGCAGGTATGTATTCACCTAGAATGGGCGCAATAAGTTGGAAAGGTTCCAAGCTTGACACTATAGCGGATTACGCCACTAAGGCGAGAATACGTTGCGACTTTAGGCGGCAAAAGGCGGTTTGGATCAAGTAGTTCATCTATGAACTTGATGTGGTCTCATCGATGATCCAAACATGTGCCGCCGCTATCATCTTATCGGAGAGATCATAAGTAGGAGCGAAATACAAATCAGAAAATTCCCCTTTGAAAGGAACTTAGCGGATCCTTTGACTAAAGCATTACCTCAAAGTAAGTTTGAGGGTCATGTTAGAGCTTATGGTATTGGATACCGTAGCGATTGGCATTAGGCCAAGTGGGAGTCCATTAGTAATATATGAGAGATGTCCTAAGGCAATCGCCTTATGTATGAACCATTTATATGATAAATGAAGATTCACTATTCGAGTATACATGTTTTATGTATTTGATTGATCTTAAACTCATTTATCAATGTCCACGATACGATTCACAAAGATGAGAGAATTTGTGATTGATCACAACTAGTGAGTATCTCTACATGTAATTGTGATGTATCTAATTATCCTAGTCGATGAATTGATGGATTCGACACCATCAATTCACGAGACTAGCACGAGGTATACTCTCGTGTATCCAAGCACCGATTCTCACCGGCCGGAGACATTGTGATGTCCGAGTTAATCGTGATGCTAGTTATGGTAACTAGTTCATTGAGTGACCACCGTAAGACTTCATATGGTTCTCTCGATATATAGATATGTCAATGAAGTTCTTACTGCGGGCTTAAGTGCGATGTTCCTTCGACTTTGTATTCAAGTCATCTTGATCATGGAGACTTATGCTTTGACATCTTAAGCAAACATCTCAAGGAGATGTGGACCCGGATGATTGGGTATAAGTCAAGTGATCAAGGTGTTTGAATAGCCTATAAAGGATTCACCACTCTGCGAGGAGATGTATACTCCATGGCCTCTCGTCGGATTGTTACTAAAGTCTGCCAAAGCATTACATGTTTAGAGTAAAGTACTCTTCGATACATGTGGAGTAACTAGAACTGTGAGGACGAGGAAATGATACTTGGGCTAGGTGTGACGAGTCACTAGTGGGATCGACACAATAGACCATGTCCCAACCAAGTGGGTATAAGATGAGTGAAGGGAATGGGGCACGATTCATTCGAGCCATCAAGGGTTTCAGAAATAGTTCTGGATCAACCGTTGATCTTTTCGGTTAATTGGGGGATCATGATGTACTACTAGGTGCCACTCATGATCGTTCTATAATTAATGGTTAATTATAGACGGCCAACATAAACCGAGAACCTATTTGTTCACACGCACAACGAGTGTAATCCAAAGGATTTAAAACGAGCTTGAGAATGGGATTCTCAGACCGAGAGAAACTATGTTTGGTTGGACCAAACATAAAGCGAGCATGAAATTGTTTCAGTCGCAATGGAAGCGTGGATGGGCCGTGTCTTATGAAGACATAATGGATGGACCAAAATGGTTTGGTTCTAATCCAATGGATGAGAATAAACCAAAGGGTTTGGTTTATATTAAACGAATGAACCAAAGGTTGGTTCGGTTCGTTTTAACTTAAAATAAACCATCATGGTTTGGTTTATTTTAACTTATCTTAATGGAGCGGGTTAACGGGCTTTATGGATATGATCCATTAACCATTAAGAGAATTAGTTCTCTATAAAAGTGGGCTTAAGGGATTGTTAAACCCTAACTAATCCAATCATCCCTCCAACCGCGCCGCGGCTTCTTCCTCCCGCCGGCCGAGCTGCTGCCTGAAGAGTTCCGACGATCCTCCTTAGGTTTGGCATCAAGGTGAGCACTTGGCTTCCTTTGTTGGCCGGCGCCTATCTCTTCCACCAAGCTGTCCAGTTTTTCTGACAGCTTTTTCCTCTCGCCGGAGCGCCGCTTGACGACGGTTAGTGCTCCGACAGCGGCTAACATACCGGGGATTTGATCTCCGGTAATCCTCTGAGGTGGAGGACGAAGGATTCGTCAAACGGTTGACGAATACCTCTCCGGAGAAGCGAGTTTTGAGAACTCGTTTTGGATCCGAATTTGGATTCGGATCGTGATCATCTCTCGATCACGTCGTCTTCAACACGAGGCTAGTAACCCGCATTTAAGACGAAGCTCGTGACTTAGCGAAGTCATCCCGAGGAGCTCGGCGTGGATACGGATAGAGACGATTCTTACGAGGATCGTTCCGGTTGATGCCGTTCCCGCTACACATCATACGGAAGGTATAACGTAGTTTAATTTCTTTTATTGCAATTTTAATTTACGGTTATGTCTACACTTGTTGTAATAGCATGCGTGTGTTGTAATAAATAGGAGTATTTATTATTTTTATTGCTTCCGCTGTGCTCATGTTTACGAAACATGATCGAACACACACACGCCGCGGTGCCGGAAACCCAACACCCTTCTCCATATATTAGGAACACATCCTTAGTTCTTCTCAAGTACTTAAGGATCGTCTTAACAGCCGCCCAATGATCCATTCCTGGATCGGATTGGTATCTGCTCGTGACACTCAGAGCGTACGATACATCGGGCCTCGTACATAATATAGCATACATGATAGATCCTATTGCGGATGCATAGGGAATCTTACTCATGCAAATCCTCTCGTCTTCTGTGCGCGGACACATAGACTTCGAAAGGTGTACCCCATGCCTGATGGGCAGATAACCTTTCTTGGATTCCGACATGCTAAACCTCTTTAGCACTCGGTCTATATATGTAGACTGCGAAAGACCAAGCAACCGTTTCGATCTATCTCTATAGATCTTAATCCCAAGGATGTAGGTTGCTTCTCCCAGGTCTTTCATGGAGAATGTCTTGGATAACCAAACCTTAACTGACTGTAAGATTGACACATCGTTTCCTATAAGTAATATGTCATCGACATACAATACTAGGAAGACGACTGCACTCCCACTAACCTTCTTGTACACACAAGGTTCGTCTGGATTTTGTGAGAAATCAAACTTTTTGATCGTCTCATCAAAACGGATATTCCAGCTCCTGGATGCTTGCTTCAATCCATAAATGGATCGCCGCAATTTGCATACCTTGGTTTTATCAACCGATGTGAAACCTCAGTCAGATCATATACACGCCCTCGAGCAAGGTTTTCCATTAAGGAAAGCCGTTTTCACATCCATCCGCCATATCTCATAATCATAATGAGCCGCTATGGCCAGAGCATCCGAATGGATTTAAGCATAGCTACAGTAATAGGTTTCGGCCATAATCAACACCTTGTTTTTGACGATATCCTTCGCCACCAATCTAGCCTTATAGGTAATCACATTACCATCCATGTCGGTTTTCTTCTTGAAAACCCACTTGCACCCTATAGGCTTTATGCCTTCAGTGGGTCAACCAAGTTCCAAACTTGGTTTTCATACATGGAATCCATTTCCGACTTCATGGCACCAAGCCACTTATCCCTTTCTCAACTTGTCAAGACTTCTTCATATGGTAGGCTCTCATCATCAATGAGTAACACGTCGCTCGATTCACTTACGAGAAATCCATATCTCTCGTGAATATTGCGTGTTCTACCAGATCTACGAAGATGTGGTGTTACATAGGTCCAAATTGATTGCTCATCACTATGAGTTGCCTACCGCCAGGCTTCACCGTATCTCATCAATGTCTATTTGAGTCTCTCGAGCCTCCTCAAGCTCGATGACACTCCCACTGCTTTCTTGCAAGAGAAACTCTTTCTAGAAACACAAAGATGCCTCAAACAAACACCTTTGTTCCACAGATGATAGAATTGGTAACCCTTGTTTCCTTAGGGTATCCAATAAATAGACATTTATCGACTTAGCATCCAATTTGTCCGATACCGCTTCACATAAGCAGACAACCCCATATCTTCAAGTAAGATACATGAGGTTTCTTACCATTCCATATCTCATATGGAGTAGTTGAGACTACCTGTAGGCATTCTGCTTAACAAGTAAACAAATTGTCTCATGCATAACCCCAAAAGGACTTGGGAAGAGTTGCATGATTCATCATTGACTGACCATGTCCAACAAGGTCCTAAGCTACGCCTCGTATACACCATTATGTCATGGGTGTATAGGGCGGAGTCCATTGAGACAATATGCCATTGTCTCTTAGATAATCAAGAAACTCTCGACTTAAGTATTCACCACCTCGATCCGATCGAAGTATTTTAATACTTTTGTCATGTTGTTTCTCTACTTCATTTCTGAATTCTTTGAACCTTTCAAAGGCTTCAGACTTGTGTTTCATCAAGAACACATACCCAAACCGTGAGTGATCATCGGTGAAGGTAATGAAGTAGCTATAGCCTCCTAATGCTTGAGTCGACATAGGTCCACATACATCAGTATTAGACCTAGTAACTCTCCCACTGCTCACCTTTTCCAAAGAAAGGTAACTTAGTCATCTTGCCTTTAAGCATGATTCGCATGTATCGTATGAATCCAATTCAAACGATTCCGCACCTACATCGGTGTAATTCGACATGCGCTTTCTTGCTTATATGGCCAAGACGACAATGCCACATATAGGAGTCTATGTGATTATCCTTTCGAGCACGCTGTTGCTCGCTTCGATATTGAAAATGTCACCGATACGCCCAACGATAAATGCCATTACTCAAAGTTCCAGCTCCATAAAGTACGCCATTCAAAGTTATATAACAACAATTGTTACTAAACGTTAAATGGAAACCATTTCTATTTAAGAAATAAAACAATGTTCTTTATTAGAGAAGGAACATAATAGCAATTGTCCGGGCCCAAGACTAGTCCACTAGGAGCTTCAAAGAAATAAGTTCCGATGGCGCATCGCAAAGAACCTGCTCCATTGCCTAACTCGCAAATTAATTCTCCGACAAGCAATACGTAATTGAACGAAGTTCAGTATGTCATTACATATATGTGAGCTACACCCAGATCCAATACCCAAGTGTCTAAGGAAATAGAATGACAATCAATAACGAAGATACTGAAGAGGATGGGGCATCTGATGCCTTCTTCTTCTTCATGGACTCAAGATAAATCTTGCAGCTTCTTCTGGCCTTCCTTCTCACATGATGGCAAGTGCCCTTTATACCGCTGGTTCCGCCTTTCTTTGCCTTTTTCTTTCCTTTCTTCTCGCTCTTTTGCCTTCCTCTTAGAACCTTTCTTCGAGGAATCAACTAATGTAACCGCCTTTCTCCTCATGCTTCATGTAAGGCTCCACGTCTTCAAAGATATTGAGGAGCTCTGAATGGTGGATTCCAATTTGTTCATCCGATAGTTCATCACAAATTGTGAGAAACTCTTGGGCAAACAATGCAGAATTAAGTCAATACTTAACTCATGATCCATCACAAAACCGAGGGTAGCTAGCCGCCGATGTACCTGCTCATCTTTAGCACAAATCGCACTACAGATGAACCTTCTTGCATCTTCGAGAGTGAAGAGGAGCCCGAGACCTCGAACCTTTGGATCTCGCTGCTCATCGAACAACTCATGAAGATGGAAGACCATAGTATTAGCATCCATATGCTCATGCTGCTATTGCAGCTCAGGTACCATCGCCGCTAGCATGATGCAACTCGCCAGCTTAGAATCTGCCACATGTTTCTGATAGACCAACATTTGGTCCGAGTTGCATCGCCCTTAGGACGGCCTGAAGAGGCTCTTCAAGGACATATGCAAGCTTTTCCGCTTTGAGAACAATTCTCGTGTTTCTAAGCCACCCAGAAGTTAGGCCCAATATTTGTTCAATCCAAAATAGTGCGCAAATTCAAAGACGCTATGATCAATTTATCACCTAGAAATACAAAACGAGCATATATGAGAAAATGATTTTAAAATGCATCAATATACATTTATAAATCGTGATTCATGACTACAATTAAATCATTAAGATGTGCATTCCTTTGTATTAGCAATACGCAACTGAACGAAGCACATAGTGAACAACCTTGGAGAGAGTCCAACAAGCCATTCATAACTACGACGGTAGGTATCATCTATACCGATTGCATATCCCGTATATGCAACTATCACAATGTGCTATCAACTAATTGAATGTTCACACATACATCGGGTTGTTAACACATTAACAAGTATGCATCATATGCATAGCACCCAACTTCACCTCCCTTTACATCGACCTTGGAGAGAGTCCACCAAGCCGATGCTCCAGGTTAAGCCAACCCATTAATCGGGACATAGTTTTAATATGGTTAGAGCGCATTCAACCAATTAGCCCAGCTTGGAGAGAGTCCAACAACCAAAGCTAACGATTGACCTCTGACTCTTACCATATTAGTATTAAACTATTCCATGGTTTGAACATATTCGAGCTTGGAGAGAGTCCAACAACCCAAACAAGAAACAGAACTCTGGTTCTAACCATATTAATGGAAGGTGTAGGCTTTAATATTGATTAAGGGTTTTTATGTCTCATCCTCTTTGCATGCAAATAACTATTATCTACATGGCATGGCATACATGGCATACATCTACATGTCACGACACGCATGGCATAATGTTATGCATCTAATGCAATTACATGGCATACAATTATGTCATGTTTATAATTTCCTTATATGTCATAACTATTTATGGAAATAAAATATGTTTAAGATTTGATTCTCCAAATCAAATCATAATTAAATTAGGAAACAAATTTCCAAATCTAATCACATATTTTATTCATTGAATTATTTGATTAAGGAAAATCTATTTAGGAAACCAATTTCCTAAATCATTAAAACTACTTATGGAAATAAAATATTTTAAGATTTGATTTCCCAAATCAAATCATGATTAAATTAGGAAACAAATTTCCAGAATCTAATCAAATATTTTATTTATGGAAAATATAAATTTTCATAAATACTTCCAACTTTCCAAAAGTGGAAGATTTCCATAAATACTTCTAGACTTTCCAAAATTGAAAAATTTCCATAAATACTTCTAAATTTCCAAAATTTAGAAAATTTCTAGAAATACATTATAACTATCGCAAAACCATTTTACGATTATGTAAAACACAACACGCTCGATACCATCTGGTTTTTCGATCAAAGGCAGCATGTGTTCGATCATGTTTCGTATGAACAATGAAGCAATTAAAAATAATAAATCTATATTTATTAACACACACACACATACATATTACAACAAGTGTAGACATAACCGTAAATTAAAATTTGCAATAAAAGAAATTATCTACGTTATACCTTTCAGATGACGTGTAGCGGAACGGCATCAACCGAACGATCCTCGTAAGAATCGTCTATCCGTATCCATGCCGAGCTCCTCGATGACTTCAAGTCTCACGAGCTTTCGCATGACGGGTTACTAGCCTCGTGTTGAAGACGACGGATCGAGATGATCACGATCCGAATCCAAATTCGGATCCTAAACGAGTTCTCAAAACTCGCTTCGGAGAGGTAAAACCAATCTGACGAATCTTCGCCTCCAGAGGATTACCGGAGATCAAATCCGGTAAGTTAGGCGCTATCGGAGCTCAACCGCCGCCCAAACGACGCCTCCGACAACAAAGAAACAAGCTGTCCAGAAAACTGGACAGCTTTGGTGGAGGAATAGAGGCCAGCCAAGGAGAGATGGAAGCTCACCTTATCACCGAACCTAGAGGAGATCACCGGAGGGTCGCCGGAGGTTCACCGGCTGAAGCTTGGTCGCCGGCAACAAGTTGGCGGGCACAAGAGGTCTTGGGCGCACACCTAGGGTTGGCGCCGACTAGTGGAGGAGAGGGAGGGGCGCACAACTAGGTTGGGCGGCAACCAATTAGGGTTATAGGATTAGGTTTAAGCCCTATTTTATAGAGAACTAATTCTCTTAATGGTTAATGGATCATATCCATAAAGCCCGTTAACCCGCCATTAAGATAAGTTAAAATAAACCAAACCATGATGGTTTATTTTAAGTTAAAATGAACCAACCAACCTTTGGTTCATTCGCTTAATATAAACCAAACCCTTTGGTTTATTCTCATCCATTGATTAGAACCAAACCATTTTGGTCCATCCATTATGTCTTCATAAGACACGGCCCATCCACGCTTCCATTGATCAAACAATTTCATGCTCGCTTATGTTTGGTCCAACCAAACATAGTTTCTCGAGAATCCCATTCTCAAGCTCGCTTTTAAATCCTTTGGATTACACTCACAGCGTGTGACCAAATAGGTTCTCGGTTTATGTTGGCCGCCTATAATTAACCATTAATTATAGAACGATCATGAGTGGCACCTAGTAGTACATCATGATCCCACCAACCGAAAAGATCAATTGATCCAACTATTTAAACCCTTCATTTAATTAATCGTGCCCCATTCCCTTCACTCATCTTATACCCACTTGGTTGTGACATGGTCTATTGTGTCCCTACTAGGCCGACTACATCACACCTAGCCCAAGTATCATTTCCTCATCCTACATTCTAGTTACTCCACATGTATCGAAGAGTACCTTACTCTAAACATGTAATGCTTTGGCCAAAGACTTTAGTAACAATCCGACGAGAGGCCATGGGTATACAAACACCTTCTATCACTTCGACTTATACCCAATCATCCCGGGTCCACATCTCCTCGGAGATGTTTGCTTAAGATGTCAAAGCATAAGTCTCCATGATCAAGATGACTTGAATACCGCAAGTCAAAGGAACATCGCACTTAAGCCACAGTAAGAACTTCATTGACATATCTATATATGCAGAGAACCATATGAAGTCTTACGGCTGGTCACTCCAATGAACTAGTTACCATAACTAGCATCCACGATTAACTCCAGACATCACTATGTCTCCAGCCAGTGAGAATCAGCTGCTTGGATACACCAAGGAGTATACCTCGTGCTAGTCTCGACAGAATTGATGGTGTCCAAATCCATCAATTCATCGACTAGGGATAATTCCGATACATCACAATTACACATGTAGAGATACTCACTAGTTGTGATCCAATCACAAATTCTCTCATGCTGTAAATCGCTTCGTGGACATTCAGTAAATGAGTTTAAGATCCAATCAAATGCATTAAACATGTATACTCAAATAGTGAATCTTCATTTATCATATAAATGGTTCATACATAAGGCGATTGCCTTAGGACATCTCTCATATATTACTAACAGATCAAACCCTAGGTTTGGCCCTCCTTTTATAGCCTTTGAGCCCCTTTTCGAGAGGAACCCTAGCCAATCAAATTTGAGCACAACTCCCCTTGAAATTTGGTGATAAGCCTTGACTGACTCGAATGACCATCAGCGATCGATGGCCATCATCACGATCGATAAGATCGCCGACCGACTTCTAGCCGATCGATTGATCAATGAGTCCTCCAAGCCGTAGTCGATCGATGCTTGCCGCAGTTAGCTCAACAAAAACATAATTTCGATGGTCGTCGACCATCCGATCTCGACCTAGACCACCTATGAGATGTCTTGGGTCGGATCTACGCTTAAGTCTCTCCCCATAAAGAGGATACGACCTCACTTACGCTCGCACATACGAGCTTACCTCGATACTTACGTGTTGCTTTTGCTTCCGGCCTTCCACTCGACTCCTTCGGCTCTCTCCGAAGTCACTCGAGTGTCACCCGACCACCGTGGCTTCCTCCGGGTGTCGCTAGCCTTCACCTCAGCTATAGCAGACTTTCTCGCACACTCGATTCAGCTCGTGAGAAAACGATATGATCTTAACTTTGTATCGTTTGCTATAATCAAAACTCAGGTTCGACTTAGGTGCCTACTGCACCAACAATCTCCCCCTTTTTGATTTATGGCAAACCCACATACAAAGTTAAGAAAATTAAGCGCATTGAGAAAAATGAACAAGAGATATGCATGAATGAGAGGAGTATAAAACTCTTTTCAAGTGCTCCCCTTGAGGAATCCTCCCTCGACCGAGGGTGAGTACTTGAGAAAGATTTTTAACTCTCCCTTGATGTTTATAATTAAAAAAAAAAAAAATTAAATTACTTAATATTGGCCATAGTGTTTAACATAAGTTTTAAGTTAAGAAATCAAAGGATTGATTTCTTAACCTTGGCCTTTACTTCCATTTTGTTAACAAGTTAACTTAAAGTGTTTAAATTGACCCCTTAACTTTGGCCTTTTTCTCCCCCTTTTACCGTATATCGAAAAGAGTGAGGGGTGTGTGGAAAACAAAATAAGTATTAGTTTTAAAGTCCAAGCATGTTCCACATTATTTTGAAAATAATATACTGAAAATAAGTTCATCTATAAAATGTTTGACTCATATTTGGCTTTATTGATATGAAGGATCAACCAGTCCTAGTCAGAGTCGGTTAGTATGTATGATTATACTCCGTGGTTCATAGCGATGCACTAGCTCTACATCTGGAACCAGGAGTAGGGTCCTAACATCTCACGCCCATCTACGTGGCTAAGTACACAAACACATTAGTCCTATGTGTTGTGAGATGTACTGGCTCCTTAAATCTATAGGTGCATGATATCTAAGGTATGTCCTATGCTAGTTCCATTAAAGAAATAGTAGTAAGAACATATAATTTGCAAGTACCTATTCTATTACGCACATGCCCAATTTTTGTCTTAATAGACTAAATTCGGCTTCGGGTAGGGGTTTAGTAAATAGGTCTGCCAAGTTAGACTTCGATTCGACGTATTCGAGTTGTATGGCTCCGTTGGCCACATGTTCTCGAATAAAATGGTGTTTGACCTCTATATGTTTGGTCCTAGAGTGACATATCAGATTCTTTGTAAGATTAATTGAACTAATGTTATCTACGTGAAGTTTAGTATTCGTAAAGTCTAACTTAAAGTCGCAGAGAGTGTGCTTCATTCAAAGAAGCTGCGTGACACACTCACTCATCGCGATGTATTCGGCTTGGTGGTAGATAAAGCAACACAATGTTGTTGCTTTCATCGCACTAACTCACTAGACTCGAGCCGAGAAGTTGACAACAACCACTCGTGCTCTTTCTATCGAGCTTACTACCGGCATAGTCCGAATCGGAGTAGCCGGTTAGTTCGAACTCGGTAGATCTAGGATACGAAATACCGACATTAAGTGTACCCTTTAGATATCTAAGGATACACTTAACTAGGGTTAGGTGAGACTCCTTGGCACAGTTTGAAACTCGCGCATACTTACTCGCAAATAAGATATCGTGTCACCAGCTTAAGTAAAGGAGACTCCTATTACGCCTCCTATAGTATTTTAAGTCAATGGACTTACTTTCTAGGTCTTCTCCTATGTTAACATTAATCGCCATTGGGGTGTTTATTATCTTAGCGTCTTGCATTCCAAATCTTTTAATTAACTCCTTAGTGTATTTTTGTTGATATAGGTATATACCATCCTTAGTTTGTTTAATTTGTAGACCTAAAAAGAAACTTAACTCGCCTACCAAGTTCATTTCGAACTCACTTTCCATGAGTGAAACGAACTCGTTTAGTAAGGCTGAGTTAGAGGTTCCAAAAATTATATCATCTACGTAAATTTGAGCTATGAATATTTCTTTACCTAAGGTTTTTACGAAGAGAGTTGGGTCAACTAAGCCTTGGTTAAACCCTTTTGACTTAAGATGGATTGAAAGTCTCTCGTACCAAGCTCGAGGAGCTTGTTTAAGTCCATAGAGAGCTTTCTTAAGTTTTAGAACATGGTCGGGTTTATCTAGATTTTCGAATCCGGGGGGTTGGCTAACATAAACTTCTTCTTTAATGTATCCATTTAGGAATGCCGACTTAACATCCATTTGAAATAGCTTAAATCCTCGATGTGCGGCATAAGCTAGCAACATTCGAATGGATTCGAGTCTAGCTACTGGGGCATAGGTTTCGTCGTAATCTAAGCCTTCGACTTGACTAAACCCTTTGGCGACTAACCTAGCCTTGTTTCTAACTACTTCACCTTTATCATCAAGCTTATTTCGAAACACCCACCTTGTTCCAATTATCGTTTTGTCTTTAGGTGGTGGTACTAATTCCCACACTTCATTCCTAGTAAATTGAGCTAGCTCTTCTTGCATTGCAATAATCCAATCGGGATCAAGAAGAGCTTGTTCAATTGATTTGGGTTCTATCTTTGAAATTAAGGAAATTTGACTAAGGTTCCTATAGGATGCTCTAGTTCAAACTCCTAGATTAGGATCTCCTATCACTTGATCGATAGGGTGGTTAGTCTGAATCCTAGATTGGGTTGGGTTTGTGTCACCTAATGCTTGATCAATTGGGTGACTTGGTCAACACTAGTTTGACTCGGATCACTTGTCACTTGGTCGACAAGAGAAGTTGGTTGATGTGGATTAGACTCGATCTCAGGGTCGGAGACGAGTTTTGTATCAGTGGGCACAACACTTGGGGTCATTAAGGGTTTTGTAGGTTCGGGTACTTCATCGAACACTACATTTATAGTCTCTTCGACTTTAAGGGTATCGTGGTTATATACCTTATAGGACCTACTGTGGTTGAGTATCCTAAGAAGATTCCTGGAGGTTTTGGATTTGAAATTTCCTAGGTGGTTCTTAGTGTTTAAGATATGTACTTTACATCCAAATACCCTAAAGTACTTGATGTTAGGTACTTTATTGTGATAAATCTCAGACGAGGTCTTAAGGTGCCTCTTTACCATAAGGATCCTATTCGACATAGCAAGCGTGACTCACGCGGCCGCCCAAAACCTATCGGGTAGGTCGTATTCGCTCAACATGGTCCTAGCGGCTTCTTGTAGAGTTCGGTTTTTCCGCCTCCACTAGGCCATTTTGTTGAGGGGTCCTAGGGCAAGAGAATTCATGGTGGTATCCGCTTAGGTTACGTAAGCCTGAACCTTTGATTTTCGAATTCACCACCATGATCGCTTCTAAGTCTTTTAACCTTAAGGTTTTTTGATTCTCGATTAATTTGAATAGATTGATTAATTGATCTAGGGTATCATTTTTATGTTTGATGAACCTAACCTGTAAACGAGTAGTCACAATTATGACTAAGCAATATTGACTTCTATTGAGTGACTTGGCTCCATGTGAATCGAATAGATCCATATGCAGGAGCTCAAGTACACTTGAGGTCTGCTCTGGTTAGTTAACTTGTGTTGTGTCCTAGGTTGTTTTCCTTGTTGACAAGCATTACAGATTTTATTAACCAAGTTGTTGAGGTTGGGTAAGCCTCTGACTAAGCCACTCTGACTCATCTTGTGGACGAGTCTTGGGTGCGAGTGACCGAGTCGTCGGTGCCACAACCATGATTCCTCTTCCCGTGTCATAAGACATTTGGCTGAGGATTTGATTAAGTTAATTGTGTAAATGTTATTTGTCCTAGTTCCTTTGAGTATTGTTTTAGCTGTTTTATTTGTTTTAATTACACATTCATTTTCTAAAAATACGACCTTATAGTTATTGTCACATAATTGGCTTACGCTAAGCAGGTTATATACAAAATTTTCTACAAGTAATACATTTTTAATAACAAAATTCGAGTTAAGCTCGATATCACCTGATCCGATGATTTTGAGCTTGCCGTTATTCCCAAAGGCTATCGATCCTTGTCGTTTGAATCAAGTGAATTTGAGTTGATCCTGGTCATGTGTGTGCATCCATTGATCCTACACACAAGGTGGTTGGATTGGATGTTAGATTTTTTATAATTTTTTTTTAAAAAAAATGGTTGTAAGTTTTTAAACCTAGGTCATCTCACCTGTGTCTATATGATCAAGCATGTTATACTTATGTGTTTTTTTGAGATGACTTCCAATTAAGTTGATTAAGTGGATTTAGGTTCAAGTAATTTTATGTTAGATTTGGATTTGACCCTAGGCTTGTCAAGTTTACCTTTTCAAGATCATGGCTTCCAGGTCGTGGCGAGGCACAGAGGCCTTCTTTTATTGGATCATCAACCACTTCCTTAGACAAAGCCATTTTCAAGAAAATGATGACTTGACTCACCTAAGACTATTTCCTAGTATAACTGGTTATTTTTGAAAAGAGGCTCCCCGAGGCTCAATCTTTTCGAAGAATTTTAGTTGGTTATGTTTTTGAAAAGAGGCTCCCCGAGGCTCAATCTTTTCGAAGAATTTTAGTTGGTTATGTTCGTGTTCTAAGTGAGTTCACAAGTTTTAAAGCACAAACTTTCTAAGTTAAAGCATGCAATTTCTAAGTTAAAGCACAAACTTTCTAAGTTAAAACATGCAATTTCTAAGTTAAAGCACAAACTTTCTAAGTTAAAACATGCAATTTCTAAGTTAAAGCACAAACATGTTTTGTACTGGCTCCCCCTAGACCGTTGAATTGGTTCGGTCTATCCACATAGTGGATTTGGTCCTCGGGAATCCAATACGGGTTGGATCCTAGAGTTGAAATCAAAAGGTTCTTAGGGACCCATGCTTGGACATGTTTCCTATGTCGACTTACAATCGACATATACGACATATTAGTCGTGTTTGAGTTAAACCCTAGTCCAGCCTTGTTGTACACGGCCCTTTGAGATCCAAGTAGGAGGTTAAGTCCTTTGGATCCCGAAGTGAACCTTTCCAACGTGTTCTTAAGATCTTCAACTTGACTTTTCAAGAGTGAGTTCTCAACTTCGAGTTTTTTAACTCGAGTTGAGTCCTTCTCTTGAACTCGACTAGTCGAAGAGGTTAGGGAGACCTTGTGTTTGAGGAGTTTGACCTCCTCAACCATGGTCTCGACCTTGGACTCGGATTTAACTAATTTCCTAGACAAAAACCTAACCGTATTTTGTAAAGTATTAAATAAAGTTCGACTTACTTTAAGGGTATCTTTTGAACCGGATGCGTATCCGTGGCTTGACTTGAAGGTAGCTTCATAGTCCGAGTCATCCTCAGGTTCTGACTCAAGTTCAGGTTCGGTCTCCGTGTCTGACTCAATCGATCTTGCCATGAAGATGTGGTCTTCGTCTTCTTCGGATGACGCTTCTTCCCATGTCGCGTTGAGGGCCTTCTTGTGCTTAGGTGCTTGGTGGTTGAGCTTGGGGCACTCGGACTTGATATGTCCAAACCTGTTACACTCATAACACCTAATATCAGAACTTTTAGGCTTACCTTGGTTGGGTCGAGTCGTGGTTCGCTTTCGTCCCTTGGCTATCCTTCGAGCTAGGTTCATTAGTTCGGCAGTCAATTCCGGGTCAACTTCTTCTTCAGACTCGTCTTCCTCCTCAGTTGGTGGTCGCTTGCTTGCGATTTTCTTCTTCTTTGAACCTGCAAACAAGGCTATACCCCTCTCGGGTTCCGAGTTGGACTGCTCATGTAATTCGAAATCGGAAAAGAGTTCATCTTACCTAATTTTAGAAAGATCCTTGGAGACCTTGTAGGCATCGACCATGGATGCCCACAAGGTAGTCCTCGGAAACGAGTTTAGAACATACCTTATAAGGTCGCAGTTTTCGACCTTTTGCCCGATTGCGTGTAGGTTGTTGACTATATCTTGGACACGGGCGTGGAGTTGCGTCGCGGACTCGTGTTCCTGCATTTTTAGTGTGTAAAATTTATTGAACAACAAATCGCGTTTGCAAACCTTAGCTTGATCCGATCCTTCGTGTAACTCGATTAGTTTTGTCCAAAGATCCTTTGCGCTTATGAAGGGACCGACGCGATTTAGCTCCTCCTTGGATAGGCCGCATTGGAGGATTTGTGTTGCCTTGGCGTCGGCTTCGACTTGTCGTTTTGTCGCAATGGTCCATTGATCATAATCCAAGGAGTCACCCACTTCATTAGTCGGAAGTGTGAAACCCGTTTGGATTATGATCCACATCTCGATTTGGGTTTTGAGAAAACATTCCATCCGACCCTTCCAATAACGGAAGTCATCTCCGTTGTAAAAGCGGAGTCGGACGCTAAAACCCTCGAGATGGGCCATTAGAACAAAAGACGAAGGAGGCGAAGACGAAGAAACTAGCAATGACAAAAACACAAAAAAGTACCAAGACTCGTCTTGGATTAGTAGTAAGGAGAGAAAACTTAACAAAGCGAAATAAAAAAAAATAGAATTAAAAGAAAAATAAATCTGTAAAAAAGGCTAGATTGGTGGTTTCACCAAATCTTAGCAACCCCCGGCTCTGATACCAATTGTTGGATCGAAGCGGATCGCTAGAGGGGGGGGGGTGAATAGTGATAAAAACTTTTCTTTTAAAACGTTCGATAGACAATTAAACGCAGCGGAAATGTAAATAAAACCTAAATGAGACAAATAATTTTTTTACTTGGTTCGTAGCCTTCGGCTACTACTCCAAGGCCCTAACGGTCCTAGACCGTGTACGGAGGGCAATTCACTAAAACACTCCTCCTCGTTGGAGGTAGGAGTTTTACGATTACAAAAGCCTTCGAAGCAAACAGATAGAGAGATAAACCCTCTCTTCTATTAAAGTAAAATGCAACGAAAAAACCTCGATTGAAAAGAATTGCAGTATTGAAAGCAATAACAAATTAAGATTATACCAACAACTAAACAAAAGAAATTTTAAGCTAGGGTTGTTGGCAGCACTTTGTTGTTGTAGAGTCGTCGGAGAATTGCAGCGTAACGGAGGCTTTTGAGCACTTAGAATTGATGATCAATCCCTAGGTTTGGCCCTCCTTTTATAGCCTTTGATCCCCTTTTCGAGAGGAACCCTAGCCAATCAAATTTGAGCACAACTCCCCTTGAAATTTGGTGATAAGCCTTGACTCCTCGAATCTGATCATTGACCATCAGTCGACTGATGGCCATCATCGATCACGATCGATGGCGACATCGATCGTCTTGACCTTCGATGATCGATTGGCGGCAATGAGTCCTCCAAGCCGGCGATGATCGATGCTTGCTGCAGGTCAAAATTAGCTCAACAAAAACATAATTTCGATGGTCGTCGACCATCCGATCTCAACCTAGACCACCTATGAGATGTCTTGGGTCGGATCTACGCTTAAGTCTCTCCCCGTAAAGAGGATACGACCTCACTTACGCTCACACACACGAGCTTACCTCGATACTTATGTGTTGCTTTTGCTTTCGGCCTTCCACTCGACTCCTTCGGCTCTCTCCGAAGTCACTCGAGTGTCGCCCGACCACCGTGGCTTCCTCCGGGTGTCGCTAGCCTTCAGCTCCAGCTATAGCAATCTTCTGCACACTCGATTCAGCTCGTGAGAAAACGATATGATCTTAACTTTGTATCGTTTGCTATAATCAAAACTCAGGTTCGACTTAGGTGCCTACTGCACCAACAATAACTTCAAAGGCGAGGGACTCCGAGAGATGAGAGTGAGCGAATGTAACCCGGGAAGGGGTAGTAGCTCTTAGGTGAAACTTGGCCATTTGGCTAAGTGTCGGATGGGATTTCCGGACATCAGTTGACTACTATGTTAATTGTAGTCGACTACTCTAAGTCGACGGTGACTCGACTAGTGTTCGAGTCCAGTTCAAGTTCCAACAGTCGACTGCCATGGAATGGCAATCGACTGCGAGACCACCAGTCGACTGATGAAGGCATCAGTCGACTAGTCGCAAGAGTTTCGGGCACAGAATGGAGTCGAGCTCGCGGAGCACTTGATCGAGTCGAGCATCGATCGGTGATGGCCATATCGATCCGTGATGCGTCGCTGGATGAAATCTAACGTGGAAAGGAGCCATTATTGGGCAACGACTACAGGACCAGTCGACTGATAGGGACATCAGTCGACTGCTCCTGTGTTAATGGGAAGAAACCCTCTTCCTCTATAAAGAGGAATGGTGTGGGGTTTTGGGAGGCTAATGCTTATGCTCTAATCTTCTCCCAAAGTTCCCTAAAGCTTTCCATCCTCTTACTTGAGTTTATTTCCATTATATTTGTAAGAGGAGTGTTTTTGTGTAAAAGAGGTTACCTCCACCTAGCTTTGTGCAAAGGAGAGATCTAGTGAAAGATTAAGGAGTGATTCACCTTGGACGAATCGGACCGTGGATTGGCGGCGTAGCCGTGAACCACGTTACATCTTGGTGTTTGCATTGTTTGTATTCTTGTGTATCTTTTGCTTTGTCTTTATCTATTTGTATTTGCATATTCCGCTTGCGCTAACGTTTTGTAGACGAGCAAATTACGTTATCCAACGATTGAGGGCTATTCACCCCCCTCTAGCCGGCTGATCGATCCCCTACACTAAGGATGTCCCCATATAAAGGACTCAACCTTACTTACGCTCACTCACACGAGCTTACCTCAACATTTAACTTTGAAGCCTTGCTTTCGGTCTCCACCTGATTCCTTCGGCTCCCTCCGAAGTCCTCCCGGTGTTGCCCGACCGCTACGGTTCTCTCCGAGTGTCGCTGACCTTCGGCTTAGCTTAGCATTTCTGCATACTTGATTCAGCTCGTAAGATAATGATATATCCTTAAATTTGTGTCTTTTGTCATAATCAAAATATAGGTTCAACTTAGGTGCCCCTGCACCAACATAACCTAGGCATCAACCCTAAATGGACTAGACATATGCCTAGGAAGAAGAATATCTCAAGAGTAAATGATAAATAAAAAATTGAGATATTAGAAATTGAAAATCAAGCTTTGAGGTCAAGGCTTGAAAAATTAGAAAAGACTCTTCAAAAGATGGAAAATATGATTAATGTGTCTAATAAACCAAACTTAGGTTCTAGGAGGCAAGGTACATCTAAGGACAAGCAAGACTTGGGTCACAAGCCTAGGTCCAAGGTAGATACGCCTACCTATCATAGTGTTCCATATAGTTATGGAACAAGTTCTAGGTCTAGGAGTACCAAGGTCACAAGGGAAGTCATCCCTAGAGTTGACCATGGTAAGTGTCTAGTGGCTAAGGTTTCAATGAAATCTAGGAAAGCCACTAACAAGGTTACAAGGGAAGCAATCCTTAAGGTTAACCTTAACAAGACCAAAATGACCAAGGCTTCCAAGTCTAGGAGGGTCATTAGAAAGACACTAAGGGAAGTTATCCCTAGTGAGTACTTAGTAAACCCAAGGAGCTCCAATAGGTATTGGGTTCCTATGAGCGTGATTGATTCACACTAAATGGGTTAGATTGTGTCAATTTTGAATGGATGGGTAGTTAACTCAATCATAGCAAAGTTGGCACTTTAGGTCATTTCAAAGGTTTTGGATACTTTGGAATTAAGGTTGATTTTAAATCCTAAAAGTTTTTAGGATGTGCCAATAAATTATATAGAAGTTAAAAATTTGATCAAATTGTCACAATTAGGTTTAGAGTCATGGTGTGCTGTTTTTGGATTTTTGGCACAATTGGGAGACTTGATTTGTTATGGCAAAATAGGGTTAAATTTAGAAAATGACAATTAGGTTAAAAACTTAAGTATTTTTATTCCTCTACATCTTATATGCCATATTTTGTTTGCCATTGCCATGTCATGACATCATTTTCATTTTTATTATATATAAAATGTCATGATAATACTTAGGCTAGTTTTTATTGTCATGTATGCTTAGATTCCATTCATATGCCATGACATCATGATCATTGGTCATGCTTATTTATGCTATATTTATGCCATGATCATTCATGCATTAATAAAATTGATTTAAGGACAATGACATGATTTGAAGTCTCATTTATAAGGGAATCAAATAGTATTGCCTAGAAAATGCATGAGACCTTACTATAGGTATAACCAAAACCCACATCTCACATCAAATTGACATGTGTGTGTATTGATACACTCTAGACACATGTGAGATGTTAGGAAAAGGAGTTAAGTTCAAGTTGCATAGCTGTTGCATCTAGATGAACTAAAACTCATCTCAATCATAAGTATAAATCATGAGGAAAGCTAGTATACAAGTCATGTATACTTAGCCCATAGACCATGATTGAAATTAAGGTTTTGAAAATGTTTTAAAATCATTTTGACAAACCTTGGTGAAGCCTATCTTTTGATAGCAACTACCAATGAATAGATTGAAACAAAGTTGGCTTTAAACATTGAAAGTTTCAATGCTTTTGAACTTTGTATCATTCTTGAAATTTAAAAGTTATTTTCATATAAAACTATTTTTCCCCTATAGTGTTTGACATAAGTAATGTGTGGATAAAATTTTGTGATTTTTCAAATTTTCTAGAATTACTTATGCATTTCTGAAGTTGGTCTGAAATTTCGAAATCAGAAACTTCAGAAACCAGTCGAGGAGGCGCCTCGACTGGAGTTGCTTCCACTCGACTGGAGCCTTTCCCAGTCGACTGTTAGCACTGTTTTGACTTACCAAAGTTGGGTTAAGCCATCTGACCATAACCCTAAGCTAGATAACTACTCCTACACCTCTAATGTGCTTAAACAAGCATAGAAATGGTGAGATTTTCATTGGAAATGAATTGGAGTACAAATTAAAATTTAAGGGTTGTGAAAGTTCAAATTTGAACTTTTATCTAAAAATTCTAGTGATTAAGGTTCCTATTGGCTTTGGAACTCTCCAAGGACATTGTTGGTGCAATGGTCTAGGGGGAGTAAGTCTTTAGAGGGATATTATCCATCTAGGTGTTATGGATGATGATTTATCACAAAAGGAAGAAAATGGGAGATTTCTTTTCATTTAGTGATAGGTCACTAAGGAAAATGAAAGCATTCAAGATGATTTTTGATCAAGGGGGAAGAAAGAAAAATCTCATTGGAAATGAGACATGGTAAACCTTGATGGACCTTTTTGATGTGTGTCAAGAAGGGGGAGAAATAGAAGGGGGTTAAAAATAGAAGGGGGTTAAGTTAGGGTCATATACACTAAAACTCCAAAATTTAAGAAATTTGAAATTCTAGATTGGGTTATTCTTTGGCATAAGAAGAGTCAAGTTGGGTTTATGGGATAACCTAACTTAATGGTATTGTCAAACATCAAAAAAGGGGAGATTGTTGGTGCAATCGACCCAAGTCATGATTGACCAGACTCGAGTGAGACTTGAGTAGAGTTTTGATGTTAGACATTAGTTTACAATGTGGTTGGGCCACAGGAGAGGGAGACTATTGAAAAAGTCCAAGTCAGTCATGATTGACCGGACACTTGGTGTGGAGAAGTCCAAGTTTGGTGACTTGGCAAGGAGAATTCCAAGTATGAATACTTAGCAAGGGAAAATCCAAGTCGGTCAAGGGAGATCAGACACTTGGTGTTGGAAAGACCAACAGGGAGTTGGTGAGGGAAGTCTCGGCAGGTTTGAGAGACTGTGCTTGGCAGTGAAGTCCCGGACGAGGAGTCTTGGCAGTGAAGTCCCGGAGGCGTGGCCTCTTGGAAGTGAAGTCCCGGACGAGGAGTCTTGGCAAGGGAAGTCCGGGAGGTGAGGCCTCTTGGCAAAGGTAGACCCGAGAGCATGACAATAGCCGATGGAAGCACTTGAAGGCTAGCGCAAGGATGAAGAGTCGCAGACTTGAGGGATTCGGGAGGTGTGAGGCTGATAGAAGTTGGTTGAAGGCTTAGGTCTAGGCTTAGGGTGAGTATCAAGTATGAAGGGATCATACTTGGGGTGTTAAACCTCATTATAGAGGTATAATAGTCGACTGAGCTTCGTTTGTAGGCAAACAGAAGCAAGCTAGGCTCAACTAGCACCTCGATTGGAGTATCAATTGAGGCGGCGCCTCGACTGGAGGTGGCGACTGGTGCCTCGACTCGACGGTCTGGAAGGAGGCTCAGAGGCAAGGCGTGCTCGACCAGTGCCTCATCTGGAGGCCAGTCGAGGCGACGCCTCGACTGGAGGATGTGACTGATTTCAACACAGGTATGAAGATGGCAACACGCGCGAGGTGGCTCATCGACCGGGCGCCGATCGGGGTCGAGTGGTGGCGCCGACCGTTTCCTCACGCTGAGCTCGGGAGGTTTCGATGCAGGTTTATAAGAAGAGGCTTTACGGTTTCTTCAAGCAGCGATTATCAACTATTCTTTTGACGATTTTGAGGGGCGATTTGAAGGGAGTGCTGTTGCATTTCAGAGCCTTCAAAGTCATCCCAAATAAACCAACAATCAAGGATTCAAAAGCTCTAATCTGTAAAGAGTTTTTATTTTCTTTCTCTATTTGCTTTTGTATTTGTTGTAGTTGCTTGTGGTATCTCATTCTTATTGTTTGTAAGAGCCTTGTGAGAGGTTCCTCCACCTCCGGTGTGTTCACCGAGAAGGAGAAGAGATATAGGTGTGGTGTGCATTACTAGAGTCCACTAGGGCTCGCCCGTGGAGTAGGAACTAGGGTTCCTAACCACATAAAATCATAAGTGTTGTGCTTGCTGTGTGTTTTGTATGTGTATCTGTATTTGTATTTGTGTTTCCGCTGCGTACTAACAATTGTAGACAAGCACGATGATTGAAATCCATCAAGCAAACGAAATCGATGCAAAAAGATATTCACCCCCCCTCTAGCGATGCCAACGGTCCTAACATACTGAATGACCCACCATGAGAAAGTATCATGGATCGTTATATGAGTGTCATATGCCTTCTCATGTGACTATTAGTATGACTATTAGTCCTTGGACCTGAAGTTATCATGGTTCCCTACATAAGGAGATGCACACTTTGGCTTCGTCAAACGTCATCCGTAAATGGGTGGACTATAAAGGCGATTACTGGGTATGTAACAAATTTTGTGGAGGGATGTGAGTGATGTAGATGGGATCTATCCCTCCTATATGATGGGAGTGACATCTTGATTCTTGATAGAGTGAGACCACTAAGTGCATGACCATGCCCAAATGAGTCAATATGAGATATTGAGCTCATTTGATTAGAGTGAGTCTACTTAGAGTTCAAGATATAGATTGTACTGAGGATGACACGGTCAATGCCTCAATTGGTCAATCTGGATGTCTAGGATAGAGGGACATTGTCACATATTGTGAGAGTCACAATTAGTAGTCACAAAGGTGATGTTGGATCTCAACATTCTTGTAACTTGGGTAGCAATTATGTGTTGCTAGATACCTCTCATTGCTTATGTTTCTAAATCGGTTTAGGAGCATTGACAATGTTACAAGAACCTATAGGGTCACAAACAAAGGGCAATTAGATGGAGATTAGGTTCATATGATGGACCATGAGGATTAGGTTCATGTGATGAACCAAATTGGATTAAGAGTAATCCAAATTAGACTAATTGAGTTGGACTCAATTTGATTCAAGTGTTGAATGAGTCTAATTTAGATTTGATTCATCAAGTCAATTTAAACTAATGAATAGAGATTCATTAAATTAAATTGACTTGAATCAAATGGTTGGATTTGATCAACCATGGGAGATAAGAGGTCAAGTTTGACTTGACTTGAGACGGAAGATGAATGGTCAAGTTTGACTTGGCATGGGCCGGCCAATAATGATGTTCCACATCACCATGGACACATCATGGGGTGCCACCTCATGAGGGAGACCAAGAGCCATGACTCTTGGTATTACATGCAAGTATATAACCCTCCATGAAGTGGCCGGCCCCTTTAAAGGTTGGTGCATAAGTGTGAAGTTAAGAGGATTAACTTCATCTTTTTCCTCCTCTCTTCTCAAGCTCTCTATCCCTCATCCTTGCCGTGAGCTTATAAGGGTGCTAGCATACTCTAGGTTGCTTTTCTCCACCTATTGCTCGTGTGGATACCGATAGAGGAGTGTACACTTGACACTCTCGAGTTCCGGCAAGCCGTTTGGACGAGCGGGGTAAGTGAAGGGCGTCGCATCAAGGGTAACACTCCTTTCATGTAGATCTAGGTTTTCTAAACACGTACACGTAATTTTTGTTATTCTTCGCACGGATCCGTGGCCGACTTCCGAGGTTTCCGCATTGCAAAAAGCGGTTTTTGCGGCTCGGATATTCCAACAGTGGTATCAGAGCAAGGTTCGAAGCATGTATGTGTTTTAGTTTTGTAGTTTTTGTATTAGATATAAAAATTATAGATCTGTAAGTTTCTGTAAATTTCCTTTTTTTTATAGATTTTTTGGGTATTTTTCTTGAATAGTTGAAGCAACAAGTGTTGGGACACTTGTAGGCTTCAACCACCGAGAAAAACTCTCCAAAACGGCGAATTCTCGCTCTAGTGTTTTGGGAAAGTGACTTAAGGCACTATAAGATCAAGATGGGACACTCACGAGATTCATTTTGCGAGTAGGGGTGCTTCCCCTAACTCCGCAAGGGGTATTGTCCCGCGATCGCGCTCGAAAATCGCTTAGCGGGACCGTTACAGAGATGTGACTCATAAAATTGAAAAAAAGGAAAAATTATAGAATTTTCTGTAAAATACATAATTTAGAATTATGTATAATACTGTGATGGTCATGGCCCAAGAATCCCAATGTGATTGGATAAATGTGTTGTAATTCATAATACGACTTGCGCGCCGTGTTTGTGTTGTGTGTTGGAATGTATACTGAAAGCCTAGCTCTTTTCTGTATGAACATTTTATTTTGAAATAAGAATCACATGATCATTGTTTGCATTTTATATATTCATTATATATGTGTGCATATTGTCTAATATTTTACATTGTAGATAACATGGTGCTTGGTGTGGCACAGAAGATCATGTTATCAGTACCTTGTAAAATATAAGTAGAGGCTCACAACCAAGATGGTTTTGGACAAACCATTGGCATGGTTGTAGTGTTGCTTGGTATTGTTTTGTCTTGAACATAGAGTTACACTAGTACACTTAGGTGTATTGAGCAGGACCGACATATAGGTGATTCAATTAATTGCTGACTACATAATTGAATTGGATCTCGTATATTATGTTGTACATGCTCTTAATCCCGATATAATAACGGGCACATGTACTTAGTATTTATTTCTTTGATTTACCAGAGGGTGAGATTTAGATGGATTAAATCAATATGCCCGGTAAGTTGAGAAATGATATTATTTACATGGTGTGCCGTTGATTATAGGAGGAAACCGTGTCCTATATACTGGGTTGATGATGTCCCCTTGAGGAGCTCATAAGGTTCATCATGTAAACCCAGCTGGTTGACTTAGTCAACATGATGATAAGGTTTAGTGGTACTACTCGAGGAGTTAGATGTTAATTAATTGATGGTCAGTAAATCAATTAATTGACGGACATTCGTTATCTTAAACACGGGGAGATTAATGTACAAATAATATATGGAGCCCATATTAATTTATGGGGGTTGGTGAGGTAGTTCAATGATGATCCTCTAGTGGAATGGAACATCATTGATGGATCAAGTATGTGTGGTTTCGATCCATCGGGTGGCCAAGACCCAACTCCTCCTTATGGTCCCTATCGTAGCCTAATATAATCCTTGTGAAGTCTAGATCCAAGAATGTAAAACAAAACCTAGAACCAACGGTTAGGATTAAATCCCTAAGATCCGATGGTTAGGATGAAACCCTAGAACCAACGGTTGGGATTAAATCCCTAAGATCCGATGGTTAGGATGAAACCCTAGAATCGACGGTTGAGATCAAATCCCTAGATCCGACGGTTGGGATAAAACCCTAGATCCGACGGTTGGGATGAAATCCTAGATCCGACGATTAGGATGAAATCCTAGATCCGACGGTTGAGATGAAACCCTAGATCCGACGGTTGGGATAAAACCCTAGATCCGACGGTGGAGGTTAAATCCCTAGATCCGACGGATGAGATTAAAGGAGGCTTAAGCCCTATTCTATAAATAGATGCTTAGGGTTGGGCGGCAAGAATGATCAAGATAATTCAAATTGGGATTAGGGTTTGGAAAGAGTTGGGCGGCTAGGGTTTGGAGTAAGGTTGGGCGGCAACCATCTTCATCCAAAATTGTTGCCGGCGCCCACCTCCTTCAAGCATTCCTTGGCCGGCGCCCTTCACATTAGCCACTCTCTTCTTCCTTTGCCGGCGGTTCTCCTCCCATTGGTGGCCGGCAAGATCATCTTCCTCCTATTTCCAAGGTGGCCGGCGGTTCCCTTTGTATTGGTGGTCGGCGCCTCATCTATTCATTCCTTGGCCGGCGGTTGCATCAAACTTCCTAGCTTGGTGGCCGGTTCTAGATAGGAAAGGTATTTGTGGTTCTTCTCTTTGTTCGCAGCGGACAAGGAAGAGGAGAACTCGATCTAGAAGGCTTCTACTCGTGGAGGATCTTCGTCCACACGTCGTCCACGAGAAGGAAAGGACATACGATAGAAGATCGTAAGGTATAAAGTTATTTTAACTTTATGTACAGATCTGAGCATGTTCTTATTTGTTTTGATTATGCATGTGTGTGTGTGAATATATATTGTATAATCATGGACCCCGAAGACAAACACAAAAACCGGCGATCCATCCGTCGTCTCTTCCGCGGCTAACCAACTAGAAGAGTTGTGTTGCTTGAACAACTAGTTTGTTCAAGCGACCACTCAAGTTGTTAGCACGACGACGAATAGGTTGTGCTAAGGAAGCTCATCCCATCCTGATTAAATCTTTCATTAGTGAAAATTTTAATCCGGGGACATGTGAGCCAATGAGCCTCCGATAGCGAACACCCTACAACTGGTATCAGAGCCATGGTTTCCGGTTTTGTGTGTTTTGGATTCGGTTAATTTTTTATGCATTTTTCATATATTATATGTGCCGGATAATAGTAGGATATGCGTAGTTTAACTCTTTGGTTGCAGGCATAAGATCCGACCATTATGGCCATGTGTGTGTATGTGAATGGATGTGTGTAAAAATTTATTATTTGAATCCTCGGGGTTGACGAGGCTAGATTAGTATTTAATTTTTTGTAATTAAATACAGCATTGTTTAGCCGATCATTTTAGTTTACTTTCGATCTAGATTATTTGTACACTCCTTCGTGGAGTATAGGATCGATGGATGTAAATTAAAAATATTTTATCTCGGCTCGGAACTCTTTGGTGACTTGCGCACGGGAAAAGATGGAGCGGACGAGGTGGCCACACGACGGGATGCATATTGGAGGACAATGCCATAATAGTTGGAAAAATTCTGTTTTTTCCATATTTATTGCTTATTTGTTTTATATGCATGTTGTGTGTGATTTAAAATTTCTCATTTGCAATTTACTAAGTGGGAGAGGGACATTTTAATTAATTCCCGCGGCCTCCATTACAATTTGACGTGTGATGCGAACAAACTTGTGTGTTGGCTCTGAGTGCCTTCCTCCCTACGGACGGGTTTGTTTGCGGATCACTAGGTCAAATAATGGTTATAGGAAATTATCTAGGAGCATGTGTACTTCCACAGCGGTAAGGCACATAATCCGAAATAATTCCCTTAGTATCGTGTAATGGTGCACACTTAGATGCAAATGAAAGTATCCTCCCCATCGGAGTCACTGCTTTTATTTGTAGGGCCAAAGAGGAACCAACTATTAATTTTATTTGTCAAAAAGTAAGGTTGACAAGATAATAAAATTAATGGGTAAAACCTCCTCTTACAAATGTAGGTTTCATATATGTCCACACAGCGTGGCATACGAAATTCTCAGTGTTTTGAGGTGTTGGTTGATTTCAGGATTTTATTGTTTTGAGGAATCAATAATATTTGAAATCTAATATTTTTGATCATTGTGATTTTTAGGAATTTCAAATGGCTTTCAACCCACTTGCTGTGATTTTAAAAGAAAACAAACTTACTGGTCCAAACTACATTGATTGGAAAAGAAACCTGGATATTGTCTTAACTGCGGAGGAGTACAAATTTGTACTCTTCGAGGTCTGTCCTCCTAAGCCCACCGATGACTCTGATGAAAAGGAGAAAGAACATTATAAGAAATGGGTTAAGGCAGATGAGATGGCGCGGTGTTACATTTTGGCATCTATGTCAAATGTGCTGCAACATCAGCATCAGGCCATAGCCACAGCTTATGACATGATGTTCAATCTCAAGGAACTTTTCGGACATCAGAGTAGGGCGGCTAGGCAGGAGGCAATGAGAAACTTGATGACGACCACCATGGTCAAGGGAACACCCGTTAGGGACCATGTTCTCAAGATGATGACTCATCTTAATGAGATGGAAGTCCTCGGAGCTGAGATCGATGGGGAAACCCAGGTCGATATCATTCTCCAGTCTCTGCCTAGGAGTTTTGAGCAGTTTTGCCTCAACTACAACATGAACAAGAGGTTGTATTCGTTGGCGGAGCTTCTGACAGAACTCCAGGCGGCAGAGGGGCTTTTTCGTCAGAATTCTCAAGCCATGGTCGCTCAGAAGGTTTCTTCCTCTAAACCGAAAGGTAAGAAGAAGAAGAAGCAAGGTGGAGCGAAGAAAGTGGCAGGAGGACCTCAGGCAGGAGTGAAGAAGCCGAAAGGCAAGTGCTTCACTTGCAAGCAGACTGGACATTGGAAGGCGGACTGTCCTCCAAAGAATAAAGGTATATCTTCTTGTTTAGTTGTTGAAACATGTTTAGCGGTGTTATCTACCAATACCTGGTGTGTAGATACAGGAGCCACTGATCATGTCTGCAATACTTTGCAGGGGTTCCAGGAAACCCGACGACTAGCTGAGGGAGAAATCACCGTCTTCATGGGCAATGCTTCAAAGGTGGCAGCTATTGCGAGACGCGTTTATTTATCTTTTGATAGGAATAAATTTTTGGTGTTGAGAAATTGTCTTTATGTACCTACTTTTAGAAAGAATTTAATTTCAGTTTCTAAATTGTTTTTGGATGGATATTCTGTTTCTTTTAATGACAAGGTGGTTATAAAAAGGAATAGGGAGATTATCTGTTCTGGTACATTGGTTGGCAATTTATACTCTTGAACCAAAAACTCCCACGATGCATATAGAAGTAAATAACTCATCTTCTAAATCTAATAAGAGAAAAGAACCTTCGCAAATGAAACAAACATATCTTTGGCATCTAAGGCTTGGTCATATTAACCTAAGTAGAATTCAAAGGTTGATAGCTGATGGACCTTTGGGTTCATTAGTGGTGGAGGATCTCCCAACCTGCGAATCTTGCTTGGAAGGTAAAATGACCAAGAGGCCTTTCAAAGCCAAGGGGTATAGAGCCAAAGATGTGTTAGAATTGGTTCATTCTGATTTGTGCGGTCCTATGTCTATCCAGGCAAGAGGTGGCTTTGAATACTTCGTCTCATTTATAGATGATTATTCAAGGTATGGATACATTTACTTGATGCGCCGTAAGTCTGAATGCTTTGACAAGTTCAAAGAATTCAAGGCTGATGTGGAGAACCGTCAAGGTAAAAGTATCAAGACATTACGATCTGATCGTGGTGGCGAGTACCTCTTGGGAGAGTTTAGGAGTTACTTATCAGAGGCTGGGATTCAATCCCAATTATGCACTTTGGCACACCCAGTGAGAATGGTGTAGCGGAGCGAAGGAATAGGACTCTTATGGAGATGGTCAGATCGATGATGAGTTATTACGAGTTACTGTTTAGATTACGGGGGTATGCTCTGGATCGACAATGTATACTCGAACTTGGTTCCATCTAAATCAGTACCTTCTACCCTGAGAATTGTGGGTGGGCAAAGCCTAGTCTAAGACATATTCGGATATGGGGAGTCCGGCCACATGTCTTTGAAGGTGATCTTTGGTAAGTTGGAACCTCGTGCAGTATGCATGTTTGTTGGCTACCCTAAGGAGCGAAGGTGGTTTATTTTATAATCCTAGAGATCGAGGAGGGTGATCGTTAGCCGAGCGCGATTTCTAGAGGAGGATTATGTGATGAACCACAAGCCCAGAGTAGGATTGTTCTTGAGAGTTGGCGGGAAGTCGACTTGTACCACCGGTACAGAGGAGATACCACAAGTCAGCTCACGCGTGTCACGCGAGCATACAGGAGGTACCTCATCGTAGTGGGAGGTTGTTAGACAACCCGATAGATTCATGTTTTTGGGAGAGTCTTGGACTTAGTCACAGTGAACATGAACTGATCCTGGACATATGTGAGGCAATCCAAGATAGAGAGATCACGGTATCTTGGCAAAAGCAATGAATTTGGAGATAGAATCTATGGATTCTAATCAGTCTGGGAGCTAGTAGACCCACCCGATGGTGTAAAACCATTGGATGCAAGTGGATCTACAAGAGAAAGAGAGGAGTAGATGGAAGGTTGAGACCTTCAAAGCTAGGCTTGTTAAAGGGTATACTCGGAAGAGGGTATCGATTATGAGGAGACCTTTTTACTGGCTATGCTTAAGTCTATCCGGATTCTCTTATCTATAGCTGCTCATATGGATTATGAGATTTGGCAGATGGATGTCAAGACAGCTTTCCTTAATGGAAGTCTTGAGGAGAACATCTACATGCGACAACCAGAGAGATTCATTGCTAAAGGCAAAGAGCATCTTGTATGTAAGCTTAATCGGTCCATTTATGGATTGAAGCAAGCTTCTAGATCTTGGAACATCCACTTTGATGAGGTAATCCAGTCATATGGATTTATTCAAAGTTCGGATGAGCCTTGTGTATACAAGAGATGTAGTGAAGCGTAGTGGTGTTTCTTGTACTATACGTAGATGACATTTTGTTAGTTGGCAACAATATCAAAGTGTTATCAGACGTAAGGGTATGGTTGTCCAAACAGTTTGATATGAAGGACTTGGGAGAAGTGGGACACATCCTTGGGATCAAAGTTATAAGGGATCGCAAGAAAAGGATGTTGTGCTTGTCTCAAGCTTCATACATTGACACTATCCTTGCTCGTTTTAGCATGCAAAACTCCAAGAAAGGTTTTCTACCTTTTAGGCATGGAGTTCCTTTATCTAAAGAGATGTGTCCCAAAACATCAAAGGGGATAGAGGACATGAAGGCGGTTCCTTATGCTTCAGCAGTAGGAAGCCTTATGTATGCTATGCTATGTACGAGACCGGATATCTGCTTTGCTGTGGGCATGGTTAGCAGATATCAGAGTAATCCTGGATAGGGACATTGGACTGCGGTAAAGCATATATTGAAGTACCTGAGAAGGACTAGGGATTATATGCTTGTTTACCGGGCAGATCAATTAGTCCCTGTGGGTTACACGGATTCGGATTTCTAATCAAATAGGGACAAGAGTAAGTCTACCTCAGGGTTTGTGTTTACTTTTGGAGGTGGAGCCATAGTATGGAGGAGTGTCAAGCAGAAATGCGTGGCGGACTCTACCATGGAAGCTGAGTATGTGGCAGCCTCTGAGGCAGCCAAGGAAGCTGTATGGCTCAGGAACTTCTTGATGGACTTGGATGTGATTCCTGGTTTGCCAGAACTATCACAATTTATTGTGATAACAGTGGTGCTGTTGCAAACTCGAAGGAACCACGAGCCCATAAGGCAAGTAAACACATAGAGCGCAAGTACCACCTCATACGAGAAATCGTAAAGCGAGGAGAAGTTGCTGTCGCCAAGATTGCATCAGAGGATAACCTGGCGGATCCATTCACTAAGGCCCTTCCAGTGAAAGCGTTTGATAGGCATGTAGAGGACATGGGGATCAGATGTATGGCAAAGTGATGACGGCATAGTCTTTTAGTATAAGTGGGAGATTGTTGGAATGTATACTGAAAGCCTAGCTCTTTTCTGTATGAACATTTTATTTTGAAATAAGAATCACATGATCATTGTTTGCATTTTATATATTCATTATATGTGTGTGCATATTGTCAAATATTTTACATTGTAGATAACATGGTGCTTGGTGTGGCACAGAAGATCATGTTATCAGTACACAGAAGATAAGTGTGTCAGTCCCCACTAGGCTGACTACGTCACACCTAGCCCAAGTATCATTTCCTCGTCCTACGCATTCTAGTTACTGCACATGTATCGAAGAGTACCTTACTCTAAACTTGTAATGCTTTGGCCAAAGACTTTAGTAACAATCCGACGAGAGGCCATGGGTATACATCTCCTCGCAAGGAGTGGTGAATCCTTTATAGGCTATTCAAACACCTTCGATCACTTCGACTTATACCCAATCATCCCGGGTCCACATCTCCTCGGAGATGCTTACTTAAGATGTCAAAGCATAAGTCTTTATGATCAAGATGACTTGAATACCGCAAGTCAAAAGAACATCGCACTTAAGCTACAGTAAGAACTTCATTGACATATCTATATATGCAGAGAACCATATGAAGTCTTACGGCTGGTAACTCTAATTAACTAGTTACCATAACTAGCATCCACGATTAACTTCGGACATCACAATGTCTCCAGCCAGTGAGAATCAGCTGCTTAGATACACCAAGGAGTATACCTCGTGCTAGTCTCGACAGAATTGATGGTGTCCAAATCCATCAATTCATCGACTAGGGATAATTCTGATACATCACAATTACACATGTAGAGATACTCACTAGTTGTGATCCAATCACAAATTCTCTCATCTTGTGAATCGTATCACGGACATTGATAAATGAGTTTAAGATCCAATCAAATACATAAAACATGTATACTCAAATAGTGAATCTTCATTTATCATATAAATGGTTCATACATAAGGCGATTGCCTTAGGACATCTCTCATATATTACTAACAGACTCCCACTTGGCCTAATGCCAGTCGCTACGGTATCCAATACCATAAGCTCTAACATGACCCTCAAACTTACTTTGAGGTAAGGCTTTAGTCAAAGGATCCGCTAAGTTCCTTTCAGTGGGAATTTTCTCGATTTGTATTTCGTTCCTACTGATGATCTCTCTGATAAGATGATAGCGGTGAAGCACATGTTTGGATCGTTGATGAGACCTTGGCTCTTTCGCCTCTGCAATTGCTCCATTGTTGTCGCGATGACCGGTATTGCTTGACAATGGCGGAATCACCAAGTTCATAAATGAACTTCTTGATCCAAACCGCTTCCTTTTCTTTGCTTGGAAGGCTGCAATGTATTAGCCTCGATGGTAGAATCCGCTCTGATGTCTTGTTTGGAACTTTTCCAACTCACTGCGCCCCATTCAAGGTGAACCGCGTATCGGTGAGACGGAATCATCCTTGTCTGTCTGAAGGCGGCATCCGTATACCGCGTATCACCATATCCCTTCTCCCATATATTAGGAACACATCCTTAGTTCTTCTTAAGTACTTAAGGATCATCTTAACGACCACCCAATGATCCATTCTGGATCGATGGTATCTGTTCGTGACACTCAGAGCATACGATACATCGGGCCTCGTACATAACATAGCATACATGATAGATCCTATTGCGGATGCATAGGGAATCTTACTCATGCAAATCCTCTCATCTTCTATGTGCAGACACATAGACTTCGAAAGGTGTACCCCATGCCTGATGGGTAAGAAACTTTCTTGGATTCCGACATGCTAAACATCTTTAGCACTCGGTCTATATATGTAGACTGAGAAAGACCAAGCAACCGTTTCGATCTATCTCTATAGATCTTAATCCCGAGGATGTAGGTTGCTTCTCCCAGGTCTTTCATGGAGAATGTCTTGGATAACCAAACCTTAACTGACTGTAAGATTGAAACATCATTTCCTATAAGTAATATGTCATCGACATACAATACTAGGAACACGACTGCACTTCCACTAACCTTCTTGTACACACAAGGTTCGTCTGGATTTTGTGAGAAATCAAACTTTTTGATTTTCTCATCAAAACGGATATTCCATCTCCTGGATGCTTGCTTCAATCCATATATGGACTGTCACAATTTGCATACCTTGGTTTTATCAACCGATGTGAAACCCTCAGGTTGTATCATATACATGTTCTCGAGTAAGTTTCCATTAAGGAAAGCTGTTTTCACATCCATCTTCTATATCTCATAATCATAATGAGCCGCTATGCCCAGGAGCATCCGAATGGATTTAAGCATAGCTACAGGCGAATAGGTTTCGTAATAATCAACACCTTATTTTTGATGATATCCTTTCGCCACTAATCTAGATTTATAGGTAATCACATTACCATCCATGTCGGTTTTCTTCTTGAAAACCCACTTGCACCCTATAGGCTTGATGCCTTCAGGTGGGTCAACCAAGTTCCAAACTTGGTTTTCATATATGGAATCCATTTCCGACTTCATGGCTTCAAGCCACTTATCCCTTTCTGAACTTGTCAGCACTTCTTCATAACTGGTAGGCTCCTCATCATCAATGAGTAACACGTCGTTCGATTCACTTACGAGAAATCCATATCTCTCAGGAATGTTGCGTGTTCTACCAGATCTACGAAGATGTGGTGTTACAATAGGTCCAGCCGATTGCTCATCACTATGAGTTGTCGGCTGTTGTGCTTCACCAGGTATCTCATCAATGTCTATTTGAGTCTCTCGAGCCTCCTCCAGCTCGACGACACTCCCATTGTTTTCTTGCAAGAGAAACTCTTTCTCTAGAAACACAGCATGCCTTGAAACAAACACCTTTTGTTCCACAGGATGATAGAATTGGTAACCCCTTGTTTCCTTAGGGTATCCAATAAATAGACATTTATCAGACTTAGCATCCATTTTGTCTGATACAGTCCGCTTCACATAAGCAGGACAACCCCATCTCTTCAAGTAAGATACATGAGGTTTCTTACCATTCCATATCTCATATGGAGTAGTTGAGACTACCTTGGTAGGCATTCTGTTTAACAAGTAAACAGCTGTCTGAAGTGCATAGCCCCAAAAGGACTTGGGAAGATTGCATGATTCATCATTGACGACCATGTCCAACAAGGTCGATTCGCCTCTCAGATACACCATTATGTTGTGGTGTATAGGGCGGAGTCCATTGAGACAATATGCCATTGTCTCTTAGATAATCAAGAAACTCTTGACTTAAGTATTCACCACCTCGATCCGATCGAAGTATTTTAATACTCTTGTCATGATGTTTCTCTACTTCATTTCTGAATTCTTTGAACCTTTCAAAGGCTTCAGACTTGTGTTTCATCAAGAACACATACCCAAACCGTGAGTGATCATCGGTGAAGGTAATGAAGTAGCTATAGCCTCCTAATGCTTGAGTTGACATAGGTCCACAAACATCAGTATGTATTAGACTTAGTAACTCTCCCACTCGTTCACCTTTTCTTGAAAAAGGTAACTTAGTCATCTTGCCTTTTAAGCATGATTCACATGTATCATATGAATCCAATTCAAACGATTCCAGAATTCCACATCGGTGTAATTCGGACATGCGTTTCTTGCTTACATGGCCAAGACGACAATGCCACTTGTAGAGTCTAATTGATTATCCTTTCGAGCTTGTTGCTCGCGATATTGAAAATATCACTTTGGATCGTCCAAGCGTATAAACACCATTGCTTAAAGTTCCGGTCCATAAGAACTCCATTCAAAGTTATGTAACAACAATTATTACTAAAAGTCAAATGGTACCCATTTCTATTTAAACAAGAAATAGAAATGATCTTCTTTATCAACGAAGGAACATAAAAGCAATTGTCCAGTTCTAAGACAAGTCCTGCAGGGAGTTTCAACAAATACGTTCCGATGGCGAGTGCAGCAACCTTTGCTCCATTCCCAACACGTAAATTTTACTCTCCCTGGATGAGTCTTCTTCTATTCCTTAGCCCATGTATGTCATTACATATATGTGAGCCACACCCAGTATCCAATACTCAAGTGTCTGAGGAAATAGAATGACAATCAATAACGAAAATATATGAAAAAGATGTAGCATCTTATGCCTTATTCTTCTTCACGGACTCAAGATAAATCTTGCAATTTCTTCGCCAATGGCTCTACTTGCCATAATGACGGCAAGTGCCCTTTTGAGCTGGTTCTTCCTTTTTAGCCTTTTTCTTCTTCCCCTTCTGTTGTTCCTTTGACTCCCTCTTAGATCCTTTCTTCGAGGAATCAACTAACAACACCGTCCCCTGCTCATGTTTCTCAGAAGGCTCCACAGTCTTCAACATTTTGAGCAGTACCACAGATGAACCTTCTTGCATCTCAGAGGTGAAGAGGAGCTTGGAGACTTCGAACCTTTCGAATCTCACTTACTTATCAAACAACTCATAAAGATGAAGGACTATGATATGAGCATCCATATGCTCATGCTGCATCCGTAGCTTGGGTTCCATCATGGCTAGCATGATGCAACTCATTTGTTCAGAATCACTCATATGTTTCTGATAGGCCAACAATTGGTCCAGAGTTGCATTGTCACTAGGACGGGCGGGAAGAGGCACTTCGAGGACATTTGCAAGCTTTTCAACCTTGAGAACAATTCTCAAGTTCCCAAGCCATTCCAAGAAGTTCGGCCCAGTCAATTTATTCGAATCCAAAATGGAATGCAAATTCAAAGACATCATGATTAATCTTAGAAATAAAAATGAGCATATATGAGAAAGATGATTTTAAAATGCATCATTATACATTCATAAATCTCATTCATTTTTTGAATTTCAAAAACCCCAAAATCACTTCGGGAGATCGTAGGTCCATCTCTGAATG
Source organism: Wurfbainia villosa (assembly GCA_025175895.1). Taxonomy (NCBI): domain Eukaryota; kingdom Viridiplantae; phylum Streptophyta; class Magnoliopsida; order Zingiberales; family Zingiberaceae; genus Wurfbainia; species Wurfbainia villosa. Next base: position 76,590,683 of record CM045990.1, read on the forward strand.
GGCTGATATCCATCATAGATATGAACAACCTTGGAGAGAGTCTAGTAAGCCATTCATAACTACGATGGTAGGTATCAACTATACCGATTGCATATCACGTATATGCAACTATCACAATGTGCTATCAACTAATTGAATGTTCACACATACATCGGGTTGATAACACATTAACAAGTATCCATCATATGCATAGCACCCAACTTCACCTCCCTTTACATCGACCTTGGAGAGAGTCCAACAAGCCGATGCTCCAGGTTAAAGCCAACCCATTAATCAAGAAATAGTTTTAATATGGTTAGAGCACATCCAAAATCTAATCAAATATTTTATTTATGGAAAATATCAATTTCCATAAATACTTCCAACTTTCCAAAAGTGGAAGATTTCCATAAATACTTCTAGACTTTCCAAAATTGAAAAATTTCCATAAATACTTCTAACTTTCCAAAAGTAGAAAATTTCCAGAAATATCATTATGACTATCGCAAAATAATTTTACGATTATGTCGAAACACAACCTGGGCTCTGATACCACTGTTGGGTTTCCGGCACCGTGGCGAGTGTGTGTTCGAACATGTTTCTTAAACATGTGCACAGCGGAAGAAATAAAAATAATAAATCTACATTTATTACAAAACACACATCACACCCATGCATAGTACAACATGTGTTGACATAACCATAAATTTAAATTTTGCAATAAAAGGAAATTTAACTACGTATACCTTACGTATCATGTGTAGCGGAAAGACATCAACCGGAACGATCCTCACTAGAATCGTCTCTATCCGTATCCACGCCGAGTATCTTCGGGATGACTTCACCAAGTCACGAGCCTCGTCTTCGTACGGGTTACCAGCCTCGTGTTGAAGACGATGTGATCGAGAGAAGATCACGATCCGAATCCAAATTCGGATCCAAAACCGAGTCCTCAAAACTCGCTTCTCCGGAGAGGTATTCGTCAACCGTTTGACGAATCCTTCGTCCTCCACCTATGAGGATTACCGGAGATCGAATCCCCGGCAAGGCTACCGCTGTCGGAGCTCCAAACATCGTCCAAACGACGCTCCGACGAGAGGGAAACAAGCTGTCCAGAAAACTGGACAGCTTTGGTGGAGGAGTAGGGGCCGGCCAAAAAGGAAAGGTGGAAGCTCACCTTATTACCGAACCCAAGGGAGATCACCGGAGCTCCTCTGGCAGCAGCTCGACGCCGGCAAGTGGAGAAGACGGCAGTAGCTGGTCGCCGGTTGGAGGAGATGGGCGGCGGCACTAGGGTTGGCGCCGACTTCTTCAAAGGGGAGGAGGTGGGCGGCAACTCTAGGTTAGGGCTTTTTGATTAGGGCTAAACAAACCCTTAAGCCCTCTTTTATAGAGAACTAATTCTCTTAATGGTTATTGGATCATAACCATAAGTCCCGTTAACCCGCTCCATTAATATAAGTTAAAATAAACCAAACCATGATGGTTTATTTTAAGTTAAAACGAACTGAACCAACTTTGGTTCATTCGTTTAAAATAAACCAAACCCTTTGGTTTATTCTCCTCCATTGGATTAGAACCAAACCATTTTGGTTCATCCATTATGTCTTCATAAGACACGACCCATCCACGCTTCCATTGCGACTGAAACGATTTCATGCTCGCTTCTTGTTTGGTCCAACCAAACTTCATTTCTCTCGATCTGAGAATCTCATTCTCAAGCTCATTTTAAATCCTTTGGATTACGCTCGTTGTGCGTGTGACCAAATAGGTTCTCAGTTTATGTTGGCCGTCTATAATTAACCATTAATTATAGAACGATCATGAGTGGCACCTAGTAGTACATCATGATCCCCAATTAACCGAAAAGATCAACGGTTGATCCAGAACTATTTCTGAAACCCTTCAGCAGCTCGAATGAATCGTGCCCCATTCCCTTCACTCATCTTATACCCACTTGGTTCAGGGCATGGTCTATTGTGTCAGTCCCCACTAGGCTGACTACGTCACACCTAGCCCAAGTATCATTTCCTCATCCTACGATTCTAGTTACTGCACATGTATCGAAGAGTACCTTACTCTAAACATATAATGCTTTGGCCAAAGACTTTAGTAACAATCCGACGAGAGGCCATGGGTATACATCTCCTCGCAAGGAGTGGTGAATCCTTTATAGGCTATTCAAACACCTTCGATCACTTCGACTTATACCCAATCATCCCGGGTCCACATCTCCTCAGAGATGCTTGCTTAAGATGTCAAAGCATAAGTCTTTATGATCAAGATGACTTGAATACCGCAAGTCAAAGGAACATCGCACTTAAGCTACAGTAAGAACTTCATTGACATATCTATATATGCAGAGAACCATTTGAAGTCTTACGACTTGTCACTCCAATGAACTAGTTACCATAACTAGCATTCACGATTAACTCCGGACATCACAATGTCTCCAACCAGTGAGAATCAGCTGCTTGGATACACCAAGGAGTATACCTCGTGCTAGTCTCGATAGAATTGATGGTGTCCAAATCCATCAATTCATCGACTAGGGATAATTCCGATACATCACAATTACACATGTAGAGATACTCACTAGTTGTGATCAAAACACAAATTCTCTCACGCTATGAGTCGTATCGCGGACATTCAGTAAATGAGTTTAAGATCCAATCAAATACATGAAACCATGTATACTCAAATAGTGAATCTTCATTTATCATATAAATGGTTCATACAAAAGGCGATTGCTTTAGGACATCTCTCATATATTACTAACACTATTCATTTAGAGAGGTCACTTGAACAAACTCGTTGTTCAAGTGACCAACCTATATTCTACGAGTAGCCGCGAAATAGACAATGTACATATCGTCGGCTTTTGTATTTATGTTCAGGATCAAAGTATTATTTAGCAACAAACAGAATTTATCATGCTCATAATTGGAAAAACAAATACAAGCAAGTAACAAAAGAGAATAGAGAAAAGGTATACCTCTCGATCTTCTAATGTACGACCTTCCTCCTTTCGGACGTCGTGTGGGCGACGATCTACCAAAAGTTGAAGCTCCTAGATCTCAAATCTTCCTTCCTTGCTCTTCCAAAGCAACAGGAAGAATAGAAACAAGGCTCTTCTCCTTCCTATAGCCCACCAACAAGCAACAAAGAGAATGCTTGCCGCCGGCCAACAAGGAGAAGGAGATTATGGTGGAAACCGACCAAGACACCAAGGGAAAGCCCTATATCTTATTTCCACCACCTAAGGAGAAGGAGAAGAGGGTCTTTGGCTGCCGGCCAATGGTTGGAAAGGGCTGGAGGGGCGCCGGCTACTTGAGAAAGGAGAAGAAAGCATGGAATTCTTTCCTTATTAGGTGCCGCCCAAGCCCAAACCCTAGCTCTCTTGCTGCCAACCTCCAAAACCCTAACTTCTCTTCATTCAATATCCATGCCAACCCCTTGTCCTCCTTTTATAGAGTTAGGGATAAGCCTACTTTTAATCTCCACCATTGGTTCTAGGGATTTAATCTCAACCGTCGGATCTAGAGATTTAATCTCAACCGTCGGATCTTAGAGATTTAATCTCTACCTTTGGATCTAGAGTTTTGTGTCTATCCATTGGATCTAAGCTTCATGAGGTGTTAATAGGCTACATTAGGGACCATGAGGAGGAGTTGGATCTTGGCCACCCATGGATCAAGCTCACATAAAGTCCGATCCATTAATGATAATCCAATCCACTAAAGGATTATCATTGATCTACCTCACCAACCCCCATAAGTTAATATGGGCTCCATTTATTATTTGTACATTTTCTCCCCGTGTTTAAGATCTTGAATGTCCGTCAATTAATTAATCAACATCTAACTCCATGAGTAGTACCACTCAACCTTTTCATCATGCCGGACCAAGTCCACCTGCAGGGTTTACATGATGAACCTTATGAGCTCCTTAAGGGGACATCATCATCCTAATATATAGGACACGATTTTCTCCTATAATCAACGACACACCATATAAATAATATCATCTTTCGACTTACCGAGCCTATCGATTTAATCTATAAATCTCGCCCATTGGTAAATCAAAGAGATGAATACTAAGTATATGTGCCCGTTATTATATCGGGATTAAGAGTATGTACAATATAATATCTGAGGTCCAATTCGATTATGTAGTCAGCAATAAATCGAATCACCTCTAAGTCGGTCTTGCTCAATACACACAAAGTGCACTAGTGTGATTTTATGGTCAAGACAAACCAATACCAAATCACACTACAACCATTCCGATGGTTTGTCCAAAGTCATCTCGATTGTGAGCCTTTACTTATACTTTTCAAGGAGCCGATAACATGATCTCCCGTGTGACACCACACATCATGTTATCTACAATGTAAAGTATTAGACAATATGCATAACCATAAAAATATGCAAACAATGATCATGTGATTCTTATTTCAAAATAAAGATGTTCATACAAAAGATAGACTTTTCAGTATACATCCCTACACTTATATCCTAGGCCTTTCTTATTAAAGCTAGCCCTTTGGCTCCCTATAATCATGTTCAATGTGTTGGAGCCAATAGTGAATTTTTATAAGGCTTTAGTTAGGTGATCTACCTTTTCCCTTAAAGCCTTATTTTCTTCAATACATGCATCATTAACATTAAAAGGCATGTAATCATCATGTGAGCATGTATTATCAAAACTAGAAGAAAAAACATTATCATTAACATTTAAACATGATTTTTCTAGCTTTTCTTCTAGGTCCTTAATTTCATTTTGCATGCTTTTGTTTTTCTTTTTAGCTTGAAATAATTTCTTAGTTAAGCTAGAAATCATAGACATAATTTTCTTGGGAGGAAGATTTGTTACCTCACTTACCAAATCTCCTTCTTGTGATGTCGATGATGATGAGGATGAAGCTCCCCCTTCACTTGAGCTCTCCTCACTTGTGCTTGTTTCTTCGGAGGAGGAGGTGGAGTCCAAGTCTTCTATTGCCATTAGGGAAAGGCTTGTGAAGGCTTATTCTTCTTCGGATGATGATGATGGATCATCCCATGTTGCCTTGTGTGCCTTGGCCTTCCCTTTCTCCTTGAATTTCTTCTCTTCATCCTTCTTGCTCCCCTTCTTCTTCTCTTCTTTCTTTCTCCTTTCCTCTTTGCTCTTGTTCAATAGGGGACAATCATCCCTTATGTGTCCCTCTCCTTGGAAATTATAACATATGATCTTCCTCCTTGGCCTTCTTCTCCTATCATTAGATTTGTTAAATTTAAAACTTTTCAAAGCACGTCTTACCTTCCTTACCATACAGGCTTCTTCCATGCTATCCATGGAGGAGGAGGAGGAGTCTTCATCCGATGATGAAGGTGACATCTCCTTCTTCTTCTTCCCTTTATTGGCTATGAGCGCTACTCCCCTTGGCTTTAAACTTGGTTCTTCAATTATACCTTCAAGCCTTGTCTCATGAAGTTCCATGGTGGAGAAGAACTCTTCTAGGGTGCTCACCTCTAGATTCTTCGAAATGTAGGAGTCCACTATGGAGCTCCACTTTGAGGACCGAGGGAATGCATCAATAGCCTTCATGATCATGTCCCGGTTTGATAGCTTTTCACCTACACTTGATAAACCGTTAATTATCTCTTTAAAGCGAGAATGAAGAGATATTACCTTCTCTCCTTTATCTAGCTTAATGTTGTTGAGTTGGGAGCGGAGAAGGTCCCTTCTTGCAAGCTTCGCCTCGGAAGTGCCTTCATGAAGTTCTACCAATCTTTCCCACATTTCCTTGGCTCTTGCACACTCTCCTATCCGGTTTTTTTCTTGTTGGGGGAGCACGTTGAAAAGGTGGTGCTTGGCCTTTGAGTTTGCAAGGTGCTCCTCCCTTTGCTTCTTGGTCCACCTTGATTTTTCTATTGGCTCCCCCTCTTCATCCCTAGGTATATCAAAATCGGATTCCATTATTAACATGATATCAAAATCCGTTTCGAAAAATACCTCCATTCGCTTTTTCCACCAAGCGAATTCTCCTTCAAACTTCGACGGATGAATGTTGGAGCCGACCATTGTTGTTGTCATGCTTGTTGTGGCGGTGAGTCCGTGACAAGCAACTTGGCTCTAATACCACTTGTTGGTGTTGGGAAAAACTCCGGATCTGATGTTCACAATATCGCGGGCGAATACTTGGCACAACCACAGCAAAAACAATAATTATACCGGATCCCACCAGAGATCCATGCAAAACTATATAAATCATTTTCTTTAATCTAGTCTAGATCTTATCTAGAAGAGGAATATACCTTCGGTGCGTGCCCTTCGCAATCCAGCTTTTTCAAACGCTGTCGGATCTCAATACGGTAAGGGTAACCGTATATCTATGGTATCCACACTGACACTCACACTAGCTTTGGAGTCACGTTGTGCTAGCAACCCCTAGCAAAACACCAAGAACTCTTTTGGAAGAAGGAGAGGAAGGAGGAGATGAGAGAACAATTTCTCTCTTGGCCCTTTTGCTTGCATGCCCAAACACCAAAAGCCACACCACAAAATCTGATTCACGTTGAACACCAAAAAGGCCATTTAATCCCATAGCCATCAATGCCATTATCTCCCATGAAGAAATCTCTTAATACCAAGACTCTTGGTATTCCCTTCTTTAATTCTCATCATGAATACCAAACCCCTTGGTATTCATATGCATGATTAATCAAATTAATCATGCATGATGATGAATCATCTTCCATGGTTCAACTTGAGTCTAACTCAAGTTTAACCAGTTTGAGTCTAACTCAGATCTTGGTCATATGCTCAATTGTCCTCTTAGTCCAACTAAAAGAAACTATCTCCAAAATAGAATGTCATTTATGTGTGACCCTATAGGCTCTTGTAACGTTGGCAATGTATCTAAAACCTTTTTTAGATACATAAGCAATGAGCGACATTTAGCAATACATCATTGCTTCCCAAGTTACAAGATCGTCGAGACCCGACAACCATTCCGTGACTATTATCATGTATGACGGTGTCCTTCTATCTCTGGTATCTTAGATCAATTAATGAGGCATAGACCATGTTATCCCCTTATCGATCTTTATGTTTCTTGATCCCTAAGTAGACTCACTCAAACAAATGAGCTCAATATCTCATATTGACTCATTTGAACATGACTATGCATTTTGTATTCCTACTCTATTAATAGGCCAAAGATATCACTCCCGTCATATGGGAGGGATAGATCCCATCTACATCAGTCACATCCCTCCGCATAATTTGTTACGTACCCAATGATCGCATTTATAGTACACCCAGTCACGGTGTGACGTTAGACGATACCAAAGTACATAACTCCTTATGTAGGGAACCGTAGTGACTTCAGATCTAAGGACTATTCATACCAATAGTCATATGAGAAAGTATATGACACTCATATAATGATCCATGATACTTTCTTATGGCGGGTCAATTTAGTATATATATTCTCCAATATATATACCCATATGTCAATGTGATATAACATATCCGTGACTTGTGAGATCAATGTTGGGATGTATACTGAAAGCCTAGCTCTTTTGTATGAACATCTTTATTTTGAAATAAGAATCACATGATCATTGTTTGCATATATTTATGCATATTGTCTAATACGTTACATTGTAGATAACATGGTGTGTGGTGTCACACGGGAGATCATGTTATCGGCTCATTGTAAAGTATAAGTAAAGGCTCACAACCGAGATGGCTTTGGACAAACCATCGGAATGGTTGTAGTGTGATTTGGTATTGGTTTGTCTTGACCATAGAATCACACTAGTGCACTTTGTGTGTATTGAGCAGGACCGACACAGAGGTGATTCGATTTATTGCTGACTACATAATCGAATCGGACCTCAGATATTATTTAGTACATGCTCTTAATCCCGATATAATAACGGGCACATATACTTGGTACTCATCTCTTTGATTTACCAATGGGCGAGATTTATAGATTAAATCGATAGACTCGGTAAGTTGGGAGATGATATTATTTATATGGTGTGCCGTTAATTATAGGAGGAAACCGTGTCCTATATATTAGGATGATGATGTCCCCTTGAGGAGCTCATAAGGTTCATCATGTAAACCCTGCAGGTGGACTAGGTCCGGCATGATGAAAAGGTTGAGTGGTACTACTCAAGGAGTTAGATGTTGATTAATTAATGGTTAGTAAATTAATTAATCGACGGACATTCGAGATCTTAAACACGGGGAGAAAATGTACAAATAATATATGGAGCCCATATTATCATATGGGGGTTGGTGAGGTAGATCAATGATGGACCTTTAGTGGATTGGACCATCATTAGTGGATCGGACTTTATGTGGGCTTGATCCATGGGTGGCCAAGACCCAACTCCTCCTCATGGTCCCTAATGTAGCCCATTAACACCTCAAGATGCTTAGATCCAATGGATAGAAACAAAACACTAAGATCCATTGGTAGAGATCAAATCTCTAAGATCCGACGGTTGAGATTAAATCTCTAGATCCGACGGTTGAGATTAAATCCCTAGAACCAATGGAGGAGATTAATTCATGACTTATCCCTAACTCTATAAAAGGAGGGCATGAGGAGTGGTCATGGATTAGATAATGATAGAGAGGGAGCAAGGCTTGGGCGGCAAGAATAGGGCAATCCTAGTTGAGATAGGATTGGAATTAGGGTTAGGGTTTGGAAGCAAGGGTGGCACCAAATAAGGCAAGTTTTCCTTCTTCTTCCTTGCCTTGTGGCCAACGTCCAGCAGCTATTCCAGCCCTTCCCAGCCCTTGGCCGGTGCCAAAAACACTCCCCTCTCTTCTCCTTAGGTGGTGGAAACAAGATATAGGGTTTCCCTTGGTGTCTTGGTAGTTTTCCATCATCTTCTTCTCCTTCTAGTTGGCCGGCGGCAAGAACTTCTATAGTTCTTTGTTGGTTGAGTTTTTGAAGGAGAAAAACATTTTTTCTCTTCTTCCTCTTGCTTGGGAAAACCAAGGAAGGAAGTTTTGCGATCTAGGAGCTTCGACTTTTGGTGGATCGTCGCCCACACGACGTCCAAAAGGAGGAGGGTCATACATTAGAAGACCGAGAGGTATAACTATTCTTTTATCTCTTTTATTCATTGCTTGTGTTTGTTTTTCAAAATATAAGCATGTTATATTTCTGTAAATAGGCTAAATAATACTTGGATCCTGAGTATAAACACAAAAACCGGCGATCCGGACATCGTCTATTCCGCGGCTACTCGTAGAATAGAGAATGGTCGCTTGAACAACTAGTTTGTTCAAGTGACCTCTCTAAACGAATAGCACGACGATGACTTGGTTGCTTTGGGAATCCCTTTTGTCTAGGATTAAATTTTTTAATCCGGGGACATCGAAGGGATCACCATGGTCAAGCAACCAAGGTGAAGGGGAAGCGAAGTTTCCCCTCACGGACTCGACAAGGGACAATCCCTTCAATTAGTATCAGAGCTTCCGGGCAAAACCTTTCAATCAAGTCATCCATTGACCTACATGCTAGTCTTAATATATTAATATTGCCCTTGTATATTAATACTTGACTAGGAATATTAAGAATAGTGTTCTCTACAGCTTCTCATAATCAATTCTACCAATTGATATACTGTAGATTAGAACCTACTATTCAAGGATATTATTATATTTATTTTAGCTGGCACATGCATAAAGTAAATATAATAAACAATCTTTGCCTTTTATTAATGAAATATAATACACATGATCCCTATCAATCATCTCATGATTGGCACTACATCTCATGATTGACACTAAGGGATTACACTAACAATCTCCCACTAGCACTTGTGCCAATCACTATAATCTCTAAGACCCAGTGACCTAGTATGACCATCATGCTTTCTCTGTGCCAAAACCTTGGTCAGGGGATCCGCAATGTTAGCATCAGTATCTACTCTGCATATCAACACATCTCCTCTATCGATGATCTCTCGAATGAGGTGATACCGCCGCAGTATATGTTTGGAACGCTGGTGAGAACGAGGTTCCTTAGCCTGTGCTATAGCCCCGTTGTTGTCACAATAAAGCTCTATAGGGCTCACAATGCTAGGAACTACACCAAGCTCAGAAACAAACTTTCTGATCCAAACTGCCTCCTTTGCTGCATCCAAAGCAGCAATGTACTCGACTTCTGTTGTAGAATATGCGACTGTGTCCTACTTCAAACTCTTCCAGCTCACAGCACCACCATTCAGACAAAATACATACCCTGATTATGATCATGAATCATCTCTGTCGGTTTGGAAGCTTGCATCGCTGTAACCCTTTACAACTAGCTCCTCATCACCTCCAAAGATCGAGAAATATTCTTTCATCCTTCTCAAGTACTTAAGAATATTCTTGACTGCTATCTAGTGACACTCACCGGGATCTGACTGGTACCTACTTGTCATGCTCAAAGCATACGAGACATCGGGGCGAGTACAAATCATGGTGTATATGATAGATCCTATAGCAGATGCATAAGGGATCTGATCCATACGTTGTTTCTCTTCCGCAGAAGAGGGACATTGAGTCTTCGAAAGACTTATATCATGTGACATTGGCAGAAATCCCTTCTTGGAATTTTGCATGGCAAAACGCTTAAGCACCTTGTCAATATATGTACTCTGACTCAGGCCAAGCAATCTCCTAGATCTATCCCTATAGATCTTGATGCCAAGAATATAGGCTGCTTCACCTATGTCCTTCATTGAGAAACAATTCCCAAGCCAAGTCTTCATAGACTCCAGCATAGGGATATCATTTCCAATGAGTAGTATGTCATCTACATACAAAATGAAGAAAACAACTATGCTCCCACTCGCCTTCTTGTAGACACAAGGTTCATCTTCGTTCTTAATGAAATCAAACGTTTTGATCACATCATCGAATCAATGATTCTAGCTTCTATAAGCTTGCTTTAAACCATAAATGGACCTATGCAACTTACAAACCTTTCCAGCATCCTTTGGATTGACAAAACCCTCAGGCTGTGTCATATACACATCCTAGAGTAGATTTCCATTAAAAAAAAAATGCAATTTTTGTTGGGGATTGATTGGCCGGCTAGAGGGGGGTGAATAGCCCTCTTACGATGAATGTCGGAATTCTCTCGTCTACAAAGCGTTAGCGCAAGAGGAATATACAAATACAAATAAAGATAACACAAAAGATAGACAAGCAATACAAACACGAGATGTAACGTGGTTCACGGCTACGCCGCTAATCCACGGTACGATTCGTCCAAGGTGAATCACTCCTCCAAATCTATCCACTAGATCTCTCCTTTGCACAAAGCTAGGTGGAGGTAACCTCTTTTACAAAAACACTCCTCTTACAAATATAATGGAAATAAGCTTGAGTAAGAGGATGGAAAGCTTTAGGGAACTTTAGGAGAGTATTAGAGCATAAGCATTAGCCTCCCAAAACCCCACCCCCTTCCTTTTTATAGAGGAAGAGGGTTTCTTCCCATTGACACAGGATCAGTCAGTCCCTCGATCGATCGGCCCGATCCCGTAGCCGTTGCCCAATATTGACTGCTTTCCATGTTGGATTCCATCCAACGTTATTAACATCAGTCGACTGATCCTACCAACAGTCGACTGATGCTCGATCAGTCGAGTGCTCAATGGAGTCGACTCCATTACGTGCCCGTGCAGTGCCATCGATCTTGTCATTCCCTAGCGATTATTCGCTGCCGACATCAATCATTGCGATCCATGCGATCGGCTGCCAAGCACTAAACTGGTCTTATACCCGTCGATCGAACCATCGACTTAGGCGATCGCCATGACATGGCAGTCGACTGGTGTCGGGAAAACTCATCCGACACTTGGCCAAATGGCCAAGTTTCACCTAAGAGCTACCCCTTCCCGTGTTACAATCGCTCACTCTCATCTCTCGGAGTCCCTCGCCTTCGAAGTTCTCTTCGTTCGCGGCCACGTCCCTCGGCAGCATCAGGCGCACGACTCTGCAATGCTCCTTCGCGTCTCTTGCCTCGAAGTCTACTTCCTCCGGCTTCACTCCAAGCTTCTCGTCCGGCGGTCCCTCGGATGCTCCAAGCGCACGGCTTCCGCAAAGCAATCCTTCACCGACTCAAGGACCGAGTCATGAGATGTGAAACTCGCCACGGCTCCATGTGCGAATTACTAAGTCCTGCACGACTTCAATGCACATATCAAATCATCATAACAAACTAACTTAAACCCTTTGCCACACACATCAAAACCTAATCATGGCAAGAGATTGCCCTAACAATCTCCCCCTTTTTGATGTGTGGCAATCCGTTTAAGTTAGGTAAAAACATTTGATATAAATTTTCTAAGGTAAGAAAAGCATGTAAACATAAACATGATATAGCAACATGCAACTCCCCCTTAATCCATGAAACTCTCTACACAAATTTTCTCCCCCTATCATATATTTCTCCCCCTAAAATAATTAACTTAAACATAATTATTTCTCCCCCTTTGACACCATCAAAAAGATTAACACTAAGTTATAAACTCATGACATCAAGTATAATAGAAGGAAAATACCAAAAATTGTATTAAAACCTGAATTCGGCCTTCCTTTGTTGATTTTAGCCACGATCGGTTCGGACTACGGATCATTGCACAAGGTTTTCAGGAATTCCTGATTTTCGGTCCGAAATTCAGAAATGCATTAAAAATTCCAGAAAATTCGAAAAATCATGAAACTTGGGGAACATATTTCTTGTAAGGTTCTTTATCAGTGAAAAATAATTTTTCATGAAAAATCATCATATTTTCACGTTTTTGCCAAAAATCCAAAAGATGTAAAAATCACTAGGTTTTTGACCATTCTAGTATCAAGTTTAACACCTAGTTTTGGTTCCAATTGTTTCAAAACATGAATACATAGATTTTAGATTAAGAAATTGTTTTGAAAACATATGAAATATCCAACCATGATCTTTGGGCAATATGTATATGAATTAAACATAAGGCTTCCCCATGATTGGTCTATTATTGTTATTTTGATACCTTAAATGACCATCTAAATGTCATAGGCATTAGTGGATATTTGTATCATCCTGACATCTCACCCATGCTATGTATCATCCTGACATTTCACCCATGCTAAGTTTTCAATCATGGTAGCCTATAGTGAGTGTGAGATGTATCCTAGAGGTATTTGTATATACTTAACCATCATATTCATACAATTCTATCAAGGTTAAGTATCAACCTAACAATCCTCATGATCATAAAGATATTTATTACTTAATTTCACATTATGATCATGAAATACATGTATTCATTGAATTGTTCTCATACATTAGGTATTATATCATGATAATAAACAAAGTATCACCTAAAGCATGATTCAAACCTATTTCTTATGATAATGTGCCAAATATCAAAATCATAAATCATGATTGCAAACATACATAGCAATTGCATTAATCATCATGATTTAAGCATTATTATCTATTTATGGGCACGTTATCATCACCCAACACTATTCTAAAAATGTTGTCCCGTTATCCTAAGTCAACCAAAATATGATATAGGTCAATTGCATATGGTTGACTACCCTAGAGGTTTTCTAACCCTTAAGGATGGATTTGGAACCCAAAATAAGTTCTTTCCTATTGGGTTCACAAGATACTCCTTGGGGATCCATTTTCTATCAATTACTTTCTTTTTATCTTGTCCCCTAGCTATTAGGCATTTATAGGCCTTTTCATTTTTCTTTTCTTTGTATCCTAAGCCCTTTTTGTTGAAGCTAGCTCTTTGGCTCCCAATAATCATATTTAATGTGTTGGAGCCAATTGTGAATTTTTCTAGGGCTTTGGTTAAATATTCTACCTTTTCCCTTAGGGCCCTATTTTCTTCTATGCATGCATCACTAACATCTAATGACACATAAAGATCATGTGAGCATACTTCATCATGGCAAGAAGAAATATTTTCATTTTCATTTAAACATGCTTTTTCTAATTTTTGTTCTAATTCCTTAATTTGATCTAGCATGCTTTTGTTCTTCTTCTTAGCTCTAAACAAATCCCTAGTTAAGCTAGAAATCATAGAAACTATTTTATTAGGTGAGAGGTTGGTTACCATAGTTTCCATGTCCTCTTCTTCTTCGGATGATGAGGATGTAGAAGCTCCCCCTTCATTTGAGCTCTCCCCACTTGAGCTTGATTCTTCATTTTCGGTGGAGGAGGAGGAGCAATCCGAGTCATGAAGAGCCATTAGTGCTAGGTTGGAGTAGACATGCTCTTCTTCATCGGATGAGGAAGAAGAAGAAGGATCATCCCATGTCTTGGCCTTGAATGCTTTGGCCTTCCCCTTTTCTTTTGCCTTCTTCTCCTCTTTCTTTTTGCTCCCCTTTTTCTTCTTCTTTTCTTCTTTCTTTTTCTTCTCTTCCTTGCTCTTGTTTAGGAGAGGACAATTGTCCCTTATGTGCCCCTCTCCTTAGCAATTGTAGCACATGACCTTCCCCCTTGGTCTTCTATTCCTATCATTAGATTTATTAAAATGAAAACTCTTTAAAGAACGTCTTACCCTCCTTACCATATATGCTTCTTCGGTGCTATCCATGGAGGAGGATGAGGTTGCTTCATCATCGGAGGAGGAGGGGATTTCCATCTTCTTCTTCCCCTTGTTCGCTATCAAAGCTATTCCTCTTGAAGGTTGGATTTTTGGCTCTTCTTGTATTCCTTCAAGCCTCGTTTCGTGGAGCTCCATTGTTGAGAAAAACTCCTCCAAGGTACTTACTTCCAAGTTCTTGGAGATGTAAAACGAATCCACCATGGAGCTCCATCTTGAGGACCAGGGAAAGGCATCTATGGCCTTCATTACCATATCCCGGTTGGAGAGCTTTTCACCTACACTTGTCAAACTGGTTAGAATTTCCTTAAATCTAGAGTGTAGGGATTTTACCTTCTCTCCCTTTTCGAGTTTGATATTGGACAATTGGGAACGAAGGACGTCTCTCCTTGCTAGCTTCGCCTCGGATGTGCCTTCATGGATCTCTATTAATTTGTCCCACATTTCCTTGGCGCTAGCACACTCTCCTATCCGGTTGACTTCTTGTTGGGGGAGGACATTGTATAGATGATGCTTGGCCTTTGAATTTGCCAAGTATTCTTCTCTTTGCCTCTTGCTCCACCTTGATTTTCCCAATGGCTCCCCATCTTCGTTCCTAGGCAACTCGAAACCGTTTTCCATTATTAAAAGGATTTCAAAGTCGGTTTCGAAGAATACCTCCATTCGCTTCTTCAACCAAGAGAATTCGCCGTCGAACTTCGGTGGGTGAATGTTTGAGCCGGCCATTTTTGATGTAGAGCTTGTTGCGGCGATTAGTCCGGTGACAAGCAACCTCGCTCTGATACCACTTGTTGGGGATCGATTGGCCGGCTAGAGAGGGGTAAATAGCCCTCTTACGATGAATGTCGGAATTCTCTCGTCTACAAAGCGTTAGCGCAAGCGGAATATACAAATACAAATAAAGATAACACAAAAGATAGACAAGCAATACAAACACGAGATGTAACGTGGTTCACGACTACGCCGCTAATCCATGGTCCGATTCGTCCAAGGTGAATCACTCCTTCAAATCTATCCACTATATCTCTCCTTTGCACAAAGCTAGGTGGAGGTAACCTCTTTTACAAAAACACTCCTCTTACAAATATAATGGAAATAAGCTTGAGTAAGAGGATGGAAAGCTTTAGGAAACTTTGGGAGAGTATTAGAGCATAAGCATTAGCCTCCCAAAACCCCACTCCCTTCCTTTTTATAGAGGAAGAGGGTTTCTTCCCGTTGACACAGGATCAGTCGACTGGTGCCCTCGATCAGTTGACTGATCTCGTAGCCGTTGCCCAATAACGACCGCTTTCCATGTTGGATTCCATCCAACGGTATTAACATCAGTCGACTGATCCTACCATCAGTCGACTGATGCTTGATCAGTCGAGTGCTCAATGGAGTCGACTCCATTCTGTGCCCGTGCACAGTGCCATCAGTCGACTGTCATTCCTGGCGATCGCTGTATCGACATCGATCATTGCGATCCATGGCGATCGCTGCCAAGAACTAAACTGGTCTTATACCAGTCGATCGAACCATCGACTTAGAGTAGTCGACTGCCATGACATGGTAGTCGACTGGTGTCGGGAAAACTCATCCGACACTTGGCCAAATGGCCAAGTTTCACCTAAGAACTACCCCTTCCCGGGTTATAATCGCTCACTCTCATCCCTCGGAGTCCCTCGCCTTCGAAGTTCTCTTCGTTCGTGGCCACGTCCCTCGGCAGCATCAGGCGCACGGCTCTGCAATGCTCCTTCGTGTCTCTTGCCTCGAAGTCTACTTCCTCCGGCTTCACTCCAAGCTTCTCGTCCGGCGGTCCCTCGGATGCTCCAAGTGCACGACTTCCGCAAAGCAATCCTTCACCGACTCAAGGACCGAGTCATTAGATGTGAAACTCGCCACATCTTCATGTGCGAATTACTAAGTCCTGCACGACTTCAACGCACATATCAAATCATCATTACAAACTAACTTAAACCCTTTGCCACACACATCAAAACCTAATCATGGCAAGAGATTGCCCTAACAATTTTGACATCCATCTGCTAGATTTCATAGTCATAGTAAGCAGCAATAGCAAGTATGATCCAAATGGATTTGAGCATCGCAACTGGAGAAAAGGTTTCATCATAGTCAATACCATGAATCTGCTTGAACCCTTTTGCTACCAATCACTCCTTATAGGTATGCACATTTCCATCCATGTTAGTCTTTCTCCTAAAGACCCACTTACACCCAATGGGTTTGACCCCTTCAGGTGGATCAACCAAAGTCCATACTTGATTAGTGTACATGGATTCCATTTCGGATCTCATGGCCTCAAGCCATTTCTCAGAATCTGGGCTCATTACATCTTCCTGATAGGATGTTGGCTCATCTAGAATGACACCATCGTTGTCATCCAAGAGAAAAGAATATCTCTCAGGTTGATGAAGTATCCTATCAGACCTGCGTAGAGCTTGGTCTACCTGAACAGGTTGTACCACAACTCCTTGTGATGCCTGTTCTTGTTGCATTAAGGCATCAATGGTATTTTGTGTATCTTGAACTTCTTCAAGATCAATTTTACTCCCACTAGCCTTTCTAGAAATAAATTCCCTTTCTAGAAAGACACCATTTCTGGCGATAAACACTTTGGCTAGCGTGGGGTTGTAAAAGTAATATCCTTTTGTTTCCTTAGGATATCCTACAAAATAACACTTGTCTGATTTGGGTCCTAATTTATCTGAAACTTGATGTCTCACGTAAGCTTCACATCCCCAAATCCTCATAAAAGATATCTTGGGACTCTTCCCAGTCCATATCACATATGATGTCTTTATGACTGCCTTAGATGGAACACAATTAAGTGTAAAAGCAGCTGTCTCTAGAGCATATCCCCAAAAGGAAGGAGGAAGATCTGTATGACTCATCATCGATCGTACCATGTCTAACAAAGTACGATTTCTCCTCTCGGATACACCATTCAACTGTGGTGTTCTGGGTGGAGTGAGTTGAGATCATATCCCACACTCAACTAGATAGTCATGAAACTCTTGGCTAAGGTATTCCCCACCTCGATCTGATCGAATCATCTTAATACTATTTCCAAGTTGGTTATGTACTTCATTCTTGAATTCTTTGAACTTTTCAAAGGATTCTGATTTGTGCCTCATAAGGTACACATATCCATATCTACTGAAATCATCAGTAAATGTAATGAAGTACTGATAACCACCTTTGGAAACATCACTATGTATGAGGCCTAACAAATCTATCGCTCGTTCACCTTGTCCACTAAATGGAGTCTTGGTCATCTTGCCTAAAAGACAAGATTCTCATGTCTCATATGATTCAAAATCAAATGAGTCAAGTAATCCATCTTTATGGAGCTGGGATATGCGACTCTCATTTATGTGACCTAAGTGACAATGCCAAAGATATGTCTGATTCAAATCATTAGATTTGAATCGTTTGATATTTATGTTATAGACTGGGTTTTCTAGATCTAGAATATAGAGTCCATTCATCAAATGTCCACTGCAATAGAACATTTCATTTAAATAAATAGAACAACATTTGTCCTTTATAGTAAATGAAAAACCTTTCTTGTCCAAACAAGAAACAGACATAATGTTCTTAGTTATTGCAGGTACAAAATAGCATCCATCAAGTTCTAAAATCAAACCACTCGGCAACAATAAGGAATATGTTCCTACAGCTATAGCAGCAACTCTTGCGCCATTGCCCACACACAGGTCCACTTCCCCTTGCATCAATGATCTACTTCTTCTCAGGCCCTGCACATTAGTGCAAATGTGAGAAGTGTTGGATCGAGCGGATCGCTATAGGGGGGGGTGAATAGCGATAGAAATTTTTCGTTCAAAATCGTTCATTAAAATGCGAGTAGACACAGCGGAAGATAAAAACAAAACAAGTGAGACAATAGACACAAGGGTTTTACTTGGTTCGTAGCCGAAGGCTACTACTCCAAGGCCCTAGTGGTCCTTGACCACGTACGGAGGGCAAACTACTAAAGAACTCCTCCTCGTTGGAGGTAGGAGTTAGACGGATACACAAAATGACAAAAGCTCGAGGTAGAGGGACACTTCCCCTCTCCTCGTTATAATGAAAGCTTTACTAAAAAATAAACTGAAATACAATTTAAACTTTTGTTACCGACGACTTCAAAGGTTGGAGGTTGAAGCTCTAGTCGTCGTCTCGACAGCACTTCATCGTAGCGATGTCGGAGAGTCGGAGCATATCGGAAGCACTTGGAAGCCTTTTTAATTGATGAAAAACCCTAAGACAAGCCCTCCTTTTATAGCCTTTGAGCCCCTCATCGAATGGGTCTTCAACCAATCACAAATGGACACAAAACCTCCTTGAAATGGGGTGATAAGCCTTGACTCCTAGAAGCTAATCATTGACCATCAGTCGACTAATTGCCATCATCGATCGGTGATGGTAGCATCGATCGAGTCATGGTGATCGATTGATGAAGGCGAGTCCTCCAGTAGCGGTCGGTGATGCTAGCTGCAAGGCAAAGTTAGCTCAAAGAAAATATTATTTCAACGACCTTCGACTGTCCGATCTCGACCTAGACCATCGATGGGATGTCTTTGGTTGGATCTACCCTTAAGACCATCCCCGTAAGGAGGATACGACCTCACTTACGATCGCACACACGAGCTTACCTCGATACTTACCATGTCACTTTTGCTTCTGGCCTTCCACTCGATTCCTTCGGCTCCCTCCGAAGTCACTCGAGTGTCACCCGACCACCCGGCTTCCTCCGGGTGTCGCTAGCCTTCAGCTCCAGCTTTAGCAATCTTCTGCACACTCGATTCAACTCGTGAGATAACGACATAAGTTTAACTTTGTATCGTTTGCTATAATCAAAACTCAGGTTCGACTTAGGTGCCTACTGCACCAACAATCTCCCCCTTTTTGATTTATGGCAAACCCACATACAAAGTTAAGTAAATAGCAAGCATGAAGAATAATGTGCATTAGAAACAAACAAGAAATAAAGAAGATTAAGTTGGAGTAGTAAGGATTTTCTTCAAGTACTCCCCCTTGAGGAAACCTCCCCCTTGACCGAGGGTGAGTCTTGAAGAAAGACCTTAATCCTCCCCCTTGAGGGTTGCTTTAAGTAACTACTTAAAGTTGGCCTTAGTAAAACATTTAAGTTAAGAGTTCTTCTTAACTTGGCCCTTTCTCCCCTTTAAGTAAAGCATTAACGGCATAATGTTTACGTTGACGACACACATAAGTTTAAGTTAAGAATTCTCTTAACTTGGCCTTTACTTCCTTTTGTTAAAAGTTTAATAAGTTTTCAAAAACTTAGAGTTTAAATATGAAGTAAGAGTTAAGTTATAAAAAAAATTTGACCCCTTAACTTTGGCCTTTTTCTCCCCCTTTTGCCATATATCGAAAAGAGTGAGGGTGTGTGTGGAAAACAAAAATAAGTGTTAAATTTAAAGTCCAAGCATGTTCCACATTATTTTGAAAATAATATATTGAAAATAAGTTCATCTATAAAATGTTCGACTCATATTTGACTTGATTGATATGAAAGATCAACCAGTCCTGGTCAGAGTCGGTTAGTATGTATGATTATACTCTCAGTGGTTCATAAGCGATGCACTAGCTCTACATCTGGAACTGTGAGTAAGGTCCTAACATCTCACGCCCATCTCGTGGCTAAGTACACAAACACATTAGTCCTATGTGTTGTGAGATGTAGCTCCTTAAATCTATAGGTGCATGATATCTAAGGTAAGTCCTATACTAGTTCCATGAAAAATGAAAAGTAAGAAATAGTAGTAATATAATTTGCAAAGTCCTATTCTACTATGCACATGCCCAATTTTCGTCTTAATAAACTGAATTCGGCTTCGGGTAGGGGTTTAGTAAATAGGTCTGCTAAGTTAGACTTCGATTCGACGTATTCGAGTTGTATGGCTCCGTTGGCCACATGTTCTAGAATGAAATGATGTTTGACCTCTATATGTTTAGTCCTAGAGTGACATATCGGATTCTTAGTAAGGTTAATTGAACTAATGTTATCTACATGGAGTTTTGTGTTAGTAAAGTCTAACTTTAAATCGCGAAGAGTGTGCTTCATCCAAAGAAGGCTGCGTGACACACTCACCCGCGATGTATTCGGCTTGGTGGTAGATAAAGCAACATGCTGATGCTTCCATCGCACTAACTCACTAGACTCGAGCCGAGAAGTTGACAACAACCACTCGTACTCTTTCTATCGAGCTTACTACCGGCATAGTCCGAATCAGAGTAGCCGGTTAGTTCGAACTCGGTAGATCTAGGGTACCAAATACCGACATTAAGTGTACCCTTTAGATATCTAAGGATACGCTTGACTAGAGTTAGGTGAGACTCCTTGGCATAGGTTTGAACCTTGCACATACTTACTTACCGCAAATAGGATATCGTCGGCCATAGCTAAGTAAAGGAGACTCCCTATTATGCTCCTATAGTATTTTAAATCAATTGAGTTTCCGATTAAATCTTCTTCTATATTGACATTAGTTGCCATTGGGGTATTAATAATTTTAGCATCTTGCATTCCAAAGCGTTTAATTAATTCCCTAGTATATTTGCGTTGATGTAGGTATATTCCATCTTTAGTTTGTTTAATTTGTAGACCTAAAAAGAAACTTAACTCACCTACTAAATTCATTTCAAATTCACTTTCCATAAGTGAAATGAACTCATTTAGTAGGATTGAGTTGGTGGTTCCGTAAATTATATCATATAAGTATATTTGGGCTTTTAATATGTCTTTACCTAAGGTTTTTACGAAAAGGGTTGGGTCAACTACACCTTGGTTAAAGCCTTTGGACTTAAGATAAATCGAAAGTCTCTCATACCAAGCTCGAGGAGCTTGTTTAAGTCCATAAAGAGCTTTCTTTAACCTAAGGACATGATCGGGTTTGTCTAAACTTTCGAAACCGGGGGGTTGACTAACATAAACTTCTTCTTTAATGTATCCATTTAAGAATGCAGATTTCACATCCATTTGAAACAATTTAAATCCTCGATGTGCATATGCTAATAGCATTCGAATGGACTCTAATCTAGCTACTGGGGCATAGGTCTAGTCGTAATCTAAACCTTCGACTTGACTAAACCCTTTAGCAACTAGTTTAGCTTTATTTCTAACTACTTCACCTTTATCATCAATTTTATTTCTAAACACCCACCTTGTTCCAATGATTGTTTTATCTTTAGGTGGTGGTACTAATTCCCATACTTCGTTCCTAGTGAATTGAGCCAACTCTTCTTGCATTGCAATAATCCAATCGGATCAAGAAGAGCTTGGTCAATAGTTTTGGGTTCAATTTTAGAAATCAAAGATATTTGACTAAGGTTTCAGATGAGGCTCTAGTTCAACTCCTAGACTTGGATCACCTATCACTTGGTCGATAGGATGATTCGCTTGAGTCCTAGTTGGATTTGGGTTTGAGTCTACAACTTGATCCATAGGATGGCTTGTTTGAGTTCTAGTTTGGTGGAGTCATCTATCACTTGGTCGATAGAGTGACTTGGTTGACTTAGGTTAGATTAACACTAGACCTGATCTCCTGATCGAGTTAGGTCTAGTATGAGTCGGCTCGCTAATTGGGGTTGCCGGGGTTTTGTAGGTTCGTGTCCTTCATCAAATACTACATTGATAGTCTCTCGACTCTAAGGGTGTCGTGGTTATATACTCTATAAGCTCGCTTGTAGTCGAGCATCCTAGAAAGATTTCGTCATGGTTTTGGATGTAAATTTCCTAGGTAATCCTTAGTGTTTAGGATATGTACCTTACATCCAAATACCCTAAAGTACTTGATGTTAGGTATTTTATCGTGATAAATCTGTATGAGGTCTTAAGGTGCCTCTTTACCATAAGGATTCTATTTTGGACATAGCATGTCGACTACTGCTTCCGCCAAAACCTATCGGGTAGGTTATACTCATTTAACATTGTCCTAGCGGCTTCTTGTAGGGTTCTATTTTTATGCTCTACTAGGCCATTTTGTTGTGGAGTTCTAGGGCAAGAGAACTCATGGTGGTATCCATTTAGGTTACAGAATTCTGTAAACCTATGGTTTTCGAATTCACCACCATGATCAGTCCTAAGTCTTTTGATTTTAATGCTTTGTTGATTTTATATTAACTTAAATAGATTGATTAATTGATCTAGGGTATCATTTTTGTGTTTGATGAACCTAACCCAAGTAAATCTAGAATAGTCATCAATTATGACTAAGCAGAATTTACTTCCGTTAAGTGACTTAGCTCCGTGTGAATCAAATAGATCCATGTGTAGGAGCTCAAGCACACTTTTGGTTCGTTCTTGACTAGTTAGTTGATGTTGTGTCCTAGATTGTTTACCTTGTTGACAAGCATTACATATTTTATTATCCAAGTTGTTGAGGTTAGGCAAACCTCTGACTAAATCACTCTGACTCATCTTGTGGATGAGTCTTGGGTGTGAGTGACCGAGTCGTCGGTGCCACAACCATGATTCCTCTTGCCGTGTCATAAGACACTTAGTTGAGGAGTTAGTTAAGTTGATAGTGTAAATGTTGTTATTTCTAGTCCCTTTAAGAATTGTTTTAGAGGTTTTGTTTGTATTAATTACGCATTCATTTTCTAGAAATATGACCTTATAGTTATTATCACACAATTGGCTTACACTAAGTAAATTATATTGAAAATTTTCTACTAATAAAACATTTTGAATAACAAAATTTGAATTGAGCTCAATATCACCTAATCCGATGATTTTGAGCTTGCCGTTATTTCCGAAGGCTACCGATCCTTGTCGTTTGAATCGAAGCTTCGAAAACTTGAGTTGATCCATGGCCATGTGCTCGAGCAACCACTGTCCAACATCCATTGATCCTACACGCAAGGTAGTTGGATCGGATATTGGATTTATTAAAAATTGGTTGAAGATTATTAACCTAAATCATCTCACCCATGTCTATATGATCAAACATGTTAATCCTATATGTTCTTGTGAGATGACTTCCAATTTTTTAGTTGAATTAAGTTTAATGACTTAAACACTTGTCAACCTTGCGTTAGATTCGGATTTGACCTTAGGCTCATCAAGTCACCTTTTCAAGATCATGGCTTCCAGGTCGTGGCGAGGCACAGAGGCCTTCTTTGATCGGAACAATGACCACTTCCTTAGACAAAGCCATTTTCAAGAAAATAGAGACTTGACTCACCTAAGACCACTTCCTGGTCTAACTAGTCTAGGATACGGCGAGGTAGCTTCAGCTAGTTCCGCTCGGTCAAGTGCACCGAACTAGATACGCCTTATCTAGCCCGAATACACAAGACTCCGCTTTCCTAGCGTACTATCATCTCGCCGCGTCCTGGTACTATGTTATCAAGTATTGACGAGTTATAGTCCTATCTAACCATTCTAAAAAAAAATCAAACTAAATAAAAACCTAAGCATGCAATTTCTAAGTTAAAACACAAACAAATTTCGTACTAGCTCCCCCTGGACCGTTGAATCGATTCGGTCTCTCCACATAGTGGATTTGGTCCTTGGGAACCCAGTACTGGTTTGATCCTAAGTTTGAAATCAAGGTGGTCTTAGGGACCCATGCTTGGACACGCTATGTCTACTTACGATTGACATATACGACTTATTGGTCGTGTTTGAGCTAAACCCTAGCCCGACCTTGTTGTACACGACCCTTTGCGATCCAAGTAGGAGGTCAAGTCCTTTGGATCCCAAAGTAAACCTTTCCAACGTATTCCTAAGATCTTCGACTTGACTTTTCAAGAGTGAGTTCTCAACTTCGAGTTTTTCAACTCGAGTTGAGTCCTTCTCTTGAACTCGACTAGTCGAAGAGGTTAGGGAGACCTCGTGTTTGAGGAGTTTAACTTCCTCAACCAGGGTCTCG
The DNA here is from genome assembly GCA_025175895.1 of Wurfbainia villosa. Lineage (NCBI taxonomy): Eukaryota > Viridiplantae > Streptophyta > Magnoliopsida > Zingiberales > Zingiberaceae > Wurfbainia > Wurfbainia villosa. Next base: position 76,615,170 of record CM045990.1, read on the forward strand.
AACTTAGACTCGTACTTATCTAACTTTTTATTTAAAAACTTAATTTCACTATAAAGAGTAGTAATAAGAGACCGACTTACCTTGTGTGTATCTTTTGAACCGGATGCGTATCCGTGGCTTGTCTTGAATAGTGTTTCAGTCCGACTCTTGGTTTTCGATTCTAGTTCGGTTCCGACTCGTCTCCGATTCCACCGGTTTAGCCATAAGGACTCGATCATTGTCTTCTTCCTCGAGGCTTCTTCCCAAGTAGCATTGAGTGCCTTTTTATGTTTTGGTGCCTTGCTCTTGAGTTTTGGGCATTCGGACTTAATGTGTCCAAACCTATTGCATTCATAACATCTTATATTTGAACTTTTAGGCTTACCTTCGTTGGGTCGAGTGACGGCTCATTTTCGACTCTTGACTATCCTCCAAACGAGGTTGACTAGTTCGGCTTCCATTTTCGAGTCGACCTCCGAATCCGACTCATCCTCTTCTTCCTTCTGGGGTGGCTTGCTTGCGTTTTCTCTTCCTCGCAAAAAGTGCTATACCCTTCTCGGGTTCCGAGTTAGACCGCTCATGAAGTTCAAATCAGAAAAGTTCATCTAACCTAAGTTTAGAAAGATCCTTGGAGACCTTGTAGGCATCAACCATGGATGCCCACAAGGTAGTCCTCGGAAAAGAGTTTAGGACATACCTTATAAGGTCGCGGTTTTCGACCTTTTGCCCGATTGCGTGTAGGTTGTTGACTATGTCTTGGACACGGGCGTGGAGTTGCGTCGCGGACTCGTGTTCCTGCATTTTTAGGTTATATAGTTTATTGAATAGAAGATCACGCTTACATACCTTGGCTTCATCGGTCCCTTCATGTAGCTCCACTAGTTTTTTCCAAAGATCCTTTGTGCTTATGAAGGGGCCGACGCAATTTATCTCCTCCTTGGATAGGCCTCATTGAAGGATTTGAGTTGCCTTAGCGTCAGCTTCGACTTGTCTTTTTGTCGCAATGGTCCATTGGTCATAATCCAAGGATTCACCCACTTCGTTAGTCGGAAGTGTGAATCCCGTTTGGATTATGATCCACATCTTGATTTGGGTTTTAAGAAAGCATTCCATCCGACCCTTCCAATAACGGAAGTCATCTCCGTTGAAAAACGGAGGTCGGACGGTGCTAAAACCCTCGAGATGGGCCATTTGGAAGGAAAACCTTGCACAAAAAAATACAAAAAACACGAAAAAGGGTTCCAAGACTTCGCCTTGGATTAGTGGTGTGGGAAATAAAAAGAAACAAATGAGAAATAGAAAGTTAAGCAAAGAAATAAGAAACTAAATAAAAAGTAAGTACTCACAACCTTCGATGTCCCCGAAAGGCTACTAAACGTCGATTTTTGAGGATGAAAACAGCTTGTTACGGGGTAAACCCCATAATAAGTGTAGATCTCTGAGAGCTTCGATTTGGTGGGTAGATCGTGAGTCCCCTTGTAGCAAAAGTTATGCTCGTTTGATCGTGAGATACTCCGAAGGCGATTAGTACTTGCAAAAAACACAACCAAAAACTATGTACCAAGACTTGGTCTTGGATTAGTAGTGTCGGAGAAATCTTAAAACAATAAATACGAAAAGAAAATTGCTCGATTGGTGGTTGCACCGAATCTGAGTGCCCCCGGCTCTGATACCAATTGTTGGATCGAGCGGATCGCCAGAGGGGGGGGTGAATAGCGATAGAAATTTTTCGTTCAAAATCGTTCGTTAAAATGCGAGTAGACACAACGGAAGATAAAAACAAAACAAGCGAGACAATAGACACAAGGGTTTTACTTGGTTCGTAGCCGAAGGCTACTACTCCAAGGCCCTAGTGGTCCTTGACCACGTACGGAGGGCAAACTACTAAAGAACTCCTCCTCGTTGGAGGTAGGAGTTAGACGAATACACAAAATGACAAAAGCTCGAGGTAGAGGGACACTCCCCCTCTCCTCGTTATAATGAAAGCTTTACTAAAAAATAAACTGAAATACAATTTAAACTTTCGTTACCGATGACTTCAAAGGTTGGAGGTTGAAGCTCTAGTCGTCGTCTCGGCAGCGCTTCGTCGTAGGGATATCGGAGAGTCGGAGCGTATCGGAAGCACTTGGAAGCCTTTTTAATTGATGAAAAACCCTAAGACAAGCCCTCCTTTTATAGCCTTTGAGCCCCTCATCGAATGGGTCTTCAACCAATCACAAATGGACACAAAACCTCCTTGAAATGGGGTGATAAGCCTTGACTCCTCGAAGCTGATCATTGACCATCAGTCGAGTGCTGACAGTAGACAGTCGACTGATGAAGGGTAGTCGAGTCCTCCAAGCTGGCAGTCGACTGATGCTAGCTGTAAGGCAAAGTTAGCACAAAGAAAATATTATTTCGACGACCTTCGATCGTCCGATCTCGACCTATACCATCGATGGGATGTCTTTGGTCGGATCTACGCTTAAGACTATCCCCGTAAGGAGGATACGACCTCACTTACGCTCGCACACATGAGCTTACCTCGATACTTACCATGTCGCTTTTGCTTCTGGCCTTCCACTCGATTCCTTCGGCTCCCTCCGAAGTCACTCGAGTGTCGCCCGACCACCCGGCTTCCTCCGGGTGTCGCTAGCCTTCAGCTCCAGCTTTAGCAATCTTCTGCACACTCGATTCAGCTCGTGAGATAACGACATAAGTTTAACTTTGTATCGTTTGCTATAATCAAAACTCAGGTTCGACTTAGGTGCCTACTGCACCAACAAGAAGCACAACCGGTATCCAATACCCATGAAGAAGAAATAGATATATTGACTTCTATAACATGTATACCTGAAGCAGAAGTCTCACTTTGCTTCTTCTTGACTTCCTCAAGATACTTTTTACAGTTCCTCTTCCAATGTCCAACTTCCTTACAGTGGAAGCATGTCCCTTCCTTGGTTACCCCACCTGTGGGATTCAATGCTTTATTGCCCTTTTCTTGGGTCTTGCCTTTAGACTTCTTCTTATATTTGCCCTTTTTAACCATAAGTACAATACTAGTACTAGATTGTATCTTCTAAATGTCATGTAATCCACCTTGCATCTTATGGCTCTCTAATTTTTCCAACTTTGATATTCTGGCTAATACGGAGCAATACATGTAACTGGAACGAAGCACAAAGGAAAGGAGTGTAGAATAAGGTCAGCGGCCAAATCTTGGCCTAAAGGAAATCCCAATCTCTCAAGGTTCTCCACGTACCCAATCATCTTAAGTACGTGAGTTCCTATGGGTGTTCCTTCTTGCATCTTGCATTGAAACAATGGCTTAGATATTTCGGATCTCTCGTACCTTGCTTGCCCTTTATATAGTTGCTTTAGGTGTGCAACCATAGCAAAGGCATCCATGTTCTCATGTTTCTTCTAAAGCTCAGAGTTCATGGTTGGAAGCATAAGGCATGATGCATCTAATGCATCATCTTGATGCTTCTTGTAAGCATCCTTATTAACACGAGTGGCATTATTGGTGGGTGGTTCAGGAATGGGTTGCTCTAGGACATAGAGTTTCCGCTCCTATTTGAGAACTATTCTCAATTTCCTATACCAGTCAATAAAGTTTGCTCCATTGAGCTTGTCCTTCTCAAGGACCGATCACAGAGATAGGGTATTTGACGTATTTGAATACATAGTGATCTACAACAGAAATGCAGACATGTATCATATTTCAATCATTTAATTAGGCCTTTAACTAAATGATTCTCCCACTGGTCACAAAGTGGTACAAGATCCATATTATACCGCATCTTGAGTTATCTTTGGCTAATCGCCCAAGACTCGTATAAATTAGGTAGGTAACTCGTACCAATTACATCTAATGTAACTCTTATATATCTTTATGAACAACATTTGTTCATAATGCCCATCAAATGAGATATCCTTCTAAATTACTACTCATCTTGAGTTAGCTTTGGCTAATCGCCCAAGATTTGTATAATGTAGGTAGATGTCTCGTATGAGCTACGCCTCTAAGTTCATCAATATAATTGAGAGAGCTTAGTTAAGTCAAACCCAAAGTTTAATAGGCATACATCACAATTGTCCTGTCGTACTTTACCAAGGTAAATCTGTTGGTGCAGTCGGCCCATGTCACGATTGACCAGGACTCGAGCATGACTCGAGAGATGTTTTGATGTTCGACAAAAACATATGACAATGTGATTGTCATGGGAAAAGTCCAAGTCTTGGGTACTTAGCATGGAAAGTCCAAGTGGGACACTTCGCATTTGGGAAAGTCCAAGCATCGGTCTTGGCAATGGAAAGTCCAACATGGATTGACAAGAAAAGTCCAAGCATGGGTCTTGGCATGGAAAGTCCAACATGGGTTGGCAAGGGAAAGTCCAAGCTTGAGTCTTGGCATTTGAGAAGTCTAAGGGGTTTGATATTGGCAGCGTAAAGTCCAAGCGGGAGTCTTGGCAGCATAAGTCCAATGGTTGGCAGCGTAAAGTCCAAGCGGAGTCTTAGCAGCGTAAGTCTAATGTGCCTTGGCGGTGTAGACACCGTTAGCATGACATAGCCGATGGAAGCACATGAAGGCTAGCGCAATAGATGAACAAGTCATGGATGACTTGGAGGGATCCGAGAGGCGTGAGACTGACGGAGGTGGATAGAAGGCTTAGGTCTAGGCTAAGGGTGGTCTAGCAAGTATGGGGGAACCATACTTGGGTTAAAACCTCATGTTTGAGGTGTGCCAGTTGACTGGTGCCATGTGTTAGTCGACTAGCGTGAGTCAACTAGGGTTTGACTATGGGAATTGGCCTAGCAATGATCGCTGATGTGTGCGATAATCGATTGGGTGAGTCGATCGATCATGTGATCGATCGGTGGTGCCTCGATTTTTGGGCACAAATAGAGTCTCGACTCAACCGCCGGGTTAGCGCTGAGTAAAACTCAATCAATCGATCATGGTCATGCGACCAATGATCGATGATGGATGTGTTGGATTTTTCTAGCGTGGATCTAGCCGTTGTCTCACGACAACAGTGGCATCAATCAACTGATGGTCCCGAGCAGTCGACTGATTGGCGATTTCTAGCCCAGGTTGAAGCTTTAAATGGAACTTGTTGAGGAGAATTTCACCAGCTTTTCTTAAGGGTTTTTGGGGCAATTTGCTGCTACAAATCAGGGTCTCTAAGTTCATTTCAAGCAACCAAGCATTCAAGCAATCAAAAGCAAAGTGTTGTAAAATTTTCTTTACTTGTCTTTCGTATTTGTATTGTATATTGCTTGTTGTATTTAGTTTATTTTTGTAAACTATTGTAAGAGGTTTCTCCGCCTCCGACTTGTGTCGAGAAGGAGTTATTGCATAGTGGTGTGTGATTGGCATCGCTAGAGCTCTTTAGAGCTCGATCCGTGAAGTAGGAACCGTTCAGTTCCGAACCACGTTAAATATTTATGTTTGCGTATTTGTCTTGTTTCGTTATTGTTATTATAATGAATTCCATCTCGCAACTAGCATGACGCTATTCACCCCCCTCTAGCGGTCAACATTTCCCCTACAATTGGTATCAGAGCCCAGGGCTCTTCTACGGACTAACCTCCTGGAGCTAAAGATGCTAGAGGGTGAAGATGGAGTTGGGAGAACAACTAGGTTGGGATATCAACACACCTATCCCTTATACCTTCTATGGACAAGAAGGGTTTAGACAATGGAAGGCGAGGATCGAAGACTTCCTAATGATGACGGACTTTGAAGAATGATCTATCTTAATGGATGGATTTGAATATCCAATAGGACCAAAAGGTGGCTTCCTAAAAAAGAAGAGATGGAGTGAAGAGCAACTCCAACAATTTGAGAAAAACAAGAAGGTAGTAAAATTCATTTTTGATTTGATACCTAATGACTTCTTGTGTAGCCTAGGTGATTGCATGGATTCCAAGGAGCTTTGAAGGGAATTAACCAAGCTCCATGAAGACCCATGACTGGCTCAAGAAGAGAAGGCCAAAGATGAATCCTCATCCTCACAAGCAAGTAAGGGTTTAGAAGTTCAGAAGGAATCAACTTCCGGATCAGTGGAAGAAGAGGAGACCTCCACCTCTAGGATTGAGGGGAAGGAGATTAGAGCATCCTCAACATCGGAGCAATAGGAGGAGCCATCCACATCCGGTCAAGAGGAAGAGAAAGCTCAAGAGACCCTCACCACCGAACTAGGTCACTCAAGCAATGTAATTTTAAATAAAAAATCATATAATTTACTTTGAGTGTAGGGAAAGTGAGCATTACAAGAGTAAGTGCCCGAAAAGAATTAAGAAGACTCCTCCGACACCAAAAGTCAACACAAATTCAAAGGATGCAGGTGCCTCAATTAGGAAGGGCAAGGAGTTTGTAGTATGTTTCAAGTGCCATCAAAAGGGGCACTATAGAAGTCAATGCCTTAGGAAGAAGGTGTTAGGATCTTTGTAATGCTAGAGGGGGGGGGGGGTGAATAGCGTTTCTTCGTTTCTACAAGCAAGTTAGCGGAAGCAATACAAATACGAATAAGAATACAAGTAAGAAAATGATGAAAGCAATGCTAGCACCCGATGTACGTGGTTCGGAGATGACGCTCCTACTCCACGGCAATCCGTAAGGTGGATTAGTCCTAGCCAAGCTTCACTATATTCTCCTTTGGATGAACCAAGGTGGAGAAACCTTGTTTTACAATACTCTCCTCTTCTTGACAATGATGGAAGATTAAAACCTAGAGAAGAGGAGGTTTAGAATCACTAAAGCACTTGGGAAAGCTTGGTGAGAACGAGGGTGTAGTTAGGAATGAGAGCACTAGCTCCACCAAGCTCCCCAATGCCCCTTTTTATAGAAGAGGGGTTGTTTTTCCCATTGGACTTCGATCAGTCGACTGATGCTTACCATCAGTCGACTGCCGCCAAAGACAACGACTTCTGAACTGCAATCTCCGCGGAGATTCGTAGCCACAATTTCCAATGGCCAAGTGATCGATCGATCCCTCCATCGATCGGTGATGGAGTGATCGATCAGTGATCGTAAACAGATCGAAATCGCGACTATATTCTATGCTCGTATTTGCATCGATCGATCATTGCCATTGTTGGCGATCGGGCGATTGCAACATCGATTAACGCCTTTATCAGCGATCGGTGATTGTCGGTTTCACTCGACTCGAGATACATCATAAGTATGAGTAATTCATACTTGATTTTACATCCTAGACCTAGACTCAACCTTCTAGCTCCTCATTAAGCCTTGCGCCTCCGGGATCCTCCTCCAGTTCGCGACTTGTTCATCCTTTGCGCTTTGCTTCCAAGAGCTTCCTTGGTTTCGTCATATCTTGGGTTGCAAATGCTTGGACTTTACAAGACTACAAGCTTGGACTTATGCCCAAGACCTTATTTTGGACTTCCTTTGCCAAGGTTCACTTGGACTTTACGTTGCCAAGACTACAGCTTGGTCTTTGGTCTTGCCAAGTCCATCCCTTGGACTTCCTTTGCCAAGATCATACTTGGTCTTCCTTTGCCAAGGTTCACTTTGACTTTACGCTGCCAAGACTACAAGCTTGGTCTTATGCTGCCAAGTCCGTCCCTTGGACTTTCCTTGCCAAGATCATACTTGGACTTCTCTTTTACCAAGTCTTCATCCTTGGATTTTCCTATCACTTAAATATGTTCGTAATTAGATCACAAAACATTTGCCTAACTTAGATGATTATCAAACATCAAAACATATAAATGCTTGGAGCATTGTTGCACCAACAATCTCTCCCTTTTTGATGTTTGACAATCATTTAAGTTAGGTATTTTAAAGATAATCATATTTTCAATTCTAACTTGAACATTCCTTCTCCCCCTTTGACATACATCAAAAAGAGAAGGATTCATACATGAAAGAAATTAAAAGTGTTTTATCTTGGACTAAGGTATAAGATTGATATTAAGCTCCCCCTTAATCCAAGATATGCTTTATGATGTGTAAATAATATTTGAAGCAAAGCATAACAAAGATTCAAAAATTAAGTCCTAGCTTTGCACCAACAATGGACGTTTGGGGATGAAAAGATACATATTATAAAACTCCCCCTAAAACACTACATTAAATAGTCCTAAAAATTTATTTATATTCAATATTATCATGCTATAGTTTTAGGATATCAAAGATACAATAAATATCATAAAATTGAGCTATTTATCAAAAAACACAGTGTCGACTAATTTGTTTACTAGTCATTACGATCACATGAAATCGAAATTTCAGTCTTTTCAGCACAACTTCAGAAATGCGGTAGAAATTCCAAAAATCTCAAAAAATCACGAAATTTTGCGTACACATTTCTGGAATTATACTTTATTAAGGAAAAATAGTTTTAAAAATATATGTTTACCAGATTTCAAGATTGATACAAACTTGGAACCTACCAAAAGTTCTAAAGATTTTGCAAACTTTGTATCACTTTTGTGGTCCACTTGAGAACTTTTTTTCAAAATATGATGAATATAGTTTAAAATATATATGATTTGGAATTTCCAACCATATTCTTAGAGCTATGTATTCATTACTTGAATACAAGCCTTCCCAATGATTGGTCCATAAGGTATTTATGTCTCTAGGTGTGTCATTGGCTCATAGTAATGCATCATAACAAGCATGATGAGCCAAGTACACCTTCCCTATCATCTCACATATTTCTAAGTGTCTCAATACAAAAATCAAGATTTCTTAAGGCTTTTGTGAGATGTATCAAGGTATAAAGCTTAACATGGGATCATGCAAACCTAGACTTTTACTCTACAAAGCACATACCAAGCTCTCTCCTTAATGATGAAAATTTGGTTTCGGGAAGAGCTTTGGTGAAGATATCGGCAAGATTAGACTTAGATTCTACATAATTAAGTTCAATGTCCCCTCTTGCCACATGATCTCTTATGAAGTGATGTTTCACTTCAATGTGCTTGGTCCTAGAGTGATGTACCGGATTTTTGGTCAAGTTGATGGTACTCACATTATCACAATAAACTTTAATGTTAGAGTAGTGTAGCTCATAGTCCACAAGAGTATGTCTCATCCAAAGTAATTGAGCTATACAACCACCCATAGCCACCTATTCGGCTTCGGTGGTTGATAAAGCAACACAATGTTGCTTCCTACTACTCCAACTAACTAGGGAGGACCCAAGAAATTGACATCCACCACTAGTACTCTTCCTATCCAATTTGCATCCAAAGATAATCGAATCGGTATAGCTAAAGCAACTCAAAGGACCTAGTCCTAGGATACCAAAGTCCTACATTTAGAGTGCCTTTAATATATCTTAAAATTCTCTTAACGACTACTAAATGTGATTCTTTGGCACAAGATTGGTATCTTGCACACATACCTACCGCAAATAAAATATCGGGTCTACTAGCGGTTAGGTATAGTAGGCTACCAATCATACTCCTATAAAGTTTAAGATCAATTTATTTTCCATCATGATCACTATCTATTCTAGTGCTAGTGGCCATTGGAGTGGTTACAATTTTTGCATTTTCCAAACCAAATTTCTTGATCATTTCATTTGCATATTTGGTTTGATAAATATGAATACCTTCACTAGTTTGTTTGACTTGTAACCCTAGGAAAAAATTGAGCTCTCCAACTAAACTCATTTCAAATTCATTTTCCATGTTTTTTATAAAGTCTTGAAGAAGATCATCATTTGTTGACCCAAAAATAATGTCATCAACATATATTTGGGCTATAAAGATATCCTTTAATGTTGACTTTATAAACAAGGTTTGATCTACTTGACCTCTCCTAAAATCCTTCGAAATTAAGAAAGATGACAATCTTTCATACCATACCCGGGGAGCTTGTTTTAACCCATATAATGCTTTCCTAAGCTTATATACGTGGTTTGGATAATCTATGTTCTCAAACCCGGGTGGTTGCTCTACATATACTTCCTCCTTAATATAACCATTTAAGAATGCCGATTTAACATCCATTTGGTAAAGTTTAAATCCCATATAGGAAGCATACCCTAAGAGAATTCTAATAGATTCTAATCTAGCAACCGGGGCATAAGCCTCATCATAGTCAAGCCCCTCAACTTGATTGAATCCCTAGCAACCAACCTAGCCTTATTTCTAGTGATATTTCCTTGGTCATCTAGCTTATTTCTAAAGACCCATCTTGTAGTAATTATGGTGCTACCATTGGGTCTAGGTACTAACTCCCATACTTGACTCCTCTCAAATTGAGCAAATTCATCTTGCATTGCCAAAATCCAATCCGGATCATGTAATGCATCATTGATCGATTTAGGCTCAATTTGTGAAATAAGAGCAACTTGACTAGTAGGAGGTCTATGAAATGACCTAGTTCTTACTCCTTGAGATATATCTCCTATTACTTGGTCAAGTGGATGATCTTGATGAATTCTTAGGGTTCTAGAAGGGGTTTCATATTGATCATTGTTATCTTCCACCCTTCTTTCATCATCGGAGTCTCCTCTTCCTCCCCCTTGATCATTACCCCTTATGGTCAAATTTTGAAGTTTTTAGGTGATGTCTTGATTATTGTCATTAATATCCTTATCAATGGAGGACTTTCTAGGGTAGGTACTAGTGGTTTCATCAAATTGAACATTGGAGGACTCCTCAATCCCTTGGGTTCTCTTATTGTAGACTCTATACCCTCTACTTGTGGATGAGTATCCTACTAGGATTCCCTCATCTGCTTTGGATTCAAATTTTCCTAAGTTATCTTTGGTGTTTAAAATATAAACTTTACATCCAAAGACTTTGAAATAATGAATTGTGGGAATAGTCCCATTCCATAATTCAAATGGTGTCTTTCCTAAAAACCTATGAATTTGAACCCTATTTTGGATATAGCAAGAGGTATTAACCGCTTCCGCCCACAAGTAGCTAGGTAGAGAATATGCATTAAGCATAGTCCTAGCCGCCTCTTGTAGGGCACAATTTCTCCTTTCCACCACCCCATTTTGTTGGGGTGTTCTAGGACAAGAGAACTCATGCTTATACCCTTGCTCTAAACAAAATTGTGAAAATTTAGAATTCTCAAATTCACCACCATGATCACTACGGATCCAATTGATTTTGAGACTCTTTTTATTTTCAACCCTTTTACTAAATCCTATGATTATTTCTAAGGTATCATCCTTATGTTTTATAAAGTAGACCCAAGTATACCTAGAAAAATCATCTACTATAACTAAACAATATTTGTTACCATTTAAAGAAGGAGTGCTATGACAATCAAATAAATCAAGATGCAATAGTTCTAATGGTAAGGAAGTATTAGTTATGGTTTTACCTTTGTGTGATGCTTTTGTTTGTTTTTCTTCTTGGCATGCATCACACATTTTGTTCTTGACATACTTGATCTTTGGTAGTCCTTTGACCAACTCCATCTTGGCTACCTTGGCTATGTTTTTCATGTTGATATGCCCCAATCTCCTATGCCATAGCCAACTTTCTTCTTCTTTTGCAACAAGACACTTAGTAGAAATGTTAGAAGCGTATGAAAGATCAACATAATAGATATTTGATTTCCTATATCCAACTAACATGCAATCATTTAATTCCTTGTGCCTAATCATGCATTTAGAGAATTCAAAAGAGACATGATAGTTTGCATCACAAAGTTGACTAACACTTAATAAATTAAATTTCATATTTTCGACTAGTAAAACTTTGTGAATGACAATTTTGGGGGATACCTCAATTGTACCTCTGCCTAATATCTTGAGTTTTCTACTATTTCCAAAAGATACCGCTCCCTTCTTCACATACATAAATGTGGAGAATTTACTCACATCCCCGGTCATATGTGTTGAGCAACCGCTATCCACAATCCACATACCTTGCTCTCCTACCTAGATCACATGAAAAACACAAGCTTTTGGTACCCAAACATTTGGACCGGTAACATTAAGTAAAAACTTCTTAGGTACCCATGCTTTCTTGACCTTACCCTTAATGGTTGCTTTCCTATTAATCAATGAAATATAAGCAACTTCTTTTTCCTTTGACTTATATCCTAAACCGGCCTTGTTGTAAATGACTCTTTGTTGACTAAGGATCATATCAAGATATTTTGAGACATTTGAAAATTTTTCTAAACATGCTCTTAGTTCACTAACCTCATCCTTAAGTTTGTCATTTTCTTCCTTAAGCATGCAAGAATCATCATGTGAAGATTTTTCATTTCTAATGGCCTTTAGTTCTACCTTCATGCTCTTAACCTTAGATTTAGACTTATCTAGAGCTTCTTTAAGATAGGCAATTGATTTATAAAGAAGCTTAACTTTGGGAGAGTTCATTACCTCATCATCACTAGATGATGATTCATCACTTGAAGAGTCTTCTTGGCTTGATGTACCGGAATCATCTTCTAGGGCCATGAGTGCCACATGACGTGTGATGTGGCAAAGTTCATCATCGGAGGAGGAGTCTTCAACACTTGGTGTGTCCCATGTGGTTTGAGCCACCATGGCCTCCTTCTTCTTCTTCTCCTTCTTGTCCTTCTTTTTCTTTTCTTTTTCCTCCTTCTTCTTTAGCTCTGGGCAATTTAGCTTTATGTGCCCCTTCTTGTTGCAAGCATGGCAAATCACATTGTTATTGAAACTTGAATTACCACTAAACTTACCTTTTGAAGAATGAAACCCCTTCCTTGCTTCTCTACTCTTGAACTCCTTTGATTTCCTATAGAGCTTCTTGACAAAATTTGCCATCTCACTAGATGAGTCTTCATCACTACTTGAGTCATGCTCCGATTCGGATGATGATGACACCTCTTTCCTTTCTTTCTTCTTCTTTTCTTTCTTCTCAACAAATAGAGCTAAACCCTTTTCCTTAGAAGACATGTTAGTTTGCTCATGCAATTCAAACTCACAAAATAATTCATCAATTTTAATTTGAGAAAGATCCCTAGTTACCTTAATGGCATCAACTATAGAAGTCCATAAAGAATTTCTAGGAAATGCTTGAAGAATATACCTTACCAAGTCCCGGTTGTCAACTCGCTCACCTATGATGTGAAGTCCATTCACAATCTCTTTGAACCTTCCATGCATTTGGCTTACGGTTTCATGCATCTTCATTTGGAAGGCTTGAAGTTGCCCAATTAGTAGGTCCTTCTTGGCACTCTTTGACTCCTTGGAACCTTCATTTAGCTCAATGAGCTTTTCCCATAACTCCTTTGGATTGAAGGCCCCACCTTGTTGAGTTGCTCCATGGTAATGCCACATTGAATGGTGAGTACCGCCTTTGCATTTGATTCAAATTTCTTATTTATTTCCCTTGTCCAATCCTTGCTTGGAATAGGATTTCCATGTTCATCCACTGGTTCCTCGAAGCCATCTACAATGCTATGCCAAATTTCAATATTACTCATTAGATAGTACTTCATCCTACCTTTTCAATACGCAAAATGACTCCCATCGAAGAGCGGTGGCTTGGCGGTGCTATATCTCTCTTGAAGAGCCATTGATGCCTTGGTTGATGGTGAGATCTTCCAAGCTATCCGGGCTCTGATACCACTTGTTAGGATCTTTGTAATGCTAGAGGGGGGGGTGAATAGAGTTTCTTTGTTTCTACAAGCAAGTTAGCGGAAGCAATACAAATACAAATAAGAATACAAGTAAGAAAACGATGAAAGCAATGCTAACACCCGATGTACGTGGTTCGAAGATGACGCTCCTACTCCACGGCAATCCGTAAGGTGGATTAGTCCTAGCCAAGCTTCACTATATTCTCCTTTGGATGAACCAAGGTGGAGAAACCTTGTTTTACAATACTCTCCTCTTCTTTACAATGATGGAAGATTAAAACCTAGAGAAGAGGAGGTTTAGAATCACTAAAGCACTTGGTAAAGCTTGGTGAGCACGAGGGTGTAGTTAGGAATGAGAGCACTAGCTCCACCAAGCTCCCCAATGCCCCTTCTTATAGAAGAGGGGCTATTTTTTCCGTTGGGTTTCGATCAGTCGACTGATGCTTACCATCAGTCGACTGTCGCCAAAGCCAACAACTTCTCAACCGCAATCTCCGCGGAGATTCGTAGCCGCAATTTCCAACGGCCAAGTGATCAGTCGACTGATCCCTCCATCACGATCGATGGATGGATCTGATCGATCCAGTGATCAGGCCGCGATCGAGTGCAACTATATATCGTCAGATTTGTTTGCGTGATCGGTCGATCATTGCCATTGTTGGCGGTCGGTGATTACCATCGATCGCCGCCATTGTTCATCAAGTATGAGTAATTCATACTTGATTTTACACCCTAGACCTAGACTCAACCTTCTAGCTCCTCATTAAGCCTTGCGCCTCCAGGATCCCTCCGAGTCCGCGACTTGTTCATCCTTTACGCTTTGCTTCCAAGAGCTTCCTTCGGTTTCGTCATATCTTGGGTTGCCAAATGCTTGGACTTTATGCCGCCAAGACTACAAGCTTGGACTTATGCTGCCAAGACCTTACTTTGGACTTCCTTTGCCAAGGTTCACTTGGACTTTACGCTGCCAAGACTACAAGCTTGGTCTTACGCTGCCAAGTCCATCCCTTGGACTTCCTTTGCCAAGATCATACTTGGTCTTCCTCTGCCAAGGTTCACTTGGACTTTACGCTGCCAAGACTACAAGCTTGGTCTTATGCTGCCAAGTCCGTCCCTTGGACTTTCCTTGCCAAGATCATACTTGGACTTCTCTTTTACCAAGTCTTCATCCTTGGATTTTCCTGTCACTTAAATATGTTCGTAATTAGATCACAAAACATTTACCTAACTTAGATGATTATCAAACATCAAAACATATAAATACTTGGAGCATTGTTGCACTAACAGAAGGAAATCAAGGATAAGGAAGGAGCATCACATGTAGGGGGAGCTAAGGCTAACCCTAAGGTATATTTTAATAATGCACCTTCAATTTATGTTAAAAAGCATGCTAGAAATAATATAAACAATCTTGCTATTGTTTATAAGAAGCATGCTATTAAAAATAAATACTTTTGTTTAGGAGCTAAGAAGGTCAACTTTTCAAATAAGGAGAAATTTGAGACTAATGTCCCTAGAAAGACCTTGTCTAGAGAATCTATCAAGAAAATAGAAGACCACCTAGGCTTAAACCCTAAATGGACTAGACATATGCCTAGGAAAAACAATGTCCTAAGACCAAATCAAAATTCAAAAATTGGACAATTAGAATTAGAGAACCAAGCCTTGAGGTCAAGGCTTGAAAAACTTGAAAAGACCCTTAGGATTATGCAAAATCAAGTTAAAGGGTCAAATGGTCAAAGTCAAGAGTCTAGGACCAAGAGTCAACACCTAGGGCCTAAGAGACAAAAGTCAACCAAGGGCAAGAAGGGTTTGGGTCACAAACCTAAGCCTAAGGTGGCTTATCATAGTGTTCCATTTGATTATGGAACACAAACTAGGAAGACCAAGGTCAATAGGGAAGTCATCCCTAATGTTGACCATGGTGTGTGCCTAGTGGCTAGGGTTTCAAGGAAACCTAGGGAAGCCACTAAGAAGGTTGCAAGGGGAGTTACCCCTAGAGTCAACCTAGGTAAGACCCAAATGACTAAGGCTAACAAGCCTAGAAGGGTAGGAAGGTATCTAGGGAGGTTATCCCTAAGGAATACCTAGTAAACCCAAGGAGCTCAAATATGTTTTGGGTTCCTAAGAGCGTGATCGATTCAAGCAAAATGGGTTTAGGGTGTGCCAACTTTAAATGGAAGGGTAGTTAACCTAACCATAGTAAAGTTGGCACTTTAGGTAATTTTCAAGGTTATGGATACCTTAGAAATAGATTTGATATTATGATCCTAAAAGTTTTTAGGATGTGCCAATACATTTTTGGAATTATGAAAAATCAATTAAATTGGCACAATTTAGGTTTAGAGGTTGTAGTGTGCCATTTTGGGTCTTTGACACACTTAGGAGATTAGTAGCAATATGGAAAAATATACTTAATTATATCAAATAACAATTAATATTGAAATTTAGGTATTATTATGTTGGGATGTATACTGAAAAGTCTATCTTTTGTATGAATATTTTTATTTTGAAATAAGAATTACATGATCATTGTTTGCATATTTTTATGGTTATGCATATTGTCTAATACATTACATTGTAGATAACATGGTGTGTGGTATCACATGGGAGATCATGTTATCGGCTCCTTGTAAAGTATAAGTATAGGCTCACAACCGAGATGACTTTGGACAAACCATTGGTATGGTTGTAGTGTGATTTGGTATTGGTTTGTCTTGACCATAAAATCACACTAGTACACTTTGTGTGTATTGAGCTGGACCGACTTAGAGGTGATTCGATTTATTGCTAACTACATAATCGAATCGGACCTCGGATATTATATTGTACATACTCTTA
Organism: Wurfbainia villosa; assembly: GCA_025175895.1. Taxonomy (NCBI): domain Eukaryota; kingdom Viridiplantae; phylum Streptophyta; class Magnoliopsida; order Zingiberales; family Zingiberaceae; genus Wurfbainia; species Wurfbainia villosa. The sequence continues at coordinate 76,631,533 of CM045990.1, forward strand.
ATCCCGACATAATAACGGGCACATATACATAGTATTCATTTCTTTGATTTACTAATGGGCGAGATTTATAGATTAAATCGATAGGCTCGGTATGTTGGGAAATGATATTATTTATATGGTGTGCCATTGATTAGAGGAGGAAACCGTATCCTATATATTAGGATGATGATGTCCCCTTGAGGAACTCATAAGGTTCATCATGTAAACCTTGCAGTTGGACTTGGTCCGGCATGATAAAAAGGTTGAGTGGTACTACTCATGGAGTTAGATGTTGATTAATTAATGGTCAGTAAATTAATTAATCGACGGACATTCGAGATCTTAAACACGGGGAGAAAATGTACATATAATATATGGAGCCCATATTAACTTATGGGGGTTGGTGAGGTAGATCAATGATAATCCTTTAGTGGATTGAATTATTATTAATGGATCGGACTTTATATGGGCTTGATCCATTGGGTGGCCAAGATCCAACTCCTCCTCATGGTACCTATTGTAGCCTATTAATACCTCATGAAGCCTAGATCCAATGGATGGAAACAAAACTCTAGATCCAAAGGTAGAGATTAAATCTCTAGATCCGACGGTTGAGATTAAATCTCTAGATTCGACGGTTGAGATTAAATCCCTAGAACCAATGGTGGAGATTAAAACAAGGCTTATCCCTAAACTCTATAAAAGGAGCCTTTAGGGTTGGCATGGAGAACAATCAAGGGTGTTAGGAGTTAGCGGCAAGAGGTAGGAGCTAGGGTTTGGAGCTTGGCGGCACCAAATAAGGAAATACTTTCCTTCTCTTCTTCTTCTCCATTGGTGGCCGACATCCATACAACCCCTCTCCCCTCTTGGCCGGCGTCCAAACCTAGCTCTCCTCTTCTCCTTGGCTAGTGGAACCAAGGCTTAGGGTCGTCCCTTGGAGCTTTTGGCCGGCAACCATTCTTTCTCCTTCTCCTTGTTGGCCGGCGGCAAGTAACTTCCTTGTTGCTTGGCTAAAGGAAGGAGAAGAGCCTTGTTTCTATTCTTCCTCTTGCTCGGAATGAGCAAGGAAGGAAGATTGGTGATTTAGGAGCTTCAACTTTTGGTAGATCGTCGCCCACACGATGTCCGAAAGGAGGAAGGTCATACAATAGAAGATCGAGAGGTATATCGATTCTCTATTTTCATTTGTTACATGTTTATATTTGATTTTCAATTATATGCATGATATATATTCTGTTTTGTGGCTAAATATACTTGGACCCCGAATATAAACACAAAATTCGGCGATCCGTACATCGTCTATTCCGCGGCTATTCGTAGAATAGAGGTTGGTCGCTTGAACAACAAATTTGTTTAAGTGACCACTCTAATCGAATAGCATGATGATGACAAGGTTGCTTGGGCAATCCCTCTTGTTAAGGATAATATTTTTTTATCCAGGGATGTAGAAGGGATTTCCATGAATAAGCGACCGAGTTGAAGTGGGAAGCGAAGTTTCCCCTCCCAACAAGTGGTATATGAGCCACGGTTTCTAGTTTTGTGTGTTTAGGATTCAGTTACTCTTATGCATTTTTCATATATTATATGTGCCGGATAATAGTAGGATATGCGTAGGTTAACTCTTTGGTTGCAGGCATAAGATCCGACTATTATGGTCATATGTGTGTATGTGATTGTATGTGTGTAAAAGTATATTTTGTTGAATCCTCGGGGTTGACGAGGCTAGTATTTAATTTTTTGTAAATTAGATACAACATTGTTTAGCCACTCTTTCTATTTTAGTTTACTTTCGATCTAGATTTCATGTACACTCCCTCGTGGAGTATAGGATCGATGGATGTAAATTAAAATAGATTTTAGTCTCGGCTCGGATCTCCGGATGGCTCGTACATGGTGTAGGAGGAGCGGACGAGAAGGCGATACGATAGAAGACATATTGAAGACAAAAGCCATAATAGTTGGAAAATTTTTATTTTTCATATTTATTGCTTATTGTTTGATATGCATGTCGTAGGCTAGAAAATTCCTCAATTTCAAATTACTAAGTGGGAGAGGGAAATTTTTTAAATTCCCACGGCCTCCATTACGATTTGACAAGTGATGCAAACAAACTTGCGCGCTCCAGTGTCTTCCTCCCCATCGAATGAGTTTGTTTGCGGATCACAAGGTCAAATATCGTTATAGGAAATTATTAAGGAGCGTGTGTACTTCCCCATCGGAAGGCACATAACCCGAGATAATTACCTTGGTACCGAGTAATGGTGAACACTTAGATACAAATATAAGTATCCTCCCCATCGGAGTCACTGCTTTTATTTGTAGGGCAGAAGAGGAACCAACTATTAATTTTACTTGTCAAAAAGTTAGGTTGACAAGATAGTAAAATTAATGGGTAAAACCTCCTCTTACAAATGTAGAATTTGTATACGTCTACACTATCGTGGCATACGATATTCTCGGCGTTTTGAGGTGTTGGTTGATTTTAAAATTTTATTGTTTGAGGAAACAATAATTTTTTGAAATTTAATGTTTTGATCTATGTGATTCTTAGGTTTTCTTTCAAAATGACTTTCAACCCGCTTGCTATGATACTGAAAGAGAATAAACTTACTGGACCCAACTATGTTGATTGGAAGAGGAATCTAGACATTTTCTTGACTGCTGAGTAATACAAATATGTACTCCTCGAAGAGTGCCCTCCTAAGCCTGCGGATGATTCTGGGGAAAAGGAGAAAGAGAGTTATAAGAAGTGGGTAAAGGTCGATGAGATGGCGCGGTGTTACATTTTGGCATCTATGTCAAATGTACTGCAACATCAGCATCAAGCCATGCCCACTGCTTATGACATGATGCTCAATCTCAAAGAGCTTTTTGAACACCAGAATCGGGCTGCAAGGCAGGAAGCCATGAGGAACCTGATGACGACCACCATGATCGAGGGAACACCTGTAAGGGATCATGTTCTCAAGATGATGGCTCATTTGAATGAGTTGGAAGTCCTCGGAGCTGAGATCGATGGGGAAACCCAGGTCGATATCATTCTCCAGTCTCTACCTAGGAGTTTTGAGCAGTTTCGCCTGAACTACAACATGAACAAGAGGTTGTACTCGTTGGCGGAGCTTCTGACAGAACTCCAGACGGCAGAGGGGCTATTTCGTCAGAGTGCTCAGGCGCATGCCATGGTGACCCAAAAGGTTTCTACTTCTAAGCCGAAAGGTAAGAAGAAGAAGAAACAAATTGGGGCGAAGGCAGTGGGAGGAACTCAGGGAGGAGTGAAGAAGCCGAAAGGCAAGTGCTTCACTTGTAAGCAGATTGGACACTGAAAGAAGGACTGCCCCAACCGCAAGCAGAACAAAGGTATATCTTTTGGTCTAGTCGTTGAAACATGTTTAGCGGTGTTATCTACCGGCACCTGGTGTATAGATACGGGAGCCACTGATCATGTCTGCAATACTTTGCAGGGGTTCCAAGAAACCAGACGACTGGCTGAGGGGGAGATTACCATGTACTTGGGTGATGCCACGAAGGTGGTGGCTGTTGCAGTGGGAGACGTTCATTTATCTTTTGAGAAAAATAATATTTTGGTTCTTAAGAATTGCCTTTATGTACCTTTATTTAGAAATAATTTAATTTCGATTTCTAAATTGTTTATGGATGGATATTCTATTTCTTTTAATGACAGAGTTGTTATAAAAAGGAATAGGGACATTATATGTTCAAGTGCATTGATAGGAAATCTATACACACTTGAACCAAAACCTCCCACGATGCAAATTAAAGTTAATAACTCATCTTCTAATTTCAATAAGAGAAAAGAACCTTCGAAGATGAACCAAACATATCTTTGGCATCTTAGGCTTGGTCATATTAACCTAAGCAGAATTCAAAGGTTGATAGCTGATGGACCTCTGGGTTCATTAGTGGTGGAAGATTTCCCAACCTGCGAATCTTGCTTGGAGGGTAAAATGACCAAGAGACCTTTTAAGGCCAAGGGGTATAGAGCCAAAGATGTGTTAGAATTGGTTCATTATGATTTGTGTGGTCCTATGTCTATCCAGGCTAGAGGTGGTTTTGAGTATTTCGTCTCTTTTATAGACGATTATTCGAGATATGGATACATTTACTTGATGCGCCGCAAGTCTGAATGCTTTGACAAGTTCAAAGAATTCAAGGCTGATGCGAAGAAACGTCAAGGTAAAAGTATCAAGACACTGCGATCTGATCGTGGTGGTGAGTACCTCTTGGGAGAGTTTAGGAACTACTTATCAGAGGCTGGGAATCAATCCCAATTATCTGCACCTAGCACACCCCAGTAGAATGGTGTAGTAGAGCGAAGGAATAGGACTCTTATGGAGATGGTTATATCGATGATGAGTTATTCTGAGTTGCCAGATTCGTTCTGGGGATATGCTCTAGATACGACGGTGTACATTCTGAACTTGGTTCCATCTCAATCAGTGTCTTCTACTCCCACAGAATTGTGGACTGGGCGAAAGCCCAGTCTAAGACATATTCGAATTTGGGGGAGTCCAGCACATGTGCTGAAGGCAGATGCTGGTAAGTTGGAACCTCGTACAGAAGTATGCATGTTCGTTGGCTATCCTAGAGGAACGAAAGGTTGTTTGTTTTATAGTCCTAGAGATAAGAGGGTTATCGTTAGCACGAACGCCAAATTTCTAGAGGAAGACTATGTGATGAACCACAAGCCCATGAGTAAGATTGTTCTAGAGGAAATAAAAGGGGAAGTCACTTCTTCAGTACCACTGGTACAAGAGGATATACCACAAGTCACTACACCACGTGTCACAGAGGATACACAGGTGATACCTCATCGTAGTGGGAGGGTTATGAGACAACCTGATAGATTCATGTTCTTGGGAGAATCATCTGATTTGGTCCCTGGCGAACATGAACCTGATCCCTGAACATATGACGAGGCAATCCAAGATAAAGATGCGGCATCTTGGCAAAGTGCAATGAATACTGAGATTGAATCTATGGATTCAAATCAGGTTTGGGAGCTAGTGGAACCACCCGATGGTGTAAAAACCATTGGATGCAAGTGGATCTACAAAAGAAAGAGAGGAATAGATGGGAAGGTTGAGACCTTCAAAGCGAGGCTTGTTGCGAAGGGGTATACTCAGAAAGAGGGTATCGATTATGAGGAGACCTTTTCGCCGGTAGCCATGTTTAAGTCTATCCGGATTCTCTTATGAATTGCAGCTCATATGAATTATGAGGTGTGGCAGATGGATGTCAAGATAACTTTCCTTAATGGAAGTCTTGAGGAAAACATCTATATGAAGCAACCAGAGGGATTCATTGCGAAGGGCAAAGAGCATCTTGTATGTAAGCTTAATCGGTCCATTTATAGATTGAAGCAAGCTTCGAGATCTTGGAACATCCGATTTGATGAGGTAATCCAGTCTTATGGATGAGTCTTGTGTATAAAAGAGATGTGACGGAAGCGTAGTGGTATTTCTTGTACTATACGTAGATGACATTTTATTGATTGGCAACAATATCAAGGTGTTATCGAACGTAAGGGTATGGTTGTCCAAACAGTTTGATATAAAGGACTTGGGAGAAGTGGGACACATCCTTGGGATCAAGGTTATAAGGGATCGTAGGAAAAGGATGTTGTGCTTATCCCAAGCTTCATACATAGACACGATTATGGATCGTTTTAGCATACAGAACTCCAAGAAGGGTATTCTACCTTTCAGGCATGGAGTTCCTTTATCTAAGGAGATGTGTCCTAGAACATCAAAGGAGATAGAGGAGATGAAGGCGGTTCCTTATGCTTCGGTGGTAGGAAGCCTCATGTATGCGATGCTATGTACGAGACCAGATATCTACTTTGCCGTGGGCATGGTCAGCAGATATCAGAGTAATCCAGGACAGGGACATTGGACTGCGATAAAGCATATATTGAAGTACCTGAGAAAGACTAGGGATTATATGCTGGTTTACCAAGCAGACCAATTACTCCCTGTGGGTTACACGGATTCCGACTTCCAATCTTATAGGGATAATAATAAGTCTACCTCAGGTTTTGTGTTTACTTTGGGAGGTGGAGCCATTGTATGGAGGAGTGTCAAGCAGAAATGCGTGGCGGACTCCACCATGGAAGCTGAGTATGTGGCAGCCTTTGAGGCGGCCAAAGAAGCTGTGTGGCTCAGGAACTTCCTGATGGACTTGGATGTGATTCCTGGTTTGCCTAGAACTATCACAATTTATTGTGATAATAGTGGTGCAGTTGCAAACTCGAAGGAACCATGAGCCCATAAAGTTAGTAAACACATAGAGCGCAAGTACCACCTGATATGAGAAATCGTAAAGAGAGGAGAAGTTGTTGTGGCCAAGATTGCATCGGAGGATAACCTGGCAGATCCTTTCACTAAGGACCTTCCGGCGAGAGCTTTTGAAAGGCATGTGGAGGGAATGGGGATCAGATGTATGGAAGTTTGAGGACAGCATAGTCTTTTAGTATAAGTGGGAGATTGTTGGGATGTATACTGAAAAGTCTATCTTTTATATGAATATTTTTATTTTGAAATAAGAATCACATGATCATTGTTTGCATATTTTTATGGTTATGCATATTGTCTAATACATTACATTGTAGATAACATGGTGTGTGGTGTCACACGGGAGATCATGTTATCGGCTCCTTGTAAAGTATAAGTATAGGCTCACAACCGAGATGGCTTTGGACAAACCATTGGTATGGTTGTAGTGTGATTTGGTATTGGTTTGTCTTGACCATAAAATCACACTAGTACACTTTGTGTGTATTGAGCTGGACCGACTTAGAGGTGATTCGATTTATTGTTGACTACATAATCGAATTGGACCTCGGATATTATATTGTACATACTCTTAATCCTGATATAATAACGGGCACATATACTTAGTATTCATTTCTTTGATTTACCAATGGGCGAGATTTATAGATTAAATCGATAGACTCGGTAAGTTGGGAAATGATATTATTTATATGGTGTGCCATTGATTATAGGAGGAAACCGTGTCCTATATATTAGGATGATGATGTCCCATTGAGGAGCTCATAAGGTTCATCATGTAAACCCTCAGGTGGACTTGGTCTGGCATGATGAAAAGGTTGAGTGGTACTACTCATGGAGTTAGATGTTGATTAATTAATGGTCAGTAAATTAATTAATCGACGGACATTCGAGATCTTAAACTCGGGGAGAAAATGTACATATAATATATGGAGCCCATATTAACTTATGGGGGTTGGTGAGGTAGATCAATGATAATCCTTTAGTGGATTGGATTATCATTAATGGATCAGACTTTATGTAGGCTTGATCCATTGGGTGGCCAAGATCCAACTCCTCCTCATGGTCCCTATTGTAGCCTATTAATACCTCAAGAAGCCTAGATCCAATGGATGGAAACAAAACTCTAGATACAAAGGTAGAGATTAAATCTCTAGATCCGACGATTGAGATTAAAACAAGGCTTATCCTAAACTCTATAAAAGGAGCCTTTAGGGTTGGCGTGGAGAACAATCAAGGGAAGCAACGGTGTTAGGAGTTGGCGGAAAGAGGTAGGAGCTAGGGTTTGGAGCTTGGCGGCACCAAATAAGGACATACTTTCCTTCTCTTCTTCTTCTCCATTGGTGGCCGACATCCATACATTCCCTCTCCCCACTTGGTTGGCGTCCAAACCTAGCTCTCCTCTTCTCTTTGGCAGGTGGAACCAAGGCTTAGGGTCCTCCCTTGGAGCTTTTGGCCGGCAACCATTCTTTCTCCTTCTCCTTGTTGGCCGGCGGCAAGTAACTTCCTTGTTGCTTGTTGGTTGGCTAAAGGAAGGAGAAGAGTCTTGTTTCTATTCTTCCTCTTGCTCGGAACAAGCAAGGAAGGAAGATTGGTGATCTAGGAGCTTCAACTTTTGGTAGATCATCGCCCACACGATGTCCGAAAGGAGGAAGGTCATACAATAGAAGATCGAGAGGTATATCGATTCTCTATTTTCATTTGTTACATGTTTATATTTGCTTTTCAATTATATGCATGATATATATTCTTTTTTGTGGCTAAATATACTTCGACCCCGAACATAAATACAAAAGTCGGTGATCCATACATCGTCTATTCCGTGGCTATTCGTAGAATAGAGGTTGGTCGCTTGAACAACAAGTTTGTTCAAGTGACCACTCTAATCGAATAGCACGATGATGACAAGGTTGCTTGGGCAATCCCTCTTGTCAAGGATAATTTTTTTTATCCGGGGACATTGAAGGGATCACCATGAACCAAATGATCGAAGTGAAGTGGAGCAAGTTTCTCCCAACATATTATACCTATATATTTTATTTGCCATGCTTTGTTTTCCATATAACATGCCATGACATCATATTTTTTTTAATTATATTATGTGTCATGTTCATGTTTAGGATTAAGGTTTTAATGTCATGTGTTTTTAGATTATATCATATGCCATGACATTATGATCATTGGCCATGCTTTACTTATGTTATCATTTATGCCATGATCATTCATGCATCTAAATTGATTAAAATTGAATTAAGGACTTTGGCATGACTTGGAGTCCCATTTATAAAGGAATCAAGTAGGGTTGCCTTAGAAAAATACATGAAACCCCAGATTAGGACAACAAAACCCACATCTCATATCACATTGACATGTATGTGTATTTATACACCCTAGATACATGTGAGATGCTAGGATATGTGTTAAGTTTAAGGTGCATAGTTTTTGCATCTAGATGAACTAAAACTCATCTTATTTCATTGGTGGATCATTGGGAAAGCTTGTGTATAAGTCATGTACATTGAGCCCAAGGAATATGATCCAATATAGGTTTTCAAAAATATTTTAAAATCAATTTAGAAAATCTTGGTGAAGTCTATCTTTTGATAGCAATCACCATTGATGAAGTTGATACAAAGTAGGGCCAAGACATTGAAAATTTCAATGGTTTTGAACTTTGTGTCAATTCCACTATTTTATGGGTAAAATATTTTTCTATCATTTTTCACCCAATGTATTAGTAATAAGTGTTATACGTACGAATTTTCATGATTTTTCGATATACGTATAATTATTTATGAATTTTCAAAATCCATTTCTGATAATTGAAATTCAGAAATTTGATTATCGATCATCGCCCTTGGTGGTAGTCAATCGATAGAGCAATGATCGATCTCTGATAAAGTCGACTGCCAAGATGATTTCGGGAAAAACAAGGTTTTCTAGCCCGTTTTCGGCTACAGTAAAGTTTCCTAACCACTCCTAACCCTAGGATATACTTTGAGAAGCATTATAAAGGGTGAAAATCCATTGGATGTGGATTAGGAGAGTTGTTTAGGGTTTGTATCAATTTTAAGGTGAGGAAAAGTTCAATGTTGAACTTTAGGCCATAATTTTGATGGTTTAAAGTTCCTATTGGCTTAGGGACTTCCCAAGGACATTGTTGGTGCAATGGTCAAGGGGGAGCAAGCCTTTAGGGAGAGGTATCCATCATGGGATGATGGATGATATTTTTTTCTCATGAGGAGGAAAATGGGATTTTGAGATACCCAATTTTGAAATTGGGAGAGTGTATAGGATTGCCTCTCTTGAGTGATATGAGACTTATCACTAGGAAGATGGTAGACATCCTAGGTAGTTTTGGACCAAGGGGGAGATTGTAAGATCTCATTGGGACATGAGACATTGACCTCCTTGGAGAGAACCTTTTTGATGTTAGTCAAAAAGGGGGAGAACTTATTGGGAGAATGACATAAATTGGAAAAATTGATGAGGATGATTTTTTTGAATTAGATGGTCTAACTCGATGGTTTGTTTTGGTTTTGTCAAACATCAAAAAGGGGGAGATTGTTGGTGCAATCGACCCAGGTCACGATTGACCAGGACTCGAGCTTGACTCGGAGATGTTTTGATGTTCGACAAAAACATTTGACAATGTGATTGTCATGGGAAAGTCTAAGTCTTGGGTACTTGGCATGGAAAGTCCAAGTGGGACACTTGGCATTTGGGAAAGTCCAAGCATGGGTCTTGGCAATTGAAAGTCCAACATGGGTTGGGAAGGAAAGTCCAAGCATGGGTCTTGGCATGGAAAGTCCAACATGGGTTGGCAAGGGAAAGTCCAAGCTTAAGTCTTGGCATTTGAGAAGTCCAAGGGGTTTGATATTGGCGGCGTAAAGTCCAAGGAGGAGTCTTGGTAGAATAAGTCCAATGGTTGGCAACATAAAGTCCAAGCGGAGTCTTGGCGGCGTAAGTCCAATGTGCCTTGGCGGTGTAGACACTGTTAGCATGACATAGCTAATGGAAGCACCTGAAGGCTAGCGCAATGGATGAACAAGTCATGGATGACTTGGAGGGATCCGAGAGGCGTGAGGCTGACGGAGGTGGCTAGTGTTAGTAAAATATGAGAGATGTCCTAAGGCAATCGCCTTATGTATGAACCATTTATATGATAAATGAAGATTCACTATTTGAGTATACATGTCTTCATATATTTGATTGGATCTTAAACTCATTTACTGAATGTCCACGATACGATTCACAGCATGAGAGAATTTGTGATTGGATCACAACTAGTGAGTATCTCTACATATTTAATTGCGATGTATCGGAATTATCCCTAGTCGATGAATTGATGGATATGGACACCATTGATTTTGTAGAGACTAGCACAAGGTATACTCCTTGGTGTATCCAAGCAGCTGATTCTCACTGGCTGGAGACATTGTGATGTGAGTTAATCGTGGATGCTAGTTATGGTAACTAGTTCATTGGAGTGACCAGTAGTAAGACTTCATATGGTTCTCTGCATATATAGATATGTCAATGAAGTTCTTACTGTAGCTTAAGTGCGATGTTCCTTTGACTTGCGGTATTCAAGTCATCTTGATCATGGAGACTTATGCTTTGACATCTTAAGCAAACATCTCTAAGGAGATGTGGACCTGGGATGATTAGGTATAAGTCGAAGTGATCGAAGGTGTTTGAATAGCCTATAAAGGATTCACCACTCCTTGCGAGGAGATGTATACCCATGGCCTCTCGTCGGATTGTTACTAAAGTCTTTGGCCAAAGCATTACATGTTTAGAGTAAGGTACTCTTCGTTACATGTGGAGTAACTAGAATCCGTAGGACGAGGAAATGATACTTGGGCTAGGTGTGACGTAGTCAGCCTAGTGGGGACTGACACAATAGACCATGTCCTGAACCAAGTGGGTATAAGATGAGTGAAGGAAATGGGGCACGATTCATTCGAGCTGCTGAAGGGTTTCAGAAATAGTTCTGGATCAACCGTTGATCTTTTCGGTTAATTGGGGATCATGATGTACTACTAGGTGCCACTCATGATCGTTCTATAATTAATGGTTAATTATAGACGGCCAACATAAACCGAGAACCTATTTGGTCACATGCACAACGAGCGTAATCCGAAGGATTTAAAACGAGCTTGAGAATGGGATTCTCAGACCGAGAGAAACTAGGTTTGGTTGGACCAAACATGGAGCGAGCATGAAATCGTTTCAGTCGCAATGAAAGCGTGGATGGGCCGTGTCTTATGAAGATATAATGGATGAACCAAAATGGCTTTGTTCTAATCCAATGGAGGAGAATAAGCCAAAGGGTTTGGTTTATTTTAGACGAATGAACCAAAAGTTGGTTCGGTTTGTTTTAACTTAAAATAAACCATCATGGTTTGGTTTATTTTAACTTATATTAATGGAGCGGGTTAACGGGCCTAATGGTTATGATCCAATAACCATTAAGAGAATTAGTTCTCTATAAAAGAGGGCTTAAGGTGTTGTTAAGCCCTAATCAAAAAGCCCCCTAACCTAAGTTGCCGCCCACCTCATCTCATTGGAGAAGTCGGCGCCAACCTCCATTGCCGCCGCCCAGCTTTGCCAAGCGCCGTCCAAGTTGTTGCCTTTGGGTTTGGCATCAAGGTGAGCTTCATCCTACCTTGTTTGGCGGCGCCTATGTCCTCCACCAAAGCTGTCCAGTTTTCTGGACAGCTTGTTTTCTTCTCGTCGGAGCGTCATTTGGACGACGGTTAGAGCTCCGACAGAGCCTAACTTACCGGGGATTCGATCTCCGGTAATCCTCTGAGGTGGAGGACGAAGGATTCGTCAAACGGTTGACGAATACCTCTCCGGAGAAGGGAGTTTTGAGGACTCGATTTTCGATCCGAATTTGGATTCGGAACGTGATCATCTCTCGATCACATCGTCTTCAACACGAGGCTAGTAACCCGTACAAAGACGAGGCTCGTGACTTAGCGAAGTCATCCCGAGGATACTCGGCGTGGATACGGATAGAGACGATTCTAGCGAGGATCGTTCCGGTTGATGCCGTTCCCGCTACACGTGATACGAAAGGTATAACGTAGTTAAATTTCCTTTTATTGCAAAATTTAAATTTACGGTTATGTCTACACATGTTGTACTATGCATGCGTGTGATGTGTGTGTTGTAATAAATATAGATTTATTATTTTTATTTCTTCCGCTGTGCACATGTTTACGAAACATGTTCGAACACACACTCGCCGCAGTGCCGGAAACCCAACAGTGGTATCAGAGCCCAGGTTGTGTTTCGACATAATCATAAAATTGTTTTGCGATAGTCATAATGATATTTCTGGAAATTTTCTACTTTTGGAAAGTTAGAAGTATTTATGGAAATTTTTCAATTTTGGAAAGTCTAGAAGTATTTATCGAAATCTTCCACTTTTGGAAAGTTGGAAGTATTTATGGAAATTGATATTTTCCATAAATAAAATATTTGATTATATTTTGGAAATTTCTTTACTAATTTAATCTTTATTTGATTTGGGAAATCAAATCTTAAAATATTTTATTTCCATAAGTAGTTTTGATGATTTAGGAAATTGGTTTCCTAAATTGATTTTCCTTAATCAACTATTTCCATAAATAAAATATGTGATTAGATTTGGAAATTTGTTTCCTAATTTAATCATGATTTGATTTGGAGAATCAAATCTTAAACATATTTTATTTCCATAAATAGTTATGACAAATAAGGAAATTATGTACATGACAAAATTGTATGTCATGTAATTGCATTAGATGCATATCATTATGCCATGCATGTCGTGACATGTAGATGTATGTCATGTATGCCATGCCATGTAGATAATAGTTATTTGCATGCAAAGAGGATGAGACATAAAAACCCTAACTCAATATTAAAGCCTACACCTTCCATTAATATGGTTAGAACCAGAGTTCCGTTTCTTGTTTGGGTTGTTGGACTCTCTCCAAGCCCGGCTCGAACCCGAACATGTTCAAACCATAGAATAGTTTAATACTAATATGGTAAGAGTCAGAGGTCAATCGTTAGCTTTTGTTGTTGGACTCTCTCCAAGCCGGGCTAATTGGTTGAATGCACTCTAACCATATTAAAACTATTTCTCGATTAATGGGTTGGCTTTAACCAGTTGGGTGCTATGCATATGATGCATACTTGTTAATGTGTTAACAATCCGATGTATGTGTGAACATTCAATTAGTTGATAGCACATTGTGATAGTTGCAAATACGTGATATGCAATCGGTATAGTTGATACCTACCGTCGTAGTTATGAATGGCTTGGTGGACTCTCTCCAAGGTTGTTCATATCTATGATGGATATCAGCCCATTCGGAGATGGATGGAATTTATAATCTCCCGAAGTGATTTTGGGGTTTTTGAAATTCGAAAAATGAATGGAATTTATAAATGTATATTGATGCATTTTAAAATCATTTTCTCATATATGCTCGTTTTATATTTCTATGATTGATCATGATGTCTTTGAATTTGCGTTCCATTTTGGATTCGAATAAATTGACTGGGTCGAACTTCTTGGACTGGCTTAGAAACTTGAGAATTGTTCTCAAGGTTGAAAAGCTTGCAAATGTCCTTGAATTGCCTCTTCCTGCCCGTCCTAGTGACAATGCAACTCTGGACCAAGTGTTGCCTATCAGAAACATGTGACTGATTCTGAAATGGTGAGTTACATCATGCTAGCCACGATGGTACCTGAGCTGCGGAAGCAGCATGAGCATTTGGATGCTCATACCATAGTCTTTCATCTTTATGAGTTGGTTGATGAGCAAGTGAGATTCGAAAGGTTCGAAGTCTCCAAGCTCCTCTTCACCTCTGAGATGTAAGAAGGTTCATCCGCGGTATCGCTTTGTCATGAAGACGCGGAGCCTTCTGAGAAGCATGAGCAGGGGACGATTGTTAGGGCAATCTCTTGCCATGATAAGGTTTTGATGTGTGTGGCAAAGGGTTTAAGTTAGGATGATATTGTTATGTGCGTTGGAGTCTTGCAGGACTTAGTAATTCGCACATGGAGCCTTGGCGGGTTCACCCTCACAACCTCGGTCCTTGAGTCGGTGAAGGATGACTTTGTGGAAGTCGTGCTCTTGGAGCATCCAAGGGACCACCGGACGAGATGACTTGAAGTGAAGCCAAGGAAGCGAGAGGCAAGAGACGGCGGAGCATTGCCGCATACCGATGCCGAGGGATGTGGCCGTGAACGAAGAGAGCTTCGGCAAGGGACTTCGAGTGAGATGAGAGAATGAGTGAAATGTAAGTAGCTCATTAGGTGAACTTGGCCGGATGGCTGAGTGTCGGAGACTTGACCGCAAGGGTTAAGGTTTACCCGACCGCTGGAAGCTCAAACTTATGTTAAGTTTGAGTTTCACGGATCGATCGCCTTGTAATGGCGATCCGAGTCGAGTGTTCGATTGGTATCCGACCGATGGGTTTATAGACCGATCGCCATGGAATGACGATCGCCAGAGGATGTTGCGCGCATAGAACCGCCGTGAGCCGATCGGGCCGACATTAGGAGGTGATCGATGAGGTCTATCACCGACCGCCAAGTGTTCCATTGACAATGGTCGGATCCGACGTGTTCGAGGCTATTGAGTGGCGGCAATGATCGCCAAGCAAATGAATCGGGTGGTGGCGCCAACAGAAGAAATCAACCCTCTCTATAAAAAGAGAGGGTGTGGAGCTTTGGGAGGTTAATGCTCAAGTTCTAAATGACCATCCAAGTGCTCCACAAGATTCAAACTCCTTCTCTTAGCTTTCTTTCACATCTATTGTAAAAGAAGGAGTGTGCTTGATTTGTACAGGTTACCTCCACCTAGCTTGGTGCAAAGGAGAGACCAATAGTGATTGGCTTTGAAGGAGTGATTCACCTCGGACGAATCGGGATCGTGGATTAGCGGTGCAGCCGTGAACCACGCTTACATCTTCGCGTTTGTACTTTCGTTTATTGCTTTGTCTTTATTATTTATGCTTCCGCTTGCGCTAATGATTGTGTAGACGAGCAAACGAACGAGAGAATTCCGACATCCATCGTAAGAGGGCTATTCACCCCTCTCTAGCCGCCCAATCGATCACCAACAAGTGGTATCAGAGCCAAGGAAAGCTTGTCGAGGACTAACCACCGCACAAGCTCTACATCAAATGGTCAGGCTCAAACATCCATCCACCAAAGTTTGAAGGAGAATTCGCTTCGTGGAAGAAGCGAATGGAGGTATTTTTCGAAATGGATTTTGATATTATGATTACAATGGAATCCGATTTCGTTTTGCCTAGGGATGAAGAGGGGAAGCCAATAGAAAAGTCAAGATGGACCAAGAGGCAAAGAGAGGAGCACCTTGCAAACTCAAAAGCCAAGCACCATCTATACAATGTGCTTCCTCAACAAGAAATAAATAGAATTGGAGAATGCCTAAGTGCCAAGGAGATGTGGGAGAAGCTAGTAGAGCTTCATGAAGGCACTTCGAAGGCAAAGCTAGCAAGAAGAGACCTCCTTCGCTCCCAACTCAACAACATTAAACTAGAAAAGGGAGAAAAGGTAACTTCTTTGCATTCTAGATTCAAAGAAATTTTAATTGGACTAACAAGTGTAGGAGAAAGGCTCTCCAATCGCGATATGATAATGAAGGCCATAGATGCTTTCCCCCGATCATCCAAGTGGAGTTCAATGGTGGACTCATTTTACATTTCAAAGAATCTAGAGGTAAGTACTCTAGATGAATTTTTCTCTACTATGGAATTACATGAATCTAGGCTTGAAGGAATACAAGAAGAGCCAAAAATACAACCCTCAAGAGGAGTAGCTTTGATGGCAAACAAGGGAAAGAAGAAGATAGAGATTCCCTCCTCCTCCGATGATGAAGCATCGTCATCCTCCTCCATGGATAGCATGGAAGAAACGTATATGGTAAGGAGGGTAAGGCGTGCTTTAAAAGGTTTTCAATTTAATAAATCCAATGATAGGAGTAGAAGACCAAGGGGGAAAATCATTTGCTACAATTGCCAAGGAGAGGGACACATAAGGGACAATTGTCCTCTCCTAAACAAGAGCAAAGAAGAGAGGAAGAAGAAAGAAGAAAGGAAGAAGAAAAAGGGGAGCAAGAAGAAAGAGGAGAAGAAGACAAAGGAAAAGGGAAAGGCCAAAGCTCTCAAGGCAAGGACTTGGGATGATCCATCCTCATCCTCTTCATCATCATCGGAAGAGGAGAATGTCTTTGTCACTAACCTAGCATTGATGGCTTTCGATGACTTGGATTTCTCCTCCACCGAAAATGAAAAATCAAGCTCAAGTGGAGAGAGCTCAAGTGAAGGGGGAGCCTCTACATCCTCCTCATCCGAAGAAGAAGAAGAGGATATGGAAACTATGGTAACGAATGCCTCTCCTAAGAAAATAGTTTCCATAATTTCTAGTTTAACTAAGGATTTATTTAATGAGCTAAGAAGAAAAATAAAAGCATGCTAGATCAAATTAAGGCATTAGAAAATAAGCTAGAAAATGCATGCTTAAATGATAATATTTCTTCTAGCTTAAATGATGCATGCTCACATGATCTTTATGTGCCATTAGATGTTAGTGATGCATGTATAAATGAAAATAGGGCCTTTAAGGGAAAAGGTAGATTATTTAACAAAAGCCCTAGAAAAATTCACAATTGGCTCCAACACATTGAATATGATAATTGGGAGCCAAAGGGCAAGTTTTAATAAGAAAGGCCTAGGTTATAAAGAAAAGAAAATGAAAAGGCCTATAAATGCCTAATTGCTAGGGACAAGATAAGAAGAAAGTAATAGCTAGGAAATGGATCCCAAGGAGTATCTAGTGAACCCAATAGGCAAGAACTTATTTTGGGTTCCAAAATCCATCCTTAAGGGTTAGGAAAACCCTAGGATAGTCAACCATATGCAATTAACCTATATCATATTTTGCTTGACTTAGGATGGCGGGACAACATTTTTAAATAGTGTTAGGTGATGATAATGTGTCTATAAATAGTTAATAATGCTTAAATCATGATAATTAATGTAATTGCTATGTATGCTTGCAATCATGATTTATGATT